>CM077837.1:10020091-12420091 GCA_039776855.1 Mylabris sibirica | reverse complement strand
GATGCAGAATTGTCTAATTTAGAAACAGTTCTAATAGAAGCGGAAGATCTTGAGGTTGCAAAAGTAATTCAAGAATTGAACCAACCGGCTCAAAAACTTTCTACTGTCTTGGTAGAAATTAAAGACTCACTTTCTAAACCAGAAATATTGATCCAACATAAACCAAAATTAATGAAAGCTTTAGAATCATTCAAATGTAAAATTGATGTAGTGAAAGAAACACCACCTAGCGGCATTGCTATTGAAACTACACTTGAACCATTGGAAAAACTGTCAGCTAAAATTTCAAGCATACAGGATGAACTTCAAAAAATATCAGCTCAGCCTTCAGATATTGAATCTAAACTTGAAATGATTGAAGCAGAAAGTGAAGATAAGACTGCACAAATGGTTGAGAGAACAATTGAAGAAAAAGACAGGAAGAAAATTAAAAACGAAGAGAAGGGAGAAACCAAAGAGGAAGTTGAATTGAAAGACACAGAAGAAGATATGAAGAACACCAAACATGATAATAAAATAGACCTTGGAGAGAAAGCAAAGAAAAAACATCAAGACAAAGTTGAAACGAAAGCTAAAGAAGAAGCTGAGAAGGGAGATAGAGAAGAAGCTAAGAATAGAGCTAATGAGGAAGCTGAGAAGACAGTTAAAGTAGAAGCTGAGAAGAAAGCCAAACATGAAGTTGAAACGAAAGCTAAAGATGAAGGAGCTGAGACGATTGCTAGAGAAAAAGCAGATAGTAAAGCTATAGAAGAAACTGCGAAGATTGATAAACAAGAAGTCGACATACAAGCTAAAGAAGAAGCGGAAAAGAAAGCTAAAGACGATGCCGCGAGTAAAGCAAAAGAAGAAGCTGACAGAAAAGCTGAAGAAGAAATAAAAAAGAAATCTAAAGAAGAAGCCGACGAAAAAGCTAAAGAGGAAGTCGAGACTAAAGCTAAAGAAGAAGCTGAAAGAAAAACTAAAGAAGGATTAGAAAAGAAATCTGAAGAAAAAAACGACAAAAAAAATAAAGAGGAAACCGAAAGAAAAGCCAAAGAAGAAGTTAAAAAGAAAGCTAAAGAAGAAGAAACTGAGAAGATTGCTAAACGAGAAACCGACAGAAAAGCTAAAGAAGAAGCTGAAAAGGCAGCTAAAGAAGAAGCCGATAGGAAAGCGAAAGAACAAGCCAACAAAAAAGATACAGTAAAAGCTGAAAAGAAAGCAAAAGAAGAACCAGAGAAAAATATTAAAGAAGAAACTGACAAGAAAGCTAAAGATGAAGCTGACAAGAAAGCTAAAGAAGAAACCGATAGGAAGGCGAAAGAGGAAGCCGACAGAAAAGCTACAGAAGAAGCTGAAAAGAAAGCTAAGGAAGAAGCTGACAAGAAAGCTAAAGATGAAGCTGACAAGAAAGCTAAAGAAGAAGCTGACAAGAAAGCTCAAGAAGAAGCCGACAAGAAAGCGAAAGAGGAAGCCGACAAAAAAGCTAAAGAAGAGGCTGAAAAGGCAGCTAAAGAAGAAGACGAAAGGAAAGCGAAAGAGGAGGTCGACAGAAAAGCTAAAGAGGAAGCCGACAGAAAAGCTAAAAAAGAGGCAGAAAAGAAAGCAAAGGAAGAAGCTGACAAAAAAGCTAAAGATGAGGCTGACAAGAGAGCTAAGGAGAAAGCCGAGAGAAAAACCAAAGAAGAATCAGAAAAGAAAGCTAAAGAAGAAGCTGAAAGGAAAGCGAAAGAGGAAGCCGACAGAAAAGCTAAAGAGGAAGCCGACAGAAAAGCTAAAGAGGAAACCGACAGAAAAGCTAAAGAAGAAGCTATAAAGCAAGCAAAAGAAGAAGTAGAAAAGAAAGCAAAGGAAGATGCTGACAAGAAAGCTAAAGATGAGGCTGACAAGAAAACTAAAGAAGAAGCTGACACGAAAGTTAAAGATGAGGCTGACAAAAAAGCTAAGGAAGAATCCGAGAGAAAAACAAAAGAAGAATCAGAAAAGAAAGCTAAAGAAGAAGCTAAAAGGAAAGCGAAAGAGGAAGCCGACAGAAAAGCTAAAGAAGAAGCTATAAAGCAAGCAAAAGAAGAAGCAGAAAAGAAAGCAAAGGAAGATGCTGACAAGAAAGCTAAAGATAAGACTGGCAAGAAAGCTAAAGAAGATGCTGACAAGAAAGTTAAAGATGAGGCTGATAAGAAAGCTAAGGAGGAACCTGAGAGAAAAATAAAAGAAGAATCAGAAAAGAAAGCTAAAGAAGAAGCTGAAAGGAAAGAGAAAGAGGAAGCAGACGGAAAAGCTAAAGAGGAAGCCGACAGAAAAGCTAAAGAAGAAGCTATAAAGAAAGCAAAAGAAGAAGCAGAAAAAAAAGCAAAGGAAGAAGCTGAAAAGAAAGCTAAAGATGAGGCTGACAAGAAAGCTAAAGAAGATGCTGACAAGAAAGTTAAAGATGAGGCTGACAAAAAAGCTAAGGAGGAATCCGAGAGAAAAACAAAAGAAGAATCAGAAAAGAAAGCTAAAGAAGAAGCTGAAAGGAAAGCGAAAGAGGAAGCCGACAGAAAAGCTAAAGAGGAAGCCGACAGAAAAGCTAAAAAAGAAGCTATAAAGCAAGCAAAAGAAGAAGCAGAAAAGATAACAAAAGAAGAAGCAGAAAAGAAAGCAAAGGAAGATGCTGACAAGAAAGCTAAACAAGAAGCTGACAAGAAAGCTAAAGAAGAGGCTGACAAGAAAGCTAAAGATGAAGCTGACAAGAAAGCTAAGGAGGAAGCCGAGAGAAAAGCCAAAGAAGAATCAGAAAAGAAAGCTAAAGAAGAAGCCGACAAAAAAGCTAAAGAAGAAGCTGAAAGGAAAGCAAAAGAGGAAGCCGACAGAAAATCTAAAGAGGAAGCCGACAGAAAAGCTAAAGAAGAAGCTATAAAGCAAGCAAAAGAAGACGCAGAAAAGAAAGCAAAGGAAAATGCTGACAAGAAAGCTAATGTTGAGGCTGACAAGAAAGCTAAGGAGGAAGCCGAGAGAAAAGCCAAAGAAGAATCAGAAAAGAAAGCTAAAGAAGAAGCCGACAAAAAAGCTAAAGAAGAAGCTGAAAACAAAGCTAAAGAAGAAGCCGACAAAAGAGCTAAAGAAGAAGCTGAAAAGAAAGCTAAAGAACAAGCTGACAAGAAAGCTAAGGAGGAAGCCGAGAGAAAAGCCAAAGAAGAATCAGAAAAGAAAGCAAAGGAAGATGCTGACAGAAAAGCTAAAGAACAAGCTGACAAAAAAGCTAAAGATGAAGCTGACAAGAAAGCTAAGGAGGAAGCCGAGAGAAAAGCCAAAGAAGAATCAGAAAAGAAAGCTAAAGAAGAAGCCGACAAAAAAGCTAAAGAAGAAGCTGAAAACAAAGCTAAAGAAGAAGCCGACAAAAGAGCTAAAGAAGAAGCTGAAAAAAAAGCTAAAGAACAAGCTGACAAGAAAGCTAAGGAGGAAGCCGAGAGAAAAGCCAAAGAAGAATCAGAAAAGAAAGCAAAGGAAGATGCTGACAGAAAAGCTAAAGAACAAGCTGACAAAAAAGCTAAAGATGAAGCTGACAAGAAAGCTAAGGAGGAAGCCGAGAGAAAAGCCACAGAAGAATCAGAAAAGAAAGCTAAAGAAGAAGCCGAAAGGAAAGCGAAAGAGGAAGCCGACAGAAAAGCTAAAGGAGAAGCTATAAAGAAAGCAAAAGAAGAAGCAGAAAAGAAAGCAAAGGAAGATGCTGACAGTAAAGTTAAAGAAGAAGCCGACAAAAGAACTAAAGAAGAAGCTGAAAAGAAAGCTAAAGAAGAAGCCGAAAGGAAAGCGAAAGAGGAAGCCGACATAAAAGCTAAACAAGAAGCTATAAAGAAAGCAAAAGAAGAAGCAGAAAAGAAAGCAAAGGAAGATGCTGACAGAAAAGCTAGAGAAGAAGCTGACATGAAAGCTAAGGAGGAAGCCGAGAGAAAAGCCAAAGAAGAATCAGAAAAGAAAGCTAAAGAAGAAGCTGAAAGGAAAGCGAAAGAGGAAGCCGACGGAAAAGCTAAAGAGGAAGCCGACAGAAAAGCTAAAGAAGAAGCTATAAAGAAAGCAAAAGAAGAAACGGAAAAAAAAGCAAAGGAAGAAGCTGAAAAGAAAGCTAAAGATGAGGCTGACAAGAAAGCTAAAGAAGAAGCTGACAAGAAAGTTAAAGATGAGGCTGAGAAGAAAGCTAAGGAGGAAGCCGAGAGAAAAACCAAAGAATCAGAAAAAAAAGCTAAAGAAGAAGCCGACAAGAAAGCTAAAGAGGAAGACGAGAGAAAGGCCAAGGAAGCTGAAAAGAAAGATAATGAAGAAGCCGACAAAAAAGCCAAAGTAGAAACAGAAAAGAAAGATAAAATGGATAAAGGTAAGAAAGATAAAGACGAAGATGACATAAAAGCTAAAGAAAAAGCTGTAAAGAATGCTGAAGATGAAGCTAAAATTAAAGCAGATGAAGATGCTGAAAAGACAGGTACAGAAGTAGCAGAGAGGAAAACTAGAAAAGAAACTGTCAAGAAAGCTAAAGAAGAAACAGAAAAGAAAAGTAAAGAAAAATCTGATAGTAAAGCTAAAGACGAAACCCACAATAAAACTAATGAAAAAACCAAAAAGAAGTCTGAGGATATAAGTGAAAAGAAACATAGTGTCGACAAAAATGTTAAGGCAGAGGACAAAGGCGTAGAATATCTTCAAGATAGAAAAATTATAGGAAATGGTATCCGAGATAGTAAAAGAGAGTCTGAGATAGTAACTACAAAGGATATTATGAATGATGATGATAACAGAAATAGCGTACAAATTATAAATAAATCGAGAGAAATATTTACACAAGGATCAGGAATAAGTAGTAAAGATGCTAATGGAAAGAGTATTACAAGCAAACTAGACAATCAAATTACATCTGAAGACACAATAGTGAATATTGAAGATAAACATGACCTTAAACAAAACAGAAAACAGGAGGAGTATCATAAATTATATTTCACTGGAAAAATCAATTATGAAGATAATATGAATATTTTTAAACCGGAAGCTTATCATGGACCTAGATTTTCAGAAAGAAAACCCGTATTCAGCACCGGATTAATTGATAAGACTGCTACAGTATCGTCTCGCGTTAAATTAACCTGCAGCGTTGTTAACCCTGATAATGCACAGTGGACATGGCTGAAAGATGGCAAGCCGTTACAAAACACAGATCGGTATAACGTTAACCTTTCTAACGGGTTAGCTACTTTGGAAATTTTGAATACAAACATTAGTGACTGTGGTGAATATAGTTGTGTTGTTAAAAATGAACATGGATCTAGCACAACATCAGCTTATTTGAAAGTATTAGATTCATTTAAAACTACAGTAACACCGTTGACATTTACACGACCAATAAGAGACAATTATGCAGAGGCCGACGATGAATTGATTCTGGAATGTAAAATAAGACATCTTACATCACCCACGATAAAATGGTACAAAAATGATGTCCTATTGAGTGATAGTAGTCATTATAGACAGACTTATTCGGCTGGTGGTATTTGTCGATTATCTATCAAAAACCCTGATCGAAACGACACTGGTAAATACACTTGCCGTGCTGAAACTGACAATTGGTACGACCAAATCTCTCATGATCTGAAATTCACAACAAAAGAAGATTATCTATCTGAACGCAACGAACGCTCATCGATTACACAAAATCTATCAGCAAGACCACACTTTTCTGCCATATTAACCGATCATCAGGTACCATCCGGTGGTATTATGGCATTACAAGTACAACTCCGTGGAGGTTCTGCTGATGTTACATGGTTTAGGGATAGTTACAAATTACCAAAAACATCGACTAGATATCGTACATTTGAAGAACACGGTGTACATACATTATTAATACCAAATATAACAGAATATGATGCTGGAAAGTATACGTGTCGTGCTTCAAATATTTATGGACGAACAGAAACTTCATCGTACGTAACTGTAATACAACCATCATCAGTCCGAGGTGGTAAGCCGGCGATGTTCTTATCAAGGCCTGATACAATTTTAAATCTTCGCGTTGGTGAGGATATTGTTGTGTCATTTCGAATAACAGGAGATCCAAAACCTACAGGTACTACTACTACTCGTATTCATTAAATCACAAATTTATGCCTTATCAATTTTCATTTTAGTTATTTGGATGAAAGGTCTACAAGATATAACCAGTAGTATGAGATCTTTAAAAGAGACCTCAGATGATTATGTTCGGTTTACATTGAAACGATCAACACCAGAAGATGTTGGAACTTATTGTATTCTAGCGAGAAATCGTTACGGTACGGATAGAGCTTTCTTCACAGTACGACTAAAGCACAGAGCCAGATCTATGACACCGACTAGAGAGACTACAGAATCGATATTGTCGGATATACCTTCGTATCAAGAGAGGCACTACTTCAGAGGTCAGTTGGAAGCACTAAAAGAACTCATTAATCCTAATTCGGGCGTAACCTAGGGAAAAATCCAGAACTGAACTGAAAACAAAAACTGTTTTTTTCGGTTCAAGCATACCACTTAACACGATCTTTCATGAATGACCTGCAGGGTCAACCGCATTCCAGGTTTTTTTCATCAGCAATAGGTACTTCAAGGTACTTAACACGAACTTGGAAGTAAACCAGCCGAGGTCAAAACTCCCAACTTCGATGTTTTTAGATATACAAATAGTTCATTCTAAGAAATGGTCGTTCGTGCTCATACTCAAGTTTAAGGGAGTTATCGAGATATAAAGTTGCACCTGCAAAATCAATTTTTTTTTAAATATCTTTTTAAAGGCTCAGTATTTTTTAGTGGTTTAAAAGCTAGTTAATACAGATGCGCTAGGGCTATCAAAAGGTATAAGTCGCGTTTTCATCTCTTCTCGGGGGCTGAAGTTATAGATGATTATACAGGGTGTTTGGTCTAAGTATGGTGAGTTCTAAGAAACTCATATTAGTCGACGAGCGATTCGAAAAATATTTTAAGTATTTGTAGGAGAGTCCTTAAAGAACATGTCAGCAGAATTAGAGCCTTGTAGCTCATTTGAAAGTTGGTCAAAAACGCTTATTTCTGACGATGTAGTGATTTTCAAAAACCAATTAAACACGCAAAACGACTTAGAATGACTTTAGGATCCTCCCAAAATTGATTTTTTTTCGTTTTTCTCCATTTTATTCTGGAACAGGTGGAAATATTTCGTATTGTATCTGGAATACAATGGAGAAAAACGAAAAAAATCAATGTTGGGTAAGTCTCTGAGTCAGTTTTAGTCGTTCTGCGTGTTTTGTTCGTTTTTTAAAACTGCGACATTGTCCAAACGATCGTTTTTGACCAACTCTGAAATGGCTACGAGGGTTTAATTTTGCTAAAATGTTCCCTAGGAACCCTAGGAACCCTAGGAACACATCGTCAAAATATTTTTCGAATCGCTCGCCGACTAATAGGAGCTTCTTAAAACTCACCATGCTTAGACCAAACACCCTGTATGCCATTTTTTATGATTTTCGCGATTTTCTACCCTATGGTCAAACATATTATGATTATGACCATGCAAATTATTCTGCTGATAGAAAATTAAAAAATAAAAGTTGCCTGAGTTGAGGGCTTTTCTGTATTTAAAATAGTTACTCTGTGAATAGTTTTTAAGGGTTGTTCCGTTTAGGGTGAAATTTATGAATTGATCATTTGAAACTGAACAGAAAAGCTTATTTTTCAGGAAAGAAAACTGGAACCGAACCGATATTTTTTGTAATTTAACTATTCAAAGCCTTGGAAAAAGCTCTAAGTTGTACTGTTTTGGATGTGCTAAATTATTGACTCATTAACAGTTCTAAGAGGGTTGTCTTTGAAAAAGTTCCAAATGCATAAATTTATCAAATTACCTCCAATTACATTTTCTCCGATTTCAAAAATTTCGCACGAACTTTGCCAAAATTGTTGCCAATACGATAATAAACTCAACAAATTAAATTTAACACACAGTTTAGAAATTTCTTTCTTATGAAAAACAACTTATTGTTTGTTTAAGAGTAATATTATCAAAACATTGTGAAAAATGAGTATTACCATCAAAAGTGTTGAGCAAAATGATGATTTACCTTTGACACAATTAAGGAAAAAGTGGTGTGTCAAAAATTGCTTAATACAAGATTTTTTACTGTATCTGGTGGGCTATCAAGGTATAAAATTTGCATTTATAAAAAACACAAGTATAAATTAAATTTCTATTTTTAGAATGATTGCTCTATTATTGTTCCAAATTAAACAATCAATTTTCAGTTGTCATCACTTCAATTTATCAATTTAAATTGCAGATGTTCCCGGTCCGATTCCAGGCAAGCCTGAAATCACCGACGCTGGTCGCAATTGGGTGTCTTTAATCTGGAACAAGCCAGAAAATCGCGGTGCAGCACCCGTTATCGCCTACCGAATTGATGCATGGTTGAAGGGTGGTGAAGGGGCACGATGGACCGAATTGGGCATCTCACCCATTAACAGTTTTGATGCATTCAATTTACAACCAGATGGCGAATATCAATTTAGGATAACACCAAGAAATCGTTACGGTTGGGGTGAGAGTGTATTGAGTGATTCATTTAAAATTGGCCACCATTACGAATTGCCTGAATTCAAAAGGACACTACCAGGACAATTGAAAGTTTTGACAGGATCAAATCTATTATTAGAATGTGAAATACAGAAGGACTCATCTGCAATGATTCGTTGGTATCGTGATTCAAACGAAATTTCTACTGATAATGACCGTTATCAAATCAACTATAATAATGGAGTTTGTTCGTTAATTATTAATCAAATTAATTTAGAAGATGGTGGACGGCTTACGTGTGAGGCTACAAATAAAATTGGACGTGTATCAACATTTGCGCGAATTTTCGTCGTTCAAGATGAAAAACTGTTAATAGCCGATGAAAATCTGAAATTGTAATTTGTTGAAACATTTTATTGCAACACATGTAAATAATTTTGTCCTTCTCTTGTTGAAATTTCAGAGGTATTAGAGATTTTGATAAAACCAGTGAATTACCACCACAATTCACGATGCGACTAAGAGATAAACGGGTTCAAGTCTCTTATCCGGTACGATTAACATGCCAAGTTGCTGGCTGCCCTGAACCGGACATCAAATGGAGTAAAGACGACATCGAAATCAGACAAGATTGTAATTTTTAATTGTTTTTGAAGAGTAAAATAATTAAAATTGATTTTTTCTTAGCCCGACACACATTCTGGTCGGAAGATAATTTCCAAACGTTAGAAATTAACAAAACCAGCTTAGAAGATTCTGGAATTTATCGGATAACAGCCCAAAATATTCACGGTGCTGTTTCTTGTAGTTGTAGTTTGATTGTTGATCGTGGTATCCGTGCATATATTTCACCACAATTTTCCACAAATCTTGAACCGTCCTTGGTGCAAATCGTTGAAGGTTCCGAATTCACCGTCAGTGGTAAAATTCAAGCTTATCCTATTGTTGGAGTAATGTGGTATCGTAATGGGGTAACACTTTTTTTATTCATTTTAATATTTTCAATCAAAAATCGTTAATCTGTAGGTGAGATTGAGGCCATCGCGAAAAATTGTAATGACTCTCAACCATGATGGACGTGTTGAACTAAACGTAGCCAATGTTAATCAAAAAGACGCAGGAACTTACACCTGTGTTGCTACAAATGAAGTGGGACATGCTGAGTCCAGTGCTATTGTTGAAGTTTCAATTAAGGGACCAACTGGACAAATCTTATCGGAACTCTCATCAAATGATAAAAACATTCCGTATGTTTATTCAAAATCGATATGAACGAAAAAAAATTTAAAATGTTGAATTGTAGATATTCAAAGGAGCCGAAATTTTTGAAAAAACCTCGCTCTACTGAAGCATACGAAGGCGACAATGTTGTGATATTGTGTGAAGTTATCGGTGACCCGAAGCCGGAAGTAATCTGGCTGCGAGACTTCTTGAAGGTAAGATTGAACTTTGTTCGCAGGATAATTATTTAAAATTATAAGGTGAAAGCTTTCCACCATTAGCAGGAGAGGTTCTAATGAAAATTTATGAAATCTTTTTTGGAGCCGTTTTTCCACCTGAACTATCTGTAGACAATATTTTCATTATTCTAGTAACTCGCGTTATCTGAATAGGTACGCAATTGAACTGCGCCAACTATAGAAGGAGCCCCCTATGGTGGAGTCAGGCCATGTTTTGGTGTCTGAAAAAGTGACAATTTTAGTCATCGATTTCTCGGTTGTTTTCTGAGATATTCAAACGTTGTAACCAGCGTTGAATCGGGCGTTTTACGGTGCATCCGACAGAGTTTTCTATTTTAGACATTTTCCCCTAATTTCTAAAGTTCAGAGGAAAATGTCGTACAGCAACTTATTTGAAAGCTTATTCATGTACGGAGGGCACGAAAATTTTCTAGTTATTGAAAAGATTAAAGTTAGTCTAAATACATAGAAGGCTTAGTTAGGAAACCAACTTTCAATTTAATTGTCACAATTGACATAAAAATAATTAATTAATCATAACATTTCTGGATGAAAGAGAATAGAAGAAATTAATAATTCATTAAATCAAGATTTATTGGAATTATTTTTTATGCGCATGTAGAATGTTGTAAAACTGTAGAAAAAAACATGTTGAATTTTCAATATTAATGTCAATTGTGACAGTTCTATGCATTTGATTATAGCCTAATTAATTTAACATAGGTGGCTGGATGTATGGCAATTTCAGATTGGGGAGAAAATTAGATGAAACTGAAAATTTTGAATAACTAAAAGATTATGAAAGATGTGTATAAGGAATATTAATACAGTTCGTTATATGTAGATGTTGTATATAAAAAATATAATTGAACGGGATAAGATTTGAGAGGAATTGCATTATTTGTGTTATTTAAGGTCCGAATTTCAACCTTTCAGCCATAATAGCTTCAAAGATATCAATGTTTCAGTCGAACACTGCAAAATGTAAAATTTCATGAAAACAATGAAAAGTCAAAACATCTGAAAAACTTTACTGCTAGAGCATAGGTCATATTATTAATTTATTAAAATCTCTTTACATTATCCGATTTTACATCCGATTTTTTGTTCCGAGCAAATTAAACAAGAAATTTGTGTCTTTACACCATCCGATTTCTTATCCGAACCGTTACATCCGAAAAATTTCATCCAAATCACCAGGGGCGCAAAAATAGCCCGTGGTTAGTCACAATCACAAAGCAGTGATATTTTATAAAGGGGGCGCCAAAAAATATCTTACCACCAGGCGCACAGTCATGTTGTTGCCTCTCTGCCTGCGTACACATGCAACTCAATCGAATAGAAAAATCGGTTAGAAAACTCAATGTAAAGGGACTTAAAATCCTCTTCGATATAGGCAAGGAATTAAAAAGTGCGATAAAAAATATAACTTTCGTTTTAAAATAAGAAAGTATAAGCACCACACCATATAACGGTGGTTGCTAGAACAGCCAAAAATTTTCTAGACATGGTTCAGGCATAAAAACGGCTCAACTGAAAATCTCATGAATTTCTTTTCCTTTTAATGGCCCATCGTCAACACACAACCTTTATGTCCTTTTATAGCAGAGGTAGACGACGTCGTTCTGCGAGTTTAGTTTTTGTCCGACCTTTGTCCAAAACGACCGTTTTTTGACCAACTTCCAAATGAGCTAGGAATTTCCAATTTTACCACAACAATCTCCTATTTTTACTTAAATATTAAGGAACCAGACTACATCTTTTGCCCAAAAATGCAAATATTTAATAGACGCTTTCTAACTCTTTTGAGATGCATCTAGAAACGCGCGATACAATATTGGAAAAAGCATTTCAAGCTTTATAAATCCGTAATTAAGGTAAAAAACGTGTAAAACATTAGAACTTAATTTTAGATGCTTCATTTTCCATAAAACAAAGTATTTTCGTATTGAAACTATTCATGGAGAGCACGAGTTCACGCTGATTCAAACTGATTTTATCGTAGACATTATCGGTATAATAAACTTGTTATGAAAAAAAAATACAACTGATTCATATTGCCTACAGATCGATTCAGATGATACACTTTTTACTCTGTGTCCCTGTCAATCAGCATTTATCTGATTCTGATTGATATGATCTGAACGAATCACTAGGTTTTATAATCTGATAATTTCATCGACCTCATGTGAATAATAATAATCCATCTTTGGCATGCTCCTTGAGAAATATTCGATAATTGACACGTCTCTATCATGGTTATTAGTTTATTAGAAAGCAAGAAAAGCTATTAATTTTATAATATTTAATTACGAAACGAAAATAATGGACTTCAAGGCTGTTTATCTATGTATATGCATATTTACAGTTTTGAACATGAATCGATAAGCAATAAGTGATAGTAATTAGTAGTTTTTTTATACAAAAAGGTAATTGATCACTGATCGTGATGATTTACTATAATCAACTGGAATTGAAGCATTTATTTTTATTATTGATAGAATACAAGGAAGGAACACAAGTTGGTAACTTTTAATAAAAACCTGTACTCTGATACTTAAGTAATACAATCTGGACATGATCTTTACTTTTATAGTAAAATATAGTAATTACAATATTTCATTATTATATGAGACAATATCCTTATATGTCTAAAATACAGTTTACACAATATAAAACCTTATTACATGACTCATTCATATCGTTTGTAAACAAGAAAAATTTCTAAATACTCCTACAAAAGACAATTTCACTTATTATTTTCAAAATATCTAGAATAATAAACATTATAAATTAGACAAAACTCGTATAATTATTCATGGAAATAATGATGTGAAAAATGGATTTTCTTTTACTAATAGTTTTATTTCAAGGTTTTTATTAAATAAGGAAAATTATTGTAATAAAACAAACCATATGCTCACAGTTACAAGTTTTAAAAACCATGTTTTTGCCAACAACACGACCTCAATCTGATCAGTTCAAGTATTTTCGTTAAAAAACGGTATAATTGTACGCTATATGCACTATAAAGAAAATAATTATTAATACATAAATTATAAATATAAATTATTTATTCGATGTGTTAATTTGTTTTATTATCAATATTGTTAATAAAACCAAAACAAATGGAGAAATTGACAATAATCGATCGTTTAACATCGATTTATATCTCCAGATACTTTTCCGTACTTGTTTTTCTTCTTGTTATTAATGAAGTCTGTTACAGATTTACGAAAGTATAATGTCCATTACACGCATATAATTGACTAAAATTTATGTGAATTTCCTTTTTCAGTAAAACATGTTCCAATACAAATTATAAACAACACATGTTTTAATATTATTTTAAGATGTTAACAGAGACGCAATACTATAATTTGTCGATGTTAATAAATTTACATCTTATTTTATTTATATTGTTGTTATAAACTCCAATAATCTCCATTTATTTTTCTATAAATCTCACAGTACTGATTTATTGTTAAACAATTTGATTAACACAATAAAATCAGCTTTAGTGTAAATCAATCAATCTCCAATAATTGAATGGAACAGCTTGTCAAAACAAGATCAAATTGTTGATTAAATTATTCTCATAAATATTTAAATTGAATTGAATACAATTCTCAGTATCAACGGAAATGTTCTTTTTTCCTTTCCTCTTTACATAAATAAATAATCGGCCACATTTGTGAATTACAACGACCTTTTTCAGTCTCATATCGGTTTATTATACGAGCATTCCTTATTACAAGTTTTAATCTGCATCTGTATATTCTGAATTTACACTTCAACCCGTCTTTTGCCATGGCGAATTATTATTATTATTATATTTGTGTGAGGTCTTTAACAGTCCTTCACATCAGTAGCTGAGCCAGAATTTGTTCCTGGGTGGCTTAGGTTAAAGTTTAAGTACTTACTTAAACTTAAATGTAGTTTATGATTAAATTTATTATAACTAATAAAAAAGTTGTTCTCAAATATGTTCCTCACCTAAGGTGTTTGATTGAAAAGTATTTTACTTTAGATTATATTTTATGGCTTTGAGGCTCTGGGGGCTTTTGACGTTCACCTCACCCCCCTACGTGCTGTAGTTCCACAAATCCTCACTGTACTATGAAGCTTTTTCTACACCCGTTCTAGCGCCTAATTTGGGTTAATTTTCTTCCCTCCGCAGTCGTGTCTGTTGATAAAATCCAAGATACTACTTAAGCAAGTAGCTCTTATATCTTTGGGAGTGACATATTCCCCTCCCAGACGCCATACTCTGAGTTTCTTTAAGATCTCAGAGTGACAAAAGATGTGAAATGAAGTTTCATCTTCCTCTGCATAAGCCATACATGTCGGGTCCTTAACTATCCCAATATTATAGAGATGCTTCCTCAGACCAGTAAAGAGTCCTGCGGTGTGTCTTAATTGTCTCCTGTTTAATTCTAGGAGTTGTTTAGGTCTTCTACGGTTTGAAAAACCCATAAATGTCTTTGACCAGATCATTCCTGGTACAATTCCTCCTGCATTTCTTAGAATTGCCTAATTCCTTGACCCAGTTAGGCTGCATGCTTGGATTTTGTCTAAACCCTTAGCCATTTGATGATTTTTCCTTTCAAAATTTTCCAGCCGGACCGCTATCGAGACGCACCGCATTTCCACTGTATTGACCAAGGACCAGAATATCGCCTAGAAATACCGAATGCTAAATTGGACTTTACTGGAACTTATACGATTTACGCAAAGAATTGTCATGGTGATACTAAAGCTATAATTTCGTTACAAATTAAAGTTAGAGGTAGGAAATTTTCTATACTTTACAACCGCATACTTAAAAACGAGTAAACTGTTTCAGATATAAACGACACATCACCAAAAATAGACAAAGTTATCAGGTAAATATCAGAGAAAACATGTTATAATTGTGTATTTTTAATGTAAATTTCGATAATTTGCAGTAATATTGATACAATACCGACGATTAATCAAGAATTGAAAGATTTACGTTGTTGTGACGGCGATACAGTTACCTTGGAATGTAGAATCCAATCGTCATCTCGTTACGATATCCGTTGGGAGAAAGATGGGAAATTGATCCATCTTGGTGGTGATTTCAGTGTGGAACAAAACGGTGAAATTGCTCGATTACTAATCAATCGAGTTTATCCAGAAGATGAAGGAGAATATACATGTGTAGCTTATAATGATTTAGGCAAAGCTACCACTTCAGCATGTCTTATAGTTGATTGTAATATTAAATGAAATTCTACTGTTGTAATAGTTTCAAATTAAGAAAAATTTGATTTTTCAGTACCTGAAGAAAAAGAGAATCTTCTTCGATGTCAATTAATCCAACCATCCAGTCGGCTAAGGTCTACAGTTTCACCGAGAGAAACACCAATACGTGGTGTCTCACCACGACCACGATATTCTTCATCACCAATGCGTCGGCCAACAGGAATTCGTGCTTCAGCACCTAAATTTTATGCAATTCCCCATAATCGTGTCGCTGAAGAAGGTGAAACTGTACGTTTTCAAGCTGCTGTTGCCGGTTATCCAGATCCGTGGACGATTTGGGAGAAAGATGGTCATGTTTTAAGTTCATCGTCACGTATTACAGTTAGTGAAAATGATGATTTACGTATTATTGAAATTAGAGATGTAACACCTGAAGATTCTGGTGTTTATAAGATTAAATTAGAGAATAATGTTGGTTGTATTGAAGCTACAGCACGTTTAGAAGTGATTTCGCATCGACCATTTATTAGTCGATCATTGAGAGCACGCAGTCTATCACCGAAACCCCGTACTATTTATGGGAAAAACTCGACAATTTCCTCGTCGACTCGTTATGGAAATAGTGATCGTTTATTTTATGACATACGTTCAGTGCCTACACCGTACCTTAAATGGTATCATGATGTACTTTATGAGGATAATGATAAACAAACAATTCCAGACCAAAAAGATAAGAAGGTTATAGACGATGATAAATGGCACAAATCAGCCCCGCAAATCGTTAATGATTTACCAAATGTGATAAGTATTATAGAAGGAAATCCAATAGAATTACGATTAAATATTCATGGACAACAACCCTTTGATATTATTTGGTTTAAAGACAATTGTATCCTGCCAGATTCTAAAGAATATCAACAAATTCTACAAGGCAACAACGAAATTATTTTAATTCTACCCAATACTGATAGAGATAATTCAGGGATTTATCGATGCGAAATCTATAATGTATTCGGCGAAGCTGCCACCAAATGTAAAGTGATTGTAAACGGTGAGTCATTACATTAATTAATTAATTAAGTGATTAAAAACAAAAATAAAGCGATAATAGATCGTATCGTAAAATTAGCATTATTTATTTATGTAAATTTTTATGACTTCAAGTGGAAGTTAATTAAAAAAAAAAGGAACAAGAGTCGCACCCACATTACTGGCGCCATGCTGTGTAAAAATACAGAAAAAAAATCAACGGCAACAAATTGATTTTGTAATACTTATTGGTTGTTATAATAAATCAGTGGCGTGTGTGTGTACATAGTAAAATTTATTGCATAATACTAGAAAAAATAAGTTTACAATCTTTTATTTTCTAATTTCCTCCACTTTAATCAATCAGAATTTGTGCTGCAAAATCACAATCAGAGTGGTACTTCGGTGTAAATCTTTGTGTAACAAATTTGATAATTAATAAGAGATGATTAAGATAAGAAACCCATCAATAGTAGTTCGGATTAGAGGGATTTGTTGTAACAGTTTTCGTAAGAGAAAGCACATTTATCGCCTTCAATTTGACTAACAAAAAAAACTTCTATCGGAGAAAAAATATTTCGGGGGGTGAAATAATAATTTGATCTTCAAGTGAAGAATTTGAATGACGCAGAACTTTTATGAAAAGAGCGTCTATGTGTTAAGTTTAAATGGACAACAAGGTATCACTAAAGGACAACATTTTAGATCGTTCTTTTTAATGGTTTAGTTATGGTTGCCAAACAAGCTATTCTGAAAATAGTGGATAAACGCAAAATTTCTTGCTTTCTTGTAGTTTTACAAATTTTCATTGCTTTCTTCATTGGGTTTTAAAAAAAATAGTTGCCAAAATTAGAGTAACAGGTAAAGATCAAGTCGGTTTCTTTCTTAAATTGTAAAAGAATAGTAATTGTGGTTTAGTAAAGAAGCTAAGTTTTTACTTTTTACATTATCAATATACTGGATTGAAAACTTAAATGTGGTAAATCGTATGAAACTCCTATTTTAAGGATTTTTAGTGTAGTCCCGGTATGACATTTTATCAAAACTAGAACGCCGTAGCTCTTTAAAAGATGCTCGTTTCTGACAAAGTTACGAATTTCAAAAACGATTCAAGCACGTAAAACAACTTAGAATGACTCGAGGACCCTTCTAACATTGATGTTTTCCGTGTTCCTCATTTAATGGAAATGTTTAGCATTTTTTCTAAAAGCAATGGAGAAAAACTGACAAACTCAATGTTGAGAGGGCCTTAGTCGTTTTGCGTGTTTAACTCGTTTTTGGAAATCATAACCTTCCCTTAACAGATGTTTTTTGAGCTATGAGGCTCTAATTTTGCTAAGATGTTCTCTAGGGACTACCTTATAAGTCCTTAATAATTTTTCGAATAACAGGAGTTTCAAAAGGTTCGCCACACTTAAGTTTTCAGCCCAGCATAATTGTATTCATTTTAGCTTAGGCCAACAATGCCTAACCAGCCACTTTTCCTCAAAATCGCTCCTCTTAAAATGGATTTAGGTTGACTCATAGAACACCCAAAAAGCCAAGTTGTTCAAATTTCAAAAGTCGAAGTGTAATAACAATAACTAAATAATTAATTTAAAGACAAACATGCTAGGTAACTAATACAATGCAAATTTGTTTTGTTATCTCATTCCATAACCATCAAATTGTCGTCTAAGATTTTCTATAAAAAGAAATATTTGTGGTTAATTGTAATTAAATATTCGTATGCAGATTAAGTACAATAGTTTTTGTTTTGTTTATAAAATGTTTCTACGAAATATTTATTTGTTTTTTGGCCAATAAACTTTCCCATATGGTGACTAACAAGAAATGTTCTCAAGTTATAAATAAGATTAAATTATATTTTTCTTCACCCAGAATGGAAAACTTTGGCGACAGACGAGAAAACTACAAATACCAATAATATATCATCGTTATCGTCAACATTAAGCCAAAATCTAAAGACATTCCAGGTAATGTTCCATAGTCGAAATTTCAACAAAACAATTTCATACTGTTCTTGTATGTATGTATGTGTGTTACAAAACAGATAGAGAAAGACGATGACGTCAACATTCTTCAGATTGTTGGTATGAAACATCTCCAACCTGCTGGCAGTAATAATAAGGTAGGGACATCATCAACAACTAATCTATCGACGAAGGAGACGGCGACGACGACGACGACGGAGGCGAGGACCACAACAACAACCGCGAAACAGTCGTGTTCAAACAGTGTTAGAAATCAGATTAAAACCACTGTACAGTTTGTGGATTTTAACAGATTAGCCTCGATGGAGGCAATCAAACAACAACATAATCATCATTGTGATAAAAATGGTGAAAATATCGATGATGAACCACCGATTCTGTTGAAGAAACCACAAGATGTGATCGCACTAGTCGGCGATAGGGTGTTGTTGAAGGCCAATTATTCGGGTCATCCGGAACCGCAAATTAAATGGACAAAAACCGTAAGCATATCAATTAATCTTAATTAATATTAAATTGAAATGAAATTAATTAAAAAAATCCAACATAAACAAATGAGTTTATTTGTATTTTAATTAATGTTCGTGATGATATGCAATGAAATCAAGGTGTTTATTCGCAAATGTTTTAATAACAAATAACAGAAAAACTAAACTGTTAATAACAGAACGTGAAAAAAAAGAAACTCCACCCTCTAGAACGAATAAGACAACTTTCTAAAATTATCATATTATCTTAGAGAACAATTATTGTTATAAATTCAACGACAATTAATATTGGCAATTAATACGCGATTCTAGAAAAGTCTAAAATAATAGACTATTATATTATTATACATACTATGAAATTAATATCTATAAATAAAAAAGTAAATATTAGTTCATTTGTTCAAAGAAAACATTGAAATTTTCCAGGGACGGGAACTTAAAAACGATGAACGTACAAGTATAACGTCCGGCAATGGTGTTTCCTGTCTTTTATTACAAGATATTACTGCTGATGATAATGGGAAATATGAAATTTTCCTTGAGAATTATTTAGGTAGTGATCGAAGCTATGCCTCAGTCTCCGTTGAAGGTAAATTTAATCATCAAACAACAATAATACAGTAGAGACTTTATATAAAGTGATCGTGATCATTTATTGTAATATAGTTATCCTAAAATCACTTGACGTATATACACTTATAATTTAAAATTATCAATAATGGTCATTTATTTGTTATATTTATACACATCAATCAAGTTCATTGTACGTTTTAATTCTGTTAATTATTAGAGCATAGCAACATTTATAATAATGGTATTAGTAAATGATTTTTGATGATTTATTCAATAGTCAACGAAATGAAAAATGAGTCTGTAAAGGAATTAAAACATGACCAATTAATTTTAGATTAATTCCAAATTGATGCCCTATTTCACAACGGGAAACTATGTAAAAATTGTATTTAATGAACCAGATGTTAATGTTAATTTGAGACAATATGTTGAAAAGAAAAAAAAATAGAGCGTATACTCGGTTATTCAAGATTATACAGGGTGTAACTTGTTTTGGAAAATCGCGACATTGGCCAAAACCAACGTTTCTCCATCCCATCAACTTCCAAATGAGCTACAGTTTTCTGAGTATGCTAAAATGTTCTACAGGAACTGCCCTACAATGTTTGAAACATTTTTCAAATTGCTCAACAACTAATAGGAGTTTCATAAGAATCAACATTTAAAAAAGATAACCTGTTCATTTCAGATTTTTGCAACTCCATTCTACTTCACTATCTAGTTTTAGTGCCGCAACTTACTTCCTCTCATTCTTTTGTAATTAATACTATTAATAAGCTTTTATAGTTTCCACAATAATAAATTTTAGTGTTTCTGATTTTAAACTAATCGAATCAGAAAGTTTGTTAATTATCGAGCTCTTTCCTGGCTGAAATATTGAGTACTAAACAGGCCTAGCTGATCAATTTTAGAGTCGTGAGTCCTTACTCTCTCTAGCCTTTGATTCCAAGCAAATTGTAAGATATGCAACAACCTCTTGCGATGAGCATAAATTTGGAAAATTGCTATTTTGGCTTGTTCAAAAGTTTTGATCACATAAAATAATCACAATTTAAGACAAATTCGATGTTAATCATTTTGGGACAACTATAACTAAGCGAGTTCTTAACGATACATTTGCCGGCAATTTAGTATTCTTTTTGTATGATAATAGAGGTTTGTCAAGTGAAAGAATCCTTACTTTGCCCGATAAACAATGTTGTCTATGTTGTAATGTAAATTTTGCAATTACCCTGATCACATTTAAGTAGGTCCTACTGTATATGTTGCAATATTTTTACCTATCAAATTACAATTGACCTACTTGTTATACTAGTTGAATTTGTTACTATCTTGTTTGTTGTTTTTTGTTCAATTTGAAAGGTCCCCCATATCCACCAAGTGGTAGACCCTATGTTGTCTCAACTACCACCAACGAAGTCACATTGGCATGGAGTAGTTCCCCGTACGATGGTGGTAAAATTGTCACCGGTTTTTCTGTTGAATATTCCTTAGCCGGCAGTGATGTTTGGACGACAGCTACAGAGAATTGTTATTCATTAAGTTATACAATTAAAAATCTCCAACCGGGAGCTAAATATCTGTTTCGAGTTTGTGCTTTAAATGTTCACGGTTATAGTAAACCAAGTCAAGAATCTGAGATTGTCGTCCTAAAAGAGAATAAAAGTATAACAACAATGCGTAATTTATTGTTGTTTTTTTACAATAATTGGTTGATTGTTTCTAGATGAAGGTAGGAAAGAAACGAAAATTGCAACAATAGCAACCGGATCAGAATTTAAAGAGCGTTACACAATCGAAGAAGAACTAGGTAAAGGTCGATTTGGTGTTGTACATAAAATTATTGATAAGCAAACTAATGAACAATATGCGGCGAAATTTATAAAATGTCGGACAAGTAAAGATCACGATCAAGTTCAAGATGAGATCGACATCATGAATTTGTTGAGACATCCGAAATTATTACAATTAATTAGTGCTTTCGAGAATCCAAAAGAGATGATTATGGTGATGGAATAGTAAGATTTCTCTTAAATTCCAATATAAATTCTCATCATTATTTCTTTTTGTAGTATTTCTGGTGGTGAATTATTCGAAAGAGTTGTAGCCGATGATTTCACATTAACTGAAAAAGATTGTATTTTATTTATGCGACAAATATGCGAAGGAGCCGCTTATATGCATCGGCATAATATCGTCCATTTAGATTTGAAACCGGAAAATATTATGTGCCATACGAGGAATTCGCATGAGATCAAAATCATCGATTTCGGATTAGCACAGAAATTAAATCCAAATACACCGATGAGAGTACTGTTTGGTACACCAGAATTTATACCACCGGAAATTATCAATTATGAACCAATTGGAACCGAATCGGATATGTGGTCAGTTGGGGTGGTTTGTTATGTTTTGTAAGTAGAAATTTATTACAGGAATTCCTACATAAGGAATTTTATAACATTGTAGATTATCTGGACTTTCGCCGTTTATGGGCGATAATGATGCTGAAACTTTCGCGAATATCACACGAGCCGAATACGATTTTGACGATGAAGCTTTCGATGCTGTATCACAGAATGCTCGTGATTTTATTAGTGCTCTTTTAGTTAAACGTAAAGAGTAAGTTATAATTAGTTAAATTCCTCAAAATATTTTCACCTGATATTGTATAGAGACCGGTTATCAGCTGAACAATGCCTAACACACCCCTGGCTAGATCCTGAAAGTCACAAAGAAACGGTGATTCTCTCTACTGATAAATTAAAGAAATTCATAATACGCCGAAAATGGCAGGTAAGTCTTTTTGAATAGTCTGACAAAAGATCATCACAATTTGCTGTTTTATTGTTTGCCTTCAATGATTTTTGCTTGTTTGTGTTTTGTGCTTTTTGGTATTGTTTTTTTGATTTTATTAGAAAACAGGGAATGCCATTAGAGCCCTTGGTAGGATGGCGACATTATCAGCAAGTCGACGAAATTCAACAAACTCTACACCAACATCTCCACGACCATCATTATCAGGTAGTGTTGCACCAAAAATAACAGACAAAGAGGATAATTATGTTATCAAAGAGGATTTAAATGGCGATTCTCATCATGACGTGAAGGTTTGTAATATTACAAATGATAACGGGACTGAAAATCATACAGACAAACATAACGGTGATATGCAACAATCAGCGAAATTAGAGAATAAAATCGAATCGTTTAATAAAAGGACGGTAGTAAAGTGTGAGTATAGTTTGTTGTTTTGTGTCTTTTTGTTTATTATATTATTATTTCAATTATTATTAATATCTGCACAATAATTATTGTTTTATGACTTACAGATCAATCGTCAAATTCGACAGAAAGCTTAAAAAGACTGCCCATCTACACGTCAAGATCTGTGGCGAATACGATACGAAAATTTGATAAAATTGAAAATACAACAAAACCGACAATACCTCAAACATTAAAAAAATCAACAAAACACAATAATAATAATAATAATAATACAATAACTATACCAAATACCCAACATAATAATAAAGCCCAAATTAATAACTGTAACAATAATAGGAATAATTTAATTGATAAGTCAGATGAACTAGTCGTTAAAACTGTAAATGCACAAAAACCATCAACAAGCACAATAAATGGTCAATTTGATGATGACAATCAATCAACCAAAGAGAAGATTTCTAAATTGCACAATAAATTAATTAAAAATACAGATAATAGTAATAAAAATAAAGAGATTATAAAATCGACAATTGTAAATAGAAAAGATAAACCAAAAAGTGTGAATTTTCAAAAAGCTGCAGCCTTTTGGAATTCGCCAAAAACCTAACAAAAAAAAAACCCGAAAATAAATGTAAGATATTCTCTATTTTTATGAAATTTAGTGCCTTAAGTTGTCCAAATGTTAATTAAATGTATAGTGTGTTATAATTATCGTAATGACAAACTGCGTGTATCCTCCGATATTTATGTAAGATGAGTATAATTAAATGAACTATATCCAACAATCATCTTTGTTTTACGACCAAAATTAATTTTCTTCCCATTTTTATTGTTGATCAGAATGTTGGCACCATTTCCCCACTTATATTTAAACCTATTATCAACTGTATGAATCATAAATGAGAATTTACACGTATTTTTAGCAGCAAATCTGACCCACCGTGACCCAGAAATTGAGAATTTATCAGGTCAAGTCGAGTACGTTTCGTTTTAAACTTTTAAAAATTAGCAATAATTGCTGAATTAAATCCCATGGGCAAATTAAGAATAACTACAAAAAAATACCAAATAACAATACCAATATATTAAAAAGAGCACAAAACAATCCTGGTTAACATAAATCTAACGAAAGCAAAATTAACATACTAAGACAATAAATATTAGCATATATTCTAATATTATTATAATTATCGAACAATATTGAAAGATAAGACTTAATCATCCTTCTTGGATTCACCACTAGCACCGCTAATAGTAAACTTCTTCTGTAATTTACTGTGTTCTTCAGCTAATCGATCGTACTCCTTTGCCAGATTCTCCGATTGCGATTTCATAGCTTCCATATTCTTCAATTCACTAGCCAATTTCTCTTCTATATCTTTTATTGTACTTTTCAATTCATTCACTTCTTTATCGTGTGCTTCATTGGCATCATTCTGGGCAACCTCACCGCGTTGTGCTAATAAACTTTTAGCAGCTGTTGTTGCACTCTGTGCTTGTCGCATTGATGCTTCAGATTGAGCCAAAAGGGCAGCTTGTGATGAAATCAAAATCACTAAACGACGAATTACCTAAATTAACATTATTATTAATATTGATTTACAAAAGTAGAAAAATACAAACCAATGATAAGAATAGAGCAAAACCGGAAATGTAAAAATTGCGTTGGGCTCTAAATAGGCGCATACTGCCTTGCATTTCACGGTCAAGATGGGCATGGCCGTGATCATCAGCTTCTAGGTTTTTTTTATTAATTTTTTAGTGAAAATCACATTAAAAATGAAAGATTTTTACCTATATTGGAGTATTTTCTCATTTCCCGTATAGCATCCAGTAAGAACAGAACAAGTATTGCTAATAAAATTAGAAAATACATGCCGGCTTGCCGTTGTAATCCTTGTAGGAATCGTGATTTGAAGAAGGCATTCCAACGTTTTGGACTAGCCACTGGTAGAACAAGAAGAAGTACAATTGCTATTTCGATATACAGAAAACCAGCAATTAAAGTCCATTGGAGACTCATCTTGATTTTGCCTTGATCGATGCCCACTACTATTATCTCGCAATCTTCGATTTAGAATTTATATAAAAGATCACACACTCACAGATAAAATGATGTAACGATGATATGGCTTTTTATTGCAAATTTATTGATTATTTTTGCATCAATAATTCGTAGAAATAAAAGAAAAATTTGTAGAATTTTAGCCGTTTAAAAATAAAACACGTCAGGCTCAATCAACTTTGGTGAAAATTTTGACAGTTGAGAGCAACGTTGTCAGAGGCTTGTTACAGAAATTGATAGAATATGCTAGAAATTTCTAAGAGCTTTGATATATCGTGTTTTTTTTTACCTAAACATTAAAATTATCCTGCAAAATCAACCATAAAACCTACAGAATCTGGACTGTGACTTTATATTTTAAGAAATAATTTTTATTAATTAGATTTAAAATTGATGTATAAGTAGATTGAAAGAGATATTAGTAGACTTGGCAATGCCATATTCCTATTTTTGTATTTAGCAAATGGTGCTATCTATTGCTTATTTTATCAAATATAAAAATTACTAAACCATCCAAATCTAATTCTAATATCATGTAATAAAAGTAATATTAACCGTAAATTTGATTTTTTATTTCATACATTTTCCAATCTTTACATTTATTAAAAATAATATGCGAAAATTTTATTGCGAATGGCAATAAAACGCCCAAGTCAAATTGCAGATATGTCAAAATTTGCAACGATGCCAAATTCATACATTTTTTACAATCGATCTGCATATCGACGAGGTTTTATGGCGTTCAATGTAAGACCTCGTGTGTTAAAAGAAAATTCGTCATATTATATATATCATATTACGAATTATTCATTCATTAGATTTTCTGATTTTACAACAAAATTTGACAACACAGACAGTTTAATAATTTATACTACAGCGCCTCCTGAGTGTCATTTCCTTCAACCGGTTAGCTGGGCAATGTTGCCAAATTGTAATAATTCACCTCAAAATAAACGATTCTTGATAACCTTCAACACAAAAAAATACGATTTTTGATTAGTAATAAGAAATTACATTTTTCTAAATTGTAGCGAAAATTAATTTGTAATTTTGGCAAAAAGACAGCTCGATAAAAACTTTAATAAAATCATAAGGCCTTTTAAAGAAATGTTTGGGTACACTATTATGAAATGTCAATTTTGACAGTAACTGTCATTGTAGAGTTAATAGGTTATATTATTCATGCATCTGCTTATTATATGCCACTATTTCACTCTGTTTTATAGGTAAAAATTAACCGTATACTAAATTAACTGAATTTATTTAAAAAAAATAGTATACTTATATTGGTAAATTTAATTGGAGCATCAGAGCTTACGAGTTTTAAGTAAAAGATAAAAACACACGATCCATTTGGTAAGTTACTAAATTTATATAATTGGCAACAATGATTTCTGACATTTTAGTAGTGATTTGTTAACCTTTCATCATTTTTCCGGTGAATCCCCTTCATTAAGGCGTAATTAAAGTGAAAGTATTGTTTTTATCAATAGATCAATTACTCGTCTATTTTCGACAGTTGTTATCAGTAAGTTTTATTTTTCATTCATTTCATTATCCATCTGTATAAATGAAAATTTCCCATATTGTTGGTATTTTTGTTTAAATTAACATTTCATTTTATCGACACGTGTTCTTATTCAACCATTTTCTTTCCTCATTTTGTTATTTTTTTCACTACATAAATATGATTGAAATCGTTCTGTGTACGTTATACGTTTTTCATATTTTTAAGAATAGTCTAATAATGACTAAAAAAAAACCAATCCAATCTGGAAATAAAAAACAACAGAAGGGTAATAAAAAAGTGAAAAGTATTGAGGAAAAAACAAAAACATCCACACTTTCAAATGAAACTGAGCATCTTGTTGATAGTGAACAAGACAAACAGGAAGAAATTAACGATAATCAAATAAATCAAAATAACGAGGATATAAACACAGATAAAGAAGTACCCACCATTGTTAGAACTGAAGAAGAAAAAACTGAAGCAACTGATAAAGTGTGTTATAAAAACTACTCAAAATATAATAAAAACTTTTGATTTATTCTAGGGTGACGATCCTGAGATGAAAGAAGTAACTAAGAGACATGGTAGAGTAAGTATTTCTCAAGTTCTAATCCAAAGTGAATATATTTTACTGTAATTTTTCTACAGAAGGATAATAATCCTAAAAATCAAGGACCTTACAAAAACAATAAAACATCGGCGAATCAGCAAAAAAAATCTACAGGAAAATATGAAGTAATTTAAACTTAATTTGTAGAAAAATTTATTTCATATAAATTTTTGTTATTTTGTAGTTTGCCCATGGAGATCAGAATCCATCCAACTCTCAATATTCTCAGTATTCGAAAGGAAAACAAGTATTATAAATATAAACATAATAATGATTCATTTTGTTTATTAAAACTGTTATTTTAGACTTATAAACAAGATAATATATCAGAAAACCAACGTGATCATTCAAGAACATCGAAAGGATCTACAGAAGAACTGAGGGTATTCAACATAAAAATAGAAAATTATTATTTTACATATTTATAAAAATAAATCTTTAGATTGCACATAGAGATAGAAGCACATCCGGAAATCGCCGGGACCATTCTAATTCATCTAAACATGCTGAAAATAAACAAAAGGTATTGTATAATAAAAACTTGAGAATTCAGCTTTTCTAATTCCATAATACTAGAATTGTATCATATATTGCGTTAGTAAATGAAAAACTATTCTATTTATTGTTTTATGTATTAAAAATATCTGAGTTTATTGATGAACTATCAAAATTTCGAAATTATTGCTTTAATTGTCTAAAATAAATAATCTGTAGAGCAGTAGAGTACAAATCTAAAGATCGTGGGTTTGGATCCCACACAGAGTCCAAACTTCTCCTAGTTGTTTCGCGGTGATAAGACTGAATGACTCTTATTTACTATTCATTAATTAAATCACATCGCAGATTACAAATATTTACTTATTCTATAGACTGTCGGACTAGCTAGAAGCACATCAGGAAGTCGTTCTGATTTCCATAATAAAGACAAAGAATATCAGGTAGTTTATAACAAATAATAATAATTATTTTTAATTAACCAAATTAATGCTTAGAATACTCGTCAAGATAGAAGCACATCTAGAAATCGCCAAGATCACTCCAATTCATCCAAAAATGATGATAACAATAAGGAACAAAAGGTATTGTTCAAAATACAATTTCTCGATTACGTTGACTAAAGCTGTAAATCTTTAATTAACCCCTTGCCTTACTAATAAATTTCGAAAAGTCGTACGCGTGCAGAAAAATACAGATAAATGTGTGCATTTATCAAAAAATTAAACTGAAATGTTTTAGAATCAATAGTCTATGTTTAACAATCATAGCAATGGTATTGTAGAATGTAGGTATATTTTATTTTTTTAGTGCCACGAGTTTTCTAAGGTAATGACTAAAGTAATAAAATAAAGTCAAGCATGTTTAACAATGAATCATCAATTGCAAGTAGCATTTCATAAAATAGTAAATCACAAAAAGAATTGGCAGTTTCACCTTCTGAGTAGGTTTCAGACAAAACAGGTAAAAACGAGTGTTTACAAAGCATTTTTACAAAATGAAAATGAAATACATTCATTTTAAAACCTACCCAGATGGTGAAATTGTCGATTCTTTTTGTGATTTATTATTTTATGACGTGCTACTGGATTAATTGTTGAATATACTTGACTGCATTCTATTACTTTAGCCATATTCTCTTAGAAAAGTTGACAAACTTTACAAGTTACAAGAAATTTATATATTTCTTAAACAATAAAACATGCAACGGGCAAGACCCGTGTTTTCTACTCATTAATTTATCGTTAGATGATAAAATACAGTAGCTTTTTATTAAACAATCCTACTGTAAATAGTCCAGTTTATTAATGAATTATCAAAATTGATCAATTTGTAATTAAAATCGAGAAATTATTGACCTAATTGTCTAAAATAAATAATTTGTAGACTTATGGGGAAGATAGAAGCACATCTGGAAGTCGTTCGTTTAAAAGTTCTGGTTTCCATAACAAAGACCAAGAATATCAGGTAGTTTATAACAATAAGTAATAATAATTTTTAATTAATTAAATAAATACTTAGAATACTCGTGAAGATAGAAGCACATCTAGAAATCGCCAGGATCACTCCAATTCATCCAAAAATGCTGATAACCATAAGGGACAAAAGGTATTGTTGAGAATACAGTTGCTTTAATTTAATATTTTAACTAAAGTTTTACATCTTTAATTAGTACATGAATAATTAAATTATTTACATTATTAAATTATTATTAAACAATTCTGCTGTAAATATTTTAATTTAAAAATCAAAATTTAGAAATTATTGCTTTAATTATCTAAAATAATTCTGTAGGCTGATAAATGGGGTGGAAGCTCATTTGGAAATCAACAGGATTACGCTAGTTCGTCTAAAAATTCTAATTTCCATAAATACCACAAGGTAATTTACAACAAAATAATAAAATGCTTACGATTCTAAATCTAATAAAGTAATAACCATAATGGAAAATGCAGTTACTCGAAACAAATATCTTGTCTAAAGTTATTTATCTTCAGTTTGTCCGTAACTGAAAAATTAAACTATTTATAGTAGTTTTTTATTAAACAATTCTACTGTAAATATTTTAATTTAATTATCAAAATTAACTAATTTGTAATTAGAATGTAGAAATTATTGCTTTAATTATCTAAAATAAATCTGTAGACTGATGGATGGAGTCAAAGTTCATTTGGAAATCAACAGGGTTACGGTAGTTCCTCTAAAAATAATAATTTTCGTCAAGACCAAAAGGTAATTTATAACAAAAAAAAACGTATAATAAAATTACTTAAAATTAATAAAATATTTAGGGTTTTAAATGGGGTGGAAGAAATGATCAGAATTCGAACAGATTTTCGAATGAATCTAATTCATCATGGAATCAAAAGGTATTTTTACAAATCAATCTAATATGAATCGTAACTTTATATTATTAAAATAAATGTTTAGGATTCTAGAATATACACAAACAAATCTGATAATCGGCAGGATACTGGATCTTACCAAACAAGGCAGAAGGTATTTTAAAATATTAATGGTTGATTTTATTCGTTTATATACAAAAAAATTATATTTTAGAATTTTTATCAAGAACGAAGTAGATCAAGAAATCGTCAAAATGACAATGAGACTACTCAAGATGATGTTAATGTTAGTGAGAATTGGGATGATCTATCAAACGATTCAAAGGATCATTTTCCAAATATAAATCCTAATAGATGGACACCAGAATATCAAAAAATACGAACTGATGGTGATGATTGGAATACTACACCTCAAAAACATAAATCACGAGATGACAATAGAAAATCATCGAACTTTAATGAGAAACAAATCGATAGATCATATCAAAAAAACCAAACTAATTGGGCTGATGATGATGATGATTGGAATACACCTCAACAACATAAATCACGAGATGACAATAGAAAATCATCAAACTTTAATGAGAAACAAATCGATAAATCATATCAAAAAAACCAAACTAATTGGGCTGATGATGATGATGATGATTGGAATACACCTCAACAACATAAATCACGAGATGACAATAGAAAATCATCGAACTTTAATGAGAAACAAATCGATAAATCATATCAAAAAAGCCAAACTAATTGGGCTGATGATGATGATTGGAATACACCTCAACAACGTAAATCACGAGATAACAATAGAAAATCATCCAATTTGAATGAGAAACAAATTGATAAATCAAATAAACGTAAAGATATTGATGTGGGGCAATTATTTGATCAATATAGGAAGGAATTTTTCAAGGCCAAAGATATTGAGTATCATTGTGTTAATGAGACATTTGGTGATTTATTTGAAGTCTCTGAAGAATATAGTCTTGGTCATTGTGTGGCTGAAGATATGGGAATGGGTAGTGGAATAGCTGTGCAATTCAGGTTTAATTTTAAGTTTTATCTAAAAAAAAATGATTCCAAATTATAATTTTTAGACAAAAATTCAAACAAGTTGATGATTTATTGGATCAACGACAGAAACAAGGAGGTTTAGCTGTCTTGAAGGATAAAGATAGATTTATCTATTATTTGGTAACAAAACAAGTATCGAATGGTAAACCAACGTATGAAACACTATTTAAATCGTTATATAAAATGAGACAACATATAATCGAGAATGATGTTAAGAAATTGGCATTACCCAAAATTGGTTGTGGTTTAGATCGCCTTGAATGGGATAATGTAAAATTTATGTTGGAATTTTTGTTTCGTGATGTTGATATTGATATAACTGTTTACAATTTCCAACAGGTAATACAACTTTTTTTTGCTTAATTAATTTTAAAGAATTTGTGCTGTGGGAATTTAGTTTGTTTTTGAACATCTTAAGATTATTAAATATTTACAGAATCACGGTAAAACAAAACAAAAACTCCAACAGACAAAACCAGTTACAAAAAGTGATAAAAAATCAAAAATCAAAGCATCCAAACATAAGAGAAAATAAAACAATTTTTGTATATTTAACAATTCCAGGATGACGAATCAACAACAACAACAACTCCAACAAGAATACGTAACTGTAAAGTGGTCCATGAAAGATATCCAATTGATCAAATTGCTAATGGTACGCTTATTATTTATTTATCATCAGAAGATGGTGAAGTTACAGAAGAAATGGAGAATTTAGATAAAAAATTCCGTTTCCTTGATAAATTTAAATCAGCAGTAAAACGGTCAGGTGATGCAATCTATTTTGATGGAAGGCATTCCGTTCTCTATGGATGTATTGTGAAGAAGACTAAAAACGATTCAATCAGTTTTAAAAGTTTAAATGCATGCATTTCTAAAATTAATAGAGAAAATCGAAAATTAGGATATAATTTTGTTGGTTTTCAAGCAATCGATAATCGAGACGATGAAATTATCAATAACAAAATTATTAATATCTTAAGGAATACTTTACGTGACGTCGAAATTTACGTTTGTTATCCTGAGAAACTTCAGAATTTAATGCCACCATCAAAGGATAGTTTCTATTGATTATTCTATTGTGGTGATAAAATTACCCATTATTTACAATAAAGATAATTTATTTAAAAATTAATATCATTAATTTGTATTTGAGTAAAACAATTTGTATTAATTGATTTCAATAAAACTTTAAATGTAGAGTAGTTTTCGATTGTTTTCAAATCACCAATGAGGATGAATTTCTGTTTCGCCCTAGTAATAGCCACAGTGAGTCGTCGTTTATCGTTTAAGATTTCCGACTAAAATTACATAAATTCTCAGATATAATTAGAAAAAAAAGCAGTATTGCAGTAATTACCGTTAAATCTGTAGAATTTGTTATTTCTTTAGATTTCGTACATGAGTATATTATAATGTTCTTATCTCTACCTTGATATTGATCCACTGTACTAACATCAACATTGTACTGCTGTAAATCTGATATTAATAATGCAACTTGAGCTCGAAATGTTGCAATAATCCCAATATCCTCTTCTGGTACACCGATTTTAATTAAAGTCTCTACAATTATCTTTATAATACTGGCTTCATGGTAATTGATACAATTTTGTGTATCTAGAATTTCATCCGTTTTATTGAGATTCAATTTCCATACTGGTCCTGTATCAATAATTTGAACAGCTGCGTCTAATGATGGATCCAATACTTTCATTAACCATTCACGATCTTTACATTGCAATCTTAAAGCCTCCATATCGGAAATATTAAAACAATTCTCCTCAACTGTTTTATTGGCTGTTTCAAGTTCACCACCATATGTTACAGCATTAGCTAGGGCTGTTATTGTTCTATTCATACGGTAATTTAGATTTAATGTAACTACAGCCTCAGCAGTGTTTAAACGATCGAATAGTGTCTCTGTCATTCCAGCATTTCTGGAAATTTCAAAGATTTTTAATAAGTTTGATAAAAATAGTAGATATAACACTTACATAGTTTCGGGATTTTTAATTACCGGTGGTAATTGTTCTGGATCACCGACTAGTATGAATGTTTTTGCTGAATACAATGGTTTTATTACAGAAACTTGAAGTACTTGTGTACTTTCATCAACGATACAAACATCAAAAGTACGTTTTGATAGTAAAGTATGCCCCGATCCTAAACACGTAACAGCTACAACTCTCTAAAATAAAAATAAAAACAAGAATAAAGTTGTACAAAGTTTGAGAAGTACTGGGCGATTCACCTCAAACGAAAAGTACTTACGGCAACTCCCATTATTTGGTCAGTGATTCTAAAAATATTTCAAGGATTTATAAGGGGGTTCCCAAAACTCATTTCAAAGTTGGTCAAAAAACGTTCGGGGTTTTCAAAAACGAGCTAAGGTCGCAAAACGACGAAGAATGACTGGGAGACCCTTCCAACATTTATTTTTTTCGTTCTTCTATATTTCATTCTAGAAAAAAATACGAAACATTCCCACTTATTTCAGAAAAATATTAAAAAAAAAATCAATGTTATGAGGTTCGAGTCGTTCTAAATCGTTTTGCGTGTTTAGCTCGTTTTTTTTGAAAATCGCGACATAGTAGGAAACGCTTTTTGACCAATTTCCAAATGAGCTACAAGGTTCTAATTTTGCTAAAATGATCTTCAGCTACCTTCTTATAAATCCTTGAAATATTTTTCAAATCTCTTGCCCAATAATGGGAGTTGTTATCAGAAGAACTTTTCGTTTCAGGTAAATCACCCGGTATACTTACAAAACTATTATAAACATCTTCAAGTTCTTCTGGTGTTTTACAATGCTTCGTTTGATTATATTCCGAATATGTTTTTATACTGTCATGAATTCGTGTATTTGAACCTAAACGTAAAAAATTAACACCATACTCTTTCAAACGTATACAGACATTATCAATAGCTGAATGTGTATGACTTGTTAATAAAACACTCTTATCTAATTCGTTTAATAATTGAATTAATGCCACTAATGTTGCTGTTTTACCAGTACCAGGCATACCTTTTATTAAAAGAAATTGTTGTGCTGCTAATGCTTTTAAAACAGCACGTTGTTGGACACGATTCAAACGTTTTAATATATTTACAGCTTTTTTAGCAATTAATTTTGGTAATTTCGGTAAGAATTTCGGTGGTATTCTATCAATAATCAATTGACGTAATTCATTAGCACGTTCTGTATGTTCCAAAAGTAATGATAAACTTGTTAAATTATAAGATTCTAAACTGAATGAATCATAAGTATCGATGTGAAATAAACAGTTTTTGTATTTCATTGAAAGATCCCTGGAAAAATAAAAATTATCAGTATGCGATATAACATTTTTAATACTTTTTTAATATTTCGCAGGGCTTTGAACCGTTAAAACAATCATTGCTATGATTAAAACAATCGTTTCTATGAGTTATTTGTTCTTTAAAATTTAACAGACGTTGGTGAAATCGACCTATAGTATTGATGATTTATAGGAAAATATCTTATTTTTTGCCCACTTATTAAATGACACTGAAACCTAATTTTGCTGCTCCCAGACAGTGCCTACAAGGGATAAAAAAATACATAAAAAATGACATAAAATTATCTACAACTCAACCCCCAACAAGGGATGAAAACGCGATTTGCACCTTTTGAAAACTCCAGCGAATCATATCATCTGGTTTTGAAACCACTAAAAATAGAGCCGTTGCAGAGATACTCGAAAAAAAACCTGATTTTCAGGGGTAAATTCAATCCTCAATTTCTCTCTTAAACTTTAAAACGGGACATCCATTAAAATAGAATGAACTACCCCTATATACCAAGAAAACATCGAAATCGGGGTGGTTTACTTGCAAGATTGTGTCAAGTGCGCTGGAATATTGCTGGTCGAGTTCCGGGGCGGGGAAAAAAGAAGAGATGAAAATTAAAAAAAAAATCTCCAAAGGCAGCAAGTACCTTATATAGCGAATTTTTTTATGTATCTACATACTGAAATATTAATTGCAAAACATTCTTATGATACTGACAATTAATATATTTTAATAACATTGAATCAACTAATAAATTCATTTCCCCGATGTTATTTTAATATTTATGATTTTTATTGAAAAATACTTTTAATCCACAAACAATAAGAAACACTAAAAAAAAAAAAATAATAATGAAGTTTGTTGTTTGTCTAATACGTCTAATCAAGGCCTGCACGATTTTTTCAAGCGAAATTCTCTAGCAGGCCTTGCGTCTAATATTAACTGTCAAAATTAGTTGCCCCCCCGCGATATTCAATTTTTTTTCTAATATCAATAGTCAGAACATATAGCCACCTGAGATAATCGATTTTACTGCTTATACTCAAAAAAGAGATTTTTGCATTTTTCTTGCGAACCAACGAACCGATTTTGATGATTTTTTTTCTGGGTCATAGAGAATGGTCGGCTCTACTGTTATTTTAATTTTCATCAAAATCTAAGCAAATGTAATATTGAAAATGATTTTTTTTAACATTTCTTCAGCTCTTATTCCAAAAGTGTTGGCTCTACCAGTCTGGTCAACGAACTCATCCAAGCTATCACAAAGACCGATTTTTGTACCAAGTTTCATTAAGATTGGTGTATTTTTACGGCAGTTATCGTGGATATACATATATATATATATATATATATATATATATATATATATATATATATATATATATATATATATATATATATATATATATAAAAATTTTAACGAACGGTGGATATGGGTTCCTGAGGTTCCAAAACGAACTTCTGTGCAAAAATTTTTCGGAAATTCAAAAGTGAGGATCTCGTCATTAGCTAATTTTTTTTAAAAAAATTCGCTAAAAAAAGAAAAGAAAACGGTTTTTGCTTCCGATTCAACTCCGGATTTCGTTCCGATCGTAATTTCGTTTTTTTTTCCGGTTCGAAGCCCTGGTATTTCGGTCAAATTGGCGACTCTAAGGGCCACTTTTAGGTGTTAATTCACCGTCTAAAAATCTTTTGTAGACGTTATAAATATGGTAAAGTTGTGTAAATTACCTTTCTAGACCTAGTGTAATTTGTACTGGATTGATTTGTGTAACAAAACCGGACGCTATAGCTGGCCGATTATCAATACTGACGATAACATAATTATTTTCTGTAATATTGGATGTTAATAAATTTTCTGTGTTTTCGCTTTTTTCAAAAATTTGTTCATAAACTCCATTACAATTCTGCAATACTTTAACTAATTTTACATTGGCTATACATCGACCATCTTTTTCGCTAAAATTGAAAAATTCTTTGTTAAATTAATATAACTTCGATAGAAAAAAAATACCGTTTTTCTGGTGGTAACGTATAGATTTCTTGTAGATTTTTGCGTCCACTTTTATATTCATTTTCCTTACAAATCAATGAACTCCATTTGAAAAAATATTGGAGGTGATCTTTTGTGAGATGAGCTGTTAATTCCTTAGTTAATTTTTCGATGGTTTCATTAGAAGTGGTGCGATTATTAAATCTGTAATTGTATACAATTAGCGAGAATTATTTTCAAATGATTTCATTTCACAAACTGTAAATATGAAGTACAAATCACATTATAAGGACACTTATAACAAGCTCTCTGATTATCGATAGGTTCTGGTAATTCTAAACAATTATCTTCATTAATATTTCTACTCAAATAGTAGGCTAGATCGTTTCTTAGAATAATTAAATCACGTTTCTCCTTCTCAGTAGTTGGGATTTCTCGTAAAATACCATCTCTAAAATTTTACTGTATCATAATTTTCCTGTCAATTTATAACACTACCTAATTGTTTACTTAACGTATAATAATAGACCAGAATTCACTTTATAACCAAGTTTTATCATCATCATTACATAAAGAATAATTTGACCACGATGTTCTAATGATAGTGTAGCACGTCCAGTTTTCAATTCTAATGGCATCCTTTGCGTCTTTGTTGTTATAGTAACATCAATTTTACCTTTAATACCCAATTGATGACACCAGATATTCTCTTCAATATCATCAATATCACAAATTTGACCTTGCCAATTATTCTTATCATTGCAACAACCATCGATTACGTACTGTTTAATAAATTCAACAATTTTCGGTATATATAAATTGATTTCAGTTTGAAAATCGTCAAAACTCAAACCACACTCGTATAGACGGTGAATCTAACAATATTTAAAATAAATTTATATTTAAACAACAATCCAAATAATTGGTGATTCATACAATATTGTCCGATTTCATCAACTTTGCTGCTATTGTCTCCACTTGATTTAATGTGTGTAATTTATTTTTTAAAGCACTTTGTAATAGATTATGGACAAAAACACCAATAACCATTGCTTTGTTTGCCGGTTCAAAACCTCGATATTTTTCAGCCAATACGCTTCTCCTCTTGCAGAATATAGAACCTGAAATTCAGGATTCACTAAACGAATTAAAAATAATAAGAACTATAACAGACCAACTACAGATGTACACGAAATTAATAAATCTGGCTCATACACTATCCATCCTGATTCATTATCGATTATCCAATCAGTACCTGATTTCTTTGTAGTAGAAACGTAAACTTTACCATCTGTTTCGAATCGATTATTCAACCTAAATGTAGAAAATTGGGAAAAATTATAATTTTTATTATACATATATCTTTATTATATACCAAAATCCTGTAATGAAGCATCTGAATCTCTTATTTGTTGTAATTGTTTGTAATTCTAAAGAAATTCTTTGATTATCTGTACTCCAGCTAGTTATCGTACAATATTGTGGTTCTTCTAAATTTAAATCAAAGTCAATAGTTTCCTAGAATGAATCAAATATAAATAACACTAAAACACATTAATATTCGGTTATTACGATTAAATCATGGAAATGTTGAGTGAAATCATCAGAAAATCCATCGAAAGGCTCCAAATTTTCCATGTTCTCTTTTAGCAATTCCATTGAATCTTTATTAATTAATTTAACTTTTTTCATTTCAGTTATTGATTGATTCTCTAATGAACTATTCGTTATTGTTGTTTTATCTGTACAAATATCATCATCTTCTGATTTTCGTTTACGTAGATTTTCTACAGTTGATAAACGATTGTTATCAATCGGTGTAAGTTTTTTGAAATATTTCGATATTGTTGAATTAAATTGATTTGTCTGGAAATAGAAATGAGTAAATTAGATTATTATTTTGATAATATCTATACTAACTTTATCAGTATTTGATTTTTTCATTGCTAATAATGCGATTTATTTTTCAACTATCAAATAGAATTAATGTAAGATAAGGTGATTTAAAAGGAATAACATAAAAAATAATAAATTAAAGGGAACACTTGGGTAAACACTCGGTTAAATTGTAATAATTAAATTAAAAATAGATTAATTCATAGACAAGGATTAATTATTGCTTTTTAATTGATATTCAAACTGGAATCTCTGACATTAACGGAAAATTCGCGCCAATTGGAGGATTGAGGTTAGGGTTATTCTTTGAGCATAGTTGCCAAATGTACATTATTAAAATCAAGGTGAGTGAAAATTCTCAAGAGATTCCTAAACGTTTCTAAATTTCAATCAATAAATAAAATAGTTAATTTATAGAAGGACCTTGCAACTTTTTTTATTGCTAAATTATTATTACAATAGACTTCAATTTTACAAAACAGATAAATTGAGTCAGTAGATTTGCTGAAATTTTGATAGATGCGACATTGAGGCTTCAGTTTGACACACAGGCAGTGTCGCCAACTGTTAATAATATTGTTTTATTATTCAACAATAATAAATAAATAATATATTTAAGAAGAAGTTATATTAAAAGTTGTAAATTATGTTACATTATTATTTATTTTATTGAAAAGTTTGTTGGTTTCTATTAATTATTAGTTGATAAAATTATACGGATTGTGGCGTTATCTGTGATTGATTTTATTAAATTCGATTACAGTTATCTATGTGATCATGCCATCGCCTGTGTGATGGAGATGGAGAATTAAATTAAAAATAGTATCTGTCAAATACACATACGTACTGTTTTTTTTTATTATTATCATTTTAATAAAAAAAATTATCAAGTGCAATTGAAATTATTAACAATTGTAAATAATAAATTAAATTAAAAATTTACGTGTAAAATAGATTGTGTTTGAACTGAAAATTATTAAATTATAGTACAATAAAACATTTAAATAAACAACAACATATATACAGACTAGTTCAATTTAAGAGGAAACAGAATGGCAACAAATGTAGATGAAGAACAATCATTACGAGAATGTGAAGCTTATGTTCAAAGCCATAATATACAACAGATCTTGAAAGATTGCATTGTACAATTATGTGTGAACCGTCCAAATAATCCAATCACATTTCTAAGGGAATATTTCCAAAAATTAGAACGAGTAAGTAAAAATTATTTTTTTGTTTCTAACTTTATAACAATTGGAGAGCTGTTGGAAATTTTGGTACAGTCTCCTTCGCTGATCATGATGAGAGATCAGATACACAGCATCTTGTTTTGTTTAATTGGTCAACATTGACAATGCGTTTAATTTTATACTTCTATCATTGTTCCTTTTCAATAATTTAAACTGAATTCAGAAAACAAAGAGGAAACTATTAGGTGTTTTCTAAATAAAATATTAAAAAAAAACATACGTGATTTTGATACGAAATATCAATATCTATATTTATTATAGAACGGTTGGTAAACAGATAAATTGTGTGGACTTTAATTAGCATATTAGCTGGTTTATGAAATACATTTAACAATAGGTATACTGCAATAAAAAATTGATATTAACGATAAATAATTGCTATTTTTTTTCTTTTAGAATAATTAAAAAAAATGTCTCAGGTAAGAGTATAAATACAGGGTGCTACTGAAGTCGTAACTTGGTTCATACATTTGATATTTTTCAATGAAAATCGCAATATTGTGCAAAACGAGCGTTTTTTGATCAACTTCCAAATGAGCTATGAGGTTCTAATATTGTGAAAATGTTTTGAAGGGCCTACCTTATAAATCCTTGAAATATTTTTCGATTAGCTCGCCAAATAATGTGAGTTAACATAAGAAATAGGAACATTTATAGTCTGTCGATTTTTCTAAGGGAATGACTAAAGTAATAAAATAAAGTCAAGTATATTCAACAATGAATGTTCAATTGCAAGTAGCACCTCATAAAATAATAAATCAAAAAAAGGACCGACAATTTCACCATTCGGTTACTTTTCGAACAAAGCAGGTAAAGACGAGTGTTTACAAGGGATTCATACTTGCAATTGAACATTCATTGTTGAACATACTTGACTTTATTTTATTACTTTAGTCATTCCCTTAGAAAAATCGACAGACTATACATAGGTGGACCACTCGGTATAGGTGAATTTTTCGTTGTGATGTCAACAATTCATTAACTTTTAGATTTATTAGCTGCGCTTAAAAATTTCAAAAACAAAACCACCCTCTCCTAATGTCCAATTAGGTGGTGTATCTTGATATTTTATTAGATTCACATGTCCAATGATTCCCTCGCTATATCCACAAAATTTCATTCATTTACAATTTACAGAATCTTCGATAGCACTATTCTTATCTGTCTCGCATTTGATTTGACTTCATTGTAGTTTCATTTTAGAAAAAGTACTAATTTGAGAACTTTTGGTTCATTATCACTTAAGTTTATTTAAAAAGCGTATACAGAAGTTCTATGAGATGATTTTTGCCAATATACGATTTCTTATACATATGTATAACGCGACAAAAAATCGCAACTAGTATATACTTATAAAGCGCGATAAGCAGTTCCTTATAACGCGATTTTCTATATGGCGAAACATATCCCGGCGTTATACGAGGGTCTGCTGTACTTTTTTCAACATAACTATGTACACTTATGTTTATCATGTGAATAATTGTGTATTTTTCTGTTTTGGGTATTCTCTTTTTAAAATTAAAGCTTGCTTGTGTTAAGCACATCAAGACTGTTGTAGGTATTCGTCTTCAATTCTTAACTATATACTTCATCTGTTTAGTTTTTTATGTATTTTTGTTATCATAGATGGTGTGTCTAAAGTTCTGTGACAAATGTTAAAACTTTCATGAAACGACAAGTTTAAAGAATATGTTTATAAATACAGATCGTCCAAATTCAGATCATGAAAGTCAGTTTGATACTCTACTATGGATAAATAATGAACTTTAAATCCACAATATTAGACATTTCTACTTTTATTCGAATCTTTTAGCGAATTTTTTATTATTGTTCTATTAATGTTCAAGTCGGGTTTTAAACGTAAAATAATCCATAAATTACGTGTTATATCATACTTTTTAACGTACATAAAGATAAATTGAGTATCTTTCAAATAAGTGCTCCACATAATTATAATTCTACCCCAAAAACAACCTTTTTAGCCAAAAGCTACTTTTGTATTGTTATTATTATGTAAGGCTTTAGAGTAAAAAATCCTATAAAGTGGCTTTACATAAAATGTAGATCCACTACCAAAAATCCGTTTTAGCGAATTTTTTTAAAAAAAAATTAGCTAATGACGAGATCCTCACTTTTGAATTTCCGAAAAATTTTTGCACAGAAGTTCGTTTTGGGACCTCAGGAACCCATATCCACCGTTCGTTAAAATTTTTATATATATATATATATATATATATATATATATATATATATATATATATATATATATATTTATATATATATATATATATATATATATATATATATATATATATTTATATATATATATATATATATGTATACCCACGATAACTGCCGTAAAAATAGTCCAATCTGAATGAAACTTGGTACAAAAATCGGTCTTTGTGATAGCTTGGATGAGTTCGTTGGCCAGACTGGTAGGGCCAACACTTTTGGAATAAGAGCTGAAGAAATGTTAAAAAAAATCATTTTCAATATTACATTTGCTTAGATTTTGATGAAAATTAAAATAACAGTAGAGCCGACCATTCTCTATGACCCAGAAAAAAAATCATCAAAATCGGTTCGTTGGTTCGCAAGAAAAATGCAAAAATCTCTTTTTTGAGTATAAGCAGTAAAATCGATTATCTCAGGTGGCTATATGTTCTCTGACTATTGATATTAGAAAAAAAATTGAATATCGCGGGGGGGCAACTAATTTTGACAGTTAATATTAGACGCAAGGCCTGCTAGAGAATTTCGCTTGAAAAAAATCAAGCAGGCCTTGATTAGACGTATTAGACAAACAACAAACTTCATTATTATTTTTTTTTTAGTGTTTCTTATTGTTTGTGGATTAAAAGTATTTTTCAATAAAAATCATAAATATTAAAATAACATCGGGAAATGAATTTATTAGTTGATTCAATGTTATTAAAATATATTAATTGTCAGTATCATAAGAATGTTTTGCAATTAATATTTCAGTATGTAGATACATAAAAAAATTCGCTATATAAGGTACTTGCTGCCTTTGGAGATTTTTTTTTTAATTTTATTATCAACAAGTACCTGAGAAATCGATTTAACTATAAAATATCACTACTTTTACAAAGTACAGGAGAAGGGCTATTCTGTTTTGGAAAATTTCTTGGAAATTCTGAATTACAGACAATTATCTCGGAGAGTGTTTTTTTTTATAATTTCACCTATAACGCAGCCTATGTTGGTTATTTTTTATTGAAAATTTAATTGTACAATATAACAAATTCTAAGGGTTTTCCAAATCTCTACGAAAATTCTCGATGGGCTTGTTAATTTTCCGGAATTCGAATAAAAACGGGTACGTTTATACAGTATTTTTTTGCACAGTTTTAAAGATGGATAAGCGGATTATTGCTTGCTCGAAAGCTTATCCATGTGAGGGAAACGTGACGTTGGTCTAAAATATAATTTTTGAAAATTTCAGGAAAGTTTATTTGTTCTTGCTTTGTAACAGACTTGTCCAAAGATAATAGTTTTTGTCGAAAAAACTTACTTATTTTCTTGTGAAAATTGGGATTAAAAGAATTTTTGGTATTTGAGATGTGTTATCTACATTCTTACGCAGTAATTTACATTAACTAATCTTTGTTGTTGTAGGTAACTAACCATTTACCGTTTTGTGGTTTCAATGCGAGATTGCTACATTTTCTGTCAAATTTATAAGGCCTAGGGTTGTCACCCCTTCCGATTTTCTCGAGATTTTCCGAACTTTAGACGTTTGTCTTGCGTTCCGCTTGGATTATTAGTCGGAAAATCTCTCGATTTTATGTTTGTAAATTCAGCCTAGTATTGGATTTTCTTTCTCTTATCGTGAACTAAATTACAAGCCTTTCTTTCATCATTTGATTATTTGATTTAATTTTCTTATCTTTTTGAAATATTCAATAGATAATCAATTAATTGTTAATAGCCTAAAATTTGATTTATTAGACTTTTACTTTCCTGTTTATTCATATTTTAGTTTTCATCTAAAGTGTATGCCAATTGTAAAAAGCGTAAATTACCTACACACATAGTATAAAAAATATATGAAACTATTCTAAATTGTGAGTAGGACGAACCTATCAATTTCAGCTTGTTGTGAATCATTATTTGAAATGTATTTTTATAATTTTAGATTTTAATTCTAGCCATTAGATTCTATCAAACAGAACCTTTTACCAGATGATTCAATTTTAAAAATTAACAACTAAGGACGATTTGTAGGTATTTCTCATCCTTTATTTTTTTGTTCTCTACGGAATATTCCATAGAAGTACATTTTTTTTACCAAAAAGAATATCTACAAATCCTTATTTCGACTTATTTGAGAATTCCATGAGGCACTATAGATCATCGTATTTATCGTCTTATTGTTACATTTATCAACAAATTTATATAATCTACCATCATAGTCCACACCCCTTTCATATATTTAGATATAGATGTATTCTTCTTTTTTGATCCAGCAAGTGTATCTTGTATTAGTGGAGGTTGATCCTGATGACGTCATCAAAAGGATTCTGACGGAGCACGCGTCGCCTAGCGACCTGTATTCGAGGACAATCGCGGTAGTGCTGAAAATACGTTTCAGTGGTCTCTTCCTATATCTCTCTGGTGTTATAACCAAGGTCAGCATTTTGTTTCTCATAAAAGATACTCACCATCCCTTTGAAATAATTTTATATTTTCTTAATTAATTCGTACATTAATCATAATAATAGTGATACACATTATCAAATATTATCCAATGATGTTGACATTGTCCGTGGTAAGTGTGTGTGTATGTATGTATGTACGATTTTCATTCAGAATGCATGATGATTGATCTACTTTACATTCTTGTTTTGTAATTTTTACTAGTATTAGTTGTATTGTTTACGGATAAGTTTATTGACTGTCTTTCTTTAATGATGACCTATTTTCTTATTATGTAATGTTTACATGAGAGAATTGTTTTTTATCATACAAATTGATAATGTATTTCGATTTGTTTTATTAAAGATTAAAATTAATACTATACTAAACAATTCGTACTATTTAAATCGCAGATACTTTAATTAAACATCCATTTAAAAAGCAAAATTTGATTTAAAATTCTCGCTACCTTCATTGAAAAAACAGATAGTAGATTGTATGATTAGAATACTATTTCACTTGTGCAACCAAAACTTTAACATTTTATTTGTTGATCAACCAAATATAAAATGATTTTCTTCAATTTAAATGTCGCTTATAATATTTTTTTAGCGAATTTTTTTAAAAAAATTAGCTAATGACGAGATCCTCACTTTTGAATTTCCGAAAAATTTTTGCACAGAAGTTCGTTTTGGGACCTCAGGAACCCATATCCACCGTTCGTTAAAATTTTTATATATATATATATATATATATATATATATATATATATATATATGTATACCCACGATAACTGCCGTAAAAATACACCAATCTTAATGAAACTTGGTACAAAAATCGGTCTTTGGGATAGCTTGGATGAGTTCGTTGGCCAGACTGGTAGGGCCAACACTTTTGGAATAAGAGCTGAAGAAATGTTAAAAAAAATCATTTTCAATATTAAATTTGCTTAGATTTTGATGAAAATTAAAATAACAGTAGAGTCGTCGATCCTCTATGACCCAGAAAAAAAATCATCAAAATCGGTCCATTGGATCGCAAGAAAAATGCAAAAATCTCTTTTTTGAGTATAACCAGTAAAATCACGTATCTAAGATGGCTATGTGTTCTGACAATTGATATTAGAAAAAAAATTGAATATCGCGGGGGGGCAACTAATTTTGACAGTTTATATTAGACGCAAGGCCTGCTAGAGAATTTCGCTTGAAAAAATCAAGCAGGCCTTGATTAAACGTATTACGGGAAATGAATTTATTAGTTGATTCAATGTTATTAATAGTATATTATACAACGAGTCTATAATGAATGCTATTATTACCGAGAATGAAGTTTACAACACAAGCGAGCGGAGCGAGCGAGTGTTGTAATCATTCGAGGTTATAATTAGCATTCATTATAAGCGAGTTGTATACTATACTTTATCTACGACTTATTTCTACATGTACAGGTACTGGTAGTGAACAAGAATATTTACCTTCTTTATCATTTTCGATTCTAAAATCGCACAAAAAATTGACACTTATTTACGACTGTTTGTTGAAACTGTTATTCATTTTTTGTCGTTACCATGGTGTTTTACATTTAATAGAAACTGTTATCTATTACTAAAATTGTCTTCTTTAACACTTTCCATTGTAAATACAACGAATATTCTCACAACTAAGTATTTGTTCAAAATTTCAGAACAATTAAATGTCATTTTATTCAAAATTGCATGAACACGCCCACATTAGGCCTACTTGTAGAAGCTATTGTTAGTTATTTTTGTCGTTACCATGGTTTGTTTACATTTGACGGAAATTATAATTAAAATACTATTTTCTGATTGGCTGATGAGAGGGATATTCATTTACTTTATCTCCCTAGGGATATAAAGTAGGTCATTACATTACAAAAACCACAAGTACAATGATCACTTTATATATAAGTCGTAGATAAAATATATTAATTGTCAGTATCATAAGAATGTTTTGCAATTAATATTTCAGTATGTAGATACATAAAAAATTCGCTATATAAGGTACTTGCTGCCTTTGGAGATTTTTTTATTAATGATTGGTAAGGCTGAAAAGAAACATTTATCGAAAACAATTAATATATATTTTTATAATAAACTATGCAGTATAAATATAAATAACAATACGTATAGGTTTTTTTTTGTCAAATAGGTATAAATTGATTAATTTTTAAAATAATTAAACTAAGTACAGTGTTTTGTAGGGAGGTGTGTGTAGAGGGTGTTTATTTTCTTCTTCTTCAAATTAACAATATATTACCCCCTCACGAATAAGTACCTATATATTCAGGTTTCCATAATTGATTAGAGAAAAAATTGTTGACTATTGCAATATCCCTGTCGTGATCTGGTGTTGCTGTAACTGGTGCAATTGTTACACCATCTGGTACAAATAATCCAAGAGGTATTAATGGATCGTCAACTAAACGTTTTGTTGACGATCGATTATTTGGAGGCATTTCTGGTGTCTTTGGTTCTGAACTAGATGATTCGTGATCAATAAATTCGCATAATGATGAAAATTTTAATGGTAAAGGTACAGTTGTTGTTCTCTTTTGGTTTTCTGATGTAGATGATTTAAGTGATGATGATAATGATGTTATTGACAATGATGATGCTAATGATGATGACGATGAAGATGATGAAGGCAATGATTTTGAATTATTATTATTATTGATGTTGTTGTTATTATTATTATTATTCCTATTATGACTGCTATAACTATTCAAACCAAGACTTGAAATTAATTTTTCACGTTGTAATCTAACCCGTTTTGTTGTTATAACAAATGCACTAACAAAAGCTTTCTGACATACTTCCACTGTTTCATTTGATGGTAATAATGGTACTAAATATTTGCATGTTATTCGTCGTGGTGGTCGACCAGATCCTGTTGTTTCTGGTACATTTAAACGCGCCCTGAGGTCCATATTTTGACGAAGGAACTGATTTTGTAAATCGGCCTCACCGAGACCGTAGAAGTGCGCAAATAAATTTTCACGCGCCTCCATAGGCACTCTTTCATCACATTTTTGCGGACACTGGCATAATTCCTCTATAAAAAAAGAGAAGAGAAATAATTAAAAATCAAATTTAAATAATACACAACCTATCCTTGAGTGTTTACTATGGTTTAAAAGTAGTAATTTTTCCATAATCTTTTTGTTCTTCATTATTATTGTTGAAAATGATGACATAATATTCATAATGAAATCATTATTGATTATAAAAAAAAATTGAGTGGGGTAAATGATAAACATGTGGTAAACAAAGGAAAAGCAAGGCCTTCAAGTAACTTTTTAAACAATTTTCAAGCAAATGATTCATACGAATATAATATACTAATTTCGAATGATTATTAAAGGGAACACAGGGTATTGATTTTTTTTAATGACTTAGCTTTTATTAGAATTCTTAACCGATATATTAATTTAAAATTTACAGATTACATATCAGATAGTACAGCTAACTGTTTTATAAAACAGAAAAAATTAATTAAGACTTCAACAAGTTGGATATTTTCTTATTAAATTTGAGTTTGCGTAGCATTTACGTTTTATGAGAGGCCTTGATGATGAATTCATTATTCACAAGCGTATCTATTACATGTCCGGTTGTTTAAACCGCAAAAAAAATTATAACAACAGGAAAATTTAATGTCTTATTGAGGATTAAAAAATAATTAATTTAAAAGATTTAAGCAAAAAACCGTTGAAATTATAATAAATATGCGAAATGTATTGTGTATACATAAAGGAAGGGTTTTTTCCTCCTCTCTTATTGTGTGATTTTTTTATGTACACATATGTACATACACCTTTTAGCCTGACACGTGCCTTAATGACAAGGCCAATGTTTCCTCCAATAAATCGACTGACCTAGATACAGAAGGTCGCAAAAGGTGCCTCCAGTTTTTGGGCGATATTTCGAAAGTGCGCACATTCACATCATTATTACTATTATTGAGAAAAATGGGGCCACTCAAAATTTACCACGTATTTGTTTTTCTTTATTAAAAACGTTGGAAATTAATGACAATTTGATTGCTAAAGAAAACAATTATTTAAATAATGATTCAACATTATGACGTATTTATGGAAGACAAGAAAATAATAATAAATGAAGGGGCACATTACGATTTAAATGATGTTATATATTTTTTGTCATATAGATCTGTCAGATGTCACAATGTAAACATAATAAATTATGATAAAACTTACCTGCCACCTTTTTTGCTGGTATTAGTTTGCCTGTACGGGATATGTAGGCCAATCCTGCACTCCTTAAATGTTTCTGTAGTTTTCTTTTTGATTTTGGAATGCCCTGTTTTTCAAGACGACTTAGGATAGCAGCTGATACGGTCGCCATATTACTTTTACCATACATACGACGGCCTGACAATGGTGGCGCTTATTGTTAATTTTTTTTTTTCTCGTACTCTTGTTGAGTTTGCGCAATTTAATCAAAATAATTAGATCACCAATAGATGGCGGCAGATATTGTAATTTTTACACCAATATTTGAATTTTTCTACACAATTTATGTAAATTTACAATGAATTGATTCACTTTGTCTACTGTAAATTATAATGAAAATTAATAATTTAAGTCGATAAAAATTGGTTTTATGAAAGCGAACACGTATTAGATTACGTTTTTCTAGGACTTCTATGTCAAGAATCCTTTCCAAACTGTTTTATATTTGTGATGATGTCACCTGTGATTTATATAAACAACACGATAAATATATGTACTGTTGGTTGCAGCAGCATATTTAAAAAACTTGCTCTCAGCACCCGGAGGATTCTAACTTTTCCTTCCAGAATTTATGTCAATCTTCTCTAGTTACTCAAATCCTTCCGTTAGGCAACGGAAAACGGCTTTTGGAATAATATTTGTCACATAATATAATATAACTTATATTCATCGTGTAAATTAAATTACGTTTTGTTTACTTTGAAAATAGCTTTTAGGAAATTGAGGAGAAAAAAAATCTATAACGTTTTACAGTTTTGAAATAAAATCGAAGATAGTATAAAGCAGTATTTTTATGAAAAGGTCAAAAGTTAAAAACAGGAACACCTTTATTCTGTAGTCTGTTTCGACTTTTTTCTTCATGTATTGATTACTTAAAATATCATTTTATTGTATGAAAAGTAGAAGTAGGTTAATTTATATCACAAAATTCTATACCTATATCTGCTTTTCTGTTTGGTTTTCATTGTTTTTTTTTTTAGTACACGTCACAATCGCTGCTCATTAAAAGTTCAAAAAGTTCTAAATTTATTGTTTTAGCCTGAACTTTGTCTGAAAAATATTTTCGTCAATCTAGCAAGCCCCATTGTATACAGGGCGTCGGACCTAAATGTGGTCGATTTTTATGAAACTCCTATCAGTTGCAGAGCGATTCAAAAAATACTTTAAGGATTTGTACAGACGGTCCCTGGAGATTATTTTAGAAAAATTAGAACCTGGTAGCTCACTTAGAATCCGGTCAAAGAACGGTCGTTTTTGACAATGTCGCGATGTTTAAAGACGAAATAAACACATAACATGATTAAGAATGACTCCAGGATTCTCCCAACATTAATTTTTTTATAATGCTATGGAGAATAACGGAAGAAATTACTGTAGGGAGGGTCTTTGAGTCATTCTTAATCGTTTTACGTGTTTACCTTTTTTGAAAATCACGACTTCGAAATTAAGTTATACGAGGTTTTAATTTTGCTCTAGGAACCTCTACAAATCCTTGAAATATTTTTTGAATCACTGGTCAACTAATAGTAGTTTCATAAGATAGGCCACATTTATATCCGACATCCTGTAGGTAATTGTTCAAAATTCAAATTTGCTTATCACACACGTTCGACAAAAATTATTTAATCAAATTTGCAGAGAATTTGGTTAGTAAACCATGAAATAAGCTCAATAAGCTATTCAATTTCATGTCATCGCCACAGAAATGTTTGATTGTTCGACAATAATAATTGTGTTTGATATTTAATTTTAAGTGTGAATCGAAATTGTAATTGTAATGATTTTAACAATTTTATTTAGTATACAAAATAATTCAATTCTGGTTCATGATACTCTCGGTGCCAATTGTAAAGTTGGATTTTATTCAAATTTTGGAAACTTCCAATAGCAGTTAATGTTTTTTCATGTAAGGAAATAATTATTTACAAATTGGTTTACTTAATTTAAAAGTTCAGTAAGCAAGTGATTAAATAAATTAATCATCATCTATAATGAATGATTATTATTTTAAAAAAATACAGAAACAATCTTAAAATTGTAATTTCGTGTCTAATTTCTAATATATCCTTGATAAATAATTGACACTACTATGATAGATGGACTTCAGTAATTATTTTAATATGATCAAACAATAATTATTTATTGATAACTAGTCTCCAATATGAATCTCTTTTTCTCCCCTTACGTTACTACCTCTTACAAAAATCAATAGACTTTAAGTAATAAGTTACTATTACTCAAACAAAATGTTATTAATAATAACGCTTTGTTTTAATTATTGAAAATATTCAATGTTATTAAACTACTTTTTCCTATTTTGCGTTGGAAATAGACTTATTTTGACATAAAAAGTAGTGTGGAAATGAAATATTTCTTAACTACTTTGAGTGTAGAAATATCTAGGATAATTTATTTTTTAGAAGTTGGTAACACTTGCCTTATTATTGAAATGTCACTTTTTGACAGATATTAAAAACAGTCAATTTAAATAAAAATTTTATTTCATTTAATTCAAATTGTTTCTTCATTGCATTTTCAACAATTTCCCACAGTTCGGGTGGAGTACACGATAAGTCGTCACACATTTTCACTTAAAAATTGTAATGAAAATGGAGACTAAAACAATTGAAAATCACCTTGATGGATACTAGATACAAAAATTGAATATCGGTCACACCTACAATACCAACTCCTATAAAATTCCCTAAATTTCCAAAATCTATTTTTTTTTTTGGAAAAAGGGTGCAAGGGGGTGCAAAATAGGAAAAATAGTATAAAAAACTCGGTTCAGAAGTCAATTCCTGCATTCGACCATTAAAAAACTCGCCGCTTCGCGGCTCGTTTTTTAATATTGGTCTCATGCAGGAATTGTCGACTTCTGAAACTCGTTTTTTAATATACTATTATATAATTAAAAACTTATCATTCTTATTGTTTTCAAAACAATTTACCAAATTTTTATTTTATTTATTATATTTAAGTATACCTTTGTCATTAATTCAAATTAATTGTTGTTTTTTAACTGCATTAAAACGACATTGATAACAATTTATTTTCTATATCTACATACATCATGAATTATAATAATTATTTATTTTTTGAAGTGGACCATTATAAATTGCATTCTACTAGGGTACTAGTTTTTCTTTTTGTATATACAACTTCTTTCAATTTAGAATAATGTTATTGCTGACCTTTTAAGGTGAACCATTTGAATTAAATACTTTTAATTCAACAAACTAGAAATAGTATAAAATACTAATTTTATCACAAGTACAATTTGTTTTGTCCTCTTTCATACTTGTTAAATTAATTATTTATGTTAATTCTATTCCATTTATCAAAATAAAGTAACTTGATACATTATTATTATCATCTACTTTTGTTCTTTTATAAAATGTCATGTAATATAATAAGGGATGATTGATGTTGGCTAAAGAAGAAAAAATATATTATATTCCAAGTTATTTTTGTGCCTTTATTGACATTTGAAATTTATTATGTGTACACAATAGACTGAATAATAAGGTTTCTATACATACAATAAGAAATTAAGTGAATTTATTATCAAAAGATTGCCTTAATTATGTATTTAATTAAAACGATACAATCAATTTTTGAACAAATAAATTTGGGGGATCCTAATAATATTTGATGTGATTGAATTGAACATATACAGGTGCAATTTTCTTTGAAGTTGAATTTTGTCCTTGTAATATAAGAGTATTGACTATTCACTAGACAACCATCTCTAAATGTTCTTTCGACTAATAGCTCTAGTGTTCTGTCAATCTATTTTATAGAAGATTTGATGTTATTCGTTTTATTTGTTCTTGTTGTAATGCTGAATTTTTTTGTTGTTTGCTTATTGATTGAATTTTCCCAATTTTTATTATAATACTAGAGACTTGTAGTCTTGTAGACTCCAAATAAATTTGTGGAAAACAATACATTTATACATGGTATAATTTTGACTAACTTGCCAAAGTTGTTTGCTTTTTATTTGTTTACATTTCGAATGAATCAGCCTCTGAAAGTTTTCTCGACAAAGCGACTCGACATTGTTCTATTTATTACACATCCAAGTTTTAGGGAAAAAATATATTGAGTCGATGATATCATTAGTAACAAATTTTCGAAGGAATTAGCGAAAAACAAAACAAACTTTATTTTTTAGAATAATTTATTTTGCTTTATAAAAATTCGCAGACATTAGCCTCATTCTTAGAAATTTTTAGATACGAAGATGTATTTAATAGAGAGCCTACTAATTAGTATCCACCTGACAAATCGATCTTTTTATCGAATTTATTACGTTTAAAAGTAATTGCAATGTGAGCTTTCAGAAGCATCGAGTCTCAAGAAAAGTCTGTTTAGTTAGTGCACTTTAAAAATTTATCATTTTTAAATGGTAAATTATCATAAAAGCTTACAATTAGACGCCCGTTTTACTGTGTTGACTACACTCAGTGATTGCTAACTGTGTAGTGAATACTACTTACATACTTTGTGTTGATTTTAACGAAATTTAATGAGATTGACCTTATTATTTAAACTCAAACTTTTTACACAAATAATTGCACATTTGCCAAAAAAAAATCAATTAATGATTTCATTAGCTTTTGTTATAGGATGTTTATAGTTATCTGTGTTTCAATTAGTGTTAATTAGAATAAAAGAAAATCTTTTAAATTTCAAGGATTTCACAATACAATCCAATTTTGATATTTGTTTTATTATCAATTTGATTACAAAATACACCATAAAATGTTTGTTTTGATTAAAAATAATACGTTAACATATTAGAAAAGGAATTAATGTCTATAAAAAGATTCATTAAATATTTAATAGGGTGAAAGCCTGTAGCTATTAAAACAACTCTACTATAGACTAATTAGTTAGAGAATATTACATGTATTTAGTCACAACCAGTTTCCATTAAAAGATAAATCAACATTCTGCCCCTATTCAATTACAAACTTTAATAGAATTGTTTTATAATTTATTAACAAAAGAAAACAGAAACGAAAAGAGGAAAAGTGGAAAAACAGTTTATTTGAATAGAGTAAATAAACTATGGAAAACACAAAGTATCATTTGAATTATTTGTAACAATTTACATAAGTTTACATATTTTGACTCTAATTGATTTAGATTTTTTCTAATTTTTTCTATCTGACTCCCCCTGTCTCGGTCTCTTGCCAAATACAAATCTTCTAACGAGCTTACTGCTTCAGTAGTATAACAGCAGCTCGGTTATAGCAACGAAACGGTGATTTGTATCACATTCGCCTCGAATTAATGGTTGTTTAATGTGTTTTTTGAATTCTAATAATTATAGTGATTTATCGTATCGAAATTAGTGTTAATTATGCCACAACCACAGGTAAAATAGCTAATTATTTTTGTAAAATTAAAAATAATTTTGTCTAATTGACGCAAGTTTAAATCCAAATATTATCAAGGTCTTCATTGATATGTTATTAAATGAAATTGAGAATATTATTAACAATTTTATTTGAATATAAGTATGTATTTATTATAAATACACTGTACACCTGTTTCAATTTTTTTCTGTCATTGTGCTTTATTTAGTGTGAGGGGTGTTTTAAATATAACTATATTTCAAGGATTTAAAAGCAATATTAGTCATTATGATGTATGTGTGTTGACAAATATTATGTGAAAATTTGCAATAAAATCTATGGTATTATGCAAAATTTTCAAATTTATTTTCTTCTATAATTTCAAATTCAACTAACTGGAAAATATCGAGTTTGAATGTTTAAAAGTTTGCATGTTTGTAAGTTGATTTTCAAAACCATACAAATGTTCTGCAAATATCATTAACAACAACAAAAAAAAATCTGACAGCTTATTCAATTACCATTCACTTTTACCTTTAAATTTTCCTTTTATGATTTTTACAACAACAAATTGTACTCAATTGCACGAATAGTAGAGGATAATTCTTTTAATAAAATTATTAATTATTAATAATAATAATACTGATTGCAATAATTATTAATTTGTTATTTATTTAAATTAAAATAACAATATATCAAAATTATCATTAAACTAATCTGAAAGTGCCTTACTGGAGTTTTTATCAATTCAACTTATATTATATACTCTCGTTGTTTTGCACGCGATTATAGTCATCTGACATTTTGAAATTCTTGTATAGGAATTTGCTTATTGTTAAATCAATGAACTTACAACGAATGTGGAATAATTTAATAAAGACATAGCGCCAAATTATAGCATATCATATCGAGGTATATCTACTATTTATGTTGTAGACAGGATTATGAGATATTGTACGTGTTAAAGATTTGATTTCAACAATATTAAATTGTGGGGAAGGTATACTTTTTAGGTCACTAATAGCTAATAGAAAGAAAAAACAATCAATACTACATAGTACTTCGTTACAAAAATGTTTGTCGTTTATTGAGTTTTAGTGATCATAATTTATACAGGATGAGTCAAAAGTAACGCATAATCCTCATAACTTTTCTATTTATGAAAGTTTAGAAAAACGCCGAGATAGGTAATTTGTTATTTTTTATTAATTATGTATTTAATTGCGAGGAAATGACGCCATCAGCATTTGTTTTAAATAGCACTCCCTATTTTTTATTGCATTTTTGGGTAGGGCATGTTTTTCTTTGCTAGGGCATATAGAAATAATAAGGACTTGCATAAGAAAATATTTACAAGATTTTCTGTCAGCACAATGTCCATGTATCAGCATAACACAAGGAAAACACAATACCTTTGGCTAAGCATTGATTTATGGATCAAGTAGGTAAATGATTAATTTTTGGCAAAAGTGGCCGGTTTGATTGTTAAAAATAAAAAATTGGAAATTTTAATGATGGCTACTTCTGGAGGGAAAAGTTGAGCAAGTTTGAAGTATATGCAAGATATTTATCAGTTTGTATGCAAATTAAGCCCCCAATTACATTAAAATTTCTAATTTTATTTTTAACAATTAGGTCTGCTATGTTTGCGAATAGTTATGTCAAAAATTAAACATACGTATGCCTACTTCATCCAGTAATAAATCAATGCTTGTCGCTACAGATTAGTTATTCTAAAAATAAGTGGTTTGTGGGTTGTCATGCTTAGTCAAAGGTGTTGTATTTTTCGTAAACTATGCTAATGCATATGGATATTATGATGAAAGAAAATTCTGCAAACTTTAGGAATTTTTTCTTAAATTTTTTTCATGTAACTCCTTAGTTTTTTTGACATGACTGAACTTAAAAAAAAATAGTCTAATAGAAAATGTAATAGAAACTAGGCAAAAAATTGTTTATGATGTTATTTCTTTGCAATCGAAACTAGCAGAGCCGTTTTGACTTCATCACAAGTAAATAATTAAAAATTAAGGAATTAATTATCTAAGCATTTTTAAAATTTTTCATAAATAGAAAAGTTATGAGTTATGAGGATTATGCGTTACATAATTATCTGTAGGTTGCTTGTGACTCTTCGTATAAGCTTTTATTATTATTAAATTTTTCAACCGAAAAATTCTCAGTCTATTCCACAGCATTGAATATAAAAGCTAAAATCGTTTATATTGCATTTTTTTCAAACTTATTCTATAAACATTTGCTTACGCTAGCTTGAAGGATTGGTAAATCAATTTGCCCCGTATAAAAAAACTAGAAATTGTTCACGTTAGTCGGTTTTATCTTAATGAAATCATAATGCAAACTCGACAGACTCATTTTTAATAATTTCCCTTGAGAAGAGCTTATTATTTAGAGTTTGTTATCCATTGGATGGATGTAATGATGAAACATTCTAACGTTTGTAGAATGGAGTAAATTTCCTAAATGTATTTTTAAGTACTGAGTCGATTATTATTACATTCACTCAATGATAGAGAAATGAACATAAAAGTATACCGGCTAGTTCATGTTCTTATGGCAAGTCATATTATTTGGCGATTAGAAAAATTTTTCTGGCATTGGAAAATTTTCATAAAACAATGTCGCGATTAATAATACGAATAAAATAGAGAAAAACGAAAGAAATCAATGACGAGAGGATCCTTAGCCATTCAAATTGTAAGTCATTTTAGATGTGTAAAAAGTTCTCAAAAATTAGGCTATTGTCAGAAACGAGATTTTTTTGACCAATTTCCCGATGAGCTACGAGGTTCTCATTTCTCTAAAGTGATCTCAAGGGACCCCCTATAAATCTTCGAATTTTTTTTTTGACTTGTCGCATAATGACTTGCCCTAAGAATTTCGTTTTACGTGGACCATCCGGTATATTGAATCTTCTAAAACATTATTTGTGTGAGGGATAAAGGAAGCTTTCGGGAAACATGATATAAAGACATTTGAATATTTAATTGTGTCAATAATTATTAAAAACGAATCAATAAATAAGAAGGCAGCTTTTGTTTATTATTGTCCTATTGTTAAAGTTACCTTTAACGAACACGACAAACGCCTCTTGATAGAAATGTAATTTTTATAACACGAAAATTCGAGATGACGTACCTTTTTATTATTTAAAGTCTTTTGTGGTATGGCATGATAAAAATGTATTACTATTTATGTATCAAGGGACGTGCAAATGAAATTTCACTGTCGAGAATGTGACACGAGATACAATCAAGCGTTATATATAAAAAAAACACTGGAGACCTTAAAATTTCACTTACACGTGCCTGAATACATCAAATATGTGTACACATTTTGCGTCAAAAATGTGTTCTTTTTTGAAAATATCTCTAATGAAATATTTGAGTACTAAATTTAAATATATTGGTTAATAAATAGCGATTTTTCTAATTTGTGAAACAATTTGCATGTGATCTATCATCAATTTCCTGTCCCTTTCATTAAGTACGAATTACTGTCGTAGCTTTACCATTAAAGTACAGGATAATTCACGATTCTTCATAGTTTTCATACACGATATTGTTGAATGATTTTGCATTTTTCAAATAGATTTTCTAGTTCATCCTGTATAATTTTGCTTATTATTATGGAAATTTCTCTTACCTAATCAATAGCTTAAATTAGGTGTTAACAATAGATCTAATTTTGGAAATGTACAGAAATAACTAATTATTAAATTTTAACCCTTGAACATTTACATATTTATTTGAATTGTAAATGATTTAAGTGTTACATTTTTTTTTAATAGAGGAAATTACAACATGCATACGGCAATAATTTTGAAAATTTACAGTCTGTAACAACGATTTTATTATTTATCTATTAAATTTGATAAAATATATATTTTTGCACAAAATTAATAAACATTATTATCGTTACTTCAATTTTTATCATAGATATCATTAAAATAAAGTGATATCATGAAAACTTTGTTACACAATTTCGTTTATTATAAGACTTCAATTATTCATAATTGATTTTAATATTTGAATTATAGAATAAAACGATGATATATCATTGAGAATCTTTTAAGTTTTATTGTATAAAAATAGAACAAAATAAATTTGGAACAGTGTTTTAAAATTCTTGTATTTTAATATTTTACGTAAATGAAGGAAAAATCGGAAAAGTTTCTTCCGTATTTTCATGTCTAAACCTTTTTAATATTTATAAACTTCCGCCTTTTTCGTTTCCAATTATAATTCAATATATTTTTCCTACTCTTCTTTTTCAATATTCACATATGTCATCTTTTATGTTGTATAAATAGTTTGATATTTGCATTTTCACTGTTAACTTTCTAAAAATTTCATAAACTCATTAATCGATTTTCTTGATTGTTACATTTTTTCGAATGTTTAGGATTCGTTTTTTGGGGGAGAAAATAAAAGATACTCTGTTTTTAATTATAGACTCACGACTGTAATTTCATCATTTATGACGCAATTGAAACATTTTTAGCTTTTAAATTCCAGTAGTAAACATAGCGTATAGTAAATTTTAGAATTTTTTACTTTTATCTCAAATGATTTTTAATTTTTTTTTCTCCTCTGTCAATGTTTAGGAGCAGGCCTTAGATGCCAAACAGCAAGTAACCTCTCCTGAAGATACTGAAGATCTATCACCATTACCAACTCATACACAACAACCAGTTAGAAGACGTGGTGGTATATCAGCTGAACCAGTTACTGAAGAAGATGCAACTAGTTATGTTAAAAAAGTCGTACCAAAAGATTATAAAACAATGGCTGCACTATCAAAAGCTATTGCTAAAAATGTTTTATTCTCCCATCTTGATGAGAATGAACGTTCCGATATATTTGATGCAATGTTTCCTGTTACATACCTTCCAGGTGAAATTATTATTCAACAAGGTGATGAAGGAGATAATTTTTATGTGATTGATCAAGGCGAAGTCGAGGTATATCTCTGTTTCATATGTCTACCTTGAATATTATCATTCAAGATTAATATGTTTTTATGTTATATTTTTAGGTTTATGTTAATAATGAATTAATGACAACAATTGGTGAAGGTGGTAGTTTTGGTGAATTGGCATTAATTTATGGTACACCAAGGGCAGCAACAGTTAAAGCAAAAACAGATGTTAAATTATGGGGCATTGATCGTGATTCATATCGTAGAATTTTAATGGGTTCAACAATACGTAAAAGGAAAATGTATGAAGAATTCTTATCGAGAGTTTCAATATTAGAAAATCTTGATAAATGGGAACGTTTAACTGTTGCTGATGCATTAGAACCTGTTAGTTTTGAGGATGGTGAAACTATTGTACGACAAGGTGAACGTGGCGATGATTTTTATATAATTGTTGAAGGTACAGCTATTGTTAAACAGAGTAGGACTGAAGGTGAAGAACCAACTGAAGTTGGACGTTTAGGTCCAAGTGATTATTTTGGTGAGATTGCGTTATTATTGGATCGGCCACGGGCTGCTACTGTTGTAGCTTGTGGACCATTGAAATGTGTCAAACTTGATAGAGCAAGGTACTTATTTAAATAATTAATTAAAAAAAACTATTATCTATTTTTTTTTTTAATCTATTGCAGATTTGAACGAGTCTTGGGGTTGTGTGCAGATATTCTTAAAAGAAATATTACACAATACAACAGTTTCGTGTCTCTTTCTGTTTAAATCGTATTTTCTTTTTGTTTTGTTTGTATTTTTATGTTGAATCATCATATGTATTAAATAACAGAAGCCAAAAAAACGTCTTCATTTCTTAATAATTAGAGTATATTGTGTAGTTTATTTATTCTTATTATTGTTATTGTCATATTGTTTAGCACTTTTTGTCTTGATTAAACATTCAAATAATGACAGAAACTGTCGTAAATTACTAAATAAATTGATTAGATGATTATATTTCAATTATTTTTCTAGTTAGGTCATTTACAATTATAATATAGTTGTTTATTTTCTAAATAAAAACAATGATGTGGTTATTCTTTTTTCATTCGAAACAACTTAATCAAGACAAAAATCGAACATATAGAGGCATTGTGTGTATGTGTAATTATTCACACTGTACTTTAAGTGCACCTCTATTTTTGTACTTTTTAAATTCCTAACAACTGTCATCATATGAAATGACCAACTTAAAAATAAAATATAAACATCATTAAAAAGCAGCATGTAATATATTATAAACATAGGGATGATGAGAGAAGCATCAAAGGAATACTTCCTATGAATTTTCGGCGATAGATGATAAAAAATATACTATCTTTAACGAACTGAAAGTCGTTTTTTTTTAGTGCCATTCTGTGAAATCGGCGAGATTCAAATTAAATATGTAATGCGATTATAAGGTGCATTTTAAAAATTATAGAATTTAAAGGGTAGGGTAGTTTTTTAATAACCTTGGTATAGTCTATTCATAGATAAAATAATAGATACTATTTATTGGTGGATAGGTATAGACGTATAGATATCTTTTATGTTTTTTGATAATGAAAACAGGAGCTCATTATTTTTTGTTGCTGACTATACAATCGTAGTGGACTTGCGGTTGTGCGCATGCTTATTGACTAAATGACATATGATCGTCCATTTTGTCATGCAGTTGTTTTCATAGTTGAGAAAAAGCTCGTTAAATTCGCATGTTTAGTGTTGTGCTTTATTCGAAGTGATTTTTCTCAAATTTTTTTTTGGGAATGCTCCTCAAGAACTGTATAGGTCTTGCTTAAGTGTGATTTATTATTCTAAGATTTACATATTTAGAAAACAGTTATTCAATCTAAAGGAAATACCGATTTCTTCCAGGTTTTTTTATTGGTAGGTATCAATTTCAATATGGCTACCTAACTTTAGAACAAAAAGAAAAGGTATAACGAACTTTTCGGAATTTTATCAATTAATTGCGGATGAAATTCGTTTGGCATTAATGTTTAAAACAAATCGATATTTTGTTTGTTGAAATTGGTATTTTATTAGATTTCAGAATGACGGATAAAGTGGCCGTGGCCGCTGCACCAGTCACTACACAACCAACCACAACGTCTTCAGAAACGCAATCAACTCAACCGGGACAATGGACAAATTATTCAATGTATAATTACGATATGACTGCTGCTTCTAGTTATTATCCATATTTTTATATGAACTCCTATCCCCCATATCAAACCGTTCTCTATCATCAAGTCCAACAACAAATGTTGGACACTAAATCAGATGCAAATAAATTTGTACCTCCATTACCCCCAGGACCACCACTTCCGCCTACTACTACAACTAGTTCACCTGTAATTTCAAAACCGCCTCTATTGAATACCCCAAAACAGAATAGTCCAATCAAATTTAATATCAATGGGAAACGATTGGCAAATGGAGTCTTACAACAACAGCAGCAACCACAACAACAGCAACAATCAACTGGTTCGTTAACAAGCGGTGCGGCAAAGAAGAAACGTAAACGGAATAGAAATAATGCTGCTCAACAGCAGCAACAACAAACAAATTTTATGTTCAATATGCCACCATTACCACCTCCTGAACAAAATATTCCAAAACCAGCACCACCGCCTGAAACAATGCCTCCATTACCACCACTTCCTGATACTAGAAATCCACCACCACCTCCACCATCACAATCACAACAACATCAACAAGAACAATCAACAGATAAACCCCAACAACAAATACCACCATCACAGATAGTACCACAAGTAATTGCCAATAATCCAACAGATGATTGGCCGCCTAGTTTGAAAGATTATGTTACTAGAGCATATGCAAAATGTAAAACAACAATTGATAAAAACCAAGTTGAAATAATATTAAAAGGGAAAATTACACAAGCCTGCCAAAATGGACAATTACATAAAGATTGGAGTAAAGAGCCTTTACCAAATATTCATAGTGAAAGAATGTCATTAATACAAAAAACCGTTCCTGGTCAATTGGCTCAATTCCAGAATCCACCGAAAAAAGGATTATCGGCAGCGATGGGGGCGCGTTTAGGTGCTAGAGCTTCAACAATACGGGGAACAAGTAAATCATCTTCTAGGTCTAGGTCGAAATCACCATTAACATATCGGAAAAAATCACATTCGCGTTCGCGCTCCAGGAGTCCTAGGCGGCATCGGTCTTCAAGGTAACATAATCATCCTTTCTATTTTAAACAAATATCAAATTTAATACGAATTTTTTTTTTATTTTACAGCGATAGTTCAAGTAGTAGTAGTAAAAGTAGTAGTGATAGCAGCAGTGATGAAAAATCTAAAAATAAATTAAAATCGAAATTGGCTGGTAGGTTAGGACCGACGAAATTCAATAATAATAATAATAATAAACAAAAGAAAATTCAAAAATTAAAAGATAAAAAACCAAATGTATTACTAATGTTTGGTTCAGAAGTAGAAGAAAATACTGAATTATTACAGCAACGCGCGGCTCGTTTTAATAGTAATAATAATAATAGTTTAATTAATAGTAATAGAAATGTTAATGGTTTTATGGTAAAGAGTTTTGTAATTGATAAAGGTGAAGATAATATTACCGACTTTGACTGGACTGAATTTCACATTGTGGGGACATGCCAGGACTTGGAGAAGTCCTTTCTTCGTCTCACTAAAGCCCCAGAGGCATGTGAAGTACGTCCAGTTGAAGTACTTAAATTGTCATTGCAGAATGTTAAAGATAAATGGAGGGAAAAGAGTGATTATTATTATGCTTGTGATCAACTTAAATCAATCAGACAGGATCTTACAGTAAGATATTAATTATTGTCAGATTTTTGTTTTTTAATAAAACTTTATCTCTAGGTACAAGGGATTAGGAATGAATTCACTATTGAAGTATATGAAACACATGCTAGGATTGCATTGGAGAAAGGTGACCACGAAGAATTCAATCAATGTCAAACACAATTGAAAATGTTGTATTCAGAAATAGGCGGTAAGAATAAGAATGAATTCACAGCATACAGGATCCTCTACTATATTTTTACCAAGAATACATTAGGTATACTATTAAATTTTGTTTATTAATTTGTTTCTAATTAATTATTTTTGTGTTTTTTTTGATAGATATTATGACGATTATGAAGAGTCTTTCGTTAGAAGAGAAACACGATGATTCAATAGCGTTTGCGTTAAAAATACGCTCAAATTGGGGTTTGGGGAATTTTCACAAGTTTTTCAAGTTATATCAAAGCGCACCTTTAATGACCGGCTCTCTAATTGACTGGTTCATTGAAAGGGAGCGCAAACAATATTTAAAGTGTATTATAAAAAGGTAAGTATTGTATTTTTTTGATTAAATATGATATCGTATAATACGGATTTACGCACATTTGGTTACAGAGATTTTTTCATATAAAAAATTTAGAGTTTTAAAAATAAAACTCTAATATTTCTAAAAAATATACACGTAAGAATATCTTGTGTGGTATTTATATTACTTTATTTAAAACAACAAAATTGAATTTTTTTCCATTAGTCCTAAGTATTTTTAATAAATTACCACTTAGGAAAATATTTGCACACTGTTTAAACAAAGTCATTTTTTTATTGTGCAATTTTCATTTTATTTAACGACTTTGAATGATTGATTGATTCCATAAAAAGATTTTATCAAGTTTAATTATTATAGTGGATAAGAATCAATCATTTTTAGTCATTTATTCTCATATTTGTTCAAGTCTAACGTATTTTTTTGTTTAGCTATCGTCAAAATATATCAGTGAACTATATCGTACAAGAATTGGCCTTTCCAACGTTGGAAGAATGTTTACAATTTCTTGAACCATTCAATTTAAATTACACCGATCCCACCAAGACGAGTATTGATTGCAAAAATAGTATGGTGTCAGTTCAAAATATTTGAATTTCTCTTTCTTCTTTAAACATATACATAATATGTACATGTACACATCTTTTACCCAAGAACAGTGATTGGGTAAACAAAAGTCGCCATCATCACCTTCATCATCATCATTTCTTTTCTCCAAGTTACAAGTGTTTATAATAAAAAAAAAACCAGTTTAAATTCCTATCATGGGGTTGAAGAGACGTTTACACACTGTTTGTCTCGTTTTATTTTTGTTTTTGGTACACGAATGAACAACTTCTTCAAGTTACATTTCTTTAATTTGGTATTTTTTGTTGTTGCTTATGGATTGATTGTTAATCGATCTTGAGTGGTTTCTAAATTTTTGGAAGTTTCCGAAAATTGATTTAGCTACATTTTTGTAGCAATACTCGTATTAATTATCTTGGAGGATTCTCCATAGCTAAGTATGGAAATATAAGTTTCTTTGTACATAAAAGTGTAAATTTATGGCTTTCGATAATAAATTTTATTTAATATACATTGAAGTTTTATTCCCACCAAAAACTAACAGAAAAACTTTTTTCTAAAGCTGTAACGTGATGCCACCACTTTACTGGTATATACAACATCTCTCCCGGTTGTAACAGACATTTAAAAACTGTCGCATTTTTAAAGTGTGGATACTTTTGTAAATCGGGCCGTATTGGATCTACAGGCGATGTATTCGATAAAAGTTTATCATCATACGTGTGGAGATATCGTGTATCTTCAGGTGAAATCAGAATAATTTGTTTCGCACCGAATACTTGCGCTAAAAAGTTATTTTTGGGATCTTGATGTAGGGGTGAGATTGTACCTTCCGGGCCTAACCATGCGTTAATATCTGGCTCACAAAGATCATCATTTTTCGTTAAACAACAATAATCCGGAACATAGATATCGTTTCTCAACTCTGGAACCTAAATATTAATTTAACAAAAAAACAATATTACTATTCATACTTGATTAAATAAATTGTGCTGGGCTAAATATCCTATATCGTTGGCATTTCCCCAAAAATATTCTTTAATAAAATCACTAAACAACATCAATTTTTGATGCCAATCATCATCAACATAATGTGACCCAATTTCAATAGGAATTGTGCGATTACCGACGACTTTTATTAAATAATTCACATCCATCCATTTATTTAAAGCCGGCCAATGTGACATACAATCTTTTAATTTCACCGGCGTTTGTTGATTGAAATACAATTTATTGAAAGCTTCCAATGATGGACAACTTTCACATCCAATCTCGATAGCATCGATTTTATTAAATTGTTCTATAAAATCACAATGTGTTTTTCTCTTATTCGTTACGACGTTTTGCGCGAATACATCAGTATTTAACTTTAGTATCTCTTGATTTAGATATCGTGCACAATTTGTCAACAATTCGTGATTCTCTAATAATGGGGCACCTAGTAAAAGACCTAAATCGACAATTTGTAGTGCTTTTCTTAAATTCGTTAAATTGTAATTGTTTGATTGTTTCATATGGATTAAACACTTGATGTAGGAAGAAGATGTAAAAGCATATCTTGTAGTTATAGGTACTTCACTCCAATGTCCTGTATTTAATTCATCGTGTAAATAATCAACAATACTATCAATTTCGAATTTCTGGCAATTATCAATTGATTTATTTTGGAAACAATTATCAAAACAAATTTTGAATTTTGCAGCCATTGTGAAATCAATAGAATTCATGCAGTTTATCAATTCTTCTGGATCTACCACGAATTTTTTTAGACTTTCGATAACTAGTTCCATTTCTAGGTTATGTCGATATCTTTTTGACTATTAAAGGAAAACCAAAGATAAATTAATGATAGTATCAAAAATAATAGAAACAGTCTAATTACCAATAAATTAATTCAAAAACTTTATTTTTTTATAATTTAGAAAATTTTGAGGTTATTTTAGCAGCTCCAGTACAATAATCAGTATATCTATAACCACGCACTTACTATAGTTACATGTAAAGATGAATCCAAGATAAATAAAAATCTAATGGAGCAATTTACATATTAATGAAAATAAAACGATTCATTGCAAGAAGAGTTCACAGAATTTATAATTAATACATTTTGTGAGGTCAGTTTATAAACAATAAAATGCTGTGTAGGTATTAGTGAATTTGGCAACCGTGCAAATGGTACCACATACTATGGTAAGTAATGGTTATTTTATAAAAGAGATTAGTTTGAACCATAGACAAGTACAGGTAAAAGGGTGCCAATTTCGAAAAATTTTATTTTCATTTTTACTTATTATTAACAAAATGATTTAGTTTAGTTTTTTAACGATAATTAGTTTCATACTGTGGTTTCATATACATAGATTTATAGTGCATTTGCAAATTTTAAATTTAGCGCTATATTGTCTGCATACATAACATAGTGAGACATACGTTCGTCTGGTGTATTACTGGTTGTCTATACTTCCAGCCTATTGTCAAGAATGATGTAAAGCAACACCATAGATAAAATAGATCCCCAACTACCATGACGATTTTAGTCCACCCCCCACCCAAATTCTTAACAAAGTCAATATTCAGGTGGCGCTGATGACAGAGTCCGTAATTACAGAGGTCCTGTAATTAATGGTTTGAAACCAGGCTATATGTTACAAAAATTTTGCGGGAAATTTAAAATTACTTATTCAAATCAAACTCTTTTCTCGAACATTCATTGTTTTTATTTTTATTGTTCATTTCACGTTTCGATCCGGTGTATTGATCGGATCGAAACGTGAAATAAACAATAAAAATAAAGACAATGAATGTTCGAGAAAAGAGTTTGATTTAAAGTTCTACATCGTCTACAACTTCCAAACATTATTTATTCAATCTCGGGCTTGTAACAATAAAACAATACAATATTTTGTGTATATATGCTATATTGTTGAAAAATTACATAATTTAAAAAAATGAATAAAAAGCATATACATACATATCTAATATAAATTATTATTAATTAATTGTAACTCCGTATTCATGATTGCAGGAGTTATTGCGAATTTTCTGCACCATTATTGTGATTCTGGAAATAATTTAAAAGTGAATAAATAATTAATCAACAATAAATAGAAAAAAACTATAATTTAATCAAATATTAGCAAAAGAGTGCATTTCCATCCATTGATATAATTGTCAATATAGACATTTCATTGTAATATAAGATAAGAAGTTGAATAAGAAAAAAATTACATCAACTTTTAAATTTGTCGAGTAAATTTTAACTAAAAAAATTGTTAATAATTAGCCGGAAAGGGAATCTTTAAAATTGTAGACAGAGTAAGAGTAACAGAAAGTATCTTATATCAGAAAAGGATAAATATATATAAACAGTTATTCATATAAATACATACAACTTGTAACCCTACAATCACCCTTTATTTTTTATTTTTCATTTTTGAGAAGAATTTATTGTAAAATACGACTTACTTATTTACATTTGTTGGAAAACGTTGAAAATTGACGTTGGAATCTTCTAATTTTCCGCAGAATACACATTTCGGTATACCCACATCTAACCTAAAAAAAATACAAATGATTTAGTATCTTATTCCAATATTTAAATTTGGATAGATTGATGAACATTATAAAATATTAAGAATATAAACACATGCCTTATACATTAAGCACTGTTTAAGGAAAATAAATATCTATAATTTTCGCTTTCATTTAACACAAAATACACTACAATAAATAAATAAGCATTGTTGAAAGCTATGGTCATAGACGCTATGGTTGATTGAGAGAAAGAGATAGAAAATTACTTATCTTCATTGCTGGTCTATAGATGTCAGTTTATATCGTAGTTTTCGATGGTAACGCCATCTAAACTTGATCGATAGTACTAATTTCCAAGGTGGACTATTCGGTCCATAAGACTTGAGGGGGCCTGGCAACACATCATACGCTACACTATACAATGTCGCGATTTATATTGGTGCAACTGCTTAGTGATTTTCAGTCGTATGTTGGTCGCCTTGATTGTCAGTTAGTGTTTTTATTTTCTTTTTTTTGGTAAGTGTTTGGTAACCAAACCTTGGTTAGTTTGATGAACTTCCAATAAATTTAGAATGATACAGAACCAGAACCATAGCACATCAATATCAACAGTATCATCACACACAATGGCTATGAATATGCGCGAGAAAGAAAAATATATTGAAAATTTTAATTTTCCATTTTGTGATGAATCTAGTAAATATGAACGTGTTGCGAAAATTGGACAAGGTACATTTGGGTAAGACTATTATCAACATTTATAATACATGTTTTTTCTAATATTTTAATGCAATTTCCAGTGAAGTATTCAAAGCTCGAGATAAGAGCAATCCGAAAAAATTCGTTGCAATGAAAAAAGTACTTATGGATAACGAGAAAGAAGGGGTACACCCAATTTCAATAATACATACAAATTAATATTTGTTTTTTATTTTCTTTTTATTTTATAGTTTCCAATTACTGCACTACGTGAAATTAGAATATTACAATTATTAAAACATGAGAATGTTGTAAATTTGATAGAGATCTGTCGTACAAAAGCATCATCATCGAACCGTTATCGATCAACATTCTTCCTAGTATTTGATTTCTGTGAACATGATCTGGCTGGACTTTTATCAAATGTTAATGTTAAATTTAGTTTAGGTGAAATCAAGAAAGTCATGCAACAATTACTCAATGGTTTATATTACATACACAGTAATAAAATCTTGCATAGAGACATGAAGGCTGCTAATGTTTTGATAACGAAAAACGGTGTATTAAAATTAGCTGATTTTGGTTTAGCTAGAGCATTTAGTACGAATAAAAATGGACTGCCAAACAGGTAGATATGAATTGGTTTTGAAAAATTACAAAATTTTAATTTTATGATATAGATTCACAAATCGTGTCGTCACACTGTGGTATCGTCCACCGGAACTTTTATTAGGTGAACGTAATTATGGCCCACCAGTGGATCTATGGGGTGCTGGATGTATAATGGCTGAAATGTGGACACGTTCACCAATCATGCAAGGCAACAGTGAACAACAACAATTAACATTAATTTCACAATTGTGCGGTACAATATGTCCGGCTGTTTGGCCGGGTGTTGAGAATTTAGAATTATATAAAAAAATGGAACTACCTGTACAAAAACGAAAAGTTAAAGAACGCCTTAAACCGTACATGAAAGATCCATATGCTTGTGATCTACTTGATAAACTTTTAGTGTTGGATCCATCGAAACGGGCCGATGCAGATACGGCATTAAATCATGATTTCTTCTGGACTGATCCGATGCCCTGTGATTTAGGGAAAATGCTGGCGAATCATACACAGAGTATGTTTGAATATTTGGTGCCACCAAGACGACCAACACAGATACGTCATCATAGTCTACCAAGGGCTACAACATCGGCTGTACAGGAAAGTGGCTACCAAGATAGAGTTTTTTAGTAATTTTATTAAATTCGTTCAAATCATCTTTATTTGATATAAATAAAGAAGGTGGACAATTAACGTTTAATAATTGCATTCTAAGCAATTTTACGAAATGTGATTCAATTTATTGGACTAGAAATAGTTGCGTATTTATATAAGATTAAAGTGTTCTTTTTTCTCAAATGTAATAAATTTGTATGTCAAATATTAAATTTTGATGTATCATCTTTAAATTATAATTGGAAAATTTAATAACTCCGTTGCAGAAACTGGTTTATCTTTAAGAAATTTCGACAAGTGGATTAACGTGAGAAAACACATATTGTGGAGATAACTTTGGTTTATCTTTAAAGTACTATAACGGTATTTTTACTTTAAAATTCTAGCTGTCAAAAATTAGACGTTTAAGATCTTAGACCACATTGTCGAGACGGGTGTTCTTGTGTAATGTTAGTAACAGGACCGCTGAGATATTTATTTAGCGGGTCCCGAGGAGAACCCTCTTTACAGTCTCGCCAACACTAAGGATATACAGAGTGTCCGATGGGCACGTATTTAATTTAGCCATATTCACCAAAATAATAGAGTAATTCGAATAATATTTTAAAGATTCAGAGTAGTCTCTAAAGAACATTTTTAGCAAATTTAGAGCCTTGTAAATCGTTTGGAGATCGGTCGTTTGGGACAATGTTGCGATTTTCAAAAACTTGCTACATACGCAAAACGACTCAAGAATCTTTCTAACATTGATTTTTGTATGTTTTCCACCACAGCACCCCAGAGAAAATGCAATTCATTGCCACTTGTATCAGTAGAAAATGTGGAAAGACAAAAAAATCAATGTTGGGAGGATCCTCAAGCTATTCTATATCGTTTTAGGTGTGCAGCTGGCTGGTACATATCATGACCTCATCAAAAACGAGCATTTTTGACTGATTTCTAAATGTGCTACGAGGTTCTAATTTTGCTAAGTTTTCCAAAGACCATTAGATAAATTCTTATATGTAATATTAATTGAATGGCTGCGTTATTTTAATAAAATGGCCAAACTGTATAGTATAATACTCTCAGACTGGATACCTATACATGTATAGGGTGGATGTTTTGAATGGTCCATTTTTATGAAACTTGTTGGCTGGCGAACGATTCAAAAAATATTTTAAGAATTTGTTGGGGCGTCTGGAGACCATTTTAGCATAATTAGAACCTCTAGGCTCATTTGGATGCCAATTAAAAAACACTCATTCTGAAACATTGTAGTGATGTTAACACGAACGAAAGTTATAGGTAGAGCTGAGATTCTTTAAATCGATACTTCCGATAGACGAGCTGACATCGACAAAATATCGGTATTGTGCCATGCCCATTAGTTTCTTTCTATCTCTTCTGGTTACTGAGATATGCAGGGTGTACTACGGTATTTATTCTCGCAGTTGGCTGTGCCTTTGGTAACGTAGTAACGTAACTTGATTAACATTTGGCATTTGTTGATGTATTTTTCAAATGGCTAGCCACCAAATTACGATACTACGTTACCAAAAGCAGAGTTAACTGCGAGAATAAATACCGTGGTACACCCTGTATAGCCTATAGTTGCATCGAATTTGGTTCAGCCGTACACTTAGATTTATATAATATAGATTGATTATCTGTTTGATTTTGAAATCCTCTCATATCAGTTATCTTATCCATATCTTATCAATGAACTAAAGGGAGGGGAAGTGCCATATTTGCCTCACTCTGGTTACGCCAATGGTTTAGTAATTGTTATCGAATACTGAATGCCAAGAAGGAAGTGATACTAGCTCCGTCTCATATGTAACAAAATACGAAAGTTTGATAAAGCAACATTTTCATTCTTGTCGATATAAACCAGTAAATTCTTTACCGCCATTGGTATTGTTGGCGTTTTTGCAAAAAACAAATCGTAATACATTTTATTTATAGCTTATGGCTTTCGGAAAATCCCCCACAGTCGACAGTTTGCATTCAAACAGTGATAGTGATAGTGGTCGAAGTGAATTCGATGATGAATATTATGCTAATAAACCACCTATTATACCAATTAATCATGCACGTGTAAAGTCGTTGAAAGAAATTAAAAATTTCAACAAACTGACAAATTATCCCAATCAACAGAATAATTTGGAAAAACTAAAACAACATTCGACTACAACAAAAATCTCTAATGAATTAGTCACAAACCAAGGTCAAGGTAATATTGGTGATAACAATAGACAAGTTAATAAAACTAGTATACAACAACAATGTAACAATAAGGAAAATTATTTAAATCCGAAAAATTTACAAAATTTATCCACAACAATTGGCCAATCAGTGCAAGTAACACCAAATCCGTCTGTTAGTGGACAATCTGTAGCTACTGTGTCTGTTATTAAAGTTGAAACTTGTAGACAAAACAATAATATTACAACAACATCTGCTAATTGTACGATAAACAACGAGGAAAATCCGCGACCAATCAGTCATTTATCTGATATCGTCAGTGATAATTTTGAACATCCGACAATTTGGAATCGATGTTTATCGTTTTTCATAGACTGTTTATGTTGTTGATTCTATTCAGTTCAAATAAACAATTCTCATTTTGTGTGCTTATTGTTAGTGTTTTTTTTTTAAGTTTAATATGATGTAAGTTTATGATATTTACGTATTTAATAATGAGTAGAAAAAAAAGAAGAAAATACACACGTATTCAATTCGACGTTTTTACAACGTTTAATAATAGAAATCATAATACAGAGAACAATGAAATTATTGTCGATGATCAATGGGATATTGATGATACGAGCAGTGATAGTGGACAAAGTGAATTCGATGAAGATTATGAACGTAATCGACCACCAATTATACCAATCGATCGATCTAGAGTCCGACCAGTTAAAATATCAATCACCATCAATATTGATGATAATGACAGTAATAATATCGAAACAAATAAAGAAGACGAGAGTCCATCCAGAATATCGATAAGTAAATCGAAACAGAAGGGAGAGCCTAAATTAAACGATACATCAATTATAACAACAGAAATTGAGCTTTCTGTTAGACAAGAATCCGATAATGAGATTAATAATAATATCGAAATGGATAAAAGTGAGGAGACTCGATCAAGAATGAGCAAACTGCAAAGGTTACGCGAACGACGACGGTGGCTTAAATATCTTAAAAAATTAAATGATACATCGACCATAACAACATCAACAACAACAGAAAGTGAGCGTTCTATACAACAAGAATCTGATAATAAGATTAATAATGATATTGAAACGGATAAAAGTGAGATTCCACGGAAAATGAGTAAATCAAAACGTAGAAGATTACGCGCACGGCAACGGCGGCTAGAATATCTCCAAAAATTAAACGATATATCTATATCTATAAAAGAAGCATCTGACAATGAGAATTTAATCGATCAACCAAAAATTGACGGCACTAATACTATTAGAGGAAAACAACGCGATAAATGTGGACGAAAAGCCAAAAATAAGGCAAGAAAATCAAATGCTTATTATGCTGATGAAATCGATGGATTGTTAACGTTAGAAGAAATTTTAGAAAAGGAATTTGTTCAAGTAGATTTTCGAATGTTGGTTGATGATATAAAATCGATTATTATTGCGAAAAACTCATATCGTACGTTTTTAACCATTATAACAGCCATCGAAGGTGCTGACTGGAGAATTCACTATGACCACGTTTCTGTTTTAATTGACAAAAATGATAATTATTGTAATGATGATGTGACAAATCTAAAAGAATATGATATTAATAAAAATGAAATAGAACAAGACGTTTCGTTTACACAATTATTTGATTGTAATGAAACGGATAATAAACAGAATGATAATGAAATTGTTGAACAAGTAACACCGACACCAACAATAGGCGAAGAACAATCATTGCATTCTAGAATATTCGCATATTTTCAATTTATAAATTTTGGAATAATATTTTTGAGAATTGTAGACTTCTTCTACCGGTTAGTTTGAATAAATACAAAAAAGAGGATCGATTTTAATTAAAAGTCTTCTGTCCATTGATTTGAAATTTGTGCCGTTGTTTTAATTAAGGATCAGTTAAACAGAGCTACTTGAAATTGTTCGATTTTGGTCGAACGATTGAAAGTAGACAATGGTGATGGTAAAACTCTTCTTTTAATTTATATTTTGACGTACTAAAATATAATTTTAAAAGATTCAAGTTACAAGATTAGTTTTGATAATTTTACGAATAAAACAATGGATAATTAGTACATATAATTTATTGGTTTGACTGCACCGCCATCCGGCCTTATACATTTCAACAACATGGCACACCATATATGTGTAAAATAATATAGTAATAATATAATCTGTACATAATCTGTTAGGTGTTTTATTTTTAAATTTTTTTTTTGTAATCTTTTTCTATAGATCCTCTACAACTTATAGAATATTTCATTTTAGATAAATAACATTCTTGAAGGTACACGAGAGATACCTCCATACAAGGCACTTTATATTTATAAAACATTATCATATCTTGATTAACACCTCAATATATGGTAATTATTTTCAACAACAGGAAAGAAAAATATATCGTTTGAGCGTACAAAATTTCGCTAGCAAACAAAAATTTCCAAACATTGAATTTCTAAAACTGAAACGATATGCATTTTCATATTACAATTGTTCAATAAAATTTCAAAATTTTGTTACAAATTAAAATCGAAATACTGTTGAATTTTTATACGAACGAAGAGGAAAAGCAAATATCACAGAATGCCCAACAAATCACAATGTTTTTCATAAATTTTTCTTTACAAAATCGAACAATTAGATAATTTTATTAGCATAGACATTCTGTTATGTATTGATAAACAGACGGTGCATTTTGTAGATTTATATTTAAAAAATTTAAAAAAAAAACAGTAATAGTGCACCTTTTACAAAGAGATAACCTGCAGCTCTCCACCACACACATTGCAGTATCTTATCGTTAATGGTTTTTCTTTATAAAATTATAAACAAGCACAAAGAGGTATTATTATCGTTATTATAATTGTTACAATTCTTATCTCTCACAATAATAATGATGATAGTGGTGGTGATAATAATAATAAAAACATGGAGAAAAGTGTCACTCATTCCACATACTTTACTGTATCACAGCCAAGAATTCACATGGAAATTTAAATTAATAATAATAATATATAAACAACATTTAAAAAGCAATAAAATTGAATCACCTATAAGGTGATCCGTCATTCAATAATAATCCAATACTCTAGAAAATTTACAAAAGTAACAAACTATTAAATTTTTGTTTTAAAATTTTATAGAATGTCAATAAATTGTTGTATTTTTATATAAATTTAGAAACATTCTATATTTTTATTATTTATTAATATAGCATAACAAAAATCATGGTAATTTCATTAAATTCGATTTTTAATAAAAATATCGAATTGAATGAAATCCATAATTGACCAATATCAGTGCATCAATTATTATATCAACTTTTATGAAAAAAATTATTTCAATATATGGTTATTTAATAATATTATTATTTATAGTAAATAAAATACAGATCTTTGTGAATTAACATTAAAAGCGGTTCTATCACACGGCTCTTGTTGAGATCGACAGTAGCAGTTTTTTTTTTTTTTAATAAATTTCCATCTACGTATTACAATTAAAATTAACAAAAAAAAAACACTACTTAATATTTTTCTATCGTTAAAAAATATAGTTCATTTCAGTACAATATTTTATCACTGATTCATAATACTCCAGTTTATCAATTTCTCCATTCTTTATTATACAATCGGCACAATTTCTGGACTTTTTATTTAAAATTATATGAAAAACACACCCTACCTTGCCCTTTTATTAATTTATATTGTCATGAATTATACAATTTCTATAAATAACATTTAGTAATTTGTGAGAAGAGAGAGCTAAATGTTTCCATTACAATCTATCCTGATATTACTATTTTTTTATTTATTTATGTAAAATTAAACAAGGTGGGATTTATTCATATAATTCTTCAATGAACAATTTCTCAATCGATACGTCTTCGGATTGTGGTTGTGTCATTATTATCATCATCGCAAATTTCAGGCGCTGACCATCGTCGTTTCCTTGCTGCTAAACTATCCGGTGATGATGATGACGACGACGCTGAATGATGATGTGTCGTTTGTAAATTTATTGGTTGATGATTATTATCATCCCTATTATTATTATTATCATTATTATTGTTAACAATTTGATTGGATTGTATGGGCGGATTTACTGATATTTGTCGAGATGTCATCGACGTACTCGTGGCAGTAGTCACAATTGTCGGTGGACGTGGTAGTTGCTGTATTGCTCCCCCTGATAATGATGATGATAATGTAATTGATGATGATGATGGTGATGAACATGATGTTAATGATAAATTTGCAAATTGTTCACGTGGTGTTAATGATACAACAATATCGCCAACTTGTAATCGATGCACTTTTAATTTACATAATTGTTGTGTCCTATCTGGATTACAAGATGCCCAACCTTGGCCAAAGACGAAGAATGGATGTTCAATTGCAGCTTCTACTTCAACCTAAAAGTACAAAAACAATAAGAGTTAGTGTTTTTTGTGGAGAAACGAATTAAATAGTTATTTTTATCACATGTTTAGAAACTAAGATTTTTATAGTACAAAACGAAATTATGTTACAAGGATCGTAATAACAATTATTATGGCACCAGTCCAGAAGTTTATCAGTCAAGGCGAAGGCCAAGTCTGATTAACACAACGTGCTAACGTAAAAATTGAAGAAGCAAACTAAAATATTCAAATTTTTAAAAAAGCCCGCGTTGTCTTCGTTTCTATAGTAACCATTTGTTTTCCGGCCTGATTTGGTGTCGTTTATAGATCTAGTATATCTATAGATAGCGCTTTCTCTCGAAATGGATAGGCAACCAACATTTTTACCATTACTGATTTATAAATATAATTTTAACTGATGAGATGAGATGAGCATCAAAATTAAACTACGATAAATGTTATTTCTGTTTATTAACAAAAAATCTTCATTTTTTTCGTATGGGATATTTAATGTGTTACCTAAATGGTTAGAAAGTGCTATCCATATAAATCCTAAATGTATGATGTCGTTATGTTGCGTGTTAAAATTTGACTCCTTTAAAAAACGCGCCAAAAGATTTATAATTTCAAAAAATGTATCGTTAAAACGATGTGAAAGAGGATTTTCTTTATACAACCATAGTTATCTGTTGATAAAAATCGTATTAAAACCACACAGGTGTTCATTGTATCGATCCTAAATAGATTTTATCGCCTAGTTTTACGATTTATACTAATAGTAATGAATAAAATTAGTAACAATTTTATGTTTGCAAATGAACAGAAAATAAAAAGATATAGGAATTTAGAATGGGCAATCTAAATTTAGTTTTCAAAATAAACATCAGCCAATAGTATTATCGTAAGAATTTTTTTTGGCAAGATTCTCGTATGTTATTGCAAGTTGTTTCATGTTTTAAAAATAAAATTATCACGACAGACAGATCTTTCATTATTAAATAAATAAAAATAAAAGGGTAATTCAAGTCGAACGGAAAGTTCTAATGACAACTCCTATTAGTTATTGGCGAGCGATTCGAAAAATACTTCAAAGATTTATAGGAAAAGTTCTTGGTGATTAGAAAAATTAGAACCTCGTAGCTCATTTAGAGGTTGGTTAAAACAACACTTGTTTCTGACAGTGGTACAATTTTTAAAAATGAGCTACTCACATTAAATGATTCATGTAGAATAACTCGAGGATCTTCCCAGCATTAATTTTTTCGTTTTTCTGGAACAGGTGAGAATGTTTCGCATTTTATTTTTTTGGAGAAAAACGAAAAAAAATCTCCAAGACATTCTTAGTCGTTTTGCTCGTTTTTGAGAATCGCAACATTGTCTATAACGAGCGTTTTTGACCAACTTTCAAATGAGCTACGAGGCCCTAATTTCAAACGTTTTCTGAGGACTTCCCCTACAAATCCTTGCAATATTGTTCGAATCGCTCGGCAAAAAGTAGGAGTTTCATGGAAATTGGCCACATTTAAAAAAGCATCCTGTATAAACACGAAAAAGAACAACACTATTGAATCCATTTGTCTTCAATTTCTTTGAATTTCGAATCTTGAAAGGGGCGAGTTCAGACAATATCGTGCTTGAATAATGAAGACTTGGAGGAAAATCAACAGTAACAATCTCATCGTGCAATAACAATAAGACGACTTAACCACTATTACTACTACCATCATTATCATCATTATTATTAAAGTGTACTCCAGACCTAACCAGACAAGTTCTTGAATCGTGGAATGTTTGCGTAGAATTCTCGCGTATACTACACAATCATCGTTGTCTGTGTGTCGTATTCTTAAAATACACCTGAAGACAACGACTACGATGAGAGTACAACGTAAAAGTTGATTCTTGTACACATTGAAGTGGTTCCGGGACCTGGATGTCCTTGAACGTCCCAGGCCTACTCTTCAGTCTAAACAAGGAGAAGAAGAACAACAACAACGACAACACGAAATAGATGTGTAGGTTATACAGAGAAACGTTTACTGTAGTTGTTGTTATTGTTGCTCTTGGACAGAATTGTGGCGCCAGCACGAATTTCTTCTACAAGAAACACATTGAAGAGAAAAAGACAACATATTGGAAATGTTGTCAAATAACAAAAAAAAATCAGTTAGCGTCATTTAATGATGATGATCACAACAACAACAATAATAATAACAACACTACCTCGTGGCATTATGTATGTATAAATACAAACGGAAAGTTGTTCGAGTTCAGATGCGTTCAAGAGATCAGCGACCTTGCCTCTGGGGCTATATGCCCACATCAGAACATACTGATTATGGGCGCACATTATTGATCAAATACTACCACAACACACTACCATTAAAAATTCTAAAAAATAAAAATACAATTACCTGTGTACGTCTCTGGTTGTAACTCAATGTAACAGTAGCAGTACCAATTGTATGATTCTCTTCAATTTTCACAACTGTACTATCTGCCAATCGTAATTCTTGACAACGTTCAGCTGAATTAACAAAATCTTCAGTTCTCATATCTTCAATTCGTCTCAATTCACCACTAGCTAATTTAATTAACATTCCTTTGGTAAAATTCCCTAGAACTGTATTGTTGTTATTGTGTGATTTCTTTGGTGATCTTGGTGGTGACATTGTAGCCGCATTTAATCGTTTACGTACAGCTTCAGGTGTTTTTTGTAAATCAAGCGGAACATTATTATTACTACTGTTTGTTAAACATCGGCTACTATTATCTTCTGGTCTTGTCAAGATGCGATGCTTCAAAGAGCCTTCTTTGCCTGAGGGTACTTTAAATGCCACCTGTGTCTGATTTAAATGTTGTTGCTGCTGTTGTTGTTGTTGTATTTGAGATGATGGTGGTTGTAGAGGCGGTGGTGGTGGCGGAGGAGGCGGTTGTGGTGGTGTCCTTTTATCACGCAAGATGCTTTGTCCAGCCTTTATCGCCGCTGGTGGACTGTATGTGGATGGCGGTGAGAGAAATGTTGATGAAACGGTAATTGATGTTGGAGTTGTTGGAGAATATGTCTCCAATGGAGGTAATGGTGTTGTTGGAAATGTTGGACGCATCATATGTGAATATGGTGTTTGGTACATTGTCGTAAATGGGGAAAAATGTGTAAAATGTGCTGGTGTATATAATCGATAAGGACTATAAGGAAGCTCATCAGTGACTTCATCTTTATGTTGTGTTAGATTGACAGGCGCTGGCACTGTAGGTGGTGATGGATATTTTGTATGGGATCGTTGTTGGGACGGTGCCAAGCGTGTACCATTTGGACACGTATTGCTCACCCCATTATAACGACTGAAACATTATAATAATAAAAGTATTAACATCAACATTAATGCAATCAATTGAAATAATTGAAAAATACTTTAATTAAAAATACTGATAAATAACAATATTGAATGTATTAACAACTTTGATTGATTAAAGTAGAATTTTATCTAACAAGAAACACTTTTTTATAAAACAATTGAATTACATTTATTGATAAAGTTTACGGATCAATGACTGGAGACCATGAATTCAAAAATAACTCATATTAGAAAGGTAATTGAGATAAACAAATAAAAACACTCCCATATAAAATGATTAGGTTTCAATAATAAAAAGTCGATATACAAAAAAAAAAAAATAACTATACAAGGTGTAATCAAAATTATGGACAATCTTCAAACCTCCCTACATCCATGTCTAAGAGAGTACAATAAACATAAAATAAAATTGGCCAAATGCTGAACCACTATTTGAGGATTGCTGGTTAAGTACCCTAATGTTGTTGTCAAGAACTGATAAGAAAGGTGTCGTACAACACATCGATTTCCATGAATTAACCACGCTAATCTTACTAACCTACTTATTGAAGTAATATAAAAACTAAACATAACTATTTATCCTTAAGATTGTTCTATTACAGTGGCTCTAAGAATGTTGCAGCAATTTTTAGAAAACCTTTTTTCTCGAAAACTTGGCTATACACGTGGTTTGAGGATTGTCACTAAATTTGATTACACCCTGTATACGTACAAAAATCGTATTTTTTACCTTGTGACTGGCTTTGGAGCCGGCCGTAGAAATTCGGGATGTTGTTTAGGCGGACCTCGCCAAGGCTCCGGATAGGTCATATAGGCCAATCTTCCTTCCAAACCTGCGGAAATCATCGACTCAGAGCCTTATTGCCGCCCTCCTGTAATTCATCAAACAATACAAATCAACAATCAATCACATCATCAAATCATTATAGTAGACGAAGAAAAAAACACAAAACTACAATTTCAATTATTGAAATCATGAATGGGGAGAAAGTGTATTAAAGTACTAATAAATAAAAAACACGACATAATTCAAGGAGTAGGTTACATAACACTTTGGTATGAATGACGAAATATTGATTTTATTTTAAAACGGAACCATATTATTTGGGGAGAAGTGTTTTATGAATCAAATATGTATAAATGAAACGTTTCTACCGTCCTTTGAATATTGTATAAATATTCTAATTCACACATTTCATACTCTGTTTAAAATGTGGTGGATTTTTATAAAACTCCTGTTAGTTGGCGAACGATTCGAATAATATTTCAAGGATTTATAGAAGGATCAATGGAGACTATTATAACAAAATTAGAACCTTGTAGCTCATTTGAAAGTTGGTCAGAACGTTCCTCTTGGTCAATATTACGATGTTCAAAAACCAGTTACGAGTCTTCCAACTGTGATTTTTTTCGTTTTTCTTCATTGCATTCTAGAAAAAATGCAAAACATTTCCAACTGTTTCAGAACACAATGCAGAAAAACGAAAAAAATCAATGTTGGAGGATCCTCGAATCATTTTACGTCTGCAGTAGTTTTTTGAAAATCGCGACATTGTCAGAATGAGCGTTCTTTGATTGACTTTTAAATGATCTACGAGGTTCTAATTTTGCACAAATGTTCTCCAAGGGATAGTCCACAAATCTTTGAAATAATAGGAGCTTTATAAAATCGACTAAAACAGCCATTTTGTATTTATCTACTTTTTACAATTTTAAAATCAAGCCAAACAACTTCTACAAACCTAAACCGAACACTTCTCTATATCTGATGATTTATTATTACAACTGTGGAAATTCATAGTGCTACAAATATTAATTGAAAAATAATTTATTTGATAGCTTTTTTCCTCAAGTCCTTGACTTGTAGCTAAATTAAAAATGTGTTTTTGTTGGCATTAATGTCTATTGAAATTAGTCATAATTTAAATAAATGCATGTGCAACAACGGTGTTAATTACATTTATAAACTTATCGTTGAAAATTTTCCACTATTTATTTTTCTATCCTATAAAAAAAAAGTTATAATAACAGAAAAAAAAATCAATGAATTTCGATTTTATTCCACGATGTGGATTGAAAATAATAATTTGAATGAACAACGTATCTATATATAATTGTATGTTGTTTATACATATGTATATGTGTATGTGGGCGTTAACATTTTATTATATCTGAAAATTTAATTATAATTTGTTATTAATATAATATGAATTCTATAAATAAATCATATGTTGATTGTATTGTATTTGATATAATACGTAGAAAGAAATAATAATAATTACAAATGATTCTAGTAGAGTAAAATTGAAACACCTGCAATATGAATGCATGTTTTGTAAAATAAATTGCGAAACAGCTACTATGTTATTAATAATTCATCGTTTCCTATGTAATTAACACAAAGAAATTACACAATTTTACAGAATTTTCCATTAGAATGAATTGTAAACGAAATTAATCATTGATTTTCTAAATATTGGGATTGTCATCATTCAACACATAACAAACAAAACAAGGCTACTCTAGGCTTTGATAAGGCTTTTGTTGGATGGATTGTTTTTCCAAAAATGACAATTTAAAATAATGAAAAACAACATATTCATCATATTGGTATTCATTTTACCTTGGTCTATTGAGGAAGGTTAGGTAGTGTTTTAACCTTCGCCTTGCACTCGTCTGTCCACTATGTTTGTTAATCGTTACTAGCCGACCTTGTTGCCTGTCTCCAACGCTACCACAATATTGTTTTTTCTTCTTTCTATTATTATTCCAATAAATTATAGAAAGGTAAATGAGTATAACATAAAGCGACAATCATTTATTATTCCCATTAGAAATAAAAATAGACTTTTAATAACCCTAAATACAACTCTTACTACATAATAATACACTAATCGAACATAGGATAAATAACTTTAATAAGTATGGATAAAATTGTATAGTCACAAAGAGAATTGAAATTACCATCCACGTGCCTTTTACTAAAAGGGTCAATTATGTATTGACTCCAATAAGTTGTACGATAACAGTCTATTTAAACGTTAACAACAATAATGATGATGATGATGGTGCTGATGGCGATTCGTAACCTTTAAATGATTCATTAAAAAAAAATAACATTTAAATCTTTCTATAAATATCATTTATTATTAACAATGAAACCTTGGCAGTGACTTATCGTTTTTCATTAATTAATTAATTAAGTTAGAAGGTTCAATATTTAATTAGTGTTTATTGAGAATAAACTTGTACTGCACTTTAATCGTCTTTCACAATTCAAATTGTTTTTCTATTGTGTGTGCGAGTGTAAATGAGGCAAAAATGAAAGAAAATCGAAATAAATAGGTCGTAAAAGTGAAATTGCTATTTCCTTTTTTTTTTGTAAAATGATAATAAATTTGTGTAAAATAAAGTTGAAAATTTGTCTGTCGACGATTGCAATGATCAAACAATTTATTTAATAGTCGCATTTAAAAAGCCATATCGAGAAGAATAAAATTATTTTGGGTAGCATGCTAATAGCCAATAAAAACAACAGTATCTTTCCAGATGATCGTTAAGGAATAATTATTAAAACGTAGTAGCAATATTAATGTATTCAAAATTTTACAGAATGGACGAAAAATTGGCACGTGCTTGAATTGAGAATGTCTCAAGTACTTACGTTGTACCCTTATCAATAACGGCAATTTTAATCCACATGATTCCAATAAAACAACAACCACCACTTATGCAGATAATAATAATAATAGTAATTATCAAATACAATACATGTAATTTGTTATAAATTTATGTGAAAACTGTTACCGACCCCGAAACCGACATTGTAGTAAAAATCAATGCAGCCTTGGCGTGTTGTGGTTGTTATGGTGACGGCGCCCATTCATCCCAGTATAGCACCGCCCACGCAGCTTTGATAACGAAACTATATTCAGTATTATTGCAACCCCTATGTCGTCTATCTACTATCTTTGTCTCTATACTACTTCATAACTGTCAAGGGGGTGAGAACGAGACGGAAAAAGCTAAAGGGAATGAATTTGTGTTAGTCGCCCACGCCGCCGCCGCAGCCACCACCACCACCACTACTTCATCGTAGATCCTGCGGTAATCTCCTGGTTCATTCATACAATAATCTAGTAAGAATGCGCCGTATTTCTCTTTTGATCATTAGCTTTTTCTCCGGATCGAATTGTGATTAAAGACTTTCGTTTTCATTATAAATTTACTAAAAGAATGGATGTGTGTCATGTCAGACCCGACAGATAATATATGAAATTATAGTTTTCACCAACATTTCTTGTATATAGTTGTGAATATAGCGTGACTTGTAGTATTCGATCAAATCACTCTTATCTGACAGGGTCGAACTTTAAATCACCATTAACACTACCAACGATCAATACTGGAGGGGTTTAAGCAAATGAAATTGATTAGATATTCTTTGATTAGTTTGAAGGAATACGATAATTGGATAATTACTGTTGGATCAATGAATCAATTATAGGGTTGAATACGAAACGACACACATAATATTTCTGTTTTAATAATTATACCATTCATGTGTATGTTTTTTTTTTACATACGAGTTGATAAAATTATAGACAATAACAATAACAACAACAAAGCCAATAGATACATACACATGTTTAGTCTGCTGTCTTTTCAACAAATAAACTAAATAACCTTGGTGTGTACACACAGGTATCGAATCTAAAAATGGTCGATTCTATAAAACTCTTATTAGTTGACGAGTATTCGGTTTTTTTTTAGGGGGGACCTGGAGATTAATTTAGCAAAATTAGAACCTTGTAGCTCATTTGGAAGTTGGTTACGCGACATCGTGAGAAACGCTCGTTTCTCACGATGTCGCGATTTTCAAAAACTTGAAATGATTTAGAGTGACTTGGGGATTCGATGTTTTCAATTTTTCGTAAAATGCAAAAAATCAATGCTGACAATGAGAGAGTGTGTGAGTCATTCTTAATGTTAGTCGTTTTACGAGTTTAGCTCGTTTTTGAAAATTGTAATCATGTCCCAAACGATCATTTTTGACCGACTCCCAAATGAGCGTCAATTTTGCTAAAATGTTCTCTAAACACCCTCCTAAAAATCGTTCAAATATTTTTCGAATCGCTCATCAACTAATAGGACTTTCCTAGAATCGACCATATTTAGATTCGACATCCTGTATACAGGTTGTAACACTATGATCAAAATCATTATTATAATCATAATTATAATAAACCTGTCTTTATGTGTCTCTATCGTTTCCATTGAATCTCTCTTATCACTTATCACTTATCATAAACAATGGCAATATTGAAACTAACTATTAATTCACCATCATTTACTATATCTCATACAAGATTGAGGGAAATATATATACAGGGTGTATCTAAAGACCTAAAATTCAGATCAACGGATTGATCTATACCTAATCTAAAAACCTATGTTATTGTCATTCATAAATTTTAAGTGTGATTGTTTCAAAATTCGTGTCTAATAAATTAAGATATTTGTATTAGGTACAGAGCTCGCTCAAACTAAGAGTCCACTTTTTGTGGGGCTGTGTAAAACAGACTTATGAGGGCGATCGTAATAAAGTAACAGAACTTAACATGTAAGAATTTGAGAAGAAAGATATTCAATCAGTAGAAGGGAGTAGGGTTACTGATGCCATTTTTGGTATTTACCTGAATAGAAAGACACTTTCTAAAACTTTGCTATGGCTGAAACTCGCTTCAACATTCCCAACAACCCCGCCCTCTCAGCCTTACTCACACCAACGAAAAAACGTGATATTCTCATTCAAGATTCGGTCTTTTAGTTTTAGCAGTAACTATACATGATTTCTGCTCTCTGTAGCATTAACATTTTTTAATGTTGCTATATATTAATTGCTGATCTTGCTCTGTTAGTAAGGGTAAATTCAGCAATCTGCAAGTGACACAATAATGTAACCTTTCTAATATTTGTGATACTTTAAAACGTTTGTGCACAAGGTACTTTCATTACAGTTTTCTTCACTTTTACGGCCAATTTTTTGTCACTATGTTCAACTTGCCCGTCTACCCCTAATAAAGCTTCGTCTGTCTAGGTATGAAACTTACAAAGTAGCCCCTGCAGTAAGGTTAGTTGCAATTATTTTTGGGTTGCACAGTGTCAAAAGTAGCCTAGCATGAATGACATTTTTTACTGTAGCTGCAGTATGTATGTACGCTTAGCTTAACGACTTGATAGTATAATTAATTGATTGATATGTACATATGCCTACATATTGTATACATGTAATGTTACTATTTGTTTTAAATGTATCCCTCCCTCTCTTCCTATCACCAATAAATTTGTTTAACAAATATCGATATGACATAATGTTTGAACTACTTGAAGAGTTGTTTATTATGTTCAATATGTCACTGATAAATTCGATAAATGATAACCTAATGAAATTATAATTTTGTTACGAGGAATATTATTTTCTCTACTGTCAGTAGTGAACGTGTGCATTTAAAACAACATAATCTACTGTTGTTTTTGTCTTTAAATAAACATACATAAATGTTGTCAGTATGTTATGTTTTATGTAATAGATCTCCTTTTCTTTGGAAAAAACGATTTAATCAATGGAAATTGTAAACAATTTTGTATCTAGGCAGTGATGATATGATTAAACGAAAATTTAGATTTAAACTAAAGCAGCCTACAGACGCTAATAAAAATTGTTATCATTTTGAAACTACCGATTTTTATAATTAGTGCATATCTGGCTCAAGCAAAACATTAACCCCTTAACGCACATTTTTTTTTTTAAAAAAAACCGGCCAAGAAATCATTGTTGTTTTTTTTTTGAAAAAGACATTTCAGAACATTGTCTTTACAAAAAAAAAAAAATAAAAAAAATACAAAATTAATTAATTCGAGTGTGCACAGTTTGGCCGGTTTAGCGCCCTCGAATCAACTCGAGCGTGCAACTTAAGGGGTTAAATGATGTTTTTTTCCAGAATAGGACCAAATTTGGTTGTATTCTGCACCATAAGTAATTTACCATACGCAATTGACGTGAATTGGATTGATGATAAAGAAAGCGGTGGTATTTTTAAAATTTTCGATAAGATTAACAACAGGTATTGTTTTTAATATTGAAAACATAATAAAGTCAATAATTTTTTTAGTAATTGTCTTGATCGATATCGAACTCGAAAGCATATTTAATTTTTCCACTTTGTATCTATAGTTCAACGAAATATTGTAAAAACAATTAAAGGCACGAGCCATTATCGTGAATGTATACGCTATAATTCGCCAACCTTTTACATTGTACTTTATACTATAATACGGTACATACTCGATTTATTTCAAGTAGTACTCATGATTGCATTCACTGTAAGTTTTGAAGAAGGATGAGTAAATTTACTTTGCCCCGTTGTTATAATCGTACACAAGGCTGGCAAGTCAAGTAGAAGCACAAGATAATAATTACACGTTCAAGAAGGTACTTTTTTAATGTTTCTAAATTTGTTGCCAGTATAAACTAAAATAGAATCTGTATTATTGATAATGAACCTTTTTCAATTGCTTGTCAATTTTACATAGTGCACCTTTATCCTCAATTTTATATTAATGAATATTTTTATCTGATAATTTTCTATTATCGTTCCATTTTGGGCAGATTATATTTAATCTTGGGTCCCTACAATGTACTTTATAGAACCGAGTTTAATTGTATTTTTCCAAGTGAATCTTTAATCAGATACAGGAAAATAACCAGTATTTAATTATTTCACATTCTGTTCAACAGAAAAAGAGAGAGAATAAAGTTAAATCCTATAAATGAGAACCTATAAATAACACACATTGATGAGATAGTTTTTACAGTATACAAGCACCAATATTATAAACTAAAGTAATTATAATCATGATATTTACTTCTAAAATAGCAATTTAATGAAATTGGATTCTAATTCTTCTATCATTTATGTATATTATAAACCACTATCGTAATTGTGCTTTTAATTTAAAAGTAACCACGTCAATTTTCAATACACCAACAACAAAAAATTTAATTTAATAAGATAGGCATACACAGGTATGTGGGGCATAATCAAACTGAAAAGTTTATAGTACTGGCGTCGAATAGCAAGACTATCAGGAATCAATATGGAAAAATTCCCATCACTATTATTCCTCCTATAAAGAAACTGCGGTACAATCTTTTACACACCTACAATTATCATCATCATCATCATCATCATCATTATCATTATTACTTATTTATTTACAATGCTAGCCTTGGCTTTATGTTAATTGCCATGAAACAATAGTTTTGAAAGAGAGTAGAGTGAGAGGAGGCTAGAGATACGTGTTAATATGTAAAGAATGTTGAAGATGCCAAAATTGCAACAAAATTCTTATTCTACAACATATAGATGAAGAAAATGACAAATACGAGACGTATATACATACACACCTTGTTGTATTATTGTACATTTTATGGCAAAACAATACAAAACATCTAAGCCTACGTATAGTTCGTTTCGTTGTCATTACGGACAAATCCAAGTTCTATACTGGACTGGAATTTGTAATGGGAAGGAATAAAAATGGACTTACAAGCAAAGAGAGTAGTCGAGTTGATTCACTTAGATACGACTAAAATTCGACGATTATTATTATCACCAAAAAAGCGACACCTTCACAACGAAACAAATCATGCAAAATTTTGTTAAGTGATCAAAGAGAATGGTTCATTCAAGTGGTGGTAGTAACAACAACAGTAACAGTGGGGGTGTAGAGTATTCATTGATCTCTCTTTCACTTCTCTCGTTCATCCCAATGTTATACAAAACAGAATTTCCTATAAAAGTCGTTTTAATCGTATAGAATCTCGATTTTGGTTCAATCATCAACAAAATTGTTTTGCACACAATACCAATCATCAATTATTATTCAATTGAATAAATTGTAAACGTTACATAAATGAATTTAACCCATCCAATAAAAAAAATTGATGAAATGTTAATTCTAAAAGAAAAAACTAATTTGAATTTTACAACACCGTCGAGACTTTACTGTATACATAAACATGCTTTTTTGCATATGACACAACAATAAAACAACCATCAGTATAAAATCTAATTATGGATAGGGTTAAGGTTAAAAAGCTTGTCTATTGTTTGTACCTATGTTATAAACATACATTACAGACACAATATATTGTTGGTAAAATCGTTTAAATTCAATTTTATCGACATGTATGAGGGAATGAATGATTGAATGCACCGTCATTACAAATCACACAATAATCAATTATGTAAAAGGGAATTGGTCGATGCGGAAGTAGCAAAAAAACACAAGAAAAACAACCGAATAATTAGTGATGTAACGGATCTCTGTTTCTGGTTCCGCAACTGCGGAAATTTCGCATGATTTTGGGGTCCTGTTTCCAATTCTGATTCTGCACCTTTTTAAGCGGATATATAACGAAAAATATGCAGGAAATAATTACACTGAGAAAAATACTAAGGAAAAGATCCATTGTTTATGTTGACTAGGCGAAATGTCGTTCTTATTTCCATATTTTTGGTTTCAATGAATAAAATAAAAGTGCCTGCACCATAATTGAATTCCTATTAGATTGTAACAAACGTGTTGATCATTTTTTAGTTTCTGTTTCCGTTATAATAAATTTCAAAAAATCTGTTTCTGCTATGACATTTCTGTTACATCTCTTATTATTATTTTGGAGATTTCAAGCAAATTATCGACGATATTATGAAATAAACGGCTTTAATATAACAATAATGATGATGATGATGACCGGACGATTTGAATCAAAAGTGATTCGACATTAACAATATGAAATTTGTCATTTTAATATGCAGACAGATCCATATCTGTGTTGATGGTTTAATAATTTTCTAATTGAAAAATTAATTGAATTGATTTAGTAAAAATCGAGAAATATAACTTATCAAAGCGAGCACGTAAAATATTAAAATTTATATAGTAAAAGGTGAAATAATGACTACAAAACCAATTACAATTACACATCTTTCTGCACACGAATGCAGTTTTGTAATGAGTAGTGAGTAATAAAAAATATTACTCTGTATAAATCATCATAGTATAAGGACAGTTGTTTAGATATCATAGTTGGTTGCTTATTTCAATTACGAAAATGTCAGGGTTATTAAAAGTTATTGCTGATGATGATGATGCATAGTTTTTAATTCATATTAATTTCAATATCATCATTATAATAATTGTAACAGATACGTTGAAATTGTAGTTGGTTTAATATCGTATATTATAGTAAACACGCGAGTGTAGTAAAAGACCAAAAATTTACAAAACAACAACAGGAGCAACATTCCTGCAGCTCAATCGTTATACAGAGCCAGCTACTGTACAATCGTCCAATAGAATAGCAAGTAGGAACGTGTTCCAATTCTGTTATATCATCTAATCGAAATGGATGGGTGTCTATAATTGTCTCGAAATAGAACCGAGGAAGGTACATTATGCAAATTTGTTGTTTTGCTTATTTTTTTCAGTCAGGCATTCACTTATACAGTTTAGTAGATATGACAGGTTCATTTTGGTGGTGTTGTATTTTTGCTGCTCAAATACCTAAACTCCATTACTATGGTTGATTATGTTATAAATTGGGAGGCAGTGGGGGGAAGTTATAAGATACTTTTTCAAAACTATTTCCATGTTGATTGGTTATTCAAAAAAAAAAAATTGAAATTTTGTAGTGGGAGTTTGCATGTTTATAAACAAGTTGTATCAAGTGTTAGTATACAGACAGAGATCGAATGAATTTGTGACAAGAACAGCCAATAAGAGAGCGCTTGGCAACAAGGTTGTTGTTCTTGTTGTTATTATTGTTGTTGTAACAGGCATTTTTCGATAGTTCTGTTAGGCATAAACCGGCTATGCCTGATAGTGTTCCATTAGAAGAAAAAAGAAATACCTATAAAGTACAATCAATAGTAATGTAATAATCATCATTGCAATCAATCAATTAATGAATGGCAAGCGACAGAAGGTGATTTGCGAATAAATAGAACACTGATTAGCCAACAGGTGATTTCACGTTTGATTGGATAAACTCACCTTGCGGTCACTATCAATCATACAATAATTATCAAAATGCTCCATGTGATGTTGACAACACAATCCGGATAGATGGATTAAATCCTCTTATTTGGGAATACGTTTTGTACAAATAATACAATAACACAACAAACAGCACTGTTTAATACAAAAGATTCTCTATTCTAGTAGTATTCGATTGTTATCATGACAGCAACATCAGCAGTAGTACTAGTAGTAATAGTAGTAGTAGTAGTAGCAGGAGCAGCAGCAGCAGCAGCAGGAATTACCATAGAGACAGTTTTAAACAGTAACAATAAAAGAAGCACATTCAAATAAAATGTAAAACACTTGAATAACAGTAGGACTACGCGCACTCTCTTTCCAAACTCGTTTCTCTTTCTCTCCAGTTTTTACTATCAATGTTACAACTCTTTGGAGCAGCTGATATATGGCGAAACGTGGGCAGGAGCAAACCTACAGACAACCATGCGCCAACTATGCCGACGAGAGACTGAGCCAGCGTCAGCAGTAGAATACATTTGTATGTGTGTGTATTTTCTATGTAGCACTATAGAATTGAGCCCAAACATCAGGGAAAAATATATATATATACAAAACACACTCACGTCCTCCTCCCACTTGTTGTTGGTCAAATGATAAACTTGATTCTCTCTTGATAAATGGAATTCCCATTGTTAGACTGGACTAAAGCACATTATATAACCCACACAATGTATCGTCTATTTTCAAAAAAATTATCTCCAACTATGTATAACTAAACCTCATTCATATCGAACTATCTATGGCTTTTTTATTCTCGTTAGGTAAAACAACGAGATAACAAATTGTTACAAAAAAAAATATTAAAGGTCGTACTGATAACGGCGTGTCTTGTTTTTTTTTTTTGTTCTTTCGATTATTATTTATAACGATCACAACATTAAAATACACAATGTTGAAATTGAGGTGTTTGAATCTAATGTATTTAGAGGCAAAGACACGTTATCATAACAATTATTGCTTTAAATAACGGCAAGACCGAGACATTGACCTGGAGTTTCCATTGCAACACCTTCATTACCTTTTTTTAATAAACATAATCTGCACCACCACAACAACAATGAATAGAAAAATCAATAAAACTGATAAATTTTACAAATTTTAAAGTTTAAAACCTTGAACCCAGTTACTAACATTATATGATAATAACAATAGTAATGATAATTATCAACTATATAATAGTAGAAAATTGTTAAGACATTTTATTAGAATATTTTGGTTATATAGATCTATTTTAATTACCTTATGTGATAGATAATTTGAACTGGAACGTGGCAGGTCACACCTGGAAAAAAGTCTACGTTAAAAATGGATGCTTTTGAATAAATAAATAATAAATTTAATGTCGAAAAATTACAACATTAATATTATAGTAGACTTGAAACAATTACTTATGGATTATAAATAGAGCCTTGGAATTTTATTTAAATAAAACATAAAATTCGCTATGGATCTAATTCGAAAATTTTATTAATATTCCGTTGAAATTATACAAATTTTATTAATGTATTCAAATCAGATACTCGTTATTTTTGCAAATATGACTCTAAACTCACTCATTTATTTACATTGCATATGTATTTACTATAAATAGAAAGAAAAATTGACATTATAGTTTACAACTAATTTTAATATTATTATACAGGGTGTACAACGCTATTTCACCTCGCAGAGTTGTGCATTTCTTTCGTAGTATCGTAACTTGATTCATACTTTACGACATTTGACAGTTTTCAATGGAAAAACAAGCAGCCGACCTAAGCTACGGTTCTACGTAACCAAAGGCATGACTAACTACGTTGTACACCTTGTATAGTAGCCTTTGTAATGACACTTTTTTTTATCTTATCAGTATACTTTGTTTGAACAAAAATTGTATTTCTATATTTAGTTTGGAATCTTTAATGTATAATAGTAGATGCATTTTCCGTATAAATGTTATCTTATTTATGTATATTTCTTTTGAATTTTTCGTTCGGGGACGAGTTGTATACTAGTTGAAATACAGTAAACGGAGGCGGTACTTGTCTGTGTGGGATTCAAAAAATTTCCAACTTTCTAAATTGATTCGATTACAATCGTCTTAACGTTGTAGGTACCATTCCTTAAACTTGATGATTTTCGTGAAAATTCGATTAGAGAGATAATTATTGTCTTTTCTTAACAATCCAATTGGGGCAAACAATAACAACAGCGATTGTAATACACGTGTCATCCTATAATGATAGGGAATTCACCGGGAGGGAGAGATGGAAAGTCTCGAGGTGAAGGTCGCGTCTCCTGCGAACGTCAACAGGAGTCTCTTGTGCCGCCGGAGTTGCCAGGACGACGCTAGCACAGGCAGGCAGCGACGATGCGTTAGACGTATGTTTATTCCCGGCGTCCAGTCCCCTTCCCTCTTACATTACCACACTCGATGAAGTTTTCCAGTAAGTTTCCACGGAGATACAAAGAAAAAAAAATACCATATCGGTATTGTTGTCAATAAAATCGGGTGAGACAAAATAAATAATAAATCGTGTGTTTTATGTGGTTTTTCCTGTTATCACGTGTTGCCCACGGCTACCTTTTATAAAAACGAGGAAATGGTCAGAAATATATCAAAAGCCTCTCCATATATTGTGATATTCTATCGCAAAAAAAAAACAGATGTAAGAGGATTCTTGTGTTTGGTCTTTTTTTATAGTAACCGACCTGTTACAGATGAGAAGAAACAACAAACACGCAGACATAATTTTTTATCAACATCAAAAAAGATTACATTTCCTTTGACAAGACGGTATAAATGGATTTGTTTACGTCATTCTAATATTGGCACACAACATTATAGTACACTTAATCTTTGATTCAAAAAAAAGTGACAATGACGCTGTAATTTACGGTAGCACAAATCAAACGTTATTTGATTTGTCTTTATTGTTTAATAAAAAAACACATACACACCCTTAAAAGGGCATGTCGACAATTATCTTTTATACAGTACAAATATAGACAACATACATGAGTATCGGAAACAAAAAAAAAAAAACACACACTCTATTATAAATTTCCTTTGATTCTATTCGTCTATATATTCTTGTATAGAGCTATATTACAATAGTAACAACGTCATAAAGGAAATTGCATGGTAATAGTGTGATGTTAATTTAGAATGCGCTTAATGTTCTATTCAACAACACTACTCTCATTAAGCTTATATAAGACTGTCTGATAGTGATAGGACATACACAAAGACCAGTTCTGTTTCTAATCATCATCATCATCATCATCCTCATTTAGAAATCATTATGACTATATACGGTTGAAAGTTGCTGTGACAATTGTAGAATGATGACGACAGGATCACCAGGACGACCAATGACCAGTTGATATTCATTAATTTCTTCATTGTTATTTCTGTTTGGCCTTTAGAAAATTATTTTTTTTGATGTTTTTCAAATGTGAACAGTAAATTTCGCGAGACGACCTTCAGCCAGCGGATGTGCAAAAATACTGATGGCGGAACATACATACACATACACACACACAGTCACCACATAATAAAATTAATTAATGTATAATGTATCTAATTTATATGTATAATGTTAGACCTAATTATAATTACTGTATTTTTTGCTTCTACTATTTATACAATAATTCCCATTAAATCTATTCCTGGAAAATATATAAATTAACTTTTTAATCAAGATTTCTACAAGAACCTTTAGTGACGATTTCACCAATTGCAGTTAAGCCTAACGGATAGTTAAAAATAATCGTTGCTATGACTTATTTGTTCGTTAAAATTTACCAGACATTAATGAAATCAAACCTTAGACATCTATACTTTAATTAAATATTTTTCAATACAACGATAACAATGTTGTTTATAAGAAGGTAGAAGATTTAATGAATTATTTCTATAAAGAAAATGGTAAATAAAGATTCAATTTCAATGTTGACCCGTGGATATTTCGAGAATTCTCATAAAAAATTTATGAATAAAAATCTAAACGAGAAAAACAATTTACAATGATACACAAAAATGAGACGAGTGTGCTGTGATTTTTTTTGAAAGCTTTGTTTACTAGTAAACACGATATATCGTAATGGCAGTGTAAACTAGAAACATAAAGGAGAATATTTCTATACAGGATGTGCAAGTGAGTCGTGCAAATAGAGGATGACATTATAAGACGAAAAGGCCTCTACCATTTTCTCATCTGATGCACAGCTAATTAGTAATTACTAATTAGTCAATCAGGCACTCTCGTAGCCTGTACAGCCTGCTACCTGGTCTGGCTTTTCAGGTCCCCTTTTTCCTTCTCTCTTTTTTCTCGCTATAACGAGCAACTAATTCGATACTTAATTAATAACTATTTACTTAGTAGCGCGATCGTGAATTTATTTTAAATTGTCGCGCACTTATCGTTAGCGAACGCCATAGACATCCGTGATTCTCGATTTTTACTATAATTATAATTTATACATACAGGGTGTCCCGTAAGTCGCGCATTTCCTGCTAAGGAGCAGATAAGGGTTGAAATTCTAAGGTGAAAATTCCTGTACCATTTTTCCATCTGACTCACACATAATTATTAATTAAATCATATAACCAATCAGCTGTTCGATACAGCGATAAAAAGAGAGAAGGAGAGAGTCTTGACGATAGGATGTAGGAAGCGGACCAGTTAGCAGGCTGGCGCGAGAGCCGTTCAAAGTAAGAGAGCACCTGATTGGCTACTTGATTTAGAAAAAATGCTACAGGACTTTTCACCTTAGAATTTCACCCCCTATCTGCCCCTTAGCAAGAAATGCGTGACTTACGGGACACCCTGTATATTTGTATTTCACCAAGTATTTGAGTCCACCTGCTCGCTGCGCTTATGAAAATGTCGCAAGATTGGGGCATAAATCAGCTACACTTTATAGGTTGTGATCTCGCTCATTCACTTCATCAACAATGTTGGATGATTGTAGTGTTGCAATCGCAACAAATAACCGGGTAACTCCATTGAGAGGTCGATGGAGATCGATTGCGATTGGAGAGCGCTAACATATAAGATAGTTCAGAGTAGTAACGTCACTTGCACGCAAATGCGGGTAAATTCCGCTGCTACCTAAATGTCTGTGCATCAGGTACGTTTTAGAATTTCGATCCCTATCTACCCCTAAGAGGAAATGTGCGACTGTAGAATGTACTCGAGAGTTTGAGTGTTTCAAGTCCAAATCGCCAGTACTGTATAAGTAAAATAAAAAATTCATAAATTCCATTTTTTCGATCTTCACTATGATTATCGTTGATATTTGCTTTACAGTGGAATAAAACTGGTTAATTTTCGTAAGTGTTTGTATAAAAAAAAGTACAAAGTGATAAACAGAAAAGTTGAGTGTCCTCACAAAATGTGGAAGATTTCTCATCACACATCTTCAAAATCAATTGGCTTCCGTTTGTCAGTTTTTAATGTCATTGTTTTAATTGTGAATACAATTTTATTATAAATAAATAAAATGATAATGTAACAAGGCATTACATAAATACCAAGTGTTTTAAAGAGTATATTATATATTATGTATGTTAAGGATAGTATTCTTTAAAGCTAGTTTCCTGCAAACACAGTCTAAACAAATTCTGAAATAACTTATTCAACTTCAGCTCATGTGTATGTATGTATTATGTGTAAATAAACATTTTCCTTGATATTATGCAGTTTATTCAACATGTAAAGTGCTATTACTCATTGCAAAAATAAATTGTTTATGGAGTAAAGCAAAAAAAATTACAACAACAACAAATAGACAGATGATGTCTGTTGTTGAATCCAGATACTTGAAATTTATTTGGAGAAACTCCATTTGATGTCAAAGAGAAAAAAGTACTTACACAGATGTTGCAATACTTGCATTAACTGTAAATAAGTTAGGTTTTTGATCAAAAATGAAACAAAACGAATGTAGAATTTATTGTAACGTGAAAGCGTTTAGAGTAGAATTATTAGAAATAATTAGTGGAAGAGCCACAATTTAAAACAATAAACATCACTAAACCGCACCAATTCATTGTTTTTATTGAATTCTCAAAAAAAGACTGATGTGTCAGCTTTTCTAGGAACGTTTCTTCAGTCGCATACGAGTCACGACAAAATACAGTGCCCTCAATGATACAATCTGCCATTAGAACAACTCAATTGCTTAAATCCAGCAAAAACAATTGAGTTTTCAGTAACCAGTAACTGATGATAACTTATCACTTATCAGAGTAGCTCACTTATTAGTAATTAGTAAACTACTCGGGAATTAAAACTGCCGCTTTTGATAAGTTTTGGTAAATGGATAGTGAGCTTCATTTGATCTTAAAAAGTAAATAACTTTTTTGTTTTAAATTATCTACAGCCAAATTTTTGGGGTGGTCGAAAATTATACAGGGTGTTCGATCTAAATATGGTTGATTCCATGAAACTCCTATTAGTCGACGAGTGATTCGAAAAATATTTTGAGGATTTGTAGGAGAGTCTCTAGTGAACATTTAAGCAAAATTAGAACTTCGTAGGTCATTTAGAAGTTGGTCAAAAAACGATCGTTTTGGACAATGTCGCACTTTTCAAAAACAAACTAAACATGCAAAACGACTAAGAATGACTTGGAAACCTTTTTTCGTTCTTTGTCATTGTATTCCAGAGAAAATACGAAATATTTTCACCTGTTCCAGAAAACGAAAAAAATCAATTTTGGAAGGATCCTAGAGACATTCTAAGTCGTTTTGTGTGGTTAGTTCGTTTTCGAAAATCGCTACTTAGTCAGAAACGAATGCTTTTTGATAGACTTCCCAATAAGCTGCGAGGTTCTAATTTTGCTGAAATGTTCTCTAGGGACCCTCCTACAAATCCTTAAAATATTTTTCGAATCGCTCGTCGACTAACAAGAGTTTCAAAGAATCGACCATATTTAGATCGAACACCCTGTATACCTATTTGAGGGTTTCAACCTAGGTTGGTTTACTTGTGGATAGTGTGTACCAGCGTTTCTCAAACTTTTAAAGATGCGATCTAAATAATCTTCTAGAAGTGAGAGAGTCCAGGCAAATTTTTACTAAAATCACCCACGAGATTGGGACTAGAGGAGGAAGTCCTTATCCCCACATATTTTACGAAATTTAATTTCAATGCATTATAAAACAGAAATTTAAAAAAATGGCCTTTTTTATAATTCAACATCTTGCGACCCAATACAAATTTACGCGACCCAATTATGGCTGGCGACTAGGATTGCCAACTTTGATTTTGTACATTTCAGGGCCATGATATTGACGATTCAGACATAAATTAAAAAATTCAGTACTACGTTTTTATTTTGAGAAAATGACAATCTTTAACCATCAACATCTTTTTTGTTTTCTGAGATATTGAAATTGTGTAACCAGCGTTGAGTCGGGCATTTCATAGTGCATTCGACAGAGTTCTCCTTTTTGGAAAACTTTAACTAAATTCTGAAGTGCAGAGGAAAATCTTGAGCATGTCCATAACTTTAGTCCTTTATATTTTGTACAATTTTTAAGATAAAAATTTGTACGATACCTTGCTTGAAAGGTCATTCATAAGCAAATGTCCTAGCGGTCGTGAAACATCCAGTTTTGCAAAATTCAAAAAGTTGATGAAAATGTTGTAACTTGAAGCCTTGAAACAAATATAGTGAAAGGACGCAGGACAAGTGAGCTCTAATTCAAGATCAAGATGTCCTGAGAAATTCAGGACAGTTGGCAACCCTAGTCGCAACCCACAATTTGAGAACTGCTGGTGTGGACAACTTGCTGGAGAATCGGATATTGTACAAAACAATGCTCAATTTCTTACTACAGTTATTAGAAAATTTTGAAGAAGAATAGCAATAAAGAATTCGTATAAATATCTTTGAAACTCTTTAACGACTTTTAAAGAACTATCCGAATAATTACCATGAATCTATAAAATCAGATAAAATAGTAATGACTATAAAATTTTTATGGCTACTGTTAACTTTGATTATACCTACAAATATTAAATTAATAGTTTTAAAGAATCATATAAAACTTTTTTCTTTTATTAAAGAAAAAATGAGTTTTTCCCGATTTTTAGAAAAACATTTTTTGCTTTTTATTTTTAATCATTATACCGACAATATGAGTGGTAAAGTCAATAGTGACACTACAATAGTCAACTGCAAATTCCTACAAGTTGATATAATGAAGATTTAGAGAGAATTTACAAGGAAAAAACTGGTTTATAATATTGGTGAGGTTGGTTCTTGTGCATTCCACTCCAATATATCTGGTGCCACATAATTATTTACGATATTACTTTTTATATATATATATATATATATATATATATATATATATATATATATATATATATAATGCAGGCACACATACAGAGATGAAAATCTAAATGTATACAAATCGTGTGAAACTCTTATTAGTTAGTGAGCGATTCGAAAAATATTTCAAGGATTTATAGAAGGGTAGCTCAAGATTATTTTAGCAAAATTAGAATCTCGTAGCTCATTTAGAAGTTGTCAAAAATCGCTCGTTTCTGACGACGCAAAACGACTAGGAATAACACGAAGACCTTCCCAACATTATTTTTTTTCGTTTTTCTCCATTGCATCCTAGAAAAACGGGAGACATTTGCCCCCGCTTCAGAATAAAACAGAGAAAAACAAAAAGAATCAATGTTGAGAGGATGGCCGAGTCATTCTAATTGTAAGTCGTTTTTCGTAATTAGCTCATTTTATAAAATCTCGACATCGTCAGAAACGAGCAATTTTTGACCAACTTCCAAATGAGCTACGAGATTCTAATTTTGCAAAAATGATCTCTAGACACCCTCCTATAAATCTTTGCAATATTATTCGAATCGCTCGCCAACTAATAGGAGTTTCACACGAATCGTATAGTTGGAACGGTGGAATAAGAGATTAAAGTCAAATCATAAAATTTGTTCACAATTGATTCGGTATGAAAGAACTTGATGGGTTGCTAAAATATTGCCACCAATAAATTTCGTAAATTATTTTTATTTTAAATAAAGCCTAAGGGGCTTTTGTGGGAAAACTACCTGTTTTGTGAAAGACCGACCCGTTTGCATATTTTTACAAAAACATCTGGTTATACGTACCTGTCTCCAACAAATTTACGAAATTTATTGGTGGCAATATTTTAGCAACCCATCAAGTTCTTTCATACCGAATCTATTGTGAACAAATTTTATGATTTGACTTTAATCTCTTATTCCACCGTTCCAACTATATGTATTGAGATTTTCATCTCTGTATATGCGTGGATATTTATTCGTGTGCTTGAGGTGCGATTAAATCGAAAACCGGTAAAGAAAGCTTTGGCAGTTTCTCGAATGTTATCATTTTGAGTGTCAAGATGAAGGCCATCAGCAAGGCCACTCACACGTCAACATCTGAAAATCAAATATAACGAAGAACCTTATGTAAATAGTACCTCTTCTATCAAGTCTCTTGCGTTCGCTCACCGCGTATACGTATTTACATTGAGATTCATTTGTTTGTACAAATAACAAACATGTAAATGAATATTCATCATCGCCATCATTGTTGTTATTAGAAAAACACAAATTTCGCTTTGTTAATACACTAGCTAGAGGAAAATAAGCAAAAAGAACAAAACAGGATAATCTTCAAAAATATTTGCCATTTCGATGGTAATGTTCAATAGTCATATGTCACGAATTGATGGCTTGAAATGAACAACTAACGACATTGGATAAACGTCAAATATCTTATAATAACAATGCCTGTTTGACACCAAATACAATCAATCACCTTTCTGTTACATTTAACAAGGTCGTAGAATTACGTGGTGCATATGTCTCTGTCTTGTACAGTGACATGCATATAAAAACGACCAAGTCTTGAGCGAGGTTCTTGTGAATCAGAAGATAAGGGTAACCCCACCCTTATCTTCTGATCAAATATCTTCCTTCCAAAGTCTGACAAGTGAAAATTCTGTTAAATTGTCACCAATGCCCTTTAAAGACAGTTTTACACTGAGCCACAAAAGTAGTCTCTTTTATATGCTCGCCAATGTACGTTTGTCACACGGAAAATCACGTCAATTTCATATTTCAACATTAATGGTCGATTTAATAATTGTATAAATAAAAAAACAAATATACCTAACAAACAAAGCAAGCAAGTGAACTTTACCTTTGTCTGGAATTTACATACGAACACACAATAGAAATTACACTCCCGTTTAAACATCATCGATAATTTCACGATACAACTAATTGTAAAAAAAACAACAACAACTAGAAATAAAGTGATTAAGATGAATAGCACACTTCACAACGTCTTTTATAATTATAAACAACCAAGAACCGATTTTAATAACGGTAATCATTGTAGATTATTTAATCGAAAAGATCTGTTACTTTATCGAAATTTTTAATTAAAGAGAATGTTTTTGCAATATTGCGAAGGTGTGACAATCAATTTTGGAGGCGGTCAAGTATCAAAAATTTGTCAAGGCTTCTGTTTGTTAAAAGTATCCATTTTCATTCTTCTTTTCTTCTTTTTTTATTCCCCTTTATATCCTTTGTGTTATCTAAATTATTCATAAATGCTTTTTTTTGATATTTGTACATGGTCAAACTAGTGTGGACAACTTAGTATAGAGTCTTTTGACCCATTGTTCTTTCTTTTTTTTTACACAAGGAAATCCTTCAATTCAATAAGTATATCGTACTCCCACTGTAGCTACTAGGAGCCAAACAAGAACTTATTTACTATGATATTGATTATTTATTATAAATTAAAGAAATAAATCGTTTTTTAAAAGAAGAAAAAATAAATTCTAAATAAATTTTCCATGTCAATCAAAAAATACAATCGAACTAATAAATGAGGGATTAGAAAGTCAGATGAAACCAAAAAAGAAGAGTTTAGTAATCAAAACGATTATACAAAGAGATGTTGAAGGGGGTTGTTAAGCACGTTATTTTCCATATTATCGACTATTAACTGTTGATTTTGGAAGATTTTAAGATCGAACGTCAAAATGAATTAGTTGTTTTAATAACAAGAATCAAATCGGAGAACTGTAGAGTTTTTGATTATTAACTAGATTTTCATGAATAAATAGTAGATAACAGCGTTAAATAAGTTATAAATATGGTCAATGTCTGAATTTACATGATCAAAAGTCGACGATTAAATCAAATTCTATTATAATGAACAAGAAAAATTTCAATAGATTTATAAATCACGTTTCCAAATGAAGAATTCTTGGAATTATTTATAAATCAACTGAAAAAAAAATATTTATAGAAAAACAAATATATATGAATAAATCATATGATAATTAAATAGTCAAACAAACTGATATAATAAATTATTCGATTCGATCGTAATACGAAACAATTCACACCTTATTTCTGTCGATATAGGATTCGCATGTTACACATCAGGGAGATAAATTTAAAATTGATTATTATCGATAAGATTACATTTTAACACTGATTTAGTCATCGAATTTGAAAGTTAAAATAATATGAGATATCTTTACATGATTTAATTTCGAGTGGATAGAGGAGAAACCCAAAAAAATAATACAACAATACCAACACGTGTATCGAATTTCTAACAATTTTTTTTTTCTTTCAATATTTAAATTGTCTGTATCGAATATTGTCATTTATTATTAAAGTTGATCTACATATTCAGCAAAAGATCAAATTTAATTTCATATTATATGGGTATGACGAAAAGTTCAACGACCTCAATACTCTAATGCCGTTTGTGTCGTTTTCAATGCTACAAAATGACCAAAATGATGTCATCTAAGCCTACAATCCAACAACACAAACACTAATCCCACATGAATCCATTTCAAGTGCAACTGTTATAAATCTATTACGATTTAAAAAATTTATGTGCTATACAGGGTGTCGGATCTAAATTTGGCGAATCTTATGAAACTCCCTATAAGTAAACATCTTTCTGACAAGGTAATCCACGATTACAGGTGAGGGGACGGGGGAAGTATTCGACCAATCATTTCGATCAAGCGAGAGAGCGCGAGATATTCAACCAGTGGTGGTTCGTCTTGCTAATCTTTGTTGTTTATTATAACCTATATTTTCCAAATAAAAGTGATGATTAAGTGTGGAGAAGAAAAAACGTAAATAATCACTCATTTACAGTCAATAAATTCGTGTACCTTGACTAGTTGAACCCAGAAAATAATTAATTTACCATATGAACTTCACTGGAAATTTTTTTGATACAATGCGATTGGCTGTGACGTCACAATCTATACGTCAAAGTTCCTGATAAGAAAACAAACATGGCTGCTCGCCTCGCCTACAGATTGTGAGCTTGCCTTGAAAGATGTATAATTCTAATAATATTTCAAGGATTTTTAGGAGGATCCCTGGAAACTATTTTAACAAAATTAGAACCTCGTAGCTTATTTGGAAATCGGTCAAAAAACGCTCGTTTTGACGATTTCGCGATTTTCAAAGACTAGAATGCATAGGAGGAAAAAAAACGAAAAGAAAATCACTGTTGGGAGGTCTTTGAGTGATTCTTAATCGTTTTAACGTGTTTATCTCGTTTTTGAAAATTGCGACATTGTCCAAAACTATCATTTTGACCAACTTACAAATGAGCTACGAGGTTCTAATTTTGCTAGGGACTTTCCTATAAATCTTATGTTTTAACTTGCTCGCCAACTAATAGAAGTGTCATAAGATTTGCGACATTTAGATCCGACACCCTGTATAATAACCCTTCTGCGATCTAACCCTCATTATCATTATCATTAAAATTATTATCAAACTGTTGAAAATATATTTAAGCGTAGAGCAAAACCCGTATGGTGGTGTGGTTTCGATTCAATTTTGATTGATTTAAAATTTAAATTAACTCAGTTCATTATTATTTATTAAATTTTATTGATATGGTTTTTCAATGGATCATCAATTATTTAATTTTTTTTTATTGGATTTAATCGGATTTTTATCGGAATTTACAGAGGAAAAACACTGCAAAGATTGATTGGTTGCAGATACAATAGAAGCTACATATCTATAAAAAAAGTGTTAGTTTTGCTTATCTACTGTACTTTTTTCTTTACGTTTTTTATCACACATATTATTTGATAATAAAAACGCATCTTCAATAAATTAACATTACAAAAAAATTATGACTTTATGTAATAGGTTTTTTTTTCAACTTAAAACCGAAATTAATTCAAATTAGCTAATTGATATAGCTTAACATTGCTATGTTATCATTTGAGTAAAGAAGCATTAAATATAATCAAATTTTTGTTGGTGATATACTTCCCAAAATTGTTTGAACGTCAGAATCTTTATGTTTGGTAATTAAAGATTACCAGGGGATATTGGTAAGTACTTAAACTACAATATGAAATACTACAATATTTTAAGATGGTCCGCTACCAACGATTACTACGTTTCTCAAACGTTAGATGGCGCGTTTTCCCATCATTGTTTACTAAAAATAACGCAAGTAGGAGTCCGAGATCTTCCTATAACTCACTTAATTTTCAAAATTTTCTTTTAGGTGAGCTTCACGTTCTCTCCCCTTACATTAAAAAACGGAAAACGCATCGGGAAAAATTCTTGAATATCTGGAAAGCTCCTTGCTATCTAAATTCACCGGATAATTAATTAAAATCAATAATATTGGCTATATTTTAGTCAGTTATGAGGGAAAATGTACGAAAAGAACAGGGTCCAACAGTTTTCTCTGCCATTCCGAATCCTATCAAAGTTTTCTTTAATAGAAAGCTTCAGTACATACACGTTGAAGTTCTCTATCCAAAGCATGTTCACTTTTCACAATATCTCAAAAAACAAGCGGGAAATCGATGTTTGAACAAGTCCTGAGTCCCCTTAAATGCCCTAAAGTATTGCTGACTCATCAGTTCCTGGGCAGAAAGGAAAGAGAAGAAGAAAAAAAAAGATTATGTTAAGTGGTATGTTTAAACCGAAAAAACCGGTTTCGTTTTTCGGTTCAGTTCCGGTTCGATGCCCTGGCTCTTTGAAAGGCAGAGCAATTTTTAGTAACAATGATTTGAGGTCAATAAGGTTCTTATGACGTTGCACACAGCTACGGCCCTGACATTAGAGTCAAGCTGAATTTGATCTACTATAAATTAAGTCATTCAAGGTTGAGAAACACCCGGAACCGCACTCGTTAGATGGCGCTTGCTCCACCCCGTCTTTTATATCTATATTTTTATCCACATTTACAGATTGCTTTATTTTCTTTGAGAGCAAAACATGGTTTTTTCACTTTTTTTCAAAAACTTAACGACAAATTTGCTTAAAATTTGGTATAAGTAATGTTTAGACTAATACTAAGCTCAGGTAATTTTTTCAAAATTTTTGAATATCATGTTTATATTTTGATCCACTAAAGTTCGACCTTTTGATGACTTACTGCACTTTTGGTTATAAAGCAATAAATTCAATCTGTAAATAGAACCGACTAGTTGTAATAAGTAATAATAATAATTAACGTATGCGATGTTTTCAGGTTGAAAAATAATAAATATTGGTGAGTAAATGTTATTTTTGAAATTGATAAATAAACAATAAATTTTGTTCACTAAAAATATTCGATAATAATTTAAAAGTATAGCTATCGTTTTATTCTTTATGTGTGTTTTTAGCGAATTTTTTTAAAAAAAATTAGCTAATGACGAGATCCTCACTTTTGAATTTCCGAAAAATTTTTGCACAGAAGTTCGTTTTGGGACCTAAGGAACCCATATCCACCGTTCGTTAAAATTTTTATATATATATATATATATATATATATTTATATATATATATATATATATATATATATATATATATATATATATATATATATATATATTTATATATATATATATATATATGTATACCCACGATAACTGCCGTAAAAATAGTCCAATCTTAATGAAACTTGGTACAAAAATCGGTCTTTGGGATAGCTTGGATGAGTTCGTTGGCCAGACTGGTAGGGCCAATACTTTTGGAATAAGAGCTGAAGAAATGTTAAAAAAAATCATTTTCAATATTACATTTGCTTAGATTTTGATGAAAATTAAAATAACAGTAGAGCCGACCATTCTCTATGACCCAGAAAAAAAATCATCAAAATCGGTTCGTTGGTTCGCAAGAAAAATGCAAAAATCTCTTTTTTGAGTATAAGCAGTAAAATCGATTATCTCAGGTGGCTATATGTTCTCTGACTATTGATATTAGAAAAAAAATTGAATATCGCGGGGGGGGGCAACTAATTTTGACAGTTAATATTAGACGCAAGGCCTGCTAGAGAATTTCGCTTGAAAAAATCAAGCAGGCCTTGATTAGACGTATTAGACAAACAACAAACTTCATTATTATTTTTTTTTTTTAGTGTTTCTTATTGTTTGTGGATTAAAAGTATTTTTCAATAAAAATCATAAATATTAAAATAACATCGGGGAAATGAATTTATTAGTTGATTCAATGTTATTAAAATATATTAATTGTCAGTATCATAAGAATGTTTTGCAATTAATATTTCAGTATGTAGATACATAAAAAAATTCGCTATATAAGGTACTTGCTGCCTTTGGAGATTTTTTTTGTAGTTGTGTTATTGTAATTTTAAATTCTGGCGTTTGTTGTTTTATTTTTATCAGATATGTCGAATTCTTGTCGGGCGCTACCTGAAGAATTCCAAACAGAAGATGTACGTTTCTAACAGTCTAGCCGCGAGGACATTGAAAGAAAGAAGAATAAGAATAACGGCCAGACGTTCTAATGAAAATCCACACATTCAGAACGAGATGTTGTATTGTAGAAAGTTCTTTATGTTTATTATTATTATTTTTTTCTTCCGTAGGAAAGTGTGAATATAAATTACGCGAAAGATATGATGTTGGCACCATACCTATACATATAATACATAATCATAGAGGGGAATTATTGAGGAATGGGAGTAGAAAAGAGTAGAGTTATCGTTGTCGGTGTAGGTATTTACGGTGGCGCCAATGACCTCTCCTGTATTTATGCAAGCACGTGTGTTTTCCATTTGCATGACTTGTTCACAATTCGGCTGACTAAGTAAAAATAGAAGTCGAGCCATTGGCTAATTACACACACTCCCCGGACTTGCTGGAATTAGCCTTTACTACTACTACTACTACAACTACAACTACTACTACTACTACTACTACTACGTAGCGTAAAAGGAAAGAAGAAGAAGAAGATTAAAAAAAACAACCCAACAACGATATAGCGAGTGGTTGGTTTGCGCGATTTTGAAGGGGTCAACCAGCTGGTGTTTGTGTGTGGCGAACATGTGTATGCAACAAATTGGTCCTCACATGTTCGAAATAGATTTGTTATTTTTATCATTTGCTACCGAAAATTTAACACTTGATTTGTATTCCTTAGCACAATCGATGGTATATTATTTCAAAGAATTATTAGACAATGGTGTGACCATATTAATACGTTCAATTTTTAATGTGTATTGTTCGTGATCCGAATCGATTCGTCATCTAGATGATGATGATGAATTTATTGAAACGACACCTAATTTGAAGAGGCAAGTGTGAAAATTATTTTGAATTTGTTATCTTGCGGCGGTTAATTTCCAACAATTAATTTTTGTATAATTTATATAGTAAACAACGAATTGATAAAAAGTTCAATAATGACGCATTTTCAATGATATTGTACCACATCAACTTCCACTTCCTTTTCAACCGCATAATATGAGAACTGATAACAAGTTGTCATTGTTTTCATTATAATTTCGATAAAAATTCCAACCACAACTTACCCAAAAATCTGATGTGAATCTTCAAATTTCAAAAATCATCACCATTATTTTGAAAAATTTGATACACCGTGTTGAAGTTTTTTTGGAAATACTCGCAACGTCTCTACATACACACGAGTCTAGGAAGTGTTTTTGAAATTATTCAAGATAAAAACAAATGCACTGTTTTAAATATAAACACGTGACTGGTAGCCGGATGAGTTTTCGTTTTGTTTTGTCCCGTACACTGTACGACTACTTGTAATAATAATAATAATAATAATAAATAAATAAACGACGCCGACGGCGACGTCGTCGTCAAGCTTTTAGCCACGATTTTTATCACACGATGCAACAGCAACAATACAACAACAACGATCAACTGTTGCTCGTTTAAAGCTACTGCTCTCTATCTATGTGAATGTCTCTGTGTGAGTGTGTATACTCTATGTCTGTCTGTGTCTATCCCGAGCACTGGTGATTTGGTGCGGTGGCGGCAGCGGCGGCGGCGAGCGTGTGTAAAGTTTAATACACTCTCTCTACCCCGTTCCAAGCTACGTCTCTCCTACGTGGTGCGTACGCGAACACTACTACAAACTACTACGCTACTACAGGAATGTAGCGGGGATACTACGATCAGTCGACCATATACAGTATTCAATACGGTTGATTATAGCCGATTTACAATAATCTTTTGTACAACTATAGTAAGAAAGTTCAGGGCGTGTGGATGTTTTGAAGATGAAGTGGCTCAGATATCTCCGTTGTTGTTGTTGTTGTATGTATATGTGAGCCATTCTCTTTTTCTTCTTCATCTTCGTAGAAACGACGGTTCAAACTATACGATGTCTTCGTTTAAATGATGATGGCATAGGGGACCAACCGACCAGGTTCTTGTTGTTGTATTCAAACGACCTGGCAGGTATAAATTGCACCAGGTTTGCTACATAATAGAAAATGATAATAGGGAACTTGTGGTGGATTAAAAGCGGATTACAAAACGAAAAAGAAACGAACAGGTGAATCACAACTCGTCTAAAATTATCCAAAAATAATTCCAATTAGACACTGTTTTATAATTAAAATCTCGCTTTTTTCTCTCTACCAATTTGCTAACAATTCAAATGTAATAGTTTTCAGTTGTTGCGCCTCTTTGGCGCCTTCATCCATTGTCACACAAATAGTCACAAACGTTTTTGTGAAATTGAAATAAAAACTATCGTTTATATTCTGTTTCCAAAAATATAGAAAGACAGACATTGGCAAATAATAGAGTCTGCATTAAATTTTACAATGGCACACTAGGGGGCCACTCGAGATGGGTGAATGTGCGTCTTCTATACACACAGAACAAAATGATCTACAAAGCTCCATAGGGAGATATGAATGTTGCACATTCGAATACACTTAAAATTCTCTACTCTTTTCTTTAGAGAACGCGAAGAATTTCAAACAGTATAACTGAAAAGAGTTTCCTTTTGGCTTTTTAAATAAAACAAGAAGAAACGCAACGTGTGGCAAGCCTCTGTTGCTATCAATATTCTAATGCGAAACCCTGTCTTTATACAGGGTGTTTCACGTCAGAGAATAAGTTCTTATGGCAACTCCCATTCGAAAAATATTTCAAGCATTTATAGAGGTTCCCAGCAGCATGAGTAAGATAGAAATGGAAAAAGTACTATTTCTTTTAGCGCCATTGTGACAAAAATGAGCGTTTTCTCAAAAGCAGCAATTCAGATGAAATCACCTTTGAATAAGCATTGCAAGCATTGATTTATTACTGGATTAAGTTGACGTATGTTAAATATTTGACAAAATTATCGGAAAATATGGTAGACCTAATTTTCAAAAATAAAGTTGAAAATTTCTATGGCGGTTACTTTTGTGGGGAAATTGAAAAGCAGGTTTGAAGTAAATGCAGGGGCGACCGGATAAGGTGTGCAAGAAATACGGGCGCCCAATTCTTTGGGGCTGTCAAAATTGACCATATTTTCTACTATTAAGTCTTATTGGGCTTTTTATTGTTCATAATTTTCTTGCATCATCGTAACGAAGTCATGTTGAAGCTACGAGCGGTTGATTGTGTTGTCATTATAGGTTAATCATTGGTTAGGTGTAGTATAATGTGCAACACCGGTTAGAGCGACACGCTAACTTTTATCCTATTATAAGGCGGTGACGTCATCACTCTCGGTAGGGAGTGAAACGCTTTGTTCTGATGACTGAAAATTTTGAAAACTTTAAGAATTTCATTCTCAAAAATTTTCTTATACAACTCCCTACTATTTTTACATACCTGGACGTAAGAATAATAGTCTACCCGAAAATGTAATAAGAATAAGGGATGCTACTTAAAAAAATTGATGATGGCATCATTTCTTCGCAATGGTAACTGCTAGAGCCGTTTTGGATCAGCTACAAATTAATACTAAAAAAATTAAAAGTTGCCTGTCTCTGACAAATTTTCATAAATAAAGAAGTTATGAAGATTATGCGTGACTTTATACTTATCATGTAACTGAAAACAAAAATTTTTTAGAGTTGTCTACTTTAGCAGGACATAATTTTTTTGTCACACACATTACTTACTTTTAAGACAAATTTGAGTTTTTATTTGACCGTGTTGCTTGCGAAAAGCTAGATACAGGGTGTTTGGTTTAAATATTGTTGTTCCTATGAAACTCCTATTAGTCGACGAACGATTCGAAAAATATTTTGAGAATTTGTAGGGGGGTCCTTAGAGAACATGTCAGCAAAATTAGAGCCTCGTAGCTCCTTTGAAAGTTGGTCAAAAATTCTCATTTCCAACGATGTAGTGATTTTCAAAAACGAACTAAACACGCAAAACGACTTAGAATGACTTTAGGATCCTTCCAAAATTGTTTTTTTCCGTTTTTCTCCATTTTATTCTGGAACAGGTGGAAATATTTCGTATTTTCTCTGGAATACAATGAAGAAAAACGAAAAAAATCAATGTTGGGAAGGTCTCTAAGTCATTTTTAGTCGTTCTGCGTGATTTGTTCGTTTTTTAAAATTGCGACATTGTTCAAAACGATCGTTTTTAACCGACTTCCAAATGAGATACGAGGTTCTAATTTTGTTAAAATGTTCCCTAGGGACTTTTCTACAAATCCTTAAAATATTTTTCGAATCGCTTGTCGACTAATAGGAGTTTCTTAGAACCTACCATATTTAGACCAAACACCCTGTATAATCTGTTACAAAATATCAATTGTTGTTTGTTGCAGTAATTACATCACTGTTAACATTTAGAAGAAAGCGGCTAATTACGATTTTTAAACAAACAATCTGATTGAGGATGATATAATTACAACGAAAACAGTAACAAAGTTCAATAAAATATAAACACCTATGTATAAACTTTAAGAATTCATTACCCCAACACAAGCAAAACTAAATTAAAGCTTCTGTTCTATAATTAGCTGTTAATGCTAATAACGATTATTGTTCTTTAAAATAAAAGCGTTAATATGAAGGAATTATATTTAAATGACATTTTACCATTAGTTATTGCCAGGGCCCATCCTAGGTACGTGCGAAGCGTGCACTTGCACGGGGCGGCCACAATTAAGTAGGGGGCGGCCGCACGACGAAAATTTTTCATAAATTAAAAATTGCAAAATTTCAAAATTTGGAAAATAAAATCCTTCAATTGTTAACAGTAAAATATTTGTGAATAATAATTTCAAATACGTCTCATACCAAGTGATCAAATGATCAAATTCAAGCAATTTACTATTAATCCTTGTTTGCGTATCAATTACACATTCTTAGCTTCAGGAGTTTTATCGTCAAAATGTATCTTTTTTTTGTGTTTTCTCCCTTTTTTGATTCATATTTTTAATTGTTTGTTAATACATAGCATTCTGACTCTGTAGTATCAAAATATTAATTGTTATTTTTATAATGTTTTCTGATATATGTATACAAAGTCAAGATTTTAAAGAATTTACGGCACTGTGTAAGACAGAATTTTTATTTTGAAGACTTTTGCTAGTAGCATTCAATCTTTGCATTCCATATGAAAAGCAAAAATATTGTTTCAAAATTTTCACACTTTCAATATACATAGTTTCTTTGCTTCTAATTTTGTTATAATCAACTATTGTAATATTTAAGGGTACTTTGGACATATTACTCGATTCGACGTTTGAAACTTTGGAATTTTCAAACATCAATTCCTCGCTTGTTTTTTCAGATGCTTAAAAACGTAAACGTGCGTTAGATAGAGCAATTTAAGTTGTATGTTTTAAAGCTTTTAATTTAAGAATACTGTGATAAAATTCTGAATATCAGAGGAAGCTCTTGGACCGTGTTTTCTTGTATATTTTCCTTCATAACTGGCCAAAACATAGCCAATATTATTGATTTTCAATATTTATCAGGTGAATATCGATAGAAAATTGAAAGGGCTTCTCAGATTTATATGAAGTTTCTATGTTTGTTAGTTTACCGATAGCTTGAGAAAATTAAAAAAAAATATATCGAACAATAATACTGTGCATAATTTTAAAGACAGAGAATCATACTCTTGTTCTTATTGTTAGAAAGATATTGGAAAGGGGGAGGACATAGAAGCTCGCTCAAAATGAAATTTTGAAAATTAGAGATTAAGATGGACATTTTGAACCCACTTTTCACCTGTTATTTACAGTTATTAAAATTAATTAATTTGACTGATTATTGACATGAAAATGTCGGAGATTCGATCTATCTTCAATATTTGAAAATCTGTCTGTAAATTCGTTTTTAAGTCGACCATGTTTGTGTTGCTACTGTTATTGTTGTTGTGATTTAGTCCGCAGTGTACCGATAGATCTGGTATAAGCCGAATAGATCTGGTACACTGCCACAAACATGGTCGACTAAAAGATGAAAATATTGACAGTTTTTCGGTCGTCAAAGTAGATAAAATTTCCGACATTTTCGTACCAATCATCAATCAAGTTAATTAATTTTAATAGTTCTTAATAATAAGTGAAAAAGGGTGTTCAAAATATCCGCCAAAATCACTTAATTTTTCAAAATTTTCTTTTAAGCGAGCTTCATGTCCTTTATCCATATATCATCTTTCTAAAAAAAAACAGTACGATTCTCTATCTTTAAAATCAAGCACAGCATCACTATTCGATTTTTTTTTTAATTTTCTCCAGCTATTGGTAAACTAACAAACATGTCGAGAAAATTCTTAAAGATTTAGAAACCTCTTTGAATTTTCTATCTAAATTCACTTGATAAATATTAAAAATCAATAATATTGGCTAAGTTTTATCCATTTATGGAGGAAAATGAACGAAAAAAACATAGTCCTACAATTATCCCTGTCATTCGGAATTTTATCACATTTTTCTTAAGTAGAAAGCTTCAGGAGATGCACCTTGAAATGCTCTCTAGCCAAAGCACGTTTACTTTTCACAATATCTCAAAAAAAACAAGCGAGTGATCGATGTTTGAATATTGGTAGATTTCGCATACTGAATCGAGTAATATGTCCAAAGTCCCCTTAATGCTTATGTTCGTATATACCATTAAAAAAAATCGAACTAAAAAAAGCTTTACTTCAATTTTTCTTCACTTGGGGGCGGTTACTAGTAGCTTATGCACGGGGCGGCCACATGCCTAGGATCGGCACTGGTTATTGCTACTGAAATTTAATTGCATTATTATCCAAACACAAATGAGTCACGGTATAGAATAATAATAATATATAACACAATGCAATTATTTTACGTATAGTTCTGTTGTAAATAAACTCAGTTTATTTTTCTATTCTTTTTGAATGATTGTAGTGGAGCGATGTCTTTGTTTGATAAGAATTAAATTAATAACAATACAGCCAAAATAAAAATCTAAAAATTACTTTTATAGACGATAAAGTTTCTACAGTATGAAGACTTTCAAACCCTGCTTATTTTCGAAGCACGTTATAAGGTGTAATAAATTCATTGAAGATTTTTATCAGTGTACTATAACACGAAAATTAAGTTGGTGTTTAGTTGGATTTATTAAAATCTTCAATTTTTTTACATGTAGCTTATAATATGTGTAGGTAATAAATACGTCTATTAATATAGCGTAAAATTATACTAATTGTAAAAATAAATAAAACTGTTTGATATAAAAATCGACTCTAATGAGTGGTTGTATTTATATTGAATAGTTGTGTATTATTGTGCATTGTCCGTAGAATAATTGCTTTGATTATTGATCATTATCTAAGAACAACTTGGAAAAGATTCACGTAATTGCGACGATAATAAGTATATTTTTTGCAAATCGTGCAATTTTATGGAAAATCCAGCTTTTTCTAATTCTTTCCTATTACAATAAAAAGTAAACACACAAGTTTTATTTTTAAAGCACCTGTCAATTTGCAATTAAAATACGTACCTATATTTTGTATTATATTACCAGTGATAGTGTTATACGAAAAAGAAATTGTAATAATTGTTAATAGGTTCTTTGCACGCAGTCTGATAATTTTTCAGATAAGCTTTACGGAATTCTTAGCGAAAAAAAATATGCAAAATTAATTAAGACGCGATGCAAACCTAAAATGTTAAGTGTATTTATGGATGGGTGCCAAATATTTTGACGAAATCTAACGGATTTCTAGACGAACCAAATATTTGTTAGAACCGAAAAATTATCAGGATGCGGAATAAATGAAATGCTTTTGAAAATAATAACCACAAAACTATATAAATCAATCCGTATTTACAGGAATTGTACAACCGACTGCCAAATTTAGCTAAAATTATAATGATGAGAACAAAGCCGAGAAAAATGCTACAAAAAACTTTGAACACGGAACAAAAGCTTGTACTTCAAAGGGATCAAAAGCCCAGCTTAAGGGTCTTTTATACCTAGATATACTTTAAAGTTTACAATTAGCTGGAGTATATTGCGAGTTATTATCCAACTTATAAATAAATCAATGACGATTGATATTATCAATAATCAATAATACAACTTAAATCCGTCAACGTGTCTGTGATGAGATTTAAACTATACATTAAATTTATACTGGAACGAATTCAACACGACTACTTTAAGCCTAAATACAAAAGAAGGTAACCAGACAAGTCGCATTAGTGTTACTGTGTATTAATTTAAAAGTACGTTAATTATTTATTTAGGTGTTTTAACCGTGTTTAATTATTTATTCGTTGCACGCTTTTTCTCCCGTCATCAAAAATAGGCGTTATCCTAATGATCAAGTTAAATAAATAACGTACAGAGCTAAAATAAATACAAATTATAGCTGTTTTACAATAGTGAAGCTTTTTGGTTAATCGTCTTTCTATACAGGGTGATTCAAGAGGATGGGCCATTAAAAGTATAAGAAGTTCTAGTTATTGAAAGTTGATGAAATTTGGTATATAGCCGTTAAGTCCCCTGAATTTTCTCTAGAAATTATTTTCGTTGTTCTAGCTACCCTCCTTATATGGGGTAGTGCACCCTACTCTCTTATTTTAAATAGAATGGTATATTTTTTATCACATTTTTGAATTCTTTGATGAAATCGAAGGGGACTTTAATAATATGACCTATTGTCTAGGACTGAAAGTTTTTCAGATATTTCAGCTTTTAGTTCAGTTTTAAAATTTGCAGTGTTTAATTGAAAAATTCATATTTTTGAAGCTATAGAATTTCAAATGTTGAAATTTGGAAATTATGTTGTTAAGATGATATACTTTCACCCAACTTAAACAGAATTCGATTATCTTTCAGCGTTTAGCTGAAATAAATTTTTTTTCAGGCAATTTTCAAAGTACAATATCTTGCTTATTTTAAATGGAACACCATATTTTTCTTTTTATGGTTAGATAGAGAAAATTATTTTGCATCGAACTGTATTAGCATTTCCTATATCTATCTTTGATAGTTTTTCAGTTATTCAACATTTTCAGTTTCATCTAATTTTCTCTCTTGAAAAAAAATATAAAACATAGAAGGCTTAGCAAAACAACTTTCAATTCAATTGTCACAATTAAGATGGAATTAATTGATTAATTTTAAAATATCTCAAGGAAGGAAAATGGAAGAAATTCATAATTAATTAAATCAATATTAATTGGATTTGTTTTTTATGCATGTAGAATATCTTAAGTTATAAAAAAAACCGTAAAATATTCAATAATAACGTCATTTGTGATGCTCTGTTTTTTTTGCCAAGCCTTCTATGCATTTTATAGTTGAATTCGTTTCAAGGGAGGTGATTGGACGAAACTGAAAATTTTGAATAACTGAAAAATTATCAAAGATAGATATAGGGAATGTTAATACAGGTTGATACAGATTTTTTTTCTCTATCCAACCATATAAAGAAAAATATGGTGTTCCATTTAAAATAACCAAGATATTATGGTTTGAAAATTGCCTGAAAGGAAAACTCATTTCAGCTAAACGCTGAAAGGTAATTGAATTCTGTTTAAATTGACAAAAAGAACATTATTTTTACTACTTAGGTTCCATGTTTCAACATTTCAAACGCTATAGGTTCAAAAATATGAATTTTTCAATTAAACACGGCAAATTTAAAAATAGCACTAACAACTGAAATATCTGAAAAACTTTCAGCGCTAGACCATAGGTCATGTTATTAAAGTCCCCTTCGTTTTAACTGAAGAATTCAAAAATGTAATAAAAAATATACCATTTTATTTAAAATAAGAGACTAGGGTGCACTACCTCATATAAGGAGGGTAGCTACAACAACGAAAATAATTTCTAGAGAAAATTCAGGGGACTTAACGGCTATATACCAAATTTCATCAACTTCCAGTAACTAGAACTTCTTATACTTTTAATGGCCCATCCTCTTGAATCACCCTGTATATCTTCAAAAACCCGGCCCTTTTCACCTGTCACAAGTCTAACTATAGAATTTAAATGTTTTTTTGATGAAGTGATGCCTTTTTTCTCGTTCAGTCACTGTTTTGAAAAATTGAACAATAGAAGTTCTATTATACCGATACATTTTTGTATATAATGTACTTTTTAGTTCTTACCACTTGACAAAAATCATTCAACTGACTATGGTTAGATGCGTGAATAATTGCACCTTCCATATTCATCCAAAAAAAGCCCAAAACAACGGAAAAATACATAAATTTTTTATTTCTACATAAGATATCGTCATTAAATATAAAAAATTGCTTCTATTAATGAAAATAAGGCAAATTTTTTTTCTATTTTACATTCTTTTTTTGTTAGAGTTATTAAAGACCTTGAATATGTATCTTTATTATTATATTGTTCGGTAGTATTTGAAATTTTGTCTTAATGATGATTAACGTCATTGATTGTATTTTAACAGGAATTAGTTAGTTTTTTTGTCTTATTATAAAATTTAATAAAATGAATCAAACAAGGGTTTTGACATTAAATATTTATTATTATTGTTTTATCAACGATTATTTTTGTTTGAATGTAATTAAAATAAACCGACTAGAGACATTCTTGTTGACAAAAACGATAACAACCATACACAATACTATTATTATTATTATCATCATTACTATTATTATTGTTAATCAAATTAATATGGAATGGTTGTATATGTATGTATATTAAAAATGTAACAAACTCCTCTGTATTTATTCCGTTTTGATAATCTCAATGTCATTAAAAATAACAATATCAATGCAGAAATTTCCACGGTATTCATTACAAGCACATATCATAATAAATAATACTATTAATACATATAAAAAACGCATTAATATTAATTAACAGTAAAGTGGTGCGATTGTTTCAAAAATCATCATCTTTTGCATTTACCATAGGATTATAATACAAAAACTGTAAAAATAAACCCAAAAATTCTTGATGAAATCCGAAATTACTATGTACAAAAGGCAGGTTGGGTTATCTATAAAACGTCCAATTAATATTTGATAAGTTATCAAATAGCACAGCTGTGGTAATTATAAACTGACACGAGACATAATCTTTAACAAATTCATAACGAATTGTTTACATTTGATTTTTTACATGTTTAACAAATGTTGCTTACAAGAGGAGTGCAGTGATTGCAAAACACCTGGGATTGATCCGTTAACACTATTCCAATAATTGAAAGAAAATATTTTTATAATTTTGATGTAACGTCAAATTACACATAATTTAGCGTGAATTTAATAGAAAATTGTTCGAAATAAAGAAGCGTGTCTATAGTAGATTTTCATGAAATATACCAACTACACAAAAAAAAAGTAATAGAGAAATAAGTTATATCTTGATAATGTTTGTATGTCTGTATGTACGTTGCTTTTTTATTTAACCAAGCGTGCATATTCTTTCATTTTCAGTATGTTTAAAATAACATTTTTATAAACAAAGATTGAATGTAGATATTAAACATGTAGTACGTATATAAATATTCTATTAACCCCGTAGAGATAACAATCATTCCAAAACATATATACACATTCAATATTTATAATTCAGTGTTTACTTAAAGGTTTAACACACTTTTATAATACGCGGATGATATAATGGGTAGAAACTGCCTTGAACATCAAAACATCATAAATTCAGGAATAAGTCTTGTTTAAGTATATTTTCACTATCAAACTTTTTGTGAACTTCTTGCCTTAAATCACTTTCAGTTATAAGACTTAAAACATTTTCATTTCGAATTTTTAACGAATTTTGTTCCTAAGTCGTGAAAAAGCTACGAGCTCTAGATGCTTTTTCTAAACAGTACCTAGTAGATTTTTTGTCTAACAAGTGAACCATTCGAAGTCGATCTAAGCTCTTAATTTTGATTATTTTTCGTACTCTAAGGCAGGGATTCTAGACAATGACATAATGCCCAAAAATTGGCTGAGGAATCTTGTCCATTGACGAAAACCGTAAACATCTAAAGGTTGAATAAGTCAGCTAGATTCTTTTAGTAAATTCATCATCTGTACAATTCAATAATTGCAATTAAACATTTTTAGCTCAAAATTAAATCAAATAAATTCATTATAAAAAGGATTAATAATTGGGAAAATTTACATAAATTTTTACCCTTATAATTCGATAAAAGGTTGTAAAGGGTGGTTGTTTATCCATATTACTCAAAAGATCTTTTAAAGGCCTTTAAGATCTTATAATTTGAGTATCGAAAATTAACACCTGTAGTCAAAATTCACCCTTTAAGGTATAGCACCTAAGATCTATTTATAGGGTAAGTATTTTAAATACAGAAAACCCTCAGATAGGCTACTTTCATTTAGTAATTTTCTGTTAACAGAAGGTTTTTGGTGTTGATTTAAAAAATGGCATATGATCATTTACAACTTCAAGCCTCAACAAGAAATAGAAACACCGTTTTTACTTTTTGATAGCCCTAGTAAATCTTAGTTTTAGAACCACTCAAAAATTATTAGACATTCCAGAGAGATATTTGGAAAAACTGATTTTGCAGGAGTAACTTTAATCCCCAATATCTCCCTTAAAGTTGAGTATGGACACGAATGACAAACACGCATCCCTTAGAATAGAATGAATATGCCAAAAATCATTAAAATCGGGAGTTTCGACTTCGGGTGGTTCACTTGTAAGTTTTAAAACACACATACCCTAAAGTGGCCTAAAGCATTAATGTTTAAGCAGTAAAAGGAGTTTATAGGGCTCGTCGAAATCGAACAATTCATTGTCAAGAAGCTCCTCACTAGTTGTTTTGCGTCATAGCATAATTTTACGATTCTTTAACAGATTGGCGGAATTCATCTTGAGCCGTTTAACCTGCTGTAGAAAGAAAAACCATAACGTAAACATTTTACCAAGAATGTCGTGATAAAAAAAAATTGTTTACTAAACATTCGACCAGTATTCATCTGAGATTCTTATTATTGTGAACGTTATGACGTAACTACTATCAAAATAACCCATTCCATTAAATGTACAACATACATTTTCTATACGATGAACGTATACTAAAACTTGATGAGAGGGCAAATTTTTAAAAGATTCCAATGACATCAGCTCAAATTGATGACTAATAAAATGTGTATACACACTCATAATTGTAGATAGTACACGGTGAATGCACTTTTCGTATTGTAAATATGATTCAGAACCAGATACAATGCCACAACTCTAGTTGAAAAAGAATAAAATAATTACAAAAAGAATGAATGTAAACACAGGTATGAGCATGCTTTTGTTGACTGATATACAACCTATTATTAATGATAACCAAATCTCGTGACGTTTAAAAATATTTAAACATGTATTTTGTTTGTATTAATAACACTACACTGTTAAAATTTCAATTTTTAAATGGAACTATACAGGGAAAAATTGTATTTTACAATATTCGAAGAAGATTCAAACCAGGACTTCGAGCCTTTTTTTGTTTCGGTTTAATTTAAAAAAAATATAGATTCGGTTCCGGGTTTGTTACTGAACAAATAACGTTTTTTTTACCCAATTTTCGGTTCAGTTCCAAATGATCAATTTTTAAATTTCACCCAAAAAGGTCCAACCTTTAAGAGCTATTTCTGGGGTAACTATTTTAAATACAAAAAAACTCTCAAACAGGTGACTTTTATATAGCAATCTTCTATTAGAAGAATTTTCGTGGTGATATGTTTTACCATACGTTAGAAAAGCCCCATAACATAATCATAAAAATAGCATATAATCACCTATAACTTCAACCCCCCAACAAGGGATGAAAGCACGGTTTATACATTTTGACCTCCTTAGCGAATCTCTATCGTCCAGTTTTTAAACCACTAAAAAGATATTTGGAAAAACTGATTTTGCAGGGTAGCTTCAATCCCTAATATGCCCTTAAACTTGAGTATGGGCACAAGCGGCAAGACACGCATCCCTTAGAATAGAATGAACTACCTATACTATACCAAAAATCATGAAAATGGGGAGTTTCGAATTCGGGTGGTTTACTTATAAGCTCGTGTTAAGTGCCCTGAAGTATTGCTGACACAGCTCCGGGACGGAGAGGAAACAGGGCCGTAGCTAGGAGGGGGAAGACAAATGGGGCAATTCCTTGCCCCCATTGTCATAAGAACTTTTTGCCCAGATTCTTACTTTAAAACTTGCCCACCAAAAAAACGTGCGAAGAGGAGGTGAAAAAGAGAGAGAGAGGGATCGTTTTTGTTTTCGGTTCAGCTTCGGATTTCATTCCGGTCAAAATTTTGTTTTTTTTCCGGTTTTCGGTTCAGTTCCAATTCAAAGTTCTGCATGATTCAAATGAATCAGGATTTCTTCTTGTTTTCTTTGTTGAATTTTTGTGTGTTTTCTCCATGATTCCAATTATAGGTGATTTTATGCAATTAGTTGTTGACCTTCTGCATGCTTCTCATAATTTCCTAACCAATTTGCGGCCAAATAAATGGAATTCCAATACCCTTTTTTCCCAGGGCGCGTTAGTTTGGCTTCAAAAAGAATTATACGCACACATATACACACACACACACTAAAAACAATCTCCAATGGAAAAAAGTCGCTCTTTTTGTTTTACATTCCATTGTATGTGTGTTGTTGTTGTTGTTATTGTTGAACTTTTGAAGAGATCTTGTCGAGATTAAACAACAGACAGAGGGGCAGTGTCGGAAATAGCATCAACAATAACAAATTTTGTTATAAAAACCAAGGCTCAATTTTCGACCAGGAAAACAGTATAGGTATGATATTTAAGTCTCTATTGTATTTGTATGATATGTCTCTTCCTCCTTCCATTCTGATTGTTTGTGATTATAGTTTTTTGGCACGACTTCCATCCACTACTATAATACACACATGTATGTATATGTACAGAGTGTTCCAGTTGAGTGCTTACGGTCATCGCGTTTCTGTATGGTTCAGTGAGAATACTATTTTTTTTCCACAATAGTCCCCATCCTAATCCTCTCCTGACAAAAGTGCAGCCTATTAATTCACGTCTACATATCTGTTTAGATTTTTGTATGTATGTTTATGTGTGCAATGAACGAGCGTCAATGAGTCATTTCCGTTAGAAAATGCGCACTTGGCCGATGGATGGTTAAATGGATGTATGGATGGAACGATGATGGCGATGATTATGATGATGATAATAACGATAATGACGATACACATACATTACAAAGACAACAACAAAAACCAGCATTAAATAAAACGAAAAAAAAGAGAATAGTATTGGATTTTTTTGTTGAAAAAAAATAGACTGCTTTAATTAGTCGTTCTTATTGTTGTGTATAATCGTATATCAAGCACAGATCGTAAATTTTATACCACTAAAACTCTTTTATATGTTAATTGCACACAGATGTGGCTAACTAAAAGAAACGAAAATGAAACAAATCAAATAATAAATAAACAACGAATAGAGAATGTTTGTAAAAAAGAACTGATCGAATACGCTGATAAATGTGTAGAGGCGACAACACTTAAATTAGTGAGTATGGAAGAATTTCTAAGCTGTTTTTCTTTTGAACAAGTTATTAAAAATTTACAAGCTTTGAATAAATTTAATCGCCATAAAGTTACTTAAAATTCTAATCAGATCGACTTAGGGTTTTCCCTGAATTTCTATAAATTTGTTTATAGTTTGCCAAATATTTGATTTTCAAATTCAAAAGTCCAATTACATCACCGACACCATGCGATCAACTTTAGAAGCTTGATAGAAAACTTTCAGCATGCTTTCAGCGACAAAAGCGCTCTCTGGTATTGCCAGGAACCTACTAAATTGTTATACAAGGCTCAAATTTGGATTGCAACATAGGCAACACAATAAACAAGTTTTCATTAGTGGCTTCTACAGGGTTGTATTTGTGTTTTTGGCGAATGAAATATACAGTACTGGACACTGAAATAGGTACATTTAAAAAACGTCGGGCCTGTTTCACTTGCATACAAGTTAAATAGAGATAGAGAGAAAATGGGTGGTCTAAGAATTAGAAATGATAGCAGCTACTATCACCTAATTGTAGTCTTTTGATCAAACAAACCATTTTCTTTTGTACTAAAAACTTTACCTGTTTCAGATTCTTCAATGAACAAACAGATGTTTAGGTTTTGGTACCTTTGTCATGAGCACGTGAAACATTCATCAACATATACATGAGACAAAGATGAGACTAGTCTCAAAATGCCGTTACTCAAGATAGTTGGTATGTCCTTTGAGCTACAAAATAGTGATCTAATAATTATAAAAGATGAACTTTTAACACAGGGACAGAAATAACATTTTTGAAAAGCTGGTTCAAATCCTTCTCCTTCGATAGATTTCTTTATTTATTTTCTTTAAATAATTTTTTTACAAAGCAATATTTGTTCTAATTGTTTTTAGAGCAAGTTTTTATAACCATTTCACTGTTTTTTCGTAAACTTTCTACCAGATTGTTATAAGCTCTGGTAATTTTTTCAAAATTTTTGAATCTTAAGTTTTTTCTCAATCCAGTAAAGTTCATCCTTAAATGACCAAGGACATATTAGCGAATTTTTTAAAAAAAATTAGCTAATGACGAGATCCTCACTTTTGAATTTTCGAAAAATTTTTGCACAGAAGTTCGTTTTGGGACCTCAGGAACCCATATCCACCGTTCGTTAAAATTTTTATATATATATATATATATATATATATATATATATATATATATATATATATATATATATATATATATATTTATATATATATATTTATATATATATATATTTATATGATATGATAAAAAAGTTTAAACAAAATCTGTCGTCTCATTTTCGAGATAAAAAATAAAATAGTGCAAAAACATGGTTTTTTCACTTTTTTCAAAAACTTAACGACAGATTTGCTTAAAATTTGGTATAAGTAATGCTTAGACTAATACTAAGCACAGGTAATTTTTTCAAAATTTTTGAATATCACGTTTATATTTTGATCCACTGAAGTTCGACCTTAAGCCAAGCTTTTTGTTGGGAAGGTAAAAATCGTACAGATTTGGTAGTTGGTTTATTAGAGCACAGTCAGTATACAGAAAGACATGTATATAATAATAATCTACATAAAAATATGGCAATGTTCGACTTAAGCTTAACAATTAATACAACTGGCCTATCGTTTTTGGACACATTCCAATCAACATCGTCGCCGTTATTATCGTTTCATTCCTGTTTTTTTTTCCCTAAATTTCCTAAACAATAACAACTGACCTTTTACAAATTTTCCTAAACTGTTTACATATCATTTCATCAATAAAATACAATAATTTAATAAATTTCCAACAGTAAAATATATTTTTCTCTTATATAAAACATATCTAGGCCCTGCCTGTTTTTATTTCGGTTTCATCATTATTTTTGTTTCATTATCTTAATTTTAATTAAATTTTTAATAATAAGAATAATAATGATAAATGTGAGTTTCAATAAAATAAACTTTACACAACATAAAAAAAACATTTAATATAAATAATAATTGTAGTAATGTTAAATAGTTTACATCACAGCATTCAGCTAATTAACACAATAGAACACAAAACAATAACAATATATTTGAAAATGGTTAATTAATAAAACATTTAGATTCTTTGAATCTGGAAATCTGTTAATTAAGAAGATAAAAATCTACAAATATTCAAAGAGAATCACATAAATTTCCTTAAAAATTACGTTAATATTTGGATTGGACTCGATTTTCTTTGTTTTGTTTTATAAAAAAATCTCCTTTTTTATGTACAAATTAAAAAAAATGTAGAGATTTTAAGATATTTCAGTCGAAAACAGCAGACCAACAAGAGAGAAAATTTAAAAAGAATTTATCCAATGTGGTATCGTTCATACAACAGGAACGTTTCTTTGTATTACAATCCATGGCGCGTATACTGCTTTGTGAACTTAATAATTTCGGTTTTTCATTACCAACAATCCGTGGTTGTGACATTTTAAATGGTAACTCTTCAACTTGTCGATTTTTACTTTTTTCGATAATATAGAAACGTATTTTTCTCCATTCGCGCTCCTCTAAGATATCGCTACGTGTTGGGCCCTTTTCACCGTTAATTGTACGACTGCAGAACTCCTTTTTTGTCATCAAACCGTACCTGGGTGTATACCTCAATTCTCTAATAACAGCCTTAATATTGACTTGATGAGGTTGTAATGTTCTCCGATGGCATTCTCTAACTGCCCATTTTAATACTATCGAATACACCAATGTTTCACTTTTCACTTGTAATGTGTCACGTTGCAGAATTGTTAACAGATCTGTATAGGATAAATCGAGCATTTCGTCTTGTTTCAATACATAATCGGCCGCTTTATCAATTTCTAACAGACAATTATGTCGTAGATTATCAATTAATTCCTGTACCCAATCATTGTCGCGTTGATTCTCATTTTCAATGATCGGCGGTGCAGACGGTTCGAAATCATTAGGATTCGTTGGTGGCATCTTACATTGTGATAAATATGAAAATATCAATAAACACACGTCTTTATCGAGTTTTCTATCCAAAATTTCAATACACTGTCGTGTTAGTGGCATATTTTTCAATTCAACTGCCGTTTTTAACAGTTTACATGCAACATTCGGATCTTCGATTTGAAGTTGATCTGCTTTCATTGAGCTGAAAATGTGTCATTATTATCATTGTCGTTGTTTTTTTTTACCAGAAATAAACAGAATACCTAGTGATGCTTTTGTAAGCTTCAGTATAAGAATTTCGGCGGAGCTCGTTGTTTTCAGGCGCTGAAGTTGCTGCAATTTTCAGCATCGGTTCAGTCTCTGTTCCATTATCTGGATATGGTTCATTAGTCACCACCACCATATTCGAATTTCTGTAAAATATTGACTAGATACACATGAGGATTTCTCATTTATAATGTTGCTGGAAACGATATACACGCCGGTTTATTATAGCAAAACTTGTAGAAGTAGAAGGGATGAATTGATAAAGAATAATATTGTCTCATTAGTATTTACGTTATCAATAAATATCGATAGTGATTATTTTTATTATTAGATTGAACTTTATGTGATCATGATACACTTTGTTCAAGTGATGTGAATTAGAATAAATCATGAACAAATGAAGGATATCAGAGGGAATGAAATTATGTTATGTCTCTTTGAAAGCTCGAAGAAATTTATTAATTATGTAGATAAAAATAATTAAAAATTTTAATTAATAGACATTCCTCATAATTTAATTAAATATAGATAACTAGTTAATTAACTGAAATTTCAATTAAATAAAATGTATTAAAACGTTTCTATTTTGGGATATTGGAAGATTATTGGAAAGAATCTCTCTGTACATGTCGATAATTTTATCAGATTTTAATATCGATAAGTTTTTAAATTTGCCTTGTTTTTCCTAGAGTTATGACATAGATAAGAGTATTTATAATTGTTTTTACACTTATTAATTAATTGAAAAAATGGTTTAATATTCTTTTATTATGTTTGGTATACAGACGAATAACTGTATCAATATTAGGAATATAATTGGTGTTGTAAAAAACGTTAAACTCTTTTGTAGAATTAACAATATTTGATCAATATTTAGTCTAATCCCCTTGTTTCGCTTGTTTATACATTATTAATTCTTATCGATTCAATGTAAGTAGAGAATATTTTCATAAATTTTAATGATTGAAGAAACTCGCGTAATTTTTCATCAATCTGAATATCTGAAACTTTTAGCATGTTGAGAATACGTATTGTAAACAGAAAATTTAACGAAAATATTCAAAAATTAACACAATCCATCTCTGTTTAGAATAAAGTTTTCTGACTTTGCATCTCAAAATAAATGGATTCGTTGATGTAAAATTTAGTCATCGATTTATTTAGGCAAACAATTCTCAATGCTGTCAAATTTAATCGTTGTTTATTTGAGAAAAAATTTCCTATGATGAAATGATTTTAGAATTTCCGTACAGTGTATGCAAGGAAAACGTTTTAAATTCTATTTATATAACAACCAATCAAAATTATCTATCAAAATTATTTTACAAAACAGTCGTAATTTTGTTGATTAGACGTGCGTGTTATTGTAGGGTAGTTGTATTCAAATCTCCACTACCCTCTATAAGGCTTCTTGAATACGAACTTGTTTCTATTCAAACGTTTATACGTATTAGTTTTCACGGTCATCATGCAGGAAATACGTCCCTTATTTCTTGTATGAATCACAAATTCTGCGTTCTAAATGTGCTAATAAAGAAAAAATATACAGGCTGTCCAGACTAGGAGTAAGTACACAATTTAATTTTAAGGGTTTAAAGCCCCTGTATATTGTCCGAATTTTGTATTCGATTTTATAGCCGAATTCATCCCAGATATTTTCATCTTTACAAAGTAGGACAACCCTTAATCTCACTTGTGTAAGGAAATTTATTGTCTCTTTTAGTTTGTTGGGATTGCCAAATTCTATACAACCAGTCCGGACAGCCTGTACATACACGTCAATATTTGTTCATTGTACATTAAGAAAATGAGAGTAGTAAAATAGAAAATAGATATAGATATGAAAACGATTAGAACAAAGTGAGTATGTATTCATTAATGTTTAAATAATCAAAATAAATAAAATGAATATTAGATCTACTGTTGATTGTAAATATTTACTTGTTTTAGGTGAACTTTATGATGATTATTTTATGGTAACCGCAGACTGAAAATTATCGGAAAATTTCAATTAAAAATAGCATAGCGATAAGTTTGAAGTAGTTTTCGAAAAAAATACGTTATAATTTTCCTTGTGTTAATAATTTTTTTTTAATAATTCTATAAATAGAGGAAAATAGACATAATTATTGACAACAGATATCAACAACTATCGCAAAAATGTTTGTAATCATTTTTAAATGACAGAGGATAAATAAAAATAAATTTATCTACTCGTTACTTAAATAAAGATTAATTAAAATTGCTATTGTAATGTGCCCCTTGCAGAAATTACTCATCCCTATACAGCACCCGCATTGTTAATTTAATAAAATCTTAATACAAGGAGCATTTTATTAAAATTTTAAATGATTGGAACACACCATTTAAATGGGGTGGTTGTATGCTGTTGTCGTCATCGTGGTTGTCGTGGTGGCAGCGGTGGTGGTGGTGGTAACGGTGGTAGTAGTATGGCCTCGAAATTGTATCGATTTCCCACCTGTGTGTGTGTGTGTGTGTATGTGTAAACGTGTGTTTATTGTGTCTCGTTTTACATGACCCTTAAAACCTATGGGGTGACCTAGCGGGGTAGGTCGAGTCAACCCTCATCCATTCGAATAAAATTCTTATTATCCACTCTATTTCCTGAATTAAATGCTGCAAAAAAAGATAATCTTAACAACTATAAGGGATCCAAGTGAAAATGAAAATAATATTACCAAATATTATCAAAAATCGATAAAATCTTAGAAACAATCGTAATAATAACAATTTTTGTTGTTTTTCAAGCTAACGGATGGCAACAAATCATCATCATCAACATCATCATCATGTGCCGATTGATCTGATTACAATATAGTCTATACAAATATGTATTGATAAGCGTAAGATAAGCAGACTCACGAGACTCATGTAAAAATGACTCAATAGGTGAACAAATTGTCTTAACTACCTTCTATTAAATTCAATTAACTAACGAAAAAGTAGCACAAAAGTAATCTTACAAGTGAGGGAAGTTTCACCAAGTATTCGATGATGGCATCTTATTGATTTTAAATTCAGCATTGTTTCCATTGTATCCTCTAAAAGTAGTAATCAACAAGGCAGAAGAGAGAAAGTTGGAAAATCGATGGACAAAACTTACTCAAGGTTACAGAAATGTTAATTGTTCATGAACAATATGAATACTCCTAGACACAGATATTACGAATGAAGACTGCAATTTTCAGGAGTCTACAAGCCTGAAATAAGCTTCAAGAAGACAGTGGCGCGTTATACCTTAGGCATTGTGGGGGCATTGAGCGTGCCCCCAAACATACCTCTACCCTTGTCCAAAGTTGTCATATTGTTATAGAATGAAATGGAACCCCAAAATCTATTTTGCCTAGGACCCTCAAAGTTTTTAATGCGCCACTGCTGTAAGAACTGAAACGGTTATTAAAAAAAAATTGGAAAATCGATGGACAAAACCTACTGCAGAAATGTTGATTGTTCATGTACAATATGAATACTCGTAATACTTTTAATGCCACAAATTTCAGGAATCAAGACTACAATTTTCAGGAGTCTACAAGCCTGAAACAAGCTTCAAAAAGTCAGTGGCGCGTTATACCTTAGACATTGTGGGGGCATTAAGTGTGCATACCTCTACCCTTGCCGAAAGTTGTCATATTGTTGTAGAATGAAATGGAACCCCAAAATCTATTTTGCCTAAGGTTCTCATAGTTTTTAACGCGCCACTGCTGTAAGAACTTGAACGATTATTAATAGACGATCAATTGACAACAGAACGTTGAACGAACGAAATAGCTATTTTTACACTGGAATCATTAATTTCTTGTTACTGAAAAATTTATATCACTCTGATTAAATAAATGAGAAATTTTGGGATTCCTTCTGATCAACTAAGTATAACACTAAATATAAAAATAAGTTTGGAAAGGAAATATTTTTGTTTTCAAGTCGTCTAATAGAGTAAACATCATCTATTGCCAAAACTACGATCGTGGTATTTTTGATAAAAATTCATCTTCCGCATTCTTCAATTTTCTTCAGTTCGTTTTCTTCCATAAAAATAGATCAGAGTGAAAACTATAACAATAAATATTTGGAAATTGTTTGGAAAACTTTTATCAATATTTTCCACTCATCCGCCAATTCTATTTCAGTTTTATTGGTTGGTGAATTTTTGGCTTGTTTTCAAGTAATTTTCCCTTTCAGTTCAATATCGTTTCTTTTATTATTGCTGTTTTAATTTGTTACAAGTATGTCTTTAATATTTTATTGTTGCTAGTTAAAATATTTCAGTCAATAATTTGAATATTTATGCAAAATTGAATAACAAAACAAAATTAATATTGAAAATATTTGAAATTTCTGAATGTTTACATTTGAAGGTTGTTTATCACCGTTCTTTTATTAGGTTTTCATTATGATATACCGCGATCCTTCAATTTCAGCTTGATAAGGGTCAAGGTTGATAATTGTTGCGCTATAATCACCCTTCTCTATCGAATAATTTGAGACAAAAAAAAAAAACTATTACTACAATATCATTTTTTTTAATAATTAACAAAATTTCACAAATTGCATAATTAATTCAAATTTAAGACATTTCCTTCCGATTTCGCGTTCTTTTTTGTTTTGATTAAATTTAGACACGTAATACACTTGACCTATTTTCGTGAAATCTTCAGTGGATTGAGAAATGAACAAATACACAGGAAATCGAAATCAATAAATCTTGTTAAAATTAACGCAGTTTCCTGCGACAATGATCACTACAATCATGCTCAACATATTACGTGTTTTATAACTGAAATATAAACAATAAACAATGGAGAGCTTTCAGTAGTATCATCGATTTTCCTGCTGAAACCTTACAAATTCAGATCTAAATCACTTGGTTTTATTATTTTAATAATCGACAATATTAACAGAATAATAATCGGCGTAATTACAATGTGATTTATGTTTCGTATCGATAGCAGAAAGCTTGATTTTCAACATACCTGCTTTGTGTGTCGTTCGGATCACGATTTATATGTGAGAAGGCACTGGTTATATTTTGACAAAATAAAAAATATAGTTGAAAACGTCGTTCCAAATTACTTCAAATATAACAAATACATCTGTGTGTGTATGTGTGTGTATATATATTTTAAAAGGTGGTGCTAAAACGACTGAGCTTATTCACGGCACACAATGTTAAAAGCTCCAGGAAAACGGACGCGCAGTCGCCGCGCGAAAATCACTATTCAGGAATATAATCCGGAGTCTCTGTGGATATTTTACTATAAAAATATTCACAAGAATCATTCATTCTCAACAACAGTTATTCACAATCAGTGTTTTGTTTTACTCCTATTATTATTATTATTAAAATTGTTGGCAATGAATTTTTGACCACACCTCTATTGCGATACAATTTAAGAGACCCCCATTCGTACTTAACTTGGAACTCATTGTTTATTTAATGGCAGCCATGCATATAATTGGCTTACGAGAGTGCTTTTTTTGTTTCTGTTACACTTTCATGTCTTATAGTTTTAATACACAGTTGTGTTATTGATTAAGTCCCCGGGAGTTTACAGTTTTTTCTTCCCTGGAATTAAATAAAAGGTCATTGGTTTTTATTACACAGACTATAACAGAATAATGTTTCATTTCTTAATCAGTAGACGAACTTGAAAACTCAATGGACAATTCGCGAAATGTATTGAATCATTCAAGTTATAAACAGAACCATTTGGGAGATGTTTCATGTAGTTGTTTAAAAATAGACGTATACTTTTCATAATTTAGATCACCTAAATGTTCATTCGATAATCTTGTGCAATATTTTTTAATTTTCTTTAAACTGAAATACGTTAAGCAATTTGTTTGTTTAAGATAAAGATCGATTAGGATAAACACACTCGAGTATTGTTCGGATCTTCCTCATAAAAGTTTTTTTTTTTTTTTGATGCGAAATAGCATTGGTAATGTGCGAATTTTAACAGTAATTAAAAAATAATTAACTATAAGATTGGTAAAAAAACATCTGGAGGATAATTTTAATTTTTAACACTACAGTGATTCATTTAGTATTTTAGTAGAAATTTGGCCTTACTTGTTAGTCAATCGTCTGTTTCTGTATAAGCGCAATAAAATACATATTCCAATCTTTAAGTGTTGTCTATTACTAAAACAAACATTTTAATTTTGTGTAATTGTTAATTTCCATCTACAATACCAATTATAACACGTTATTAACAACGATATTTAAATAATAAAACAATCTTTCTTCAGCCTCAATCATTTATTCATTTTTTGAACTTTATAAAGCAAACACCATTAGCTTTCTCTGTACCTGCCAATAGTACAATCATCATTCCTGGATAATTTGCATGATCATACACCTCCTTAATTCTTTCATCAATTTTACGTAATTCATCTGCTATAATATTATCATTATTATTATTATTTTTATCATTATTTTTATTTTTGCTCTCTATATGACAAATACTAAACAAGTTTTGTTGTACAATTTTATCCAATCTTTTAAAAATATCACGATTCTTTTCTTCTACTATAAATCTAACAAAATGATTATCCTTTTGATTAATTTCATTACCTTTATTAAAATAATATTTATATTCATCTATGAATTTCTTTGGGCCGATTATTCTAGCCGATTTTTTATGTTGTATCAATTGTTTAAATAGACTTGTTGCATAATTACGTGTACCTAATTCAGGTGGTTTCTGTATATCTTTACTAATATCACCTAATACAGCATCACCATATGTAATACTATTTTGTAATTTTAATTGTGTTAATTTAAGTGATGCTGAACTATCCTCAGCTGAAGAATGACCATGTTGTGATGCTTGAATATTCTCTTGTAAAAATTCTTCAGCAAGTACCTTCAATTTTGTTTTACGGGAACGATCACCGGTCAAATTGAAAATTATACTGCAACATAAGGGAAATTCTTCAAATAGTTCAATATACAATACCCAGAGTTGTCAGGGTTTTGAATATTTAAATCATTTTTTTGACTTAAGTCATTTCACTTCAATCTTTTTTTGAAAGGTGACTTAAAACTTGTGAATTGAATCATTTGTTAATGTGACTGATTATATTAGGTACTTATTTAAATAAGTCAAGAGACTTAAGTCAATACAAAAGACTTAAATCGGTTATGGATGATTTCATTATCTTGAAAAAGATTTAAATCGAAAAAAACATTTGATTTTTTTAAGTGAATTGAAGGGGCACGAAGGTAGACGTGGACGTAAGCAGTTTTCACCCTTCATCAAATGTAAGTTGAATCATCCCTGACGATTTAAGTCATTTAAAAATATATGAAGAATAAACAAGTTTTCAGTCAAAAATTGGCTTTAAATTTTCATAAATAACGTTTTGAATAAAATACTTGAGTCATTTTGGTAAGCGACTTAAGGCTTAAATCATTCTAATACCAAAAATATAAATGACTTAAAACTTCAGTAATTTTTATCTCACAATTGAGTTGAGATTTGTAATTTAAGTCTTCTTGATAAAGACTTGAGACAGTTCTGACAAGGCCTATCCTGGATTTTTTCGAACATACGATAAAATAAGAACTTAGCTTATTTTACTTTGATCGAAAATAATCGTGGCTGAAGTCGTTTATAAATAATAAATTTTAATTGTAATCAATTTGTTAAATTACCTGGTATCGATGACATAGGGGTGCATTATTTTCATAGCGTGCAAATCATTAGATAACGATTGTCCAACTAGGATAGCATCTTTTGGTAATAATGTTCTTAAATCTCTCTGTACATCTGTTAAACGTTTTGTAGTACCCCGCATCATTTTCGGTGTTATACCAGAGAAACGTGTCAAATAATTAACAATGCGATTATGTGGTTTAACCAATGTATCATAAAATACATTTAATTCTTCATCAACAATTGAGACACGTGTCAATTCATTATCATGTGTTGTTAAACACATTTCACAATCAATACCAAACATAGGACTACATGGTGTTACTGGATCATATTCATCTTTTGTTAATACATAATCCCAATATTTACGTTCCCTTAAACCTTGAATTGGTAATGGATAATTTTCATCAATCATTTGATCACCAGATAATAATAATTGTGTACGTGGAAATTTATCATTTTTCGGTAATTTATAATTATTGTTTTGATTTAATAAATTTTGTTTATTATCAGCTTTTATAGGGAATTGATTATGAACCATGTCGAAAACATGTTGATTTATTAAAACAGCATTATCTATATCACCATATTCATTTGTAATTCTTTTCATTTGTGTAGCACTTAATGGTACCATAGATAATTCTTTGATCAAATCACTTTTATAAGATTTAGCTGAGAATATTTCAAGTTTTTCATCAAATGTATATTGTAGAAATGGTAATGATGATTCATTCGTTTCATAATCATATAATGATATATTATCAACAATAATTAATGTTGTTGTTACAACTTTTGAGTAATGGCCTAAGGTACACCAACGTGATGGTGAATATGGTGATCTATCTCCTAATTGTGTATAAAGTAATAGATGTTGTAGATCTGATATAAATAATGGTGTACGATCATCATAATCTTCAGTTAATCGTGCTTTACTACCAACACCACTATGTATAATAAAATACGGACGCTTAAAGTCACTTTTCTCAATGAAATCCTTTCCTTTTGATTCCATTTTAATTAGTGGTACTCCATTATCATTCTTACTACTAAAATAAATAGATTTAATTTTTTTGTTATTTAGTTTAGGGGTTGTTTTCGTTAACACTTAACCTATCGTCGTGAACTTTCACAAATCGGGGAGTGCACTATGATGATGGCGCTGTTAAATACACGTCATTCCCATCATCTATGCTCTATGATTGGTCAGGATAGACGACTATTTTTGAAGATTTTAGGCGCAAATTTCTGAATAAATGAATGGTCTTGACGATAAGTTTAGTATTAAACAAGACAAAACAAAAAAAACAACCCCAAAACTACATATTAACAACAAAATTAATGTAATATTTACTCATTATTTGTTGTGATTTTGGTCTTTTTTGCTGCCGGTTCAGTCGCATGATTGCTTGAATTTTTAGAATTATTCGAATTTTTACCACTAAAACAAATCAATTACTTATTAAAATATCAAGAATATTAAATAAAATTTAGGTACTCATTATTCGTTTCGGTTTTGATCCCGTTTGGTATTGATGCACGAACAGCACAAGAATTTTTCGATCCATTCACCATTTTGTTCTTTTTCATCGACCCACGTTTTTTTCCCGTTGATTTTTTACTTTCCATAATTTTTGATAACAAAGTTGACACATGAAAAACTGGAATTGGAAATGTGCTTGTTTAATTCTAAACAAACTTGATAGTTACTTACTATTAGAAAAATTCTACATGTATGTCAATAATAATTAGTAATTATAACAAAAACCTAATTAGAAACAATCAGAAAGTTCAAAAATAAAGAGTTAAAATCTAACTTCCACGTGTTAATCACAAAATCTCAACAAATTGAGAATTAGGTTATATTTTTTGACAGATGTTATTGATCTCTAAATTTCAACAATTTACAGCTTTGCCAGATTTACAAAATTCCGCAGTAAATATGGTAAATCTGCTAACTTTAGATCTAGAAATAGAAATTGAGTGAAATTGCCTCAAAATTTTTAATGATGTATTCTTATATTTTCTTTACAATTTTATTTTTATTCTAAGCTCATAAATTTTCATAAAAAATGATTCAAGAAAATATGAAATAAACATTAGTTTTGGTGTTTTTTCACACAATTTGACAACATCAAAAATTCGTCCGTTTTTCTTAGTGTCATTAATGATTTATGTTGGATGCACTTACGCACTTACTGTCATTTAATTTGTGGCGCGAAGAAAATTGAGGTTATCTTCGACATTTCCAAAATGCAATCATTTTTAAAATCAGGAAAACTTGATTCTAATGCTGATAAATCATCACCATCATCATCGAAAAATACAGAAAAACCTAAAATAGTGCCATGGGTTGAAAAATAGTAAGTTTACAAATAATCAAAGATGAAAAAAATAAATGTAATTGAAACATTTCAGTCGTCCTAAAACAGTAAATGAAGTTGTTGAACAAACAGAAGCTGTATCAGTTTTAGAACAAAGTTTAAAAGGTGCAGATCTACCAAATTTATTATTTTATGGTCCACCAGGTACGGGTAAAACGAGTACAATCTTAGCAGCTGCACGTCAATTATTCGGTGATTATTATAAAGATCGTATATTAGAATTGAATGCATCTGATGAACGTGGTATCCAAGTAATACGTGATAAAGTTAAATCTTTTGCACAATTGACAGCATCAGGAGTACGTCCAGAGTAATTTTTAATTGGATTATTAATCTATTAAAGTTTATTTAATTGCAAATTTTGTAGTGGTAAACCGTGTCCACCGTTTAAAATCGTCATTCTAGACGAGGCTGATTCAATGACACAAGCAGCACAAGCGGCACTACGGCGTACAATCGAAAAAGAAACAAGATCAACACGTTTCTGTTTGATATGCAACTATATCTCACGTATTATTGAACCTTTAACGTCACGTTGTACGAAATTCCGTTTTAAACCGTTAAATAACAATTTAATATTGGAACGATTACGTTTCATTTGTACAGAAGAGAATGTTGATTGTACTGATGATGTGTTGAAAAGTTTAGTTGAAACTAGTGGTGGTGATATGCGACGGGCTATCACATGCTTGCAAAGTTGTTCGAAATTAAAAGGCACTAATGTACCAATCAATATTAATACTGTATTAGAAGTCACCGGTATTATACCAGAAAGATGGTTGGATGAATTTGTGACAGTTTGTAAATCAGGTGATTATCGTAATTTACAGGAGTTTATCAAAGAGATTATATATGAGGCCTATTCGATTACACAGTTCTTAGAGCAATTTAATGAGTTTTTAATTAATACAGAAGAGTTCAATGATAAACAAAAATCGATAATTTCCGAAAAATTAGGGGTAATTTTTTACGATTTCTTTTTTTAAGTGAGTGATAATTTGTTTTATACTTTTATTATAGGTTGTTGGTTATCGTGTCCAGGATGGTGCATCAGAATTCGTTCAATTACTCGATTTAGGTTGCAGCATCATCAAAGCCTGTAAAGAAACGTAATTTTCTTGTAACAATTTTTTTAATAAAAAAATATGAATTTAAGCGGTTTATTTACTCTAAATCCGTAGTGTCATCAACTTCTTCTATGTTGGTAATATTGATATTTTCGAAAATGTAGTATACAATTAATGTAATATTGCAATATGTAATAAAAAATGTAATTTTCTAAGAATTTTTCTGTTTATTACATTACATAGTTCATTCATAGGTTCATTTTTGTGTAATATGGCGGGAAAATAATTGAAATGGCAGTAATACCAATAATTGTAAAATTCACTAAATTAAAAAAAAATTATTTGGAATTCATATTAAAAAATGGCCAAAAGATTCGTCTTATCATCTTTGATGACAATGATAAACGATAACATATATCAATTGTTAAATATTCGAAATTTTTGTTAAATAGCTCAAGTTAAAAACAGTTGGTGACACTGTACTCTTGACAGCTGTCAATTGACTGTCAAAGCGTTCCAATTAATCAAAATATAAATGGTAATTTAAAATTTGGGGTGGATTTTAATCAACGGAAATAAAAATGTCAGATTCCGGTGGTGATTTTACTTTAAAATCAAACGAAGCATTTGCTGAACGCCGTAAAAATATTTTCGATCAATTAAAACAAATCGAATCGAATTTAAATGATTCTTCAACATTGAAACAATTCGAACAAATGGAAACGAATGAAATTTTAAACGATTCAAATAAACGAAAACCATTGATTAAATCACAAACAACACGACATTATCGTGGTAAAGAGAGTATATTTAAATCGCCCGATGATAAAATCACAAAAGAATTCATACGTCGTATGCCCGATTTCAAGAAGAATCCACACAAATGGACCAGATACACATTAAGTGATGTAAAAGATGATGATATCAGTGATAAGGGTAATACAAGAGCGGCAATGTCGTTTCTCAATGAAATTAAAACACGAAAAACCATCGAAGATGATGATGTTGATGGATCATCAAAGAAGATCATCTTCAAAAAACGGATGATTAATGAGAAAATTCGTCCAAATAAAACAAATAATGATGATGATAAAGTTGATAATAAGGTTAGTTTCCGGAATTCGAAAATTGTGATGCCTGAATATGTTGTTGGACAAAAAATGGAGAAAACTAAAAGGAATCGAGATGTGAAAAATTCGAATAATAGTAGTAATAATAGTTGTAAACAATTGAAATTAAATCATCTGTATGAAGAGACAGAAGATGAATAATTGATAGATTTTTGGTAAATACTTTTCTAGTAAAGTATATAGGTGTGAAGACTTTTGCAATTGACGTAATTCTTGATATTTATTGTACAAATTAAAGGTCTATTGTTAAAATTTGTAATATTTTTTCAATAATTAGTAATGAAGGCTCCAACATGCCTTATTAATTATCACAATTTTAATCAAATACATATGTAACTTATAGCATACCTAGCAATAGTGGCATAGTGACAAGTTAACAGACTTGTGTTTCGGATTACAAGGCGAGCCCCAAATTTACATAATAGGTACAGTCATCGCCAAAACTAAGAGACCACTTCTTGTGCGCCTGTATAAAACAGGCTTAAGTAGGCGGTCATCATAATGTAACAGAATCTTAACAGGTCACAATATGGAAAGAAGGATTCAATCAGAAGAAGGGGATGGGGTTACTGATGCCATTTTGGATATTGATCTGAATAGAGAAAAAACTTGCTATGACTGAAACTAGCTCTAACACTCCCTACCAACCCACCTTCTTACCCTAAGGGGAGAAACAGCCTGATTCACACGAACGAAAAGACGTGATATTCTCGTATTGGCGATGACTGTACAGCTTATTCATCCATAATCTTGTTTACGAGTTTATTGAGCTATAATACCTATTTATCGGATGCTGGGCCCTTGTTTCACGGAACCCTGCTCACTACGCCACTGTCTAGCAAATCACAATGTCGGAATAATTCTCTTGTATTTTTTGTAAAACTGGCAATTTTTGTATTTAAACGTATGTTGAAGCAAATCATTTTTGTTAAAGGCCACTAATTCTTGTGAGTTGTTTCCACAAACTAGCTTCGTTGGTAAAAATACTCTAGTAAACCAAAGAAGTAGAGAGTGGGTAAAAACTGGGTACATCTGGAAATCGCTTCAGATTAACGACTAGTTCTTACACAATCTAAAAAATTTTGTCACCCTTATTTCTAAAATATAGTCAGTTTTTGACAATTTGATACTAGACTGACAATTTTCAGCAGAAAAATCTAATTCACCCTCTTAAATTATGTTTCTGTAGCTTTGTTGAAAAAAGTTAAAATTGCCAGCCCGGTATATCTTGTTATCACCGACAAAATCCAATTAAATCTCGTTTATCTATCTGTTTATTTATTTTTTGATTTATTTGCGAAAAAAAGACCAGAAAGTTACTTATCTTGACTGATTAAAATTAAATTAAATTTGAATTAAAACTATATTAAATTTAAATTATAAGGTGCAGGTGGAATTCAGGCGTATATTATACAGTCAATTTCATTTAAAAGTAGAGGGACATAAAACTATTGTTGAAATTATCCACGCGACCTCAGTTTATCGTTATCCTTCCATAGCTAAAATTCAAACTAAAAGAGGCATACAGAATTCAAAAGTTCTCCCACAACTCCATTTCTAACCGGCTTTATTCCCTCTTATTCGTTCAAAACAATCACAATTTTAATCAATTCCAATCTAGTGTTTTTTTTATATATATATATCAAATAAACAATAATTAATTTTTCTGTAATTAAGCCAGATGGAAGAGAGGGAGATAAGTCGGTGATTTCTAAATATGACGGATACGTAAACAGAGAGGATCAAGTGTAGTTGATTTTAATAAAAGTGGAAATATTTCTATACAATTATTTTTTTCTTATTTCTACACATAGTTTGTTAATAGAAAGAACATCTTAAATTATTTATAGTGACGTCACTTAAACTTCCGCTGGAGGGTAAGCCGTCTTAAATTTTAAATTGATCTTATTATTTATAATAGATACAATTTTGTCTGACAACAATTGTCTTTAAACCTAATCTAATAAATGTGAATATGTAGAAAATACCAACTAGAACTGGAAATATTTCTTTAGTTTTTCAAAATTTGTTCCTTTTCTTATTGTTAATAGAGAGAATATTAGCGGAAATTTATAAATAAGGAAATGACAAATTCGTCTACGATTTAATAATTTAATTTAACTAAAAAAATTGTAATTTTTACAATATATCTTAACTATTTGTGGAAATATTGTTTATAAATCCATATTTACTTAATCTATCAGACATGAATCTCACTTTGCCCCTTTTATTATCGATAATAACGACATAATTTTTCTAACAATAATAATAAATAAAATTGACTTACATTATTGTTACTACAATCGAAATAATAAAATAAAATGAGATATTTTAATGATATTTTTTTTCTATAGAAGTTTATGTAACATTATAAGAACGACCTTCAATTTGAGTAAATTTCGTATTTATAAGTAGCTTATTTTATCAATAAATTATAAACAAGTTATCAGACTAATTTAAAAAATTCATTATCATTGTTTCTAATTGATTATTGGGGTTTTTTCGTTTCGGTAATGTACCTGATTTTTGTTCACATGCCAGAACTAATGAAATTAAGTGTAAAACAACACCGATCACGTCTTGTTTAAGCCTAATTAAATCTAATTGAATGAGACGATGATTATTGAATAGCGTAAAATAGGAGAAAAACTGTTGATTTTGAAATTTAATTATAATACTTGTGATGATTAGATTAGATTCCTGTTTTATAACATTATAACTTATATAATATATGTAGATCTTTATCTTTGGCATGTCTGTGATTAAATTCGGGTTTTTCAACGTATGAAATAGAGGGTTCCTTTAGTTTCTTATCCATTCCGGTATTCCAGGATAAATACTGGAGATGACAGAGGATTCCAAACTGTGGGTTAGCAGCTCAAAAGTCCAAACTTAGTCTTTGTGAATCATTCAATCAAAATTTGTTACTTTAAAAATGCAAAATTAATCAATTTGAGAGGCTATCTGTTTCTCTGAAATGTCATCATGTCTATTTTCAACAAGGTTTATTCACATGACGTTATCTTTGAAGTTTACCAAAACAGGAACACTCTTATTATTGGAAAAAAAATGCATACTTTTCTGACTCCACACTAGTACAGCCATTAAACACTAACGGTCATCAATCAGTGAAATTTCTATTAATATTTCAAGGATTTATAGGTTGATCTCTGGGAGAAGTTTTAACAAAATTAGAACCTCGTAGCTCATTTGGAAGTTGGTCAAAAAACGCTCGTATTTGACGATGTCGTGATTTTCAAAAAGAAGCTACACAACATTCCAAATCAGGGCATCCAACCGTTAGTTTTTCTTGTTCTGGTTCAATTAAAGAAAAATATCGGTTCGGTTCTGGTTATCGTTTCTGCAAAAATAACGTTTTTTCGGTACAGCTCAAAATGATTAACGTTCGAATTTTATACTTTACCCTAAAAGGTGCAGCCCCTGGGAGCTATTTATAGGGTAACTATTTGTTTTTCATTAACAGAACAATTTTTATGGTGATATGTTTTAAGATTGGGTAGAAAATTGCAACAAACATAAAAAATAGCCTTAAATCATCGATGCCTTCAACCCTTAACAAGGGATGAAAATGCGGCTTCCACCTTTTGATGGTCCTAGAGAATTTCTATTAACTAGTTTTTAAACCACTAGAAAATATTGAGTCTTTCCAGAGATATTTGGAAAAAAGCTAATTTTACAGGGTTAACTTTAACCCTGTACACTTGAGTATGAGCACGAAAGACAAAATTCTCATTTTTTAAAATAGAATGAACTACCTTTTTACCGTAAAAAAATTGGGAGTTTTGACATCAGGTGGCTTATGCCAAAGAATACAGAGTCCATAGAAGCTCATAAGTCGAGTTTTTAGGTATCACGAAAATCTTAGTACCTACCCTGAAAATTGGGGACGACACCTGTTCAATGTCGGTATTGTAGGTGATTTTTCAATAGAACTCAATAGCAGTCGCCGACGGTGTTGCCACGAAGAAATTTGAAATTCCGTTAAAAATCCGCCAAAACAATGTTTTATTCCATCTAATTTTTCCGTTAGATGTAAAATAAAATAGATTCCATAATAAATCAAAATATTTTCTTTTATTCAACATACCCCCTTTAAGACTTATACCGGATGTACCATAATATTTCCTTTTGCAGTTGGCTGTGCCTTTGGTAATGTAGTATCGTAAATTTAATAACAATTGACATTTGCCAATGTATTTTCCAAGTAACCGAACTAAACTAAAATACTACGATTTTCTTCCGTTGCCTTCGTTTTGAATCCGTCAGATATGACGGTAAATCCGTTAAGTTGGCAACACTGTAATTGAGTTCTATTGGTAGTCTCCTACAATACCGACATTGAACAAGTGGCGCCCTTCGTGACTCAGGGTACGTACTAAGATTTTCGTGATACATAAAAAGCCGACTTCTGAGCTTCTATGGAGTATGTATTCTTTGCTTATGCTGAATCGAAAAAAAGGTTTGTTTCGGTTCTAAGCAGTGCTTAAAATGACTTGGAATGACTCGAGGATCCTTCTCAACCTCAACATTTATTTTTTTCATTTTCTTCTGTAACAGTTGGAAATGTTGGGAGGGTTTTCGAGTCGTTCTTGGTCGCTTTGTGTCTTAAGCTCATTTTTGACTTGGTCCAATGAGCTTTTTTCACTACATTCTAAATGAGCTACGAGATTCTAATAATGCTAAAATAATCTCCAGGGTGCCCCCTTCAGATATTTGAATTATTCAAATCACTTGCCAACGAATAGGGGTTCTTAACGTATTAACCACAATTAGCGTTTAATGATTGTATTTTTTTCAAGAAAAACGATTCATTTTAATCATATATTCCAGGAACAATGTTGTTATTCAATTATAAATTAGTAACAGCATTACTAATTGTTGTAATACCAGTGCTAGCATATCATGATAACAATCATGGCAACCATCCGTGTCCAGGGCCACCGGATCGTGGTCCATGTAATCGTATCTTCTACAAATGGGCATACGATCATGATTTGGAAGAGTGTAAATTTTTCGTTTGGGGTGGTTGTGGTGGTAACGATAAGAATCGTTTCGATAGTGAAATTCAATGTGTTCGACAATGTATCCATTATAAAAGTAATAAAATTTATGAATCTTATATTATTCGAAAATTTAAATTTCAAATTGAATTCTAGATGATATCTTATCACATAAATCGAATAATTCAACAATAGCGGTGGTACCGCGTGATAGTCGTGGACCGAAATTAACATTTCAAGAAACTGGTGATCAGAACACATTCATGTTTGCTCAATCGAACACATTCATCCAAATCGATGGTGATATTATACAAACGTTTCAATTACGCTTGTGTCGACAGATCTCGTTTGAGTTCCGTACAAGATTACCGCATGGTCTTTTAGTTTATCATAATGTTAAAGTACCAACCGGCGTTTCATTACAACCCTATGCCCTTTATATAATCGTACAACAAGGACAATTAAAAGTCGTCCATGTTTATGGGAAACATTCAACAGCTTTAACTGTAGGACGTGGTCTGAATCGTGACGAATGGCATTCGGTTACAGTATGAAAAATTTAACGGAAATTTTCCAAAAAAAAAAAAATATTCTGTACAGGATTGTTGTAGGTACGAATCGATGTGCATAGTGCCCGTTTGATGGCAACTGTTGACGGTGATCGTGATGAGACAGATCTTAAAGGCTTAGATAAAGAGAATAATTACGGTGTATCGGCGAATGTAACATCAGTGATTCTAGTCGGTGGTTTAAGCTCCGAAGAGAAATTGCATGGTGTTAAATACATAATTGAATCGTTTGTCGGTTGCATCAAGAATGTCATTTTAAGTACAGGCAAATCAGCTTCAGATCTCTTACCTATCAGTCCATTGATTGCAACCAAACACGAAAACGTCCAAGAGGGTTGTATTGATAAATGTCGAACACATGAGAATCTGTGCTTTCGAGGATCACGATGTATCAATCATTACAATTCGTTGAGTTGTGATTGTTTTGGCACTCTATATGAAGGCGAATATTGCGATATTTACAGTAAGTTTGGTGATAATTTTTGAGCAAGAATAATTGTTAATAATTCCAGCTGCTACAGTGTTAACTTTACGTGGCTCCTCTTATGTCTCGTATCGCGTCTACGATTGGAAAGATCGTGTCCATTCATCAATCAATCGTTTTTCAATGATGTTCAAAACACGCTTCGATGATTCGGCTTTATTTTATGCTGCAGGTGGTGAACACGGTATCGATCATTATATTGCTGCATCAATTTATAATAAATCAATCTATATTGAGCTCGATTTTGGTGATCAAACCATGTCACATATACTCGGTCAGAATAGTGATTTTCAATTGAATCAATGGAACAACTTAACGATTTATCATAATCGTGAAAAGGTTCATTTAATTCTCAATCAAGAGGTGATCACGTTTAATATAACCGGTGATCCGATACTTTATATCGATCCGGAGATTTATATTGGTGGTGGTCCGGAATTGCAGAAGAAGTTCGGCTTACGATCGCACAACAATTTCGTCGGCAGTATTAAATATGTTTTCTTCAATGATATATCGATAATTTACGAATTGAATAAGAATAATCCAAAAGTCCATTATATTGGGATACTACAGCCGGAATTTTATGAGGATGATGTTACAGAGATTCCGATAACGTTCCCATTCAGTTCGGCACATATCTGGTGGCCAAACAACCATACAAATCTATTATCGTTGGTATTTGATTTTAAAAGTAGTAGTAATTTGAGTGTTTTAGCATCAAGTGAAACACAAACAGGACTGTATTGGGAGGTGCGAGTTGTTAACGATGAAGTACGTTTCGAATTAACCAACAATGTAAAGAATACAACGCATCTATTAAGCGTGAAGAAAACACCAAGAATTTGGCATTTTTTGAATTTAACTTATGCAGACGATGAGGTTGTTTTGCGTGTTGACAGTAAAGAGAAACAGGAACGTATCAATGATTTACGTTTTGCTATTGGAGATAAGATCAAGATCGGTAGTGGTTCACGTTCGAATTCCGGCCTTGTTGGTTGTATGCGTGATATTACCGTGAATGGTGAACGTTTAGAGCCACGATCCGTTCTACAATCTGAACGGGTTGTTGGTGAAGTTACATTAGATGATTGTCGTTTCGTTGATCCTTGTTTACGGCCGAATACTTGTGAACATGGTGGTAAATGTTCAGTTAGAGAGGATAAATTGATTTGTGAATGCGAAGAGACTGGTTACATTGGTAAGAATTGTCATTTTGCCAAACATCGAAAGACATGCGAAGAATTAGCTTTGTTGGGTTACACAAAACCCGATGTTTATTTGATTGATATCGATGGTAATGGGCGATTTCCACCGGCTCATGTACGTTGTGAATTCCAAAGTTTAGAAGATTCAACCAAGACAATCGTTGAACATAATTTACCGAGCCAAATCGATGTACGTTCACCATCCGAGAAAGATTTCAGTTTCAGTATAAAATATCGCGAATTCACTGCTGATATGTTACAAGAATTAGTATCGCATTCGTTGAATTGTAGCCAATATATACGTTATGATTGTTTTAAAGCACCATTAGGCCTACATTCAACAACATGGTTTATTAGTTCAGCTAATCAAACAGTTGACTTTATTGGAGATGTTAAACGGTATTTGGTTTAATTTTGTTATCAAGGAATTATCTTAAATAGGAATTTTAGTGGAACATGTCCATGTTCAGTTGGGAAGAAATGTGAGAATCCATCACATTGGTGTAATTGTGATGATGTTGAGGATGATAAATGGAATTCTGATGATGGTTATTATACGACTGGTAACAGTTTGGGCATTACTAAAATGGTATTCTTACAACAATCGAATATGCCCGAAGATGCTCTTGGTCGGATCACTCTAGGACCTTTAGAGTGTGTCGAAACCAGTAAGACCCAATTAGTACAGGATGGTGCTCCACTGGATTTCAGTACGAATTCAGTGTAACACTATCCATTTTTGATGTGAAAATATTCCCAAAATTCAATCGTTTTCAGATACTCAAAGATATGTGGTAACGTTCACTACAAGTCAATCGTACATCGAAGTTCCCGGTTGGCGGAAAGGTGATTTAGCCTTCTCATTTCGGACAACTGGCAAAAAAGCGATACTCTTATATCAACCGCCAATACGGCCAAATTATCCAAGTTTTATGGTTGCATTGACTAGCGGTGCGATAATTTTTATAAGAAAAAACTTGCAATTTCTCTTCCGGTTCCTTTTTTTTACAGATTTCCAATTGACGTTCAATTTCACACTAAATACGGGCGTTTCTAAGGAATTAGTTATCGTCTCTGGGCGAAGACTGAATGGAGGCGAATGGCACAAATTATGGATTGATTACAATAAATATCATGTACGATTTATGATAAATGAAGACTATCAGATGGTTGATTTGAAACAAGAGGAGGAATTTGGACCGTTTGAAGGTTCAATGTTTATTGGAGGAGCCCCTTTGTAAATCTACACAACAACATCAATATAAACAAATTGTAATTCAAAACCATGTTCCAGTGATTTACTAGATCCGAAAAGTTCAGTACATCAAGGTTTAATTGGTTGTTTCCGTGGCTTAGTCGTCAACGAGGAAATTCTAGATATTTACAGTTATATGAGTGTACATTTGAGCGAAATTATCAAAGAATGTAAACCGTCTTGTGTTTCGAATCCGTGCCAAAATGGGGCTCAATGTAAGGAATTGTGGAGCACATTTAAGTGTATTTGCCCAAATCCGTGGGCTTACAAGGGCGAATTTTGCGAGACAAGTATAGGGATTCTGTTACAAAAGGGAATTGATGTATTATTTTAGTTTTTTTATAGATATCAACACGAATGCTGTAACTTTTACAAAGCCTGAAGCGTTCCTGCGTCGCAACTACCTCAGTATTGATGTTAGTGAAGAGAAAACGGTCCTTGGGAGAATTTTCGAAGAGCAAATTTTAATTAATTTACGTACCTATGATGAATTAGCTTTGATTTTTTATGCTAATGACCATTTAAACAATTTCGTTCATTTATTTATATTTAACAGTACACAAGTTGTGTTCTTATTCAATTATGGCAATGAAATTTATGATGTTACTGTGGAATATAATGAATTAAACACAAGTAAATCAGTACAAATTGCTATAGAACGTGAAGAAAATAAAACTACAATCTATGTGAATGATCGTAATAATAGTATACCAGTTGGTGTTGAATTATTGGAGCAATATTCACCGAAACCGTGGATTAATCCAGAAAAAGGTTGAAAATTCTGTTTTAATTCAAGTGTGAATGTTGTTTCTAATTTTACGATGTATTTTTAGAAGTTTTAGCCCCACAACGACCACCCGCACCACCTACGGAATATTTTCAATTGAATTTAGGTGGATACGACCCTGAGACTTTATTGAAAGTGTCAGAAAACCCACCAGATTTGCCGGGATACGTGGGCTGTATGAGAGGACTACAAATTGGTGATATATTGGTAGATTTACCATCAAAAGTCACAAATGATAATGAAGGTAATATGCAATTATGTTTCTATAATTGTTTAAAAAAACGAAAATTGATAGGAGTGATAGCGAATTGTACGATGAAATGTGATGCATTACCGTGCAAGCACGGTGGTATCTGTATTGAAGATTTCCGTAATCAGGAGCACACCTGTGACTGTGAGCATACGAGTTATTATGGTGAATTTTGTTCGGATGAGAAAGGCGCCGATTTCAGTGGTGAATCAATTCTATGGCGTGAATACGTCCTAAACGGTTCAGTTGATCATGTCAAAATTCAATTAGCTTTCTCCAGTATGGATATCAGACAAAAGCACACAGTTCTTCTACTTTTACAAACTGAAAACAAGTATTTCCATCCAATTTAGAAAATTAAAAGAAAATACAATTTCAAACCAATTTCAGTCGAAGTTTCTATCTGTTGGTCGGGCTTAGTCCGGAAGGTTTCCTGATCTTCCAAGAAGACCGTGAAGGCGCCGTATTTGCTGCAACGGTAAATTCAAAAACATTCATCAACGGTGCCCGTCATTCAATTTATTATAAACGCGACCATGACGAATCAGAATTGTTGGTAGATCGTGAGGTGATTGAAATGCAACAGATCCCAGCACAAACTTTCACTAATGTTCCAGAATTAGGTGCAAATGAAGTCCAAATTGGCGGTCATAATACAGTTGATCCACGATTTGCAATTTATAAAGGCTATAGTGGTTGTCTATCGAGTAAGTCCTTGAATTTAAAAAGAATTGCTTTTGAAAGACGTCTTGTTTAGATATTTTTATTGAAGTCAATGAGCACGTTATGAAACCTTTAGAGGAATACATGCTGTTTACAAAGACTGGAGCTGAGAAGGTGAACGTTTCGAATTCGCATGGTGTCAGAAGTGCTCAGTGTAGTCCACATTTTGATGTGGTCCATGAGAAAACACCCGGTACGCTTAATTTAAATATAAGTCAAGGTAAGGATAAGACCTGGGTGGAAGATGCACCACAACGTATACTCTACACGTCAAAATATTCGACGGCAAAACAACAAGAAGAAGGTACAGAGAAAATTATTGTACTTGTCCTCGCTACATTCTTTGTTATTATAATGATTGCTTGTATTTACGAATTGTATCGTACTAACAAACAGTATAAACGGCGCAAAGAAATGGAAACTGATGCTAGTATTTTATGGTCAAAAGAACAAGCAGCTAAACTACAAGAAGCTCCATTTATTCAGGTAGGTTTATTTGGAATTATTGTATAAGTCTTAAATCGAATTGTTTAGTTATCGGAAATATCGAAACCTTCTGCACAAAATGGCAAAATTCCCAATGAGAATACGAATGGAGGTCTCGATAAGAAAGAGCCAGAGACAGGTGCAGTAGTTGAAATCGACAAAAACGATGAGAATCCAACGAAACCTCTGTTAAAACGCAACGATAGCAAAAAAGAGAAGCGAATTAGTTTTAGAGGTAGATATTTACAATATTTCATGTTACATCATTGATATTTTATGTTGTTTTACAACAGATAGTGCTAGTGAATTAGCCTGGGATACGCCCGAAGAGAACTCGGATTTCTTGAGCCCAATGCCGGAAGAAGATGAAGAAGAAATAGAAATTGAAGAGAACAATTATGATAATAAGGTGAAGCGTAAAAGTGTAAGTAATATTGAAGCTATGGCTCCTTACAGTTCAGTCAGTGAAGTCACCTTAACTGAACATTAATTCGCATGTTTCTCTTCTATCAACTGTTGTGGTGCATGATGAGTTACCTTTACAGAACTTTTTGCATGGTTTTTTGCTAAATGTTCCATTAAAAATGTTTACGTAAATTTATTGAATTTAGGTGACATTAACGCCACCAGTTCGAACACGTACTCGAATTCCACCACCTCATAGTAATCCATTGGCCACACAATTACCGTATATGATTGATGAAATGGGAAGTTTAGAATTCACTGGCACACCATCATCACCGGTGTTGGGCTAATCATCACTATCACCATCATCATCATCATCATCATCACAACTACCATTATTTGTTGCAGAATCAATGTATTAAAAATTATATAGATTTTAACATTTTATCATCAAAAAAACAGACGCGAATATTATTTGTTTTCTCCTCCATTAATGACTGATTTGGTTTTTATAGTAAATATAAAATTTTTACAATATCAGTTTAGAGATTTTTTTCTTCCAAAACAGACCTCTAATGATGTTACAACGCTAGTTAATAAATCATTAAACCCAACAGAAACAGATAAAGGTAAAAAATCTCAATAAATATTTGAGAATTTTATTTAAAAAAAATATTTTGTTCCAGTACAACCAACGTTAAAGTTTAAGAATTTATTACGCCCAATATTTTTGAATGATTACCAACGGAAATTCGCGAATCCAATCAGTTATTTGGGCGGACCACGGTTAGAACCCAGGAATCGTTCCAGTGTTGAAAGTGTCCTTTCTTTAGATTAATTACATATTGTGTAAACATTTATTAATTTGGTTTATAATTGAGAAACAGTTGAAAACAAAAATAATCGATAACAGTTATTGTAGTATTGATGATGGCGCTTCGTTATCATCCTTTGTAACAATATTCAATTTTACAGATTGGTACTCTTTGGGATCTTGCTCGATCCATTTGTGGATAATTGGACTATACAGATTTTTATTATATCTATGTTGTTTGTCCTCTTTAGATAATCGACTAATTAATAAACCAACTAGTATTGTAATAGCAACACTAATTACTGGATACCAATAAGCGGAAAATCGATAAATAATCAAAGGTTCATATTCCGTTGAAAATTCTGATTGTGTATTGATTGAATTATTAATAAAATGAATTGTACTGTTGCAATTCTCGACTGATAATGGTTTATATTTGTAACGAATAATACCTTTCATATAATAATATTGTGAACCACCAACCATCCATGCTGTAGAAATTAGAGCAACGATTGAACCATAAAGAGCACCCTAAATTTTAAATAAATCAATCGATAAATTTAATGATTGATTATGGAATGGAAATCTTACAGTTGTATTCGTTGATGGAAACAGCATGCCTAAAGTGAAGAGTCCTACTAAAGGACCTGCTGTAATACCAGTTAAAGTATTGGCGATTTGTAGAACATTACCTAGATGCTCGACGAGAAATACAAGAGTTGTACAAATAATACCAACAATTACGATAATTGTTTTGATGATATTGTTTGCAGTTCTCTCTGTAGTCTTATCTGGCATGAAATTTTGAATAAAGTCTTTATAGATTGTACCACCCAGAGTATTAAAATGCGTTGACATTGTACTGAAAAGAATGTGACAAGTTAATTTAAATCTATGTTATTTATGTTTATGTGCTAGCTTAACATATGTAACATTATTTAAATAAATTTGAGGACCATAAGGGTTCACTTTATCGAACTGAGGACCATAATGATATATTTTATCGGACCTGACAAGGAAACATTCCCAGGTGTCCCTCTTAGATTTTGATGAGGCTGAAATATGTTATCAATGTAAATATGCTCGAAGGGTGTTCACCCCCTAAACAATTTTTCCGAAAAATCCCAAAACAGGTATCTCCTACTTTTTTCCACCCTCTTTCATTCGCCATTGGTTTCGTTGAAACTCGATTGATAATTTTGGTTTTAGAAGAGTTTTCTCCATTTTAACCCTTATAATTAGTGTTCTATTTAGTATTTTACTATAAAACCAAAAGCATTTATCATCAATTTTCACCTGAACATAATGCCATTGGTGCCATTCGATTATTCAAACTGCAAGTAAGTGAAACTTACAAAGCATCCCACTCGAGTCTAAGCTTTGAAGCGTGATTTTACCCCCTAGATATGTTTTTTGGACAGAAAAAACATGCAGCTCCTTCAATGAAGCTCATCGAAATATGGGAGGGACACCTGGGAATGTTTCCTTATGAGCACCAAGGAGTACAGTTTTTGAATGTTTCTTTGATTTTCGCGCTAGCACATACAATTTTGTACTTAACACGGATCGCAACTAATCAGACTAATCACAGCGTGTACCGTAATGATTAACGTTACGATCCTTGTAATATAAATAATAAGTATTAAAAACCTGAGAGCTGTACTGAATATTCCCGATACGAACAGTCCAGATAGTCCTGGAATACGTCGAGTAACATCCAAAACATAGAACGGTAATAACTGGTCTGGACGTCTGATTTTACCGGCACTGTATGGATCACAATCGTGATATTTAGCGTACATTATTAAACCAGAGAAACAACTCAATGATTTTGTGAATAAAACTCCTAAACCGAATATAATCATGCTCCTGAAAAACACATTCGATTTCAATTTTAATTTAGGAGTCTTCGAATAAATTACTCGATTCGGCGTGCGAAAATTGTGAAATTTTACATATCCATATCTCGCTTATTTTTTGAGATACTAGAACAAGTAAACGTGCGTTGGATAGAGAATTTCAAGGTGCATGTTCTAAAGCTTATTTTGGAAAAAATATAATGAAATTCTGAATGGCAGAGAAAACTCTTGGAGACAGTTTTTTTCGCACATTTTCCTTCAATTTTTAGGAATAAATCGTATGAAGATGTTCCTCCTTCCCTCTACACTCCATAGTTAGCTTTAGAAAATATACCTTGAAATGTTCTATCTAACGCACGTTTACTTTTTCCAATATCTTAAAAAACAAGCAAGATATCGATGTTTGAAAACTGGCAATGTTCGCACGGAGAATCAAGTAATTTGTCCAAAGGCTCCCTAAAATTTCCAATCATTTACGTTTTGGCCTTCTGCAGTGATGGCATCGCCATGAATCGTTGGACTGATGATGGATTAATACCAAGCGAATTTAACCATAGGATGGACATCCCAATAACAACACCCCAAAATGTTGAACGGACTGTTGGATCGGTGTCTAGGCTAAAAATTTGTGAATTTTACTAAAGGTGTCAAGTTTCATGCAAGACATCCCAACAGAAATCACTCCTTCTGTTGGGGTATCCTGTAAAATTCAATACAATCTAATATAGTTTGAATTACTTGAAAAATTCGATACGTTCTCCTTGTTCAGCGATATTCCAAATATTGACTACACCACCAGCTGATTTAATACCAATAATAAATACGGTAAACATAGCACCCAATGTTATCGTAAATTGTAATGTGTCAGTCCATACAACACCTTTTAATCCACCGATAGTTGTATAAAAAATACAAATACCACAAATTATTGGTGTTATTTTATGTAGTTCAATACTAGAAACTGTAAAAACACAGAAAAAGACATTTTCAACAATTCAAAATAGTATAATCACCTACCTTGATTCAAAGCTAAAGCTGGAACGTAAATAATCAGTGGGATGTGAAATAAATTAAAAAGCACATAGAAAAATGAAGCAACCGTTTGGATTCTACTATCGAATCTCAATTTCAGATATTCGTAACTTGTGTTGACGTTTAATTGGTAAAAAACAGGCATGTAAATGTAAAGTGTAAGGAAACTAACGATAATTACTGATAGTCCACAAGCCCAAAACTGTGTACCATACAGGTAAATCTCTGACGGTACACCCATGAGTGTAACACCAGATAAATGACTATATAAAATGGCAATTATTAATTATAGTTTGATTTAATAACAATTAGAATACCTGGCCGTTAATGACATTGCAATAGGGAAAACACCCATAGCTCTCGATCCTAATAAATATTCACTGGTTGTTGATTGTTTAGTACCAAAACAACCGAAATAGATACCAACTAGGGCCGATACAAGAAACATTGAGAAAAATATTGAATAATCCAACCAGGAGAATTGTAATAAATCTACAATTTCTGGTGAAATCGTTGTAAAATTTTCCATTGTTACTTTTTCAAGAAACTGAATTCTATTGCGAACTAACAAGATTAATGTTTTATTAGCAAATGTTTCAATTATCTGTAGCGACTCTTTTGTAATTTGTAATTCATTCTTTATTCAAGGATTTATTTAAAAGTTTTCTTAAGAATTAACGTACAAATAAATTTGAGATGAAGAGAGAAAATAATCGTTGTCTAATTTAGCTTAAAACAAGTCGACTTTGATAAATTTATGATAGGCAGAGATTTAGTAATTATTACAGACAAATAATCAACGAGAATTGACGCAATATTGTACAACCAAAGCCGAATTATTCTTAGACATATTGAACGAAATAATCAATATCAATAATGAGTAATTAATTAAAAGTGTTTTTTTGTGTACAATTATTGAGCGTTCATACACATAGACGACAAACAAATTGAAAATCTAATAAATGAAATTTTATTGTTATCACATTTCTAAAAAAATTGTACAAAAGAGCAATAAAACAATGACAGCAGTTTTCGTTTCCATTGTATTGCTCCATTTGATGGTTGAAATATTTGTCAACACATATTGAATGTTAAAATTTAAAAAATAAATTGTAGAAATAAGTTTCCACTCCCCAAAAAACCAATAGAACAAAATATAAAATTCGAAATCATTGCAAATAATCAATTATCATGTTATTTCAATACCATATTTTATTAATTAATTAATTAATTAATTGTTACAAAAATGAGATAATAATGATAGTAATTATAATCATAATAGTAATAATAATAATAATAATGATTATGTTAATAATAGTAATTTCATGTCACTTTTGAACGTCGTAATTGCTGTAAATAATTACGTTGCACTGGTTTATGCAGGGCAAGTTGTTCGAGAGCTTCTTCTATTGTAAACCATTGTCTTTTTCTACCTATCGTCCGTGAATCTTCCCATTCATCTAATTCTTTAGTTACTGTCATGACATATACTTCAGTTCTATCCTTATGTTCCAAATTCTATAGGAATGAAATTATAAATAACAAAATTGTATTTTCATATTAATTAAAACATGTAAAATACAATAAATCTCCTATGATTTGATTTCAAAGAAGCTTTGTAAACAAAGTACAATGATTGAAGTGACATTATAAAGGCGTTTCAACTAAAATTGCTTATTAGCAAAGCTTACAATAACTGACTCTATAATTAAAGCTCTCCTGATTGATTTAATTCAAATTTCAAACAATAAAAAGTGATAAAACAGATTTGGTGAATTTTATGCTTTTAATGAATATTGTAATTAGACATGGTGGAATTAAATTGGGTATAAATAAGTCAATCAAACATTTGGTATTTAGATCAAATGAAGAACTGAAATTAAAGTCAATTTAAGATTGTTTACCTGCTAAAGTAGATAACGGGGGTTATTTTGAAAAATTCTAGGGACGAATGAAACCATGAAAATTAATCGATAATATACCTATGAATAATTTAGCATGAAATCAATTAAAGAAAAAAAACACTGATAGAATAATGACAATAATGTAGAAACTTTACATAGACGAAAAGTGTAATTAGTAAAACACGAAAACATGTGATTGTTTCATTTTCTAATTACAGTTCAAACGGATAAAGTGGAGAGAAATTGATAGATTTTTAATAAATGGACGGATTACCTGCTTTTTCATTATAAATGATAAAGTAACGAAAAAGCAAAATGTAGGTACATTTTCCTTATGTTTCTAATACCAATTGCCAGTCTGGTATATGAAATTGACCCAATGCGAATAGCACCTATTCAGCCATTAAACACTAAATGTGCTCAGTTCTTATAAAACTTATTAATTATTAGATTTATAGGAGGGTCCCTTAAGAACATTTTATCAAAATTAAAATCCCGTAGCTCATTTAGAAGTTGGTCAAAAAATTCTTGTTTATGATAATATCGCGATTTCCAAAAACGATCAACATACTTAAAATCAGGGCTCCAAACCAGAATTGAACCGAAAACCGGAAAGAAAACACAAAATTTTTGTCCGGAACGAAATCCGGAGCTGGTATTTTATCGTTTGTACCCATAAGGGAGATATTGGGATTTAAAGTTACCCCTGTAGAATCAATGTTTTTTTTTTTAAATATCTCTATAAAGGCTCAATAATTTTTAGTGGCTTAAAAACCAGTTATTATCGATTTGCTAGGGTAAGATGTAAACCTTTGTTGGAGGTTAAAGTTACAGATGATTATATGCAGTTTTATGTTTTTTGCGATTTTCTACCCCATGGTAAAACATATCACCATAAAAATTCTCCTGCTAATAGAAAATTACAAAATAAAACGCCTGTTCAAAGGTTTATCTGTGTCTAAAATAGTTACCCTCTAAATGGTTCTTAGGGTTGTACCTTTTAGGGTGAAATTTGAAAATGAAAATCATTTGGAACTGAATCGAAAACCGAAAAAATCGTTATTTTTGCAGGAAAAAAAGAAGAATGATTCGAAGCCCTACTTATTGTTAGAATGACTGGAGGATCCTTCCAACTCTCGCTTTTCTTCATTTTATTCTGGAACAGGTAGAAATGTTTCGCATTTATTTTAGGATGCAATAGGGAAAAAATGAAAAATTGGAGGGCCTTCGAGTCATTCTTACAATAGTCACTTGGCGTGTTTAGATGTTTTTTGAAAATAGTGACTTTGTCCAAAATGAGAGTTTTTCACCGACTTCCAAATGAGCTATGAGGTTCTAATTTTGCTAAAATAATCTCCAGAGTCAAACTACAAAGCCTTGAAATATTATTCGAATCGCTCGCCAACTAATTTATAAACAACAAAGTAATTAAACACCGCAAATGAATCCTCTTGTTGATATTAATTTTGCAATCAATAACACAAATAAAAACAAGGTTATTTTTTATTATAAAACATCTATCGAATAGATATTAATATAAATTGATAGTTATAGATTTTTTTATCTTCTACATTTCTATTTTAGAATATTCTAGTTTAGAGATAAAAAAAATTAATGCAGTACTTACTTCAAAGACTCCCAAACTTCGTCCTAATTTGCCAATAACACCGGCTTCTTCTAAAACTTCTCTTGTAGCTGTTACACTAGGTTCTTCTTCTGGTTCTACACCACCACCGGGAACTATCCATTTCTCGGGCCTGCGAGAAGATGTTACTAATAGCACCTAAAACAATTACCATAAATAATCCATTAATTAAAAATATTGTCTATTTATAAACATGAAATACCTATGCAAATAGTTTATTGAAATCTTAGGCTAATTTCGAGCCTTTTTTATAAGAAAAAACCCTCAAAAATTGATGTTATAATTTATAAGTTATAACAACCTCCTACACTAATTCACACATTTCACGCAGATGTGAAGTTGTGAAAATTCATTAACAAAATTTTATTTTTAACTATAATTTAATTTTCTATTGATTTTAACAAGAACTGTAACTGATTTTCAACCATATATTTAATTCAAAAAATAATCTAATTTTAATTTATTGAATTGTGAAACTATTTTTAGTACTGTAGCCAAATTCGATTTTTTGGGCTTCTTTAAATTTTATTAAAAGAATCAAATCGACGAAATTAAATTTAGTTGTAACTGACCATTTTTTAAAGTAAATTTATTTATTTACAAACAAGTATCTATTTTTGTTGTGATATTTTGAAAAAAAGATCAAGATTAAAAAATATTCAACATTTTAAATGAAGGACACACACAATATTGGTTCATATCCTGAAAATAGTTGCAGGACACAACAGACCAGTGAATTAATTTAAATACACTGTTAATTTTGAATGATTTATTCAAGAATATCGACAAATTTGTTGGACCCACAGAAAAACTTTGTCGTTAATAAAGAAGTCATTATTACTAATTGTAAGTATGAATAGATAATTATTGTAATGCGCTGATTGTTTTTTATAAACACATTTATTTGATGGATTTTATCACACTCATGGTCAACGTAAATAGTGGAAATTAAAGTCCTGTCATTGAACTTTGTTGTAAAATAAAATTTTACTACACTTAACAAAAATTATTGAAGGAAATAGAATAATAAAGTGTTGGGCAATAAATTGATGTTAATGTACTACATTACACTTTTATTGGAACTTAATTGAAATACAAAGTGTTCCATAAGCAATGAAAATCACTAGGTTTATTTATTTATTTATTCGTTAATGCATTTCCGAATGAACCGGAATATAAAATATAAGTATGTGGTATTTAGGTTTTTTGATAAGGAATTTCGTCCGTTTCCGTGTTGCAGATATTATTGATGGAATTTAATTGTAGATGGAACATGCTGTATAGTAGAATAACTAGTTTTAATTTTGTATATTTGTAGAAATAATTTCATAATTTTACCGTCAATTAATTTTAAATTACGAAATTTAGAGATGGTTGAATCAACATAATCCGGAAGTCCATTAATAAATGAATTATACATTACAATATCGTTGAATATTCAATAATAATTAGCGTTAATGTACAGTTACCGACTAATTAATAAAATTAGGAAAAAAAACTGGAATGCAGATTGTAAATTTCGATATGATAATTGGAAAATAATCACGTTAATATATGTTAAATAAATTATTTTCAAACATCAAGAACTCATTAGTAGTAATTTAGTAAATTTGTTTATAATTCATTTGTTGATTGAGATTCTCTGTGAATATTTTTCTATTCTTTTCACTATGCAAAATAAACAAAATCGTGTTGGGTGATTTAAATTTTTTTCGTTAAATTCAAATTGGCGCTTATTTATTTGTAAATAGCGCAACTCTTTGGCAGCATTATCACCACCATTATCATAAACAATGCCGGATATTGTTGATTTGTTGCCAAAAATCTATTTGTTTGTCCACTAATTATTACAAAATTTGTTCAAATTAATTAGTAGAAAACGAGGGATGTGCATGAAGGGTAGAATTAATAGAAATAAATTTTTAAAAAAAAATACTCACTTCAGTCTCATCATCTGAACGTACACAAATGCAAGCAGCACGTCGCCGAAAGCCTTCATCGTCATATATCCGGATAGAGTTTGGTTTCTCTTTGACCATTTCGATTATTGTTTATGATTAATTTAATTAATTAATAATAATAATAATAGTAATGATAATATTTAGATTGGGGATAAAGTAAACTAGATTTTGTGGGTTTCGTTTCGCCGAAATATTACAAAAGAATAAAAATAAAATAAAATAGAATTGTGAATTGAATAAATTAATAATGAATTGAATAACTTTGAAAACACACTATTGAACAGCCATAAGAGCTTTTTTAAATCAGACAATTGATCACACTATTTTCCAACACCATAATTTATCCATCGTTTTCTCATTTAATAAGAATTTTCACCGTACATTTACACAACGATCTATTTCCAGAATTCAAATAAATCTAGATAATTAACAAATAATAAAAACAGCTGTAATGGCAACAGAATAATTCGAAGAAGAGAAAAAAAAATAAGGGACTTCAAATCAAACCGCACACACGGACACTTAATTTTCGTTTCGAAATTTACACAAATTATAGCTAAAAGGCTAGCTGTAAATAATTAAATTATAATCCATGATGGTGTTTTGAGTTGCCCATTAAGCCCGTTTGCTGAACAAGATCCAGCTTTCAGGAGGATTTTCCACAGTTCTTATATTTTTTTTATCGCTTTTGCGATTTTCGTGCGGCTGTCACCTTCACACAACTGACAAAAAAATTTGGACAGTTGCCGACAGGACGCAATCTTCATTATTACCAACCGTAAGCCAACAAAACCACCACACTATTGCAATAATTAAATAAATATTAACAAATATACATGCAGATTTGATATTTTCAAAATAACATTATACATTTTAATAAAATCTTATCTTTTGATGTAAATGAGAAAAATAAATTGTAATTTATGAGGTAAGATAACGCATGACCTTGGTTAAAATCAAAAATAAAATCCCTAAATTTATTATGTAATCATTTTGACGTTTATTTTTAAATTTGACAGTTCAAATTAACCTTAAATTTTATTTGTTCTAATTTAAATAGTCCATGATTGTTTTTTAATTTCTAAAGGGTTTTGATGATGGATGCAATTTTAGGGTTGGCGCATTTTTGTGAATCACACGGTCCTTGTGTTATACTTTCTACGCAACGTTGTAGGGAAGAACCACAGAGATTTTCACATAATTTAGCTGTACCGTGGTGTGAAGCATGTCAATCCATCGATTTAGATCAATCATTGATCAGTAAAGACAATAATGTTTGTTATGTAACGACCAGAACACCTCTACAACAAGATGTGGCATTTCTCTTAAAACAAGCAGCTGTTCGTAGTCTAAGTTGTGAGGTTTATTTCAAAAATTTCCGTTTTTAAAGTTCGTATACAATCTTGTTGTTTTTAGGAGACTAGCAAGGAGGGTGGTACAATGTATTTCGGTGATAATGAACGTGGACATGTGTTGAGCCACACGTTCTCGCTTCAAGACTCACTAGCTCGAGGCTTCTACAGGAAATACAGTATTTTAATATTGACACGTGATAAGATACACCTGTTGAATTCATGGTCAATTCTAACGAAGAATATCAAACAGATTTCATCGGAACTACAAATTAAAGCTGATAAAATCAACAATGTGGAACAAGCACAGTGTTCACAACGGGTGGTGCGCCAGGCTCAAGGCTCACCGAGTAGTCCAGCACGTTCACTATCGCAACTGACTGGAGAACCCACAGTGTTTGCTCAATTACACATGTGGTTCACTTGGTTGTTGAGTATACAGACAGTTGTGGAGAAGCCATATAAACCGCCACCGATTCCGGTATCTACAGCACCGATGAATTTGAAATTATTGTGCCAACAGATGGATGATGATGTGTTCCGGAAGATTCTCTATTGTGTATTGACAGGGATTCAAGTGCAAGCTGATGAAGAAGAAGTATTGAATAGTTTCCGACAGATTTTACCGAATGATTTTGAATTATCGAAAAGCGGTGATTGTTGTAAAATGAAACGGATTGAAAATAGATGGACGATTGAGTGGTCGGGTAATCTACCGACAAAAGTACCCAAGTTACAAACACTAATCGAGCAAGCTTTAAAAAACAATAATCTACCAGAATCTGGATTGAAACCACACATAGACAGTTTAATTTTACATTGGTTCAATATAGCGAAGACTGTGAGTTGGACAAATGTACCACAACCGAAACTTTTGGAATCTTTAGGCGTACAGAAATTCGATTGGCCTTTACTGGCCTATTGGACCAGTCAATATAGGAAATTAACAAATAAAGAATCGTGATATATATTTTTGTTATAAAAAGAATTACACTTAATAGTAAGAGATAATTTAATCAGTTTTGAGTTTTTTCACTTTTTTCCCGTCTGGTTTCAACTTCTTCTTTTTCTTCTTCTTGACAATTTTCGTTTGGTTTTCCTCTATTCCTTCATCATCATCATCTACAGTTTCAATTACTCTAGCTTTCGTTGGAGTTTTTGGTGTTTCATTGACGGTTTCTTCAACGTTAACAGTTTCAACAATTTCATTTTTGATGGCAGTTTGGGGTACGATACAGAGGCAAGTTAGACGACAACCAGTTTCATATTTTGCCAATTCCTTCATTTTACTATTCCATATTTTAATTTCACCACTACTAGAAACCGATACGATCCATTTTTTATAGATTGCAATCGATTTAACTCGACTTTCGTGTGCTTTATAAATTACAAGATCTTCATGCTCCAAATCGATTATCGTGATTTCTCCGTTTTCATGACCGACTAGTATCGACGCATCTGATAACCAAACACAACTTATAACTTTCTCCTTGTGTTCGATCTGTTTTAAAACACCACCAATTTCAATACTCCAGATTTCGGTGTATTTACCACCGTACAGAATAAATCTAACACCGTCCAACGCCCACAAGATCTTCTCTACACTGTTAGGATCTTTACATTTAGTATTAAGATTGATTACATACGCTTGTCGTCCTTTAACCAAATTCCACGTACATAATGTGTGATCAGCGCCTAAAGTTAAAGCGAGTTTGCCAGAATTGTGAACGGCAATATCGAGAATTGCAGCACCTTTATGGGCCTTATCCCACACTTTCTCCAACTGCCAATTACCTAAACGAACTATTGCCAGCACACCATCAGCACTACCACTAATCAAATGCGAATGATTATGTGTGAATTGTAAACAATTTATCACTGCATCATGATGGATTAATGAACAATGGAGTTTTCTTGATTTTAGATCGTAGATGAATATACGATCATCTGCACCACCGGAGGCTAAATAATGATCACATAATGATAGAGAACGGATACTGGAAGCGTGATCGTGTGCAGCAAAACTTTGTGTGAACTCCAAAGACTACAACAAAAATTGTTAAATAAATTCGTAAAATTGAATTGTAGAAGCTTACTGTTGTAGAAAAATTGTAGCCAACTAAAAATTCTTCGTAACTCCCACAAACAATTTCAAAAAACTTAGTTTTCACCATTTTCTTATTTAGACATCACAAAAAAACGTGTCAATTAGAGGTTATATTTATTATTATAAAAGTTGAGGTTATGTTCAATGAGAAAAAACATCACATACCATAGTAAGTAATATAAACTACAATGTTGTCAATGCTCACTTGTCCTATATTTTCCAATTGTTTGAAAATTATTGCTAATTACTAATTAAATTTACCATATGTTCATCAACTATACAAGCTATGCTACTTGGTCGTATATCATTCAATTTTTTTTTTTAGAGAAATTGATATATTTCAAGGTTTTTAAAATTTTAAATGTGACAACCTTGACTAACCGCACATATATTTTCAAGCACATTTACCATATTTTTAACTGATATATTTTATATAATATTAATTACGAGGATATAAAACAATAAATTTACTGCATACATGTTTTTATTTGTTTAAAAAAAAAAAGGTATAATGCAGACAGCTAACATCTTATTTCTTATAACCACAAGAGCGCCTACGTCCACGGGCGCGTTCAAATTTCCGTCCCTTAGCTCTAACAAATGGTTTTGTATGCGAATGTGGTACACCAGGAGCTGGTCCAAAGTGTTTTACAGCTTCACGGGCACTCCTTCTACCTTGCATCAAAACAGTTTTAGCACCTGTTGGTGATCTTAATGCTAACTGATCGAACGTAATAATTTCACCACCTAAAGAAACACGAAAAAGAATAGTCTTAACACTTTCCAATTTTAATAATTTTTTGATACTTACCAGCTTTAAGAATTCTAGCCCGTGCTTTTTCAGTGACTCTCAATGCACAAATTGATAGTTTTGGTACTTCCCAAATACGTGCATCATCAGTTACTGCACCAACAATAACGGCTGTGTATCCTTCACGGCCTGGTTTTTTCATCAAACGCACGATTTTAGCTAAAGAAATTGGTGGCCGATGGATGCGGCTCATAAAAAGACGTCTTAGGATGATTTTGTTGAATTTTGCATTGGTACGACGAGCTAAATACCGATATAACTGAAAATTTGTTAATTTTATTAAGTAATTAACGCAATTACCATTAGATAATATTAATAAATACCTTAACTAGAAGACGTAAATAAACATCCTGGCTTTTAGGCTCTGTTCGCCTAACCTTTCTATCGTGTTTATGATTTATGTCAATACCCTGAAAATAACAACAAAATACATTAATTCTACTGAAACTAATTACAGATTTTATTAAATAATTAGTAATTATTGAGAAATCATCAAGGGATGATTTAGATTTTTACGAAAATTGAAAATATTCAGAAACACTCACCATGTTTGACTTGAAATCACGTAAAAGAAGAAATTCGCGATTGTAGCGCCACTAAATGTCAAATTGTAAAGAAATCTTTCTAAGCGAAGCGGCACCTATTGATGGATATAATAATTAAAATTTCAATTTAAAAATTTTATTAGAAAATACAAAAATTTCAAGTTTTCAACTCATTTTCTGCTCTTTTATCTCGCTTACTAACACAAGAATTTGATAAAATATAAAATCGCAACGGTTTATTCGCCCATTCAGGTCCAGCAGAATCGATTCCAATTCTGGAAGTTGTAATAATTGTCATATCATCTTTATTACACATTTCGTTATCTTCCAACCATAAAAGTTCATTATTACATAAATCCAACATATTACAATTATCTTTTGTTATGTTCATAGCAAGACATAGTTTTGACGGTCCATTACACAAATCTTTATCTAGAATTGGTTTTGTGTTCTTTTTTCTTCTTCCTGTAATTTGATTATTTGTCATAAATGTATAATCAATAATTTATAAGTGAACCTGATCGTAATTGGCGCATTATTTCGTGATTTTCGATCGGTTCCAATGCACGAAGCAGCACAGCAGCTCCTGGTTCAATGCTAGAGATATTGAAACAATAATACATACCATAAGTTATGTAAACATACGATGTTCCAGCCGGCATAAACATTGGTTTATTTCGAGGAGTCTGTCTACAATCACATGAAAAAATAAATCATAATTATTTAATAAAATTAAGGCTTACCTTCCATTATAAGAATGTGACGCCTTATCTTCTCCACCTAAATAACATTCAGTTTCTACGATTTTCCCTTTCAATAGTGAACCATCATCTAATTTACGAACTAAAAGTTTTCCTAAAAGATAAATAGCCATATCCTTACATTGTAGATTTAAATCGTCTCTGGTTAATTTTAGGGAATTGACCATGACTGATTTTAAGTTTAATTGATTAAGGTAAATAGTGATTTCAAAAAATTAAGTTTGTTGTATTTGAACTACTGTCAATATGTTGTACGGTAGAACTACTGAATATTTTGTGGAACTACCTAGTCTATGGAACTACCATATACCGAGTGTCCCACCAATGCATCATTATTCCAGTTGGGGTGCATTTTCTGTAAAATGGGGTAATTTTAACAGTAACAGTGATTTGAGGGTAAGAACGTTCTTATAGCAGGGGGACAAGAACGTTGAAAAAATTCTCTACCCGAAAATGCAATAAAAATGAGGGGGTGCCATTTAAAAAAATTGATGATGGCGTAATTCCTTCGCAATGGTAACTGGTACAGCCGTTTTGGCTCAGTCACAATTAATTAATTTCAAAATAAAAAGTCTCGATTTGTTAATTCAAGTAAAAATGATATTCCATAAAATTACTTATAAGATGTTATTTTATTTAGTACATGTTACCAGCTCTTTCAAAACTTAAAGTTTCATCTTCAGACTATTTTATAAATATCTACTTCAAAATTAAACCCAAGGAAACTTTAAAATTATACTCATTTCGGAATATCCGCCGAAAATTTCATTATTTTTGATCTAAAAGCTGCTTTAAAATGACTGTACATTTAGCCATATCGGCCCGTTGTTTACTCTTACTAGCGACAATTCCTAATAAAGCTTTAAAGACTTTCGACTTTCCAGCCTTATATTCTTTAACAATTTTTTCATTTTCGTTCAATATTTCTTCACAAAATCGTTTCAATTCTTGTTCATCAGTAATCTGATTCCAATTTCGTGCATTAACGATCTAAAATTTGTAAAAAAAATCAATATATAATCAAGTAATTCGATCAATATTTTTACATCAGATGGCTTTTCTTTGTTGCCTTTAATTATTTCATCTAACAATAAACGTGATGTATTCCTACTAATTGTACCTTGTTTTAATAATTCCACAATTTCAGCAAAATAATGAGCTTCGAAATTCCTAGAAACATAAAAAATCTTGTAGACTTGCTTCACAATTTACACGAAAACTATTCGATTTTATGATTTTTCGTGCAAATTGAAACTAATTGGTGTTTTACAATGAATCGGTTTCTAAATTGGCTTTATATAGCAGCTTTGTAAAATCGTTTATCAATAAATTGGCTAGCAATTTCCCATCGAATTCGCCCAATTTCATTACATTTTCGAATAAATTCAATAATGCATCATCTTTGACTAGAATAATCGACTGTTCCAATGTTAAACCAATCGTTTCTTGTAATCTACAGCGAGTCTGTTCTGGTAATTCAGGTAGAGTTGATTTTAATTCATCAACATTAACACACCCTTGATTGATACCGTTAACAGAAACGTGTAAAGGTGGTAGATTTGGTTCTGGCATATATCGATAATCCTGTAATATTACAGAAGGGAATACAATCTTGTAAATCAATTTGGAAAAAAGCAACCTGTTTCTCTTCTTTATCCCTCATTGGTACTGTCAGTTTAGTGACAGCATCCCACGCTCGAGTCTCATTAATAACATCACCACCATTCTCTTTAATTTCGATTTGTCGTTCGATTTCATAACGTACCGCTCCGGCGACACCTCGAACCGATCCGATATTTTTGATTTCTGTTCGGACACCGAACGGGTGATTTTCTTGATGTATTGAAACATTTGCATCAACTCTTAATGCACCCTCTTCCATTTTACATGAACACGTTTCCAATCGTTGCAATATCGAAATTAATTCTTTTATTAACGCCGCCGCTTCTTCACCATCGCTCAGATCTGGTTCAAAGACTAATTCCATCAAAGGTACACCAGCACGATTTAAATCGATCAAACTGCGATCATTATCATGTAAACTTTTACCACTATCCTGTTCTAATTGTAATTGTTTTATTCGAACGTTAGTTTTGTAAGGCTTCTTATGGACACCAGGTGTGAATACTTGAAATTCAAGATTGCCATTAACGGCTAAAGGGCAACGCTGTTGAGTGATTTGATAACCTGCCTAACTTTAACATGAAAACAATAAATTTTGTAAGTGGAAGGAAAAAAGTGATCTTACAGGTAAATCAGCGTAGAAATAATGCTTCCTATCGAACGTTGAAACGGGATTTATACGACAATTTAAAGCCAGAGCTGTTAATACACCGTATTCGACACATTTTCGATTCAATATTGGCAGAGTACCAGGAACGGCACAATCAAACAGGGATACATTCGTGTTTACCGGTGATGAGAATCTTGTCGAAGCGCCTGAAAATAATTTACTGGCAGTCGCTATTTGAGCGTGTACCTCCAAACCGACCACACTCCTCCATTTGGACCTTTAAACATACAAGTTATACAAGTGATTCTATAACCTCAATTGAAATGATACTTTGCTAATTTTTTTGAATAATGCCTTTTTGTTAGGAAATTAAGATATTTGGCATCAAATTGTGGTATTTTTGGCATTTTTTCGTAGAAAAATTCAAAATATTTTCATTATTTTGGAGAGAATTTGAATTAACATAACCTCACAATTGTTGTTGGCAGTGTTGCCAAATCAGTATTCCTGAATTAGTTTACAGAAATAAGAATTAAAATTAAATAATTCTAGTCATAGTAAATAAAGAAACATAAATAGATGTTTACGTCACCTTATATTTTTCTCATAATGTTGAATATTGTATGAAAATTGGAATTCAATGAAATAAAAATGCTGATTCTGTTCCACTTTCCACTCCATATAAAAGACGTCGACCAACTTAGAAAATTACAAGAACTATAGAAAGACTAGGAAGTAAATACAAAACTTGATTGTTATAATTTTTATATTATTCATCTTTATTTTTCAAGACAATCTCAATTTACAGAAGAATTACTGGCAACATTGCATCATAGATAGAAGAATTTGGCACGACTAATTGTAGCTACAAATGAAAGATTTATTTATTATTGTATTTAAAAATTTAGACAATGATAATAGTAATTTTTAAATAAAAATATAAAATACAAGTATGTAAGTGTTATTTTAGTTTTTATTGATTCTATAGACTATTTCTATTATTATTTTCTGGTGAAATTGGAAAATAGCGGGCTGTGCAGTTGGCAACAGGTCACATGACCGTGTTCTGTCAAATGAAATCGTGCGGGCCTAGTGACGGCTGCAAATTTTTTTGTAAAATTACCCGTGCGGCATTTTCATCTCTGACAAAGAAAAGAAAAGTTAACGCAACTTTAAATTAATAATATTCGTATTATTTTGATTTTTTAATTAAATTAAATACAAAAAAAAGAGATGGAGATACGTAAATTGATTGAATTATTACGAGCAACAATCGACCCGAATCAACGGCAACAAGCTGAGGCCCAATTAGAGCAGGTTGGATATGAAACATGTGCTTTTTTTCTTCTATGTGTGTGTTTGTCTGTTTTATAAACGGCGGGATATTGTCATGCACCATAAATTTAAAATTGATTATGATTTTTTTTATTATAATGATTTTTTAATTTGAAGTCTTGTTATTTGTTTGATCTTTTCAGATACATAAAATTATAGGTTTTGCACCGTCTTTATTGCAAGTTGTCATGATGGCTGATTGTGATATGCCTGTTCGACAGGCTGGTGCTATCTATTTGAAAAATTTAATTTCACAAAATTGGCAAGATAGAGACAGTGAAAATGGACAACCAATACCATTCGCTATCCATGAACAAGATAGGGCTTTAATACGAGACAGTATTGTTGATGCTGTTGTACATGCACCAGAATTGATACGTACACAATTGTGTACATGTGTTAATAATATGGTGAAACATGATTTTCCCGGTCGATGGACACAAATTGTTGATAAGGTTTGTTAAATGTCTGTCATTCATCATAAAAAAATAAAAATAAGTAAAGGTCTTCTCATGTACATTCCAATCGAAGAGACAAAACAATTTCATTAAAAGTACCGCGTATACTTTCAGAATTATAATTTTGAAAGTTCAATTATCAAAAAAAAAATCCGAGGTTGGATTATAAAACATCAAATTTGACCCTGAAATCGTATTTTAAAATCAATTATAAATTATTATATAATTAATTGAAGTTAAATCATTTAATTTCAATACAATTACTGATTATTTCCATATTGGACGTTATCAAATTAAGTTATTAAAGATGATTCATATCTTTTTATCAATGTTTTAACACGTTGTGCAATTAAATTATCCAGATTTTTTTAACGAGATTGTCTCTTTACCATCTTTTATCGTTTTGAACCTTGATTTTTGTTATATTTCTTCTTGTTTAGAAAACTTCGATTTGATAATTTACACAGGTCATCCTAATATAAATAAACACTCAAGAATAAATTGTTGAGCTTTAATACTATAAATAGTAGTGCGTGCTCTTAAATTTCCAAATATGAAGTCTACTTAACGATCGCATAACTGACTGGTTCTTTTTTATCGTTTATTTCTACTTAATTGTTAAGATTTTAATCCGGTTTAGGATCCATCTATTAATGAAATTAAACATTTTCGATTTTTTACGAAACATTGAATTCCGAGATTAGTTCCCAAAATTAAGCTTTTTCTTATCAATTTTTTTACTCCGTAATGAATTACTCGCCACTCTTTGTCAACAATATTAAATTTTTCTGTTTTGTCCTTGAATGGTTCATCTTAATCAGTGTTTCATTTGATAACAAATAAATCTTTTTGCATAATTGCGGTAAAACTTTGTATCGAAAGTTGTAATAATTAACACGAGCTGACGATGGAAATAATGTCAGTTAATCGATTATTATTTAATTAATAGCCAATTCTCAGCTCGGAGATTCGTTGTAATATTTTAATTTAATTTCGTCGGCTACAACCTAAGATTCTTTAGTAGTACGATAGTTTCTTCTAGAGTGTTTTAGGTGAAAAACAATGAAACTATAAATTTTAAGACAATCGTGAAATGAATCATTAATAATAAATAATAAGCTATTATGTTGTAAAATTCATAGTCTAATTTTTCTTGTTTAATTCTAATTATGTGTTGTTATTATTAACAATATGAGTAATTTGAAACATCCAGTACAATTAATGGTTAAACAGCTATTTGATGATGGTCCATAAATTATAAATTTTAGATCCTAGAATAGTACTTCAAATATTTATAAGACAATTCCAATGAGAATTGTGTTTGTTTGCTTAATCTTAGAATTTTTGATGATTAAAATCAATATTTACATGTAGAAACAAGGTAGAATTAATGAAGAAAAATAATTAATCGTATTGAAATAAATTGTTGACCCCCTTCTGTTTTTTTTTGCAAACTGCTTTGTTTGGATAAAAATAGAGATTTTCTCATATGTATTTTTTTTAGATAAGTATTTATTTATCAAATCCGGATCCAAGTGGTTGGCATGGTGCGCTGTTATGTCTTTACCAATTAGTGAAAAATTTTGAATATAAAAAAGCTGAAGAACGTGCACCATTACATGAAGCTATGATTTTATTATTACCACAACTCTATCAATTAATTGTACGTATTTTACCTGATGCATCTGAACAATCAGTTTTATTACAAAAGGAAGGATTGAAAGTTTATTTTGCTTTAACACAATATATGTTACCATTAGATTTGATAACAAAAGAAACTTTTGCACAATGGATGGAAGTTTGTCGACAGGTATAAATAATATTAATCTTGTAAATTTTAATTATTTTAATTTTAATTAATTTAGGTAATTGAAAGACCTGTACCACCGGCTGCATTACAACCAGATGAAGATGAACGTCCCGATTTACCATGGTGGAAATGTAAGAAATGGGCATTACATATATTATATCGTATGTTTGAACGTTATGGTTCACCTGGTTTAGTTACAAAAGAATATAATGATTTTGCTGAATGGTATTTACAAACATTTAGTGCTGGTATATTGGAAGTATTATTAAGACAATTAGATGGATATCGTTCTGGACATTGGATACCACCACGTGTATTACAACAAACATTAAATTATTTAAATCAAGCCGTATCACATGCATACACTTGGCGTATATTAAAACCACATATGCCAGCTATAATACAAGATATATTATTCCCATTAATGAGCTATTCACAAGAGGATCATGAATTATGGACAGTTGATCCACATGAATATATACGTGTTAAATTTGATGTATTTGAGGATTTTGTATCACCAATAACAGCAGCACAAACATTATTACATTCAGCATGTAAAAAACGTAAAGATATGTTACAAAAAGCAATGGCAATGGTTACACAAATATTAACAAATCCAGCTAGTGAAGCACCACAAAAAGATGGTGCATTACATATGATTGGTTCATTGGCTGATGTTTTATTACGGAAAAAATTATATCGTGATCAACTCGATCAATTATTTATAACTTATGTATTTCCCGAATTTAATAGTGATAGAGGACATATGAGAGCTAGGGCTTGTTGGGTATTACATTACTTTGCAGAATTCCCATTTAAACAGGAACATGTACTTGTTGAAGCTGTCAATCTAACAATAAGGGCATTATTGCACGACACCGATTTACCCGTCAAGGTAATAATAATAATTAATATTTTTATTAAGATTTTAAAAAAAACTTTATTGATAGGTTGAGGCGGCAATTGCTTTGCAATCTCTTTTAAACTATCAAGAGAAATCGCAAAAATATATTGAACCGCAGGTACGTCCAATTGCTCATGAATTATTGAAAATAATTCGTGAAACTGAAAATGAGGATGTAACTGGTGTAATGCAAAAGGTTGTTTGTGTTTATACACAAGAATTAGTACCAATAGCTGTAGAAATATGTCAACATTTAACAACAACATTTAATCAAGTATTAGATACAGATGAAGGTTCTGATGAGAAAGCAATAACAGCAATGGGTTTATTAAATACAATTGAAACATTATTAACTGTAATGGAAGAACAACCAGAAATAATGAAATTATTAGAACCGACAGTTTTACAAGTTGTTGTAAATGTTTTACAAAGTGAAGTGAAGGATTTCTACGAAGAAGTTCTAGCTTTAATTTATGATTTAACTAGTAAACAAATATCACCAGATATGTGGAAAGTCTTCGAATTATTATATCAGGTTTAAATATAATTGACTATTTTATTTTATTATTTCTTAATTAATTAAATATTTATAGGTATTTATGAAGAATGGTTTAGATCATTTTACTGATATGATGCCAGCTTTACATAATTACATCACAGTTGATACACCAGCATTTTTGAGTGATGAAAAACGTTTATTAGCTATTTTTAATATGTGCAAAGAGGTATTTGATAATGATTGTGGTGAAGATGCTGAATCTCATGCTGCTAAATTACTTGAAGTTGTATTGTTACAATGTCAAGGAAAAGTTGATCAAGCTGCACCTATGTTGATTGAATTGGTGGCATCACGTTTATTGAAAGAAGTCAAAACTAGTGAATTACGTACAATGTGTTTACAAGTTTGTTTTCTGTCAAAATACTTGAATTATTTTCATTAATTTTTTCTTCTAAAGGTTCTAATTGCTGCTCTCTATTACAATCCAACTATGTTATTTTCAATATTGGAAAAGATGCCTAGTTTTACAGATAGTTTTATAAAACAATGGTTACATGATAGTGATTGTTTCTTAGGTATTCACGATAGAAAATTATGTGTATTAGGTATTTGTACGTTGATTGCAATGGATAATAAACCACCATGTCTTGCTGAATTGGCACCAAAAATACTACCATCATTAATTTTATTATTTGACGGTTTGAAACGAGCCTATGCAGCAAAAGCTCAAGAAGCTGCTGAAGAGGAAGAAAGTGATAGTTCGGATGGAGAAATTGAAGGAGGTTCATATATTTTTCTTCTTCATTAACCATAATTTATGTCAATTTTTTTGCTAAATTTTACAGATGTTCTTAGTTCAGATGAAGATGAAATTGATGAACAAGGTCAAGAATATTTAGAGAACATATCCAGAAGGGCCATGTCTTGTGCAGCTAATGCAGGAATGAATATGACAACTACAATAAATGATATAGACGATGGTAGTGACGATGATGATTCTGATTTTGAGCCGAATGAAGAGACAATGTTGGAAGCTTATAGTACACCCTTAGATGATGAAAATTGCCCTATTGATGAATATGATGTTTTTAAAGAGATTATGACTAGTAAGTGAAAAAAATCATTGTATTTTCTAGTGTAATTTTCCGAATTTTTCCTCTCTGAAAGAACTTGAAAGTGTACAACCAGAGTGGTATAATGCTCTAACAGCCGGATTAACAGAACAAGAAAAGAAAAGTGTGATGGATATTTGTATATTAGCTGATCAAAGGAAGGCAGCCAAAGAGAGTAAACGAATCGAACAATCTGGAGGTAGATTTTGTTTTATCTGATTATTTGTATAATAATAAAATTTGTATTTCTTGTTTGTAGGCTTCATGTTTACACAACATGAAATACCGACTTCTTTTAAATTTGGAACTTCTAAACCTTCATGAATGGTTTGTTTTAAAAATTATGTTGTGACTGAATGTATTGACTAAAATAATAATTTAAAAAAAAGAAATAATAAAAAATAATTAAATAAAATCAAGTGATAATTTGTACAGTTGGTGAATATTTTTCCTTTTTTTTTAATTTCAATTAAGTGCCTTTTTATTCAAATTAAATATGTAAATCACATAAAATGTATAACTCTCAATTTTTTTTATCTGGTAAACTATTGTTTTTGTTTTGAATTATTTCTATTGTTCCAGACATACTCTTAAGTTATGTAGATGCTGAAACGTTCAATTAAGGTGTTAAGTTATTGCATTTTAATAAAGTATTGCTTTAGTCGTTCTTTTTTGAATTATCTCATAGGACAATTGGTTAATATTTTTTGTTTGTAGAAAAAAAACGAGTTTAAACCAAAATAACGATAGTTTAATGAACAAAATTGATGAATAAGGTTGCAAGAATCACTTCCAATGTCCTCATAAACGGACAGTAAAACAGTAAAACTTCCAAGTTCTTTATATAATTATAGATTGTATGTTTTATTGTTAATATTGTGGTTGTTGCTTTCGTTAAATCATCACTTTAGACAGCGATCGAAATAAATACTGCCCACATAACCACCTCTCATTGCCTTTTGGACGTTCTGTTCGAATAATCTGCGATTGTTTGTTAATACTTCTGCTGCCTCCTTGTTGAGTGGATCTTCTGGATTTGGTTCGAGGAACAAATACTGTAAACCATAAACGATACTGTTGATAGTTAATACCGGTTTCCAATCTTCTCTCAATATATTTAAACAAACATTGCCTTGTTGATCGATGTTCGGGTGGTAAACTTGAGTTTCACATTTCACTTTTGGTGGTTCGTGTGGATAATTTGGGCCAACTTTAAAACTGAATACAAAACGTCCAGTTTTATAAAAACCCTAAAACGAACAATTGCCATTTATAATACAATAGTGTAGCTGTATTATTGTATAGGAAATTACTTCGTCTGGACAGATGACTAACTTGAAATTCAATAAATCATCAGGATCTGGAAATTCAGTGGTACATGTTTTTGGTAGATTCAATTCGTTTATATCTACAAATAACACAATAACAATTAATTGAAATTATTTAAAGTGATGTGATTATGATAATTTCAACCTTTTGTGATTCTCAATTGAGCAGCTGAGGCTTTCTTTTGATTTCCGGGTCTTGGAGAAGCTTCTCCATCTTTTTTCTGTTGTTTTAACGAAAACAATTTAATCATGTTTTTATTTTTGAATTTATGAAATGATTTCTGATCTATCAAAACTGTCAAACGTTTCAAATTTTTATTATCACAAACAACGAAAAAACATTGAAAATTAATCACTGGCTCGAATTTCTTTACTCGTTTTCTTTCCTTTTTTTTGTAATTTATCCAGAGAAGTGTCAAATTGTCAGGCACTCAATAACACAAATTACAGAAATCTAGTAACAAATTGCGTGTCAATAATAATTACAAAACTTATCAACAGATGCCACCAAGAATTTTGTATATTTTTGACCTGTATAACAAAATATATTTTTTTTTACCGTTAACACTAAAAAGATAAATAATTTACTTGAAATTGATGTTCACAACTTTTAATTTAATTTTTCTTGTAAGAATTCACTTATTTTTTGTTACATTTTACTGTCGTCTATTGAAAGATTAGTGAGACAATTGTCATTTTATATACTGCTCCGGCAAATGGTGTAGCAAACATAGACCCGGTTAAACTTGTCTTTGATCTCTTGTACCGGGTGATTCACCTTAAACGGAAAATTCTTATGTCTAAAGAACCGAAAAAAACACCTAGCTTACTAAGGTACCGGACACAACATTTGTTATTCTTAACACTTGTCACGAGCCAGGGGCGGATTAAAATTTAAATACAATGAAATAACACATAACAAAGATTGATTGTAAAAATATTACTTGACTTCTTAAGCTGGGTGTTTTATTGCTTTCTCAAAGTCTGTACACGACTATAATAGTTATAGTAGTTGCTGTAGTCGTAATGTTTGATGACGTCATGCAACGAAACTATTAAAGCTATAGTGATTAAGCCATCCTGTATTATTATGCTACATTGGTATATTATTTCAAAAAAAAGCTTGATAAAGTTCAGTTTACACTGTGGTTCAGTAATTAAGCGTCATCTGTTGGCGAAAAGTGATTTACGTAATTTTCACCATTTAAAAAATGGTTCGTATAAAATAATTATTAATTTTATTTTTATCAATTAATAAGAGTTTTAATTGTTTGAAAGATATAAATGAATATGTTGATTAATTGTTAAACGACTGTAAGCTTGGTTGTTGATAATTGTTAAAAATAGTTAACGTAACCTCAATTTTTTGATTGTTGAAAAATTACACATTTTTAATTGAAAAATCGAGCAATTATGAAAAATGTCGCTCATAATGAAACTGTCTACACATTCTTGGAATGTTCAGTTTATGGTAAAATTCTTTTTTATAAAATTATTAAATATAAAATATTTAATAATATTATAGGTTAGATGTTGCTCAACAGCCACCAATTCTGCTACCAATTTCATTGAATTCAATTTTAAACCGAAATTTACAGAAGAAGAACAGGAGAAGATCTTAAATACGTTAAATAGCAATGATAATGATATTCTAATGAAGTAAGTTTTATTATTAATTCTAATATCAGGAAATAATCGTGTAAAATTGATAGCTTAAACGTATCGAAAGTGAAGATTAAAAATATGGAGAATTACAAGAATAAGAAAGGGCCGTTTAAAACGTTAAACGATGTCTTAGAAGTTGACGGTTTAGGTATAAAGATACTTGAAAAACTTTGTGAACAAATTATAACTCATACACCTAATAATGATGATGTAAAAACTAGACAAATTAATCAGACAAAAAAACAGAAACAACTCGTAATACCTCCATTAACACCTAGTAAAATATCAGTATGTTGATTTAAAATATTTCGTAATTAAAATACAAGTCTTATGAATTGTATTTTTAGCATATATCAACAGCTGTTGGTATACATTTAACACCGATGGGTGTTAGTTGGGCGAAATTATCGAATCTTGACCATAGACTACATAATTGGGGCTATAAAAATTTCAGTTCATTACCAAAGAAAATGTTACCTAACGAAACATTTAAATTGGTATAATCTATAAATTGGAAATTTTGTAAATTATTAGTTTTCATTGTAAACGTTTCAGGCTGTTGATATTTTAAAGAAACTTCCATCTGGTGATATTTACGTTTTCGAGGGTATATCCTCGATAAGTCTACAAGGCCAAACACAACCAACTACAATGACATCGTATGCACAACAATTAGAACTGACATCAATGTTGATGGCATTAATTAATACAAGTCCAAAACACAATCCATTATTTGATGACACAATCAATGATAATAATGGTGAAAATAATAGGATTTACTTTTTAAAATCGAAACTGCCTGCAAGGTAATTTTAATTCTTTTGTTTTGTACTTTGTATGGGAAATTAATTTCTTTATAGATTATTTAAGACGTTAGTTGGTAATGAGAAAGTATCGGCTGTTTCAACGGTATCACAATTAATTGGTATAAGCGACAATTTTTCGTTGCCATGCAATCAAATTGATTTAGATGAAAAATTAAAGGATGATTATTTAAATCAATCACCATTAAATAAGGAACTTTTAGGACAGGCTTTAATGTTAGTTAGTGCATTTACTGATGTTTGCATATGCAAATTACCAATTAGTTTAAGTGCAATTGCACCCGGTAGGCGGTAATTAGTCAATATTGTTAATAAAATTTACACGTTTAGATAATATTAATTTTGATTTTCCTAATTAATACTGATATGAGAATAACCATTAGATGATGTAGTCTGTTTAATAACAATGGGAATTTTCCACGTTTTTTGTTGTTGTTGATGTTATTGTATTGAAAGAAATCCGGGGCCGATTTTACTGTTAAATCTAAATCTAGGTGATCGTCTATTGTTGTCAAGGATGTGGGCTATGTTTTTTTTTTTGTTGTTCTTGTTGATAATAAACAAGTCAAACAATCCCTGTATGAAAAGTTGGTAAAGATTTCAACATATTTGTGATTACCTCTATTTATCCTTGGAGTAATTAATTCAGTTTTTGTTTTGAGCTCAAGAATTAGTTTTTCCTAGATAATAAATCATTTCAACTGATTGTGAATTTTCTCAGTAGATAAAAAAAATAATAATAAAAAACAGTACTGACGAAGTAGTACTTCATATACATATTTTTATTTACAAATTTTTTTGATAGATTATTCGAATTATAAACTGGCTCTATCCAGTTTTATCAGTTTGTCTAAATTTTTTAGGTGTATTCTAAAATTAGTGAATGATTCTTTGTTTTTCTACCCTAAAAGTTGTTTTTCTTTTGGAAAAATATTAGCAATAATAATAACAACAACAGCATCAACCTACAACCGACGCACTCATATTGATCTGTGCAGTAGCAATACGAGGTATTCTTGACAGTATATGGAACGGTGTATTACTTGGCGCCACGACGCTATAAAAAAATAATAATAATAACGCCAAGAAGTGCATAATTACAAACCGATGAATGTTACGTATTTAATGTGTTTGTGTAAAATGTTATATTAATTTTAATGATAATTAATAAACCTCATTATTTTTATTTGCAAAATAAAAATTATAATCATCATATCGATAATAAAATTGGGTAATACTGATTCAGTTCAAGATGATTATAGTAAACAATATACAAATAATGCAGGCAAGTATTTATTGTGTTGATATTTTTTTTTTATTATGACATATTAGAGATAATCCTATAAAGTATTTATAAAAACAGATCAATACTGTAATATAGAATTGGTGGATACGTTTATACAGGCACGCAAAGGTCTGGTCGATTACACTTTATCAACACCGAAAATTATAGAAATTAGGAGAAAAATTGATTGACCTAAGAATATTTTCAGTACGACATTGAAAGATTTTATCATCTTTTATATTTATACGACTTTTATTTTTATTTTTCTGTGCTTTCCTGCAAGTCCAAGAATGATTGTCCAAAGAAAACGAAAAAAACCCGAGATTTTGTTTTGATAACATCGTTATTTTTAAGCATCTCAGAAAATCATATGATATGCATATATGTATATGAACTTTAATTGAAACATTTATGTTTTTAACAATTTACAGAATTTATTTGAATTATTTCACTACAAATCCATTATGAGCGATTACCGTATGTTGTATAATCAATATTTATAAACTGATTAACTGATTAGTTGTAAGTTAATCCAATATGTATAGTTATCAACATTCCTGGACTTTGTACATTTTTTTTTTGTTCATTTTGGTATAGTAGCAGTTTCACCTTGCGATCAGAGCGGAAAAACGGAAATTTCCGCATTTTATTGACTTAAAAAACACTTCCGTTTCCAGCCAATTTCGTTATTTGTTTATCTAATAAATTTATTTATGATTGAAAAGTGAACGGATAATTCACCTTGAATTTTTATTTTGTGTAGTTTCTGTAATTATTATTGTAGTTGATTGAAACCCTTGTAAATTCAACTGTAATTAAAAAAAATTCATGAAGTCATCATATGATTCACACATAGGATTCAAGGTTTAAGTCAAGGATACAATTTTTCTCTAATTTCTTTCTTGAAGTAATAATTTTTTTTTCCTCTGGCTTGTTATTTTACTATAGTTTATTCTTATTGTAATAAAATTTGTTGTCATGATCAACCAGCAGAACCTGTTTTTTGTTATTGTTTAAAATTGAGAAAATGGTTTTGGTGACAAAAACTATATAGGCTCTTTCAGCACGGTTGATGCCTGAAACGTTTTTATGTCCTTATCAGTAGATCAATGCCATTTGGACTCTAAATAATAATGTTTATTTTTAAAATCTTTGTTAGCTGTAATCTTTTTAGATGCATTTATTTATAATTGGTATACTATACAGGGTGAAATCTAATTACTTTTAATCCGAGAAACCAGGTATAAGGCCCGAAAAACTGAGCCTATTCATATAATACAGTAGAAATCGGTTGCAACGACAGTGAAGAAACCAGCCCAACTTTATCGTAATACATGGAATTCAGCGAGGATTTCTAATTTTCGTGGTTATTAGTAAAGCCTGGATTTCGCACCATAGAGCGTGCGAAAGGAAATGAAATTTCTAGAAAAATTTCAATGTTTGACTCTACCTTTAGTCTGCTTCTGCTTTGTTCCAAACAGTAATAAATGATAATCACATATTTAAGGGCAAATCGATTTCACCCTGTATAAGAGCCATATATTCGGTATAATTGAAACTTTATCCCAAAGATAAACGAATATGTCCCTTCAATCTTGGCTATCTTGTTATATGTTAATTTTATTCGAAAAAGGAATGCGTGTTTTTTAATCTTCGGACACGCTCATTTAAGGGGTAAAATAATCTTTTAAGTTTCATCTTCCACAATAAAAATTAAAAAATGTGCACGTGGTACTTGCAAGTCCGAAATTTATATACAGGAGAGTGCTGCTGAAAAATAATCAATTATTGGACAAAAATTGATGGGAAAACCGATTATAGTTAGAAAGAGTTATTGTTTACTCTTGAGGCTTAGTTTTGTCGATAAACGAAAAAACAAGTGTGACTTACTTTTTAGCGACCTTTCAATGGTGTTAATTTTATCGGAATACAAGCAGCAGTTTCTTTGTTATACTTCCGGCAAAGTTAAGTACTTACATTATTTTCAATGCATTTCAAAATTATTGTCTAAATACTCAAAATTGGAAAAAACAGCAATTTGGTAAATTACTTTATCACTTAAATTTTCATGTATCGAAAGATAAACAAGCTCAGCGGGACCACCTAGGAGGTTTTTTTTTCTGTCTAAGAACGAAATTTATTTTAATATGAACTTAGTTTTAGTTTTGACGTATTTCCTCATTTTTAATAAGATTCATTTAACTAAAACGCTAAAAAATGTAAAAATCTTCCACAAACTTGTTTAACTTGTCGTAAATCAATCTTTTTATTGTTTCTTATTGTTAGTCAATTATCAAGTTTTGTCGATAGGTTAATAATATTTTGCTTTTAAATTTTATAATTGTGATAATGAGACTATTATTATAACTTTAATTGAGTTTAATTTGGTGAGGCTCACTAGCTCGTTCTAGTATTATGATGATTCAACGACTTCATAATTGATCATTCTTTAAATAATTCAATAGTGATATAGTACTTGTAAGACTTTATTTAATTATGAATGCGACATTTTAAAGTATTTAGAACACTTCATTTTATTTTAATTTTATTGTTTTATTATTTTATGATACGAATGAAATTTGTACTCGATTATAAGGCGAATTTTAAATACATATTGTCACTTTTAATAATACATAAACATTATCTAATACACGTGCATGAAACAACAATGAAGGAAAAAATAATTGACATTTCTTCCTGTTTACAAACTAACGTTTTAATTGAAAAAGAATTCGCATGATTGATAACGTTGTAGTTTATACGAATTTATTCAAAAACAGATAAATTCTTTAATTATGAGGACTAAAACGATATTATTAGGACTTAGATAGCCTCTTTAATCTTTTAATTTTTTTTTCATTAATTATATGCATGCATATCATCCATGTAAACACATATAATCTTATTGACTATGTTGTTAATTCTGTCTAAATTTCGAGAAACGACTAAAATTTAAGTTTTTATCTAACACTTTTAAAAAATTCAAATATTCAAGTTTCGATAATTTGTGGATTACGGTCCTGACTACTATTGCCAAGGTATTAGAAATTCTAATCATCTACAATCATTTACAATTAGTTAAATTGAGTAAACAAATAATGGAAAGAGTAAAATTATTGTTACATATATCTTATTATATTTAATCATATAGAAAAACAATTATAATTAATTAAAATTGTTATATTTTAACAACATAAATAACCTATTGATCCCACCTTATTTTCTATACTATTTAAAACCTTGCCGATTGCAATGTTGCCATGTCCTGTTTGTGAACTGTCACAATTACTGTCACGCAGTCGATTAGTGTCTAGTGGAATTTTGATGTCTGATGTCTTATAATTATTATTTTCTAATTGTCTTGAGTAATTATTGATTGATTTTTGATAAGTTTTCGTTATCAACAGTTTTGTTTATTGTTTAATTTTTATTCTACATATGGTGGTGTAATTTCGGTAAAAAATCGGTACGTTTGTGTTCTTGTCATTCAACTATACAAACACGGAATTAAAGTGGTTTATCAACAATAAAAACAACAACCAACGGTAAGGAGGAGGAGGTGGAGGTGGAGGCAAAAAAAAACAAAAACGAACGAGTGGAGGAGACCCCCAGTGAGAGAGAACGGCAGGTCAGAACGTGGCACGTTGTGTCAATGTTATTATTATTGTTATTATTTACTATTATTATTCTTAAAATGAGTGATTATTGTTATTATTGTTCAATTAGAATTATTTGCGCTCTTATGTGTATTATGCATATTTCGTTAATTTTTCGTTTGTTGTGTGTTAAAAGTCGTTAGTGATTGTTGAGAATATTTGGGGAAGAATCGTAGTGAAAGAAACTTGGAAAGTGTGGCCGCAATTTTTGTTATTTAACAAAAGTAGAATCAAAGAGTATTAAAAGAAAGAAAAAAGTACGATTTATATTCAGGTAGTGAGAAGATTATCAAAGCCGGATTTGGACTGGTTTCAGAAAATATTGTAATAGTGACCTTTACCATTTTTACTATCATAATTTTGTTATTGTTTTTTTGGTTTTGTTTAAAATTACTATTCGGGAATCAGTGTTTGTGTGATTTTCCTGAAACAACAATTTTTTCCCATCATCTTCAAACCTATAATCAATCAAGTATGTATTACTAACTGTTTAAAATAATTAAAAATTTACTAATTTTTAAAAATATGTAATAATAACAATAATAACTTTGATAGATAATAGCTTTGATATACAGCGTGTCCCAATGAAAACTAACCCATGATCAGTAGCGTAACTATTCGTTTGCGTAGATTTTTCAAAAACAACTTTAAATTTTGGGTAATTTTAAGATTTGCTTCTATTCATATTTATGGCGCATGATTGCGATGAAATTACCGAACGGCTTTATTTTTCATAGGCTTTCATTAAAGGCAAAGTACCCAAGAACAGAATTTCAAAATACTTGGGATTTCTCAGATTTAAGAACTTTTTCTCAACTTAAACCTTAATTTGGTCGTGTAAAAGTGTATAAAATCTCTTTTTAAACTTATAATAATCGACTTTATTTATTCGTCAAAATTGTTTTAATCGTCAAAATTTTACCTTTTAAGATTAGTGCCATAAAATGACATTTTTATCTCGAGTAAATCATGTTTAAACTCTTACCGTGGGTTGAATCATTCATTATCAAATATTTAACAATGAATGGTGCAACCCAGGGTTAGTGGTGGTAAAAAATCTTATCTTAGTATTGAGGCTTATAAAAACTCATTATAGTCGTTAGTCCTGTAATAGTACATTAAAAAAACGAGTTTTTTAATGGTCGAGTGCAGGAATGACTTCTCAAACGCGTTTTTTATACTATTTTTTCTATTTTGCACCCTTTTGTTCCCTTTTTTTAATAAAAATTGAACCCTTGAAATTTAGGGAATTTTGCGGCAGTTGGTATTAACTAGAGCGACATTTTAAAATTGTTCAATTGTTTTCTCTTCTGCACTTGCTCGATTGTTTATATTTAAATTTAGAAACCATCACAAACGTAAGTGACAATAATAAATTCATTAAAAATTTTGTATCAACAAATAATGAACCTAAGATTACGATAAATTCTAGCGTTACGTCTCATGTAATCGTTACCGTTTATAATAATTGCACATTTAACGAAAATAAATAAGTAAAATCACAAAATAATTTGAGGTTATATTGTCAATGTCAACTTTTGTTTTTCGCAACACCAATCACATAGAAAATGAAAGATGCATATGCAAGCTGCCAACCTTAAGAAAATAAATTATACTAGGTATTAAAATACCCAAAAGGAGTGCTTTAATAGGTATTAAAGCACTCCTTTTGTTACATTAACAACGCTATTATAGACGCAAAATAGAAAAAGTAAATTATGGTCTTCAAATTTAACTTAATTATATTACTTTATGATAAGTGATAAGAAGCATTTTAAATTTTTGTTTTTTCTATATTTTTTAGTGATTTTATTTAAATTGGAATCATACAATTTTCACCCTAATTTTTCTAATTTATTATTTTGTGATCGGCTACTTACAATTTTAGTTCACAACACTATTTTTCACGACTGATTTAAAATTTAGTAAGGTTCTGTTGATTGATCTAGGTACATTTTAATCGTATTTATCATCAAATCATCATACAGTACGTTTACACGGTGTTATAACTACACTGCGAGCTTAACTAAATCAATTAACTTGCGCCCGTTTACATCGTTGTTAAGATAATTGTAGTCAAGTGAGTTAGTAGTTTATTTTTAAAATACCCGCGTACACTTGATAAGGTGGCTAATTGCAGTTTCAGATAACTAAATATTTTAAAATAATAAAACAAAGTCGTTTATTGTCTAGGATATCACTTTTGCAGTCGTTTATTCTAGTCCTGTATTTGACAGTTCTTGACCATAGTTGTGTTAACACATCACGGCGCGTTTACACTGTTGTTAAAGTAGTGTTAACTAAGTTACCACCTTAGTTAACTACGGTGTAAACGTACTGATTGACTTAAATACAAGAATACTACACTTACAAAATTTAATACATTTTATTTGGGTTCTTAGACTTGAGGGCCTGGAATTTTTGCCGATTTAACTAGATGTATGTACAATAGTCGAATTAAAGTGAATTGGTTTTCTTTTAAAGGTACCTATTATCTAGGTGATTTTCACAAATTTTCAATTCTTTTGTCGAAATTATTATCTTCAAGACACTTAATTATGTCTATAAAGAAAAGTTCAACAACAAAGAAAAATTGTTGATATGGTTAATGAACTTGTCTGACTTAAAATCGTGTTTTTTTTTTTATTATTTTCTTCTTCAAGAAATATTTTAAAAACCATCAGCACAGCAGCAGTAAGAAATTTTAGAAAGTTCATTATCCGATATACAATCTTTAGCGATTCCTTTTTTTAATGTTTCTGAAAAGAAAATTCCATCGTTTAGTTGTTTTATTGTACTGAAACATTTTGTACATGCATGCCCGTATTTGGTATCCACCTACTTTAATAATTTAAAAGTCAACTCGATTTGTACTTGTACGTGTTTGTGTGTGTATTGAATATTAATTTACTATTTGATTATAGTCAATGCATACAAATTTTCATTTATAATTTACATATAAAAGAACGTAATACGCCAATATACAATTTTTATTAATAGTCTAAAAACAAAACAAAACATACTCTAATTAGTACTTAAAATACATAGTTCAAAAAACATAGGTATAGGTACAAAGAAAACAATAATGAAAATGTTTTAATTAATAATTATTATGATGATAATTGTAATTATAACCATAATTATGCTAATATTTCTTATATTCAATAAATTGAGCGTCCTTCACGTATAGTTTTCATTCTTCTATATTTGCACGTTTTTATTTTTTTTGTAATCTTCAATCTAAGACAATAGATACAGATTCTAATTTATTGTAATTCTAATTATTAGTGTTGTAATGAGGACAATCATTGTTCATATTTTTTTCCCTTCGACAGTTTCTCAATGTTTATACAATTTGATGATGAAAACAACGAAAGTGCAGAATTATTAGAAATTTTATTAAATTTCATAAAAGCAGTAACTATTTTGCAAATAAAAAAAAAACTAGATTGTGGTTTGGAATTGATTTAATTGGCACCCGCATAAATAATCTTCGATGGTACACAATTAAATTGTGTACCATTATTGATAGACTTATCGAATTTATTTGAGAGAATTTCAATGTCAATTTGTTAAATCAATCATTGCGATTATATTCATACACGAGCGAGAATAAATATTCGCAGCTTTTATTGTTTGAGGTTTATGCATTTTTTCTAAACATTATCCATATTTTTATATTTGCTTTTATTACATTTCAACCACAAGAAATACGCAATTTATTTGCAAATAAATTATAATTTTTACAATACAATAGAAATTCTAATTAAAATTTTCCATGCCTTTAAGGGGACTAAAATTAATAATCGATATACCTATATACACAATAGTTTAAATTTCATTTCTATTTTTCTATGGCACTTTTTTTTTGTTGGTAACTAATAATTATCAAATACTCATGGCATAATGAGAATATTTTTCTCACCTAATTGTTTAATTACCTTCATGTGATAAAGTATCCTTCAAGGTAGCATCTAAATCGGTTAATTATTTAAATTAATGATTAACACTACTACTTAATGATAAATTTTTATAAAATTTGTTGTTATATTGATTGAAAATTGAGATTGGTGCATCTAATTAGAAAAAATCTGGCTCTCCTTGTCTGCAGGTAAAAACGACGATCTTCAAACAGTCTCCAATACTAAAAGTTATCATTATAATAAATTATTATCATACGATAATACTGATTGGTATTTGTTTGTCTATATCGTTAGTTTTACGGCATTTAATCAATCAAAAGAAGTCGTCCTAAAGTTTATGACTTAATTGACAACATGTAAAAATAATAGATTTGCAACGAATGTCGATGATTAATGTATGGATTAAGAAATGTTGTAAATTAGATTTAGAGTTTTTTCAGTAGTTCATTTATGTGTCAATGCAACAATGCGATGATGATTAATTAAGAATTAAAGCGTTGATGATTATTTATTGTTTTGCAAAAGTATTTTCCTATTTTGCGTTGGAAATAGACTTATTTTGACATAAAAAGTAGTGTGGAAATGAAATATTTCTTAACTACTTTGAGTGTAGAAATATCTAGGATAATTTATTTTTTAGAAGTTGGTAACACTTGCCTTATTATTGAAATGTCACTTTTTGACAGATATTAAAAACAGTCAATTTAAATAAAAATTTTATTTCATTTAATTCAAATTGTTTCTCCATTGCATTTTCAACAATTTCCCACAGTTCGGGTGGAGTACACGATAAGTGGTCACACATTTTCACTTAAAAATTGTAATGAAAATGGAGACTAAAACAATTGAAAATCAACTTGATGGATACTAGATACAAAAATTGAATATCGGTCACACCTACAATACCAACTCCTATAAAATTCCCTAAATTTCCAAAATTTATTTTTTTTTGCAAATAGGGTGCAAGGGGGTGCAAAATAGGAAAAATAGTATAAAAAACTCGGTTCAGAAGTCAATTCCTGCATTCGACCATTAAAAAACTCGCCGCTTCGCGGCTCGTTTTTTAATATTGGTCTCATGCAGGAATTGTCGACTTCTGAAACTCGTTTTTTAATATACTATTGTCTACTTTTATACTGTTGGATTAACAGTTTTGGGTGATGCTTTAAATCGTATTGGTTTCAGAATTTATTGATTTCTACTTTATTATTCTGCATATTTGTAGCGATATAGAAAGTTTTGTCTATTAAAGTCAGTTCTAAGCAATTCTAATTTTTTTTTTCCAAACCGACAGGTTCTTGTTCAGAGAGAATTCTTGGTAAAATTTAAAATTTTCCTCCTTGACGATCAAATATAAAAATCATCAATACTGTTATATTTATAATGGTTATTGTTCCATCAAATCTATATAATTGTGCTTTTTCGACTTTCCTAGTTGAGTGTTCATCTAAACGTATTTTTGTAACGATCAGACTGTATTAAAAATAGAGTTCGTTATTTCTATCTGTTCTCTAATCTAATATGTGTGCGTATTACAAATTCGTTCTTCTAATATGGTAAATGTTTAGTAATTTGAAAAGTGGAAATTAAAAAAAAACATGGTAGTAACGTCAATGTAAAATAAAACTGGTAAGAAAAAAGTTAACTCGATTGACGTGAAATAGTAATTTACAATGTTGATTAGCAGACACTGTAGTCTAATAAATAATGTTAAATTCTATAAACAAATTCACAAACGGAAAAAAATCACAAGATTTTCTAGAATAAATAATTTACGATAAAATTTATACAATATACAGCGTCAATTTTTAATTAAACTCGTGGTATATTATTAGTTATAAAACAAAAAAACTTGCTTCGAAATATATGTTAATGTAACAAAATGGAAATTTATAAAGATATAAATCTATAATAGTTGTTACTATACAGAATTGTTTTTAACCTATATGCATGAAAGGCAAAAAAAAAGTTTCAAATCCAAATCTCCAAGGATAACAGCGAAAAAATTATTATAAATTGCCACTAATAGACTTTCAAGATGAATAGACAGGAAAAAAAAAACATAATTTTTTTACCTCCTTCTCCTTTTATTATTGATAATTTATAAGTTTTTAATAAAATCGTATTGATCTATGTTTCAGGACCACCTTGAATTAATACTTTTAGAAAATTCTAATCATGGTAAGTATGTGAATTATTAATTGTTTCATCTAATTCCCACTTTCTATAAAATATAATTATTATACTTCTATTAAATTGGGATATTCCACAATGTTTTTTTTTCTGTTCGAAAAATTTCCAGTCTTGTTTTTAGTTAAATTACTGCTACTTTGTTTTATGTAGATTACATTAATGGGAGTATGTAGGTAATTAATTAACGATTATTTGGAAAAAAGAAATATTTGTTTTATTGCTTAATCATGATAATTGCATTGAAGCACCCATACAATTATTCTTCAAACTCTTTTTTTTTTTGTTATATTTCATTACTATTCTATTTAAACATAGACAAAGAAAAAAATAATCGTTTATTGTGTAATTGTTTATTTAATATTTGTGGTCAAGCACCCGAAAATTTTGCACTAAATCTTTGTAAATTTTATAACCCAACCATAAAAATTTTCAAGTTAGTGGAAATATTAAAAAAAAGACACGTTTTAATTTTTTCACATGATAGTTTGCACGTTTAAACTAACGATAAGTCCTTTAATTTATTGTCTGTTTCCATTTTTAATTATTGTATTGTTTTATGTCATTAACTAGATAAGATAAGTTTATTTTTGATATTTGTTTATGATTTCATTTTTGTTTTATTTAATTTTTTTGTATTCTGTTGTAATAGGCAATAAAGAGGCTACGGTACATTTCGTTGATTCAACATAAATTTGAAGGTGGGCCACCTAAAAATGACATTACCAATACAAACGTTGTGTGGCGATAATAAATCAGTACCACTGAAACGTGGTGGTGGAGGAGGCTTAATAACAACAACAACAACAACAACAACTGCTTCAACTACAACAACATCAACAACAGCAAGTAGAAGAGGCCGTAGAAGAGTTTGTTTGAGTGCAGCTTGGGCTGATCCACCTAATATCAGAAAAGAACGTCGTCGTGCCATTTATTCATGGTCAGTGGGTTACGGCACACTGACTGAATTAGAAGAATCACCATTTAAACAGGACCTTAACTATAATAAAGGTGAAAAAAACAAACAAACAATAAACCTCTTAATTGTCATTATTTTAGTTGTAGATAAACATTGATAATCACATTGTACTTATCATTTGTTATCCATATATCTGTGTTTTCCTTATTAAAATTGATTACAATATAATTTTATCAGTGTTTGTTGTAAATTGTGTAACATGTTTTATATTTTAGGAGGAAAAGTGGCTGATAATACAACATTATTAGAACCGCGGGACCGTCGCTTAATTACAACATTACCAACAATACATGCACCAACAACATCATCATCAACAATATTAAAACAATCACCACCAGCTGCCCCACGCCGGTCCCGCAGTCGTCTTGATTTATTTGCTATGCCTGGTATAAAAACATTGGTAAATCGTCGAAGGAATAGTAATTCAGAAATAACGCAATCATCACCATTAGTTAATAAAAGTAATGGTAATGCGTCATTGGCAACTACACCAACAACAACAACAAATACTGGTAATAGTACTGGTAATCTAATAAAACCAGCAATTAGTTTAGCAAGTTTACGTAAATATGAAACAGTGTTTGCACTTACAACAACAACAAACAATGCTTTACGTTCATCATCATCATCGAGTAGTATTGAACCATTACAGCCTGTTAATCGTTTAAGGGCAACAACAACAACAACAAAATCATCATTAAATAATGAATTATCATTATCGAATTCAAAGATATGTTCAAGATGTTCAAGTATATTAACATTAGCATCAACATCGAAATACTCATTAAATTCAACAACTGGATTTGTTCCTGTTTTATTAAAAGATGCAATGTTATTGTGTAAATTATGTTTAGTTGAAATACCGTCCAAGGATGCTTGTTATTTAGAAGACTGTAATTGCGCCTTTTGTGCTGATGTATTTATTATTAAATACCACCTTTTTTTATCTTGTTTTTAATTATTTTAATTATTATAGTGCATGAAAGTGTATGTGGAATTTGAAATAGCCCAAGGTGCATACGATATTTCCTGTCCTGATGCCCAATGTCCATTGAAAGGTGTTTTACGTGAAGAAGAGATTAAAAGACTGGCAGGCAGTGAGTTGTTTGAAAAACACAAAAAGTACAGATTGAATAGAGGTAATAATAATAATAATAATCAATTATATATATATATTTAAATATTGTAATAATTATTTATAGAAATTGAATTAGATAAAAGTAGGACGTGGTGTCCACGGGCTGGTTGTGAAACTGTATGTAAATTATGTCCAACACAACAATGTCAGCCACAAAGTGTACATTGTCCTAATTGTACAACAGATTTTTGTAGTAATTGTAAATTAGAATGGCATGATGGTTTAACATGCGATGAGAATAGTAAACAATTAGCAAAAGAAGGTAAAACTGAGGATGCTGGTATACCATTTAATTCAGATCTCATCAAATGCTGCCCAATGTGTAATGTTCCTATTGAGAAAGATGAAGGCTGTGCACAGATGATGTGTAAACGTTGTAAACATGTTTTCTGTTGGTATTGTTTAGCCAGTCTAGATGTAAATAATTTAATTTTTTTTTTTTGTAAAAAAACAAACCAAAATTTCTTATCCAATATTTGTAGGATGACTTTTTATTGAGACATTACGATAAGGGCCCATGTAAAAATAAATTAGGACATTCAAGGGCATCAGTTATATGGCATAGGACACAAGTTATTGGTATATTCGCTGGTTTCGGTATATTATTATTAGTTGCTTCGCCATTATTATTATTAGCAGCACCATGTATTGTTTGTTGTAAGTGTCGTGCATGTAATGCAGGGACCACAAAATTGGACAACGATGAAGATCCAGTTGTTGTTGAAGAATCTTGATTTGTATATGTTGTTATTAGTTGGAAATTTCAAGTCATGTAGTAATATGTTTGATTGCTTATTTTCGTTATTGTTTTCCATATTTATCTAGTCCTGAAATTCTATTATTTTACAAAAAAAATCTACATGACGGTTGTCTTATTATTTAATAATTATTTTTAAATTAAACATCACTTCTTTTTAATAATTTATTGGACAAACAATGAGAGAAAGAGTTTGGAGCATGGACGGGACTCTGTGATAGAATTTTGATTGAATTGCCGCCTATGACTTAAACTCTATTAATAATTTATTATTATCATTATACTTAAAATGTTTCGCTTTGATGGCCAATAAGTAGATGATGCGTTTGAAAAAATTCTTAATTATAGATTTTTATTGTATAAATAACCATAATTTAGCTGTTTATTAGAATGCTGTGATTTTAATATTTTATAAAAAAAGTAAGGAAGGTATTTTATTTTTTATTGTTTAGAAATTTTGTTAATTTTATATGTTTGTTTTCACAACTTACAGTATTCTAATTAATGCAGCAAATTGGAGTGACTAAAAGGCCTTAAAATACACATGTACAACTTGTTAAATTCTACTCAATGATTCCCAATTCTTATGTGATTCTATATAATCTTCCTTGTATCATTTAAAAAATGATAATTGTTCTCGTTTCACCCCATTCTATCTATTGTAAAATAATTTTTTGAGTCGCTAAAATAACATTATTATTAATATTAACAAATTTTATTTGTTGAACTTACTATTGTTTAAATAATAACATATTTAATTATTAGTTATTTTATTTGAGAAAAATTGTTGCATTCATTTTTTTATTTTGTTTAAATTATGAATATTCAGTTTGAAACAAATTGTATAAATGAGGACTATTTAACTATAAATAGTTTTATATAAATGTAAAATGTATATATTGTTAAAAATTCATAGGTTTAATTAGGTACTGTGTACTTATTATTATTGATGATGAACAAATTAATAAAAGCCTACATTAGTAATATAATCTTTAAAGTATAATTTACAAATAATACATGATTTTTCAGCTTATAGATTTAAAATTTGAAGAAACCACCCTTGAATAAATTAACCCGGCGCATCCACCATTTTTCAATCCCAAAGTCTAGAACAGTCTTACTCTTGAATGACTTTGATTTACAGCTAGACAGGTATGAATTCTGGATGAAAAAGGTAGATGTTTAATTAGAATTTTATTAAATATTTAGAATACATTTTTTCTACGAGGGACTCAGTCCGTTTGGCGGCCCTTTAATCCGCGAGTTTATCCACAAAGTCTCTATACTATTGTAAGTATCGTAAAATTGATCAAATAATACAACATTATTATTATTCGAAGTGTACGATAATAATTGTTTAATGTAATATAAAGCTTCTTGGTGTGTAACTAATGAATGTTGAGTTACAGAATCTTCCTCTTTGATATCGACACAATCCCCATCGTCATACATCTTAATCATGTCGTCGAACATCAACATATGTTTAGGTGGAAGTAATTCGTTTTGTAAATTCAACGATAAAGCCTGTACCATCTGATTCAATTCGATCAAGGATGGATCATTGTCGATGAAACATATCGGTTGGAAATAATCGTTTGGACGGAAATGTTTTTGGATTGTTTGTTGTGATAAATTTCGCCAAGATTGATCGATCCAACGCGATGCATCGAATGTTGTTATATTATTATTGAATTCGATAAATGAATTACAATGTTCATTTGTTGCAAATAAATATTCCAACATGTTTTTTCTGTAATTAATTTTAAATAATTTAACAATATCTCGATTGTAATTCGTGGGGAAATATTCGATTTTAATATTGTACAAATCTTTTAGTATTGTGTGTGATGGATTATTCTCAAGAAATACGACGATTTTTCGATCGTCATTCTTCATTTTCTCATCGATTGAGTACAACCATTCGTTGAATATTTCTGCATTGGTACAAGCTGTCTTACTCGTGCACCATGTTAGTGGTAGATAATCGACATTAACATCAATTGGTGGTTGATTGCCAACAATTAGAGGCTTTAATTTCTCACCGCTAGCACTACAACATAGATGGACAATTAATTTTTCAGTCTTTTCTGGATTATTTAATGATTCCTGTGAATTTTTCGTCGGTATTTGCCGGTACAATAGCACAGTATCGACAATACAAAATTGATCTTTTACAGCGTAATCTTTGAGGATATTTTTTAATCTATTTTTAAATTTATTCGTTATTCGTTCCAAAGGCTCGCTCTTTGTCTCTCCATTACCGTTATTACTAAACATTTTTGTTTCGTATTCTAGGGATGAATTGGGTTGATTATTGTTACAATTATTTGAATTTATCCTCAATTTAATATCGTGCCGTTTTGTGAATGCATTCAACCAACCGTTACTGGCACGAAAATTATGATTATTTAGCCGTTTGGCGATTTCTTTCGCCTGTTTCTGTAACATGGAACCAGTTACTTGAATATTATTAGTGCGACAAAATTGGAAAAATTCTAAAACACCATCGTTAATTTCATCGTTTTCAGTTTTACGTAAACGCCGTTTCCTATTATTATTCTTATAGTTATCTTTGTAAATATTCAAAATATCATTACGATTTTTACCAATATTCCAGATTGTTGTTTTTGATACACCAAATTGTTTACTCAGTTTGCGTTGGCTGATTTTCTTTTCTAATAAATCCAATACCTCTTTCTTTTTCTCAATTGTTAATTCTGATGCACGTTTAACTTTTGTACTTGCAGCCAACATTTTTTTTTTTTAAATTAGTTTCAACTATAAAATAATACGTGGAAGAAGAAGCTATAAAACGATCAACTTTGGGAGTGGTTGTTGGTGGTTGTGTTACAAAGGTGGTCAATTCGACAAGTTCAATGGTCCAGTGCTGCTACAAATAATAATACTTTTACGGATAGATTTCCAACTATATTATTGGCTTTCGGGCAAATATTCAACCAATCAAACGTACAAGTAAAAATACGCAAATTATTGATGGTGAAGTTACACAAAATGTTGCCGGACTTGGTAATGTATAGAATTTACAAATTTTTGAATTTACAACAACTTGCTTATACAATTATCGATAAATAAGATAGTATAGTATTGAATGATTGTACAGATTTTTGTAATTTTGACTAGTAAATGTTGCAAATTTTCAAAATCAGTAGCTTGATGAAATAAAGACTTATTGGCAACACCGCTTACAAATTTCTTTCCTTCCATAAGTCAAGGTGACGTTGAGCGACAAAGAGTTTGTGAAAGTTTCTGAAAATTTTTACAAATTCCTGAAAAATATCACACTTGTAAGCATTCTATTTGGTCCATTCTTCATATTACTTATATTAATGATAAGCGTTTCAATTATTATTCCAGTAATTTCCAGAACCTAACCTCACTTTTCTCCTTTGTGAATTTTCCAGTTTATTTTACAATGAATAATGATGATTTATTAGAAGATAGTGATAGTAGTGATGATGATTATGTACCAGATACGAAACCAAATGAACAACTATCAGAAATCGATTCAGATGGTGATCCCGAAGAACCAATAAGTGACAATAAAGGTAGAACAACAAAGAAACGTAAACGAAAACCGACAAAATCGAGGAAAAAACAAAAACTTGATACAGAAGAAATTGTAACAACATCCGAGATAAAAGAGGAATTGACTGAGGAGGAGAAGAAGAAGAAAGACGATGAATTATGGGCTGATTTCTTAAAAGATACAGGTTTTCAATCGAAAAACAATAAGAATAATGATGAAACTAAAACACTACCAAAATCCACCACTAGTACTACTACTACTACTACAACTGCAAATATACCAACAAAACGAGTGGATAAAGTGAAAATAACACAAGTTTTTGAATTTGCCGGTGAAGAAGTTCAAGTGGAGAAGGAGGTGGCTCGTGATTCAGCTGAGGCACGTTTATTGAATAAAACAAATCCTGAAACTAGTAATAAAAATAGTAATAAAATACAAACTAAAGGTGGTGGTCTGGGTGGTATAAGTAATGTTCTAAGTCAATTAGGTAAAAAACCGAAAATTAGTACATTAGAAAAATCGAAATTAGATTGGGATCAATTCAAGAAAGAGGAGAATATTGATGAGGAATTAAGAACATTTAATAAAGGCAAAGATGGGTTAGTTTCAATCAAATTAATGTTAATTAGATAAATTTTAATTTGTTTGTATTTATAGATATTTAGAAAAACAGGATTTTCTACAAAGAGCTGATTTACGTCGATTTGAAATCGAAAAGGAGATTAGATCTATTGAGAGAAGTAAAAGATTAAATAATACATTGTAGATCTTCAAGATTATCCAGTATTTATGTGGTATTTATTTATTTTTTCTACATTCCTATTTTATTTTCTATACAGTTTTGCCAATTTTTATCAGTTCACAATAGAGAAAAAAAACAATGATAATTAAGAAATTACCTTTTAATTTTCCACCATTTAAGTCCATTTCCTATATTGAGTGTTGGTTGGGAAAAGTCATGTTTTTTTTTTTGTATAAATATATTTATTTTATATACAACATACAACAATTATTGTCAAAAGTATAGGAGAAAAATTGTACAAAAACTCAATTATTTCGATAGAGATAATCTAAAATCTAGATAGAAATTTAAAAATACATAAAAGACACATGGATATTATTGTAGTTAAAAGTTATAGAAAATATTTCTACGCCTAAAAATAGGTACATTATCATTTGTTTATAATTTGCTCTCTTTTTTGGTCAATTTTTTTTACAATTATCGTCCGCATTATTTATTGTAGTATAACATTGAATCAGATGAATAGATTTGACAGATTTGTTAAATAAATAGACGAAAGTATTAAGAATTTAATCTTAAATAATATTATTTCTTAAAAAAATCTTAAACTATTTATAATCTAACAAAAAAGGTGAAAACATAATTGTTTATTTATTGCTACAGTATATGTAAGTTTTCACAATTTTTAAATTTGGAATCTTCCCTACCAAATAGCCATGTGAACATTTGTCTTGCTTTCATACTAGCTTTCATCATACCACGACTTTTATACCATTGTTGTTGATGGTCACGATCTTCAAAATTCACAAATTTCAAACGGATTTGCGTTAAAATACCAACTAATAATTCATCAACATTATGATTTATACCAACTGAGATTTCGATGAATTTTGCACGAAATGTGCACGCTAAACATTTACCATCTGTTGGAACAAACAAAAAACGAAGTATTTAGTTTTTATAAATATTAATAAATAAACAATTAACAAATAATTGATAGCCTACACAATTTAAACTGTTTTTTTTTATTATCCACTCAATTTCTTTGCAGTTTTAATTAAATCACAGAATAAGATACATAAGAAATATATTCTCCTTTCTTTGTGTTGTTATTTTATCAAAGACGTAAGATTTCTGGATATCTTCTATACGTTTATTGCAATCTACCCGATTTTACTTTGATTGAACTTAAATCCCTCTAAATTTTCAAGAAAACTCATCACACGAAAAAAATGCAGACACTACATTCAATAAATGAAAGAATCTTGTGTTTTATTGCCATTGAAAAATGATTGTTCTGAATCTATTGAAATAACAAAAAATTGGGTGATTTACTGAATTACTGCAGAAAATAACTGAATAGAGTGGTTGATTTGAATGCGGCTTTTATCCAGACTATTTCGTACAGGTAGTAGATTACAGAGATTTTGAAAGTTCTTTCCTCTTTTACTAACTCGAAAATTCCATTGCTCATTTATTTAACCGTATTTAATTGCTAATTGGAAAATTATCCTGAAATTTGTATTGTTCTTCATTTTTAATAACAGGAAACTTGAGGGCTTTTTCCGTTCGAGTTGGTCGGGATTTTCAATGTTTCACCATGAGTTTGATGGTCATGGAAAAGACAAAAATCTACATATCCATTCAAATACGTCTATCAATAATATTCGTCCTCTAAATTTCAACTGTTAAGTACACTCAAACGTAAAATCAACCTTAACAAATATTCAGTTCAACACCGCTTTTTCATTAATTTCTTGAAAATTATGTGGTAAAAGTTAATAATTATTGTTTGGTAACTATGCAGAATATTGATTTTTTGTTATTATTATTTCACTGATTGAGAGTATCACCTGTTTTTAATAAATATTCTAGATACTGTAATTAAAACTGAAGTACCATTTTACTTTGAAACTTGCTTTAATTGAAAACTGTTACAAAAACTGTTTGTATTTTATTTTAAAATTCTATTTTCAACTAAGGAAATTTCATTACGAAAAATAACAAATTTATTTTTATTTTTAAATATTTGAAACTGAAAGAAAACGAAATTGTTTCACCCGTTTGAACTTTTTTCCTCTTTTCTTAGTGTGATGGCAATTCACGTTAAACACTATAATTTTATTTATTCACAGGATATTAAAGAAAAATATCTAATTAAATCAATGTGAATAATTCGTTTGTTGTTTTTAATAAAATTAATAAATAAGGGTGAATTTTACCTTGTGTAGAAACGGCTCGACTACGTGCTAAATCAATTTTATTGGCTACAATAATAGCTGGTCGTTGTCTTAATAGATCAGCATCTTGTAATTTGGTTAATTCAATTTCGGCTTTTAAAAAACTCGCTTTATCAACAACTGAATAAAGTACAACAAAAGCATCAGGTGGATGTGACTTATCGATTTCCTGTAAACAACAATAATTGAGTATTAGTGTTGTGGGCATAGAATTATTGCTTGGTATTGTTAGAAAAATCGACGGGTGTCTTTAGAAATGATTGAACTTTTATTATAATTGTCAGCTAACAAATTTCTTCATTTTCCCAATGTTCAAATACAATACAAACAAATAGAATTGGTGTTAAATTTTTGTTTAAGCGGAAAAAAAGATTTTAATTTATTAAACTAATTGATTTTTGCTTTGTGTTTATTCAATAAAATTGAATAAGAATTGAATTGATGAGATTACAAACAAGAATCGTAATGTAAATAATGATTTATGAATAAACGATGGTAATTAAAACCATGAAATTAGGGATTTTCGTAATAGGATGAAAACGGAGCTTAGAAATGATAACGACACCAATTTATAGATAATGATTTTGCAGGATCTTATTCCGCTCATGTTTATTTGGTTTCATATCTGACTTTTTCTTTCGTTTACCCCTATTTTCTTTTATCTGACTTGATGGTCTTCTCCATGTGGTTTACTTATTTTTAAGCATTTTTTTCCCCATGTAATTTAGCTATATTTCATGAAAAACTAAAAAAGTCCTTCTGTATTCAAATAGCACATAAGTATCATTTGTTAGTGTGTATTTTTTTAAAACTAATTTTTTTAAAGCTCCATATTTTTAGTCTGACAGCAATCAATATTGAAGCTTTGTTGTTTCGTAAATTTCATCAAAACTTCTCACATTAAGAAGAGAATAGTCAAATCCGTAAAGTACTGTAATAGAGACGACGATATTTTGATGTGTTCTGACCAAAAAAAATCCACTTATTTCCCAACTTTTCTATGAAAAATCTGTATTATCGTTATGCTAAATTTTTATTGCGTCTGTTTGCCTTGGAAATTTCTTGATAATTCAACATCTCATGTTTTTCTCTAATAATTTTATCAATGATGTAGAAACTTCTTCTAAATATTAGAATTTCCAACTTTATTGATTAAAAATGTTTGTATTGCAGCAAAATAAACTTAAACAACAGTATATTTGGCAACAATAATAACAACAAAATCAATAAATCAGTTTTCTTTAAATAAATTCACGTTTCTATTTTGAGCGTTATTTAAACGTTAATTTCTAACGATGTTAATTGATTGAAAACATACAAATACAGGTAGAAGAAATATCAAACAATAACAATGAAAATGAGGCTTTTGATTGAAATTTTTTTTTAGGAAACTTAATCGACACAATGTAATTTTGTTGATGATGTGGAAAATGTTTCATTTTCAATTTTGTTTTGTTTGAAATGTTCATCCTTTTATTATCTATCTATGCCTTTGTGGTTAAAGGGTTGCTGATGTCTGTTATTTTGTTTCTCTTCATATATATGTGAAGTTAGTTTGTAATTTAATCTTTTTAGATTAAATTCTATTTTGTTGTAAAATTTACCTGTGTACTATTTAGATTTTGAAATGTCAATTCAGATTCTTCCCCATTGAGCATTATTGAAACTGTCTGCGTCCTGTCAATGTCTGTAACAATACAGAAAAATCGGTTAAAATTCTGTGAAAATGTCAAATATAGGTACATAAAATTTACATCCCTTATATTTCATGAATCGTCTTATACAAGCGGATAATAATGAAAACTAACTAGGTTTATGATGAATCTTTTGTTGTATAAAACAATAGCACTGATTATGTGTGCATGTGATATTACTACAGTATGAGGACTTTTGAATGAAAATAATCATATTTCCTCATTCTTTGCATTGAATAATAAATCGAGCTGAATTGTATTTTCATAGAGAGCGACATTCGCAGCAAAAAAAGAAACATCAAGACTCTGTTTTTTTTTTATGTGAACGTATGTTAAAATAAATGTATGTACGTTCAGTAGAACATCTGCAAAGGATCCAAGCTATTTATCATCATTTTTAATGCTTCTTAAAATATGAACATCAAGTGAACTCCTTTCGCAAATAGAAGAAATTATTAAAAATTATGTGCCGGTTTTTCTTCGTCTTCATTTCTTTTTCTTTGGATTTTGTCTGAGAATAACATTAATTAATCACGTATTAAAAAATTGGTATTTGTAATTTGTAGTAGTAACACAAAACAATAAAGCTAATTTTAAATGAGTATCCTAGCGGTTTTTAAAATATACACTGTTGTGTTTTTCCTATTAGCATTCCTGCTATTATCGGTCGCGATCAGATAATTATAATTCATTGTAGATCAGATTATTTGAAAGAATTCTCGTATATATACAACTTCAATATTTATTTACGCTATTGACAGTAGTATTTAGAGAGACGAGAAATGAGGGACTTGGATAAATATTTTGTTGAACTGTGTTTTAAAACAAGATTGATAAAATATACAGAAAATTGATTGAAAATAACAGAAATTGAGAGGTTTTCAATTTTCGATTGAGATTTCTTTTATATTGATAGAAGCCAAAAAAAAAAACAGAAATAAATAACAAACATGTAATGATTCTGTAGAAGATGGAGGTGGAGGAGGAGAAAAAATTGTGTTCTATAAATATTATTCGATCAAAGCTGAACATTTTCAGATCGTAAATCTGCTAATATTTGGTTTGATTTTATTACGCAAAATTCGTTTTATTATTATTATTATTATTATTATTATTATTATTATTATGTATTAATATTATTGCTACAACAGATGTATGAATGATATAAAAGAATATGATTAATGTGTTACAATTACGGTTAATTAATATTGTCTTTGTCAAATTATTTTCCGTTTGAACGAATTTTTCAAAAAAAAATCACTCCTAAATAACCAGTGATGAATGATTTGTTTGTCAGAGTCTTGGCGATACATGTAATGTTGCCAATTTATTTAAATTTCTATTTTATTATGTTCTTCAATGTTTATTGAATTTCTTCTTGGTTTTATGATGGTATAACAAAGATTTCAACAACAATAGATGTTGAAATTTACCTTCTATTCTGTATTTTAGACGTGTACTTGTTTTGGAAATTTAACAATTTTCCGGTTTTGTTTGATTATATCGAACATTGTGTTCTTCAAGGATTTCTAATTAAACTTTTACGTTTTCTTTAATCATAATTTTCTTGAGAGCGTAATCGAATGGCCCGCAAAGATTTTCTTTTGTTACACATGAAATTTACACTGCAGATGTTTGAAATGTATAATTAAGTCTGTAAAAAATTAAGTTTGATAGGTGTATTTATAGATAAAGGGGCCTCTAAATGATTTATATTTTTCTACAATAATTAGTGCCCAATTTAAAAATGTTTAAATTGAATGTCGAATACTGTGTTTATTTATTTTTGTTGTCCTCTATACTAACTATATGAAAAAATGAAAATAATAGTTTGAGTTTATTGGCAATTATGAACAATTTGAGAAGTAGTTCGAAAAAAAGTGTGGGCCTATAAAAATCGTTCAGATATTCTTCTAATAATATAAAGTGGGTGGAATTTGTTCGTGATTGTTAGGGTCACAGCTCGTTAGATCAGAATGTACGATCGGTCAACTGGAGTGGATTTGATCGTTTCCCCCTTGTGAATTTGCTCAAATTCGTATTGATAATAGTTTGAACAAAATTCAATTTAAACTTTTAATATACTCGTATACCAGGTGGACTTCCTAAATGTTCCTACTTCTTATTGCAACTCCCAAAAATTTAAAGCATTTCTGAAAACATTTTAGCAAAATTAGAAACTTGTAGTTTATTGAGGAAGTAGGTCAAAAAACACTTGTTATGGACAATGTCGGAACTTTCAAAAGTGAGCTAAATAATAAAACGACTGAGAATGATTCGAGGACTCCTTTCAACATTGACTTTTTTCTTTTTTCCCCATTGCATTATAGAAAAAATGCAAAACATTTTCCTTGGAGAAAAGCGAAAAAATCAATGTTGTGAGGATCCTCGACTCATTCTAAGCCATTTTCAAAGTATATTTTTTTAAAATCGCATTCGAGGAACGAGTGTTTTTCGGCCAGTCAAGTACGTAAATACACTGAGTTAACTAGTTTTAGTTCGTTTCAGGCAATTCTCTAGGGACTCTTCAATAAATCCTTGAAGGAATTCTCCAATAGAGTGAGTTGCCATAAGAACTAGTAACATTTAGGTAGAGCAACTGGTATACACTCTTCCATTGCACTTTTAATTTGTACAGCTGTTGTTCTTTCACTACTTGACCTGAGCATTTATTTATAAATTTACACACGGATACAATGTAGACAAAACAAGACTTGTTCGCGTCAAAATTGTTCAGTTTCAGTCAATATTTGTCGCTCATCTAGACAGGACAATAGGTACAGACGTATCTTTATGATTTGTAAGAACAAAATAGTGCTGAAAAGATAAATGTCCACATGCTATCAGCCGTAAAATTAGCTTAATTGAAGCACGATTCATTTGAAATTGAAACTATTTATTTTTCATTAACTTTGCGAACAAATAATTGTAATACAGACTTTGATTTGCCTGTAAAACACAAGATAACCAATCTAAAATATGAATATAACACGAATCCTTGCATGTTTAGATGAATGTATACTAATTAGTTCTTTTGAAAATGTTTTCAAACAGAAACAAATTCGCACTGTTTCACTTAATTGTGATAGAGATGAGCCACCAAAAAGAACTAAATATTAATTTATATAAATTGGCATTGAATATTTCAGATTTTAGCGAATTTTTTTTAAAAAAATTAGCTAATGACGAGATCCTCACTTTTGAATTTCCGAAAATTTTTTGCACAGAAGTTCGTTTTGGGACCTCAGGAACCCATATCCACCGTTCGTTAAAATTTTTATATATATACAGGGTGAGCCAAGAGGATGGAACCCTAAAAGTATAAGAAGCTCTACTTGATGGAACTTTATGAAATTTGCTATATAGCCGTTTTGGCACCTGAGCTACCTTTAGAAAATATTCTCGTTGTTCTAGCTATCCCCCTTATATGGGGTAGTGCACCCTACTCCCTTATTTTAAATAGAATGGTATATTTTTTATTACATTTTTGAATTCCTTGAGGAAATCGAAAGGGACTTTGATAACATGACCCATGGTCTAGCGCTGAAAGTTTTTCAGATATTTTAACTTTTCATGAAATTTTTAATTTTGCAGTGCTTAAATAAAAAAATCACAGCATAGAAACTATTGCAGTTAAAATGTTAAAATTTAGAAATCTAATAGTACAAATAACGTACTTTCTATCAAACTGTAGAACATTCAATTATCTTTCAGCGTTCGGCTGAAATGAATTTTTCTTTCAGGCAATTTTCAAGCTACAATAACTTGCTTATTTTAAATAGAACCCCATATATCTGTTTATATGGTTGGATAGAGAAAAAAATTCTGCATCGAACTGTATTAACATTCCCTATACCTATCTTTGATAATTTTTCAGTTATTCAAAATTTTCAATTTCGTCTAATTTTCTTTCCTGAAATAAAATGTAAAACATAGAAGGCTTAGCAAAACAACCTCCGATTCAATTGTCACAATTAAGATGAAATTAATTAATTAAATTTGGACTGTCTCAATGAAATAAAATAACAGAAAATAGTAATTAATTAAATTAATATTTATTTCATTTGCTTTTTGTGTATGTAGGATGGGCTAAAGTTGTAAAAAATACAGGTAAAATATTCATTATTAACGTCATTTGTGGTATTTTGTCATTTTGCTAAGCCTTCTATGCATATTATTATAGTTGAATTATTTTGGCATAGGCGACTAGAAGTATTATATTTTGCTTCAAGGGAGGTGATTGAACGAAATTGAAAATTTTGAATAACTGAAAAATTATTAAAGATAGGTATAGGGAATGTTGATACAGTTCGATGCAGAATTTTTTTCTCTATTCAACTATATGAAGAGAAATATAGGGTTCCATTTAAAATAAGCAAGTTATTATAGTTTGAAAATTGCCTGAAAGAAAAATTTATTTCAGCCGAAAGCTGAAAGATAATTGAATTCTGTTTGAATTGATCAAAAGTACATTATTTGTAATACTTAAATTCCAAGTCTCAATATTTCAAATGCTATGGCTTGAAAAATATGAATTTTTCAAACACTGTAAATTTTAAAATTGTATTAAAAGTTAAAATATCTGAAAAACCTTCAGCGCTGGACCATGGGTCATGTTATCAAAGTCCCCTTCGATTTCATCAAAGAATTCAAAAATGCAATAAAAAATATACCATTCCATTTAAAATAAGAGAGTAGGGTGCACTACCCTATATAAGAGAGGTAGCTAGAACAACGAAAATATTTTCTAAAGGTAGTTCAGGTGCCAAAACGGCCATATACCAAATTTCATAAAGTTTCATCAAGTAGAACTTCTTATACTTTTGGGGTTCCATCCTCTTGGCTCACCCTGTATATATATATACAGGATGATTCAAATTCGGGTCTATGGATGGGGATCTCGGAAACGGTAAGAGATACGAGAATGGTTAAATTGGGGCAAAGTTACATAATCCGAGGGTCAACATAATGGACCAAAGAAATCAAGGATATCTTGATTGGTTCTCTAAACATTTAGAAATAATCAAAAGTTTCGAAATCCGATTTTATTTTTTTTCAGCCTTATTTGAGAAAATATTGCGAAACGAATACCACATCTTCATTGCAACTTTTAAATTGCTATCTGATGGTGCACACAGATTTCCGATACAATACACCGTTTTTTTCAGGTCTATGGGCAACATTTTTTTCTAAATACGGACCTGTATTTTTTTATAATTTTTGAAATCCCTACATAGTTCTACATACTATGCTGTTTTTGTTTGGATCGAATTCAAATGTTTTGTTCAGAAAAAAGCCTTTCAAAAATTTCTATTTAGAGCTTTTCAGATTGATTTTATTTATTTAGTTATTACAATTTACGTGATATTTTTATACTTTAAGCGTCAATTTTATCAAAGAAAACTAGAGACGACCACATAAAAATATTTATTTCTGTATTACACTCACATTATACGACAGAAATTACATTTTGGATTGAAACTTATATAAAATCGAATTTCGGAAATTTTGTTATTTCCGAATATTTAGAGAACTAATCAAGATATCCTTGATTTCTTTGGACCATTATGTTGACCCTCTGATTATGTAACTTTGCCCCAATTTAACCATTCTCGTATCTCTTACCGTTTCCGAGATCCCCATACATAGACCCGAATTTGAATCACCCTGTATATATATATATATATATATATATATATATATATATATATATATATATATATATATATATATATACACATATATATACATATATATTTATATATATGTATATGTATATCCACGATAACTGCCGTAAAAATAGTCCAATCTTAATGAAACTTGGTACAAAAATCGGTCTTTGGGATAGCTTGGATGAGTTCGTTGGACAGACTGGTAGGGCCAATACTTTTGGAATAAGAGCTGAAGAAATGTTAAAAAAAATCATTTTCAATATTACATTTGCTTAGATTTTGATGAAAATTAAAATAACAGTAGAGCCGACCATTCTCTATGACCCAGAAAAAAATCATCAAAATCGGTTCGTTGGTTCGCAAGAAAAATGCAAAAATCTCTTTATTTAGTATTAACAGTAAAATCGAAAATCTCAGATGGCTATATGTTCTGACAATTGATATTAGAAAAAAAAATTGAATATCGCGGGGGGTAACTAATTTTGACAGTTAATATTAGACGCAAGGCCTGCTAGAGAATTTCGCTTGAAAAAATCAAGCAGGCCTTGATTAGACGTATTAGAAATGAATTTATTAGTTGATTCAATGTTATTAATAGTATATTATACAACGAGTCTATAATGAATGCTCTTATTACCGAGAATGAAGTTTACAACACAAGCGAGCGGAGCGAGCGAGTGTTGTAATCATTCGAGGTTATAATTAGCATTCATTATAAGCGAGTTGTATACTATACTTTATCTACGACTTATTTCTACATGTACAGGTACTGGCAGTGAACAAGAATATTTACCTTCTTTATCATTTTCGATTCTAAAATCGCACAAAAAATTGACACTTATTTACAACTGTTTGTTGAAAGTGTTATTTATTTTTTGTCGTTACCATGGTGTTTTACATTTAACAGAAACTATTATTTATTACTAAAATCGTCTTCTTTACCATTTTCCATTGTAAATACAACGAATATTTTCACAACTAAGTATTTGTTCGAAATTTCAGAAAAATTAAATATCATTTTATTCAAAATTGCATGAAATCGCCCTCTTTAGGCCTACTTGTTGAAACTATTGTTAATTATTTTTGTCGTTACCATGGTTTGTTTACATTTGACGGAAATTATAATTAAAATACTATTTTCTGATTGGCTGATGAGAGGGATATTCAATTACTTTATCTCCCTAGGGATATAAAGTAGGTCATTACATTACAAAAACTACAAGTATAATGATCACTTTATATATAAGTCGTAGATAAAATATATTAATTGTCAGTATCATAAGAATGTTTTGCAATTAATATTTCAGTATGTACCTAGATACATAAAAAAAAATTCGCTATATAAGGTACTTGCTGCCTTTGGAGGTCTTTTTTTTTTAGATATATTTAGGAATCATCCTGTGTGATATTAAAACGATTTATGTGAATGTGTGGTGTCTTAAACAATCTTTTATCGTAAAAAGTCGCACATAAATCCATAAATCTCAAAGTCATATACTGTAATAGAACGAAGAATTCCCTCTTGTCTCCAATGAGACATCTCTACAAAATACATTTTAGGTGCAGGGCCGTCGTGAGGATATATGTCGCCTTCAGGTTAACATTTTTATGCCGTCCCTCTCTTTTTTGAGTGGCTATCAAAATCCTAAATCACTGGCCATACAGCCTTTTTTCAATGTTCTTGCATAATGAGAGTTCTTTCAATTGAATTAGTTCCTCTTTAACCATCTTGGTAACAAATCTTTCATCATTAATTAAAAGTCAATAATATGGATTTTCGTTGTCTGAGGTCGGCGCTAATTGTCGCGGGGCCCAATGTGCAGTAAAGTAAAGAGTCTTTCTCTCAAATGAAAGATACTTATAAAAATTTTGATTTGCTTTTATTGAATTATTTGTTGATTTCAAGAGTCTATAATATAAAAACATCTCCAAAGGCAGCAAGTACCTTATATAGCGAATTTTTTTATGTATCTACATACTGAAATATTAATTACAAAACATTCTTATGATACTGACAATTAATATATTTTATTAACATTGAATCAACTAATAAATTCATTTCCCCGATGTTATTTTAATATTTATGATTTTTATTGAAAAATACTTTTAATCCACAAACAATAAGAAACACTAAAAAAAAAAATAATAATGAAGTTTGTTGTTTGTCTAATACGTCTAATCAAGGCCTGCTTGATTTTTTCAAGCGAAATTCTCTAGCAGGCCTTGCGTCTAATATTAACTGTCAAAATGAGTTGCCCCCCCCCCGCGATATTCATTTTTTTTTTCTAATATCAATAGTCAGAACATATAGCCACCTGAGATAATCGATTTTACTGCTTATACTCAAAAAAGAGATTTTTGCATTTTTCTTGCGAACCAACGAACCGATTTTGATGATTTTTTTTCTGGGTCATAGAGAATGGTCGGCTCTGCTGTTATTTTAATTTTCATCAAAATCTAAGCAAATTTAATATTGAAAATGATTTTTTTTAACATTTCTTCAGCTCTTATTCCAAAAGTGTTGGCCCTACCAGTCTGGCCAACGAACTCATCCAAGCTATCACAAAGACCGATTTTTGTACCAAGTTTCATTAAGATTGGTGTATTTTTACGGCAGTTATCGTGGATATACATATATAAATATATATATATATATAAATATATATATATATATATAAAAATTTTAACGAACGGTGGATATGGGTTCCTGAGGTTCCAAAACGAACTTCTGTGCAAAAATTTTTCGGAAATTCAAAAGTGAGGATCTCGTCATTAGCTAATTTTTTTAAAAAAAATTCGCTAAAAAGCCCTTTTATTGCTTGAAAACTGATGATAAAATCTAGATTAAAGTGGAGAATCAAGTCATAAAACCTGATAAATACACCTGAATCTTCTTTCTTGAACGGTTCAATAGAAAAATTCGTCAAAAAAAATGGCGTCTAATAAATGTTTCAAAATCTAAAACCGAAGTTGAGAATATGTGACTCAAAAATCGATCAGAATTTTCAAATTTAATTCTCACCACGATTTTAAACTGGAGTGCTCTAAAAGTAGGTGATTTAAACAAAATTGTTCTGAAATCTAAAAAATCTCCAAAGGCAGCAAGTACCTTATATAGCGAATTTTTTTATGTATCTACATACTGAAATATTAATTGCAAAACATTCTTATGATACTGACAATTAATATATTTTAATAACATTGAATCAACTAATAAATTCATTTCCCCGATGTTATTTTAATATTTATGATTTTTATTGAAAAATACTTTTAATCCACAAACAATAAGAAACACTAAAAAAAAAAAATAATAATGAAGTTTGTTGTTTGTGTAATACGTCTAATCAAGGCCTGCTTGATTTTTTCAAGCGAAATTCTCTAGCAGGCTTTGCGTCTAATATTATCTGTCAAAATTAGTTACCACCCGCGATATTCAATTTTTTTTCTAATATCAATAGTCAGAACATATAGCCACCTGAGATAATCGATTTTACTGCTTATACTCAAAAAAGAGATTTTTGCATTTTTCTTGCGAACCAACGAACCGATTTTGATGATTTTTTTTCTGGATCATAGAGAATGGTCGGCTCTACTGTTATTTTAATTTTCATCAAAATCTAAGCAAATGTAATATTGAAAATGATTTTTTTTAACATTTCTTCAGCTCTTATTCCAAAAGTGTTGGCCCTACCAGTCTGGCCAACGAACTCATCCAAGCTATTCCAAAGACCGATTTTTGTACCAAGTTTCATTAAGATTGGTGTATTTTTACGGCAGTTATCGTGGATATACATATATAAATATATATATATATATATAAATATATATATATATATATATATATATATATATATATATATATATATATATATATATATATATATATATATAAAAATTTTAACGAACGGTGGATATGGGTTCCTGAGGTTCCAAAACGAACTTCTGTGCAAAAATTTTTCGGAAATTCAAAAGTGAGGATCTCGTCATTAGCTAATTTTTTTTAAAAAAATTCGCTAAAAACTAGAATTTATTTGGAAAATTAACTTAAAGTTACTCGTTTTCATAATTCAATAGCAAACTCTCCAAAATAATAATAATAATAATAATAATTTTTTAAACCCAATAACAAAATTAAATTAAAACCGAAGAGTTGCTTTATAACAAATATTTTTTAAAAATTCACACAAAGTCAATAATTTAGCTCAAAAATAGATTAAAAGTTTTTAAATTGTCGCCCTCACGGCTTATTGTTAGTTGTTAGTAGAATTTATTGAGAATTGATGACTTATAACGAAAATAATCATACTTTTTGTACACATTGAGTGTCAATTTAGCCGTCCCTGTGAAATGCCGCCCAGAGGCAGTGCCTAAGTTGCCTGAGCGCTAGCAATGGCCCTGTCTAGGTGTATAATCTATATTCCCCTTTCTCTTCAATTGCTATAAATATACATCTTTCTAATGGTGGAAATTTCATTCAGAAGTAAAATACAAATTAGACACAGACACAAAAACAGGTACACAATATCAATGTAAAGGGGATAATGACCGTATTCTTTTTTTTCGGTGGAAATTTAAAATAGAAATTTTTGATTTTATAATTGTGATTCAGTCGTTTTTAAATGAATATTAATATTTATTATGGATTTATTATTAGCTTGGCAGAAAGTAGTGTCGACATACACATTAAATGGGTTCTTTAAATTTAAGTGTAATTTACAGCGAATTTATGAACAAGCGTGATATTTGTTTTCAACAGAAAAAAATAATTATCACAGCATTGCAGATTCACGGTAATATCAAGAAACTTCCATTTTCTATTGTAGTGTACACTATTACAAATATGACAATGAATGATGCAGTAAATGTCACATAGTAGCAACATTTTGATAAATTTTCACGTTGAAATTGCACCTTATCGATGTTCGTAGAAGTGTCGGTCACAATTAAATTGAATTTCTAGTTGTAAATATTCTTACTACAATTTCTCTTGCCTTGAATTTGGGATGAACTGACATGACATATGTAGGGTGGAAATTGCGTTTCGCTCAGACTTTGAAAGGGTTGACAGGTGTTCTCAGGTTAGTTCTAAGTTCAATGTTCCATATCATGTTGTAGAAAATTTTTGATAAGACAACAGCTTTCACCACTTTTGCTTTCGAGGCAGTCTTGCTGTTGAAAAATCGATTTCCGATCTTTGTAAATATTTAACGCATCTCTTCCTTTTGTGTCACTATTGGGGATCCATCATATGTTAAAGAAGACTAATACACAATTGTAGACTATTGACTGGGTTAGATAGGGCTGAATTGTCCTGAGATTCTGCTATATCTTCGTGTGTTGTTGTAAAGTATTTCCTAACAGAGTTCATATTTATATAAGTATGTACCTGAATAAAACGTGAAAACCATCAAGAGATCTAGTGTTTATACATTTAGCTAGTAGTAAACAAACACATTTCAGCTGCACTCGTAAGTCATAATAATAAAATCAATAAGTTCTGTAAAATGGCAATCATTTCATATACCAAAATATTACAATTTTTATGTTCACAATAAATTTTCAATATTCTATCATAAATAATAGAATTCGGTAAAATTATAATGGTAAAATAAATAAAACAATTTTCAGATAAATATTGAACGACAATTTGTTTAAATTCAGTGTAAAGAATGTTGTTTTCAATGATAAAATAGAATTCGGTCAAACTTTTTTTTTTTTATAATCCAATCAAATCAATCGATTTTCCATCCCACTTCACACAAATTTTGCCAAATCACGTCACACAATTCTAATCGAAAATAGAAAATGAAAAAGTTTTTCCGGCCGCGCTGTTACAAGTCCAGTCATTTCTTTCGTGTAATTAAAACGATACGATTTAATTAAACAGAACATTTCTAAATGTATTTTTTTTTTTAGACAAAATCACGCACTTGCAGACAGTAAAAAAACGATAGATTTACTCCGCTTTTATTAACTCTATTGATAAATGTTGAGGAATTGGATTTGTACTTGATTGAATATCAAATGTTATATTTTGATTTCCTTTCAAGATTGAAATGGTGAAAAATTACATTTCATACTTTTACAGTTTATTCACACACCTGTATTTTACACGTTGAAACTGAATATTTCCGAGTATTATTTTTATTTCACACATCATTAATTTTAAAACAGATCTTATAGAGTAAAGTTATACGTCTTTATTGTAGTTAAATCAATAATGTTGCAGTCTTTAGCGTTTTGTATTGTGATCAATGAAATTTCTTATAACACTTAATTTATATCAGTAACAATGATGATGATGGCAATTAAAAATACAATCTCTGTAAGGAAAAAAAATTCAGTAATAGTGGCTTAAGTTACGGCGGTAATTTATCACGAAGGGATCATAGGCCGAATGAACCCAAGAGACTTTCTATAGTAATCAACAAAAGGGTATATTTCTAAAGTAGTTACATATAAGTGGTTATTGTTATTGTGATGATTAAGGGAATATTTCGGCCTTTATTATGATTGGAGTCATTTTAATTGATGACTCCATAATAATTGTAGATGTTAAAATTTGAGAACACCATTATTTGATTTCTGAAATTTCTACCAAAATAATTTATAGGTTCTTAAATGTGTTTAATACGTTCGTTAATTAAAAAGTTCGATCTCTAAGGTGCCATATAATACTTTTATTAACTTCAGTGGCGCAATTTCCGCATACTTCCGCTATTGAGTGTTTTTTATCCGTTTTTTTTTTTAAATGTGGTCATTCTTATGAAACTCCTATTAGGGTTTCTGGATACCTTAGAACCTCGTAGCTGATTTGGAAGTTGATTGAAAAACGATCGTTTTAGACAATGTCGCTATTTTCAAAAACGAGCAAAGAACGCAAAACGACTAATTGTAAGAATGACTCGTAGACCCTTCCAACAGTGATTTTTTCGATTTTCTGCATGTTATTCTAGAGAAAATGCGAAATATTTCCACCTGTTCCAGAATAAAATGGTGAAAAACAAAAAGAAAACAATCCTTGAAATATTTTTCGAATCGCTCACCGACTAGTAAGAGTTTCATAAGAATTAATCACGTTTAAAAAACACCCTGTAATTATCGTTAAATGCTGAAGGGAAATCGTATTTCTTTGCTGTCTTACACGCTATAAATTCACTGCTAATATGTCGATTATTTTTACGAATTCGTGAGAGGTACTTCGCAATAATGTACCTACATAAACCAGTACAATATTTTACTAACTAAACGAAATTGTAACGATCCATTAAACTATAACAAGCTCTACGAATCGAATAGCCAGTGGTCATAATGCATTATAATAAAGTATTCTGTTTATAGATTGGAAACATAAAACTGTTTAACGTTAATATTTTTCCGCTTTCAAAATGGGAGTAATATTTTGAATTTTGCACAGTTCTAAAAATAATCCCAGAAACCAGAACGGTGTTATAATAAAAACTAAATTTACACATGTTTTCTTTTATATTCTGTTTTTGACAGTTTTTCTTTCATTTCCTTTACTCTAATTGGAAATTGTTTCATTTATTATCTCCAACAGTCAAAATAATATTTACTGGAATTTTTCTGTTGTCACCTAAAATCTTGTTCGAGCATGAGTTCATCGCCACTGACCTATTTCAAGTTCATGTTTCACTGTATGAACTTAAGACATCATCTCTACATTTATGTGCAATTTCGTTTGTATTCTCCACAACATCAAAGGCTAATAATAATTACAACAACAATAACAACAGTGGAAATTAACATGTTGAAATTAAATCTGACAGTCGTTTCAGTGAATCCCCAATAGATAGCATAATAAGATAGTAGATGTCATCGGACTGTATTCAATTTAATTTTTCACTGTAATTCATTTTGACAGACACACCGAAAATTTTCAAACTACAGGAACAGATTGTTCCCATAAATCTCTGTAAGTTACACGAACATGGGTGTTTTTGTTTTTGCTGTTGTTGTTCTTGTGAACCTTCATTTCTACATTTTTAAAAAGAAAAAGCTCGATTCGATGAATGATTTAGAGGAAGTCTAAATGATGTAGTTGTAGTGGTGTTTAACCCGGCGCATCCACCAAAATGAACTAAAAAGTTGATTATAGAACGTTGTTTTCAAACCATATTATAAACTATAACAATAGGTGGTTTCTTGATATAGACTGTGTACATTAGATTGAGCTTCATATCAAACTTCATCTACACAAATATTAGACGTGTATTTGATAGAGGAAATGCTGTTAATGATGATATTAGTGGTTGTGTTTTGAGTTGTGTATAACTCTATAATCTCGCAATCATAGGTAGATGATAAGCACTGTGTTCATCTTCTCTATTTCTCTCCTCTTTCGATTTATCTCATTGACTTTTTATTCAAATTCATCAACGTATGTTTGATTGGAATAACATCTAAAATTCAAATTTTCTTGTATGAAATAATTACTAATATGGGTTGCAATTATGGTTTGATAATCGTATAGGCGTTTCTTAATTAAACACAACCTAGTGATGGATTAATTAATTTTAATAATAACGCTTATTTGTATGTAGGTGGTGGTAGTGTGGTAGAGACTATTGGGGAAGCAACAACAATATGCAAATTTCTCCATCTATTTTAACTTACTAAAAATAAACAAGTTCCATTTTAAGTTTTGCTAATATTAGAACATGTTGTTAATGGAACTGTCATCACATAAATGTAAAATTAATTATTAAAATATCATAAAATTATTTTATATGCATCTATTCAAATAATTACAATCAAACAAAACAATTCCTAACACAGCCGGTGTAGTTGTAATAAAATTTGACTTGTAACAGATGTGTATGACAAACATAGCGATGAGAAAATTGCAAATAATCAACGTTTATAGATTTTTAGCTCCGAAGTGATGACGGAAGAATTCAATTTCCTTCAAAAGAAAATTCGTTGATTCTTGATTTTTATCAATTTCAGTGTAATTCTTGAGTCAATATTTCATGTAAACTGGGTTGTATAAGAAACTTTGATCAATGCGATTTGGCGTTTAATCAATCCATATAAAGAGCTTAATTATTTATAAACCTTAATATAATTAGTTGGATTTTAGATGAAATAAATAAGCAATAAGTACTTGAAAATAATTCACTCTATAAGAGCGATGAGGATTAAATATTTGAGTATTTTATTAGAATTAAGGAATTCTAGGCGGGAATTAATTCGCAGAAACTACTGAAACAATAAGATTTCTATAAGAGGAGTGAAATTTTCTGGAAAATCTGTCTATTTTGCATCAGTTCCTTCAAGATTTCTCCTATGTTCACTTAAATGGAAATCACCGATAACTTAAAACCATATGTGAAGCGTACAAGGAAACTATGTTAAACTGTTAGCGATAAGGTGAATTTTATGGCCCAATGAAATGTGCGATCAAATGTATTTTTTGATGAAAATGCTTACCTTTCTGTCGATCGTACGCGTTGATGCATTCTGATGTCATAAATTGGCTGATTAATGCTGTTTTACCAACACCTTGTGCACCAAGTAGTGCTACATTGTAGCTGGAAACTGGGAAATTCTGTTCGGGCTCGTCGTGTACTGGTGATGGTGTACCGGCACCGCCCATTGATGGTGGACATAGACTGTTACTTCTAGATCGACGTCTTCGAAACGAATCACCACGATTTACAATACCTGAAACGAATTCACATTCTCAATGACAATGAATTTTCACAACTATTATTAAAATTAGAAACGTTCACTGCAACTACTGATAACAATTTTAGAACGCAATAAGAGTCAATTAAAACGTAACAAATCTATTATTGTCACATCCAATAAATTCCAATTGTTTTTCCATGTTCCATATGAAACGATTCACTCTAAAAGCGAACTCGATCTGTCTGAACTTGATTGATTTATTGATAATAATTCTCCACCTAGAGAGAATAAACGGTCTCTATTTTATAGATAAATATTAAATTTCAACTGTTAATTAATTCGAAAGATATTTAAACTATCTATCTAAGAGACAAGTTTGAATGAGTCAAAACTAGAAGAGAAGTAAATGTTAGATCAAGTCCGCTTTTCAGTCGGTTTCCTTTCAGACGTTACTTACTGCAAAACTGTCAATATTTCAGAAAAAATTCAATACTTTTGTGTATTCTCTTGTAAAACATTCAGAAAATTCAAACATATACTTAATATTGAATTAATCTCTTAGGGCTATTTGCAGTTCTTCCGTACGATATTCCTGGAAATTCTTCAACCAAAGAATGAAGAACTCGTCTTCTTTATAAATATTAATTTTTTTATGCTAATAAAAAATATCCTTCTTGATAATAATATTATTGCATCTGTCTAATTTTAGATTTTTATCTATTTTAGAGTTTTTGTAGTGGGTGAAATTTATTCAAATTCCAGTTCATTCTCACCTTTATTGTTCAAAAATTCTTTATAGTTGAACTTCAAGGTAATACATTAATTTCTAAAATTGTATGTTATCCAACTCTTCCAAGCTTTTATCCACGTTTCCAGGTAAAAGCTTTTCGCTTTTAATATAAATTGTGATAAAGTTATACCTCAGCTATTGCTCTAAATTGATTGAATTTAAATAAAAGCTTACGTATGTGAAAAATCAAGTTTTCTACATTATACTTAATATACTTAGATTTAATATTTATATAGAGATATTTCTAGATTTCGTGGAATTTCCATCAACTCTAAATGATTTTCTAAATTTCCCAAAAAAAATAATATGCTTCTATTCATTTGATTATTGTAGAATTCGAGAAATTTAGTTATAAATCCTGTATGAATATCCAATGTTTTTCTACAAGATTGCGATTTGATATTTGTGGCCAAAACACCAAGAAATTAAAAATGGAATTTAATTGTCTACTGCGGACAACCGTGACCTTTACAGGTGTTGAATTTATTATCAATTCATTATTTCCAAGCCCGTTTTTGTTATTATAAAGGTAAGCCGGTCAATCCAAATATTAGCGTAATTATAAAAGTAAACCCTGTCTTGATAAGCCGTTGTGGCGGCTTTATTATTTGAACAAACACTTTAGGGTCTCATGAACCAGCATGTTAAATTTCTTGTAAATGAAGCGTAGTATTAGCGAAACCTTGTCAGATTCGAGCAGGCTTTCAATTTCTCTCCCTTATAAGTGATTTTTTCCAATTAAAACGATAATGATTGAGATGAAAGTAATCTCAATTGGTGAATAGAATTACAGCTTAATGAATTTTAAACGTTTATCGATATATTTAAACTAGGAGGTATAAAAATCGAGAAATTTCGTTTTATTATTAGATATTTTATGTTTTATTGAATTTCGAAATTACAGTGCGATTCTAATTGAATTTTATTGTTAATTTCCTATTTGGCAAATGGTCAATGTACATAATGATGTTAATAATTCATTTCTAGTTGGTTTGGACAACTTTAATCTGTCCAATTTGATTCAATCTAAATCTTAACATAAACAGAACCACATCCAGACCTACAATAACAACCACAATAACAACAAAAACAACAAATTACAAGTGCTTATCTACTTAGAAGTACATATGTTGTTGGATAATTTTGTAATTTCACGTTTTGAAAGAACCCTAAACGGATGATTGACAGGGATAATCCATGTTTAAACGATCATTTATTATAAGAAACTTTTTTAAAATCCCTATAGGTTTTAGAAAGAATATAAATTATGGATTTTAGCAATAAAGTTTAGATGAACTGTGAGGTAAAAGCATCTGTTGTAAATATTCACTTCTCGTGCTGTAAATTTTACGAAAAAGTTAACAACAAAATTAAGAAAACTTTTCCTACTTTCATCTTTTGTAAAATCACCGGTTTCTTATTTCTTTTACGACTACACGATAATGATGTTCTTCCAATTGCTCAAGTTTACTCAAACATTAATTTCCTTTGATATTATTTGTGAACCTGGTTGATGTTTGTTTCAGTACATTTAGTTTCATACAGCGAACTTGTTAACTACCATTACCATTTTTGAAATCCAATTATGTCTCTTTCATCTTTATCGTAAACTTCCATAAAACCGGAATAGGAAGTTTCGAAAAAGAGCTCTTAATTAACTTTTTTTTTTGGGAAAATTAAATTAAATCGAATAAAACTTTTACGAGTTGAATTTTGAATAATTTCACACATAATTGATGATTTCCCTACATATAATAATCTAAGATTTTTGATTTCCTCTCTGAATATTTCCAGAGCTGGGTTAATGTTAAATGAGCATACATTCAGTTGTAATGCTGTCATTTGAGTTTCAATTTCAAAGGATTTATAAAAAGAAAAACTAGATTCTAGAGATATATTACATGAATAATACTTGATGTAGATGAAGAAGCATCGATTCAATTACTGCTGTGTCTATTTTACGACAGGAGAGTTAACAATGTAGCAAATATTGAAATAAAAAAAAATCTCTTTTTTGCTCTAAACATACGAGAAACCGTAAGAGAGACACTAGTAATAGTTACGAATTCAGCGATATCTTCCTTGAGAATAATAGCGAAATTTCATGTTGCTTTAGTACTAATTCAGGATTAGGTACTGCGCTCGAACGGGCAGTATTGCTGAAAAATATTGGCCAGCAGAACATTTTAAAATGTAGACACAAAAAGTGAGGGTCGCTGCCATAAGAATAGCGAATTCTATCCAATAAAACCGAAATAAATTCCTTCAGAACCTTTACCAATTCGTTTCACGAAACAAACGTCACAGTTGATCGGATTTACTGCTAAGCTGGCGTGAACAATAACTCATAAATATTTCGTATAAATACTTGTGTAGAGAAAACTAGTGATAAAATAAGGAAGTTATCGTTGTTTCACATTGTTTAAACGGAAGATGTCAGATTGTTTCGTGTTGGATTCAATTTTTTATTATTGTCTTCATTGCAAGTTTCTTCAACTTTGATTAGGTCATTTACTTGTCTAAAACTGGAACAATTCCAACAATCTACATATAATAAAACTACCACTGTACGTCATATGGATATAAAGCTTTGTGGCAATATTATTCACGTAATCTTAATGTTTAAATTCAGGAGTATTAAATCTGAAATCATCTCGTTAACGTGTTGTACTCGTCAACAATAGAATGTCCATTTTGGCTCATTCGAAGCTCATTAAATTCCGCTTGTTTCAGTTCAAATTCAATATTGACTTGAATTTCAAGTGAACGCAGAGATCAATCTTATTGTCTTTCGTAAATTTAAATAATAGTCCTAGATTTTGTTTACCCTTTGGATTATGACTAGGTCTAAGTCTTAAATTAAAACAATATTTTTCAGTTTATTACAAAGAATTATGTTCGTTCTGTTTCTCTTCTGTAGAAAAGTTACACACAATTGGTTGAGATTAATATCGAAAAAGGATTCTTCCGATTTTATAGGATGACGATAAGGTTGTGTTAGAGAAACGTATCGATTTCTATAACGAAATCTACGCTATTTAGCTGTTTGTTCCTTGTGCCATTTTCTTAGAACTTAGAACCCACATCATGTTAAAGCTTTCAACACGAGAAAGATTGCTTTTTTGTTGAACTGCAGCAATATTTTTCAATTTGTCCAATTTATTTAACTGTTTGTATGTTGCTAATTCAATATTCTTAGAGAACATACAATTCTATAGAGATTTGTTATTATTTAGATTAAAATTCTCGTCTACTATAAAGCTTTTAGGTCAAGCATTTCCCCTTTGTATTGCTTAATAAAAATGAACAACACATATTGTAAAATGGCTATATGAAACTGTTAGATAGGGTTGTTTTAAACAAAACTAATTACGAACTTAGTTTTAGTATTAAATGTACTATTTCTCTTACTTGAAATTCTTTGTGTTTACTGCTTTCTTCTAATAAAGCTTAAAACTACTCGTACTTTTAATAGTTGCTATAGTCTATAGTTTCCAAATTGATATTCTTTACACGAGTGAACAATCGACGAGAAACCCTTTATGTGTCTCCAATTTTTATTCAATTTCGTACATGTTAGTAAGTCGTTACATCAATTTAATTTTCTTTTAATAAGCAGTTTATGCTTTTTTAATTTAGTAATTGATGCAATTAGTTCAGTAATTGAACCATAATATTCACCAGAATAATTGTTTTAATTTTAAAATTCTATTTACAATATTAATGGATGTAATGTATCTGTTTGTAAATTAAAAAAATAGATTTTAGAATTTTCGCAGCTAAAAGTGCTTCAATAAATTTACATAGAAACGCAATTAAAATATTTCAACCGTTCATAATTCACTCAAGTAGAAATTGAGACTTTTCTTTCTAGTTTCAAGTCATTTTTAATTTTATCATTTAAGAATTAAAAGCAGAGATTTTATGCTAAAATTAATGCCACAGTTGGTTACAATCCCTAATTGGAGAAATTTCAAACAATAGCCTTACCGAGAAAGCCAAAAATTGTCTGTGTGTTCTATTTAAAAAATGCGCGCATATGAGTTGGCTGGTTTTTCGGTAGAAAACGCTCCAATTATAAGTTTGTGACTCAGAAAATTTACAATTACAACATGTAGTAAAAGATCAAACCGAAAAAATCCTACGTAAATGTGTATATTAGAAAAATTTAAATGGATTTCAGCGATTTGTGTCGTGATGAATGTCGCTTTTACAAAAAAAAAAAAATCTCCAAAGGCAGCAAGTACCTTATATAGCGAATTTTTTTATGTATCTACATACTGAAATATTAATTGCAAAACATTCTTATGATACTGACAATTAATATATTTTAATAACATTGAATCAACTAATAAATTCATTTCCCCGATGTTATTTTAATATTTATGATTTTTATTGAAAAATACTTTTAATCCACAAACAATAAGAAACACTAAAAAAAAAAATAATAATGAAGTTTGTTGTTTGTCTAATACGTCTAATCAAGGCCTGCTTGATTTTTTCAAGCGAAATTCTCTAGCAGGCCTTGCGTCTAATATTAACTGTCAAAATTAGTTGCCCCCCCCCCCGCGATATTCAATTTTTTTTTCTAATATCAATAGTCAGAACATATAGCCACCTGAGATAATCGATTTTACTGCTTATACTCAAAAAAGAGATTTTTGCATTTTTCTTGAGAACCAACGAACCGATTTTGATGATTTTTTTTCTGGGTCATAGAGAATGGTCGGCTCTACTGTTATTTTAATTTTCATCAAAATCTAAGCAAATGTAATATTGAAAATGATTTTTTTTAACATTTCTTCAGCTCTTATTCCAAAAGTGTTGGCCCTACCAGTCTGGCCAACGAACTCATCCAAGCTATCACAAAGACCGATTTTTGTACCAAGTTTCATTAAGATTGGTGTATTTTTACGGCAGTTATCGTGGATATACAGTGACTCGCATTAATATTCGGACACTATGAAATCCAAGATATATCTACTCCAGATATTTGCTTGCTTCAAGAATATTGAATTGGCCCTTTTATATAAAGTAGAGTGGAATTTCTAGTTTCCAAAAATATATATTTTATTGACTTAAATTACATACACCTTAATCTGTGAAATAAACAACAAAGAAACACTCAATTTAAGCGTCACAAAAATATTCGGACATATGATACATTAATGTATCAAGTGTGCCTAAATTAATGGATCAAGTGTGCATAATTTTGCACACATGCGCCATTTTATTTCGGTAATCATACTTATTTGCTGAACAATCATTTTATTTAATTTATCATAAAAAATTATCATATTAAACTTAGATATGGGGCGAAAAGGAAAAAATACATCATACAATGTACGCCAGTTAGTGATTTTCCATCGAGAAAAGGGCAAATCCTATAGGGAAATAGCCAAATTGTTGAACTTAAGTAAAAGTACGGTAGCCGATATTATAAAACGGTTTAACAACGAAAATCGAATTGAATCTATACCCCAACAAGGACGACCTAAGGTAATTAGTGTACACGAAAAGCGCATAATTCTGCGAAAAATAAAGAAAAATCCGCGAATATCAGCTCCTCAATTAAAAGCAGAACTTTTGCAAGAAAGTGGAAAGAATGTGCATCCAGAAACGATTCGTCGTGCGTTACGGGAACATGGGTATAATGGCCGAGTCGCACGGAAAAAGCCCTACATCAATATGGTAAATCGTAAAAAGAGGCTCACTTTTGCACAAGAATATCTATCCAAGGAAGAAAACTGGTGGAATGACGTGATATTTGCAGATGAAAGTAAATTCAACCTATGGTCAAGTGATGGACGTCAATTTGTGTGGCGGAAGCCCAACGAAGAGTGGAAAAGTACAAACCTTCAACCAACGGTTAAACACGGTAATGGTAGTGTGATGGTTTGGGGGTGTATTTCAGCTGCAGGCATGGGTAATTTGGTCTTCATCGATGGTATACTTGATAAAACAAAATATCTACAAATTCTGAGACAAAATTTGATGGACAGTGCTATCTCTATGAACATACAAAATAGTTTTAAATTTTATCAAGACAACGACCCCAAACATACTTCGCGTTTAATTCAAGAATATTTGTTGTATAATTGTCCAAAAGTATTACACCCACCACCACAATCACCCGACCTTAATCCGATAGAGAATTTATGGAACGAGTTAGATAGAAATATTCGCACAACCCCCATACAATCAAAAGATCACTTAAAACAACGGTTACAAGAAGAATGGCGTAAGATTTCGCTCCCTTATTTACATAAAATCATATATAATATGCCAAAACGTTTAAATGAGGTAGTCCAAAACAAAGGTTACCCTACTAAATATTGAAAGTGGATGTTTTATGTGCCACAAGTGTAATTTTCATCCCTTTTTTTCAAGTGTCCGAATATTTTTGTGACGCTTAAATTGAGTGTTTCTTTGTTGTTTATTTCACAGATTAAGGTGTATGTAATTTAAGTCAATAAAATATATATTTTTGGAAACTAGAAATTCCACTCTACTTTATATAAAAGGGCCAATTCAATATTCTTGAAGCAAGCAAATATCTGGAGTAGATATATCTTGGATATCATAGTGTCCGAATATTAATGCGAGTCACTGTACATATATAAATATATATATATATATATATATATATATATATATATATATATATATATATATATATATATATATATATATATATATATATATATATATAACGAGTTGGAAAAGGGGCCGAATCGAAGACCCGGCCTAGCAACTTCCCCGACTGATCAGTCCCAGTAGTTAATCATTAATTAGAAAAAAATTTTTCTACGATCAAGAGAAAATTGTCAAATTTCTGCGAAAAGCACAGTGGTTGCGCTCTCGCCTGACATCTGTTTGCTACGGGGTTCAATTCTCGCCAGAATAACTTTATTTTTTTTCTTTTCAATTATGGAAATAATCATCTTTACTATTTTGTTATTTTATTCTTAACAAATAGAAAACTTTAGTTTACTTACTGCCTCTATGGATAGTAAAAGTATTATTACTCATTATGTTATCCATTACAATAAATTCACAACAAAAGATTAAACAAATATTCCAGTAAAGCTTTTAACAAAACCAAAGATGTCAAAATCAGCACCGAAATTTAAAAAAAAACAACGCAATTATTTACACCTACTCGATCTTTCACGAAACAGTCTTGTTGCTAGACAACGGCCGTAAATCCTGATTTATATTTGATATATTAATGTCTTATTCTTTTGTCTTGCGTACATACTTGATTAGTAAAGAATCACTGTCCATCTAATTAATTTAATCATTATAAGTCGCCAGATTGAAAAATATCGCACATAATGGGTATTATTTCTGACATAAAAGCACATGCCCTTTCGATTGGTGATATCAAATTAATACGTTATCTTACATTTTTTTCAATCAACCCCCTCCCCCGTCCACCCCCGTGGTCCGATTGGCACCAAAAACTAATCAACTCGAAAGTCCACGGAATAGTTGATGCTGGCCAAATTTGAACGCAATCGGTTAAGCCGTTTTTGAGTAATCGTTGGAGAAACGACAGACGCACACACACACACACACACACACACACACACACACACACACGGACATCATGCTAAAAACTTCAAAAACGTGTTCAGGGGACCCCAAAACGTAAAGATCTGGTGAAATCTCGAATTCGAAATTTTGGTCCGAAACTAATAACTTCCCTACCCTCTGGTCGGGGAAGTTAAAAATTTTAACGAACGTTGGATATGGGTTCCTGAGGCCCCAAAACCAACTTCTGTGCAAAAATTTTTCGGAAATTCAAAAGTGAGGATCTCGTCATTAGCTAATTTTTTTAAAAAAAATTCGCTAAAAACAACCGTGAAGATGAAGCTTTAAAGTCAGATTTACAGTATTGTTGTTTCAAAGAAAATAATTCTTCTTAGGTTGATGTACACATTTGAACATCGTCTTTGTTGTATGTGATCTGTTTATTATTCCACTGTTTTGCATGTGTAACCAATAAAGATGAGAGGGTAATGAAACTTGAAACATCTAAATTTTCTTGTTAAATACGTAACAATACTTGTAATAAAAGTAATTTATTATAGACAAAATTTCGTTTTTGTTTGAGCATAAATCGGTGCCAAAGGCAAAACAATAGAAAATTTCCTACTTTTCCATTCTCTTGGGTTGTACTTGGCAGGAAGAAAATAGTTTTCGTATAAAAATAGTTTTAGTTTTGAAAAGAATCACTATTTTTATCTAACGTTTTTTTTTATCAACATCTAAAAATTATTGCGTAAGGTCTCAATCAACTTGACCTAATAAATGTTCGTGATTTTGATTGTTTGTCTAGAACTGAAATGTTTCCAAGAAAAAATATTTTTTAATTAGACTGTGTTCAACACTACAGGCCGTATTTCATTCAAGCATGTCTAAACAGTGTTTGTAATTTCGTTTAAAAACACGATGAATTCGGTTAGTTATTTTTGATGTTTTCTTTTACAAAAAAAAAATGATCAAGGAGTCATTACCTTTTGATGTGAAACTAAAAGATCGTAGCCGATACGAATCTTCATCTTCTTCTTCTGGATTACCACCTCGAAAACTTCTCGGATCTGGAACATCCAAAAACGCTGTTGATTTCCTATGATAAACCGATGTGCCACGTCGTTGTTGTTGTTGTTGTTGTTGTTGTGTCGGTTGATGTGATCCTTTCCTTCGGATATTTGGCGATACTTCCGGTGTAATATCTTGTTCAGCTAATTTCGGTTCACTATTGCAATGACTTTTAACATCATTATGATGAGATGCAGCTGTAACCGAACGTCGTTTAACAGATCGACTGTTCGTTAAACGTGCACTTTGTGAACGTGCTGCTGGCCGTCTTCGACGACTTTGTGGTGTACCAGCATCTGGTGTACCACCGCATTGTTGTTGTAATTGTGGTGGTAGTATTTCCATACTGCTGGTAGCACATATCGATGCTGAGCGTCCTTTTGTACGCGACGGTAGTTGAGACCGGTCGTCGGTCATGGCTTTTACTAAACTGCTTTTTCGGTCCCGGTTTAGTTTACAGTTTGTATGAACTGAGATGGATAGAATGGGATTGTGAGCGTCGCGACGCTTCGTTGGTGTTCGTGTACGAGGAACATTTCGGAGTGGTGGACGGTGGCACGGTTATTTTAGGAATGACGACGACGACGACATTCACCTCATCGTCACTACTGATGATATTATTACTATATCCTAGTATTTTGTAGTACTAGCCTGAACCATTGGGATCGACATGATTGAGTTGTTGATGTGACCGCAACAACCGAGCACAATTACGGAATCTCGTCAATTATTCAGAGGGATTAGAACGGCCATTATTTCGGTAGAATTACGGGTGTTTTTGTGAAACCTTACACAAAGATTTCCTCTAATTAATAGAGAAAATCGATTGGTTTCTGAAGTAATTGTGCACAAATCAGGATTTAAATGCTAATAAGATTTGCTCACGAGTTCACGGTGATATTTCAGACCGAATCCTTATAGAAATATTTCCAATGTATTAACCATAGTTTAATCGAAATCACTTAAGCTCCAAACAATACACGTATGAAATGCTATTCATCTTTCGCACAATAGCAAATCAGGACATTAATCCTGAAATTTAGAACTGATTGATGTGTTCCCGATTTAGCAATAGTCTGTTGTTGGCCACTTATTTAGTAGTTCAATCTTGCCAATTTCTGACGACGTAATTAAATGTTTGATGCATTGAACGAACTGAAACTAAATAAAAATTGTAGATTGTCTTTTCGCATATTCAATGTATTTTTCAATGGAGATCTAATCATTTATCAATAATTTTTGCTTTAGGTATATTTTCAGCTTTGAGGAAAGAATTTCGACAATAGAATAAAAACAGACTATGCTTGTATTATCAACATCATCATCTTTCAGAATAACAACATTTAAGCTAACAGAGACGGACTTGAGCATGAACTTGATTGGCTGCAGCCCAGGGCCCCAATCAGATTAAAAATGTAGGTAAGCTTGTTTTTTAAGATGTAGAAACGTGCGATAGCGCTTTGGAAAGATCATCTCAACATTCATCATAGGGTTGCTTCTTTTTTAGGAAATTTTAAGGATATTCTAAATTACAGAGGAACATCTAGGTGCATGCTTTTTTAGATTCTCCCTCATAACTCAGCTTATATTAATTAAATTGCAATGAAAATTCAACTATATATAGCCAATTGAAAGGGCTTTCCAAATGTATAAAAAAATCCAATATACTTCTTAGTTTTCCTTAAAATTAATAACGTAAAAATCCGTTTTTAGAATTTGAACATAGATCCGGACAACACCTTGCTTGAAAGCTTATCCAAGAAAAAATCTAATGACTTAATGGGCTTTCCAACCTGTTTATTTTCTTGGGAAAATTGAAACGAAACGCTTGTAGGATATGGGATAGATGGCACACCTAATAGTGGATTAAAATTCATGATCAAAATTCAAATATCGACCTAATAATTATTATTTCATGAAGTGTATTCAGTATAATAAACTTGAAATTCTGAACAGTGTTAGCCCAGGGTTTTTAAAATTAACGGTACGCTCCTGTAGGCTAATCGTTCAATATACTGGAAAGATACGTTTGTTGAAATTTAATTTTAACTTTGTCGGTTTAAAAATACGATGCAATTATTGTTGAACTTTTAATAAATAAACATTTTATATTTGATTGAACACAAACGGGGATCTCTAAATTTAAACTGTAAAGTTAAACTTTCTACAAATTTTTTTTCAACTTATTAGAAGAATACTTTTTTTAATTAAAAAAATATTTAAATTGATTTATATGAAGATTTTGTACACTAACGGGTTTTTGAAAATAAACCCTGAAAATCCATTGGAGATTTCCTGGATTTCATGACAGCGTTTTACATGATCACAGGGATTTTGACTGTAATTGAACGTTTTATCGAATGGTTCATTAATCGAGGCAATTAATTCTTTTGTTGTACCATTATTGAAAGACCTGTCCGAATTGGATGCGTCATTATATAATTTCCATTTTTACTACAATTATTCGATTAACAGTAATATTGATTTGATTGATTTTTCTTCTATAATTTTATTCTTGTATCACTTTGAGAACTTTATTATTTGCTTCGAAAAAAACTAATGATTAGAAATTTTGTTAGATTCTTGTAGACGTGATTCAAAAATAAAACAATATCAAACATTAGTGTTTATAGAACAAATCAAATATTTATATAAATTGTAAGTTTGCAGTTCATTTCCTACGATCTTGGAACAGGAAGAAGGCCAAAAAGGAAGCAAGATATGTGTTTGCAATTTCTGGATTTTAATCGAAAAAAAATACACACATAAATTTAAAACAATTATTATTATTAACGATATCAGTAAGTATAGACGTATGGACAAATATTTATGTAGCTTTTAAGATTCGAGTAATTAATACATAAAAATATATCTACGATATTTTTGAAAATTTCGATAATACAATTTGATTTAACTCTCCATTATAATTCAACCAATTTTATGGTCTTTTTATGGCGTTTTTTCCCCGGTCGTTTATACCCCTAAGGCATGTAAAAATTTGGTAAACAGCAATAATATCTGTTTCGTCAACAATAGATAACAAATTCTATAATAATCACGTATACAATTTCTGTTATTGGACGATAATATATTATACATACAAAAAAAAATCGCTCAAATAGTCAAAGAAAAAAAAAACACGATAAAAAATCCTTTCTAAATTTACGAGTTATATGTTTGAGATTATAGTTTCTCTAACGAAAGCTACGGAAAACCTCTAGTGGATAAAGCAGGACCCAGCGACGTAATGGAAAATCTCAAAGCCTTCGGCAATAAAAGGCTCCTTTACTTTTTATATTACTTAATGACTTACCTAAGGCTTTAAAGTAAATCATTCGTTAAGAGACATTTATTACATTATTTAGCTCAAATACTTCTAGAAAAGAGACTTAAGCTCTGTTGAGCCCTCTTTGATATTGGACTTCCTCTGACACTGGCTCTCCCCTGCGGGGGTTGCAAGAGTGCACTTTACGCCACTGGGGTGTTCAATCTAAATATGGTTGATTCTATGAAACTCTCATCAGTCGACGAGCGATTCGAAATATATTTGTAGGAGGATCCTTAAAGAACATTCCAGCAAAATTAGAACCTCCTAGCTCATTTGGAAGTTGGTCAAAAAAACGCTCGTTTCTGACGATCTTCAAAAACGAACTAAACACGCAAATCGACTTAGTTAGAATGACTCTAGGATCCTTCCCAAATTGATTTTTTTCGTTTTTCTTCATTTTATTCTGAAACAGGGGGAAACATGTTGTATTTTCTCTAGAATACAATGAAGAAAAACGAAAAAAATCAATGTTGGGAAGGTCTCTGAGTCATTTTTAGTCGTTGTGCGTGTTTGATTGTCCAAAACGATCGTTTTTTGATCAACTTAGAAATGAGCTAAGGGGTTCTAATTCATCTAAAATGTTCCCTAGGGGCTTTCCTACAAATCTTTAGAATATTTTTCGAATCGTTCGTCGACTAATAGGAGTTTCATAGAACCAACCATGTTTAGATTGAACACCTTGTGTATACTACAGGATGACGAAAAGATCTTACGGCAACTCGCGTTATTTGGCGAGCGATTCGAAAAATATCTTAAGGATTTGTAAGGGTCTTAAGAGAAGATTTTAGCAAAACTAGAACCCCGTAGCTCATTTGGAAATCAGTCAAATTCGAGATTTTCTAAACGAGCTAAACACGCAAAACGATTAAGAATGACTCGAAGATCCCTCCAACATTGATTCTCTTTTGTTTTTATCTATTGAATGCTAGAGAAAATGCGAAACATTCCCACCTATTCCAGAATTAAATTAAGGAAAACGAAAAAAATCAATGTTAGGAGTATCCTCGACTCATTTTAAGTCGTTTTGCGTGCTTAGCTCGGTTTTTTTGTAAAGAAACAATGGTTTGAGGGGAAAAGTTCTTATGACAAGCGGGAAAAGAATTGCGCTAGGTGGGGCTCAGTCCCATCTGGTCCCATTGTAGCTCCCTGGTGGAAATAAATACTAGAAATCTAAATTTATTTCCATTTTTTTGACTTTTTCCGAGTAGCTACGCCCCTGCGATAACGATATAATTACAATATATAGACGTTATGGAAAGCTCTAGTAAAAGAAATAATCATTGCCTTAGAATATAAATATTGTTGTACGCCTTCCAGATATCCCAAAATAGATCTCATCACAAAGGTGTGCTAATATTAAACAAGACTTACTGAACAGACTACTGGGGAAGCAAATATTCATAATGCACACTATAAAATGCAATTTTATTGCATTTTCAATGTTCTCTAAAGTTATACGACACATTTACATATGTTAAAGTTAGGTGTAAAGTTGTACAATTCTTTAAAAAGCTCACTGTTATTATTTTTATTGTTTATTTTCTCAAATTAAATATTTTTTAGCAAACCATTTGTGTAGAGGAATTTATTGTGGCGACGAAATTCGCATATAATGAATGTTTGTTTCAAGTGCACTAAATGATTTTCGTGAAATTTAATCTTAAACGATTAGACTTTAAAGCACGATAATTTGATAAACGATGCCGGCAATGCTAAAACGTCGGATTATCTAAATGGATTTACACAGTTGTAGAGAATTTGACACTAAATGAATTCAATAAAATTCAAATTTACCCTAACACTGGTATTCTCAATAAAACTCCTATCGTTTCCATTGAAAATACCGATGGTAGTTTTAAACAGATTCCTGATCGTTGTGCATTCATTAAATTGAAATTCTTTCAACACCTTTATTGGGGAATTTTTTCACATCCTATTGAGAAATTTCTATTGAAATTCACTTGAATGTAGCAGATTTCAAGCGGACTATGTTGAAACGAAATTTGTACAATAGAAATAACCGTCCCGAAAGTAGACTTTTTCAGCCTATAAACGTAATATTAAAAGAACAAGAGCCTGTTAAAATAGTAACAAAATTGAGAATTTTACGTTAGTCTGTATTGATTGTAAATTTGAACGTTGTTGTAATAAAATAGTCAATTTTCGAGTGCTTTTGTGATAAAGGGATGGTTGTGAGTTTTACCACCTGTATGGTTTATTAATAACTGTGATAAATTTTTAATGTTTTATTATTTACAATTGTAGATAATTACAAATGTTATCACGTATTTTTTCGTTATTTTATAGTTTAATCATAATGAAAATCGATAATATTGCCAGTATTCTAGAAAATATTTCATCCTCATATTTATTAGTCTAAAAACTAACATATCTATCAGATTTACTTAAAAAGTAGTAGATTACAATAATATATGTACGTGGAAGTACTCTGAAAACGATAAATTGATTAATAATTAATTTCTTATTAGTTATTAGGACTTAATTAGTGATACCTCGAATTTAAAGTCTTTCCATGTAGGCTTTTTTACGAGCGTATGAACCTAAACAGGCTAAAATACCAATAGCAGCAATTAATAAACCTAATAATAAGGCTAAAGTATCGCCAAAATCAAACATTTCGTTATTATTTTTCAATATTATTTATTTGTTGCTTGTCAAATTCACTGTGGCGACACCAACTAAAATCGCAGTTGGTAACAAAAATATCAGTTGGCAAGACTGAAGCGGTTAGGCCAGATTCGCGCTCTCGAAACTCTTCTCCATCTCTTCCATCGCCAACTACCGAACGGAACGGATGTGTCTACTGTCTACCTGACGCCAGTACATCTTTGATCATTTATTATTAAATCGAAATATTTAAATTATGGTTATATCCGTGTAAATAAATATTAATCAAACTTCAAATTCGTGTTATTTAACCGGATCCAACCAAAGTGGTGACCCCGACTAAAAACAAAGTGAAACCGCCACGACTGCAACGGCAACAGCTACGACCGCAACGGCAACCGCCACGACTGCAACGGCAACCGCCACGACTGCAACGGCAACCGCCACGACTGCAACGGCCACAGCCACGACCGCAACGGCAACCGCCACGACCGCAACAGCAACGACCGCAACGGCAACCGCCACGACCGCAACGGCAACCGCCACGACCGCAACGGCAACCGCCACGACCACAACGGCAACCGCCACGACCGCAACGGCAACCGCCACGACTGAAACGACAACCGCCACGACTGCAACGGCAACAGCCACGACCGCAACGGCAACCGCCACGACCGCAACGGCAACCGCCACGACCACAACGGCAACAGCCACGACCACAACGGCAACCGCCACGACAACAACAATCACCGCAACGGCAACCGCCACAACAACGACAACAGCAGCAGCAACAACAGTAACCCCAACAACAAACAAAACAACGGCATACCACCCGAAAGCGAACGGTATGATCGAACGGTTTCACAGAACGTTGAAAACCGCCTTAATCGCATCATCGAGGAACTGGTCAGAATCACTTCCCCTAATCATGCTAGCACTGCGAAACGTCATCAAAGAAGACATTGGTTGCACACCGGCGGAAATGGTATTCGGCAAAACCACAAAACTCCCCGGAGATTTCTTCCAGACCACTCCAGCCCCACCAGACGAAGCCGCATTCGCAGCTAATCTACGAGCGATCATGAGAACATTGCGACCCACTCCTGCCAGCAACCACGCCACCAACAACATATTCGTGCACAAAGACCTACAAACATGTTCACATGTATTCATTCGCGTCGACACCGTTAAACCACCACTCTCCCCACCATACAACGGTCCCCACCAAGTGCTAGAACGACAACACAAATATTTTATTATCGACGTAAATGGTAAGAAAGATAAAATATCTATCGACAGGTTGAAACCAGCGTATCTACCCAATGGACATACGATCACGGCAGAACACTCATATGCCCTGCCGCCAAGCAGCGCTCCAGATGCAAATCAACATCACGTTCGCTTCAACATTTGAATGTCCCGCTCACTGGGAGGGGAGTGCTGTGGCGACACCAACTAAAATCGCAGTTGGTAACAAAAATATCAGTTGGCAAGACTGAAGCGGTTAGGCCAGATTCGCGCTCTCGAAACTCTTCTCCATCTCTTCCATCGCCAACTACCGAACGGAACGGATGTGTCTACTGTCTACCTGACGCCAGTACATCTTTGATCATTTATTATTAAATCGAAATATTTAAATTATGGTTATATCCGTGTAAATAAATATTAATCAAACTTCAAATTCGTGTTATTTAACCGGATCCAACCAAATCACTATAATCATAACCTCAAATATTTGGTAATTTTAGAATCTTTAACTTGGCTATCTTGGCTACCTTGGCTACATTGTTTCTCAAACATTTCTTAGGGATTTTGTTTTTTCTAGAATTTATGAAATGTTGTCTTGCAACAACATAGCCAGCTTGTGCAGAATTTCTCAAATTCCAAGTATTATATTAGCTTGGTTATTATTTATATGTTGGAAACTAAAATTTTTGTATCAGTAGTTGAATTTTAATTTCTCTAAAATTCAATTTTTATTGACAAGTGAACTAAAATTGATGACATAAATCTAGAAATTGGCAAAAAATGACGTCAAAGTGGTGTGGTGATTTTATATTAATAGCATGTGGCAACACTGTATTACTTCGTTGTAAAACCAAAGAATACATACTCCATAGAAGCTCAGATCTCGGGGTTTTGTGGTTATCAAACTTTTAGTACCTACCCTGACTCACGAAGGGCGACACTTGTTCAATGTCGGTCGGTCGTCGACACTGTTGCCGACGACGTAGGAAGAAAATCTACTAAATGGTCACGTGATACCCACTAGAAATCCATTTAGTTTATTTTGAAGTCAATATTCCTTTTCTACATCCAAATATGTCCATTATAAATATAAGATAAAAAATTATATAGGTAAATATCTCCAAAAGTTATATTTAATTAGACAAATCAACAAAAAATATTCGAAAAAAAAATCTACCAATTTTCTACTTTTCTACCAGACATTCTACTTTTCTACCAGATTTTCTACTAATCTACTAGACGGAGATTTATCCACAAGACGGGTCGAAATTCCACCAGATCTAATAGAAATTCGCCTGAATCGGCAACCGTGGCCATGAGTTCGGTTGATAAAATCGTCGTGCTTAGCATGTGCTTACCGACATTGAACAAGTGTCGCCCTTCGCGAGTCAGGGTAGGTACTAAAAGTTTGATAACCACAAAACCCCGAGATCTGAGCTTCTATGTAGTATGTATTCTTTGGTAAAACATAAAAAGTTTTGATAAGAGGTGAATCAAAAAATGTCGATAAAATTTAGATAAAATACAAAATAATAATGGAAAAACTCTACAAGAAAGAAGTTTTAACAATCCAGTAGTATTTCAACTGCCCAAGTTCAATTCATTTGTAAATATTAAAAAGTAAGGTTATGTTTATATTTACAAACATTTTTTGTACAATTAAAGTGTATTGATAAGCTGAATCTGTAAGTAATTTATCGCTATTATCATAGTTATCAATTATTTTAATAAAATCTAATTATCGTTACAGGGATTGTACCAACGTAATTGAAATTTGATTGAAATAAACCTTTACAGTAATGGATTAAACAAAATCTTGGTTATTTAGTATGAGAACAATTGTCTCTTATCGTTCTTGTAAACGTAGAAATCGAGACAGTAGTGCTGACAATGGCTAAACTTAAGGTAAATCATAAAAAGATTATATAAAAAAATATTGAAAGTTTATCAGATGTCTTCACAGTGTTCATTGATAACAATATATTTTACGTAGATTCCAGTCAATTTTAAAATTCCCTTTAGTTTTATTTGTGTACTAGAACAATACGATTATCTCCATATGTTGCCATATGTTTTATCAGCAAATCAGATCGTGTCATATTGAGCGGAATTTCTTGTTTGTTTTGCTTCAATTATAATTAATGTTAATGTTGTTGGGATTGTTATACGTGCGTCAGCGCTTAATTTATAACGATTTTATTAACTATTCCATTTAAGGCGCGCATTCACCTTAGCATGAACGGGAATGAGGCAAGGTGAGGCTGAATAAATGCTTCCTTCGTAAATTTTTGGGTAAACGAAAAAGTCTACCGAGGCAGCGATCTGCAACTTGTTGTGGTTCACTCAAGTTTCCAACCTGAAGAACAGGACAGAAGCGAGGCGAGGCAGTTGAAATGTACACAAATGCCGTCCACATTAAATCAAATTTTTCTTTGATGTACAGGGAAGTATCGACTCTAATCGGATGGCTTTGAACCATGCGTCGCACAAGCGAATGCTGTTTGCTACTCTTGGACAACACGTCCAAGATGATTATTCTGCCTCGCCTTGCCTCATTCCCGTTGGTGCTCAGGTGAATACGCGCCTTTATTCTGTAATTTATGCTAAGCTCATGAATTTCTAAAATTCTATCTCATAATTATACTATCAAAATTCAATACTACAAAGAATCACTTACAATTACATGAATCTAGAGTAGTAAAGTTTTATACAACTTTCATTACGCTATCATAAAATTCACTTTTCTAAAATCTATGCTGGTTCAGTATTTGAATCTGTAATTACAGATGATAATTCTTGTGTCGGTTAGATGGCGTAGGAATTCAATTTTCAGAAATAGAAATCTGAAATTATTTGAAAACTGGAATAAAATTTTCATTAATATTTTGTATAAACTGGAGTTTCTTTCCCAACTTTATTGATCATACTGTCTAATTCAGATTTTCGATTAAAAATACGTAAATTATACAGAAAATTTATTTGAAATTTATACTTTTCAAATTCTATAACTTGTAGTATATTTTATTAGATAAAAATCAATATAAAATTCATATAGAAGGAAAAATAACTTTAAGATAAACACGTACAAGAAATTTATTATAGTTGACATATCTTTTATGGGGAAATATACAATATTTTCTCGTTAGTTTTATTATATTTGCCTTCTTTTTTTCCCAAAGACTGGTTAATAGGATTTATCATGATAAATTGATAAATATTATCATAGATAGACAGTTGAAATTGTGCTCAATGTGAGATAAACAAAAAAATATTTAAAACTTTGCTTCTTTACTTTTAATATTGAATATTTATAGATAATGATAGATTATCTTATCCGGAATAGTACCGTAAAATATCTGACAGATATTGGCACGATTTTATAATTCGCATTTAATTAAATCTACTCGAACATTGTAAATATTGTAAACTAACATCTTTTATTATCAATTTTCCCAACAATATTTCAAAGAAGATTCATACTTGTTTTGCTATAAATTAGAGCATGATAGGACTTAAAAAGAAAAGATGAAGAAGAAATATTGATTAGATGTGTACAGTATGATAATGGCAAACTTAATGGTTCAGCAAGAACATGTCATAAATCACATTATTGTCTATTTATCAAATACAACCTACAATTGAATACTGAACTCAATCACGGTCAGGATTAGATTTTTTATTATCTTTTGTTATATACGTGTATATATGTTCGTTTATAAATTGTATTATAAATATTATGTATTGATGTGTACAATATCATAGTTATAGGTAGAAGAATATGTGAACGAGTTATAGTTGATCGATAATCACTACACGTTTCACCTTCAGGAGGTATATGTATACTTATATCTATCTATAGTAACGTTCAAAATTGAAATATAAATATCAATTATATCGTATATGTACCCTATGATTTTCTAGATAATTAATTATTTAGATCGGCTGTTTTTGTAATTTGCGCTTGACGTTTTGAATTGGACTAGCACGTTTTTCATGTTGAAAAATAGGGAGAGAAGCAGAACAGAAAAAAAAGAATGAATTTATAATACATTGTTGTGTAGAAACTACTCTAGATTATATAGTTCAAGCACCATATAAATCTATCATCTTGTCAATATTATTATTTGATTTTATACTTATGGGTATACCTTTAAAACTACAGTATGATCCGATAAAATATGAATTAAAGTTAGAAACGTGACATCACCTGATTGCGGTTTTATACATACCGAGAAAAAAATCATAAAAATTTGACTACTTTTACGAATCTAAGAATTACGAACTACAATTTATGCAATTTATGCAATTTAAAATAAGACCCATAAAATTTTTCAGCAAAATAAGAAATACAGAAAAACCTCTCTTGACGGACGCCTCCAATGACCGGACACCTCTCAAGACCGGATACTTTCTAATTTCCCGAATAAATTAGGCGAAAACGTCCGATGCCCGGGCACCTCTCTTAAGCGGACACTTTCAGTTTCCTCGCAGGTGTCCGCACAAGAGAGGTTTTGCTGTAGATACTTTTACTTCATCAATTTTTATTACAGTTCCTTTAGATAAAGAATAAATTGGTGTAATTCATGTTAGGATTTTGTTATATTATCTATAATTTTTCTTTCACTTTCACTTTTTCGACTTTAACGAACAGTTTCAGCCTCAAATTGAAAACATACTACAACTTTATTATTTTGATCACGGTCTTCTATCCCAAATTCTAAAGACATTGCAACCTGAAATAATCCATGATTTAGAATTGAAAATAAATATAAATGGATTGAAAATACTAACAGATGATGGAAAAAATGAAGGTATAGTCATACCAAGAGTGTATTCTATATATTCATTTTTAGCTAAAGGACATGGTGTATTTGTAACACCATCGCAGATATTATTTTGTGGTAAAGGATAAGGTACTTTTAGACCAGCTGTTGATGCAATAACATACGGGGCTGCATTTTCTAAATAACAAGCTGTAAATAATTGTTATTATTAATTTTTGGGTGGACATTTTCAAATTGAATGGTTTATTTACGTGATCTGAACGTCAAATTAAACGATTCTACAGTTCCTAATTTAACCTGGCATGGTGGTACGTCACAATTCACTATGCTAACATTTGGTGTTATACCGCTAGTACCTAAAATTTGGAATTTAATTAATTCTAAGTAAGTACATTGTTTTATTATAGTTTTAACTTGAATTTATCGTTGATTTTACTGTGAGAACATGAATGAAAAATGTAAAAATTTGTAGAAATTATATTTTATAAGTCACGATTTTTCTACAAATGGTAACTCTGTTATCTTGACAGGTAACAGATAAGGTTTAAGCAATAATAATGACAACAATAATGATGCTGAAAAAATATCAATTATGATTTATGTGTTTATTAGTTGGATAAAACAATATAAATTCTTTCCTTTCTGGATTTTGCTGTGTAAAATCTTCAACAATTATGATTGGATAACACAGGAAAGAACTTGAACTCCTTTATTTAATTAACGAACACTTAACAGGACAAGTGCTCTTTAAGAGTCTAGTATTCAAATTTTGACTAATTTACTTATTATTCTGATAATTTTGTTTAAATGATATTAATACTTACAAGAATCCACGACGGTACCATAAATTAAAGGAAACTTTATCGCTGCAATTATAAAAACTAGTATGAAACTTTTTATGGCCATATTGATTGAATGATGTGGAAAACCATTGAATGTTTATATATTACCGTTTACTATGTACTAATCTTATCATATCAAAGATAACACTTGAAATTTCTCAATTTGAAAAAATCAATTGCCTCAAATGTTAGATTTGAGTCATATAAGTTTGTACTAAATAGGCATATCATCCAGAAATATTTTTTTACCGCCTGGAAAAATTCGATTATTTCAGGAAAAGCTTTATTTTTATTTGTGAATGTCTATTTGATTTAAATTCCATCTCAAGAGCCATATTAGTTCCTAAACGTAATGTTTGATGCAGTTGATTACAGTAGATGTTTGGTTAATTTTTCTTATTAATTGTAAGACGTTGAAGTGGCATTAATTACTTTACTTTTAATCCAAAAAACACTAATTTTTAACAAAAGCTTTGTTTAGAGTGATGAGCAGAATGAAAGAATTTTTAAAAGAGAAATATAATTAGCAATAAATCACAATTAGAAAGTCATATTGTGAATGAGTGTATTGAATAGATAAAGTGGGATGAGCTTCAACTGAGAACATGGACAGAAGAAGAAAAAAAAAATATGAAGAAAGAAACAAGAGAAAGAACGATCAGTACGACAATCTTCCCAAGTCTAGGAATTCGTGGTGTTTCTCTGTTGACCGCGAGCCAAAGGGGCAATAAATCGCGCTCACTGCATGCCCTCCGCTCCGTTTAGCTAATCGTTGAATCAGTTCTTTAAAGGAGAAGTAAAACAGCGGCGCATCATTATTTTCATTCATCATCATCATCATCATCATCATCATCATCATCATTATCGTAATTTAATATTATCAATATTATAACATTAATCGAAACTAGTTGTTTTGTATAAGAAAAATATTATGATTGAAAATTGTTTTGTTTTAATATTGTTTAGTGTTGTGTGAAGTTGATTAGTGTGGTTAATATACCGCCGCCTCTGTTATGCGTTAATAGTCTTCTATAGTGGGAAATCTGTTTTCTGGCCACAAATCATCATTTGAAGTGTGAAATCGGCCAGCTGGACGCAATTGTTCGCGACAAATGACGGGAAGAGGCGCGAGACCCCTGCTGTTCTGTACGAGCCGTAAATCGCATTCACCACATGAACGCCGGGTAATTACTGGAGCTGATGTATGGCGCGCGGACTAGTGTGTATGTATATGTGTGTATGGGACACCCATATACCACCCCCATATATTTATTAGATAGTAGAAAGAAGAAATAGGGTACCAGCAATTGGGAAAAGAGAGATGGAACTCAATGCTTATACCACCTCTAGAGTGAGCACTTGTTGTTCTGCTTACTCCTCTTCTTATAAATATGTGTGTGTATGTGTGTTCGTTCAAGATTCAATCCGCGTGGGCAATATACACAACACAACGCAACTATGTGTATGGTCGTATCCTGGCCACTTTGCAGGTGCTTTACACATACACATTCACATTTGAATAATTTATTGTATACTCTTCTTTATGAAATTTCGAAAGGAATATGAATTATTTATTCATATTTGTACCGGAATTTGTTGATGACTAATCTATACATTATCGAATTGATTGATGAAGATCCGTTTATTGATAGAAATAAATCAGCGTTATCTGATAGTAACAGAAATTTAGAAAAGCACTGATTAAGCCGAAACTAAGAGTACCTATGTAACTTATTCACTTGCAGTTGTAAAAGTGAGAAAATTGAGATTCTCTTGTAAAAATTTGAAGAACAACCGGGCCTTCAAGCTAATTTTTTCCAAACAATTCAATTTTGAATTGCGTACTCCAAAGCTTCATGTCTTGTTTTTTCCTTTATCATTTGTTCCAAGCAAAATTTGTCTCTACAACCGTTAAATATTGGGGTAAACAGTCTTTTTGGACATCTTGAATTTCGCATTTACTCCCTTGTTTGTAGCTGTTTCCTTAATCATATCTGGAAAAACTATCTGGTCTTTATGAAATTATATAATCGTGAAGTTTTCTTGGATTTTTTTTTGCAAAATATATAAACAACGACAAGTTGTAAATTTAAAAGTGAATGTTATATTGCAAACAACTACTCATAAAATAATAAATCAAAAACAACTTCAACAATTTCACTGTCTTTTAACATTTTTATTCCAACACAAAAGGTAAATATTTGCCAATGATTTTACCATTCATTAATAATAAATTTAAGTTTACCGGTTAAGTGTTAGAAATCGAGAAGATTTGATTGAATTTATTTTTTCGAAAGAATAACTATTTAAAATGTTCTTTCAAGTAATTCTTAACACGCTTTTTCAAAGGATACAAACAATTTAAAAGTGGAGAACAAAAATTACAAAGCGATTTGTAATTTCGGCTGCTATAATACATGAATGAGCCGATCAAGCTTTTTATTTTTACAAAATTACAGTTCGCACAGAGACTTTTTTCATGATTCAAAACAAGAATTTTAACAATAGAGATTTTGTGCAAGATCAATATTGTCATTTTAGTGGAATATGAATGTTTTTAATGCGATTAAAGAATAAGTTTTGTTCTTCTCACTGCATGATGCAGTGCAATTTGAGCTTTTTAAGCTTGTTTTATTTACAAGACGAAAAAAGTAAACAACCCTTTATTTGTTTTTAGATTTATATTAATATGTTCGTAGAAAACGAAACAAAATTATTATAAATTGTACCATTTAGTTCAGTTTGGAATGCAGTTGATCTTTATCGTAGGGAAACACATTCATAATTTAATTATAAATATAATATTCTTGAAGCAGACTAATAAAATACTTTTTATGTTGATAACACCTGCCCCTATATCTATGTGTTTTTGTATTATTATGATTATTAGTATTATTATTATTTTGTATATATAAAAAAGTATATAAAGAGAGGAAACCATCTCATTTCATCCTACTACCTACTCTTAATTATTTGTTAGTGTTGATCAGATAAAAGGAATTTTATTATTGTGTTACATGAATATGACGCTGAAACATTAAAACAGAATTTTAATGTTCACACAAGATTGTTAAATATACCTTGACTTCTATTCTTGTAATTGTTTCTACAATAGATCCAGTACAGGATTTCGTTTTTTCTTGTTGTTTTTTTGTTTTATTGAAAATTCTATCGAGAAAAATCAGCAATTTTGTTGCCGTTTCTTCAGCATCTCTCCTTTAAATGTTTGTAACGTATGTTCTTCCCTAAACAATAAATTATTCCACAACGTTATATGTTTGTGGAAAATAAGCATTAGTAGTTTGCGTCGTATGTATGCGTATAAATGAAGGGCCTGCAATAAAATTAGACACCTGATATCTTTTATATGTTTGAATATATCTACATAAGAGATGTTCGTTAGAGGAGTGCCTGGAATTAGAAGTGTTGTGCCACATATCAGGGGTCGTGACCTTTAGCATCTCTCTTTCTTTAAGATTAGAAGAGACATCCTCATATATGGCCATAACAGAAGATAAACGACTAAAATGAAAATTTTTACCGTATGCCAACATTTCACATATAAACACGCACACGCACACACAAACACATTCAAATCAAAAAATCAATAAATTAATTGCTATTAGAATATATTTTTTTAAAGAATCATTGTTGATCGTTACAGTATTTTGTAATTTGATCATCGTTCTTTGAGAACGAACAAGAAAACGATGAAAAAACGAAGATTTGAATATTTCTAATTGGAATACTGTGGATACAACATCATAAATACCCAATAATGGTCAGACCAATTTACATAATAACAATATTGGATATATGATGGTTATATGGAGGATAATAGAATATTTCCATAATGGTCGTGAATCTTCACACTCCCGTTAATACTATTACAAGATTTGTGACTTTCGAGTGAAAAAAAGATTAAAATCAAGAAATTATATTGATGGACAAAAAAAAATTTTTGCATATTTTTCCCATTTTCACCTTAGATATTCTAATTAAGGAGGGTTGATCAGAATTTCTTTTAATTTGAAATTTAAATTTTCGCCCAATAATTACCAAAAAAATGAGCCGAGAAAGAAGGAATTCGAAATATTTGCCACAATTCTATAACATTGAATGATGATGGTTTATCTATAAAACTCGTCTACTATAAAACAACATAAGAAGAGTTGATCTAAACGTTAACGTTCAGGTTTCGACAATTAAATACAATAAAATTTTATACAGGCTATAAATTTCGATCGCAAATTTCCTCCTTTGATACGTCGCTCTCCACTTCTCGACTCTAGAATGAATACACGTTTAGAATAAAACAAAATTTTTTAGAAAAATTAACGGAGAATAAGAAATAATAAATTCTAAAGAATGTGGTATACGTATTTAATTCAGTTTTATAGTCTATCATAATTCATTCTAGTGGGTTGTTTTGAAAATTGTTGTTTTTTTCTCTTCTCTTCTCTTTGGTCGCTAAATGCGACGCAACTTTCAAGGAAGTCTATATCGCAGAGAATGATAGCTATATAGAAAAGTCTTGTTAATGTTAATGATGAACAATTTCCATCGTATGCACACACATACACATTGAGTAATAATATAAATAATTATATTCAACGACAAAATGGACAAAACATCATTGATTATTCGAACATGCAAGTAATTCAACCATTGAAATGGACTTGATGACTTAAGATTCCCCATATTTCTATTTCTAATAGATGTATATTTTATTAACTAGAAAAAAATCTTAATTTCCATTATGAACAAACAATTCCACTTTAACATTTTCCAGGGCCGAATCTAATTAAAAAACGCCTTCCTTTCGAATTATCATTGGTTGTTGAACATTATAATTACACGATTCTAAGCTATAAAATCAATCATTCTATACTAATACCGGTAGAGTGGGAACGCTTTTTCTTCCAGATTGTCTATCAATAAAACAAAATCAATCAATAATTCATCTGTTTATTGATTTCAAAATAAAATGAAACCATTTTCTAACAGTGGTACTCAAGTTTGAAACACAGTCACTTTTCCTTTTGATCTTCATCGAAAATTTTTCAACTGAAAAATAATCATTTGAGGTAAGATCGAACTTAAGAACATGCCGAAATTGTATCCATTCGAATAGCTTATTTTCGGCAACAGGACATAATGTATTTGTCTTCTTGGCTGATTCTTGGACCGAAAACTTCAGCTTTCGGTCCAATATGTTCCATATAGGATGCTTGAAATTTGTTCAAATTATCATTGATGCTATTTGTATTGTTGTAACTTTTACGTCTTGTAAATATTAAGATCAACCATCAACAAGCCAAGGGTTTTAGCTAGAATTGTTATTAGATTCCCTCTTGAACGTTAATGAAAAAATGACCGAAATGATAAAACGAAAAGTGACCTGTTATATTAATTTTTTATAGATTTTTTTCCGCTTTCGCTTCCGTTATTGTTCCGCTTTCGTAAAATTATATTTCTGAAGATCCATTTACGGTTTCAACTCCGATACGACGTAATTTACATGGTGGTTCTTTACAGTTGTTTATATTTTGACATTGTGGACAGTGCATCCGAACCACCTAATTGTTCCGTTTGAAATAATTGATACGAGCTTTCTGAATTTTTCAATTAGCACCTGATTTTTATATCGCTCTTATCACAGCTGTCGACGATAAAATACCTCAGTTTTCTGTTTATAATAATAAAAATTGTGATTGTTGGATGCAATAAAGTTCTTGTTGGATTTTTTTCAAATACCAAATTTTAGATGATTTTTTAGTTTCTTGGCCAAATGTATAAGGGGCCCATTTATAAATTCTACTTGTTACATTGGTAATTTGGGCATTGAGAAACGTTTTACAACAACTATCTGCCAAGTATGTGTGCGGTTAAATGATGTGTAAATTACTGACTTTTATGGTGGTCTTATCACAGAACTAGTTGTCGAACAGTATAATTAGATGGTTGTAATTTGTAATAAAACCATTCTCATTAATATTTTACCTATAGTAAATGTGTTTCAATATAATATTCGTTATTAATAAGCTTGAGATCATCGATAATTGTCCGTTATCATTCTCTATATCTATCTTATTTAGAGATATAAACTGATTATTTTCGCATGCCAGGTGGAATACTTTAACACTTAGAAATGCAGGTGCGCAAACATTACACAATATCTCCTCTCTTTTTATATATTTGTCGAGAATATTGTTCACATTTACTTGGGCGTCATATTGTAATTATCATAAATAAACTGATTATTATCTAATGTGAATCATTCAGTTAATTTCTCACAAAATCCCACACAATCTACTGGCCATTAACGGACAAATTTTTTCACTTTTAAACATATACATACTTACATTGTATTAGTGTTGTGTTGTTTGTTAGTTTGTAAATTCTTTTTTCTATAAACTTTATCTATAATTTTGTCCCACAACTAACAGTAATGCAGTTCGTGCCAACTTTATAAGAATGCTGATGGCAACAACGATAACAATTTCCCACAATGAAATTATCCTTATAGCTATGAAAAATTCACTAATATTTTTCCAAATATGCATACTTTATATACAGTTTTGTTTCTTTTTATTATTATTAAAAATGTGAATTATACGGTATTTTTATTATATTCGAATAGTTGTTGTTATTCTTTTTCTTGTTTTAAAATAATCAAAACTTCAATGAAATCTTACTACATGGAAACTATTTGGTAAAGCCTACGGAATCAATGAATTCTGTTTATAAGCAACAACATTAGTTTCCTTTATGCCGAATGCAAAATACTTTTGTGTATCCATCTGACTCAACTTTCAACAAATCTATTATGTGCTTTCTGTATTCTTGTTTTATGTAAATAAAGGAAAGATGATATCTTTTAGGAAATGAACAGAATAGAAGATTTTCGATTTGTCTTAAAAATCGATACTATACGTACATAGGTACAATTAGGTATCCAGCTTTTTTCACACCCTGCCAACACATCTCTTTATCAAAGCGCCAAGAATCAATCCATTATCTCTCAGTTTCCTTTCCAAAGTGCAAGCTTTTGGAGAGATTCCTTTCAGGGACGCATCAAGGGCTTTGTAGGGCCCGGGCGGTTACCTTACAATAATTACTGAAGAGCGTTTTATCCTTGCAATTTTTAATTATCAATTTAATCTTTTTTTTGTGTATTAAAAGAACAGTTTAGAAGATTTTAGTTGAGGTCTTCATGCCGAAAGACGATCAAAAATGTTGTCTGACGTTACATATGCAAAAATAAAAAGTTTTGCTTTCTATGAACGTTTTCTTCACAAAAAACCCACAATGGCTGATGAGTATGAAAATGTTTGTTTTCCCACCATTTGAAAGCTTTTAATACAGGATGTCGAACTATGGTCGATTCTATGAAACTCATCAGTTAACTAGTGATTCGAAAATGTAGTAAAATTAGAACCTCGTAGCTCATTTCGAAGATGCTCAAAAAACACTCGTTTGTGGCAATGCCACGATTTTCAAAAGCTTGCTACACACTTAAAATGATTTAGAGTGACTCGAGGATCCCCTAAACTTAATTTTTTTATTTTCTTTATTTCATCCTGGAACAGGTGGAAATTTGTCTTAGAATGTAATGAAGCAAAACGAAAAAATCATTGTTGAGAGGTCATCGAGTTATTCTTATTGTTAGTCCAGAACAATTGTTCTTAGACCGATTTTCATAAGAATCGACATTTAGATTCGTCACCCTGTATAAGAAGTCACCTTTTTAGTCAAAAATTTAGGATAATCTCGAAAATCATCCTGGAAAGATAACTATATCGTGCTAATTTTACGATTCAAAGGCAAAATTGGATAAAAATTGATAGGTTAAAAAGAAAATGTCTTAAAATCTTGAGTATGAGTCAAGATTATTATATCTTTAAAATTGATTAGAAGTGTTTGAATCTTCTCAATTTTACAATTTTGTAAAAAAAATGGCAGGAAAGCTACCTAACAATCAATGACGACTAATGCCTTGTTTACACGAGCTTAGTGGCTAATCATTATTGCTCACTACTCACATTATATTGTCACTTACAATTAGGTATAAACAGATCGAAGCCTTACTAAAATACGAACTCATTCTATTTACTAATCACTAGTGCGAGTAGCCAGTAGGTACTAATGATTAGCCATTAAGCTCGTGTAAACAAGGTATAAGCGTCAAAGCAGTTACTTTTTCACGATCCACTATTACGATTTGTATCCTTGCTTATCTGATGAAAGCTTGTACTTTCTTGAATCTTCACAACCTTTGCGCCTGTATTCGATAGACGGTAAAGCTCACCTAACAAGCTTTCATAATCCTCAAGTTTTTAACAATTATTAGAAAAAAACCGTTAATTACATTAACGTTTCTCTAACTGGACAAGTTCTCGTCTCTGTTTTGATACTTACCGGATCTTAATTTTGTGTAAAATATTTGAATATCTATAGTTAAATACTTTTATTAACCTGTTCGTTGAATGCTTTTCCTGTTTATGTACTATACATATGTTGTGAATGAGAAAAACCAGCTATCCTAAATGTGGGTGTGTAATGTAGTCGAATTGGTTAGTGTTTATAATGTGTATAGTATAGTTGTGTATGTATTATAACTCGTCAATTTTTCAACATTGCATCTTTCCGTGTTGTCTAGAAGATATATGAGCATATTATCGAGTTTTAATTAAGCAATTCTCTCATCCAAGTCTCTAAAGTCTAATAAATTATTAAACTTTTTAATTTTGAAAATTAAACACAACAGTTGAATGACTAGAGGAGAAGAAAAATTTATATAAATCTAGAAAATTATTTAAGATATTTATCAAATCTGCCGCCTACAATTAAAATTTCAATATATTTTAATTAATTACATATTAAAAAAATATATCAGTATTTTAATTGATCCTATTTGGACGGTCCTTACGAATTCTTTCCATTTCTATACGTAACGATACAGGTTTTTTACTCTAGTGTAAAACGATGAAAGAATCAAAAACAAAAAGATAAACAAGAATACAGTCGAGCTAGATAATTTAAAAGTTGACATACTATGTTGACCTTTTCGCGCAAAAATCCATCCTACCATCGTAATTCATCTATGAAACGACTCTGACTCGTTTTTTCCCCTCTCTTCTCATTATCATCCAACAGTAATAATGGCCATATTTGTATGCTAATGCCCAGTTTGAACTGTCACAAGGTCCAGTCTTCGGTCATTTTAAATGGCCCGATATCCGAGCAATATGATGCTCTTTTCAAATGGGATTACCAGTTTTTATGGTGTCTGGTATGTATATGTAGAAAACAGAGTATACACCGGGGGCCCAGTCACTATACACATGAACAAATAAATAACTAGAAATTTTACTCTTTATAAAAATACTCTTTTTTTTTCGTTAGAGAGGTGCAGTGGCGTAGTGAGCAAGGTTTCGTGGGTTCAAAACCCAACAGTAGAAAAACGGTTAATTATGGCCGCCCCAAAAATTTGACCGCCCGGATTTCTTGAACACCTTACACACCTTATCAGGACGCCACTGATTCCAAAACCGCACGAAAATGAAAAGTACCCGGCAGTCGACGCGACAGCCCACGCATTGTTTACAGTCAAAATGGCGCGTCACCCTGTATTCGGCAATTTTGAAAAATTGCGTGATATTGAAAAAGTTGCATAATTTTTGAACTTGCACCACAATTCACACATTGCAAAACCTGAGTTGCACCACTTTTCAAGAGGTGCAATACGAAAAGTGTACAAGTCTGAAAGCATCTTAAGCTTTGAAAATTCGTAAGCAAGATTGTGGATAAATAAACCTATAGCTTATATGTAAATTTGAGGGACCCGTCTTGTAAACCGAAACACTACGCCACTGGAGAGATGAATTAGTTGATAAATCTCATCGTTATTGTGATGTAATGATGGCCTTGATATAATCATTATATGTTTGATTTTAATGATATTATGATTATTATTGATAAGGGGACTTTTTGAGGCGGGACTTTATGACTAGATGGGCGGTTTACTACAAGAGATATCGTTTTTATTAATACAACAAGGCCATCGATACTTGTTGCAATTCTCTTATATACATACATATATAAATTGCTATTTATTTGATTCGTTCTCCGATCATGATTACGATGATGGCGATGACGATGATGATGATGATGATGATGATGATGGGATGGATCAAGTTGGTGGGTGGCCTGTTAGATTTTAAATATTATAATATGTTGAGAAAGATGACCGCTATCGAAACATTTACTAAATCACACATATTCATTAATATTAATGTTGCATAATTAATAATTTCTAATCATAATGTTCTGTATTTGAAAGGATGAACATTGATTTTCAACTTGTTTTTTCCTCATCTTCGTTTTCTTGATTTACTTTATTACATTTGTAATAAACAAAATTGTAATTTTATAGAATCGTTTTAACTTTTAAAATAAATAAGGACCTCTTGAATTTCTCTATACACCTCCAAAAATTTCTATTGCATCTTAAATAGAACTGTAAATCTCTAAATATTGCATCACTGAAAAACGAAACTGAATTACTGGATAACTTTCAAACTACCTGTGTCTTCATAGTGCTTATTAACTAATTCATTTAATCGCTACTACTTATATTTAAATCATAAAAATTTATTCCACTTTTGATTCATTGTTTTTAAATAGTGAGAAGGTCGTGAGAAATTTAGGGTGCTTCTAAGCTTCGACATAAGCACCTTTTAATTGCTAAAAGCTCTCGCGTCTCTCTAATATAATTTTTTCTCATTTAACTTATAAACAAAATCTGGGCATTTTAATTAAGTATAGCGTTCACGTCGTTAAAGAATTACATTTTATTTGATAATAGGTAGGTAGAATGTAGACAATATTAATGTTGTGTAGATTTTTAATTATAGACTCATTAAATTTTCAAGGATTAAGCCGAAATTGAGTTAATCTAGATTGAGGAAAACCGAGTTTCTTTTTTTTTTTAGAAAATCTTCCATAAATTATCATTTGAATTGCAGAAATAAATGTTAAAAATTCAAATATCCTATCAAAATTGTAAAAACTATAAATTTTGTTTAGTTTTCGTCTTTTTCTCTCTGGATTTCATAATTAATTTTTGTTTAGACACAAAGTTTGCCATTGACACAAAAAACTTATGATAATATTTTGTTAATTTATTCTGAATATTCTTTACAAATTGACTAGGTTTGTTATCAATTTTCTTTAAAAAAAGTCACATTTCTTGTATTTTTATTATAATTAATAGCCTTATTTTTCTGTAACATCTTTCGTTCGTTTGTCTCCGCATTTTTTCTACCTTCTTCTGAGTAATTAAGATAGAAGTGTGGGTTGAAAATTACAATTATAGTGCTAATAAATTGTAGACTAGGATATTAATTATACGCAGGTGGATTATTAGGAAAACTAGTAGAATTTTTCCTTTTTTGTAGTTTCCATTTTTGATTGTCATTAATTCAAATCGCATATTTATTTTAAATAATTAATTTGATTTCACACAAATTAGTTGAAAAAAATTGTACTTTCCACAAGTTTTTCTTCACTAATTAAATTTTCCATTAATTTCTGTCATTCCAATGAAATGAATACATCTAATCTAATCAAGATAAGGAAGATATTTTTCATGAAAAATTCAGTGGTATATTTTCAGGAACATTTAACGGTATCTCTTGATTATTGAACATTACAAGAATAAAAACTATCATATTTAATTTGCTGTCAAATCTGGTAAAAGAGACATACTAATTTATAAATGAAAAAGTCGATTAATTTAGTGTCTTTTTTTTAATTCGATAAGCAAAAAATATAGAAAGCAGCAAAGAATTAAATATGTTGTGTATAAAAATAAATAATAATTTTCTCATGGAGGAATGAGGAATGCCAACATTCTATTTGATAATTGAGATAAGGATTCAACTTATACAACACAACACAAATTGAAAATAAATAATTTCGGTTGTTGTTGTTGCTGTTGTTACGCCCACTAACATTAAAAAGGCAGACAGGCAAATATCAGACCACAAGTAGAACAAATTTCTTATACGTTTTATTGTAATGATGATTGTATTGGAGAAATTTTTATTTGAAAATTAACAAAAAAAAATAAAGCTTTTTTTAACTGCATTTGGTATAATCAAGGACATTTATTATGAGAATTACCTTAAGGCTTTTGTATATTTAAACATCCGCTACTGTTGGTAGATATAACAACAATGATCCTTTGACTATGCCGTTCATAGTTGTTGTTGTTGTTATTATTGTTGTTGTTTTTAATTAAAGACACTGAATAATCGACTCATTAAGTGTAGCAGGAAATTTCACCTTCTAGCACTAAAGAAATTATTCTTGTTTCGTCTAGCAAAAGCATAAAAAATTTGAGCTATTAGTCAAAACTGTATCTCTTCTAGAATCGTTTATTAGTAACGCCAAAACGTGAATAGACCTCTTTAGATGATTATCGCTGTTGAATATTTCGCTTATAAATGTTCTGATTGCGGCCAGAGATAAAATCAACTCAGTTCATCCAGCTTATTTGAAGGTATTTCAACTACTTAACTGAATTCAATGTGATGATGACAGTTACGTTTTAGTAGTAAACCAACTGTTGTTAATAAAATTCAATAGTGTGAAAATTTTCAAGAATCTTTCGTTATACAGGAGGTATAAGAAAGGCCGAATTTTAAGCTTTTTATTGAAGTTGGAAAAATTGCATTAACTGATCATAAATTGTAAGCAACGATAAAAACTTCAATTCACCATCTACGATATTACCTTTCTACCTTCGTTTCTTAATGATTATAAAAAGTAACACGTTATTAACCTCATGCTACGTTATCCAGATTTAATTCTAATGTATTTAGAAATCGATTCATATAGAATTTAAATAGTAATACTGTATGTAGTAGATGAGTAAAATGTGTTGTGGGAGCTGCAATTTGCTTAGTAAACCGGCTACTAATTAAGTTAGGAAGTGAGTAGTGATCAGACAAATGGGCCGTTATTCTTGCACGAGCTTTTCAACACAATCAACTTTATATTCGTGTGTCTTTCAAACTTTTAATTAAACTATACAGGAATTGGTAAAAGGATTTAAAAAAGAGAAGATCAAGATCAAATAATTCAAATTTATTTAAATTTTTTTTTATCATAACAATTTCTATACAAGCATACACAAAAACAAACGTCATTCGCGCACGCAATCAACTGGCCCAAGTCCCCAACACATTTTTTCTTCTAATTCGTTCTTCAAAAAACAGAACAGACATAGGAATTTGCATCGGAATCAGAACAAAATTACAGCAAAGCCACGATTATTAGGAAAAAAAAATAGTAATTCATACATAAAAAATAAGACAAAATAATAAAACAATAACAACAATTGATAATCAAGAATTTGCTGCAATTATTCAACAATAAACAATTTTAAGAATTAACTGAATTAATACAAAATATTTGAATTTGTAAAAAGATTGTTTAAAAAGAATGCCCAATGGTGGTAATGGGAGGATATTCTTTCTTATTTAAAAACTAGAGGGAATGTAATTCTAATTATTATGACGATCAGAATAAACTGATTGCAGATACATATTATCAAATATTTAAATAAATTAAAATAATAATAAACAGATCGAATTACGGATCCAAATATTGCACTGCTCATCAATATTTACAAATAATAAATCGAAATTACAATAATTATAATTAAAATAAGGAATAAATTATACTGGCCGACCGTATTCACAATTTGTTGTTTTTTTAAAAATATCGTTTTGATATAAATTATGAAGAGCAGCTGTTTTATCACTAGAATCGTTTAATAACTATACAAATATACAAAATAATCCCAAATAATTATAATTATAACATATAATATAACAAATTTTTAAAAAGAGCGACACTAAAAGAAGAAAATAAAAGCACAGAGTACCTGTAGTGTATAAAATAATTATGAACTAGAATAACAAATATAAATTTTAGTTTATGGTAACGTAACGTAACGTAATATCCATAAGGGTGGATGGGCAGAAATTTCTTTAAAATTATCGCAGGAACATGTGGATTTGTTTGAGGCCACCCATAGATTTTAAGTTTTGCTTTGAATACAATATGGTGCAGTTAGGCGCACACGATCGACACTAATAGCTGCCATCATCGGGGCAAGATTAATGGTCCGTAGTTGGCTTAATAATTACGTTAACGATACGTTTAGATTGGAAGTTGATAGACGATTAGTGTGTATGTAGCTGTAAATAGGAGTGTTGTTGTTGTTTGTATGTAAAGTTTTCTATGCGATATATCCGCGCACCAATAGCCCATCAATCAATCCCAGCCAGGGTGTATATCTATACGAAATACGTAATATATAGATAAAAAGAGATAGAGAGATGGGGGGTCATCCCAATTGTTCCGAGGTCAACATGTTGATTAAGCCTTGCACATTGAACTTGTGCTGTTCCTTATATCTCAAGTTAATCCGTCCCGAGAGTATCCGTCAACGTCACAACCTTTCAATAGCTGTAATCACAATTCCCACGACCTGATTCGAATCAGGACTCTATAATCGAATTTTTCTGCCTTCCGCCCTCCAATTTTTCCCATTGTCTTTTTATTTTTATTTTATTTTTTTCAATAATTATCAAATATAAAAAATTGGATAGAAATTAATGTCACGGCGCTCCAGGTACTCCATCTATTTGAAACACACAATGGTGGTCGCAATTTTGTATCTATCACACCCTTGTAGTTAAATCTAATGGTGTTGGCCGATGAATTTTCAGTCTCCTCAATTCCCTATCCGATTCGCATTCGCTCTCTTCATCAGCCTCACTACCAGCACCACGTTCTGTTACAACTGAACCACCGGAATGTTCACTTTGTGTTGGTGATGAACCACGACCACTTGATGATGTCTTCATACTTAAATCGATCGGATCTTCTTGTACTGGTGATGGTGCAACAGTTGGTAGTTCATTTTCAGGTGTTGGTGATCGTTGTGATTGCAATACAGCATCAAGGAAAACACGTTTACTTAATGCATCAACGGTGGGATTTTGATTTCTTATTAATCGATTATTAGTGGCTGGTTGTAATAGGCCTGGATATAATGGTGGATAACCAGGTGGAAATAATAGGCTATGTGGTGGTATAAATGCTGGTGGTAATAGACCAGGAAATATTGGTAATCGTCTAGCATCACTAATTTCAACTGATGAATCTGAATTATGTGATTCCGGTGAACTGACTGATGGTGATGCTGAATTCTTATTATATTCATCTAAACCGAATAACAGTAATTCTTCTTGTGTTCTCGGTAGATGCATTAATGGATTATTTATATTACTTATAGTTTGTCCTAATAATCTTAAATCGATTTGGTGGCGGTGTGGTGATGTTGTATCTCTAGTTGGTGGTCGTAAAATTGGTGGTAATGGTGGTATACTATGTGGTTGTTGCTGTTGTTGTTGTTGTTGTGAATTTGATTGTTGATTTTGTTGTTGTTGCTGTTGTTGTTGTTGTTGTTGTTGCTGCTGTTGTTCTTGTAATAAACAATGAATTTTAAACCAATTGGAACGACGGCCGTATCGTGAACCACTTTTCGACATACCAACCATTATACATTTTCTTAAACGACACGCCTTACAAGCCGTCCTATTTTTCTTATTAATTACACATTGTGAATTGTTTTTGCATTCAGTTATCGAACCAAGATTGTTATAGGATCGTCCAAAGAAACTCTGTAAAAGAAATAAGAAATGAACAATGATTTTTAAGTTGAATGTTAGTTTCCGTGCAATATTAACAAAGATAACAACAATAATTACATTTCCGGTTGAGGAAGAAATAATGCAATATCGTCTTTTTTACCTTCTTCTGTTTGTGTGTTTTTTGTTTGTATTTTTATGTTACAATGCCACAATAAAAGTGAAATTGTGGGGCGTTTTGTTTTGTCTATTTCATTGAGGGTCGGATCGGACTATTAGACATCTAGAGCACTAGGTCGGAAGAATTGATGATGTAAGATGGTAGTTTGTGCTCGGGTTAACTTGCATGTAACGCACTTTAGCACTTTCCCCACATACACCTATAATGCTCTACTACCCAACTGTGTAATCGACGGCTAATTGTATGCAATTAAATTGAACGGACGTCGTTATGCAAGTTCGAACAAAAAACGGACATATCAAAATCAAATTTAACTCATCCAAAAAATTGGAAAACAATAATCGAAAGAAAATTTTAAGAAAAGTTATTGTAGATCTAATATCGCGACAAGATATCACGTACATGTCCTGTTATTGTTAAATTAGTACACGTGACGTATGTCCTCTATTTAGTTACGTCATCAACATCAATTTCTGGCCCATTCTACCATGAAAACTCGGCCAGATTATTCGGTCGGTAATTCTTTTACTATTGTCAAATTGAAAATGGCTTGCTTGTCTATATTGCAATTAAATTTGTATGTATGTGCAGTACATAGATATCTATAAAATTGCGTGCGTCACTTATGTAATAAAAAACAAACTATACACACACACACACACACACACACACATACGATATTATGAAGAAAAAGTAATCGAAAATTTTACATACATACATACATACAGTAGTAATACTTATTAATGGATTACTATTATGGTTACGTTATTTGATATGCCTGAAATAACAACTCAAACAAAAAGCAGGCTAATGAGGGCGATTTATTTTGTATTATTACGTTATCATTGTTACAATTAACCAGCAATTTGAAATTATGCAAAAATTACGAATAATTTTCGAAATTTATCGAGTCTATTTAAACTCACTATAAAATCATACGAATAATTGGATCAGTAATAAAACTCACGTATGAACATAAAGAAATCTAAAGGTCGCTTAATTTTTGCAATAACAAAACCAACAATAAACCCATTTTGGTTGAAATATACTTTAACAAAAAAATAAATAAATTAATTAAAAGAAAAAAACGATAAAACGGGTGAAATTCAACATATTTAATAATAAATAATAATATTAAATATAACGTTGTTAAACCAAACAAGAAAAAATCGCTGGTGATTAACATTCTTTAAAGAGATCTTTATGTATTATGTTACGTCAATGGGTACGTGACAAAAAACGAAAGTTGTATTGATATGCTAAAATCAATTTGATTATCTTTAAAACAATTGGCGAAATTATTGTTGCAATAAAATTATAAATAATAATAATAATACTAACCTTACATCCTTCACATGTGAATGCGCCAAAATGAAATCCTGCTGCCGGTTCATCACACACTTTACAAATTTGATTCATCTGTAAATGATAATAAAAACAACAAATATTATTAATAATAATGGTTTGAAATGGTGTACTGTTACAAGATAATAAAGAAACACACACAAAAAAAAAAAATTATATACGAAATTTTGATTGACGGCGTATCTAATTATACCATTACGCCTAATTCAACTATTAATTTTAGCATTTATTTAAAAAATTTCCCCACTTTTATTATAAAATCTCAAATTACCTTAATATTTGCTTATAAAATTTAAATATTTAATACGCTTATTCTTTGTGAGGATAACAAAACAAAACTAGCAATAAATTGTGTTTAATTTAGATGAAAATGAGTTGTCGAATCAATAAATAAAAACATGATTTGACCGTGATAACTATAACAGAAATTCTCTGTTGTGTAAATTCTGTGTTTGACACGGTAATATTACTAACGAAACTAAAAGTTGTTGATTTTTCTAGCGGAACTGAGAAAATTGGTTCAATGGTATCATACTGTGGTTATTATACTATAAGTACAGACTCTTTTAATATATTATTTTTGATGATTTATATTTCTATAGAATTTTTTAATAATAGTAACGAAAAAATGTCAAACCACCTACAAGTGAATTGATTCTGATTGTTCTATAATTGCTGGTTGGAAACGAATTTTTTTCATTCCTCTCTAGAGTTCAGGATGATGTTACAAAATTTTGTCGTGAAGCGAAGCATGAAAAAGAAAAAAACAAGATCACAACTATCAACAGATATGGTTTTCTCTTATCAATTGTCGCTTTTCTTCAATTTGAATTGTGTAATTTTCCGAGTAATAAAATCAAGAGAAAAAACGGTGTTATCAGTGTAGCAATCGCTAAGAATTCTTTAAAATAGACTCAAGGAAAGTGAAAAGAATTGTTTTATTTTACTTTATTTTTTATTCGTTTTCTTTTACAGTAATTCACATGACCTGTCTCCGTGATTAGATTTTCATGCATGCATCTGCACAAACAAATAAACACCTCCTTCTTTTTACTCAATCAATGAATTGTCGTTGATAGAATTGAGAATATGTGAATTATGCCGTTGTTTAACCTTCTAAAATGTCGATTAATATAAACGAACAAGAGTGAGATAGAAATGAGAGAAAGATGAAAATTAAGAATTTTAATATTCAATTTAAATAATCGTTACGAAATTTTACTAAATCGATGCAGAATTACTCAATTTTCTAGTGTCATCTTCAGATATTTTAAATTTTAGAATGTCACCAGATCTTGTTCGATTACAACACAATAGTCGGATGGCCTATTTTTATTTAAAATTTCAACAAAACGAAAAAAAAAACATACAAATCTTGAAGATTCTTCATTAAAATGAATTGTCGGGAAGTTGCCTCATTTTCATAATTTACAACGAGGCCATCTTCATTTGATCTCTTGATGGATGGCAACAGAATAAGAAAAAAAGAACGTGGAGTTTTCAGTGTAATCAGAACGATTCCGAGATAAATCAGTACTTATTACGTGTGTGCCATTCTATGCTGTCTGTCTGCCTGTGGAATTATATTTAATCCTTCTTTCTCTTTGATTAGCTGGAGAATTTGGTGAAATTTCATTTCAATAAAATGTAAACGTTGAAGATTTAGCGACTAACAATTTGCCTCTATTGTGTGTTGGATTAGAAATGAGACAGCAGAAATTTTTGATGTATTGTTACATATCCAAGTCCATTTCTATAACGAGCTGTTTTTATATTGGAACATATAAAAATGGGTTATAGTTTACAAAGAAATGTCAATTATAATCGAAAAAATCACATATCATATGATGATACAATTTTTTCTCGCCTTCATCTCTTTCACTAAAAACTTTTAAACATCATCGGGGCACGTTTTTAACAATAATATTCGTTTCAATAATAAATCATTTCAAATTACTGGTTCGATGAAAAGCATTTATTCTGATCGTCAAACGGGCGTTGATTCAATTATAATAGAATTCTAGTCAAGAATAGGATATTAAAAAGAAAAATGTACTATCGACATCTGTCCGAAGAGATGCCGTTTGCATGTGAATTTTCTTTTCTTTCTCTATTTTTTTTTCCAACAAAGTTTAGTATAGACAAATATACACGTCAAGGCTCCACAAACACTGTATTGATATTAACGAGAGTTTTTAAAATTGGAATGAGAAAGAGACCTTGTAGATCTAATTACAAATTACAATCACGATGTTCTTGATTACACAGTCCACTTGTTAGATGTTATATGGCCTTAAACTATTATTCAAATAAATGAGGAAATCAACAAAATCTATACAACTGAACAATAACAACAACAGGGAATCATCTTTCTATACCTAAGTGTGATAGTTTTAGATTTTGTAGGTGGAGATACAACCACCCACACGCATACAATAGCATCAGATTTTGGTCAAGGTAACTATTCTATGTTAATTCTATAACGGCAACGAATAACAACAAAAACTACCCCAAATGCATAAAAACTCTATATAAAAGTAAGTAAACTACTGTATTGTTTGTAGTGTTTGATGAATTTCACGGATAATTGAACTCGATATTTGACATTTCTAGACAGATGTTGTTTTTATTTTTTGGTTTGTTGCTGTTGTATTATTCGATAGGGAAAAAGAAAGAAGACAACCCGGAGACGTTAGATTGTTTGACTGATGATGATGATGATGATGATGATGATGATGACTTTGCAAGAAATCATTAGACCGATGAAATGCAAACATACAATTCTGTCATGTTATTGGGAGATCGTTTAGGAGAAGTATGAATTTTTTTGATAAATTGATAAATAATCGAATGATTTAGCAAAAATCGTGGTACAAACCGTTTAGAATTTGTATGAAATTCAAACATATAGGGCGTGGAAATCAAACATAATAAATTGATAGGATCTAATAATTGAAAGTAATACACTGTTGACAATAAGGGAAATCAATTGTGTACAGTTAAAAACATCTATACACGTCGAAATTTAGTTTTCAGGATAAGAAGCATTTCAGAATTTTCAGTTGGCACTGTTTTATTTTGTAAAAATACAAAAGGAGCGACTATTATCAATCTGTTAATGCAGAGTCAAATTTTTTTCTTCTATTTTGTGTCTATAATAGCGTTGTTAATATAACAAGAGGAGTGCTTTAATACCTGTTAACGCACTGCTTTTGGGTATTTTAATAGCTAGTAAAATTTATTTTCTTAAGGTTGGCAGTTTGCGCATGCGTCTTTCATATTATATGTGATTGGTGATGCGTTAAACGAACTACATAAGCTCAAAATATTTTGTCTTTTTATTTATTTATTTTCATTAATAGGCAATTATTATAAACGTTAACGATTACATGAGATATACCGCTAGAATTTATCGTAATTTCAGGTACGTTATTTGTTGATACAAAATTTTTACTCAATTTATTATTGCCACCCACATTTGTGATGGTTTCTGTATTTCAATTTAAGCAATCGAGGAAGTACAGAAGAAAAAACAATTGAACAATTTTTAAATGTCGCTCTAGTTAATACCAACTGCAGCAAAGTTCCCTAAATTTCAAGGGTTCAATTTTTATTAAAAAGGGTACAAAAGGGTGCAAAATAGAAATAATAGTATAAAAAACTCGTTTCAGAAGTCAAGTCCTGCACTCGACCATTAAAACATTCGCGCTGGTTCGCTCGGTTTTTAAATTTGGTCTCTTTCAGGAATTACGGACTCTTGAAACTCGTACTATTAACATATTATTCTAGGAATATTTACAATCAGCTACAATTAGCACACTATAAGCAAACTGAATCATATAGGAAGAACACTCCCATTCTAAAAATTGTATTAATTTGCAGGACTATCAAATTAAAACAATATCACTGCAAAATCATATCTAAATAGGTTTTTAACTTGATTCAATTTTGCCTGTTTTTTTCGACACAGTAAACATTGATCTCTTATTTAAAATAAGAGATCAAGTAAAATAAGTTGATTTACTTTTAATCATCTAACTTCTATTCAGTCTGAGATTCGGCCAGTTTGATTTTTTGTTAAACAAGTATCTGAGCAATTGAGTCAATAAAAAATTCAGTAGAATATTAGCTCTTCGCTGATGAGTATTTTCATTGTTTAATGGACGAAATTATTATTTCTTATTTTAAATAAGTTTATCAAAATAGTCGTAATCAAATGGTCTTTTGATGATTTTGGTTTGTTTTAAACCGTACAGAGACTAGAAATGTGGATCAATTTAATCGTGAATTTTTATCACCTCTCTTTATCTCAATAATTGTGAGATTGTAGTAATCAGTTTTGTATATTTGATAATTTTTGGACATTTTTCGAAATTTATTTGTTATTATTCCTATAATATGTATACAAGATGTTTAACATTATTTTACTCGCTATGTTGGCCATGGTTTTGGTTACGTACGACTGTAGCTTGGTTCAGCCTCTTGTTTTATTCATTGAAAAATCTCAAATGTAGTAAAGTATGAACCAAGTTACGACTACATACTATAACAAAGGCATTATCAACTGAGCGTTCTACACCCTGTTCGTGTATCTGAAGAGATATAGAAAATTAGATATATAAATGTATGGACCGTAACAAATTTTAATATGGAAAATTTTTATATTAAGTTGGAAAAAAAGGACAGGTAAAGATCACGATTGTTTCCACCTACTATATAATGAGTAGATTAAAACAGCTTATATACAAGAAGACGGAAGATTGCCGCTTTTGATCAAACGCGTAGAGGTGTTGAATTGAGGCTTCACGATGTCGAAGAAGGTTGGACCGTTTAGTGTATGATGTTCTTCTTCAACATTTAAAGTCCTGCCCATCAATCATTTTACACACATACAGACACACAAACAACATATACAACTTTAGATATTTCTGATCTAGATCGCCTTTGTTGTTGTGCCGGCTATTTTAAACGTATAAGAGAATTTCCAACAACAAACTCCCTCGTTGATGGAAGAATTCACTATGAACAATAACAATAAGTATACTTACAGACCTTACAGTATAAAGCCGTCAATAAACTGCAACACGACGAATAACTTCCGTAATTAAAATCAAAGTTATACGTGCAGCGTGAAGTATACTGACAGCAGTTTCAATAATGTTACAGTGTTTTGAGATATGAATATGGCTTCTTGTAATTACCACCGTACACAATTTAACCATTATTTCGTTTTTAATCCATTATAACTTTAAATTACAACGAAGACGATCTTTTTGAAATAATTTTAAAAAGAAAATAACTAAATCACGTTCTTGTTGTTACTTTATTGCTCTCGTTTGTCGTAGTTAATTTGAAACTCTTTTTCCTAAATCAACTATCAAATGTAGATACACGATTAATTTATATCAATTGATAAAAGTTGTTTCTGGTATTTGAATATTTTCTTGTATCCGGGCACGATTTATTGGTGAAACTCGATCAAATTGTGGTAAATTCATTTAATTTTCAATGATTAGACAACCGTCTCTTCCTCGGTTCGAAATATAAATTGAACACGCTTGAAAAACAAACAGGTTTATACAGCAATTAAATTGAATAATATACTGTTAAAATAGTAGAAACAACAGAAAAAAAAAAGACAAACGTATAAAAGATGACTTGTATACATAATTAAATAGTTATAATTGTTTTCGATGCGAAGATATAGATTGACATTTTGAAAATGTCAGTCGAGTTAGAAATAATCACGATCAAGTTTTCTTGAGCTTTTTAAAAACAGTAAAGAAACAATCCATCTAATTATTGAAAGCTTCAATATAACACGCCTGCAGGGCAATCTTTACGGATTTTTTGTGGGTTTCTAAATTAATTATTAATTAAGACAGGAAAAAAAAAATGTTAAAAAATTATGATATTTACTAAATTGGCAAGGTTGCGATCGATTTATTCTATTTTGTTTTAAGATTCACCTTATTAGCGAGTTGATTAAAAATTTGGTAAATATCATGCGTGATTTATCTGATTTCTGTTATAAATGTTCAATTTTATTAAAATTAACTAGAAACAAGAGGAATAAAAAAAATTTGAGTTTTGAAAGATTACAATTCAGCACCTTTCAATTTGAACAAACAACACATAATTAACACTAACAATCTGTACAATATTTGATGAAGAGAAAGCCATATTGGTCGTTTATCAACTAAAAAATAATTCTAATAAATAGTAATAAGACAGAGAGAAAAAAGAATTGTGTATTTATAATAAATATGTACGTTAAACATTAACAATCAAATTAGTTAGAAACGATTCAAAACCATTTTGTTGATGTTGTTGTTGTTTAACAATTTGATTAAACGATTGCGTTAAAAGAAAATCAGAATGTATGAGGTGCCAGATGACGGATCTGATTGTTAATATTGTGTCCATTTGTTTATATAACGGTCCTTTTATAAAATCGTTAAACTACCATATAATTTTTCTCTATTCGTTTCTATTATTTCGTTATAATCCGATTTTATTCAGAATTTCATACATGGTTGGAATAATAATTTGAAAAGATTCGCAAAGAAGGCCAAACCACTATACTGTACATTAACTATTGTCGCCGATACCGCTTTTTTCTTCATCACAAAATTAACGTTAATTGAATCGATTTAGTTAAAAGTAAAATTGTGTCTATAATAGGGGAAATGTTGTTTATCTTTAATGGAAAACCGTCATATCTGCTTGTTTAATTGATTTGTAAATCATTGCGAATTGTTGTGTTACAAATAAAGAAATCTCGGTCTACTTTTTTCTAGTGAATCCTAAAAATAATTTCCAACATTATTTAGAATATTGCGGTCTTTACGATGATCAAATAGGAAGAATTCCACCAATACCACTGATGATGATTCAACAGAGTTTTTCTATTATTAAAAATACAACAAAAAAACTAATTAAATTATTGAATCAATTAAAAGTCGGAAATTTTACCAAATTTTTTTGCGTACTATAATTTATGTGTGTTTTTTTTGAGCTGATTATTACGATTTTTGCGCCTCAAGCTAATTTCTTAATACAAAAAAAAATCAATAAACGGAGAAATAGTTTATTTTTACAGCATATCCCTTCTTAGAACTGTCATATAGAATGCTGTGAAATTTCTTAGGAAATCTGGGCAAACCCGATTCACCTAAATTCTATAAATAATAAAAAAAGCTCTAATTAGTTTTACAGATAGAGATTTTATTGATTTAACAAATTAGTGTGCAAATTCAACTAATGGTATGTGTAAACAAATCAAGGCTCTTTCTTTTCGGAAATTTTAGGTGCACCACGTGTTTTTGTTATTCCTGTCATAGCCCGGAATCTGGCCTCCCACTATGTCGTGTTTTTTTTTTTTGGCTTTGGTCACCGGAATAAAGCTTTCATATTTCATAAATCCCACCATAGATGGCAACTATAATATTTAACCCTAATAAATTGTTATGGTTATTATTTCGAACGAGACTCTCATGATAGATTTATTATGATCGTTTTCTTCAAAATGTCTCAAGGGATTTGCATAAATTTCAAATTTATGACAGTGGCCAAAAATCTATTCAATACACAACAGCACAATAGAACATTACCACATTGACGTCAAAATTCTAAAGTTGGTTGTATTTCCTTATATTAACAAAGGGGTGGTTAATGTTCCGTGAAACGACCATAACTACCCTGACCGGTTTAAAGAAATATTCGTATTATTATTATTATTATAGAATATTGACATAATTTTGTTTGATTTTGTAAATACATAATGATTAGTTTGTTGATTTGAATGAAACCGGCAAAATTTCTACTTCCTTGAAGGAATTACATAATTTCCGCCCTTGAAGGACCTTGAGGTGTATATTGTAGAAATATTTGTCGCAAACGATTTTTATTTCTATTTTCATTAAGTATTAAAAAAAAGTAGTTTGAAATCAATTGGTTTTGAACTGGTGCAATTCATTGATCAGTTTCCGGCGGAAGGCTTTCGCCGTCTCATTGATCATTAAAGTCTCCTTGGGTTTTGCGCTCAATCATCGATTAATTATTAATTTTACGTTAATACAATAAAAAAAAAGTAAAACAGATCAATAATAGACTTACTTTAATCCGAAATTGTGGATTGTATTGTGATTTGGGGCCTTGTAAACTCCGGTATAGGAAAGCTCGCGCAATCAAATCAAAGTTACTTGCTAACCACTTGACACATAATATTATTTTTCCAGTTTGATCGACACTTTAAATTTCGTACAAGATTTTAAAAATGTTAAACACTTGTTAATGATAAAAACAATCGCACTTTCACTAGTGTTAATTTTGAAATCTTCACGATTTGTTTTTAGGTGATGTTAATTTGTTGATTCACTTAACACTGAATAAGCAAATGAAGTCGGCGTTCTATAACGTATTGTTTATCGTTCTTTCCTACTTCAACGCTTGAAATCTTTTGCCTATATCAGCTGACGATATCTGTCTGTTTTTTGGCAAAATATCGTCGTCGTATATCTACAACTGCCAAAATATATAATCGAAATATATAGATGATGCGTCACGGCAAAGATCAACCGAAGAATGACTATGGAAACTCCTCCAACTTGAGATACCGCTGCCGGGAGGGGATCTTCTACCTGTTTGAAGATACCTTGTCTAGTTGAGGTGGGGACAAAATAGGGAGGGATAAAATATTGATGTTTGAATTAGTGTCGTACAGATGAGCATCTCCTTTTTTCCCCTTTAATACCACTATATCATAAGTTTCAAGTCATTGGTGTAAAATCGAATTATGGTGGGGCGGGCAGAGCTTTCAGAAAATCGAGCTTATAAACTCTATCCAATATTCTACTGTAAGATTTTTTTAACAAAAATGTAGACTATCCAACTGAAGTTTTCAAAAATCACTAATATGAAGCCGTTATTTATGCAAAAAATTGTGTTTTTTGGTTGGTACCTCTACAATAGACACACAGTATTATCTGTAATACAGCAGGACTGGCAAAAAACAAATAAAAATCGATCTAGAAAATCACAGACAGATAAATAAACAAACATATTTATAAAGATGACTCAGTTCTGTTGATTTCTTAGAAAAATCATTGGAGATTTCAATGGGCAATCAGGCGCGATCTATGACTTTTTCATCTTTATCAAAATTTATTGGAGGCACAAAAAAAAAGAGTTTAAACAAAACATTAACAAAGCTTTTTAATGTTTTCGATATTTCGCATGTTCACTTACCGGAAACACGGTTGTTTCTTTTGAAACCGAAAGTTAAATTATCAGGTTAGAATAATACTAACAACAAAAAGAAGAGGCGGAAAACAGAAAAACGTGAAAAATAGGTCATTTTAGTTTTATTTGACGAGACTGCAAGACCTTGAATGGCGCTGAAAATTACGGATCTTTAAAAAAAAATCGCTGTAATAAATTTCAACCAAGTCTACCTTTATTATTTGACGTTTTTGAAACGACTCATAATGGACATTTGGAATTTGAGAGTTGCAAAAGTACCGTTAGGCCCGACAATAAGGGTGCTATTACGGTTTTCCCAGTAGTTTTAATCCTTTACAATTGGTGTATGCCGTTCTTTGTATAAATGAATATTCATAAATTAGAAATTTTTATGACGTTTATCTTAGAAAATCGGCTTTATTCTGTATAGGTCATTTGTATGTTGTAAATCTAAAATTGGTTGTTATTGTAAATATTAGTTCAAGTAACTTAGGTAGCAAAATAATAGTCAGTTGGTGTAATAAAAATACTTGAAATTGTCTGATGATGATATTTTTTTTGAATAAAGACAGATTAAATATACATCCAGTAGACTATTATATGTTTATTTATGAAGGAAAAACTGCCAAATATATTAGTGGTTGTATGTTGTTAAGATCCAACAAACAGATCAATTAATATTAAAGATTATAATAGGAATCTTTATTCTTTAATTGTATAATTTTCCAATATTATATTTCATCAGGACAGCTTAAAGATTGTATTCTCATACTATGTATATATGTAATCTGAAATCGCATAAGTTTGACTAAATGCTCGTTTACGGCCATACGCGTGCACATTATAGCGTTAGTAACAACCACCATAAACGTGTATCACAGGATTATTGCACATTAAGTTCATCAACATATTTAACAACATCGGGAGGCTCTGAATGCAGTACACATGCGAAATTCATTTTTGTAATATCCGTTTTTTGCTTCTTTTTACTTTACATCTACTGTACATACATTCAAAAGAAATCCATATTGTATCTAAACCGACATTTAAATGAATTTTAAATTCTCTGAAAGAAAGCAGAATTCACCCCAGATCCGGTGTGTCTTGTAAAAATTTCAAATTGGATGATTTGAATTAATCGTGGTAAGATGAGTAATTTACGGTGAAGGATCCCTGATTGTGTGCTTCAATAAATAAATGGGTGCCACATAAAATAATTTATAAACATCGGCATACAAGGAAAATCGATTTATATAAAAGCGTAATAAAATTACTATTATACCAATCTATCTAATAACAATCCATTTTATTTATCAGTTTTAATTGTTGCAACAATAACAACACAGAACAATAATATTTTAAATTTAAATTACTAATGATAAATTGAAGAAAATTGCCGAGTTTCAGTGTAATCACATGACAGCAGGGGACATTGTGAAAGAAATAATAACAATAATAAAATAAAATGTTGGTAAGAATAGTTTGAAAAAAAATATATAAATGAATATCTAAAGAGGACAACGTGGTTTCTCAATTGTGTGCCGTTTTAGATGTTCGTGTTACTTTTTATTCTATTAATTAATTTCTACTTATAATTACAAATTGTCGTACATTTTGACGATCTTTTTCGCAACCATACAAGACTCCTCTATATTAATGTAAATAATAACAATAAGAATACAAAAAATTGTGGTAAAAAGTATTTCAAACGAATTATTTAATATTCATGCTCTAGATAATTAACCATGTAATTTACAATTCTTTATTCATTGAATCAACAATAGTTTTCATTTCTTCACGGTCGCGGTTAATCTATACAGTTTAACCGCACGCGTCGCCCCCAACACCTTCGTTTTTTTCCTCTTTAAATGCTTTATAATAATTAAATGATTGATGTAATTTTAACAGAATTAGTTCAATGTCAGTATAGTTTAACATTATATATGTGGGAATTCAATTAAAAGTGAAAACAATACGAAAATCCAACCACTGTAACAATGGTTTTAAACTCCTGTGAAAACGGTCAATGGAACTCGTTCAATTTGTAATAAAAATTAAAATAAAACAACAACAAAGAAATAAAGAAAATAACAACAACACAACATTGAAAGTCACTCAAATTATGGCTGGTATCTGTTGTTTTCTTCCTATGTTTTCACTTAGATCTACTTCTTCTAATTTAAAACAATTTAAACTAAATCCGTTCTAATAGTGGATTTTAATAATGGATTTTTCAAATTTTTTCAACGTAATTTATATGGAAAAAGCTTTTAATTTTTCTAGTACTTACTCGAACAAAAATCCAACATGTTTAATCAATTGTTAAGCAATAAGTAGTAGAATTTCACTATTTAATCAAGCGTTAAGACCTTAATTTAGCAATTTATATTATTCACACGATTTATTCTAATTAAAAGATGAATGAACTTGTTTTTCTTAACGAAAATTTTGCACCTCGATCGAGCATTGAAATCTCCAAATTGATTGAATAAAAATAAAAACAATACAATATTGCTGCTTTGTTTATCAACAGAAGTGAGATTTAATTTAAAATTATAATCATAAATGCTATAAACACATTATAAATTATTTATTAATAGGAAGAGTACTATGAAAATTATTTTTGTTAAAAAAAAAACAAAGTTTTTGTTTATCTTACAGTTAAAAAGGGGCAATAAATTAATTTCGTTTATTAGGTAAAAGGATCGATACGAAAATCTTACGTCAATCGTTTGTAATTTGTAATATAAAATGTATATCTTTAACATTTTACTATTGAACAAATTCTGAGAAACAACGCAATTCTGTTATTAACTAGTTCCTGGTTTTTAAACAATAATTGAGTCAATTGATATATGAATAATGATGATGTTAATGATGATTATTCGTCTATACGCTGTTGTTTTTTAAAATTTATGTTGAATTATTTATATAGCCGCTGAAAATTTGTTTTAAAGGATTATTCACGAGCTACAAGATTTAAAATAAAACGTTGTAGCTCGACTGGAACTTGGCCAAAAAGCGCTCGTTTCTAAAAATGTCGCGATTTTCAAAAACGAACTAATTTCATTTTGGAACGGGTAGAAAATCAATGTTAAGAGGGTCTCTTAACCGTTTTGTGTGTTTCACTCGTTTTTGAAAATCGCAACCCTGTCCAAAAACGAGCATTTTTGACCTCCTTCCAAATGAGCTACGAGGTTCTAGTCTTGCTAATACAATCTCCGGCTACCCCCTTACAAATGCTTTTTTTTTCGTATTGCTTTTCAAATAATGGTAGCTGCCAGACGTGAATAACCAGTATTTTTTCTGAAGAAATGCGAATTGAAGATCCGTGATTGCGCACTACTATCAATAGATGAATACGATTACAACTGGATGTTTAATCAGATATGATAAGTATGCACACGTGCGCTGTCGTTTTTACTGTAAATCAATCAGTTAATTCCGACCAATTTCCACCAATTTATAGGAGAATTTTTAAGTATTAACGAATGTTAATTGGAATAGGAAATGTTTTCCACTCTCATCATCATTATTATTATTATTAATATTAATATTATTACAAGGAGCATATGGAATTGTAGAAGAATAGATGCACAGGTTGATGATAACAATTGAGATTTTATTGAATCAGCTATTGAGTGGTTGTTGATTTGAAGATATTCAGGTGTGGTATAGAAGTTGAAGTTGGATAAGTGTGTTTCAAAATATTTCCATTTGATGGAGAGTATATAGAAAAAGTCGACTTCTTAAATGTAAAACGATTGGAAAAACGGCTGTGTCATTATATTAGCACCATTCTGTAAATATTCAAATATTAATGAGACTAATTTGAATTCTTTGAATGGAAAAGATGACTTCTTGTTAGAATTGAATTGTTTATAGTTTCGAAAATATTTAATTTTATGTTTATGTGTGTATGTATACAAAAATTTTGAGATCATCATCGATCGTCACGTTCCAACTTGATCCTTGTTGTCAGGATTTTCCGATATAATACAGACGGATACTTCCTCAATACAAAAGTCCATATAATAGTAGGCCAAGCCATTGTGGCATATGCTCGGTCTCTATACACACATTATATACAACATGTATGTTAGAAGAGACTCTTCACCTAGCCGTGCGGCTCTTGACTCAAACTGACCTCACTGCCCTCTCTCACATTACCATAGCCAGAGATATGTTGGACCATATCAAGTCTTTTCCATTATTATAATAATATTAAATAGACGTTTGTATTATAATGTATAACTGACTAGATATTACGACACGTACCTCTATTCGTCCACAATTAAAACACTTATACGTATAATTACAGCTTTAGTTTTATGTATCTGCCCACGCGTTTCGTTTATACAACAACAACAACAACTATACTGTACCCCTTTACAATTTTTTATCAACTTTCGTTATTAAATCATAATATGTTTGCGCGCTCACACGATCCTAGAACTCTTTTATTAATAAAATGCGTGCTGGTATTTCTAGAACTCTGCATTGTTTTAGAACTTTTTCACTATTTACAGAGGCGGAGTTCTGGACATTAGTCGTGACTGATAAGTCAATTAATTCTGTACTAAAATTGATTCTAACTAAATACAACAATAATATACTATCTGTTTCAGAAAAAAGTAACCACTTTTAGAAGAGCTGTGTAAAACAGGCTTTTGAAGGTGTCTGTATTAAATTTGGTCGATTCATGTAAAACTTGTATTAGTTGGCCAATAATTCGAATATAATTTCAAAGATTTGTAGACTATATTTCGGCAAAATTAGAACCTCATAGCTCATTTGGAAGTCCGTCCAAAACACTCGCTTACAACATTGATTATTTCGTTTATCTTCAATGCACTCTGTACCTAACAGATGGAAACGTGTCACATTTTTCGTAGAATGCAGGAGAGTAGCCAAAAAATCAAAGTTTAGACGGTCTTCGAGTCTTAGTCATTTTACACTTTTGGCTTGTTGTTGAAAACAACCACCGGCTTTTGACTGACTTCTAAATGAGCTACAAGGTTCGAAAATGTTCGAGCTCGTTTATAACAGACGTACTGTATAACAGAATTTTCACAGGTCTTCATTTTGGAAGAAGAAAGGGGTGGGGTGAAGTTCGTTCTACCCACCTTCTTGCTCTCATGACTCATGAGAGAAACAGCCTGACTCACATGAACCTTAATAAACGTGATGTTCCTTGCTCAAGAGTCGGTCACATTTTTCTGAAACCGATTTTACGTAATAATATGGGATGAAAGAGAAATATACTATAACAATAATTATTGTTTGATGTTTTAGATTTTTTCTTCAAATCGTCACGTACAAAAATACCCAAAGAATTGCATTACAAAAAGACAATTATCGACGGTATACGCTTACAATTTGTTAAAAGAGCTATAAAAAGAACGTCTAATTTTAAACGATTATCGTTATAATTACACATTACTCAATCAAATCTTTTCATGCCGACGACAAATCAGCAATAGGTTTCATTGTCTTCACCTACAAAACATAAAATTTTAGACACAAAGTCGTACCGTTTCAGCCCGACAGAATGCAAAATTAGAGACTCCTTTACAACTAATTGAAAGAATCCTGCGGCAAGATAATTGACACGCCTCTACTGTATTATCTGGTATCTTGTAATTAAAAAATGATCACCTGGAGACTGAACTGTCGACAATTTTGTTGATACATTTATCACATGTTTTAGTTGTACACGCAACTCTTTCTGTTGAAATTCAACAGTTGTGGTCTTTTTTCGATTCTACTCTTCTTTATTATCGCTTAGGACTCCGACTGTTGTTGTTGTTGTTGGGTATTATTGCAAATTGATTGTCGTCGTGTATGGAATTGGTAGCCAGTTTAATATTGTCAATGATAGTCGTCAATTCGACAGTTACATAAGACCTAAGACGACCTAATTTATTTCAATTTCAATAACTCTTGTTTCGATATGAATATTGATCAAGTTATTGCTACATACATTGTATTTTATTATTAATTATAGCGAATATTACAACCGAATTCCAGGCATATATCGCGTATAGAATCTCTTATTCTCTTAAAAACAAATGGATAAATTAAAATTTTATACATATTTTTATAATCCAATGCCACGAATATGACAGCACATAATCAATATTTGTACAGAATTTTATTAGGACGTCTATTTCTTAACTACTAGTTTAACAAGTTGTATATTTGCAACGCATATTTAGAATTGCTCATCTTTACTTATTTCTTTTTTAATTGCACTAAAAGTCATAGATATATAATGGATATTTTTACTTACCGAAATGGGAGTGGAAACACATAAAATTGATTTTCTATTGGTTACAGCTACTATTATCATTGAACATTGTTTATAATGTTTCACCTCAGGCTAGAAGATGAGAAAAAATTATTTTATACCTTCAAGAATTACAATAAAGCCACACCATATATACACACAACCTTGCATCATCCAAAATAATTTTGCACGAAACACTTTGCCAAAAATAAAAGTTTTAATTAAACTTTCACATTGAGAAAAGTTGCACAAAAACTGTTTATTGCTGTTAATAGAAATGCCATTTTTTCATAGAGGAATGATGATAATAGAGATAACGTAACTTTGAGACAACTAATATTTTCTTATAATTATGAAGAAATTTTGAAATATTGTGGTATGAGAAATACAATTTCCAAATGATATTCGAGCTTTATCGGGTCACCGTTTGGGTAGCTTCAGGGGATCTTTCACTAATCTCTTATCAAGTCTCCTGTTCTGTTTTATCGCTTTTATCGTAGAGCTTATGGCTCTCTAATCACTCTTGAAACTTTTGCTTCGTACGGATTAGACGATTGCTCATAGATTGTTAAAAAGCTGAACGGAGATTTCAGATTTTCAATAACTTACAAGGGAACCTTCCCAGGTGTCCTCCTCCGATTTTAATGAAATTTGGATATGTTGTTCTCTGCTGAAATCTAAGAGATGCTTGTTTTTGTTTTATTGGCTGATAAGCATATCTAGGGATGAAATTGCTGCTCAAAGTTTGCGGTCTAAGGGGGTACTTTTCAAGTGCAACATACTTGCAGTTAAAATAATCAAATGAGACAAACGGCATTATATTCAGGATGATGAATGATGAAGAGTGGTCTTTGTCGCACAGTAAAATATTAATTGGGGCGGGAGTTATAGGGGTTGAAAGTGACAAAATTGCTATAAAACGAAAACTATACATTGGATTTTGACCAAACTAATGTCAGATGAAAGAGAATAAGAAAGTAGGAGATACCTTTTTTTTTGGATTTTTCTGAAAAATTATGTTAAGGGGGTGAACATCCCCAAGCTAATTTACAACGATCAAGATGAAAATTTCGTTAAATTCTTTCTCTTTTTTATTTTAATTCATAAGAGGTGGATTTTTCTGAATTCTCTTTTTCTGAAGTCTCTTATTTCGCGAATATAAAGAATAAGATTCTGCAACTTTTTCAAGATGACTATGACGGAAATCTCTTTATTTTATGGTAGTAGATATATGAATGGTCTCGTTTGAATCATGCTGCATGCTACAATTTAATTAAACACAAATGATATTCTAGATAATAATGTGCTTCATCAATTATGTCAACAATAAATACAGTTGGCGTTTCTATTATATGCAAATAAATGTTGTGTTCAAATTGTAACGTATAGTCTATCGACAATCATATGTTATTTTTTACATAAGAATCGGTAACGTTTCAGTTTTGCAACAACATGAAAACTGTACCGTTGTAATAAAGATGACTTTTTTATGTATGTGTATTAAACCAAAAATTCAAACAATTACAATTGAGACAATATAGTAACGTTGTTGAATACTGTTCAATTGTAAGCTAAATAAATGTCGTTTAAATATACATTAAATGGCCGAGTTGTTTGAATACATATACTTGCTAAAAATTCCGACTTATTGTACCACCTAAGCTGTATAACTAATAGGACGACAATCTAAATTCTAGCAAAATAAAAACGAAAAAGTCATAGTAATCCTCAAGTATGTTGGACTGATATATTGCCATCAGTTGGCATCAAACCATCACGTTTAATTGTCGGCGTCTGCACCTATTGTTAATAAAATGTTACAGAGTTGGAACGTGAGGACATTGCAATATACGCGGTTCTTGTAAGTGACTGAGGCTTTCTTACTTTAACGTCTATGACGTAATATATGGACCATTGTGTTTAAAGTATAAAAATGTAATGCACAGTAATAACACGTGTGATTGAAGTCCGAAACGTCTGACAAGAAAGCTACTTATTCAGAAAACGGCCTCCTGAAGAACACTTTACTACCGTATCTGACAACGGACCACTCTTCAATCGAATAGCAGGAACAACAACAACAGCAGCAGTGAAGAGAAACAACAACCACTCTTATTCTAAAACGTTTTAAATGCTTCCTATTATATTGTGCATTATTTCCAATACTTGAATGTCGATAGAAAAATATCAAGCCTTATATTCAAGACAGACGAAGGAAGAAAAAAACTGGAATTTGTTTATTTGGTTGTTGTTGTTGTTATTGACGGAATCAATTGACTAAATCAATTTAGAAACATGATCAATGTTGCCTTTTTATGGATGAGATGTACCTGTTTTCGATAGGTGCAATTTTTTTAACACTACACCAAAAGGTTATAAGTTATAACATTAAACATGTTTATAATTTAACATAATTGCATCGTTGACTTGGATCATTTATTTGTTATTAGATTTATATGATTAACAAAACGAGAAATAACAAGAATATTGATGATGTAGCGAATCTTCATCAAGACACTTTTTTGATTTATTTTCATTATTTTTCTACAAAAAGAAAATCCAATCAGCAAATAACAAGTGAACGATATAATTACATAATCTACAATTATGAAATAATTATCCTTAAACGTTGCAAAAATTAATCGTCTGTATGTTAATGTCTAACTATCTTTTATATTTTAGATGTATGCACACAATTCATGATGAATTTCTTGTTCATCCAATTATAACATTATAGTTGTAACTTACACACGATCTCCTATAAATTACACCTAGGGGCATGATTTTTCTGTAAATTAATTCTTGTGTGTGTGTTGGTGTTGTTGTTGTTGTTGTTTAAAAGTGAGGTGTAAAAAAAATTATTGGCTTATAAAAGAAATTTGAAAGCCATCAATTATCCTATTTATCTCTAAACTTTATAGAAGGGTTCCCGTCCTCGTGCACCATTGAAATCTCTTCAATTTTTCGATAATTAATGGTTTCGGTGATAATTTAAACATTTTCACCGAAAATTACAAAATTTCTCCTCTCGAAAACTGATGGTAAACGTTATTAAATTTTAAATATTATTAAAATTTATCAATTGTTAAACTATATATAGACAAATGTACACGAACTATAACGTGCCCTAACAGCAAACCGAAATGATTTATGTTAAAAGTCTACATCCGTGGTATCGCCGCCGGACGCGATGTATTCAGAATATTGAAACGATCTTCGTCGATGAAATCAATTCATTTCGAAAAAATATAATACGAAAAACAAAAGTCTCATTCATCGGCGGGATGAGTATTTTTCAATTAACTAAAGAGCTTTTGACAAGTCAATTAACCCGGTTGTTGTTGGTCTCTAAATTTATACGTTTATACAACAAGACGGGGGAAAATAGAAGAATTTTGGCATTGCTGACCTTTCCATATATATATCCGTATCTCCTATAGTTTGTAGTTGTTGAAAATTTATTATAAAGTAAAAAAGAAAACAAAGAAGTTAATTCAGTTTACGACTGATCTATGATGTTGCTGAAACAACTAAAAATAAATTGAGGTGAAGGTGAGGTAATTACATTAAATTGTTTATGATGAAAGTAAATGGTATATCGAATGAACTAATATAAGTTATGTGCTTTGCAGGAGCCATACATGATAAAATATTGTATACGCATATATTCGTTTATTATTAAAAATGGATCTTTTGGTTAATACAAAATTTAAAACAACACAGTATTGTTGATGACTTGTTTTAGGTTTTGGGCTATTTTCTAATGTCGAAACTCGGATTGATGTCAATCAATCGAAAATTCACTCAATCGTACAATACAACAATACCACTTTTTTTATTAGAAAAATTTCTCCATTTTCTTCGTCTATACATCGATGAATACATCATCAAATCATCTCCTTTATAGATTTTCAGATAAAGAAAAATAAAACGTATCATTAACTTTATTTTTTAATCCGTTAATTTTATGTTTAAATCTTTGTATAGTATGGCAGATGTTTCGGTCTTTATATATGTATAGTAAAAGCTCTATTTATAAATACATACCACCAACATGTGAGTTTTATGTTTCTTTTTTCTTTCCGTAAAATATTGATTGTGTTGTGTTGTAAAAACACACATCTAACAGGTATAGTGATCGCATTTCTTAGTCAGTATAAGCTGAAGTGTTAATGAATAGAAGAATAAAAGATTTGAAATAGGCGGCAGAGTTGAAAGCTTTACAAATTCGAAGCGTTAAATTCCTCTAGTAGACATTAGTCAACAATTAAATACAATGTAAACTGTCGATCGAACATCAACGAATATTAAAGAAAAGATCGACGTTAGATTTGAAGCGAAGAAATTCAACAAGAATGGTGATAATTTCAACGAAAATATATTAGTTTTGACTTATATTTATATTGCTGTAGGTATTTGGGGGTAATCAAATTTATATTAAATCGTTTAGAAATCTATTTAGGATTTTATAAAGGCTAACATTTGGAAAATTAGAAATTATTCATGAATTATTCAATAAACAATCATTAAAAATAGCTTCTGGAGGATTTTTCAACAATTTTTCAGTCGATTTTATTACCCGCCGTGTGATTGTTATTTGTTAGTTTGAACTCTAACCTGGATTAAAAACAAAATGACTTATAGTTTGGTGTGACTTTCTATTTGATTTAAATCTAGACAAGATTTTCGTCGATGAAAAAGAGTAGAAAAAAGTGGTGCTTTATAGAACACGGATAAGTCATAAATTAGAAATATACTGGAGAATTCTTTTATTACCTATTAATTTTAATAAATTTCCAAACACTACAAGTTATTAAGTATTAAAATCTCGTAAAAGTGTTCGATAATGGTGACACCATTTAGATTTTATTAGCATTTACTTTGAGTCGATCAGACAATTCAATAATACACAAAAAAATATTTGCGTTTAATAGCTATTGGTAAATCGATATAAATTTTATTTATTGGATTTTTCCGTAAAGAAATCGTATACAGAAAGTGCAAATACAATATACTCGAGAGGGATAATGAATGTGGGTTGAAAGTTTGTTAACATGTCTGTTTTGCATGCATTTAATCGTTGTGGAGGCTGCCAGTTTACAACATTTCGTCTACTTCTTATTTTGAGTAGATGCGAACAAGCATGCACTTCATTAAATAATGAGCCGTAAGTATATCTGATCCTAAGACAATAACGAGAATTTTGAAAAAATGCGCTTTTTTTGGAAAGTTATCCATACATAAAAAACAGTTTTATTGCTTTATTTGCCATCAAACTTAATTAAGTCGTTTGAAATAATTAGAGGGTGTGACTGATGATTACAGTATGTTTGAAAAAAAAAGTTGAAAGCTTACAATAGGAAGACGATATTGATGACGAAGAAAGTGAAATAGACCTAAATTGAATAGAAATTTTGTTGTCGAGAATAATTTACACTGAATAATTTCTTTATTATAAAAAGATGACATTATAAGAGGACAAACAATATATCTGTCTACAATGAAATTCAGTGAAAGTGTGGCGGGAGGTAAGGGAATGAAATTTTAAAGAAAATAGAACATGATGATTGATGTAAATGAGCAAACAAATTATTGTGAAATAATAGTATTGCTATCAACATCATCCTTAATACGAGTATTTAACAACGATTATATCTGTAGCTAATTTAAATTTTAACATATTGCTTTAATGAAATAAAGTTACGTGTCCAATTTAGCTAATTAGTAACCTTTAGAAATAAAAAAGTTTACTAGAAAAACAAGCGCAATAAAACAATAAAACAGAAAGAAAAACATGTTATTTTAACACTCCAATATTTAACAATCTCACGGTACAGATTTAGAGGATGTATGCTCAATTTACAATTGAAAATATTGACCTAATCGCAAATCAATTATAAACATTTAGCAATAACAAATTTTTTAGTGTCTTGACCGTGCGTTGAAATCTCCAAAAACTGCTACAAAGATTTACTATTCGATTAATCATAATTGTATTTTTTTTATATGTGTAGTGAAATTGTAGGAGTGTCTGCCAAGGGTCCGTATCGTTTCCATTATTGATCTTTTGACTTTTGTATACCTTCTCTCTAGTGTTGTTCGATTTTCTACATACATATGGACGCAAAAAGCAAATCGTGGTGTTTGTAGTCGTGAACATCTGTCACAAGTTGAAACATAATAACTACAAGTTGAAATATTCCTAGTACTGTTCTCAGTGACTTGCTAATTAAATCTCACATCATGTCGGCCCCATTGCAGATATGAAAATTGTTATGCATTAGTTGTATGTGTACCTATGCATATGTATCTAGATGTGTTGGTAATATGTTTTACGTTTATTAGACCCTTCTATTATACCATTCGGTTATTTTATTTTTGTTGGATTGCTTGAAAGCAAATCCGACAAGCGTGAACTTACCGGAATATTTAATATTGTGCACGATGATTCTAGTCTTATTTTTAATGTTTAAGTACAGTTCGTCCTCTTGTTAACATCAATTATTCATGAATTTAATTATCTATCAGTTCTGTTATTTTTTTTACTCTTCGTCTTCCACTTTTGGATGGTATGTTAAAAGTATTCCAAACAGAACCGTTTTTACTTTGCTAAAGTCAACATATCATTTTATATTGTTGACAAATCCACTTTAGTAAGTCTCTTATTTAGTTCAAATAGAGCACAATATGTGTTGTTCGAACTTGGAGACCTTGGTATTGTTAAATATTGACAATTGTACTTGTCTTAACATATAATTTTCACAGAATTCACAACAGGATATATCAATATAATATTTACCAGTGGCATCACGAAATTTCGCAAAAATTCTTCCAATATTTGTTATTTACAATAAAACTTGAAAACCATCGATCGATAACCTTATAATAATATTTTTACGTCAAATGAATTTATCAACAGCAACAAAAATTAAATTATGGATATATTCAACTAATTTCATGAACAATTCCGATTCGGTCGATAATCTGTTGGTTGTTTATCAAAAATTGATCTAATGACATTGGTTTTTGAAATAAATAAAAAAAAGCAGAGAATCAACAAATTGAAAAAAAAGCATAGAGACGCTTAAATGTAGAAAATTTAAAATAAAAGTTATTGTCAAAGTGCCCTGTATTTATAGTACAAGTCCACTGTTTGTTATTTGAAGTATGCGATAAAATTTAATTAAATTAATATGGACCAAAGTCCGGGTATAAAACTGAAGAAAAACCAGTTGGATAGACCGCTGTGCACGCTAAAGAATACCTGATATTACCTACAGATAAAGCTTGCATATTTATAATTTAGGCACCAGTCGTGCGTTATGTCGCAGCACCTTTTCCAATACAACATTTTGGTATAATTTAAAATATTTCTACTATTCTATCTATAACTAACTAATATTCATAATTCAACAGTTAAGTATATGCCTCATATATCACAAATATTCAACTGGAATAATCATAAAATTATCCACAAATCGTATCATTAATATCGGTTTTCTACTGAGCAATATCTGGATAAACATGCATAGAAAAATTTATGCAAAATTACATCAGAACGATTTTTCTTGTTTACTTGGCTGTTTGTTTAATTTGAGCAGATGTAAATTTCAGAAGAGGTTAAAGGTGATTTTACCAGCAGTATTGGTGTGTTTCAATGATTTGTCACCAATATAATGATCGGACTAGTATTATTAGGACGTAGGCCACGACCCCGACATTTCTTCGTCTATGCATTCAATCGAAAGAGAAAAAAATGTGTTTAACTGTATTTACAACATTTTTCAAGATGAGTAAATCTTGAATTCAACAACATTTTAGATTGATCATGTTATAAACTTAGCCATTGTCACAAAATCGTATGGCTATTTAGTTTTTAATAGCTGCAAGTTTACAAGGCTTATAAAGATAAATAACGGAATGATGTATTCGGTGATATGTACGTAATGGATGGTTCATCTTCGAAACAAATAGTAGAAACTTTAATGATCTATATAAATTTTATAGGAGTAAAAATTCTGTTTGTGGTTGTTATTTGTGATAGTTTGAATGCATGTTAATGCCACCCTAAATCTTTTATTTCATGTTATTTAAAATTATTTAAAAAAATTAGTTATTAAGCTAATTAACCGTATTTAAATGGTGACGTATTGATTAATAATTATTTGATTCATCAATTAATTTAAAGTGAAAGTCTATAGTGATTGTGGGTTTATTATATACAATTAGAAGATTTATAAGCGTTGGCAGTTGGACACAAAGACCGATTGACATCATTATTGGCAATACTAAAGAAAATTTGCAACCAACAAAAAAGCTTAATCAATCAAAAAATAAATAAATAAATAGATGATTTTATAGAAAATCATCAAACAAATTAGTTCATGATTTATATATATATGAGTGATTGATGTGATCAACTGGAAAGTGGCAAGCACACATGCAAAAAAGCTCGCGCTTGATTCATTTATTAAATCAAACTTAATTGGTTGCTTTGTAATGTGATTTAATTAGCGGCCGTTGCGTGTAGCACAATCAGCTTACTGGACGTAAGTCCTCGTGTAGTGTCAACACTTTGACACATATTCTCTCTGATCAACGATTATCAAAGTTGGTCGATCGAAATCGATAAATACCCTAAATTAATTATTTTTTTTTCCGTCTATTTGTACGTATGTTGGTCGATATCGAATCGGGTAGCTGGAGGTGCGGTCTTAAAGTTGATGTCGAGCGTATCGTCGTACGGCAATTAGATCACATCTTTTAGCTTGTAATATGAATACAAGTATCGCCCACCAGTACTAGTTTATGTCAAATCGTAACAGGTAGATTATAAGGAGATCGAAGAGTGATGATGATGATGATGATGATGATGATGATGACAAAAACTAGTTGTTTTAATATGCTTGTCATCGTTTAACTGATGTAAATTAGAACAAATCAACAGATTAGTTATCATAATTTGCATCTGTAATTAGATTAAACATGTTTATAGTTGTTTATTAATTTTTTATTCCATCGACATGTTTTTTTCAACTTCTGTTTCTTAATACTATAATTTGCAACAGCTTGTCAAGACTGCCCTCAATTTACTAATTATGTTAATTTAAATACGTGATAATTGAATTTTTTGCATTAGAAACTAGATCGAAAGAAACTTTTTTTTTTATTATAATTATTGTACAACTTTTTACTAATGCAACAGTAATTATTAGCAGGTGATTCTTTTATTTATGCAAGATAATAATAATAATATAGTGAAATTACCGGTATTCGTCAATAATTAATACCAGTGTCTTCTAAGGTCAGAAGTTAACATTATTATATAAGAGGAAGAAAGACAACTGTGTTTTTATTTAAAATTTGAATTTATTATTAGATAAATTATAACGACATCGACGACGTTTAACTGCAACCTTCTTTTTTTCCCCCGTCTCTATAAACACAGTAGGTATGCTCCAGGATCCGGATAGATTCGTTTAACTTGTTCCAAAAGCTCGTAAACCTTCTTCACTATGTTGACAAATAATTTATCAGTGAGAGAATATTTTTATGTTGTAGTGACTTAACAAAAATCCGTCCAAAGTTTTCGTCTTCGATGTTTATCATTTCAACTGCCAGAAATTCTATTTATTATAAATTTTAAAGCACAGAATAAGTATTTAAAAGATCTTAGACTTAACTTCAGGGGCACTTCGTCTGACTTTTGATACTAATAGTATAGAAGAGTTTGATTGAATTTCAATACTGGCACAAGTATTTTTAAATGTTTGATAAGACAGAGTTAGGTGGGCACTACGCACCCTTAAAATCTAAATTTATTGCAATGTATAGGTTGCTAATTTCGAAACTAACCAGTTTCTATATGTAGGTATATTAGGTTCCTTTTTAAATGTGTTCGCTTTTTATGTAACTCCTATTTGTTGGTGAGCTATACGAATAATATTTCATGGATTTGAAGGGTAGTCCTGCTTGGAGGCGATTTTAGCAAAATTAGAACCTTGTAGCTCATTTGGAAGTTGGTCAAGAAACGCTCGTTTCTGACGCTTCTCAAAAAATTGATGCACAAATAAAATGTTAAATTGACTCGCAGGTACAGGTGGCGATTAAAAAAAAGAGCCTGAGTCCTGAGCGAGAACTTCACATATTTTCGTTATTGTGAGTCAGGTTATTTCTCTCGTGAGGGTAAGAAGGTGGGTAGGTAGGAGGTGTTAGAGCAAGTTTCAGACATAGAGTATTTGTTGAAAGTATCTTTCTATTCTATAAATACCCAAAGTGGCATCAAACTTCATCCCCTTATTTTGATTGAATATCTTTCTACCCAAATTCAGACCTGTTAAGATTTTGTTACATTGTAATGATCACCCTCAAAAGCCTATTTTACACAGCCGCACAAGAGGTGGTCGCTTTTTTTTAATCGCCACTGTACATCCAACTTTAATTTTTCGTTTTTCTTTATAGCATTCCAGAATACAATTGAAGAAAACGAAAAAAATCAATGTGGTTTGTTTAGACGACTTTTGTGTTAGTTTGTTCACTTTTATCCTAAGCTTATAGACATTTTCGTCCTAGATTCTCAGTTTTCAGCGAATTTTGTCATGAAGTCTTATAAAAGAGATGTTAGACGACATTTTTAATCGATTTTGTAGTTGAACTGTCGATTTACAATCCAGATTTAAAGGTTTTTATTTTTGTCAAAAATCACCTTGTTTTGGAGAATTTTGCTATTATAAGTTAAGTTTTGTGCTAAATCGACTTCTACTCTAAATTTATAAAACGTTTTCGTCGTAATTTATCAGGTTTTAATAAATGTTATTCTAAATCGTGCAATCCAGTAAAATGCTTGGATTTTTGTCTAGGTCTATGTTTTTAGTGCATTATTTTAACGGATAAATTATGGAAAGAAGAAAGATTCTTGTAAATCGTAAAGAAAATACATTTTTGAAAAGTTTGTTCATTTTCTGAACTAAATGCTTCATTCATAAAAATCTACATAGCGTCTTTTTTAAATGTGGTCATTTCTTATGGAATTCGAATAATATTTTAAGGTTGTCTAAGGGTGTAGGATAATCCCTAGAGATGTATTCAGCAAAATTAGAACCTCGTAGCTTGCTTAGAAATCGGCCAAAAACGCTCGTTTTGGACAATTTAACGGCTTTCAAAAACAAAAATATGAAAATTTTCCTGTCCCAAAATAAAATGGAGAAAAACGAAAAAAATCATTGTTGGGAAGATTATTGAGTCATTTTACGTTATAGCAAGTTTTTAAAGATATCGACGAAACGAGCATTTTTTGACCGACTTCCAAATGAGCTAAAATCAATTACCCACATTTAAGGCTGTTTGGAAACGGGCCTCCTTTTATTGTCTGAAAATCATCGATTTCTCGGTTATCTTTTGAGATATTCAAACGCTGTGACCAGTGTTGAATTAAGCATTTCACCGTGCACCCGACAGATTTTTCCATTTTGGAAAATTTTCACTAAATTTCAAAGTGCAGAGGAAAATGTCGGACCATGTCAAAAAAATTCAATATTATCTAGAATTTTAAAGATAAAAATCATACAGCAGCTTATTTGAAAGCTTATTCATGTGCAAAGGGCATATAGGGCCCCAAAAAACAAATTTTTGAAAATCAAAAAATTTATAGAACAAAAATCAAAAAAAAAATTCCAACTTTTTCATTTTCTCTCAATAACTTTTTGGATTTTCAAGAATCGGATTTTTGGGGTTCCATATGCCCTTTGACCATGAACAAGCTTTTAAATAAGCTGCTGTACGATTTTTTAGCTTTAAAATTAAAAGATAATGCGTTGTATTGAAATTTTTTTGACATGCCACTTCAAATGCAATATTTTCAGAAATGAAAAAGAAAATTGAAATTTGAATGCAATTGACTTTTGTCTATTTATTTATGCAAATTTTATTAAATTATTTTCACTTTACAAGAAGTTATGTGACCCAACTTAACTCTACTTTTTAGGACAAAAATCATGCTATTTCCGGATATTTGGAAAACTTAATCTGTTTTCCATGGAATTGAGGTATTTTGGAGGTCCATATCTCTACCCGTTTACAAATGACACGACCCAAGAATTCGCTTATGGAATCTCCATGTAATAATGTAGGATTTCAAAATCAAGCTCGCTAATCCCCTTAAAAAGACAGTTAGTATTGAACTTAATACATAGTTCTCTTTTCCTTTTCTTTCAGGTAAAATACCAATTTTGTTTTTATTTTCAAATATATTACAATTAAATAAATACACAATCTGTTTCATTTTTATTTTATTTTTTTGGACTTCAACAGCTCGAGAATTGAACGTCCAACTACACTTATCTCGATAAGAGCGTTCAGACGTAACGTAATCGAAAACGTTTATCTTTTTGATAAAATTCAGGTTTTTCACAATTTTTGTTCAGTTGCTTGACAGTTTGTGTTTAAATTCACCCAAATCCACAACAATTTATTGAACTTAAAGTGTTTGTGTCAAATATGAAGTGCAATTAATGGTCTACTACAGGAGCAAATCTTCAAATGTGTTTTCTTCAGCACATTTGTTCATAAATCATCCCTTTAAGTGCGCTCAGATGATTCAGTCCAAAGATCCTTAAAGGGTAAGTACATTTTTTTTGTTTAAACCAAGATGCCTTGAAAGCAATCCAAATTTTCCAATTAGTAGAGCCTCATTGATTTGTAGCAATTTCAAAATTTCGTCTTTTTATTCAATTAAAGATCCCATTGACGATTATTATGGTTTGTAGGCTAGGCCGCCACACGCCATTTTATTTATGTTGAAATAGTATAAAACTATACGGCCCCATGCTGTGTAAAATTTCTTATGAAGCAAGGAAACAAAACGACAATGTAAAAATTAAATAGCATCGTCTATACACACAGACCTTTTAGCTATAAAAATTCGTTTAAAATCCATCAATCTTTTATCATTCGACCGATAAGTGTGGATCTTCTTCATGAATTACGACAATATAAAATTACTGTTGTTGAACAATAAAAAGAACAACTCCACATTCAAACACACACACAAACAAGCAAACAAACATGTATGTAGGTATATTTCTAGAATGAGAGATCTATTTATGGCATTTAATTCAAAATAATAAATTAAGATAATATCAGAAAGGAAAAAAAATTCATGTAGACAAGCAAGTCGATGGTTTATATAAGAGGAAAATGCCCCCTATGCCACCACATACAAAACATGAACAACACACATCTGCCCATCTCTCCTTTACCAATATTAATAAATTCCAACAATTCTATCTTTCTAAACATGGAGAACATGTGACAATGTTTTTTCGGTTGTTTATAATCGAGTTTCACAATAATTTACAGGACTACATCTGAGACAGTATCGTAGTCAAAGCGACAAAACACTAAATTCTTAAACTGTTTCTTGTTGTTGTTGTCGTTTTTTTCTCCTGCTTTCTGTGATCCTTAGTTTTATTTCATTCTATTCTTCATCCTTCTCTTTACCCTATATTGGTGGCTACATGGTATCCTGTTCTTGTTTATGACGGTGTAGTCTATTTTCATTTATTTCGTCTTTTTCTTCGTTCGGGATAAACTATTTACGACTGTTTAATGTTCCTTCAACCTGTATGCGGCTTCCATTTGGCCCAAATAAAATGCAAATCACACACACACACATCACACATATTCATTTAAACCAAGTATAAATATATTCAATGTTTTACAGTTATATTGAGGCGGCAAAGTTCCAATAAAATAACAAATTTTACCCAACGCCACACCTTAATTTTATTATCCTGTAATGAAACTGTAACATTGATAAAGTTTTATTGATACGAAAATGCATAAAATTGACCACCCATCTAGACGTCTAGCAGTTTTTTTTCTTTCTTTTATTTATATAGTTTAAAAATCGATGTCAAACTGTTGTTATTTGTAAATAAGAAGAAAAGAACCTGATTTCGTTTAGATCGAAGCTTGTGGTTAATAAAAGCTTCTTTCTTAATTGAATATACCGGTAATTTTTGTATATAACATACAATATTGAGATGATACGAAATTATCTACGGTAGATTAAAAGAAAAAATAATGTTTCATGTAATTATAGGAGAATTTGTAATTTGCCAAACAGGAACCAGTCTTTTTTATGTTAAAGAGATCGTTTTGTTATTAACGTTGAAGATAAAACTCCCATTTCTTTTAGACAATAAAATAAAAATTAAAACGTGCTAATTGTTTGTTATCTTATAGAATTTGTTGTTTTTCTTTTCTGTTATTATGGGAAGCTTTAGCTATATTACAGTGATATTATCAAAGAGATTCATGTAACCTTCAGGCATTAACTTTTATGGTTGTTCTAGTATAAAAGAGAAAACTGTTTGAACATCTTAAAGAAAAATCCAATATGTGTCGTGAAAATGTTAAAATTCTAAAATCTTGTTTAACTAGTTGTAAAAAATGCTACCGGTCTTATTATGAAGAAGAATCATTCATCAATTGTAGAAATTCCTTCAATCATTTTTTAGTTTATAGACAAGAGGTTTTGTTCATAATATTTACTGTTGATATGTTGTGTTTGTGTGTATGTGTCTGTCAATTGTAGATTTGTTAAAGAATTTGCACTCAACCTGTATCTACAATAATAATAATAATAACAACAATACTTTACTGTATGTACTGTAATGTTAAAGTTTATTTGCCGGGTGTCGTTGGAAGCACGAAGAGAGGCCACAGAAGATATTGTTGGTGATTATGATTGCTAGCAAAGCCTGCATATTGCGAATTGTTATATTCCGATACAATTCAAACCGATATTTATATCCTGTTGTTGAAGTATAAAATGAGAAAGGTGAAATATACAAGCGTGTGAAATATTTGAACGTTACACGCATGGAATTATATAGGAACTAAATTGAAGCTTCACATAATAATTTCACAACTAACATATTACCAATATATTATTGAAAGTCATTTACATTGTTGGTTCTGGTTTACTATTTGTAATATGCATTCTATCATCTTTACGACACAGAACGAAAATGAGAAATCATATTGACTAAAAAACCATATTCGACTCTAATGCCCGCATTTACACACAAACAGACCCGCATTAACACTTTTATTGTTGTTTTTTTATTATTATTATTATTATTCATCACCTCTCCTATATCTGTTATAATGTGTATTGTAAAGGAATCAACTTTCATTACAATCGTTGAAAGTATACCTCAACAATTTCGATTATTTCCTAGTCGAAAAGGAAAGAGAAAAGACGTTATTACTGACAGCACACCAGACATATTCAGTTAGGTATAAGATGATGCCAAAGATGGATATTTGGTAGATGTTTTAACAAATTGAACAACAATTTAGTATATCGAGCAACTGTTATTTTGTATTACAAGTCTTTTAAACCATTTAATACAACAATCTTCGTGACTTTGTCTTTACACAACATCAGATGGAGAAATAAATGCTCTCATTAGTTGGAAAGAGACGTTTGTTCCATATCTAATCCACAATATACACACAGACACAGCAGGATATCTTCAAGAAAGATTCTGTCTGAAAACTCCTACAGTAGCACCATAAAGTTAAAGGCCGATCCACACACGGAGATATATCTTATAAGACGGTCTCATGGTACGGTGCAATGATATATATCTATCTCTGTCGGTATCATGTATAGACAAAGCTAGATATATATCACTGTACCGTACCATGAGACCGTCTTACTAAGATATATCTCCGTGTGTGGATCGGCCTTAATCCGTCGCCAGCGGGTGCCTACCAACCATATAGTATACCTATTTAATACTCTTTCTCATCTCTTTGTTGTCACCTAACTGTTTGTGTTCTGTCAATGTCAAAAATACAATTACACTCTAACCGCCTTGGTAATGGTACAAAAGTTACTCTTTTTCTTCTACGAATATTGCCAGATGATTGTTGTGACTAGACACACAGCAAGGGACCAAACTTGCCAAGAATAGAGCTTGAAGAGGAAACGAAAATAATAACAGAAAAAAAATTAGTTTAACCACCATTCGATAAATATATGACGGTGGCTGATTATCTCACGATGTTCAAAATTGAAATCGATCAATCAAAGTTCGTGTTTATTAATGATTATTGCTTCAACATCAAATTCGGTACTGTCGTTTTTTTTTCTTTATCCTCCGACTCTTTTCCAGATAAATCGTTCTATTATTTTGATTGATATTTTGATTTGGTAACGCTGTGTGAAATTTTTATAAACTCATCCCAAAAATCTTGATTTATCCATTGTTATTATATTGATTTATATTTTAAAACAACCTTTCTTTCTATCTAAATAAACTAGCAAAATTGATGTCAAAACTACTATAAATTCTTTATGACAAGTACAAATGTTTACAATAAAAGCCACCCTCAACCACAAGGGATTATTATTGGTATTTACATGATTTACAATCGTTGAGTAGCTTTCGACGACGTCCCTATAGATAACTCCTTTTATTTAGTCACTGGAAATGTTGTAAATTATACTAAATGTCAGTTCTAGTTCAACGAAAATTGCCAAGATGAAATGTTACCGAAATCCAAATGATCAGCCTGTCATCATCGCCTTTGAAATCATTTGAAAGAATTACAACACCATTGTGGTCAATACTACGCTACCTGACATCTTCCTTGAACTACAACTAAACGACAGTTTTCCCAAATATTTCACGTGTTCTATTTGTAAAGAGTTTAAATATTTAAAAAAATTCGAATAGATCAAGCACGAGAAGGGGCGCGATTTGGAATAATGTCGTCGATGAAGGCGAAAAGCTTCAAGTCACGGATCATTATGTAAATGTATGCGCGGTTAATGTTTACGAAAAGTGTAACACAGGTTCGGGGCAACTTGTTTAAAGTGTGGTCCATTTTGACAGATAAAAGACCATGATATGCGCATATTTATGTAATATCATTTTAATAGGCCAAGTTTTATTGTACAAATTGTTGTTTTCGGACGGACGGATGGTCGGCCGGCCGGCCTCTGCTTGTCTGTTCATCCTCTTATGTCTCAAACATTATAATAATAATAATGATTTCAGGTTTCAAAGAATTTCGCTGGAACGTATAGTGTCTTTGATAATAAACAACAATAAAAGAGAAATTAATGGAAATTTTTGTAATGACTGAAATTTTCGACCTTCTTTTTATTGTTGTTGAAAATTATTATATCGATTACTACCAGATTTTAGGTAGAAATTTCTAAGAATTTCATTGAAAGATTTATTGATTTCTCGACTGTCTTATTAATTTAACAAAAAAGAATGATATTTCTATGAAATCCATCTGACATTAGACATATGTTTGTTTCATTGCAATTATGAGAAATTTTATATAAAATGATCGTTTAATAGAGGGTAATTTAACCCTTTATTCTTGTAGAAATAATTTATCTTATTGAATATAAAGGGTTTAGTTATGAAATCAAGGTATATATCGATAATAACGGACAATATAATATACAGTTAGTTGCAGGTCGTGCAATCTTTGAAGACAAAGCGGCAATTAAGCGTCCAATTTCGATTTTGAATATATTCTATTAAAACTGACAACTGAACGGCAGCATATGTCCTCATTTGACTGATTGTTCATTAAATATATTTTAAATTTAATCAATAATTATCGAATATAAAGCATACTTAATAACAATATATGTATAACTCTTATATGTATAGTATATATGGGATGTCGAAATTGATTGTTTTTATTATTATAAACAACATACAACACATGTTATCGTTGTATAAGATTGTCAAATCATGATAAAATCCTCAATACAAAAACGTGCACAAAAGATTGAATGAATTGTATAATTTATATATATAGGTATAGTTTTATATAAATTGCACATTTTCCACTTATCCATTCATGAGATCTTTCCATTTTCGACACATACCCCAACAAAAAGCCCCATAATGTTTCCTTCATTCTGGTCATTACTGGGCTATTGTGCAATCTGTATTTGCCGGCCATCTTCTATATTTATAAAGCACAGTTGATGTGCGATAAGTCCCCGTATCGCGTTTTGTTTTATTGTTGTTATAATAATAATAATAATAATAATAATAATAACAATAATAACAACAGCAGACTGAGCAACACAAACGTTCATTAAACACGTAGGCTACTTTTCAAAATGGGGCCCTATTCCATACAACCAACAACCGTGGATAAAATGTTTATTGTGATTGTGTTGCAACTTTTACAACAATCATTTACAATATAAAGAAAGCTAATTTTAAGTTAACATAAGAAGAGAAACAAAACGAGAAACCTAATATTGGGTTAGTCTCGTCTTTGATATTGTTTCCTGTGGTCGTTTTGTTGTTGTTGTTGGCAAATATCTTTTTGATTGGTTGCGTCTAAATGATCGATGATGTTTGTTCAGATTACCGAGTAAACCATTGGGGGTGACGACTGTAATGTCAAATATGTAACGTTACTTTTTTACTCTCTCTCAATACTAATCGATCATCCAACTTATCAACAATTTAATTCGACAAATATATATAACAATATGTATTGATTCATCATCATCGTTCTTTATAGTAAATTGTTATTTTATTGAATATATGATCGATCAGTTGATTTAACTATCTTATACAATACAATCTTTAAATAGTTATGTACCTATATACCTGTATTTGTGTTGGTATGTGCGAATCGTTAATCCCAAACGATTAGAAGGGAGGTACAGTTCCCATACACCACGTGTTTGGTACCGACCCGCACTCACACACAGCAGGATATCGGCCGTTACCCGTAGATAGAGTTAAGTTGAAAAGCGTCGTCGCCTTATACACACATTTGATGGGTCACATTCGCCTCATCTGATCTTATCTTATTTGTTATTTATATTTAAGCTCGCGCTCTGAAAGCTTACGAACGAAATTAATGATAGTCACAGCGGTTTCTGAAATGATAAAGTGAGGTAATTGTATCTTTATTAAGGTATTTTTACCGGTACGCAAGATTAACTTTGTTCTTGTATTCATAACCAATGCTAAGTTGAATGAAATTTTATCCCAATTCAAATGAACAATAATAGGAGAGGAAAAAACAACAACAACAGAATAAATATGAAAAAGACTATAAAAATAAATTCTGTTAGATCGAAATTAAACAAAAGTTGTGTGCATTATAATTAAGCGTTTATCACAATAATAAACACTACTAAACGAGAATTACATTTACAGTTTGTTTTTATTTTCAAATAAAATGCATAAACTTGCATTAAATGCAATAAAATACGTAAACACCACGCGTATTCAACGCTACCGTAAAGGCGAAACGTTTTAGCACCTGACACTCTATTTATTAATGTTATAAGTTATAATAAAACTTGGAGCATTCTAACAATAAGAAATAACCGTATTCTACCGCTCTGTTGTTCTAAAAGTAGACAATTCGTATTAAATATGAAACTCCTATTAGTTGTTAGCGATTCAAAAAATATTTCAAATTTTTATAGGAAAGCACCAAGAGATCATTTTAGCAAAATTAGAACCTCGTAGCTCATTTCAAAGTCAACAAACGCTCGTTTTGGATTAGGTCACTATTTTGAAAAACGAGATAAACACGCAATATGACTAAGATTGACTAGAAGACCTTCCCAATATTGATTAGCTTCGTTTTTCTCCATTGCACTCTAGAAACAATGCGAAACATTCTCTCACTAAGGAATAAATGGAGAAAAATAAATAGACTCAATGTTGGGAGGATCCCTGAGTCATTCTACGTCGTTTAACGTGCATAACTCGTTTTTGAAAATCGCTACATCGTTAAAGCCCTTTTACATTATCCGATTTTATATCCGATCTCCTGTTACGAGCAAATCAAACAAGAAATTTATGTCTTTACACCATTCCATTTCTTATCCGAGCCCTTACATCCGAGATATTTCATCCGATTTTTAGAATAGAACGGTCTCGAATTTCATCCGATTTGCCAAAAAGTGTCATGCTCAGTTTACTGTTTTGATAATTTGTTGCTTGGTGTCGTCGTGTCGTTTAGTATCAGCTTGCCTGTTGTCTGTTAGTGACTGCAATTCACTCTGATAATGTAAAGATGAAAATATCTGGGATTCGAGATGAATTCGGATATAAAATCGAATAGAAAAATCGGATACAAAACTCGGACAATGTAATTAAAGGGTTTTTTAAAAGCGAGCGATTTTGACCAACCTCAAAATGAGCTATGAGGCTCTAATGAAGCTAAAATATTCACTAGATGCTCTCCTATAAATTGTTGAAATATTTTTCGAATCGCTCGCCAACTAAAAGGAGTCCCATATGAATCGTTTACTTTTAGAGCAGTAATGTTGAAATTTTTGAAAATCGACAATTTGTTGAAAATTTCTCTGAGACATTCACCGATTCCGGTTCTTTTGTATAAGATGTATTCTTTCCCTAATTTTACTGTACAATGTTGCCCATGGGGGCGGTTTATATCGGAACTATATGGAAAGTGTCGGCTTTCTAACAGTGCTCGTCTAATCTATTCAATTAAGTCAATGAACTAGTCGATACAATAAAGGATGTGTGTACGTTTTAGAATAACTATGAGACATTTGTCACCTTTCGTTCTGACATATTGTATAATACGCGTGTGTGTTTGTATGTATCTTATTTGGTTACAAATACATACAAATTTACACACACACTTGTATACGCATACAATCAATTGCTATCCATCTTAAACCAATCACCAATAATGTCTTTTATTTTGAATAAAATATACAACTGACAACTGATTGATGTCTGTGAATATATTAATGTCAAAAACCATCCTGAATTGATAGTTCATTGGAGAGGTTAAATGTTCACCATTATATATCAAGTATCTAAACAAATTCACTATGCGTTTTGTTATATTGTTGCTATTATATTCGAATTAAATTGATAGAAGAAGAAGAAAAGGAGAAGAAAAATAAAAAAGCAAAGTGAGTGACTGTGCAAAAGCTCACATCTAAGAAAAATGCATTAATTTTCGAGTTACATTTCTCGAAAGTGGAACTATAAAAAATGACAACAGTCAACAGATATCTGACCAAAATCAACAGAAACCCAATCTAGAGAAGAAAAAAAATGTTGGTCTTTATTCGTTTTTGATCTTGTCTCTTACTGTACTAATTTATGACATTATATCTGATGGTGGTGGCGGTGGTGGAGACCTGGAAAGATTTAGACTAACAATGACTCAGTTGAAAATTGTAATAAATTCCAAGACCACAACGGTATGAGGGTGGGTGAAGAGATATCAGGAATTTGTTCTTTCTACAAAGTTTTTTTTTGTAGGTTCTCCTCTTTATAGTATAAATATAACATTTGATTGTTGCTTAGGGTCGTTCGGTTTGATCTAGAGTCATTGATGTCACGAGTTATTGATGACAAGTACAGGGTCAGATGGTTGGATAGTTTCTCATAGTGTCGCCCAGCATGCTGTGTATCTACCCTAGATAAAACACGATCATCATTGTGAAGATAATAGATAGTGTTATCATTTTATTTCTAATTAAAACCAAATGAATGTAGATTTATTGTTGTATTTTATAGTATTCAGACTGTAGTTGTGAAAAAAAGAGCCGAAACACGATATCAGGCGCTGAATAATAATGTATCGCATGTCTCAGGTGTTCGTTAGGACATACCGCACACTAGACTTGAGTCACATCAACAAAAACCACCCATCTATATAAACTTGAAGTATTCACTAAATGATATTTTGTTTGTTCTGCACTTCTTCAGGCCACCAAGCCTCTCTGACACAATAACACATATCTTAAGAGCAAAAAAGTTTTTTTTTTATTTTTCCACTGTTCTGTAATTCCAGTCTCATCTTAAGTGAATATTTATTTTAAAACACTACAACGGAATGTTGTCCTTTGAAATTTGTGCAACACCCGTCACCATTCCTGTTGAATATCAATTTGAGTTTTTCAACAGAATCCGTTCTGATTTATTATAAGTAAATGTTCTTTTTTTTTTATTCCTCTCTTGTTTTCTGTGTTTCATTTTATAGTTACAGGGTTACCGTCAAGGTGTTTGATTACAGTTAGATGAGTTTTGTATACCTATAGGGAGGGATACAACAACGATCTCCACCACACAATTCCTCGCGACATTTCTAAAGAAATATCTATCGAAGACGGGTATGTTTACGATTCGCATGTAAAGCTCCTACAGCGATGATAAGAATGAACACAATAATGGCAGTAACAGTAAGTTACATGGAAAATTTAGTGCGATAAAAGCATCAGTTTATTGCTGACTTATTATAAGTTTCATTCCAACCAATACGAAGATTTCAATATTGGATAAATGTAAAGATCAAATTCAATTTAGACACGAAATAATTTCAGTTGTAACAAAACGATAATAAAATGTGTATTTTAAATCGTCAACTCGACTAATTGATGGTCTATCATCGTTATTTAAACGTTATTAACTAGTCCAACGGCATTCCTATAATGGACTGGCTCTATTAAGAAACCATCGTTCATCAACACAATAACTGTATTGCAAAAATATTTGATCTATTTAATTGTTGAAAATTTTCAAGAAACCACTCCTTTCTTTGTGTATACACAATAAGAAGAAAAAATGACTACATTTTAAATGTCAACCTCATTACAATATGAAAAATTCGTTATAACAGACCGTCTGTTAAATGACATCTTTGTTAATGGTACCTCTGAGGCTTCACAACATTACTATTATCGTGTACATCAAACTTAATCTTGGACGATGAATTATTACAGCATATAGTCAAGTGACTTATGTGACTGAAAAACTCATTACCATTAAATATATTGAGCTTTTCTTCTTTTATTACTCTATTCGTGTTATTGTATTAGTCAAAACTTGATGGTTTTTTAATCGGAAAATTTCCATTGTGAATTTTATAGACTGAATAAAAAATGGGGGTAAATCTTGTTTGTTTTTCTACAGAGTGAATGAAGACATCATATTTCATATGTTATTCATGCTTTAAGGCCGATCCACACACGGAGATATATCTTATAAGACGGTCTCATGGTACGGTGCAATGATATATATCTATCTCTGTCGGTATCATGTATAGACAAAGCTAGATATATATCACTGTACCGTACCATGAGACCGTCTTACTAAGATATATCTCCGTGTGTGGATCGGCCTTTAGTGTTTATAATATTGTACATAACACTGGAGGGTCCCACTCACATGTTAATGTATTCATGTATACTGGCCGTATATCTAGATCTAGGGTAGTTGTTTATGGATTCGTCTCTATTGTGCAACATGTCATACTGTGAGTTAATTATGCCAGTTATACGTTTTATTTACATTACAGGGTATGCGTATGTATATATGTATATGTGTATATATAAGCAAACACTACTTGACTTGTTGTAGTAATGCAACCCGCGGTCAAGTCTCACGTGCAACACGCAAACATTAATTCCATTACGCCAATTAAACAGCCAACGGCTACAATGAAAACGATAAACAGTCGATAAATATATGCGGCACAATATTGATGGAGAAGTGAGGAGAGAAAAAATTCAAATAGATAGAAATTTCTAATTATTATTAGAAAACATTGATTTTTTCAACAATTGTTCGAAATTAATGAAAAGTTTTACTTTCAAACGCAAATAATTAATCAAACTGTTTAATTTAATTGAGATAACGAATGGATGGAATGTGTTGAAATTTTGTCGTAGAAAATCTAAAACTCATTAGCATTTTAATAGAAATAGCGAAATTGCTTTTATTGAAATTCTATCACCAATCCAACAGGCAAACGTTGAAAGAAAACCATAAGAATTTGTATCAATTTTTTGCTAATACGAACCAAATACTAAAAGACCCGATATTTTCACTAGATGCCAAATACCAACGACGTCTTAAAGTGAAGTTGGTCAAGCCAAACGTGTCTTACTATAAGTCAGAGTTTTGCCACACAATAAACTGCTGGAATCATACACACTTTTTCATGTTTTATAAAAATTTGTGTTTAAGAGTGATTAAAATGTTTGCTTTGGAAATTAGTTATTACTTGTTAGAGTGTCATTTAATGTTGTCTAAATGTTTCAATATCAGTGATTAAGCACAATTACAACTCAAAAAGAGAGAGAGAGAGACTGATTGTGAGGCTGGAATTCTATAATTACCTTATTACGTTAGATTAGAAAAAAAAATAAATAAAAATTATCATTAAGAATCGAGCTCGAAAATATCTAAATTGTAATCTTGTACAATTCACCAAAAAAATTAGCTAAAAATCAACGATTTAGTAAAAAATTGAGGCTAAAAACCACAAACTTAATTAGAATTTAGATTCAAAATTTCTAAATTATCTTATTTTTCCATATTAATAGCGAAATTTATTCAAAACTTGAACTCAAAATTTGAACTCAAAAATTCTTTTCAAAAAACAATTAAAGCGTCAAAATTGGTGCCTTCTATATGTTAAAAACTGATTATTTAGGACAAGAATTCGATTATAAAAATTGATTGGAAATGCCTGAATTTTCCCTATCTGGCAGCTTAAAAGAAGAATTTGTTTAAGAAATTGATGATTTTAGTTACTACTTGCTTCGAATAGCAAATGTCAAGCTTTTATAGTTGATTTCTAGCTTATATTTTGACTAAGAAGCATCTGAGACTGTTTCTATTTTGAAATTTTCTCAATATGGACCTCTGAATTACAAAGGAAACTCTTGGAGCATGCTTTTTTATATTTTCCCCCATTATATGGCCAATATTATTTATTTTGCAATGAATATTACGCAGTCGATAGAAAAATAACAGTGTTTTACAAATATTTAAGAAATTTTCCGATAGGCTTATTAGTTTTCTAGGAAATCAATAAAAACCTACAATTTTCTCTAGTGGCAGCTTCTAACACAAGATAGAGAATTCTACGGCCCTGTAAAATCTTATTTATAACGATTTATTATGACATCCTCTATAAATGAATTAATAAAAAAAATCCAAGAATGATCCTTGAAAATTCTAAAATTGTATAAGGCATTTAAATATCTCATAAAACAAGTAAGAAATCGACGATAAAAGATTGACATGTTTCGGACATCGAATTAAAAAAGATGTAGTCCCTGTCCTTAATCTTACATTTTATTTATATTTAGAATTTCGTTTCTGTTACATATTTATTATTCTCATAGGTATAAATAACTTATGCTTTCTATCTACTGGCTCTTGTTTTTGAAAAAATAGTAAAAGGAGCAAATTTTTAACGTTACACCAAGGCCTGGGGACTATTTTTGAAAAGTTACAGAATACGAGCCTAAATGGGTTTTTATTTTCAAACTTTTCGACTCTCTCTAGCTTATTTCTAATCTACCACCTAAATTAAATGTGTTTATAAAATTAGTCAAATATTTCACAATAACAATAATTTTTAACCCATTAATTATCATCGACTAGTGCGGTTATCGATTAAAATAAGTTTGTATAACTTGACTATAACTATGATATGGTTCCCTATGTTGTACACGACAACGATAATGTTTTAGAGGTTATTAAAATTTCTGATAATATTTACAAGTCTTCTACAATATACATAATTGTAATGATTTGCAATAAAATATTATTTTATCGGATGTAAATAGCTAGGAATATATGTATGGACAAGCTGTGGGTGTTTAGATGCTTATAGCGAGAGGGTCATAGACCAGGCTCGAATACATAGATAAATTTTAAAACAATTCAATCTATAACACTGTTTTTTAAGGTACCCAATTTTATGAAACTCCTATTGTTGATGGGTGATTCGGAAAAAATTTCAAAGGTTTATAGTAGGAACCCTAGAGAACATTTTAGCAAAATTAGAGCTCATTTTAAAGTCACTCAAAAAACGCTCGGTTCGGACAAAGTTACGATTTTCAAAAGCAAGTTAAACACGCAAAATATCTACGAATGACTTCAAGATCCTCCTAACGTTGTTTTTTTCTAAATTTTTCTCCATAAATGTGAACCATTTCTATCTATTCGAGTATAAAGTGCTGCGAGGATCCTCAAGTCATTCTAAGTCATTTTATGCGCACAGCTATAGTTTGTGAAAAGAACTACATAGTGAGGTACGAGCGTCTTTTTGGATAACTTCAAAACGAGCTACGAGGTTCTAATTTTGCTAAAATTATCTTCAGGGACTACTTTATAAATCCTTGAAATATTTTTCGATTTGCCCGTCAAATAATAGGAGTTTTATGAGAATTGACCACGTTTAGTGTTTTGATGGCTGTAGAAGAATGATACATTATGGTCATAGACCAGGCTCGAATACATAGACAAATTTTAAACAATTCAACCTATAATTATAACTAAAGTAGGAACCCTAGAGGACATTTTACCAAAATTAGAGCTCATTTTAAAGTCGCTCAAAAAACGCTCGCTTTGGACAAAGTCACGATTTTAAAAAGCAAGTTAAACACGTAAAATAACTATACCTGAGTCGAAGATCTTCCTAACGTTGCTTTTTTTTTTAAATTTTTCTCCATAAATGTCATTCCAGGATAAAATGCTGGGAGGATCTTCAAGTCATTTTATGCGCACAGCCAGTTTTTGAAAAGCACTACATAGTCAGGTACGAGCGTCTTTTTGGCTAACTTCAAAACAAGCTACGAGGTTCTAATTTTGCTAATATGATCTCCAGGGACTACTTTATAAATCCCTGAAATAATTTTCGAATTGCCCGTCAAATAATAGGAGTTCTATGGAGCATTGACTACGTTTAGTGTTTGATGGCTGTAGAAGAATGATTTAATTGGAAATTCCTTTATTAATTTTGACGTTAACGCTATAATAGCATCGAATTGTTAGTGACAATAACTTAAGAGTAATGCCTGGCCAAGTTCGAGGTTAAATAGTTGATTGCACGTTAATTTATAATAAATGTATGTATCTCTTTTAACCTATTAATATTTATATTTGCAATAAATTATAATTAAAGTTCATCATAGGAAAGTTGGTTTATATAGAATATAAATATATACTTATGTCTATATATATTCTTATCTATGTATAGTTAGGTGTATTACTGGATAGTTATATAAAGTGCAATAATCAAATTCATTAGTAAATTGATGTTTTTATACCGTATAAATGATGGAAGTCTTATAGTGTATAGTGGCATTATAACAAATACTTTTAAACAATCATTGTGATGAACATGTGCTCGACTCCTCTCACATCACTTCATGTCATCTTACAGACACAAACCCAATTATCTTGATTAATGATCGTTTACAAATCTGCACATTAACAACAATCACTCGGTGGTAATATAGCCGAGGGTGAGACTGTCTCAAACTATCAACATTGATCGTTTTCTTTTTTCTTCACTGATTATCATTATTTTTATTTTTATTTTTATTTAAATTAAATAATATTGATGTTAGTCCGAAAATGAACACGATTTGCATACAACACACAAGTATATACAGTTAGATAAGATGGAGAAATAACAACCGCATTGGTTGCCTGGCCACATTATTTGATTTGACTTGCATTGTTTATTGTGTCATTATTACACATCCATAACAGCATTGTGTTCAGCTACTTCTTCGTATTATGCACTCTTAACTATTTTGCAATTTAAATCCATTTTAACACAATATTAATAATCGTTTGATGTGCGGGATTTACTTGCCAACTATTAGCTTCAATTAAATTTTGCACCATCATTAAATCCTATTAATTTATTGAATTATAACACAACAGATGTTTTTCTTAAATCTTTCCTGAATTTGCATAGTCTCCACTTCCTGGTTTATAACAATAACAACAACAATAATAATAATAATAATAAGAATATTTATCATATATCATAGATCACACAACCGTCCTCTGAATTGACAGTATGTATTTAATTTAGAATTTATACAGTTAAGCCGATCTAGATCATTAATAATCTTTACGGGAACCAGTCAGTTCTCTTTTTTTTTCTTCTAATACTTCCGGTAACAAAAGATTGGTAACGTCAAGATGAGACCTCAGTGTAACAAGTCACACATGTGCAACATACACAAAAAGCTATGTCCATTACTAGCTATCTGTTCGTCTAACCGCACAATAATTAATCATTCTGTTGCATATCATCCTATTTAACAAGATGCAACCGTCACAAGATTCACACATTATATCCACAAAAGAACTTTGTATATACCTGTAACTGTGTATACAAAAATTTTTCTTGAAAAAAAACCTCTTCATCTTTACTACAATAATACCAACGAACTTAGTATTGATTCGTCGTTTTATTTAAATTTATAATAAACAACACAAATAAATTACAGGGTTGTTTCGTTTTGATCGATTGTATTGGAATTTCTTCGAATAAACCCAGAAAACAGCAGGGGTTGGAACGAAATTTATCTTAACTTCACCCTTTCTTCGCGTCCGATTTGACATTAAAAAGTGTAGTAATAATAGACACACCTTGAATTTCATATAGTTCCGTTCTGTTAAAACAGCCCCCGTTGTCTCACCTTTTTCCCTCATCTTTCTCTCTCATATGATAATAATAATAATAATAATAATAATAATAATAATAGGGAGACCATAAATCCAAGTCATCTGATTTATGAATAATCGTCAGTGTTACCTGATCTCTTCAAATCAGACAAAACAACGGTGCCGAATGCAAATCTAAACAAAATCAAACAACTTTAGGTACAAGTACTCTTGACTAATGTCAATAGTACAGTACGACTGCTATATCGAATCGGTGCAACAATTTACAATAGTTTTTAAAAATTTCCATTAAACTCTCTCAAGTACCCTAACGGGGTATATATACCTAAGGTCTAAATGGGTGAGACAAGACAAAATCATTCAATAGCAACGCTTATGTGAATATATTCAAACATTGTGTGTGTCTTTTTTTCTCTCTATATTTGACCTGAATAGCAGGGTTGACACATTTGAGACAGACTATTTGTCACGGATACCGAAACCACACCAAGTGGTTGAATGTCGTGATTAATTATTTTTGGCGACCTGGATTATGTAACAGAATGCGATACGAGACCAAATAGTTGACTGTTGAACGAAACAATGGGGGTTAAGTGCTATTGTCGACTATTCAATAGTCTGATTTTAAAGAAGGAAGAGAACAGAAGGGGAATCGTACTATAAACAGACAACAACCGATTGTAGGTGAATTGATAAGGAATTGTCGAATTTTTCTTGTAATTTATAAGTGGGAAAATTAAGATTGTGGTCTGTTTTAATGACCGATTGTTGGTCCAACGGATTTGGAGTTAATTGAGTAACAAAAGGGTAGTGATTTTATTTTTTTGTTGGCAAATAAGTGTCAACGCTTATAAAATATGTTGTGTATGAATAAAATTAAACATCCCTATATAATATAATAAAAGGACAAAACCGAGTTTGTTTAGCGGTATGAAAAACATCCCTTCATCTTTACACAATAATTGTGAAAGGTGGAAGAAAGAAAAGTCAAGATATACCTTCCGGTAATGTTTAGTTGATTCTTTGTGTATCGGTGATCGTTCGTAATGGAATTTATCATGTGTTAGGACTATTATAAATAAGGGGGATAACTAAAGAGGCGTCTATTTATCCATACATATCCCATATACATGTGTCCTATACCACGTTGAAAAGTTAGCGGTCTTTTATTGAATTTACGACTTGGAGCCGTTAGATCTAGTTCAGCGGTATATAGGTAACATCTACTGAATGATATATTGGTATACGGTCCTTTTTATTCGTATTTTGAAGCTATATGTATATATCTACTATATGCACATATAGTAGGTATACAAAACAGACTATATACGGTGGTCGTGTTTTGTGTTTGTGCTCTCGAATTGTACAATGTTTGTAAGCATGGAAATATTACAAAAGAAATGTGCGGATTGACTCCACATTTATCTACTTACTTAGATTTATGTTGTGTTAATACCATTGTGGAATATCGGAAAGCCTATTGTGTTTATATTGGCTAGTGACATTATTAAATATACTCAACTTCTCTTCAATATAATTTATATACAATGTTGTAGTAGTATAGTGTTTTGATTGCCAAATTTCAACGGGCCAAATGTGCATCGAACTGGAAATCAACAGATATTCAGTGAGGAGCATCTGCTCTTTGTTATATCGAAAATATTTTATATACATATATTGAATAGGTCAAGCTTATTTTTCATGATTTTTCACGGCCAATTATTTTCGATTTAAGAAATAACAACATTAAAATATAGTGTGTTTTGTTCACAAACAACCAGATTTTGTTGAAATGAAAGTTGAAGTCTTCTATGTTCTTGTTCTTTTGATTAAAATTAATCTAACAGAAGTTAATAGTTTATTCACAATCTAAATGACCTTTATATGTGGTGCTCTTTTTATTGTAAATGCCCTCCGGTAAATCTTTTTGAGGAATTGTCTAAATTAGCTATAATAATAATAAAAACCGGATTAAAGTCGAACAGTTAGATAAAGATAATAACAATAATCAACAACATCAATCAATTGGGAAATTGATTGAGACTTAGACTAATTTTCGAAGAATCTATTTTTTTTTTATAAGTTTGTATACATGTGTGTTTATACAACAATGAAAAATTGTTTTTCTCTCTCTCTCCTCCACTCATCTCCTTACTTTATAATAAGAATAACGATAATAATGATTACAATAATAGTAATCATACAATAAATTGACCATATGAATCATAAGTTCCCGTCCATTCACGATCCTGTTTCGATGTGGATGTGAATGTGTATCTCACGGTGTGTTCATACATTGCATGCCTTTAATTTTCATTCGTGACTTTCGTTAATGTAACTCATTGCCGTTTTGGTTGATCTTAATTTTTTCAGATCTCGATTTTTGTGTTAATTGCCCAAAAACTTATCTACCTACCACACATCAACAGCAGGTCCTCTAAACTGAGAAGAGTGGAAAAACGGCTAAATTAACGGTGATGTATGGATAATCGTGATCTAATCTTAAAAGGTACACACACATGCACACAAACCACATCATCATCATCATCATTATAATCATCAACAACATTAAATTACTTTCGAGCTAATTTTTAATTTAACGATCGAGAAATTAATAGTTTTTCGTCTTGAAGATTTTTTTAAATATATTATTTCCAATTTCACAATACTATTATCTAGTGACTTTTTCCATCTATCTATTCATCTTTTAGCGTTTTACTTATATTGCAATTATCAGATCTATTATGGCTCATTCCGGGACTGATTACTATCTATTTTATGAACAACTATACAATAAACAATACATCACGATGGTTTTCAAAAGAGATAGTTTAGAAAATATTATAATAATTAACCTTGGATTTGCATAAAATGAGCTAACACGAAGTATCATCCGTTTTCTAAAGAATCAGATCTAATCGATTTTTATCTTATAGCCTTGTAACATTTGCTAGAATCAATAATTTATCTTGTTGTGTTTTTAAATAATAATTGATATGTTTTGTTTTCGATATTATTGTTACCTATGTTGATTGAGAAGGAAAAAATGTAGGTAGACGTGAATAGAATACGATAGTATAATATAAAAAAATTCAAATAAAATTGTAAAACACAAACGTTCTAATATTTGCGATAACCATCATTAAATTATGCTGCAAGCCACTATTTAGTGAAATATCTGTAATACAACACCTATTACTTAAAAGAAAAGATAATCGCGGCATCTTCCGAGGGCGTTCTTTTATGTGTAATAATATGTGCTTGGATTGAAGGATACGGTTCGTTTTCAAACTATTTTTCGTTTAATCAAATCTCACTACATACAAGAATGACTCTATAAAGAAAAATAAAATATAGAAAAAATAATTGTTAAACGTATGTAAGTATAGATTTTAATGAACAAAGTTGAGTTTCTCATAATTAATCAGGTGTAACGTGAAAAATGCAATATCATCTATGTTACAATAGGGATACGTTTAGCGATTTGCTTGTTCAACACAACAACATCAACAACACGACGAATAAAATACATCAAAATAATATTGAATAGAAGAGTAAAAAAAAAAATAGTGTTTCTTCAAGCACAGACATGTACAAGAAAAATCAACGTCTGATTTGTTACACCTCCTCTGATGGTCATGATGTAATTACATTAAGAAACATAATGATGATATCATTAGTTTGTCCTCTGAAAAAAACTTGATTTGTTCCTTCTTGTTCATTTATTAGCTCAACTCTTTTTTTTTACACAATTCTCCACTATACACATCTATAAAAACAAACAAAAATAAAACCAATATTAACAACAATAACAAGGAAATATTTATATTATAATTGTAAACGTTAAGAAAAAATGACCGTGAAACCGTGTGTTGATTATTATCATTTCAAAAATTGATCATCATAGGTGCTATAATTATTACAATTTTAATTGGACTTTTTTCTATTTATAACAACATATTTTTGATTGTATCTTATCAATAATCGATCAGTTACTCTAAATTTCTATAGTTAATTTAAAATCTCTTGTCCAGTTGAACAGTAGCATGTGTGATTATTATTGGAGGCGATATTTATCAAGGCATATAGAAACGAAAGAGAAAATAAAAAGCGTTCAATTCATTAATGTCGGTTTGTTTAATTATCTCATACTTGATAATGATGTATGATTATTGTGGTAGGCATTGAAAAATTGACTTCTATAGCTGTTCTTTCAACAACAACAACACCAACTTTTGTCTGTTTTTATCTTTATATATAAAAGACTAAAAAATATTGATAAATAATAATAAAATTGAGACAACATATGAGTAATTAGACAGTTCATTTCACATTTATACTCCAATTAACTGCATTATTCCAACCGGTATAGGAATGTATAAAAGAACAAGAAAGAGATTGGTCTCGGAAAGACCTATCAATCAATTGTTATTAATCATCTTCCGCATTATTATCCAGTAGTTATAAATATATAAATGACGCGTATCTTAACACAATATATAAGCTCTTCTTTCTCTTCAATTATATTTTAGAATTACTAAATTATTTAAGAATATTATAATCGTATATTGTTGTAAATGATTGGAATTCTTTCGAGACTTCAATGATCGATTAGACGACCAACCTTTTGATTAATTATTTAACCGAATCTTGTAAATTCCTTGCACAATTACAATTTCTAATGATAATAAATTTCATTAAATATACTATTATAGTGTGTATAGTTAGTTGCTCAATTAGTTGGCTAATCTAAAATGATAATTAATATTACATGGAACAATAGTTATGTTATAGTGAGTGTAGATCTTTTAATATCTGGTAAGTTTCCCGGAGGTCGATGGATATATGCCATCATCATTATTATTATTATCATCATCATCATCATCATCATCTACAATAATAATAACAACAATTCGCGTTGTTTTATAATGTTAGATGATCCATATTGATTGTAGCAATTAAGACAAGGCCGTACGAAAGGTCGTCTTCACTTTCAACAAACAATCCCGTAACGGAGATTTTATACGGAATAATTTTTTTTTCGTTACTAGAAACAACATAGAAAGAGATAGAGTTGAAATTGTAAAAAAGTGATTCTATACAAGGAAGGAGTAGAAAAAATAACAACAAAAGTAGTAGTTGTAGTAGTAGTAGATAATTGCGCAAATTGTTTGTACCATACATTTTTTTTTTTACAATCACTTTTCCGCTCATCAAGTCTTTCTCGATGTCACCGTTAATTAATCAAACGAAATTTTTCCGATATTAATATAAATAAGACTGATTTATTTATTGAATTTTAATTTTAGAATGTTTGATAATTATTTACAACGCTACAATTAAATTCGTTGGCAGGATATTATGGCACGATTCTTTGCGCAATATGAATCATCATCATCATCATCAAATCAGTGTCAAAAATGGCATTGAAGGCGCACACAACTCATCACTTCATATAAACCAGGAAATCGGTTTCATTACATGTACAATCCATAATATTAGATAATAATATTAATGACAATCGTAAAAATTTATAATTAATCAAAATGTTTTGTGATTAATTGTAGCCTTGATAGTATCGTATAATTTGGTTTAATTTTATTCAGAATATTACAAATTTATGAGTGAATTTGTTTCAGTGCCTGTATCTTTCAATATATTCTAACAAAATTAATAATTATTCAATCTTTACGATACAAACGAAAATTAAAGAATAATTTGGATGATTTCCTATTTCTATCTCTTCTTAATAATCGACTATTTCTCATCAAATTAAAAAAAAACACAACGCGAGTGTTAATTATAAATTAAACTGGATAATTTTTTATTTTTATTATTACTATTATTATTAATAACGCCTACATTATAAGTTATTTCTATAATGATCCACTAAATTATAACCGAAATTTCAACGATGAATATAGTTGGTAATTATTTGGACTGTTTCCATTAGCTGTATATAAATGGATTTATTCGTATTGCAATTATCAATTTAGTACATGTCTCAAGCCAATTAATCATCTTTTTTTTGGCTAGTTTTATAATTGCTTCAGTTTAATGTAACTCCCACGAAAATAACTAATTAGTAGGTGCTTGTTGACAGATGAACATTTAAATAGCGTTTCTTTTCGAGTTTTTTTTATTTCTTGGTCGAATAGAAAAAATAGTTAGATTTATGAAATTATTAAAATGTTGGCCTGCTATTAATTTTACGCAATTCGACAGTACATTAAATATCACTTGTGGCTCCCAAAATGGACAAATTTGAACAGAAAATCGTTAATTTTCTCAAATGTCCAAGATGGAAACAGCTTGATGCGTTTTTAAAAAAATTGAAATAATATGGGAACATGGCAGTTTTTCAGGATTTTTCTCGTGAGCCCCCATGTAAATTGAAATTGGGAACCGAATAATATTGGCCCCATTATCGTATCTTGAGCCGTTCTCAAGTTATGTGACTCTGCTCCAGTACGATTATAACGATCCACCAATTTATAATAAGATGTGGAAAACATTATTACTTCATCTATTAACACTTTAACGAAAAAATTAAAGTCTTGTTTTTCCCTGGGAAATATTTTTATTGATTGTGTGCGCGAATTGAAGCTCTTTATTACTACACCATGCCCTTAATGTTGTGTGAACATAGCACGGTTGGCAGGCAAGTGGAGGCGCCGGGTTCAAGCCCCTGCAATTCTTTCATTATTATTTTCACAATCAATTACAGTTGAAATTTGTCTTTTTATTGCCGTAGATGGTAGTGTAATTAGTACACTAGAAGAAATCTGATATAGCAAATTATGTGTTCGCATGGTAGGATATTAAACGTGTACATCATTAGACTTTGTAGTGTAATACTTGTAATACTTTACTATATTATTTAAAATATAAACTTATTGGTAAGATTATCAGTTATAAAATCACGTTCTTTGCTGAGTCTTTTCAATTCAAATCACGATAGACGTCGTCGTCGTCGATAGCGACGACGACGATGTCGCCTCCGTCATCATTGCCGGTTATAGCGAGAATCCTTTTAATGTTAATCATACAGTTATTTATTTATAGATTTGTGTGTGTGTGTGTGTGTATTATAGGTGAATGTTTTAATGTGTAAACGGGTGGGAAAGGTCAAATTTTCTTATTTTACACTTAAAAAAGAAAATTGCGTAAAATGTTAAATTTAAACATGAAAAATCAAAGAAATTCGAATTGAATTTTTGGTTGTTTTTTTCTTATCTTCATAGGAATAACAGTTATTTTATCCGGCAATAAAACGTAATGAGATGAAATCAAGGATGAATTTTCAACATTAAACAATTCACACCTCTCACAAAATTGCTTTAAGCAAAGCATTAATTGATGTTGACACGATTTCGATCGTACTTTATGTACGATATCATCTATGACATGTGTGTATATGACTTTTCGTATATTTACTGATTTGAAATAAATTAGATTTGACACAACTTGTTAATTTTGAATAAATCTCTGACTAATTTTGTTTTTTATATACGTAGGTATATAACATCTCTCCTATTTAGATTAAAATAAAATTACACTCTACAATAAAATCTAAAAGTTTTCACAATAAACTAATTAGCCGTAAAATTTTCTGAATTATTATGACATAAACTGTCGTTTAATATGCACATAATTTAAATGATGCTATTAAAAATTAACATTTAATACTTTCAACTGGCTATTTTATAGAGTAGTGGTACTAACCTTGCTCAATTTCTATGCTTAGGTTAATACGAGAGAAAAAAAAACAACGATTGTTAACTAGAGGACGAGGATTTCATTAAAAATAACCGACTAATAATCGAATAATTGACGATTTAACAAAATAAAGAAACACTATTATCAGCATTCTAATGTATTCAACCACCTTGAATTATTTTAATTAGACTATACATGAATTTTGATGTATTTCCTCAAACTATTCCAATTTTAGACAAAAAACAAACAACGGTTATGGTGAAATGTTTAACGATACAAGAACGATTAAACGTATGTGCATAAAATAATCCTTGTTTCGAATTATTGAAGCAAAATCGTTAAAATTCATCGATAATAAAAACATTGAAATTGAATAAAGGTGCACTGTTGGAGTGCTATTTGTACAACTTGTCTTCCAAATATAATTTATTACAATTACTCTCTAATTGTACTTACTAATTGACTATGTTAACATAGTTATTTCATTCCGGTCAACTATTTAAACTAGTTTGCTATTAGGCCTAGAGCAAATTGGAGACTATTAGTGTTTTTTTCTGTCCTTCCACTTCTCACTAATTCTTTTGAATTATCACATTTACAGATGGTATCTGACAATAACATCAAATTCTAATGCTCTAATTTGATTGAATTTAGTTAGTGAAAAAAAAAACGTATCAAGGTGTTTCTATAAATAATTCTCGTTTCGAATTCATATAATGTGAATAAAAACGTTCTTGCATAATTTTACGATCTTGATTTAAAGGAAACAGATCAAGGATATGAGAGAATTAACTATTTAGGAAACAATTTAACAATAAGAAGTTTTCATCAGATAATCAGTACATACAATATAGTTTACTACATGTATTTTGTGTAATTATTTCAAGTAAATTAGATAATAATAATAATAAAAAATATCAGAAAGGAAGATGCAATATCTCACGTTTTGTGAACATCTTTAACCGTGAAAGTGCATCCGACGACCTTGGTCCAATTTTATTTTCTATAGGATCAAGGTGCAAAGTCGTTAGTAAAAAGCTCGAACTTTTGTGCTTTTGGGCTTTGAACCGTTCCGGTTCAATTACAAAAAATTATCGATTCGGCTTCCACTTTCGAAACTGCAAAAATAACAGTTTTTCTAGGGCTTCAGTTCAATTCCAAGAGAGTAATTTTCAAATTTTTAATAAACTTTACCTTAAAAGCTATTTACAGGGTACCTATTCAAAATCAGAATAAAACCGAACAGGTAACTTTTATTTTGTAATTTCCTTGTAGCAGAAGAATCTTTCCATTAGGTATAAGATCGCGAAAAAAAAATGGTATATAATCATCTATAACTTCAAGCAACAAGAAAAGATGAAAGCCGTTCCAGAGATATTTGAACAAACTGATTTTGCACAGGTAACTTCAACTCCCAATATCTCCCGCAAACTTGAGTATGGGGTTGAACGACAAAATACACATCCCTTAGAATAGAGTGAACTACCTATACATCAAAAATTATCAAAATCCTGAGGTTAGACCTCACGTGATTCAGTCGGAAGGTCGTCTTGAGTTCCCTAAAGCTTTGCTGACGCAGTTTTTTGGGTAAGGTAGGAAAGAGGAAATGAAAATAGAAAAAAACGTGCTAAGTGGTACTCTTAAACCGAAAAAAAGTTTTTGGTTTCGGTTCAACGCTCAATTTTCTTTCGGCCAAAATTTTGTTTTTTTCGGTTTTCACTTCGAAGCTTTGGGCAAAACAGACTCTGCTGGTTTACCCTCCAAATGATTGTTTTCAGTGAAATATACCGAGCTGGCAACTTGAACTACAAACAATAAAAGAATACGTCAACGTTCCTTTTGCAGAGGTAACTTCAACCTCCAATATCTCCCTTAAACTTGAGGATGGGGGTGAACGACAAAATACACATCCCTTAGAATAGAGTGAACTACAGTATACTTCATAACAATACGAACATAGGAGAAACTTTGGCCACGCCTATTTAAACTACTTACATATTAGTTAGAATGAGACAGAGATCTATGGGTGTTTTAGATGAAAAAATATGGTGGTATAATTTCCGCCCTCCCTTAGTGCTTTGAGCAAACAAAACAATTTCTTTCGTACGAAAGAGCTTTGAAAACTTTTAATTTTAACAGATAAGAATAAACAGATGGTCAAAGGAATTTGACATCTCATTCTATTATTCATGGAACATCTGTTTAAACAAAGAAGGGACTATCCTCAGGACATTAGTCTTTCACACAACAAATTCCACATTTATAAATTGCCAATTTCCAATTATATTACCCTTTAAATGCCTCATATTACTCTTACCTATTGAATATTTTGTTGAAAGTGTTGTAAAACTACCCTATTGTTCAAAATGTAGTTTGTTGTCATCCTGTCTCCAGGTAAATAACAAGTGCTGTTTCTGTTGTAGGTACCCTTGTTATCTACCGTTATTATTTAATTAAAATGGAAGTATTTGTTAAAGACAATATTGGCTATGATTAAAAACAATTCTTTCATAATTTATTTATTCACTCAACTTATAATTTTATTATTGTTTGTAAATATTAGATGAACATTTGTATATCATTATTACTTTTTGTCATTTTTCTTCTTTTTTCAATTAATTAATTTACCTATTGTATTTGTAAAATTAATAAATAATTCTTCTATGGATAAATTTAGCTGATTTATTGTACCTTTATGAGAACGCATTGTAAACAGAGAAAAGAGATTTGAAAATAAAAATGCTTGAAAAATTATCTAATCCATTTTAATGAAAATCATGTTACTCATTACTCTTATTAATTAGTAACAATTTGTCAACATTAAATATTTCTTTATTTGTCTAACTTAATAATTCAATTAGAATCTTTTTTTTTTAATACATCAATTTAGTTCAACTTATTTCATGTTTGTTTTAGTTGATTGACTTACTCGAATTAATGCTATAATTACCAATTAATCGAATGAAGATTGTTGTGTGAAAGAATAATGTCCTGAGGATAGTCCCTTCTTTGTTTAAACAGATGTTCCATGAACAATAGAATGAGATGTCAAATTCCTTTGACCATCTGTTTATTCTTATCTGTTAAAATTAAAAGTTGTCAAGGCTCTTTCGTACGAAAGAAATTGTTTTGTTTGGTCAAAGCACTAAGGCAGGGCGGAAATTATACCACCATATTTTTTCATCTAAAACACCCATAGATCTCTGTCTCATTCTAACTAATATGTAAGTAGTTTAAATAGGCGTGGCCAAAGTTTCTCCTATGTTCGTATTGTTATGAAGTATACTGTATACCAAAAATCATCAAAATCCTAAGGTTCAACCTCACGTGATTTAGTCGTAAGGTCGTCTTAAGTGCCCTGAAGTTTTGCTGACGCAGTTTTTTGGATAAGGGAGGAAAGAGGCAATGAAAATAGAAAAAAAACGTGCCAAGTTTTATTCTTAAACCAAAAAAAAAGTTTTTGGTTTCGGTTCAGCGCTGAATTTTCTTCTGGCCAAAATTTCGTTTCTTTCGGTTTTCGGTTGGAAGCTTTGGGCAAAATAGCTTCTGCTGGTTTACCCGCCAAATAATTGTTTTCAGTGAAATATACCGAGCTGGCAACTTGAACTACAAACAATAAAGGAATACTTCAACGTTCCTGTTGTTGTTTCTCAACAACAGGATTAATTTTAATTCCCTTACGTACTTACAATCAGAAATAATATTTTGTATACAATATTTAAGCGTTAAATTATAAAATCATTGAATAGATGATTGCATATTCGCCTTACGTCATTTCAATGATCTGACAACATAAAAATTGTAGGTGTTTTTTGTATTAGTAAATCGTATTTGTTAAATTATATTCAAGAGGAGAAAAAAACGCAGAAGGAACAACAAATGTATAGAATAGAGAATTATGGAAAAATAACGATGATTTACTGACATGATCATTGGCGTTTTGAAGGCCGACAATAGTTATTATTATCTTATCTGAATTGAACATTTTTTTTTCAATTGTAGCATAACCAATTATAAATTCTAAACGAATTGTAAGATCTAATTTTAGTGCAACTTTTACCTAGAATATTAACTATTTTAAAATAGATTTACATAAGAAACTTTATCATATTATTTATTACATTTAATTTGCATTAAATGATCATCTTTATTGCAATTATAATTATTGAAATGATCACGATATTAAGATTCTAAATGCGATAGAAAACATTGTAATTAAAAGAAGACCAGTCCTGAATTGAATTGAATTTATTAATTTAATTAATTTGAACTTTAAAAGTTCTAATTGTTTTGTTGTTGTTGTTGTTGCTGATGTTATTGTTGTATGTTTTTTTTGTGTGTAATGTACTTAATAATAAGAAAGGAGATGGAGCAAGGTCGCTTTTTCGCGGTATATTTAATATCCTGTATGTGTATTTACAGGTGGATGATGAGACGTTTTTCTATTAATGACTAAAATCATCATGTAGGATGCTGTTCTAACCACAAGGTCGTCACGGTATATCAGTTTTGTCACACCATACACACATACACACAGATTTTATACAAAATTAAAGCCTTGCACAGATCAACGCGAATATTCGCGGCGGCAGCGAGGCGAAAAAAATCGCCCGCGCCGCGGCAGAGAAATTCGCACTCATATTCACACCAACGCGATTTTTGCGCCAGGCGCCAATGACAAAGCGATCGATTTTCTCACTCTTTAATTTTTTTCTATAGTCCAAATCTTTTAACTTTGCCGGTACGTCATCAATCAGTGAACCAATAACAGACAGATAAAGCCTGAATGTATTTTTTGATGTGTTAGACGGAGCTACTCATACAAACGATTGTCTTGTCAATACTTGCGGTGTGTCAATATTACATCCTTCTTTAATTGCTCAGTTAAAACGAAGATAGACAAATATACTGTTGTCTATTCACTTTCGTGACGTAGAAGTAGAAGGAACGACGAATTGTAAACATCTCTGTCCATAGGCGCCACAAAATTATCAGACGATTGCCGTATCTGGAGTGATTCGCGATAGATTCGTTGCAAAATCGCTAGCACAGCGATTTCGCTCCACGCCTGTGTGAATATTTCCATTAAACGCAATGTAACCAAATATCCGTCGCGGCAAAATCGCTGCCGCTGCGAATATTTCGCTTTGGTCTGTGCGAGGCTTAATTCAAAGACGAAATTAATGAATGCTACATAATTTTTGATCTATGCAAACATGCAGTATAAGCGTCTTATAAATAAAAATGGGACATTTACATTATTGTATAACGTTTTCTTTTGATTTGATACGAATCTATATAATTAAGAAAATCCGATTATTTCACGTTGACAATGGAAATTGCTTTGATATAATCTAGAAAACATATAGAATCGGAAAAAAAAACGTATTATTTTCAACCTTGTAGAGTCACATTTGCATGCATACTGGCTCATTTTCAGTTGATTGTTACGTAAACTAGACGAATTTATTACGGAATCACGCTCGCTTATTTTTTATGGAACAAAACCAACAAAATAATCAAACAATTGAATTTAATAGAAATTGATTTGGTGGATTTCCCTTTAAAACAAAAAAAATCCAAATTCAATCACTTTATTTTGTGCTATCAAAACACGATCTTAATGTTTGTGTTTGTTGTTTGTAAAAGAGACGACTACTAAAACACTACTATAGACTCCTGATTCCTTCTGAATATGTGCATATTTACTAGAGCACAATATCACGGTTTATTCTGTCCCATAATTTTGATCAGCGTGTAACATAGATTTTGAAAACGTTACGAAATTCTCATTGAAATTCAACCCTTTTCAGTGCAAAATGTCCTTATCGTGGTAATAATCAGAAAATAAACTGCTTCCTTGTTCACAATACACAGAGACGCTTTTATTTAAATCTTAACACTTTCGTTTTATAAATTATTAAATAGATGTATTCTTTTTTGATAACGACAACAACAATAATAATAGTGATGATAATAATAATAATAATAGCATAGGAAAAAAGCTACCATACAATCACGTATAATATTGCAAAAGTGATGACGACGTGTTGTACAAATCGTGACAAAAACATTTACTATTCTTGTATACAACTTTGTAAAATTATTTATATGAAGAAAAAAAATCGAAAGAAAACCCCTTGTATTGTAAATTAGCAAATTTTATGCAATTTCAATCGATTTTACTTCCAATTTAGATCAGGCAATAGTTTTTGATTAATGGAATGTGTGCTGAAACTGGTTCTTTTGTAAGACGTGGTCTCTTCAATATTTCACATCTTTTTCTTCTTTTTTGTGTAACACGTTCGATATAAATACGATCAATTTTGAATCGATTTTAATTAAACAAACTGATGTACTTTACTTAATTTAAATTTGAATTGATCGTATTATCCAACAGAATTGGAAGATTTCTTTTCAATGAATCACTCACATATATACAAAGCAGTTATGATTGAGTTTGTGTGAAAATATTTAATTAAATTCAAAATGGGGATGTATCAAAATTTTAAAAATTAATGTAGACGAAAGCATTGAAACCGAGATTGATTGATCGATTTTTAATTGTTGCACGCGACAAAACACATTCTTCGTGATTCTATTAAAGAAAGATTGTTGCTTCAAATCTTAAATTACCGAAACGATCTTGCGGTCAGAATTTAACAAGGCCCCTGTATTTCTTCGTTTAACTGTTATTTCAATTATACCCAATAAAAGTAATCTAAACTGTGACTTTAAATCCCGCTTATCTCAAACAATGAATTTGATTAAAAATCCTCAAATTAGTGATGGTGCAAGGGTGCTTCAGCCCATGACGCTTGACTTAAAGGGGTGCAATTCAAAATTTGGTGATAATTTTTGAATAATATTTGAATTTTAAGACAATTTCGTTATTAATCATCAGTTTTTCAAGCGAATTTTGCTTGATTTTTAATCAGTTTTAGGCAGAGTCGGACTGCGCCGTGGAGCAACCGGGTAAATGCTCGGTGTCCCAACAGATTCATTTGTTGCAGGCCAACAGTGCCGGATTATAGAGTAAGTTGAGTAAGTGGCCACTAAAGGCCCAAAGTCTATAAGGGCGCATCAATCTTCAAGTGAAATATATATTTTTTTAATTTCATTTAAGAATTGCACTATTTTTTTAAGATTCGCTGGCGGAAAAATGTCAATCCTCATGCCCATTTCCCGCTTTGGAAAATTTTGGCGAAATTCTGAGTTGCAGAGGAAAATCTTGAAACATTTTTTTTGTTATATATTTTTCCCCATAATTGGCCATAACATAGCCAAAATTATTTATTTGGCAATGATTGTCTGGCGGTAGAAAGCGTTTTCCAAATCTTCAAACCATTTTTCGATAGGGTTGTTGAAAACGTCAAAAATTTCACTCTACGATTTTTATGTACAATTTTAAAAATAAAGAATTGTACTACAATAGCCTGTTTAAAAGCTTATCCTTGGAAAATTCGATGACATGCCCGATTTTTTTTGGAGAAATCTGGGAAACTTTCCAATATCTTATTTTTTATTTTCAGCTATTAAAAGTAATTATTTTGCAATCAAACTTTATTCAATTTGTAGAAAATTTTATTTATTCGATGATATCATTGACGTTGGGATATTTTTTGGAAATTCTTGAAAAATCCGTTTGAAATGATTAACAACGAACGTGCTTATTTTTAACGACCATATTCTCTAGCTGAACAAACTCTAGACACGGTTCTAAAATATTTTTTGGTCGGTGGGCCAAATTGTTGAAAATCCGACACTGATTCAAGGTATTAGTACATTTGCTAACGAGTTGGAAAAGGGGCCGAATCGAAGACCCAGCCTAGCAACTTCCCCGACTGATCAGTCCCAGTAGTTAATCATTAATTAGAAAAAAAATTTTCTACGATCAAGAGAAAATTGTCAAATTTCTGCGAAAAGCACAGTGGTTGCGCTCTCGCCTGACATCTGTTTGCTACGGGGTTCAATTCTCGCCAGAATAACTTTATTTTTTTTCTTTTCAATTATGGAAATAATCATCTTTACTATTTTGTTATTTTATTCTTAACAAATAGAAAACTTTAGTTTACTTACTGCCTCTATGGATAGTAAAAGTATTATTACTCATTATGTTATCCATTACAATAAATTCACAACAAAAGATTAAACAAATATTCCAGTAAAGCTTTTAACAAAACCAAAGATGTCAAAATCAGCACCGAAATTTAAAAAAAAACAACGCAATTATTTACAGCTACTCGATCTTTCACGAAACAGTCTTGTTGCTAGACAACGGCCGTAAATCCTGATTTATATTTGATATATTAATGTCTTATTCCTTTGTCTTGCGTACATACTTGATTAGTAAAGAATCACTGTCCATCTAATTAATTTAATCATTATAAGTCGCCAGATTGAAAAATATCGCACATGATGGGTATTATTTCTGACATAAAAGCACATGCCCTTTCGATTGGTGATATCAAATTAATACGTTATCTTACATTTTTTTCAATCAACCCCCTCCCCCGTCCACCCCCGTGGTCCGATTGGCACCAAAAACTAATCAACTCGAAAGTCCACGGAATAGTTGATGCTGGCCAAATTTGAACGCAATCGGTTAAGCCGTTTTTGAGTAATCGTTGGAGAAACGACAGACGCACACACACACACACACACACACACACACACACACGGACATCATGCTAAAAACTTCAAAAACGTGTTCAGGGGACCCCAAAACGTAAAGATCTGGTGAAATCTCGAATTCGAAATTTTGGTCCGAAACTAATAACTTCCCTACCCTCTGGTCGGGGAAGTTAAAAATTGATGATTTGAGACAAACATGTATTAAAATTGCCTGAATCACGTTCTATGACGCTTCAGTGGCAAAATTCTTGATAGATGAAAACCAAAGATGCCTCAAATCTAGAATTCAAATCAAAATCAATGGTGATAAAGCTACTAAAAGTGTTTTCAAGTTTGTCAAGGAGACTCTATGAAGATTGTTCTTGCATTGAATCGTCCCTCAAAAAGTTTTTGAATTAAATTTCAAGATTTTTCCCCATTTCTTGAGCCCCTAAATAGCGTATTCTCAGCCTTATGCCATCAAATATGGTTATTAATAGAGTCAAATTAAAATCAGTTTGTATAGCAGCATTTCTTTATCGGTTCTATCAATATCAATAAATGGCGTTTTCTTGAAAAAAAATCGAATATCTACTCGGAGCTTGATAACGATCCAGGATATTTTTTGGAAATTCTCGAAAAATCCATTTGAAATGATTAACGACGAACGTGCTTATTTTTAACGACCATATTCTCTAGCTGAACAAACTCTAGACACGGTTCTAAAATATTTTTTGGTCGGTGGGCCACATTGTTGAAAATCCGACACTGATTTTAGGGATAAAGTCTTAAATTCAAGGTATTAGTACATTTGCTAAAAATTGACGATTTGAGACAAACAAGAATTGCCTGAATCTCGTTCTATGACGGTTCAGTGGCAAAATTCTTGATAGATGAAAACCAAAGATGCCTCAAATCTAGAATTGAAATCAAAATCAATGGTGATAAAGCTACTAAAAGTGTTTTCAAATTCGTCAAGGAGACTCTATGAAGATTGTTCATACATGGAACCGTCCCTAAAAAGGTTTTTGAATTAAGTTTCAAGATTTTTCCCCATTTATTGAGCCCCTAAATAGCGTATTCTCAGCCTTATGCCATCAAATATGGTTATTAGAATCAAATTAATATCAGTTTGTATAGCAAAAAAAGTCGAATGTTCGTTTCTCAAATCTGCTTGGAGCTTGATAACAATCCAGTGAAAAATCTTTTTAACTTAGCTTCGATTGCCAGGTCGGTATATCGCGATTATTACTGTCCACACAACAATTTTCAGTGACATCTCTTTAATGAAGCAACACTATTTCTTTACACATTTTAAAATTAGTCTTGTTTGTTCTAATCTTTCAATCTTATGTTAGGTATAGAAGAACAAACGAAATTCTCACAAATAACAACAATGACTAAATTTTGAAAACTAAAAATAGTAAAATTAATGGGAAAATTTTATCAAATACAATACAATGTCATATATGTATATATGTTGATAACCTGAAAAACTATAATAAACGAATTGAGCAAGTTATTATAATTTAATTAATTTGCAACCTTGTTGAGGCGTGTTTTCATATTGTGTCTCCTTTTATATTCTTTGTAATTTAACCTGTATTACATAATAGTATTGACAAAAGCACTACAATAGTAATAATAATAATAACAGCAATAATAATTATTATATAAATAATAGCAAAAATTTCTCAATTGTTGTATGGTTTTATTGAATGAATATCAAAATCGACATGTCTGGTAAATAATAACAATAATCGGTGTATTTGTTATTAAATACCATCAATTATAGTGACCTGTATTTATAACGAAATAAAAGAGAGTCCCAATATTCTGTAAGGTTAATAATTTGACAAAATGTGGAAAAAATATATGCTGATATGTTTTATAATTGACATGGGAATCCACATGTTCCCATTTCAACAATAATAAGAATCAGATCAGACAGGACCTTGGACTGCTTAGAAGTCGTAACGAACTTAAAATGTCCTACGATTCTAAAACCTATTGTTATTTATTATATATGTCACATTATTATTATTATCATTAACTATTGTTCAACTGTACACAATATGCACAAATTATTATAAAAGTTTATGAAATTATTAATATTGAAAATTGATTAGTTCAGGAAGTAGTAAGTTCTCAACAATAGTTAAAGGAGTGGTTGTATTTCGGAGGCGGTATTTAATAATACAATTTAACATAAATGAATTCGAATTTTAATACATTATCAGAACATAATATAAGAACGCGTATTGTATAATCCATTGGGCGATGATTATATCAGATCAAATGATATAATACTCAGCCACTGTCTTCTTTTAATGTAAATCAATTTCAATAATTAATTCTATTAAAGGACTTTTAAGAGTTAATAAAAAAAACAACATCTACTCAAAGTAGGATTTATATAATAAATGATAAAGAGTGAGAGAAGGATTGACTTTATTCATTAATTCCAACATAGATTATCTATTATTGTAGATGAATTACAGTCTCATTAAGCACCTACCTAAGTGCAAAACTTTTCAATTTTCATTGCAGCAATAGCAACAACAATTAAAGAAATACCAAGCCCAACTCGGAACTAGGCAGGTGAATAATAAATTTCTTTTACAATAGCTGTATTGCATCGGTAAAGATCAGGTTGTTTAAAATTTTTCCTTTTTATGTTGCATTTATTTTTATCGTTTGACAACATTATATTGGTGGTGTGGTGTAAATAAGAAGAAGAAGAAAAAAAAATAAAGGATGGATTTATAAGAGATATACGAAGGCGTCCGTGTATTTAATAAAACCATTAAAACACTAGTTTTATGCTCACACTTCAACATAAATGAACATTCCATGCAAAATCCAAACTTTACGATATTAAAAAGACTAGATTATTAATGTAATAGAAATTTATATAAATTGTTATGTATTTAGTGTGGAACTGCAATATTGGACAGCATGAGATCCAATGACCACACACGCAACATATAGCCGCTATATAACATTACACAAAAGAATATAACATCGATATTATTCGATTAAAAATTGTATTTACAGTGGCGATAAACATACGATTTATTTTATCCCAACAAATTTTTATACAAAATGTTTATTCAATAAATACGATAAATTACGAAAGCTTTCGTAAACTATCAATTAAATTGTAAATAACAGCCGTAAATACCAGCAAGTTTGAACATACAGCACTGGCAATTCAAACTACAAACATTATTGTAAGTTTTCTTGAAATAACAAAGTGTTTACAGTTCTAGTCGCCGATACGGTATGTGATGTGATAAGAATAGATGTGGTTGACACCAATTTGCATGCAGATATAATTTATAGTGCCATCATTTGAATACGAAAACAGGCCAACGTCTTACCGGACCACACCTTAACAATATATCGTTTAAGACAAGGAAATTTTTATCTTTATTAATATTGTGGTTTATGAGAAAAACTCGGTGAAATTTTTGTTACTAATCATTGTGTCTAATTCACTGATAAACCATATGTAAATATAATTAAATTGTTTTTGACACCTATTATTTGAATTATAAACTTTCTATTAAATTATACGTATCTGAAGTCTACATTTCAGACATTTGAATAGGCATTGCTTAATTTTTAACCTATTCAATCCACCTGACGTTCTATCAATTAGTACAAACGTTTTAAAATGGCTATTAACGATCATAAACCACAAGTTTATAATAAACTCATATAGATACAAGGATATAACATTGAAAGCTATAATTTTCTGGATAATATTGTATATTTGGTTATAATGTGTGCGTTGGTATAAAATTTTATACGATCTAAAAATTAACCCATTATAACGAATCCAATTTGCAACAAAATTATAAAGATTAATCCAATCGAGTAATCCACACCTAAAACTTTTTCGTTTACCATATCGAGAGATGGTGTTGTTGAAATTTTTCGTTGAAATATTCTCAAATTAACAATTTCAAGACCTTCTTACTACCCACAATGTTAATTGATATGGTTTTGTTGTAATGGTGGTGGTTGTGTGGAGTTGTTGTTGTTGTTATTATTGTTGCTATTGTATAAGTGAATGTAATTAATTAAACGCCTTAGTCCAGAGATGGTATAATAGCATTTTGTGCTTTTCAAATAATACAACAACGACGCAAGAAAAAAAATATCAAACAATGAATACATTTTGTAATCGTTTGGATGAGTCACTCTGTCTTCATTGCTAATAATTGTAAATTTCTGTAATAACATTTTCCACCCAACAAAAACTTTATGTGTGATAAAACATCATCCATTCACTTGTTGGCGGTGATTCTCATTTTCATTTAAAATTTAAAAAGAAATCAACACATATAGGGAGAAGAAGAACGAACTTTTTATGGTAATCAACCTAATTTTTGTTGACGTCTACCACAACATAAATATTAAATAAAAATTTGTTTAATAAATTACTCATTAGCTATCCTTCACTATAGCCAAACTGTAAAAATTCGTCCAATATATTATTATAATTAACAATATTATTATTATAATCGGAATTTATTCCTAATTTAGTAGGTGTTATATAAGATGCATTCGACTAGTTGAACATTTATCTTGTGTTAATTTTGCTCACTGCGTGAGTTCAGATAAGAATTATGCTAATAACAGCCAAGTTACACTGATTATGCATCCAATAAATAACTTTCTAAAAACCGATATCCCATCTATTTATCTAACGAATTATTATTATGATTACTGTAAATATCTATAACTGGATGGCTGATGGTAGTTGTCAAATGACTTTGAAATAAACACCTCTACCAATTTCTATTAAATTTTAAATAATATTCTAATTGCAAAATCATTACATTGTGTCAATGGGATGTTTATTAATCGTTTCAGAACGCCCATTTCACGGCACATTTACTATACAGCAATACTGTATGAATAATCTGTCGCCTTCTAGTCTAACTTTATCATCCGATTATTATTTGAATTTTAAAAATAACACCAACTTGGTGTTCGTTGTCTTATTCTTCTTCTTCTTCATCAACTTCATCTACTATTATTCTCTTTCACCAATTTACTATGACATGTCCCACCTGATTCCCACGATATTCTTGCACATGTTCCTTTAAAACGTTCATCAAATTAGAATCAACATTGAATAGTTAAAATAACATTCAACAATTCTGTCTGTATAATATGTTGTTTTTCTTCACGTCTATTTCACCAAATCAAATTAATTGAATCCTGACAAAAATTGAAAAATAATAAATGTAAGACAATATAACCTGTGATTAGCACGAGATCAGCAACAATAATAATAATAGTAATAATAATAAAAACAACAACAACAGCATAGAATCGGAGCGATGCAATGAAACGGTTAATGGACCAATTTAATTAAAGGTTTGGCCGACATAATGATAGAGTTGGAAAGTTGCCCATTGATTTAATAAAATATTTAACGATCATTTAGTGTTTTCTTTCATTATTGTTGTTATTATTACTATTATTATTTGTATAAAATCGTTCGAAAAAAATCTAATTCGTTTTAGATTTTCTAAATTTAGTTGTTGTTAAATTAAGCGATTCCATCAAAAGTTATAGTGAGACAATACACATATACAAAGAGACCCTATCGCATGCTTTACTAATTTGGCTCTTTTGTTTGTATGTCAAATTAATGATATCCCATTGATCGTTTATTTAGTTTCTATCGACAATAAATAATGATATTTATATACAGGATGTTTGGTCTAAGTATGGTGAGTTCTAAGAATCTCCTATTAATCGACGAGCGATTCGAAAAATATTTTAAACATTTGTAGAAGAGTCCCTACGGAACATTTTAGCAAAATTAGAACCTCGTAGCTCATTTCAAAGTTGGTCAAAAAACGATCTTTTTGGACAATGTCGCAATTTTTAAAAACGAACAAAACACGCAGAACGACTAAAAATGACTCAGAGACCTTCCCAACATTGAGTTTTTACGTTTTTCTCAAATTGTATTCCAGAGACAATACGAAGTATTTCCACCTGTTCCAGAATAAAGTGGAGAAAAACGAAAAAATCAATTTTGGGAGGATCCTAAAGTCGTTCTAAATCGTTTTTGAAAATGGCTACATCGTCAGAAACGAGCGATCTTTGACCAACTTCCAATTGAGCTACGAGGTTCTAATTTTGATGAAATGTTCTTTAAAGACCCTCCTATAAATACTTATAATGTTTTTCAAATTGCTCGTCGACCAATAGGAGTTTCTTAGAACTCATACTTAGACCAAACATCCTGTATATAGAGATAGATCGATGTGTTGGTGTATAGTGGTAGTGGTGGTTATGTGTTAGTGTGGTGGTGGTGGTGGTGATGTGGCAATATTTTTTAAAACTAATGAAGAGTTCACACGAGCGCGGCGCCTGTGATCATTGCTTATCGTTTCAGATTCAACCATGATCCAATACATTAATCAGAGCCTGCGATTAGTGAGATATGAATCTATGTGTATCGATAAAAGGGTATATCGATCCGCTTGTGCAGATTACCATCACGAATTTATACGAACACGATATTGTTCTGGTTAAATGCCATCTTTAACCGTGAGGTTGAATGTTATACATTGTTAGATTTATAATAGATATGTACAGAATATTTGCGCAATTTTAATAATAATTTCTATCTATTATTATTATTATTATTATTAATAATAATAATAATAATAATAATAGGGTGGAGAATTATGTTTATTTCTATAGTTATATGCATATGGTAGATATCTTGATGCTGACGAATAGGACTGGTTTAAAATTTGACATAATAATTAACAGTGATGGAATAATCTCACGCTTAGATAACAAGAGGAGTAATTATCGACCGACTGACAAATTGTTTACAACAAAAGTTATTCCATCAAATTTAAAGATCCATTTCTCAAAGTGATAGGTCACTTTTCAAAACATCCACATTCAATTAGCACTTTTTGAACAACTCAATACATATATTGGCTATTTTCATATACATATAACAATTTTATCCAACAACTATTTACAAGTTTTTAATTAATAAAGCGATCATTACGATAACGATTTTTCATATTACATAAAGATTCTGTCGTTATTATTGTTGGTTCAAATTGAAACATGCTTAAATCTCACTAGGATTTAATGAAATCTCTCTTATTGAAAATTAGTTGTAATCTACAGGAATCACGTTGATAATCATACTGAATACAAATAATTACCATGTACATTAAAGTGTTGGACAAGAAAATAAAATAAAATCAACTGAATAAAGTGATTTAATTATATATTTCTGAGCAATTAGACCTGGACTGGTGGTGATGAAAAGCTATGTTCATATAAGATTAAATTTCTTGCAGCTTTATAAACTGTATAAGACCGTATACATAGGTATATAAGCGTAGGAAGTCTGCTCGCTTTGGCCTTATTTGTCAGAATACAATGGAACACCTCCAGAAACTGCTTATATTATGAACCGATTGTGACTCATGAATTAAAATATAAAATGAGTGACAGTTGAACTAGATGTGTAGGAGACAATAGAGCCGTTTCGCTACTATTTCACTGTTTTTATAAAATTATTCAGACAACTGTCAATGCCCAATCAAACGATGAACGATATACTATCGATCAACACCCACAACATGTGCGGGTGTGTTCAATGATGACGATTTAGATATAAAATAACAACAACAAAAAGTGACGTACCTAATCAGGAAACTGAGAAACAGATGAATTCTTTTTTTTTAACACGCTTCTCGTACAAATTCATTTTGAAATGTTTTCGGCGTTCCCCTGATGGCGTTAAAAATTGCCAGTACAAGAGGAGAGTATAACGTGCTCATCATCTTCATGGCAAGTCGACACACGTTCCAGTGTAATCGTGCCAGTATGACCTCCGTTCGTCCATATCTAATCAGCTGACCCTTGACAAGCCACACGTATTCTGTTGGAATTGCCATAATTCACCAAGTTAGCCATGTCACTCGGACGTGACAATGAAAATCACGTGCGTTATATGTTGGTTTGGTATTTATATTTGTGTATCTGTATGTGTATTGATTGCTTGTTATGTTTCATAAATCTATAACTGGATTGTTACTATACAAAGAAATTATCTGATTGATACCAAATTCGATGAATATTTGCGGTTTATTTTTTATCAACAAATAAATTTAATACAGGATGTCCGTTTACTTCATATAAGACTATCTTCTAGATGCATTGTCAGTTATCTGTCGGATAATGTCAACAGTTGCTACCGTATCGGTAACAATGCTATTGAAATTCAACCAGAAGGCGGACCAATATAACCTTTCTACATACTACTATTGTTTAAAACATTCATGTTAATATGATATTTGTTATTGAAATTACAAGCAACACTTGACTTGCAAAAATTGACAATATACAAGCCTTGTAGTACTCCTATTAATACAATTTTAATTACGGAAACTATTAATATTCTCCACGAAAAAACACCAAGGACCGATTTCAAGTAGATTCCCAAATTCGATCATTTATAACCCGTCTCTTTAGAAATAATCAGCTTGACCCTAGCACCTATCAACATCAACCCACTTGAAGTTAAGCTAATCAAATCGGGATAGACAAAGTTAACATTACGATGACTAATCGAGGATAAAGGAATACACTTGTGGTCAGAAATCCTGCTATCTTCAATTAGTAATCACAGAATGTTAATTTAAAAACATTTTTCTTGATAAAAATAATGTGATATTTTAGAAATCAAATCAAATTCTTCGACTATTTTCGTGTTGTTTTAAGAGTGATCGTTGAGTGTTTCTTTGATTTTTACCGCTCCTGTAAACGACACCGCCTGTATCATCACTATACAACAATGGAATGTTACCGCCCGAAAGTGATATTCATGTTATAAGACAATACAACGACATTTGAACACCATAGCTCACCTAAAATTTATCAATAATGATCCATCTGTTGTTATGTGCTTTATCTGAAATTGAAAATTATCAAATAGTCTTGGCTTATCAAAAGTAATGAAAGAAGTTGTTTTTTTCTTATTATTATTATTATTAAAATTATGATGCTATTATAAAAATGAGATTCACGTTGAGACAATAGTGCTAGTTTAATACGTTTGAAAAGAACGATATAAAGCACTGCCTAATTGAAAGCCTTTGTTCCGCATGTCACTATCGGAAACTTTTCTTTTGTGATCGCTTTAAATTCTGACACTCTTTAACAAAGTTTCTTTTCTTGTACAATTTTTTTGTTTCACTTCATGACAAGTTGCTCTGCCTGCTAATAACGTATCGGTACTTGTTCGTTATTCAAATCCTGCGTAATCATCCCTCTATTTTCAATTTAGTTGATAGATAATTTTTATATAGTTACAACTAGTAGAGTCGCCAGTGTAGTAAGCTTTAGATGTTATCAATTTTATATTTTGAGATTGCTTGGTAAATGGTCAGATCCAATTTGTCTTTGACCGTGCATATCTGATGGAATTAATCATCGGATTACTGTAAACGATGGCCAACTACTACCACAAATACACAATAAACGCGTATTGGACAACAGTTTGACATTGAATGTAGGAGACGGCGACGATTACGACGATGAAGTAGAAATAGAAGAAGAAGAAGAAGCAGAAGAAGAAGAGAGAATGTTTGTGCTAGAGTGCGGTCATTGAATTTAGAAGCCATAAAGCACCCTATTCAATGCATATACGTGTTCGGCGCGAGTGCAAGTGGAATTATTCAACCATATTAACTAGTCAAACTGGTTTCATACAATTGTTATTGTATTTTATTATATATGTTTGATTTGGTCGATTGTAATGTAACATAAAATAAGCTTACGCCGCACGTATAATCCAGGTATTAATTGAGAGTCAAGGTGCATCGGTATTTGTTGGTCTATGCGTCGGGGATATAGATTATTCGTTATTCGTTCTGCCACAGGATGCATCGAAATTTATATTGAAAGCGATAATGTCTTTCTTTCTTTCTTTCTTTGTTCATATGCATATGAGTAATACACATGCATATATATGAAAATATTTAACGAATTAACCATTGACACTCATCGTACTTATCGTTTATCTTTCACCAAATTCGAAACAATTCTGATTTTATTCTTCTCAAACTAATTCATGAGTAGACTGCCAACGGTCCTAGAAGGCAGACGTAAGGTGAGATGTATAACTATGAGCACTTATGAAGGTCTAAATAGCCCAAATATTATTTGGGCAAACCATAATCAGGTACATTCCGAAAGAGGCTCAAATTTAATAGGGGTTAATTACGTTCTAACAGTTGTGCCGTAATCTCAGATTCTCGTGATCAGATACCAATGATACCAGGGTGTCTGATCTAAATGTGGCGACTCTTATGTAACTCCTATTGGTAGAAGAGTGATTTGAAAAATAATTTAAGAATTTATAGAATGGCTCCTGTAGAACATTTTAACAAAATTAGAGCCTTGTAGCAAATTATGAAGCTGGTCAAAAAATGCTCGTTTCTGTCGAAATTGCAGTTTTAGAACACGTAAAATAACTATTTTACGTTCTTCTCAATTTTATTCTGGAACGGGAAAAAATGTTTCGCATTTTTCTCTATACCAAATGCAATCAAGAAAAACGAAAAAAATCACTGTTAGGAGGGCCTTTGAGTCATTCTTAATCGTTTTACGTGCTCGTTTTTGTAAATGGCAACATTGCCTAAAACGGTCATTTTTAACCGACTTCCAAATTAGCTACGAGGTTCTAATTTTGTGCATTTAAGAAGTGAGATCTTTTTTATCTTTTTCGTGGATATGTGATATGTTATTTTAACAAATAGATGACACGTATTCAAGCAAGAGACTATCATTATCATTCCGATCCGAGCTATCTATGTCAGTAAATAATTGTTGACAAAGAAAGGGGTCCATTAGCAGGGGCTAGAAGGTAAACGTAAAAGTGCGATGTTTAACTATGTGTATTAATAATAACGGGCTATATAGCGCAACTATTATTTTGATCAAATCTATACAGGAAGATTCCGAAAAAACGGCTTAAAATTAAGAGGGATCGACCTATCACATCTCAAATCAAAAATCTATGATTCTTAAAGTGAGATTTCAACCATACCTAACCAATTCTGCTGGAGTTATACATCCCTTTCAAATTTGAGCCGATTCTAAGGGATGGGCCTAAGAAGATTTGATCAAAATAATATTTGGGCTATATTGCTCTTTATTGCATCTCCTTCTGGGGCCTCCGACAATTGACTCGTGAATGAACTCATTTAGAAAGCCTTTAACTATATAACATCCTTAATTTCAATTTAATTAAATCCAGACTGATATAAAACTGTAATTAGATTACCATCTGCAAATTATACGAATTAATCGTTAATTTAATAATAATCTTAATCATTAGAGATCGATAATTTAGTTTTTAGTGCATTTTTTATCATATAGTTTCTTCACCATTATGGTTTTTGTAATTTTTAACATCATAACGGATCTTAATTGGACACAGGGTGATCATCTAAAACACACCGAAATTTCTAATTGCCATTTTGCACCTAAGCAATTAAACGATTGATATAGTAGGACAGTTCACAGGGTCTTTAGATAAAAAAAACACTCTAAATCCTTATTGGTAGAAGTCTCACTTATAGATCCATCAGGAGGCGTTCAAAGAACCACACTAAATTTTTATAACAGTATTGTTGTAGAAAAAAATCGATAAGACGAGATTGATTATATAACTACAGGTTATCGTTATTCGATTTCAGAGAAATTAATTAAATTGTTGGTTCAGGATCAATATTCATGATTTAGATACCGATATAGGATGTTCCATATGATTGTGAACAACCCAGAAAAAAGACGCCAACAACTAAACAGATTTAATTAAATTAAAACACTCTAGAAAGTTAACTGTGTAATTTAAAAATTATAAAAAAAAAAATCAACAATCTTCGTGCTTGATTTATGCGCTGTTTTTTTTGTTATATTTAGGATTGGCACACGGTGGAACAGCCTGTAGATGTAGTGTTAAAAATTTCGGCAACAGTGTGAGGTCTTTTTTATAAATTACTAAATGGACATTAATCAATTCTGGTCGAGTATTATTACGTATATTAAAATATACCTTGCAATATTTCCAACCATAACAGATAAAATATGGCCGACTTTAGTTGATTATAATAAAATATGGTGAAGATATTTTTTTGGAGTGGGGGAGTGTTTGATAAAGAGTATCAATATGTCGATTTGAACGTTGAGTATTCTTTTGATAATATTCTTGTTTTAATTAGAAAATTGCTAAGAGGACGTATACAAAAAAACTTGCAAGATATCGGTTGCTATACACATAATTAATCTAGATAAATTATCCATATAGTCCATAAATAATGGTCTCCTAAGAGGTTATCCTGCGTTTACGATCACTCCATTGTTGTTATTTAGCTATATTGTTTGCTATAAATTACATAGCACATTGTATGTGAGTGCACGTATCTTCTATCTTGTCCAATTAAATGTTTGTACAATGTTATGTTATAAAATAATTAATCGATCCTTTCACCTAGACTTTCATTTATATAAATAATAACAAACTATTTTTTTTTTGTAAAAATCGATATTACATCAATCGAACGAATTGTTACTAGGAAATTAAAATTCACCTGTATGTGTGTAATTGTAACAAAAAGATCACATTTTCGGTTGTAATTACTTAATCACGTGTCAGTAGGTATTTTTACAACGTTGGTGGTAGATCTACAATAACTCATAGAACGTGAGTATTACTTTAATCAAATAAATTAAAAACAATCAAAATCATGCCAATAAATCAACGAATTTCGTAGGCATTCAATTTAATTTTAAAAATTTATTTTACAAGAATCCCCAGTATTTGAACATAGAAAGCTGTCGATTAATTTTGATATATTCGTGTGTAAATTTAAAGTTAATTAATAAGATGAACAGTTTTCTTTTCATTCATTCCCTCGCTAATCCGTATAGTTTTTGTGAATGGATGCAAATCGTAGAGAAATCCTCTACAATAACATTTAATTTAATAACAGTGATAATCACAATATTTACCCGATAATTGACTAATTAGTATTATAAGAATGATAGTTTACTTTGCCTAATTTGTAAAGTACGAAAAACGAAATTGTGGACTGAATTTTAGAGATAACGATGGGATCCAATCGTTGCCATAAACTTTGCTGATGCCTGAAGATATCGAACGGTAGTCATTACGATCATGTAATTACCGTAATAACTTGTTGCCAGCGATGATTTTTAATATTATCCAATTTTGATCAAGTTGCTTGCAGCAATATTGATGAATAAAGACATATCTTCGATTAAATTTCATGAAATTTCCCTAAATATAAATCTGCAAAGTTTTCCTTTTACACACATACGGTAGTGTATTTTGGATTGATAATTGGTGGATGCGCCCAGTTTAATTTACTGTTATCGTCTCTTTCATTTATCTACTACTTGTTGTTGTTGTTGTTTTTTATTCTTTAGCTTTTTATAGTTCGATTCAGGATATAAAAATCACAACTTGTACAGATTCCAAAAGGTGTTAAGAGCATAGCAAGGTCACGTTCTTCGATTTTCAATGTGAGATAAGATCGGTAACAAGTTGCCAGTGAACAGCACCTAATGGTCGTATTTTGCAATAGTCCTTTCGTCCTGAAGCCAATACAACTTTACAGAAAATAGTTAAGATAAGGTAAAGTACGATGATTTTTTTCTCGTCAATTTCTTGTTCTTTAGGTGCGTGAGAAGAGCACAACTCTTTTCATTCGTCGTTTTCTTCTTCTACATCGATTTCTTCAAAGGATTTCCCGTATAGATATAAACATGTGCCGACAAGATGCAACATTGGTGCATATTTCAGCTTGTATACAAAACCACTAAAGGAACTCTTGATGATTTGCTTGATAATTACTAGATGTTTAAGTATATGTTGTCTATTTATTTTTATTTGTATTCTTCAATTTCTAGTTGGAAACGATGCGTTTCTAATTGTCTATGAGAGATTCGATATGGATGATAATTTATATCTTTCGCTATTATTATTATTATTATCATTATTATTATTTTCTATTATTTTATTTAGAAAAAAATAAAAATTAGAGGCGGTGTACTTATTGAAAGTTACATGATTAGTTAACTTTTAATAAACAATCTATAACCATACATGGATTTCTTAACAATGATACAACAATCAACAATGGAGAAATAACTAGCCGTGACCCACCGGACGGCGTGACTCGTGCTCTACTTGCCAATGACGAAATTTCCTATCTGCCATTGAAAATTTTTAATATAAATCGATACCAAAACTAATATTTTATTTATAAATTTTTCTATCGAATATATGGAAGAAATAATAAAAATTGGCGCCTGTAGACGCAATTCTCTATAAATAAATATGCAAAAATCCCCCTTTTACTTGTTTTTCTTTTCGTTTTGTTTGTTTGTACGTCGTTCGATTAGTATTCAGAATCGGATTGAACATTTTTATTCTCGTTCGACACAACGAGACTGAAGGATCGTCAAGGCACGTACTGTATTAAAAACAAACTCTGTTAAAATATTATAACAAGACAGATACAAAACGATGGTGTGGTGGTAGATTTAAGTTCGTTTGCTTGCCAACCATGTTAGGTACTATTGTTGTTGTCATCAAACTTCCGTTTGTCATTTAAAAAAAAAAGTAAGGAGACGATAACGAAAATTATTTATTGAATTCAGATCGGAATAATAAGAGATAAAAAACATTAAAGAAACGTGTATATAATATATAAGACGATTTTAAGGATTTCAGTTTCCGGTTAAGATTTCCGGTGTTGACAAGTAAATCATAACGACATAATAATAATCATCCTTCCTTTTAGGTGAAGGCTCGTCTTCGATTATACTGTTTCGTTACCTTCTCGTGAATACCATTATTATCCACATCCTTTCTAATAGGTTTTTGTTAGATTGAGAAATACACGTTATTTCTTCAAATAATTTAATAACAATAATAATAATATAGTAAAGTAATAATAATAATAATAATAATAATGAAGAAGAAGAAAAACCTATTCAGATGTCACAAGTAACGCACGTTCCACCTCAATTGTTCAATTCCATACATAAAAATTCTTCCATTTAATAACATCAACAGGTTGTTCATGTCGTTGAAATATTTTCTCTTTACTTGTGTTCTTGATGTTTATCTGGATTGTGTCAGGGCGAAGGGAGAGAGAGAGAGAGAAAGAGAGAGAGAGAGTGAGGAGAAAAAATTGAAAATTAAAGAACAAAACCGTTATTGAAACAATTTGTCTGTAATTCGATTCATTTATTTGTCTTCAAATTAATTCGACAAATAAAACAATCGCCCAAATACAATAATACATTATATTTATATTATTAATATAAAGAAGACATTAAACTGGCTAAATTGAAATTAAAACATGTCCAATAAATTTAATAAATATAGTTGGTGGTAGATTTTTTCAGCCTGTTGTCGTATTGACTGGTTTTTCCTCCTTTTTTTGGTTTATTTGGGTGAGTTGTTGCGAAAAGAGATTCTTTAATTTTTTTTATACAATTTATTAAAACATCCAGTTTAAACGCGTATAGAATTTTTAATCGACCACGACAATTATCTGCAATTTTTACTGTTATATCCTGCACCTGATACTAGCCGAAATATGTATGAACCAATTTGATGGCATCAACGATAAATCGTCCAAATTAGGACTACTTCGTAAATAAATTCAGCTTTCTGTATCGAATTTAAACAATAATTAATGATGAAAATATTTAAATTGTCGGTTTTATAAAATTAACACATTGTCTTTCACAATTGTAAGGATTTTTAAAATCCGCGACTTATTGAAATTAGTGAGTCATCAGAATAGATTTGGTACACGCACAAGTAGGTGTGGTGGAAACGAGATCAAAATCTGTAAAAGATAATCAGATTGTTGGTAAATTGTTGATATCATCTCAAAAATATTTGTAATTTAATTTTGTTGAAACTGGAGAAAAAAAGTTGGCTTTATTCAATTATAATAAATTTACATTAATAAGAAAATAGAGGATCTAAACAAATGTAAATAAGATTAGTGACTCAATATTGATAATTTATAGTCACGAGAAGTTATTTAATCGTTAAAAACAAGACATTATAAGAAAATCTGTTAGTTATTATTTGTTAAAAATATGTGAGAATTTAACGATAATGTTGTATTTATAAATAATTTAACAAGAAAATCGTTTTGTTTAACAATAATAACAACAATTTCACAAACAAATTCTTTTCATCACGATCTATCTACCAATATAGTAGATATATAGAAAATATATAATATTACCTATAAGAGAAAATATACATATCAACGGCGCCATATCCTTTTATAGGATGTTTATGTATTCAAAAGAGCTCGTTTACTATTATATTATCCTTATAATGTATGCAAGTACTATCATGTCGGCCGGACGCTACAGATTCAACATTATTGTTATTGTATTATATACGTCTGTGTGTCCATCCGGAGCAAGATTTTTTTAATCCGGTCTTAGAACAATAAATGACTCAGTCATTGTAGAAAGGAGTGGTCTAGAATCACAATCAATTCAAGATTCAATCATAACGAAATTTTTTGAATAAATTTTATAAAAACCCTATCTTACAATTAGAAAATTAAAGGATGTTGGAAGTATACAAATTGTAATTATAATAGAATGATTGAGCAGAACTGATTTAATAGAGCTATTGTTTTTCACGGTCAACGCCTACAATGTCAAGAATTTTAACATTAAATAGATTTACAACAAATTAGATCACAACTGGAACAGGGACGAACAAATTGAGTGGTAATCATGTCGTCAACAAAGAGTAAAAATAAACTAAACGATTAGCTAATTTGAATATGCCATACAGAAAAGGATCGATCGATTTGGAACTAAATAGAGATAAAAAATAAATAAATAAATAAATAAATAATAATAGTTTTAGACTTTAATAAATCTATGCGATTAATCATTGTGAAAAGCTCAAGTATCCACCTACGTTCTGATACCTTTCTCTGTCCATCGATTCCGGTAGGATTACTAATTAAAATTTCAAATCATCGATATCACCGCAATCCTATTCCTCACAGAAACATATCACTTTTCTTATTCCTCTTTTAATAATAAATGAACAGAGTTGAATACAACATACATCATCACATATCATAAATGATAATAGACAAGATAACTAATATTGTTTATGATGGATTTAAGAAATTTCTGCATTCTTCCTCCTTACACACATATATCTTTAACACTATATGATTATAGCGAGATGGATAAGTTGTTGATCGATAGTCCATTGCACAACGGGTGGTTGGATAACGCAGATGCATCCAAACACCCTCTAGTGTTTATATCATTCATCATCTTCACACCGATAAGGTCAATAATGGTATAGAAACGTATAAGGAATTAAACAAATTATTCTTTTGCAATTAATATTGAGTGAGTAGAAGAAAAAATAATTTATTATAAGATACCGTTCACATTTAACATTACTATATACTTTTTATGTTGTTGTTGTTGTTTGGGTAATTAGAAAACAAATCAACTTATTTAAGGATAATTTCGTGCTCTACCTAATCGTTTGCTTCTTCTTTACGGTATTTCTTTACGTTCATTTCATAGATAATAACAAAATAATTGATGAGTTTATCTGTTGTAGCAGATTCCATAAGGACTAGTTTTTATGGAATGTAATAATTTTAATGATAGGTCAAGCGAGAATCGATTAGATTTTGCAAAAAGATTACAAAATCGTCTACAATTCCTCGTTAACTCCCCATTTTTTTCCCTCTTTCGTTCATTCGAATTCTCATTTATTTTGAACTGTATATTTACACATAAGAATCCGGTTATGCAAGTCATCTAATGCAAGTATGTGGTATGTTGAGATACAAATCAGTAGTACTTAATATTAATTTAATAAAAAAATATATCACTCTATATTTTCAAGATTTTATTTATTTATAATTAACACGATTTTGGTTGTTGTGGCTAGTTGCAATGTCTTGTAATGGATGATTTGTTGTTTTTGCGCTACAACACACAACAACAATATTGTTACATAGAAATCCAACTATGCCTGGGCAATGGTGATAAATAATAAGGAAACTGTAGAAAGACTGTGTAGATGCATTTTCTAATATTGTTGTGGAATTGTTGAGATGGCAAATAAATTATTTGTGCCATCTAGAAAATGGAAATTCTATAGAAATATTTTATTGTTTTGGCAGTTGGACGACAACTCCTGTAAAACTAAGTAAATCATAATTATTTGTCGACACAATGACGTTTTCTTCGTAAATAATAGTATTTATCTGTTGATTTATGATTGTAGATTCTATTTTTTTTTCGTATAAAATTCACAGTACACCTTCGTTTCGGGAATTATTGTGTTGTTGTTGTAGTAGTATAGTTGATTTTTTTTTATATAGTTTGTGGTTATTTCAATAACAATAAAGTTGGGTCTTTATTTACGAGATCATCTGAATATGAATGGTGATTGTCCAATTTGTTACGTACAAGTTTGCAATGAATAAGTGGTATATTATAGATTCTAGACCATGATTGTCCGGTCGCGCTACTGTTGAGATGGCAAGATAGGACCTATTGTCATACACAGACTGAATACTAATATTTGAATGACTGTTGTAGGTGTCTGCTTTAGAATATTAGTGGTACATTGGAATTTTTCTACATATATCTACATACATATTTATATTTTATATAAACACTTTTTTAAGGGAAATGAAAATTCCAAGAATCCGTTTCCGTTGTGCAAGGGCATATTCGATAAAAATCTCCTGCTCGTCTATATTGTAAAGAACCGTACAGACTCTAACTAACAACAACAACACTATAAGAGTTAGAGAATAGAAGAGATTGCCCGCAGATTGTCCGCTTGTTCCGGCGCTCTGATCAAAGATAACGTTGACACATGGCGCACAGACAGAATATGTACATAATTTTGTACTTTTATTTGTATATTCGTACCCTAGGCGTTCACAATGGCTATAGTTAACATCCTATAAATTAAACCGAACGTTTCGTATGTTTTATTCAGAACAATCCTCGAATATATGTGAGGTGTTGAAGCAAAAACCACCACCCTTCTTTTGATACATTTCGTAGATATAGTCACGAATTTTTCGTAAACTACAAATCAACGCAATCATTCTGCACTTTGTCCTAAAACTATCAGCTGCCTCTCCCGTACAATACACGCATATATAAGTGAATAAAAGAAATATATAAGATAAACATCTACACGACTTGCCTAAAAATACAACAACAAGAAGAAGGGCGACAAGCGGGAATTACGAGCACCGAAAGACAAAAACCGAAATAGTTGTGTTACATATACATATAAACATTTTCAACTCCTGCTGATCTTTCAAACAACACAACAAATGGAATTCAACAACATGACTTGCTAAAGAAACTAATTTCGATTCTTTTTTTTTTCGTCATCAAAACACAAGTCATACATACAGACGACATATCCAACTAATTTACAACTAGTTGTCCTTATTGTAATAATCATTTCCGCAAATGGAATTCATTACAGAAATCTAATAAGCTTCGAAATAAATCAACATTATGATAAATAAGTTTATTTTTGGTCGTTTTGATGGGTGACTTCAACGGGCGGATAAGGAAGTAACTCTTTAGGATGATGTTGTTTTAAATTAGAATTGAGAGAGGGTATATTATTGATGGTTTTCTTATTGATCACGTCCACTCTATGTACATCTACACTAATTTATGGAACACATTCAATAATAGTTTGGTTAGAAATAGGTACTTAATGAGCAGTAAATTTCAAATTACAAAAGAGGACTGGCGCTCGATCATTATCTCCTGTCTATTGTTCTAATAATGCTGAAGGCATTCGTATTACTTCCATAATAATCCAAACGATTTGATCGTTAATCACGGATATTCAGTTATAAAGGTGGATAATGTTGTAAATGAAATGAGCTCGTTAACTTTTTTCTTATTCTTCTTGGTGTTTTTTTAGGTCGTCCTTATACTCTCGCCCCTATTCATGAAAACAGAGTATTTTCGTTAGTTTTACTTGTTGAAAAGTTGATTTGAAGGTTAATGAAACATCCTACAATATACGACTAATATGAAATCGTTGGTATTCTTTCACAACTAGAGGATATTGTGGTGGTGTACTATGAATCATACAACTATTATAATCAGATGCATCGTTATAAATCCATGATTGTTCCAAACAATCAGAAATACCATATAGGGAGAATGAGGTTGCGTGTTAGAAAGACTCCTCCGTTCTTAATACAGAGATAAGTAAATTATATGTGTTACAATAACCAAAATTGGAGTAAATTCCATCTAACAACATAAAATATAATAGTACCTAGTAATAATCAAGTTAGATTATTGTAACGTTAATTGGTTTTAATGTCGACACTTGAAGATATAATTGACGTGCGCGATTGATTTATTTTTGTATAAAATGGAAGAATACAATACTGAAGTTATTTAAATTGTTGTATACTTTGTTATTTGTGTAGTAAGAAACATTAAGAATGGCGGTGTATGTATACGATTCTAGTTGAAACAATTAATCGTGTGGGGTAATGTCGATCCGTCTCTCGATGGGGCTCTTGTTAACAGCTACGATTAGCATTCCCATCGGTAAGCTCTAGAACTCACCCGGCACACATTTAAGCGTGTTTACATGACCACTCTAAATGTTAACTTTAGATTAAAGTTTATACTGGTAGGAAGCTTTTACCTGTTTTGTTTGGAATGAAAGCAACTTCTTTTAATTTAATATAAAACAAAATTCAACGTTAATTTCTATGGAATTTTCGTTTTAATTAACAAGAATTTCTAACTATAATCAGCTTTGTTGTCGTTCTTAGTAAATAAGTTTCAACAGAGACAAGAGCCAAGTATTCGGTTCACACGATTCTTCTTTCCCCTTTTCTTATCTTCAATATTATAAAATAGTTTTAATGAAAATTATTTCTTGAAATTGAGATATCATTTCAAATAAATATACACACACTCTATTGAAAATTCTGACGATTTATCATCAAATTTTGTGCACTCATCCTCGCCGTATGGCCCCGTAGGCCGTGTGAAATAAATTTATTAGGTTACATGTAATTACAAGGATCGCGTGACGGACTTTCGAAATGTTTCTGTGCGGGGGGGGGCGCCCAAATTTACATTCAATACATTCCATATATGTATAAACATAAACAGGATTAGTGCCAATCTGTTATTGATTTATTGAAAAAACACTATTAATTACCGAATCAGTAACATATTTTAAATTTTGAATTTTAAATTAACATCAATCGATAATTCTATTTTCGAAATTCAAAACAACAATAATTTATGGTTCAACATTAAGTGTAGATTCCTGCTGTGCTATTATGCACTTTTTTTCTGTTTTATTTCCAACGAGTTCATTATCATCATTTGCCAAAAAATTTTGAAGTTGTGTGGATAAATCGAATATTAAATGAAAAGAGGGAAGTAAATCTGTATAGATTTCCGTTTTACAAATGAAAAATATTCCATTAAAAACAGTCACGCATGACTGAATTCATATATCAATATCATTTTAAATGATCTGTATGGAGCGTGAGTGTTACAATTTCATAATTATAGTGGTCTCTGTTGGACCCATAGTGTTTCAAGACAAACGCTACAGATTTATCTGTGGACTTGGTGAAAGGATTGTTTATTAGTTCTAACCATCATAATTATTTCAATGTTATCAAATTATTTATTAATAGAAATTGTTTACATTTTTCTTCTCCTTATAGCGCTAGAATAATTTATCAAATTTTCGTCTGTATTGTTTAGCGCTCGCTTATTTTCTTGTTCTCTCTAGACGTCGTAATTGAGATTAGGACCAATTCAACGCATTTTCTTCCATCTACAATTTAATCACCTACTATCTAATTTTTTACTGAAATTATTACGGTAACCGAAATTAAATGGAAAATTTAAATTCCCCAAAAATTCAGTTGGATTGTTACAATTTTCCTTTCACTAAAAGAAAAAATAATAGACAGTGTCGGAGGCGGCAAGGCTTTCATTAAAGAAAATGATTTTTATTTTTATCGTTTAAAATCTCACACCAACGTTTTTTTTTTTAATGGTAATTTAACTCTACATAGTTTCATTGTGATTTAGCTTTAAACGAAATGAGAAATAGGTGATTTTTTTATTTTATTATTTAATATCTTAAATTGTTAAAGACACTGTTGGAGCACTCCCTATGATTGTGCTGAAAATATCTGTAACAAGTGAGTAATTGTTGAAACAGAAACCACACACGTAGAAAGTCAACTTAAATTAGATTCAGTCTTTATAAATTACAAATTACAATTTCAATACAGGTTGGGAAATGAATGATTGAAAATATTGTTGATCGAGGACAAAAGATGCTTTGTATTTAAAATGGACCTCTAATTGTGCGTGTTGGTATGATATAATTTGCTTGTCATCTGTTGTTATATCTCGAGAAATTCTATATTGGCTATAAATTTATTTCAAATACTACAACAATAATGAAAGAATGTATTGTATTTAGAGAGTGGAGGTGGAAAATACAACCAATAATCCCCTTCTGTATTTATTGAAATTCTAACAAATCAATGCGCGAATATACAGGATGAAATCGAAATTCCTTTAAATCTTTAATCCTCGTATTTATAAACCGATCTCAGACTCGATCTCAAGTCTAACTTCCAAGCAAGAGTTCTGGTTTGTAAGTCTTGCTTCGGCAATTTTCGGCGGAAGTCAGGATTGAGTATATAAAGGGTTGAGAATTTGGCGAATTCTAGTTACATTTTACAGGGTCACGCTTTTCTTTTTGTGCGCACGCGCACTTTCTGCAAAACTCAAGCTCGTCTCAAGGCAGCTACAACCCAATCTTGGCTTGATTACATATTCTGGCCTCAAGGCCAAGCTCAAGCTCCAAGGCGGTCTCAAGATCGGTCTTTAAATACGGGCATAAGCCAGGCAGGCCCGTAGCACTGAGTGCAAGAGTAAAACTGTGCGCCCTCTTTCGATTTTTCGTAAAAACGTGAACAACAGTGGAGGGAACACAATCTTTTTCGATTTGATGTCCAAAAATACCAACCTTAGTAGTCAATTTCTTGCTTGTTTTTTGAGATATTGAAACTCATGATGTAGCAATTGAAAGATCATTTCAAGGAGCATTTAAGGCCTGTTTGTGTTTTAAATACAGTTGGTACCTTGCGAACTAAGTCCTGTGTGAATTCAAGTTTTTGATTACACTTTTATGGCCACTTGATAATATTTTTGTGACAATAATTTTTCAGTAAGTCGATAAAATTGTTCACAAAACTACATCAATTTTGTTGCAAAATACTTGATTTTAATGGGTGAAAATTCATCGAATTTTCCATGGTGATTTATTTTATTTTCAAAAATTGGATTGCTAGAGGAGTTATGATTAATCTACATGTGTAAGGTTTCAAATAAGGTATTTTACAATTCTCTATCTTTATAACTGCGCAAAATAACTTTTAGCGAAATTTTTTATTTCTTATGATTTTTCCGGAAAACTAAGCTATCTGTAAAATTATTCCAAAATTGTAAAGCGCTTTTAACTTGCTATTTATTTAAAATTTATTGCAAGATAAATATTATTGGCTAAGTTATGGGGGAAAATGTAACTGAAACATGCTCCAAATTTTCCTCTGTGATTCACAACTTTATCAAGATTTTGTAAAATAGTCACTTTTTTAATGCATCTGAAAATGCTGTTTTTAATGCTGTATCTCAAAGCACAAATAGAAATCGAACATTAAAGTTTGCTATTTTTTGGTCACTGAATCGAAGAAGATGTAGTGTTCACCCTTAAACTACAACAATGATTAGATTTCTACATCACATGTAGATATTGTTATGTACCTACAGGTCCATAATATGAGCGCATTTCTTACACCCCAACATTTTTTTTTATCATTTGGCATTGCCATACTCGGCGCTTCCTCGAAATGGTGCCTGGTGCAACCGCCCTAGTGCACCATGTCATGCTACAAGCCTGCATGTAGGACCTAAAAACTGAGCTCAATACCTATTTTAGGGGGTCAGTATGACTTAGTTTTCCATGAAAAAGAGTTGAAAATTTTTGCCAGCACTCTTAGAGCCACTGAATTAGAATCATCTTGAGGATAAATAAAACAGGGACGTTGACTGTGGATGATTTCAAACTTATTCTTTTGTCTTTTATCTCTTAACTTTCATATTTTTGTCAAATTTTTGTGACTCCTTACGAAACAATTTGTGTATTCTGTGCCGGTCGGAAATGTCGAACAGCTGCAGACCCAAATTTGTCAAGCTACAGGCGCGATTCGGTAACTACCGAAACGTGCAGTTTTCCCTGTTGCATAGAGTGTGGTAAAGGGTGGCTGACATTTTCAGCAATTTTTACATTTTAGTCGTGTTTTTTTTTCACTCTTCAAAATCTGTTTATTGTGTTTTATAGTGTGGTTGGCGTATTTAAAGCCAGTTTAATTTCACCCTGTATATAAGGAAAGAAAAAGCAGCACACGACGCCACACATATTCAAAAGATATATTTTATTTGTGGCCGCTATTTCTTTTCTAGTATTAGTTGGATATTGTTGTTGGTAAATGTGGTAATAATAACATGGCGTTTTCTTTCGATGAGCGCGGTAGTGTTTTATAAGAGTTTGCTGTCAAAGAAAATGTGCCATAACATAAATTACACTTTCGATTCTTCTCATAAACCACTAACTAGAAAAATATTGTATAAGTCAGTTAAGAATGTGTTCAATAAAAAGAATATATACACACATGTGTATGTATTGTATATAATATATACAATAAGAGAGAATACAGATGCCTATATAACCGGTCACAGAGGTTAATGGAGAAGAAGTTCTTTGTTTTATGTTGGTGCTGACGACACGACTACCTAGGTCGAGTTTGACGTTAAATCTTCACATATACACATATACCTAAGGTATATCATATAATGTAACACAATGTTTATGAAATTAACTTTACATAAATATTAATGGCAACAACTTACTTATTATTGTACAAGTAATTACCGAACTAAATCATCACCGTTATAAGTTTGATAAGTTGCATTATTTCAACAACTTTAAATTTTCCATTTGATCGAGCGAGAAGAGAAAAAAATTCAAATCGATTTTGACATGTCTAATTGAACATGAAACATGTTGTACCTATATACACTGGTAACAATTTTAATTTCAGTGTCATCTTCTATATTTATTGCAAACGTTTTAAAGATTTATGATAAGAGGAAGACTTTGCACTTTTTTCATCTCGTCGCTGTTAAATTCATTTCCAATTTATTGATTTGTGATTGTGTATCGTGTGCTACAGTTGGAGAATGATAAAAAAACAACAACACACATAACAATAAAATAAAATATAGAGCCGCATAGTTCTCATGACCCCATCACTCAATCAGATAATCGAATTTGAAACTTGGAACACGTTTCATTTATAAAACAAAAGCCACATCGATCGTGACTTCCAGTTCGTCTCGTCGTCTTGTCGTTGTACGGATGACACTTGAATTCTGGACTAACACGCAAAACATCTCCATAAGAAGCTAAAAGTAAGCATGTATGTTTGTATAATAGTGGCGAAATATATAAATAAATTCAATCATTATATTGACGATTCCAGTCTAGTGAACATACGACCGCAGACTAATATTCACCACAAAAAAACTAACCCCAATCAAGACCACCCTTGTAGAGACAGTTATTGTTTAATTATCTTATAGGTTTATTTAGGATTCGATTGTATTTGTGAAATGCTGCAAATAAAAATTAGACGTTTCAATATACCATAAGGAGACATGTTTCTATCGAGTAGAATCGAAATTGTCGTGCGCTACTGGGTGGCATCCGGTAATAATACCAAATTATCTCCTCTAATATCGTTCATTTCTGCTAATAATGCAGACTAAATGGATCGAATTATCGTACAACTTTACCAATTTGGCTTCCCTCTATTATTTCCAATTGGTACGACGGCTTTGTATCAATTTATTGATCGAGAGACAGAGGAAGATGTTTAATTCTAATGTTGTTTACAATAGTACGATGGAACAAAAAAAAATATGACGAAGAAAACACGACAAACCACATAATTTCAAACAGACTACTACTGTTCAAATTGACAAGTTGTATTCGTTGATGAGGCCACACAAGTTGTCAATAAAAGGAATTATTTTAGTAGATTTTTCCTTCTAACCAATTCAAATTATTAATATTTCACGATACATTCGGTACGGATATAGATAGTTTCTTATACATTATATATCCGTGTATATATATGTATGTTCTTAGAAGGTGAATGAGTGCAATTACTTGAAGGCGTGTAATGGTTTGAACTTATTGTGGAACAGAGAGCAGAGACGTGGATATGAATAATGCTGCATGATCGTACCGTGTAATTAAAACAAAATACACGCATGAGACGATACTAAGAAGAAGACGATGAAGAAGAAGACGACGACGACGACGACGAAGAAAAGACTATAAATACACACACATACAAATAAATGTACACCTATATAAACACAGATTGCACTGTTTTCACTTGAAACATTTTGAATTATGTACAAAGATCTTTATGGAGCATAGGTGCCTTACCTTATGTGGGCGGTATGGAAGATTTTTCATTTTTCAATATCAACGCTCTGAACTAAATGAATCGACTCTAGTTTATTAAGGGCTCTTATACACGTACAGATCTCCATCCACTATTCTCTAACGTTAATTGAATCGTAATGAAGATCAATTTTTGAACAAAAAATTGATCAAACAATCTGATGACCAGTATATACAATTTTAGGGCGTATCCAAGATCTGGTCTGTTGATTATTCAACATACAAATACAATATTTCAATTTACGCCCATCGTGATCGAAGCATAAAACAAATCTTCTTCACTATATATCTTTATTGTAATGTTTGTTTCTATTTAGAACATGTGCAAAATCTATTAATTAGATTTTCATTATTCTCCCATAGAAAGTTTATAATTAATTAACGTTAATAAATTATATTGATTGATTTAATTAATTTGATTAACTTTATAATTAATTTACTATCAAATAAATTTAAAATAGTCCCCAATTACCATTAATCTCATTCTAAAAATGTTACAGTTTTTCGTCAATATAGAAGCAGTTTCTTACATAAGAAACGTCTTTAATTCTGTCGTAATAGTAATAATAATAATAATAGCGATTAAAATATAGAATAAATATTTACATAAAGTGGAAGAATTAATAAACAGCGAGAATGTCGTCTTCTCTTTGTAGAAGGTCGACAAGATTTTTAGTTAAATTATGATCATCAGACACAAAATAGTCTTGTTGGAATTTTATTTATGCTTATTTGTACTTATAGCTTATTCTTATGTTTTGTCTATATTTGAATTATATATTCTAGTTTTGGGTATTTGTCTCCCTTATTCTTCGATAAATTTGTTATATTACCATAATGTATAACGTGTTTAAATGATTATATGAAACCCACACATTGATGATGATGATGATAATAATAATAATAATAATAAGAGGGATCGGGCTATTCGTTTGCGTGCAAACAACTAGAACGTGAGAGAATCAAGCTAAATGCCAGCAGTCAAATCAAATCTGTTGGTATTTCTGATCTAGTTATAGACTGGTGGTACAATATCGGATAACCTTTACCATTATTATAGAACTGTCAATTTCCTTTTATCACCTTCTCCAACTTAATTATTTGAAACATTCTATTTAAAGAATTATACTTGAAGAGAAGAACAATTTCAACATGTAATCGATCATATTTTTGTAAAGGGAATTAATAACAAATAGAGGGCTTGCTCCTAAGATAAACAGATAAGACATACATGTATTGTATACATATATAAAACATGGGGAATTGGAGAATGAACATTTGCCCACCCATGAGTCGTTCAATATTTGTAAGTTGTAATTTATTGTTTATTGGGAAATAGTAATTATTACGTCTCCTTTCACGATAAACTCTATAACCAAACACACACACACACACACATATACATACACAAACAGGTTAAATATGAACGATATTATACAATGTAAGAAGCAACATTTCATTTAGCAAAATTTTTAATTATAATTTTTCGTATAATATATTCGTTGCCATGCTTATATTTCACCAATAAAAATCGTATATTACAAGCTCTCCTTTCTAGTATTCCTTCCTTCCTATGTATCAATCCGTAATGGATTTAGCAGCTGCAAAATTCGCAGCTTTCAGTCTCAACCTTGGCAAGCAGTAGCAAAAGGTCCAAAATTGACGATTCCTTACTCCAAGTCCTGATAATTATCGATTTTTAACAACACAACAACCTTATTCTGATCATTGTAGAGTATATTCTGCTGATTTTCAGATTGTAAACTTGCTTAAGGCTATTTGTAAGCGGGCCTCGTTTTATTGTCTGAAAAAGTGACAATTTTTACTCAGCGATTTCTCGGTTGTTTTCTGAGATTTTCAAACACGGTGACCAGCGCTGAATTGGGCATTTTAGCGTGCACCCGACAGACTTTTTCATTTTGGAAAATTTTTACTAAATTTTAAAGTGAAGAGGAAAATATCGGAGCATGTCAAAAAAAATACAACTACAATCTACAATTTTAAACATAAAAAATCATATAGCAGCTTATTTGAAAACTTATTCATGTGCAAAGGGCATATAGAGCCCTAAAAATCAAATTTTTGAAAATCAAAAAAGTTATTGAACAAAAATTGAAAAAATTTTTCCAACTTTTTCATTTGCTCTCAATAACTTTTTCGATTTTCAAAAATTGGATTTTTAGGGTTCCATATGGTTTTCGCACACAAATAAGCTTTCAAATAAGCTGCTGTACGATTTTTTAGCTTTAAAATTAAAAGATAATGCGTTGTTTTGAATTTTTTTGATATGCCACTTCAAATGCAATATTGTCAGAAATGAAAAAGAAAATTGAAATTTGAAGAGCGTCTCCCGATGCAGTGGATTTTTCTCGATTTATTCATGCAAATTTTATTAAATTATTTTCACTACACAAGAAGCTGTGCGGCCCCGCTTAACACTAATTTTTTAGGTGAAAAGTCATGATATTCTCAGATATTTGGAAAATCCAATCAGTTTACCACTCAATTCGAGCGTCCCCCAATGAAGAATGAAATTTGTGATCGATTGAGCTATTTTGGAGCTCGATACCTCTTACCGTTTACAAATGACACGACCCAAGAGGCCGCTTATGGAATCTCCATGTAATTGTATCACTTCAAAACCAAGCTCAAGAACACCCTTAAAAACAGCACAAAATGGCAATGAACTTGTCGCTATCTATCGCAACTGAAATTTGTGAAAGAACGAATTGATTGTTGTTGGTCAAATGCCCAATGAGCCACATGCTAGCCAATCGAAAAAAGTGCCTTTTGACTATTTCGTGTTGTTTTTTGTTGTGCAACTTATTCATGTTATGCATGTGTCTTGATTACGAGCAATGCATATAAGTGTCCTTAAAGTCAGGGCCGTTGCTAGCGGTTAGGCAATTCAGGCGGCCCTTCACAGGGGCGCGAAAATTACAAATCAATTTCATTTAATATTTGTTCAAAAAATATGATACTTTTGTTATAAATCATCAATCCTTGATAAATTTTGCTAAAAATTAAGTTGTAAAGGAGATAACTTTATAGACATTTTCCTCCTAAATTACATATAATTTTTAACAAATGTTGTTATAAAATTGTCAAAATTAGGAGATTTAGTTAATTTTAGTGGATTTCTTAACTGAACTCTTCAATTTTAATTGTTCTTGAGTCTAAAAATGCAAAATTGGGACACTTCTGACATGTTTTTACACTAAAACTGCAACTTTTTGGTAAATTTTTCATTGAATTATAAAAAGAAGTCACTTCAAGTTGATTTTCCAGCTAAATTCCGGTCTTCTAATCTATATAGATTTTAGGACATTTGTGTTTAAATCATCTATTTTTAGTGAACTCCAGTTTTAAGTCGTGGTGAGAATGAAATTTGGGAAATGTTTGGTCGGATTTTGAACTACATTCCTAACTTTGATTTTAAATTTTGAGACATTTTGTTTATAAATCACCAGTTTTTCCTACGAATAACTGAGAAAAGGAGATTGAGGCACCTTTTAGACCTGAATTCTCTCCCCTTTAATATCAATTTTTAGGACGCCGTGGTCCTGGATAATCAATTCTTGAGCAATAAAAGGACTTTCTTTATTGTAGACTCTTGGAACCAACAAATAATTCAATAAAAGCAAATTAAAATTTTTCCAAGTGTCTTTCATATGAGAGAAGGTCTCTTGGCGTTACTACGCACAGGGCCTGGATATTGCAAATCTGTATTATTGACTTTTAATTAATGATATAGAATTTGCACCATGTTAATCAAAAAGATATCAATTCAGTTGGAAAAGCTCTTATTATGCAAGAACATTAAAAAATCGAGATATGCAACGATCGTGGCTGATACTAAAAATGATTATTATTGTTTTATTGAAGGCCGATTTTCATAGAAATTACCCATGCCGAAAAAGTTTGCTACTTTGCCACTGATCTATTTGGAACATACTTGAGCATTGATCAGAACGGTGGGCATATCTAATAATGAAAGGAATTAAGGAAACTTGAAGATGCTCGATTGTGGATTAAAATAGCACCAGTCTTTCAATAAAATCGTGTTGAATTTCAATTATATATTGTCGATGATCTAGTATTCTGAACATTTCGTGATTGTCTATATATTTAACCTTGTAACTGATTTGAAAACTAACAAAACTACAATTGAATGTTAAAAGATTTGACAAATTATAATGTAAATTTTATTACAAACAGACCATATTTTGAATAGTTTTATTAGAAAATGTGATCTCATATATGGATAACCAGTCAATGATAATTGTTGAACGGTTTTAAAAACAAAAAAATATATGTATAGTAATCATTTTAATAATAGTCGATTGATGATTTTGTGTTCGCTTCAAGATTGCTATGCATATCTGTTTTAGAAACGTTATAGGGTTGACAGGTATAAATCAACTCATCTTAGTAAGTAGTAGATGACGTTGAAAAAGAAGATGATGTTGTTGATGATGAGGACGAAGAAGATGGCCTGGTTTGGTGTGGGAATAGTAAAATTGAATTTACTCGTTAGTGATTTAGATGAAGAGCCTTATACTAGCGCGACTAAGCAATAAATCAGAGCCGCGTGAGTTCGCGCCAGGAACAATATAATAATTAATAACAACCTACGAGCGCATTAGGATCGAAAAATAAACATTAGATAATCCATAATTATAGTGGTATATCGCTTATCGTATCATCTGGGGCTGCATATAACAAATACTTCTCTTCTCTTTTACTATATTATAACTATATAGTTTGAACGGGCGGTATCCTAAAGACACACTCTAGAATATAAACTCATAAATCTAGAGTAAAGTTATATATGTATGTATATACCGGACCTATTCGAATTATCGCTTTCAGCTATAATAATAATCATACAAAGTCATTTCCTTTCATTCAACATTTATTTTATGACAACAAGCGATTTGTTAAATCATTCAACGGCCACTGTCTTGCTTTTCAACTAATGGAATCTCAGAAATTTTCACAAATGCTCATCGTTCTGTTATTATCATATTGTTCTCAATTTTTATTGCCTAAAGTCGTTAATAATTTAGATAAATATGGTTATGTGTGCCATGCAGGTTTGATCTTTCTCCTCCATTTCTTTGTCCATCTGCACCGTTAAAAATGTCAAAATACATAAGTATATACAGGGTGTCGGATCTAAATGAGACTAACCTTATGAAACTCCCATTAGCTGACGAGAAATTCGAAAAAATATCTCAGAGATCTATAGGAGTGTCCTTCGAGAACATTTTAATAAAGTTAGAACCTTGTAGCTCACTTAGAAGTTGGTCGAAAATAATCGTTTTGGACAATGTCGTAATTTTCGAAAACGAGCTAAACACATAAGAAAGACTCAAAGACCCTCTCAAAGAGTGATTTTTTTCGTTTTTCTACATTTTACATCAGATTTTTTTCCAAGCAAATCAAACAAAAAAATTGTGTCTTTACATCATTCGATTTCTTATCCGAGCCGTTACATTCAAGATATTTTCTTGCGATTTTTCCAAAATAGAACGGTCTCTGATTTCGGTCATAAAATCGGATACAAAACTCGGATAATGTAAAGGGGCTTTTAAACTTAACTAATAAGAGTTTTATAAGAATCGAGCACATTTAGATGCGACACCCTGTATCTATCTAAAGAGAGTGTCATCTATATCAGTTTTCTAGATGAAAAATGTACGTAATTTGAATATCCATAAAGGCCATCTTCTAACTACAAGCAACAGGTGGGTGGTTCATCAGTGAAATAAGCGAGCGGTCGATACTATCGTAACCATGTTCGAACTCAAAACAAGTACAGGTTGACAGTGTTATTTTATTTGCAATAATAAAATTAATAAAACTCTAATACTAATCGTGACATATTACGATTAATGATTGTTCATCTGTTGTTTATATAATTTTTATTTAATTCCAACGAGTTAAACGATCGATAAATGCCCACAATACACCTGAAACAATTAAATTATTTGTATTTTAGTTTTAACAAAAGATCGAAATGTGAACAGAACTTTAATGTTTCGTGACCAATGTTATCGTCTTTATACTTGTCCAGGTGGTGTGTTGTGGGTGTAAAATATATCGTTTTAACACCAAGCACCGGCCGGGTTGATCTAACGGCTATTCATTGTAAAGCTTTATACGTATGCTGATTACTATATGAATATTCAATGCAAACTAATCGAGTGTCTAATTTAAATTAATTGATTGTTAAAAAAAATTTGTAGAAATCAATTATTTCTTGTAACAACGCCGATTTTTAGTCAACCAACAAAACAACAACCGGATCGAGTTGTCTGCTCGTTATTATCCTTCGAGGATGACCTCAGATATTACAGCACATTTTTACAGTTAGCAGGGGTTGAAGTCAAATTTTAGCATAAATTTGCATCTACTAATTCATATTTGTCTTGTTTTTTTTTTTAGCTTGTCCAACAACTTGTGTATAAGTCAGACAGTTTATCTTTGTGTTCGGTTATTGTTTGAGAATTGACTGATTGGTAATGAGTTACAATGTTTGATTCCAAAGTGAGAAACTTGATTTCATACCAAATCCATCATCCATCATATTTGTATTCAATTTATTAGAATACTATCCATAATGGATAATTTGATATTCTTTCATATTTTACTAGTAGCCAATCGAAATTTGTCTACCATTAGATATGAATGTAATAAATTATACAATGATTTTTGATTTATGAACAGATACCAATTTTCTAATACCATATGCGGCGATAAATCGATTTGTTCACGAAAAGAACAGTTTTTTTCCCCGGACTCTTCGATCATCTTATTACCAAATTCTATATCAAGGGAAGTCTTTTTTATTTTCTTGTTGATGAAAAATTAACCATCCAATAGACAGTTATATGTAATTTTTTTTCTTTTATTTAAACAATACACATCTCCAATTCATATAATGTCTAGATTTGTAATTTGATACACAACTTGATAACGATAGAAGAGTAGGAGAGAGAAAAAAACGAGCTAAAATTAATGTTTAACTTAACATTTACGGAAAAAGCCAACGTTTATTTATCTATGTTGATGTATATTTGTGTGAGCTTTTCTGTGACATTTGTTTCTATTTTGTGTAGAAATTAATATGTCAAATCGATCAATTGAGACCACCACGACGACGATTATACTATACGGGCGCCTCCTTCCTAACATTAAAATATACGTTAACTCTAAGACGACATTATCTTTTTATAAAATCATCAGTATGATTGATACTGTTTATAGTTTAAAGCAAAATATTGCATTTTTCTATATGTACACTATCTATAAAGAAAATCTTTTACATTTTATTTAATTTATTAGAATAATAACTATATAAGAATAGATTCCCGTTGTTGGGAAAGAGTAAAGTTTGAAGATAGCGAAGATAGCCGGGCTGATCGGGGAAGAAGCGAAATGCACCGTTACATTTTAACAGGTCATTAATGAGTTGGTAAAGTGTCGGTGTTGTTAGAAGACTTTTCGTGGTATATACATAGAATGTGTGCGTGTGCCGGAGGGCAAAGTGGCGGCGGCGCTGCAGGTCAGTGAGTTCTCGCGACCTATGACCTGGGGCTCAGCTCGCAACAATGCACACGTTCCATACAGATAACATTGTTGGCTGATAGTTATATGGATAGTGTATATGTATACATATATAGTATACAGTCAAGTCTTTAACAGACTGACTATTCAATATTTCTAGATTATAAAATTACTATAAGAGATGACACAATCCCGGAATTGTAGATTTCTCTCCTTTGAATTCTTCTGATTACTTGTTGCTTTTGCGGTTAACCAAATCATTCAGGTGTATTTGTGAAATGTGTTAGAATCATATATAAATAGACACAATTAAATCCATTTAAAATAACTATGACCTGTTCCATAAAAAATTGATTCACAACTCGTGAGAAAACATTATAGTCCACTCAATATTGCTAGAAGTTTAGAATTTATTAAGACATTTTCAGGATAATCACACTTCCTATTAGAGCTAATACAATTTGAACTTTGGAATCTTCTGTTTTTCTGGGTGCTTTCCTTTTAGATTTATTGGCATAAAGGGCAAAATGTAAAAGTGGTGCCTTCATTATGCAGAAAAAGTGCAGAAAACGTGATAATTTAATTTGAAAATCAACCAAAATTGAGTAAGGATCAATTTCACCTATGTCGGTTAAATTTTAACGAACAAATAAGTCATAGAAACGATTTTTACAATCATGGCAACGATTGTTTTAAACCGTTTATTAGACTTAAATTGAAGTTGGAGAAATCGGCCTTTAAACTTATTTTTTCAATGATTAAAAAATTTTGATTAAGAGTCGAGCATTAGGTCGAAAAATCGATTAAAAAACGAGTGTCTAAATTTGTGTCGTTTATACAATTCGTTGAAGACAAAAAATTGGGGACAGAAATGTCTTAAAATCTTAAAAAATCGATTTTTGGCAATTGATGAGAGAAGTTTGCACGAAAATTGACGATATAGGACAAAAAAATTAGAATTTTGATAAATCAAATAGTGAAATTTGCCGATAGAACTGATGATTTGGGACGCTAAAGGTTTTGAAATCCATTTTTAAACTCCCAAATAGGTATTGCCTAACTTAAAACTTTAAAGTCAATATTTTATCATATATGGAAGCTTCCCAAAAAGTGTCTGAATCGCCTCCTTAAATAAAACACGAAAATTCTTCTCAAAAACCAACAAGACTGTCTACAGGGTGAACCAAAATTCGCGGAACAGCTCAGCGGTTGAACAGGCATCAGGGAACATGAGAAATACATAGTATTTAAAAAAATCTATCTTCTATGGTTTCTTAGATATTGGACATTATTTAGAGGTAATTTTGGCAACATTCAAATAATTTAAATAGTGCTAAGGAGTATAATTATTTTTGTATCCAAAGAAGTATGTATAAAAATGATTCGCTATGTTGCCACACATTTTTGAAATGAGTCTAAAATCATTTCTTGAAAATGAAACTTCAGGCAAAGTAAATGAGCGTTGAGCAAATCTTAATCGAAATTTAATAGGCAAACTCTTTTTAATAATTCAAATAAAAGAACTTTAAGGTTCAATATTTGAGGTCTCATATTTTGAAAACTAAAGGAGGTGGAATTTTTTTAACATTTTTCTCATTAGTTTTGAGCGTCGGTTATCAACGTGTCGTTGACTTTTTCGCGAATCTCTGTTCATCCTCTATGCCGTATCCTTTTCACCATTTAGAATTCTCATTATTTATAAGGACCGCTCACCACTTCTTTGCTACGCCACTGATTGTACGTTAGGTCAACACTGTGATTTGATTTTTTTTTTTAAATAAGACGACAAAAAAGGGTGACCATCTGCTCGTCTTGAGCAAAACAAAGAACACCTGCTGGCGGCTCTTAAAAATCAGGTGTCAAAATGAAGAAGAAGAAAAAAAACAAACAAACCAACAAACAGGAAGAGGATCTCCGTCTAAATAAGGCAGATGAATAGAGCATTATTATTAGCATCTTGTATAAGAATTGAGATTATTCTTTGTGTATTTTATCGATTTCGAAAGTAGAATTATTAGTGGTTGTATATTGAGAATACCAAATTAGTAATAGGATCATCAAATGTTATTCTTGTTTATTATCACAAGAAAATAACAAATTACTAAAAATATTACCTGTATACATACACGGTATATTTCGATGAAATTCCAACATATTTATAAAATACTGTGTAATATTTAAACTAAAAAATATTTCGAAATGTAGGCACAAATTATACGTAAAGCACAGCATGATCAAAACGATCGATGACAGTAGTGTCTCCTATTCCAGTATTATTTACAATTAGAAAATCAAAAAAAAAAACAGTTATGTTGTTATAGAAAAAAAATGATATTTATTCGTATTGTGAAACAATTTATTTGATTAGATACAATTTTTTCTTTCTAGAAGACAAATATAAGAAAACGAGCGTTTGACATAGAAAAAATTGCCGAAGATGTAGGTGTTATTTAGAATCTTGTCTGGTTCAATGAAACGACTCTGTATCGTTTTGATATTCCCAAAATTTACATATTATATGACCTCCGGTTAGACCTATAACCTGCCACACCTGGTCCTAATTGATAATATATCGTCCACGTGCATCAAATAAAAAACAAATTTTAGTGTCTCTAGATTCCAATTAAACTGAAAATATTTTGGTTTTATTACGATTTATATTTATGCATATCATTTTAATAATTTACAAGCATTTTATTTTATTTTATTAAGAAAAGTAAATCTATACAATATTATCGTATTGATATTTTGACAACGAGGTGCGAATATCAATTTATAGCGATTATAAAATGTAACCGAATATTTTCATGGAATTTTGTTAATTCTCTATAACGAATTGGTGGTATTTATTGTTTTCAACTGGTGCTATTAAATTGCAGATTTACTATAATCGAGCTATAAATTATCAATGGTTACGATTATTTAGACGTGAATGGTATTATACTTGAATATCGCGGTGATTTTAATAGTGTGCGCACTGGTATAAAAAATATTTGTTTCATAAACCTACAAAATAATCGTAGGTTTATTTCAAATTACTCCTTAAAAAAGAATACAACAACTTTACAACAGTTAAAGTTTAAGATCATATTGTACAGTTTAAAGCAATTGTCCTGTTACAGCAGAAGAACAACAACTATACAATTACAACAACAACAACACATAAGACCGGCAAGGAAGTCCAAGATCCACGTACCACAAAGCAACAACAACCGCATATGGATCTCTGACAAACAAGCCAATACTAATCTGCATACAATTCGCTATAAAGTCTTGAAGCCTATACATCTTTACTAAGGGAAAACAGTGTTAATGTGGTCTAAAACAAATTTTTCTATTTTGCTTCTATAATAGCGTTGTTAGGGCTGGCAACAACAAAAAAGTGTTTTAATACCTGTTAAAGTACTGTTTTGAAATTCGTTAATAACCAGTGTAATTTATTTTCTTAAAGTTGGTAGTTAACATTTGTCATTTAAAATCAAGTGACAGCTGTCAAACTACGTTGAAGAAGCTCTTTGGTAAGAGCTTCTTATTTCTTATTAATGCTTTTATTTACTGTGTTTTACTTGCAATAATTTAAAATTTTATTTAAAAAAATGGCAGTCAGTAATCCTTATTTTGGAACAAAATTATAGATTATTAAAAAATAAATGTAGATACGGAGCATCAGATTTAAATATGGTTGATTCTATGAAACTCCTATTAGTTGATGAGCTTCAGATTCCCGCGGGACTATATCACCAACGCACGCCAATAGACATACGTAATTTGTATGTCTATGTTTGTATTTCACCAAGTACTTAAACCCACCTACTCGCTGCGCTCATAAAAATCCAGCAAAACAGGGACAAAAACCAGTTACAGTAGACCGCCTGTTTATTGTTTGTGACGTTGCTTATTCACTTTATCCACTACATTGAACGATTTTAGTGCTACAATTGCAACAAATAAACGTATAATTCGGTTGAGAAGGTCAATGGAGATCGAACGCGACTAGACAGCGGTTATATTAAATTTAGTTCAGAGCGGTGACGTCATGAGTAGAGAGGAACGTGCAAATTCCGCTGCTAATTGATGAGTGATTCGAAAAATATTTTAAGGACTTATAGGAGGGTGTCTAGAATCATTTTACCAAAATTAGAATCTCGTAGCTCATTTGGAAGTTGGTCGAAAAACGCTCGTTTCTAACGATGTCACGATTTTCAAAAACTTGCTGCAGACTTAAAATGATTTAGAGTGACTCTACAATCCTTCCAACATTGATTCCTTTCGTTTTTCTCCAATGGAACAGGTGGAAATGTTTCGTATTTTTCGTAAAATACAATAGAGAAAGATTAAAAGAGTCAATGTTGAACGGGCCTTCGAGTCATTCTTAATCGTTTTAATTGTTTAGCTCATTTTTGAAAATCACTAAATTGTCTTCTTGAGCAACTTCTAAATGAGATACGAGGTTCTAGTGTTGGTGAATGATCCTCAAATACTCAAATCCTTGAAATATTTTTCGAATCGCTCGCCAACTAAGAGAAGTTTCAAAAGAATTGACCACATTTAGATCTGACACCTGAAAAATAGAAGAAATAGTACAAGAAACTCTTAATTTATTACACTCGTTCTTAATAAGACTTCTGTTTTTGCGGCTCGTTTTGTAAGCTGAACTTCAGTAATAAATTAGGAATTTTGGAGTTTGTTTCTTCATATAGATGCTATTTTTAATTTACTCACCGTATTACTTTGCATTACAGCATGATTTAAATGTGGTGTTTTTTTATGGATAAAAGTAACAGATTTAAATGTTGGATTAGATTTGCAGTTGTAATGTCGCATTTCCCACGTAGGCAAATAGTATGTCGAACACCTGTGCCAATAGGTACACATATAGTAGATACGACAAGAGTTAAAGAGGAGGAAATCAAACACGTGGTAATATACTGTAAATTTTCTCTATTTCTCCATATCAATATACATATATAAGTAAGTATATTCTACTATAAACAGTTACTATAGTATATAGCAGGTTATAGACTAGTAAATTCAAGTGACCACCAACCTGAACGGCGGCCATTTTAACATGATAATGTTTATTAATCTCGTCTTCCACATTCCAATGTTTAGCGCGTGTTAGTTGGAAAAGCCCGTGATTTACTAGAATTCCTACTGTCCAATAGGATCCGACATATTAATCAAACAATATTACATTGTACTATATATTAGATGTAAACAAGAAGGAAGAAAATGTAGTATACCTACCTTCAAGTAGAAGACGAAGATTGTGCAATCGGAACGTTATATCCGTACACTTCGTGAGTTATAAATAAAGATATAGTTACCCATCTTCACGGATATACTAACGGTTGAGATTTAAGAGATTTTCTTTATTGACAATTTAAGACATGGGTAACATGGACAACCGCAATCTGTGATCCTCTGTACGCAGTTTGTTTGCTTGATAAATATCAAGATTATTGTTACCGCTGCCAATATAAGTCCATGCATGCTATACGCATAGTTTACTGATTCCATGAATTCTAAACGAATTCCAATAAAAATCATCCACATAATTAGGAGCGAACCGTTAACTTTAGGGGTACTGGGCTAACACTGTTTGGGGTCTACATAATTAGACCAAGTTTTGCTTAATTATGGTAATAAGACATTCGGAATTTTGTCAATGAAACTGTTGTGGATTGCAAGTTCATGATATCGAATATAATTCTTGCATTTTTTAGTACACTCTATGGGGACCTAATTGGGTTTCCCATTGGGATCCCAAACTGGAATGGAACGTATAACCGGCTTATGCCCTGATAGCGCAATCCCAATCAGATCCCACTAGGGCAATCCCTATCAAGTCCAACTTAGGCAATCCCTGTCAGATCCCAGTCAGAATTTTGAAGTTAGATATAATGTACAGGGCTTAAAGATGTTAAGTTGGGTTATCCCAACAAGTTCTCAAACATATCCCAGTAGGGCAGAACTAGTGTCAGATCGTTAATTTTTATGTTGGGCCACTGTCTCAGTTGCTTCTGAAACGAAAACCGAAACCGAAACTTCCTTGTAATTAAATTGTGTATTACATTTTTAGTATCTATCTGACTAAGTTTCTTTTAATTTTAGCTAACTGCATGTGGGCATGTGCTTAAAAATGTTCCTATTCTGTAAACGGATAGTCTTATTGTTTTTAGAAAATGAACAAGCAAAAGTATAAAAAGTATAAAATTATACTTAATTACTTCAAAAACGTAAACTGGTAATTCACACAAAAAAATTATTCAGTCACAACACCAAACAATTCTGAGCATAGATTATTATCTATGACGCTGAGCATAATACATAAAAGTTAAAAGTTTCTGCTCATGAGCTGTGCCGTTTAACGTCAACATTTCATAAACGAAGTCTTGGTTTTGGTCATAACTCATAATTTCGGCTAGATTACTGCCGAAACTGAAACTCGAATTTAGTGCCGAAAGTCGAAACGAATCGAACTTTCGGTCGGGCACAATAATATTTCAACTCTCCGGAATCCTGAAAACTAACAGCAATCTTTTCAATTCAATTTTCCTATGAAAATAAACAAGTTTTTCTGAGCCAGCAGTGTTACTAATTTTTATGAATCTTGTTGTAAGATATATTTAATAGGCGAAAATAACAAGCAAATTTTTTTTGAGAAAACTCACTGAATTGTTGAAAATTAGATTTTTCCTTGGATAAACTTTAAAACAAAGTGCCGCCTGGTTCTTCATCTTTAAAATCGTGCACATATTCTTAAAAACAAATGCTCCTTTTTTTATTAATTTTCCGAAATACTAACAAGTACATCGGAAAATTTGTTGGAGATTTAGAGAGTCCTTACGATTTGCTATACATGGTTGAATTTTCATTACAATTTAATTAATATAGGCTGAATTATGGGGAAAAATGAAAAAATCCCCTATGATGTTCCCCAACAGCTCAAAATTTCCTCAAAATTTCCTCAAAATTTCTTAAAACCAGTGCAGTATGGTACACTTCCGCAACCGATGCAATACGTGCAGCTCAGCATACGAAAGGGCCCAGTATCAAAGGAAGCTCAATAGAGTTTAAGTATCTTTTCTTAATGTTTTAATTCAATAATATAAAAAAATGTCTTAATGAATAATTTGCCTTCAAGCTCTAAGTGCCAAGTGCCTAATGTACTAACGAGTAGAGGAGGCTTTTTGTTACGGGGGACCCTACGCCGCTGTCCAAAAACAGAAGTAACTCAAATGTTATTGCGCACTTCAAAATTTTTTTAAGAACAATCTAGAAATCGTGCTGTTTTTACAGAGTTGAGGAGAATATGTACAGTGGCGATTAAAAAAAGAGACCACCTCTTGTGCGGCTGTGTAAAATAGGCTTATGAAAACGGTCATTACAATGTAACAGAATGAAATATCTTCAATCAGAAGAAGGGAGTGAGGTCACTGATGCCATTTTGGGTATTTACCTGAATAGAAAGATACTTTTTAAACATTTGCTATAGCTAAAACTAGCTCCAACACTTCCTACTTATTCACCTTCTTACCCTCACCTCACGAGAGAAACAACCTGACTCACACTAACTAAAATATGTGAAATTCTCGCTCAAGACTCGGTCTCTTCTTTTTAATCGCCACTGTACTTTATTCACACCTTATCCCTATGTTGCACGGACAGTGAGGCTGTACCAAACATACCTAATTTAATATTGTTTCCCTTACCTTTTTAATTTTAATTGTTTTTATTTTTATTCGTTTGTGCTAAGTGGTCCTTCTGATCGATCGGAGCCCTGGATTGCAGCCCAAATCCGTCCGAAACAATAACATTAATCGAACTGATTTTGTAATTATCGCTTATTGCTTAAAGTCTTGTTGTTTTTCGGTATAAAATGGTTTAAATTAAACGCTTTATAATCATCGTAAATTTTAATTTAAACATAAATCAAATAAAACGAGCCATAATTTATTGTTGTATATCTAAATAGTTTTCAACTACTCGAGGGATGGACGTTTTTAAAATTTCATGATTGAAATTCTGGACGACAGTATAACATTCTTTTTTATTTTAATCAACTCTTAAATTGGTAATAAAAACAACAGGCAACTAATATTTCGAACATGTAGAAGAAAATTTTTAATTTTTATTTTTATATACAACGACTAGAAATATCAAATATATATATGTTATTCACTTCTATCTATTTCTTCTTCTCTTCAACGTTTTTTTTCAATCTTTCGTTGGTATCATGCTGGGTTTCAACTATATGCATTTTCGTTTTATGTTACTGTCTGTATTCTAAAGGGTCGTATATCACAAACAGGTTGTTCTTTAGGTGAATTAACCGGAGATGGTCCAAATACTTGCGACATAAATACAGAAATAATTACAACAAATTAACAATAATTCATCGGACTGTCTTACATCCAACTAGATCAGAGGCGCTCTACATATCATTTAAATAAAAACATTTAAAAATTTCTCTTATTTTATTTACTATGTTTATTTAATAATTATTTCTAGTTTCATCGATATTTTACGCAACATTTCTTATTTATAATAACACGAATAATATTAACAACAATAAAATTGAGTTGTTCACATTTCAGTACGCCCATGATTTCGATGTAAAACAATCCGATCGTGCATTTCGCCGATTTTAATCTTTTCCTCCTCTTATATACAACATATATCTACCTATATACCATAACGAATGTAACCAGACAAAATTATAATTTCATGGATAATTTATTCAAAAGATACCTCGAATTCTTTTTTATTATATTTACCAATAGTATTGCCTGTCATCAATGTTTCTGGTGTTGGTCACTTTTAATCATTTCATGTATGTATAATTTTTTTCAACATAAAAAAAGCATGATAAACTGGACAAGTACTTGATGTCGGTCTCTGTACTGTTGCATATGCTTCGATTTATTTCTTAATTGAGAACGATTGGTCCATTTATTTTTTGATATATTATACGCTAATAATACACGTACCTACATGCAGGTGATTTGTTAGATTCTTTTTCTGAAGAATTTATTACACGATAGTGGTTGTTCTTCCGTTCTACAATAATTATCAAACCCCTAGCTTGAACTGAAATCAGAGTCCTCTAAGGCTATTTATAAGCGAGCCTCGTTTTATTGTCTGAAAAAGTGACAATTTTTAAACATCGATTTCTTGGTTATTTTCTGTTATATTCAAACACTGTGACCAGCGTTGAATTGGGCATTTCACAATGCACCCGACAGACTTTTTCATTTTGGAAAATTTTCACGAAATTCTACAGTGAAGAGGAAAATGTCGGAGCATGTCAAAATCATTCAATACAACGTATTATCTACAATTTTAAAGCTAAAAGATCGTCCAGTAGCTTATTTGAAAGCTTATTCATGTGTAAAGGGCATATGGAGCCCCAAAAATCCAATTTTTGAAGATCCAAAAAGTTATTGAACAACAATTAGAAAAAATTTTCCAACTTTTTCATTTTCTCTCAATAACTTTTTGGATTTTCAAAAATTGGATTTTTGGGACTACATATGCCCTTCGCGCATGAATAAGCTTTCAAATAAGCTGCTGTACGATTTTTTAGCTTTAAAATTAAACGATAATGCGTTGTATTGATTTTTTTGATATGCCACTTCAAATGCAATATTGTCAGAAATGAAAAAGAAAATTGAAATTTGAAGAGCGTCTCCCGATGCAGTGGACTTTTCTCGATTTATTCATGCAAATTTTATTAAATTATTTTCACTACACAAGAAGCTGTGCGGCCCCGCTTAACACTAATTTTTTAGGTGAAAAGTCATGATATTCTCAGATATTTGGAAAATCCAATCAGTTTACCACTTAAGTCGGGTGACCCCCAATGAAGAATAAAATTTGTGATCGATTGAGCTATTTTGGAGCTCGATACCTCTTACCGTTTACCAATTACACAACCCAAGAGCTCGCTTATGGAATCTCCATGTAATCGTAAGATAACAAAACCAAGTTCGAGATCACCCTTAATCCTCTAGACTTGAGTCTTTGTAAAGATATTCTTCTTTTATACTGTAGCCTCTTGTTGTTGTTATTTCCTCTATCTTCAATCTTGATCATTTTATTGTAGTTTCGGTATTGATTGATTTTTTCCTGCAAAAAAATTCGTCTATTGTTGCCTAAGGCGAAAATACGTGCGTGTGGTCTCTCTAATGTTGTCGCCTTGTTGTCTATATGTCGGAAAAAAGACGCCAATAAAAATCCAAACGAAAAAATCACAAACACCTGATCCGATTACTTGTCAATTGTTTTTATCTTTAGACTAAATGGAATTTAAATTGTAACGAAATACAATTACATTACAATAACATTAAACAGATTCCCTTAGGAGCGTGTAATGTGCAAACGTCCCAAAAGAATTCAATGCAAAATTAACAGAATGTTAATTGGAAATCGTGCTCTGTCGTCGTCTATTTGATTAATTTAATTTATCGGATAAAGAGAAACAGCACTGCTTTGTTGTTGTTGTTGTTTGTCATTGATGCTTTCCCCCACATCGAGTGAGTATATGTTTAAATAAATTTCCCAACAGACCTCTTATGTCATTAATTAATATTGATGTTGATTATCCGCCGTCAATTTTGATAAAACTCCTACTAGTATTTGTTTAGTTGGAATTATAACTCGGCCATTCATCGACATTTATCTGATAAAAGCCGGTCATTAGTGCTATGTAATTATTCAGACTTTCAAAGTTAATGAAGATTAAGAGATTAAAGTGTTGACATTAATTCAAATCATCATAACTGTATTTATTTGTAATTATGTGAATCGTTTGTCAATATTTCGAAATAGATTTTTTTTTTGTTGCTATATTGAAATTTCTTCTTCATACCTTCATCATCTTTCTATTCATTACGTAAATTCTAATTCTGTGTTTGATTTTCGCAAAGAAAAAAAACACAAATTTCTATTTTTTTTTATTTTATTGATTTAATAATGAGAATCCGTTGATGTTTTCCCATATGTAGATATTGTTGATAGAGAAGATAGCCGAAGATGTGACATCAACGTCGATTTATTAATGTCCTTATCACACGGGATTAATCATAGTTATCTTGGCGATGCATAAAGATTGCACCTCGCACACATGTTGTTCATTTTTACATCAACATTTTGAACACGCTAATGTACTTTTACAACAACAAAAATTATAAAGTCGACAAGATATCTTGCACCTTAGCATGTATTTATATGTCCCCACATAGATATCTATATGTGTATGTATTTGTCTATGTTTATACAACCATAATGTAATTTATATGTGGCGTTTTTTGCATCAGTCCACCTCTCGAGACTATGTCCAAGTTCATAATGTCAAGCCGATGTTTCTGACTAATTGCTATGTGTATAGATTCCTTTAAATCGTCCCGTTATCCTATAGCCACAACACCAAAAACAATAAAAAATAATAAAAATCGGGAGGTATTATTTGATCGCCTACACGTACAAGCTATCATTAAATGATTAATATTGTTTGATTTATGCAATGGGATTTGAATATTTTATTTCGTCTGCCAAACAACTATACTACCAGATATTTTTTTGTATTAATCCATCAATTTGGCATGGCGGAGAAAGACAAGAAGGGGAATTTAATAGAATCGTTTGTAATTATCTCCGGAATCGAACAGAACCATTAGAATCGAAAAATAGAAAAAATAGTTTTTAATGTTGGTAAATTAGCTTGGTTGATAAATCAATTTCAGGCTGCACTTTACACCTATGTGGTAACGCAAACACGATGTAAATTGCTAAATGCCAATAGTATGCATAAAATCACAACTGAACAACAATAACTTCAAGCTCACGTCTCTATAACTTCGAATATATTCAAGAAATTTTAGTATCCTTGTTTTTTATGTATTTCTAGATGTTTGAATATTTTCTGTATTTTTAGTTCTTTTTTGTAATTTTCTTCAAATGCTGAATTATTAGACTTATTTATGTTCGTGGTAGTACGCATTGTGTGTAACGGCATCCGCCCCATCTTTATCGTTAAACAATACTAAAATCAAGCGACTCCTTATAAACGGCCGATTTGCTGTTAGAAAGGTGTTAGTTACATTTAGAGAGAAAGATTGTTTATGCATTGTCTTCTACGCTTCCTTATTGCATCATCAAGTATGTATGATGATTACAGTGTGTGTAAATCTAGGAAATCGTCATCAACGTCGCGAAATCTCATTATACACAAACTGTTATTTTTCATTCTCTTTTATACATGTATAGAAAACGAATCGTCTCGTTTCTAGTTATTGTTGAATTTTATTGGAAATTAAGCAACGCTAGAAATCAATGATTAGTAATACGATGCCTGAAGCGGTATATAGGGATGTTGATGATGATGATGATGATGACTGAGAATATGTGTGTACACACGTCGCGAGAGCTAAAGCTGATGAGTTTAGTTGTTGTCAGTTTTGGAATTGCAGGTGCCATCAATGTGGGAGTGCCTGGGACCGGGTCATCAGGTGAAAGTGTACGCATAGATGGTAGATCACTAGCTTATGTATATTGATGTGCTTATATGTATGTATGGACTCTCCTAGTGGGACATTATTCTATAGCCGTGGGAATCCGAGTGGTCCATTTCTGTGAAAATTCAGTCCGCGAATACCGGAATTCATAATCGTTATCTTATCAATTATTATTAAAATTCCATCGTTGGTAGTCAAAAACCCCAGTAGCCTTATTCTTCTATACCGCTCCTTTGTTTTCAAAATACAAGGCTAGGCTATGCCACTTGACTCGAGTAGTTCTACAATTAGCTCGTCCTCGAGAATATGTCACGTATATTGCATGCAAATGTGGGTTACATATTATATTAAATTACATTGCTAATTGCAGTACAAACATATGATACTATTTTGATTTCATATAACTGTCAATAATCAAGAATACTTATTCTATACGGATGAACAGGTATATACACACATATATATATATAAGAAAAGATTCGATCGTCTTTTGTTGCTCATTATGTAAATATTTGTTTAAATTACTGTTAGAAAGTGCGCAATAAATACGATGATCAAGTATAGACAAACAAAAAAAAAAACTGGTTATTTGTCCTGAGATTCGATCAATAGACATTTACAAATCAACGTTAATTTTTAATTGAAACAGACGGGCCGAGAATAAAAAACCCGTAAATGTAGGTAAAGTTTCTTTTTCGTCCCCAAAATTCAAGCACACACAATTCCTATATTGTTGTTAGGTATACCTATAAGAGAACATGTAGGATGAATAATGAACTCCGGGCAGAGATTGAGATAAAAACCCTAATGGAGATAAGATGAAAGGTGCCGCTGTAACCTTCAAAGTCCATCTTGTGACCTCTCACCTGTATAGGTTAACATTGTAATCTATGCACCTTGCAATAGAAATATATCTGTTGCACAATAATGTTCACATAACTATCCTAGATATTTCACTATTTTTTTTTCTTTATAGTCTTCTATTTGTCTCTCTCTTCATCTTTATCTTCAACATAATAATATTCAATTCAGTATTGTGTTAAACTGTAAAATAAATGACAACAAGTCACAGCTATTATGGAGCTTTTATGAAATGGTAATGAGCGACTTTCAGGGCACGATTTTTTCCTTTTACTATCTCCATAAGTTGATGTGTTGTTGTTGTTATTCAGAAAATAAAATAATAATTTAAAAGAACTCAACTTGGGGCTCATTAGCATTGAAGTAGTTTTCTATTTTGGACGCACCTTTAAACTGTCTCGTGTCAACGACTAAAATTTCAGACTTAATTAATTTATTAGCGTATTTCTCACCCCCTCCTGGTCTCAACTTTTACAACAATTTTTTCTTGTCTTGTCTCATTCGCTTCATCGTCTTTCAAATCTTCAACTTTGACCTAATCTCACTGGTTATAATAATTGATACTCATTGACAGTATCTGATTTTGTAATCGATGTCACACCAAATTAGCCGGCTTCAATGATACATTAGAAAGAAGAAGGTGATAATTAAATAAATAAAAATATAGCGGAGAGATCGGTTTTATTTTTTCTAAGAAAAAAATGTGTGAAATTTTCAATATTGTATAAATAAAACAATTAATTTATGCGACGAGACAATTTCGACATTCTTTCAGGTCATCTGCTATATAATAAACCAACGAAATTTACTAGACCTCTATGTCACACATAACGGAAGATGGGAGGCTGTAAACTATTCAAATAAATTACAAAAGTGTGCGTAGGTTTAGCGAAAAACATAACCAATAAACAACAACCACCATCAAGAATAAATTTTACACATTCTATTTTCTAGTTCTATTAAAACAAATAGTACCTACATTAGTTTTAATAATATGTGTAATTTTCTGTTGAAGACAACAACGCGGTAGTAGTACTAGTAATAGTAGGTAGTAGTAGTAGTACCCAGTACTAGGATATTTGAAACCAGGACTCGGTTGCACTTAATTACTCGATAAATGATCATCTTGATAAAGATAGGAAATTGTATTTATACATGTATGGTGGGTATTCAAACAATAATAATATTTCTCCAATGTAATGCGGTGTATAATGTACAAAACTAGCAACATTGTACACGATATTTACACTATAATTGTCATCTGTATTGTAAGTATTCTTAAGATATTAAGTAGCAAGATGAGAATCTTCTAATCAGATCTACCAGTTTATTTATCTTATTTTCATTCCGTTAATTAAATGCATGGACTACATTCTTTCTTTGATTAAATGCACATATTAGAGAGTGTTAGTTACAATAATTGATATGTGGTCTTCGACCTTGTCTGAGAGCTTTGTGGGAAAATTGTTAATTTTTTTAAAATTTAAATTCTAAAAAAAGTAGACTGATTCAGATATTTGTGGTGAGAGCTGCAGAATTGGAGCTTCTCTAAGCTATTTTAGTACAGCTTAAAATTATCTTTGACTTATTCAAAAGCGAGCTTCTTAAACTTTTTTTACAAGAGTCTGGAGAGGAAATATAAATAAACGATATTTTCATTATAATATAGTGACTATTGGACAGAGAATACATCTAGGTCTTTAAATCGGGCAAATTTTTAGATGAAAAACACATTCAACTTAGCTAAATTAACTGAAATTAAAGTCTAATTGGGTGTCTATCAGAATTATTATTAGATTCTTAGTAATAGCTGTATCTCTTATCTTTAATCTCAAAGCATTATCAATGAAAAATAAATTCACAAAGTCCAAATTATGAAAAATATCAATGAAGGTTCAACACTTACAGCTAAGCTACTATTGATGATAAGATTTCCATACAGAGAACGTTAATTTACATCAGAAATCGTTGGGACTGTCTCGGCAAATTTTAAAAGAGCTTTTAATATTGGTGTAAAATAAATGTCAAGTTTGCATCTAATGTGCGCTTATTTCAAAATTTATTCGTGTCCCTAAATTTTCTTCTTCTTTGGTTCTTAACCTGCTTGGTTAGCACTTTTTGGGTCGGCTTACAATTTTCATTCTCTGAAACTATATGTCATCAAGTTTCTTGTGGATTTTTCCAGTCTTGCAATGTTGGTCGACTTCTTCCTCTTTTTCCTTTTAGAAATTTTGAATCATCCATCACTTAGCATTTATTTAGCAGATCTAAATCGTTCGAACCGTGCGTTACTTCTATTTTCTGCAAAATAATTTTAAGATCCTATTTTATTCTTTCTTGTGACCTGTAGATCCCTTCAAAACTAGTCTAAAAACGCATTTTGGACCTTGCTTGAACATTTGGCTAAACAGAAATTGTTTTTATGTTAGCTTTCACAGAGTGTTTAAAGTCCTTAGTTTATGAGAAATGTGTGTTCCTGTTCTAAACATTAAACATAAAATCTCATCAGAGGATGTGGAATGGTAACGATTTCGAGGTAACGTGTGGTGTAAGAGCCCTAAGAAGTGTTTACCAGGAATATTCTCACACCTCCTCCAACAACTGTATCACCTACAGGTGTGAGTCACAATGGGATTGCCTGTAGAGGACGCTCCTTATTTTGCTCTCTCACACACATTATATTTAAATTAAATTAGACATGATTTATATTCTTGTAGAATATTTACGTGGGAAATGGGTAAGTGATATTTTCTACTAGATAAACTAATAATAACTAATCGATTAAATAATAATCTTAATTGATAAATATACCAATATACTATAGAAAGATATAAGAAATAATGTTTCTTATACTTTTATTCTATGTAATAGAAATTGATTTGTACAAGTTTCTTTTTTGGGATATTCCTCTTTCTTTACCAACAATCAATATGATTGTAGTTGTGTTTAATTTGTTGTTATAATAGAAACTGCATGTGAGTTCTAACCGCAACGACTACTGCTAGTTTTTGTGCTGCCGACAAAGCTACTGAACAATTCACTTTCATTATGATTTTTTCAGTGAGATTTATTGTTTGCTCAGATGATGCATCATTATTATTACTATTATTGTTATTCATTCTTTAATCGAATAAGAATTTCAATAATTTAACGAAAACTTGCATTAGTATTCAATGTTATACTATATTTCAATAATAAATCATTGAATGTCTCTTTTTTTTCCATGTTAATAATAGTCGGTTGTATATGTAATATAAATGTAGGCTGTACAAATCCTGTATCTGTTGATATTTTTCAAAGTGTGACTTGTATATAACAAACCAACGTGCCTAGCTCGTGTTAGACACCATGATTGATACAGAATTCAAATCTGATATGGTTTTAAAAATGTATTCTATGTTTGTGTTGAAGATCTAATTTATCGTGTGTTTGTGGCGGCATGTTATTTGAAAATGTAAACGAACACGACCGCTAATGTGGGGACGACAATGTTGCTTGACTTTGACAGGACCGGGTGTCAACTTTAGCACAACAACAATCCTTTATAAAGTCACTCCCAACTTGTAGGAACAAAAGTAATTGCTCTGATCATTTCCATTTTTTTTTTTTAATACTATTACTAATACAACACAACAATAAAATAGAGAAAAATAACGAATATTGTGTGGGGCCATAATTAGATGCCGAATTCAACAATGAAAATTATATTTAAACGCAACAATAGACCGTAATGCTAAGCTTAAGGAAAATTTGATATGTACTATAACAGAGGCGGCCCAAATTTGCATGAATAAAATATACAACACCTCGATTGTTATAAACGCGATGAAAGAACTTGTACAAAATTAATCTTAATGATATTTTTTATTATCGTTGAATTATATGGATCAGACAATTAACCACCCACATCTATCTATTTAACGAGTTTAAATGGGGCGAAACGAAATTATTATATATTCTAAACGTATAAATTTTTTATGCGTTCCAACAATCTGCATTGTTGATGGATTTTTTTCTTCTTCTTCTCCATATAGACTCTTTTCAACTGTTGGCACGTGAAAATACCGCAATCATTAATCAACTATTATTGTATGTCATTATGAAATCATGCATGCTAATTTAAATTTGACAAGTTATAATATATTATCTATCGTCGAAATAAACGAATTAGTTCAAGACGATGTGATGTATGTCTGTACACAATCACTGTTATTATTACAATATAAATTCAAATAAATCCGGGTCTTATTCTATGCCATCCTTTAACTGTAAATGACATCGTCCACAGTTACGATTGCAATTGAAGAAGAATAATTGATTTAAATCACTGAGTTTCAATTATAAAAATATACGGGCACTTTGGTGGTGTTTTAAGGATATATTTGAACACTGTAATTTTTTTATCGACCGTTGATTGCAAATAATATTCAAATTATCACAGTTATAAAAAATCTAATCAGTAATGGCTATTATGTGTATTAACAACAGTTCGATTGTGTGGTAAAACGGGCGAAACGAAAGGAAATTCATTCACAATTGTCAATCAAAATTCATTATAAATTCTCACTTCTGACATGAAAATTGTGCAAGTTGTGATGTATTAGAGATTTCTTAAAGGAACGTTTTTTCTTCATCTCTTGTGTGTGTTAATCTGTTGTATGTACATTTATCGACAATTAATTCTATTAGAATAGATAATACGATAAAAATATACTATCGCGGACAACATACAAGGTCAAAATATCAAAGTAAACATCATGTATCGAAGAAGAAGAACCTTTATGTTCGGAATTCTTTTTTTTTCTATATAGTATATAATATACGATATAAGTGCACAAGCTATTCAACTGTCTGAAGTAGACCCACCTATATTTACACTTTAGACATGACTGACCGTGTGAAAGAACATGAAGTATGTGCGAAAACAATACCATAACTATATGACAGTGCATATTTGTGCCCTTCAAACCAGGGGTGGGCCAGAGATCTTAATGTTCGATATAACAACACCTACCACATAGTATACTTAATGACACTTGTAGCTCCACTCTAGACAGAAATGAAAAATTAAAAATTATAAACATTATTCAGAACGGAAAATACATCCATTTTATTTTTTAATGATCCTGAACAGCTCAATAAGTCAGGATGAATTGAATCCAAGTAAGGTGTGAGCAAATCGATTCTACTTTCAGGAAAAAGCAGTGTATCTTCAAGGTATTCAAATTGCGACTTTGGTTATACATCTATTAATTAACAATGCATCATTATTTTCCATTGAAGAGAAAAATCAAAGACAATAACTGTATATAGATAGAATAGAAAGCATTGTGGTTGTTGTAGTGTTTTAAGATTTTGTAACAAAAACTTCAAGATTACTCATAAATCACAGCGTGTATTGCATGCTTACTGTTAAAGTGTTCGTTATTCACTTCTAGCATTCTAGAGAGTAAGGGAAAAAACAACACTATAGTAAAATAAAAATAAAATAAAAAAGCAATACAGGAAAAAGAAATAGACGTATTGTCTTTAAAACTGAACAACAACTATTAAACTAAAGCTATAAAGACCGTGTCTAGAATGCCTTCTTGTAAATGAATAATATTGATAGAGATTCTTGTAATAATTTCCAAGTTGAAATCAATTTCGTTATCATTTGTGTCATAACCTTTTGAACGATATTTATTGCAAATTCTATTCCCATCACATAAATTAATACTAAATCATATACAACTATAAACGGTGATGTTTATATACCATTTAGTGCTTCTCTTATAGTACAGGAAGGTGTTCAAGACTGGTTCATCTATAGTGAAAATTATTTGTTACAGTGGAAGGAATGCTAAGATATAAATATCTAGAACAGATTATATGAGAGAGAATTTGTATATATGGTCTGGTAGTTGTAAGATTCTAGTGTATTACCCCAGGGAGTCTGATATAAAGTGAATTTAAAATCAGCCACATAAGAGAAATATAAAGTTTAACGTTAGTTTTTACTGTTGTATAGGTACCATACTGGCATTTACACCATATATAGATTATACTGTATGTATACTATATACATTTATACAGTCGAATACAAATCAGTTGAGATGACGTTATTGGTTCTGGTACAAATCGAGTACCGACTGTAACCTACCAACAAAAAATTTATATAGAGAAAACAACACAATATAAAATACTGAAATTGTTCCATTGGTCTGTAGATTTTTCGATGATCCTGTTTGCAATGAGACAACACCATAGTATACAAGATGTAGATCTCTCTTTATATACACACTGTGAAACCTTTAAAAAGATATAAAGTGATTGATGTTAGAAACAGGCCAACTGATGGACTGTGAAACCTGAGTGATTGGTTTTGTGTGATAAATGAGATATCGTTCACTTAGTGTGTGAGATACCGGTTATGACAAGATAAATGGTTGGTAAAGATGAACAACTAATTTTTATTTTCAAACCATCTTATTTCATATAGATATACATACATATAAATAATTGTATTTTAAATGAATTATTCTAAATGTACGTATTAGAAATATATATAATTTTTTTTTTAATGGATACTATTAAATATATCGAGCAATGATGTGAACGTTCAGCACGTCGACTGGCTACTATCACGATGTTTCCTTCGAGTAGCACGATTTGATTTTTGCCATTTTAACACATGTCATGATCTATTTTTACAGTAGAGAAAATATTAGCTTGACTACTATTGCATTTATATACCTATATATTTTCCAGTAAAGCCATAAATCCCTGTTTTACTATATTTATTTATACTTACACGTAAAGTTGTTAGTATGAAAATATATGTTGAGAAGGTGGAAAATATTCGCCTTAGGAACACTTTTTTTTAATATAATAATACAACAGCAAAAATGATAGAAGAAATATTAAATATACTCTTCAGTTCCGCACAGGATATTCAAATAAGCCGAACTAATCTTTGAATAATTCCTTATAATCTCCGTGTATAATGTACAGTAGCCTTTACAGGTCACATACAGACGAAGGTCAATCAAGAAGACTTCACTGTCTATAATTACGAAATATGCCGACTCAATTTAGAGCAAATCCAGTAGCTGAAACTAATTTAAGATTGTATTATTCCCATGTTATTTCTATTATTATTATACAACAAAACCAATTGGAATTCTCAATTATTATCCATTATTTGTTGTTCTATTATAGCATTGAAGATTTGTCAAATTTCACTTCGATTTCCACTGTTTTATATAGAACTATTAGATGTCTTAAATCTCTTTGCCGATATCTAAGCAAAGCTATATACAGAATAAAATAACTCAGCAAGAGCGATAAAATGAGGCACATGTATTCAAGTTTCTCACAGCACGCTGCGAACTACTGGAAAGCTGACAACATCTAATAATTTAATAGAAATACACACAAAACATTTGTGTATTTGTGTGTGTATTAGTGTTTTTATAGAAATATTTTTTTCAATAGAAAAATTCCAGGTCATCAGGGAAACTTATAAGTTAATGTCGTGCCATAGTAGTTGGGAAATTGAAATTATATTATAGAGTTTTTCCATCAAAAGCTCCAACATTTTGTTGTATATCATTGGTGGATTCGTGACAGTATGGCACACTAACATCGTTTACTCGTTTCAACAAATAATTAACGTTGCAAATAACATTTATACATATAGATACTGAAATATTACATTTAGACGAGAAATTTCTAATTATTTTCTGATTACTGTTTCGTTACTGTAAATCTCAACATGATGATATACATACACACAAAAAAAGGAATTGTAATCGGTCAACTGTCAGAATTACAACGTTTTTTCTTATAAAATCCAGTATGTGTTATAATACACACTCGAGGCATTACGTAAATTAACATATCTCTACCTCTTTAATTGTTCTTTTTACGTTAAAATTTATTTTCATGAAGAATCACTTGCAATATTTTAAAACACTCATGTAATAATTATAGCGTCAAGAATCGCACAAATACAATCGTTAGAATAATTACAAAAGAACTAACATCTTATTTTAAGACTAGAGACGACTTAATCTCAAGAAAAACAAACACGTTTCCCCATTGGCGAAAAGTGTTTAGAAAATGTGACATCGGTTTCTATTTTTAGTGAAAAAAATTGACAACTTCTTTACTGTTGCACTGTTAGGATAGCAAAAAAATAACAACAAGGAAGGAATTATAATAAAAGATAAAACAAGTAGAGAACATTTTACGATGGTGCTAAGAAGCATTTTCTGCTTCAAATTCAATAGGTAATATAAACACGTGTTGGTGATTTTTTTCTAATCTAATAGAAGATTCTTCCAGGACTTGTAAGTAATTGGCAATAAACTTGAAATGCTACAAAGTAACATATACAAACACATAAGACACTACAATATAACATACGAACAAAACGATATTTATTAAATCATGATTATATTCGAATTACATTTGAATAGAATCGATAATTTCGTCCATATTTCCTCTACTATAGTTTGAATTTCAAAGGAAACCACACACAAACACGATACAACAACAACAACAACAAAAAATAGATTAAATCAAACAAGACGTTACTGTAAATACGCTAGATTCATCTGATTTGACATTTATTATATATGGTAGAATATGACTTGGAGTTTGTCATACATGTCGGTATTATCATAGAAATACGACGATATGTCAAGTGAATGCATAGCCTGAAATGGTGAAAAAAAGCTGCCCGGCAACCGGCCGAGCTCGTGCGTGCTATGGAAAATTTAATCTTTTATTTATACAAACAAAGACAAAAAAGACATTGTAGAGTTTATATTTCTTCTGACATTGTAACGTTTTTGTGCTTGCAAAAATAGAGAAATCTCTTGTTGAACATATACAACCTTATTACATTAATTATCGTAAAATTTTCGTTATTGTCTCAGTGCTTGTAAAGATTTTAACGAGCACTGAAAGTTTACAGTTCTAATAATAATTAAGCCCCTTATCTAGACGGACGCGTTAAACAATTAACGAAAGCTTAATTGGTTGCTATTGAAAATTGAACAATGCATTCTATAGGGAGACTAGTCTTTGACCAGTTTAAAGTATATATAGATAGAGAGTGGTCTTATCGGGTGAAAGATAGTTGTATGAATATTCATACTTGTCGTTTTATATAAAACGTATACTTATCTAATACTCATAAACACAATTGATAGCCAATCTATATCGATTATGTCTATTATATTGTCTTGTTAAAATTCCAATCAACTTTTTCAATTAATTCATTAATTAATTACTTCATTATACTATGATAGATTTTCTAATCTATCACCGTAACATTTTCACACAATAGATGAAGATATTTTCAAATGAGGATGAAAAATACGCCTTCACAAATCCCTCTTCTACTATCCTACAAGTTGAACTTATATAAGAATAAACAAGATTTGTCGATTAAATTTTGAAAATGTGACGATCCGCAAACACTTGTATTCTAATTAAATTTTGTGTTGAATAAAGGCCATCAAATTTGCCTTAGATCTTTATAAAGATTCTTGCAATTTACAGTACCGTTATCGAGTTATTGTTAGTGATAATAACATTTAAACATTCTACGTCAATTATAGGCAGGACAGTTACAAACCGATCTTTGTTTCGTATTTAAAAAAAAGCTACATTGAATACTCTCTTTTATAATTTTCCCGATAAGATGAAATGGAAGCTTTGCGTAGTAGATATTTACAAGAATTAAAAGAATGTATTACAGTTTAACATTTAATCCAAATGTTGATCAGACACACAGACTGGTTGCTCTTCTTGTTTGTTGTTGTTCTTCTTATACTCCTGTTGGTAGATATACAGGCCAGACTCAACTGCTTTATTTATGGCAATGCATAGAAGTACAGTATCGAAATCTGTTGTATACATATGTGCATTCCTATAAATTATCGTCATTGTGTTTAAATAATTTATGTTGAAATGGCCGGAAGGTCGACATGGTGAATTAGTTGAAACTTCAAAAGGAATTTTCTACCTTTGAAATTTTTTAAATTGATCCAGTTTGGTGACCGTTAACGGATTAAAATCGAATTTTTGTTGAATTGTTGTCTTTCGATATTTTAACAGACGAATTGTTGAATCCTTTATTTTTCATCGTTGGTTGTTTAGAATAAGAAAAATAAAATAAAATAGTATATGCTTGTAAATATAGTATTTACTTAATAACCTTGTTCGAGATGGTTTTTATTCTGCATACCAGCATCCCAAAGATTGCCGATACGTGTTCACGTTCGCATCACCATATCGGGCGAAGCGTGATATGTATAACACAACCCAAATAATTGGTTATAATAGTTCAGGTTCAGATCGTGTGAACAGACAAAAGATGTTTGCAATCATCAACAACCGAATATGATTCTCTCACGGGCGCCACTCTATCCCCATCTGAGCTTGAGCTTTTTTGCTTTAAATTCATCGTTTTCTGATATTATTTCAACTACTTCAGATTTGATGTCTGATCAATAAAGTTCAATATGGGAGATTTCTACAGTTTGGTTTTTTTAGTCGTTGTTTCTTGCGGCATTTGGAAAAGACGAAAGAAAATCTTTTCGTATGTAATAAGCACGCCGACGTCCTACAAATACGTGATTTAACACTATCTAGTTATGTTATGCAGTCGGTACTCTTCTTTTCTCTGTGTGTTGATGATTGTAAAATAACAACAACAATAAGGAAAAAATTCAATACACAATAACAGTACATTGGATGCAAGAAAATAATTATCATTTGAACTGTTGTATATGTGTATATAAGAGAAAGAGATGCGGTAGTTTTTTTTTATCAAGTGATGTGCAGGAGGCGGTATGCTCCATTTATATGGAGATGACTATAGTTCTTATGCAGAGGAGCATACCATACATTGCCGGTGTATTCAATTATTAGCTTTCTAATAGGGAAATTTGTATTTCATCTTTAAAACAACAACATATCAACATTCTTCTAATGTGACTTTCTTAATCATCGTCAATTTTTTTTTTGCTTTTTCTAAAGAAAAACAATCAAATTGTAAATATCTCTCAATAAAGCAAAACGTCTTGTTTACTTGATGATAGTTTTCTTTCATACATAGTAAAACTAACGGAAACACGAAACTTGTAATAAAAATTCTATCTCGTTTGAATATCTTTTCAAAATACGGTTAGACTAATCGATGATATGCCGTGTGAATTTATGATTTTTTGTTTTCTATCTTCCTTCAACTTGGAAAATATTATATTTTTATATACAAAATAGATGATTGATATTATTATACTTTCAAATTTCAGCCACAAGTACCTCAGTGTGTTAATTGTCAAGGTCGGTAACGGCACAGGTACAATCACGACTTTACCCTATTTAGATCAATCTTACATACCGTGACATCGTGCGACTTGCTCTACACACGACCACAATGACTTTATCATGATACATAATAATTATTAGAAAAGTATCAGTATCGACTATATTATTATCGCCAAAGATGGTATCGCCTTTGGCATTATATGAAAACTGAACATTACACCAACACCCTCGAAAATACCAACAATTTCATATTATTGTAAGTAACTATACATTGAAATTGTCACCCATAGATTCCATTCAATTTTAATCGATTATTACTGTAATGTTGATTAATAGACAAAATTTCCAAACACGAAAATGTGCGTCTGGTAGTATTTAGGGGTCGTTAAAGATCACGAAAGACCTTTGCATTGCACTAATAATCTGCATCAGCAATCAACATCGCCGATCACTTTCGCTGCTTGTTTTTCTTTTATACAAGATTATATTATCACGATTTCAACTTTAAAATGTTCAACTAATAGTTTCAAGTGTTCGACGAATAATAATAATAATAATAACAGCAACAACAACAACAACAACAAGAAGAACAGCCGCATGATGATTGATGAGCAAGTTTCTATAGTTTGAATCCTGCAACGAAAATTGATTAATTTTTCGGCTTTAGTGATAAAAATTGATGGTTTTTTGATTAACCTTGGCACAGTATTTGGAATGAATTATTTGTTTATTTGATTTCTTATTTAAATGAAACCGTTCACTTTTTTCATCTCTTGTTAATTGATGGTGAATAAGAGCGAGATTATATTAGATTTACATATACAGGTATATAGTAAATGGATTTCTGATGATTAGTGGTAATAGTGTAATGTTATGTAAATTTGCTCATTAATGGGTAAAATGTTAGGGAACAAAAGGCGTCTTGTATTGACGCATAAACTGCTAATTATAACACAACGATGAGTATAAGGTGAACATGGCGTTAGAGGTAATCTTACAACAGTAATAAAGACGTTGTTCAACCAATGTATCCTGATAATGAATCTGAAGCATCGTGTTTATGTAAATTCTATATCAGAACAAACAAACACTGTTACCGTAGGTCTATAGTAATTATAAAGCACTGTCCTGGACCTGTATTGTCTTATCAGATGGGATACGGTAATTGACTCATTACATTGTGGAGCGTCTAGGTGTGTACTAGTAAAAAATTTCTCGCCGTTAAGATAAGAAACTATTGCTACCTCCTTAACTAAACTCTCTTTTCTTTTCTTCTTTTTTTTTGTCTTGTTACTTTCTCACTACTGCTACCACTTACTATATACATGATAATATCGATGGTCGTTTGCAAAATACCGATAAGACTTATGGTACATTCGTTACCTCTAATGTCACTTATACTTGTACACGATTTATAGTATTCAATTCTGAATGGGATTAATTTATTTTTAGTTGAAACTATTACCACTATAATTGGCAATAAAAACAGCATCTGGTGTAATAACAAAAATTCAACAACCATAGACCAGGAGCTATTATCTAACAAACAGATACTGCAAATTTTACGCTTGTTATAGTAAACGATTACGAATAAATCGCTTCAAATTAACGTTATTCAAATAGAGCAAAATTTGCCAATTTCAACAGATTTACAGCGATCCATCATGAAACGTCTCAATATTGAAATGAATGAGGTGAAGGATGTAAAAGGAACGGATTTTCGTGACATTTTTGCATTAAAAATCTTAATCTATTTTACATACCTGTTTTACAATTCAAAGGTGGACATTATCACGATTCTACACTATAAAATTTTCGATAATGTTATTATTAAACAGAAAAAAAAACACATCACGATAGAAAACCCATTGGTCTATTTTCAAAAAAAAATTAATAACAACAATATGTGCAATAAAACGTAGAAAAGATCAGGGCTATTAGAGATTCTCACTCTTTAATTCTGTATATAATCTATAGATTTTTTTATTCTTGTCCCAATAAGATTTTGAAAATCGACTAACAGACACCACTCACCAATTTATCTACAACATGTCAAATCAAACCTTTAAATTATCGTTAAATTTCACATAATTAATTTTAATTCAGAGCAATCTCTTGATGATAATTGGTCAGGTTTAGATGAGTCCAATTACAGTTTCTGATAATACCTGAGGGGGCTTTTCTATCAAGAGAGTTTAGACAGAACGTGACTCATCATGGAGTGGTTCTCGATCCTTTTTTCTGCATCTTTCAACTTTAAATTAGTTATTACAAATTGTATTCATATGTGTATGTGTGTGTGTGTGTGTTTATAAAATAGACGAAATAAAAAAATATGCACATCATGCATAAAGTGTTTCGTTGCTCTTCGACGTGGGAATCTTTACATATATGTAGAGCATCTTCCACATATCTGTATATGTACACACGTAGTCTTATATATGTGTATGTATGTATATAAAATAAATCTTGTAGATTTGGTTAAAATGGAATGACAGCTGACAGGAATATCAGTTGGTGAACATCTCCATGGGACTCCAACAGAGAACGAACTGGAGGTGGCGCTTATATTGTGTTCGTGTATGTAAAACTAGAAAATCTAATCTGATTTACACATATCAAAACATGGAAATTGGAAAGGATGTGGTTGAAACTACGGCCTGTCACAACATTAACAGTGAAACAACTCTTGATATTGTTTATTTCACTTTATTCTTGAGCACCTACTAAACGAAAATTAAATAAAACTTTAAAGAATCGCTCTACTCATCTGCCCTTCAGAAGACTACCACGTCTTTCATTTTTTTTGTTATGAATTTGTGCTTGTCTACAGCTCATCATCAATTCTGATTACGTTGTTTGGCACGTTTGTTGGTCAACTAGATTTCATCGATAAAAGCTTTATAAACGTGACTATCCTAACCGAGTGACTAGCTCTATGAAATGGAACCATTTTTCTTCGTTAAGACCACAAAAGCCGTCCAACAACCTTTCAATGGTTGATGATGCAAATAAACAAACTAGTTTGCAAAATTACAAATAGAGATCAAAATTTAGATTGAGATTTCCATGGAATTCGGCTTGTCCAATAAAGGTTAACTTTAAAAATGAAAAATTAAAATTTATAAACATTGAAGACGACAAGATTCTCCACTTAATTATTACAACTATTTTAAAATCAATTTTCAAAGACTACACACACTAATTGGCTAGCGATTCCAAAAATGTTTCAATGATTTGTAGGGTGGTCCTTGGAGATTTTTTTAGCAAAATTAGAGCCTTGTAGCTCATTAGTAAGTCCGTCAATAACATTTATTTTGAGCAACAACGCAATTTTCAAAACAAGCTGCACTTCTAAAATGTTTGTTGCTTGTTTTCGTTTGTTCCAATTGTTCCAGAATACAAAAAAAAAAAATCAAATGTTGTGAGAGTCCTCCAGTCATTTGAAGTCATTGTGCAGCGAATTTTTGAAATTTGCAACGCGCATTGTTGGACTGGCTTACAAATGAGCTACGAGGCTCTAATTTTGCTAAAATTGTCTCTAGAAACTGTCCTGTAAATCCTTGAAATATTTCTAGAATTACTTGCCAACTAATAGGAGTTTCGTAAGAATCGACTACATTTAAAAAAGACAGCCTTGTATATTGGAAGCGAGAGGTTGATTCAAAACGAGTCTTATTTTTATGGTATGTAGAATAGACACAAGTAATGCATTTATCATAAAAATTAGTCTATCTTGACTAGCTCATTTGCAATTGTTTTCAATAATAAATTATTTATGAGAAACGGTGATATTTTATTGGAATATTTCAAATATTTTGTAAGATGAAATTCTCGAAACGGATCTTATAATATTTATCAATTAATTTGAGGATTTATCAACGTTTAAGATTATCAAGGTAATTAATAAAACGACAACGAAATTCTCCTAACTTTTCACCTTTCAATTTTGGAAGGCTTCTCAATATGCATCGTGTAAAAAATGGTGGATGCGCCTGGTTTTACTTGTACTGTTTTTATTGTTATTCTAATAGATAACAATCTGTTTCTAACGCTCTATTTATATGGCATCGGTAATATCCGCTCGCGTTTCAAATGATATACAGCCGTCTATATTCTCATCAGGGATCGATCTATCGCCGATATGGTATAGACGGTAGCTTTTATCGTTCGTGTAGTTTATAAAATACATAGTAAAACATTAAAATGTAAGCTATTTGAAAGCTGAAAGCGTCCGATCATCGGCGTGTCCTGTGAACTAGATGATAGGAAATGAGTTGTGTATGTGTTATATGTGCAAATACAATTATGGAGAGACTAGATGTTTGTGCGTGCAAACTATTTAATTCCATTTCCGCTACTGTTTAACGTTTCAAATACATCATGTTTAAGTTGATGCTTGCCCAGTTGGACAATTTCAAGTTTCTTTTTTATTAACACAGTAAATATATTTCAACACGCATACAAACAAACATACAAGAAACTCCATTCTTTACTATCATAGAACTGAACAAGGCAACCATACAGAACAAAACATGACAAAAAAAAACACGAATCAGAATTGAAAGGAATTAGAAAAGCTGGACACAAGTAGATGGAAATAAAAAAAAGAAAACCGAATCATCAAAGAGCATACAAGTGATGTCTATCCTTTTATGAAATGATTTAAATCGAACACAGTAGTGAAGAGAATGAAAACAAAAATAAAATAATAACTAAAAAATGTATAGGTACTACACGGGAAAAGGATTAAACATCTTTGAACATGTCTACATGTAATCATCAATCAGAACAATAATTTTTATTTTAAAAGAAATTTAATCCTTAAATGCAAAATAAACAATCAATCTTCTAACATTTATTTACCGGACTTATCATATATTCCTTGTTGTCTTCATCATTTATCTAGCTTGATTGAAAAGTTGGAAAGTTGAGTTGAGTGGAGATTTTATACAGTATGTCATTAATAAATTTACAAATTTAGTCATGTACTTTTCCAGTTTTTGCAAATAATCCGTAGATTTATAACAGACAATAGACACCAATAAATAGCCGAGAGATAACGGCCGATTTTGTCTCAGAGAAAATCAAATTATGAGTAGTTTTTTATGACAAAAATGATACTTTAGTGAAAATCGTGAAAACTATCCGCTCTTATCAATAATGTGATTTTTCTATCCATGAAACTGGCTGTCGTGATTCAATCTCACTGGAATTATGGTCGTTTAACTACCCGTTATAATAATTTTTTTACGAAGTGTGACTGATTTCGCCACGAAATGCCGTTTAATAATACCACAAATTTATAGTTTCATTGTCGAATTTACAAATAATTGTTGTTATTCTGTCAATAAATTGATTTATCATTAAATTCTATTGTTACTAATCAATATACTAAATATTATTATTGCATTACCAAAAACAATGAGACTTAAAAATCTTGGCATAAAGATTTCCAAATAAAATTCCCACATTAAACGGCCTAAATTAAAATACAAAGTCACTTATATAAATTTAAATCCAGGGTGGTAAATACTACTAAAACAGTTCAAGAATATTATTGTTCAAAACAAATTTTGTTCATTTATATTTAATATCGCCATTTCAATACGTTTCTGTGTTTATATTTTTACGTTTTCTTTATAATAGCAGTATACATTTCGGTATAATTGGAATTTTCGTTGAAATATTTCTTGGTAACACTATATCCACATCCAATTTTAACGTCGATTTAATTTGACTTTTGGCACGTAGAATTATGTAAATAAATGTCTAATATTGTAAGTGATTATAATAGTGATTTTGATAATGAAGAAGAAATTTGTTTAATTAGCCAGGTCGATAAATTTGTTGAATTTGGAAAAATTAACATGAAAATTTTTATAATTTGCTTATTGATACTGTTGGCGAGTTTACTAACCAATTGTTGGAGGGCTAAGGAAAAAGTTGATCCAAATAAAGGTAAATGAAAATTATTCTTAAAATTTGTATAATATCTTTGAAAAAATCATTAGCTCCAGCTGGTTACTGTTATTCATCTAGTGACAATGTTGGGATTATGAAATTTGATGAAAATAGGAGTATTATAGGAAAATGTGTTGAAGTCTATTGTTCGGGTGATTATATACATTTTTATGGGTATTTTTATTTTTGTAAAGAAATTCAGAGATTTTAACACGATAATTTATTTAGTTGTGAAGTGGTTGAGGCTGTACCTCCTTGCTATGTAGTACCGGGTGATTTAAATAAGTCATATCCTGATTGTTGTGCCAAAGGAAAGTGTCCTTAATTAAAATTGCAAGTGGAAATGCTACCAATCTTATCTTCTATCAATCAGCCAATAAATCACTAAATAAATCAACATGGAAATTTATTTTATCGTATTCTTGTTCCTTTTTTGTTCCCAAACCAAAAAACTAAACAAACACTTCAATTTCGATTTTATCCTTCTCGGAATAAATCTTGACTAGTTAGAGGGAAAACCAGTACAGATTTGGTTTGCTGTACGTTTTTCTCTTTCTTTCACTTAACAGAAAAAAAATATTGATCAGACAAGAGTACCAGATGACTTTTTTGGGATTTAGTCTGTTCTCTTTATGGGTCAAGTTTTGTTGAAATGTTTTGGACATGGATTGCTTTTATACAAGGTACTTTTATCTATCTATATGGGTGCTTAGAACTCGTGTGTGGTCCCACCAACTCTTTCAACACTCTGTCGGCATATCGGTAACTTTATAGAAAAAGAATAAATAAATAAATAAAAAATAAGAAGAAGAAAAAAACAAGAACAACGACAAAGTAATTGAATGTTTTCGGTCTTTATATATATCCATCGATCTATCCATATACATATTTCGTTACAAAAAGTCCTAGATTAGAGCTTTTCATCTTTACATAATTTTCATGTTTTGAAAATAAATTTTAATGTAATCACGTCGTATTTTTACCTAAGAAAACGTAGAAAAATATTAGTCTTGCACAATACTTATCGGAATTAAAGCCTACAAACTGTATAGATACGATATATTCAACATAAATTCCATATAATATTAGACACTTTTTACATCGAACACAAATGTTAATGTTCTATTTCATTTCCAAAGAAACGTTTTCTCTTGTATTCAGTCACGGGATTATATCAAATTTTGTAGAAATTTATATTAATATTAAGCTCGATTATGGGGAATTACTGGACACATTTATAATACAAGATCGAATCTATTATGATGATCGTTTCTTATTTTCACTCTAAAACGAAATCGAAACATCCAGATATTAAGTCAAGCCCACCTACGGTTCATTGGTCTTTTCTTTTTTCATTATTACCATTACTGTTATTACAATTATTAATAATAATATTTTATTAAAAAATTGTGTATATTCTGTAGAATCCAATTATCTTAGAACAATGGATAATAAATTCAGTTTTCTAACGCTGAAAACTTTGGTATTCTGACCGGCTATTAAAATCTCTCATAGAGATTCATTGATATCGATAAAATGTGGCGAATTTTTCTTCTAAATACTTACAATCGAGTTATTAGATAATAATGGAGTGGAAATCTATATGTATAGATATGTATATATAGAAACAACGGTTCATTATTGACTTGAATAAAAACCAACAGATAGTTATTTGAGTTGTGCCGACTAGTAACTATACAGTATTCAGTTATTGTGCAATTTAATTTCAGAAATAGTACTTGTATATACCTATATACAGAATATACGACTATTTCTTCTTCTACTATTACCACTATTTCTTCTTCGTCGTTGTTGTCTTCTTTATCTAATACCACACACATATCATATTTTAAAGAGCTAGATAGATGCAGCATCGTCCATATTATATGCAGCATAAATTATACCCAGTAGCTAAGTACAATATTAGAAGACACATATCAACTAAGCTATAGTATAAGAAATTCTAATTGCATACGAGCCGTTATCGTCGGCAATATGATGGGCTACTACCGTTGTTGTTGTCGTTGTTGTCTCTAAAGGCCGGTCCAGACGCTACGTTTTGCACAACCTTTTGTCTGCACAGTTCAATACGTTGCAGATAAAACGTTGCGTGTAGACAGGAAAAGTGTGCAGTTTTGAAACCGAAGTGAAGACGGTACAGTTGCAGCGATAACTGAGCTAGAGAGCATTGATATGCGTGAACTGTGCGGACAAGACGGCGCATGTAGATGGTAGTCCGTTTTCCGATTCATTTTGTTCCTCAGTTTCTTTGCATGTGCTTGTTACTTTGAGCGACAATGGCTGATCTTCGGCAATGTTCTCGGGAATTCCTCACAGAATTTATTGCATTATACCAAAGTTTCTCATGTATTTGGCATGTCAAATCCAAGGAGTATAGTGACAGGGATAAAAAGGGACAAGCCAAAAATCTTAAAGTTGCTGTTAGCCTTTCGTGTGGTGATATTGCTGTTCTCATACAGGTATTTTTTTTGATGATATGCGGTGTCACTAATTCCAATAAATAAGTATATGTGTCTATGTCCATTCTCAAATAGTTCCGCCAATCATTAGGTTCATCACGTAATTCACGCAGCAATCTAATATGGGAAAAGTACTGTCTTTTTAGAAGCCAGTTCCACGACCACTTTGAACGCCGGGTACTTCTGAGACGTTCCAATCTTTTATTTTTCTTATTAAAAAGACAGCATGCCAAAATTGACCAGAGTAGTACCTCCTCCACGACGATGTCACTAAAACTGTGCGAAATATACTGATATCTCTGAACCGTGTGGACGCTCTTAAAATTGCAACGTTTTCATTCCGTCCTATGACGTAGCGTCTGGACTGGCCTTAACTTATAATAAATAAGAATACCAAGGGTTACCGTTTGTAAATTATGATACTTTAACCCTAACAAAATACCACTAGTAGAAATTATGCAACACTTGTAATAACCATCAATTATCATCTGCATGATAGAAAAGTGAAGAATTAAAAAAAAAGTTAGCGAATTGATTGTGAGAAAAAACTCGTTTACATTCAAGGATTTATATAATTTAACAATTAATATATTGGACAGAAAATTGTGATAATAATTTATATAGAGCTCATCATTTTTAAGAGCCTTGACATTTTATTTCAACGACAATTAATACAACAATTAACGTTTAACTTAGTTCCGGAATAGATGTTGATCAAGTAAATAAAACGATACACGTGGATGGTAATCGTATACAATTTAATTGTCGACCTATTTATTCATTGTGATAATTTTATTAAAAAGGATGTAGCTCTGGAAATATCCTGAAAATTACAAGGACATCTTCTAATTATTACTTTTTAATTCACCTTGATGATTAATCTATTCAACACATTCTATATTTAAAATTAAATAAGGAAATCATCAAAGCAGTTTATTACGATTCGTCTCGTTTCGTCTTCGATTCTTTTCTTTATTTATACTTCCATTTGAAAGGATTTAAATCATAATAAAAATTAACATCAATAACAGAACGGACGATTATTACATCGTAAATTTTCTAATCGTATAAACATATGTGCTATATTTTCCATCGATTTTATTATCAATCTACATTGGCCGTGGATGATTATTCTTAAATTGGTACGCATAAATTTCAATCATCATAACCGAAGCGGATTGGATTAAAGATCGTTTTCGAATATGAAGCTAGAGGCTCTTCTTTCGAACAATACTCTGATACATTTCAACCTCTATGCAACTTGCACTTTTGGTCGATGAATTACGCAAATAAAACAGTAATTAAAAATAATGATGTTGACAATGACGACGACGACGAGGGAAACATTTGTTTAATTGACCAGGTCTAAGGCTGTACTGTTGATGACCTTTTCAACTGATTAAACGAATGTTCACGAGTTTTTCAACGCAATTTTAATAAATCTAATCCTTAATTTGACGTTTTGTACAACAGATGTGTTGAATTTTTATAAAATAAAACATGAAAATTGTTATAATTTGTTTGTTGATCATATTAGCGGTTTTACCAACAAATTGTTGGATAAGCATTGAAAGATTTGATCCAAATGGCAGTAAGTAGAAATTCTCGTTGAATTCTTAATGATAATTTAGGAATTTCGATTAGACCACAGCAGTCACTGTTTCGGAAAATCTCACAATGTAGGCGAAATGGACGAAAATGAAGTTAAGGACATTAAGAGTGGGTGTGCTAAAGCCAAATGTGGAGGAAGCAGAGACATACATTTCACTGGGTAAGTTTTTTTTCTTGAGATCGGTTAATTATTATATGATTATTTATTTAGTTGTGGTCTAAAATCTGCTACTCCTCCATGCTACATAGTGGATGGTGATATATCACAGCCGTTTCCTCAATGTTGTTCACAAGTACGGTGTGATGATAGAAATTCTTTAGAACAAACCGATTTGGAGCAATAAGAAAAATACACTTGATAAATAAATACGGAAAGTTATTTTGTTGTATTCTTGTTTTTTATTTGACTGCTGTTGGTGAAACAATTTGAACAGAGTTCAATTGAAATTTGGGCTTAAAATCGTAACTGAACCAGAAAGCGAAAACCTGAAAAAAACAGAAATTTTAACTGGAAAAAAAATCGGAGATGAACCAAAAACAAAAACCATTTTTCTCGTTCTCCTTTTTTTATCTCCTCTTTCCTCCCTAGCCCGGAACTGCGTCAGCAGTAGGTACTTGAGGGCATTTAACACGAACTTGCAAGTAAATTACCTGAGATCAAAACTCCCAATTTCAATATTTTTCGGTGTATTTCTATTCTAAGGGATGTGTAATCTGTCGTTCTTGTCCATACTCAAATTTTGAGGGAGATATTGGGAGTTAAATTAATCCCTGAAAAAACAGTATTTTTTCAAATACATATCTCTTTAAAAGCTCCATATTTTTTAGTAGTTTAAGAACTAGATGATATACAGGGTGAGCCAAGAGGATGGCCACCTAAAAGTATAAGAAGTTCTAATTGATGGAACTTTATGAAATTTGGTATATGGCCGTTTTGGTACTTGAACTACCTTTGGAAAATATTTTCGTCGTTCTAGCAATCCCCGTTATATGGGGTATGGCACCCTACTCTCTTATTTTAAATGGAAAGGTATATATTTTATTACATTTTTAGATTCTTTAATGTAATCGAAGGGGACTTTGATAATATGACCTATGACTTAGCGCTGAAAGTTTTCCAGATATTTCAGCTTTTAGTGCAATTTAAATATTTGCAGTGTGTAGTTGAAAAATTCATATTATAGTTATCAAAAGGTGTAAGTCGAGTTTTCATCCCTTGTTGGGGGTGGAAGTTATAGATGATTATATGCCACTTTATGGTTTCTTGCAATTTGCTATCCTATGATAAGACATATCACAATAAAAAAGTTTCTGTAAATAAAAAAAATAAGACACCTGTTCAAGGGTTTTTCTGTATTTGAAATAGTTACCATGTAAATGGCTCTTAGGGTTGTACATTTAAATTAGAAAATTAATCAAATGGAAGCGCATGAAAGCCGGAACGAAAAAAATAACGGTTCGAAGTCCTGATTGAAAGTGCGGTTCAAAACAATTAGCTCTATAGGAAAGCAGAGAATTTCTTAATATCTATAAAAGTTTTAATTTTCAATAAATTTTTTGGGTTTCAAAGAATGTTAAGAACAACCAACTGTTGTTTTGTCCTTAAACGAGCAAAAGATTAAACATTTGGTCATTTGATTAGAAAATTGTTCCCTTGTGTTTTCCGTCAAAACTGCGGAAAAGGGAAAATAGATTCGTTTTCAATTAATAATAAGCTTTCACCTAACAGATGTCTTATGTGTCCTGTTTGTTTATTTTTATTGCTTTAAAGTCGGCCAAGTCAAATTTGGCTTATTATATACTTTTACAATACGCACAATCTACATTTTATATTAAAGATATTTTATTACTTTCAATTTTCCGCTTTAGAGAATTTTCGTTTGATCTTCAAATCGGATTCTTTAAATTTTCTGATTATACGGTAAATGTGTATTATTGTTATGGAGTTGGATATTGTTGGAAACTGTACACTACAACTGTCTCAATCCTTCAGGCGAGTGTGAAATAGTCTCAGATTTTTTTCTTCTATTTGTAACGTTTTTTTTTTTTATTTCGTCTCATTTTGTAAGAGCAATAAATAGATTAACAGCTGCCGTAACTACGGTGTTACACATACAAATTACAGGTATTGACTATCTAAGGGAAACTATAAGAAATGGATGTTACTATTAAACATGGCAAAATGACTTGAGTTTTGACAGAATTACGATTATTTAATTCTAAGGTTTTATCGGCATTTATGACTGTTACAAGAATTCAATTTTAATTCCAATGTAACTTATACCATTTTTAAACGATAAATATGTTTTTTTTTCTTCTTCTATCGTTTCTATTACATATACTTCAAACCGATAGATACCTGTTTTATTGATCTATTTTATTTTCAAATTTGTCCACAAATTTCAATAAATCTTATAAAATGTTGTTTTCAATTTGAAATGATTCGCTTTTATAGTATACTCGTTCTAATATATGTATTTCAGTATTACTAAAGACAATCTGTATATTTTATAGATTTTAATCGAGTCGTCTTCTACAAAAGCTGTGGTAAACTCGTAATAGTCACGAATTACAATTTTCTTTCATTCTTCGTAGTTTAATTTCTTTCTACATATCTGTTGTAGAAAAGAAAGAAGAAAAAAACCGAAGAAATAATCAGATTCAAGCGATATTTGGAAGAGAGTACCAAGATCTCTATCAGTGTACACCTGTATTGCAATGTAAAGTGGGTTGTCACGACAATATACGTAATTGACAATAAAGACTGGAAAGTTAACTTCACTATTATTGTTGTTAAAGTTTAAATTTGTTCATGTCTTGATAACTTACTCTTCTTTACCTATCGCAAAACAATTAATCTCAAACTAATCCGTTATGCCATTATTATTATTATTATTAGAAAATCATCTCTCTAGACTTTAGATTCTAGTGAAATTTATAGTTGGCAAGATCTAAATCCGACAGAAATTAATCATATGATAGAATACAATTGTAATATTGACTTTCAGCACATTGATAATAATATGAAAAGTATAGTTGTTGTGTGTTTTAATATACATAGTGTCATGACTCTAATAAATAATAGTGCAAAAGGAGGAGCAAATATTTCTCCCTTAACTACAATAACAATAAATAAAATCGTGAAATTCTATGTTGTTGTTGTTGTTGTTATTCTTGTTGTTAGTGGTGGTTGTAGGCGATGATACAAATATATATCACCATTGTTATCAATTTATCTTAACCGCACCTTTGCAATGATTAAGCCATCAAAAAATCTAACAATTAAATTGTCTAGTTTTTTGCCTGTTTTTTGTTCAAATACAGTAATACAATCTAAATTTACAGTTCTATAATTCTGTCTCGACTTTGATTTATTAATATTATTATACAATCGAATCAAATAAATGTGAAAAGATTGTCATAATTAGATGCGATTCCCAAGTTTTTGCCGACTAGTTTTGTTGATTAGCAGGTCTTAATGATGATCTCTATATATATATATACTCCAGATTGTGTGTGGTATTGTACAATTTTTAATGAAAAAAACTTGTATTTTTTTATCAATAATGATTCCTTAAAACGATGAAAGGAGTAGTAATTGCACTGATTATAGCGGAAGTCAATCATTATTTTATACAGCACTAAAAAACGTTTCATATTAGATCACGAACACACAGATCTAAGATTCACACGTAGAATTACGTTTAGATTATTGTTTAATCTTTTTATAAACACAGAAAAAAAATAGAGAGTGATTTTAAAGTATATGTTAGAATAATAGTAATAATAACAAGAATAATAATAAAGGTACTTTATATGAATAGAGATGGAATAATGTATGCTGAGAGGATTGTTTCACGATAATCTAGATGACTTTTGTTTGAACGAGAAAAAAAAAACACAACCGATAAGGATGGAATAACCCAGATTGTATTTAGATAGAAAGCACGAAAATTCTGCATGTCCAAGTTCCCACGCCGAATGAAATTGCCTTTTACCTTTATAACAGTAACTTTATATAAAGTTTGAAAAAAGTTTAGAAAAGAAAAAACAACACTAGAAATTTTCTAAGACTGTTTGAGACAAATTGGACGAATTTCGCTCGATTATGATCTTGACAATTTTTTTCTTGGTTTCACTATTATTGTTGTTGTTGTTGTTGATGATGATGATAATGATGATGATGATGTTGATAGTTATGATGAGATACTCTCCTTGGCCGCAATCAATTAACGAGTAGACTTTTACTCTTATTCACGATTTTTCGTTAAGTATATATCGGTCAAATTACGAACTTTAAAGTAAATTACCAACCGTTTTTCTTTTTAACAAAGCAATTTATATGGACTTTTTACCTCTCCGTCTTTTGATCCATCGTTATAATAAACTATACAAAGTTATTATTGTTATTATTAATGCTATCATTATTATCATTTAAAGCACGAAACTTCCAATTATCGTTGTGATGTAACTATAACTGAATGTGGCTCTTTCTCCCCTCATAGAAATCTTTTAATATAAGTCATTGACAGTTCTTGAAAGGAAAAGTAATGATACCAATTTCATTCCAATATTTATGTGTGTAGTAAATACAAATTTGATACTACAATTTTAATGGTTAAGTGTAATTAAAATAAAAGATTCGACTGTAAATCTAATGGAACATTCACAATCTTGTTTACGACATCCTATCATGACAATTTCAATTAAAATCAGATCCATTTTCTTAACAAATAAAAATTGAAGATGAAGAAAACTTAATGGTCTGATATGATCTGTATTTGACCTGTGAGGCTGAAACGTTTCTTCAACAGGCAGGGTTGTGTTAATTAATTATCTTGCAAAACTTACAACTCGATCTCTACATTTTTTTTGTCGTCCTTTAGTAAAGAGTTCGAATCCTCAATGCTTTTATTATTTAAATCTGTATTTTGAGAATGGTAATAGACAAAGACAACGTGGAAGAATATCACCGGTATATAGAAAACCGTGCCTGTCGGTGTATTCAGTGTTTCTCCCTATTTGGTAATAGAGAAGACTTTTAGTATCATTGGCGAATGGTTGTTTTTTGTCACATAATCTCAGTTGTTGACAAATACTTAAATCCCTATTGGATTTTAAAACTTTAGACATGTTTTATTTAATTAATGAGGTAACGAAGTACGTTCGCCGACATCACGTAGTAGTTTCGTACAATGTTCGTTTATTTACTTGATTATTTTTTTTTTTGTTAATGAAAAATAACTATTAATAGTTGGATTCTAAACAGAACGTAAAAGGAACGCGAATTGAAGAAGAAATCTCATCTATGCCGGAATTAATCGAATAAAATTGGAGATAGTAAAACAAACAACGAGGAAATATTTTAATTAAATTGGCCGATATACATATAGAGAGTAACAGATATGTAAATGGTAATTATTTTCGTTATAATAAGACTTCATTAAAAGTAGTTGGAAAGAAATTAGATGAGATTAATATTCAAATTTTCAACAGGCCGTTTTATTACAAAATTGCACTATAAATCGCTTCTAAATTGTTATTAACCTAGTGATAATTAGACGATAACTATAAATATCGTTCGAGTATTATTAAAATTTTATTACAGTTCTGTTAAAGAGAATTGATCCAGATTTATAAAATAAACTGACTTTTTAACTCTCAACAAGCTAATAATAATTACAGGAAACCTTGGTAATGGGGTAAAAATCGTGACTTTATTTTATCTATTGACTCTTCCTCGAAAAGGAAGACTTGTAGATCGATAAATTATATACCAATAATTTATCCAACTAATTTATTAAATTATGATATGTTGTTGTTGTTTTTGTTGTTGCTGATGTTGTGGTCGTTTTTTGATATCAAACTAGTCAATAACAAATTATACAAGACAAGGATTTGTCAGCAATGAATCTCTTGTTTCTTAACAAGAAAATAGACGAGTCTCGTTAAAGTTAATAGTGAACGGATAAACGAACAATTCTTGAACGTAATTGGTAAAAGAGAAAAGACGGTTTCTGTAGTGCGAAGATCAATATAAAAACTCATTGTTTGTATTAATTATCGAACGGTATTAAAACGATTATAATTATTAAGTTGTAAACGATACAATTTAATTGATATAATTGGTTATAAATGTTTAGATTTATGGGAGTATATCTTCATTTATATAGTCCTAAATTGACTATTATAAAAGATTGTGTTTTATTTTTCTTCTTGGATGTGTAACAGAAAAAAATTACGATAAAATTTTACAACCGTTTATTTGATAGATTCGAAAAGGACACGTTGACTATAAATAATTATATTATTACAGTTTTTCAGGACGTGTTTTTCTTGTTTCTTTCAGTACACAACCGAAAATTCTCTAATTACAGTTATTTGTAAACAATTTTATTTGATATCCATTAACACGCAACAGCATTTGTATATGATCTAAAATAAAATCTTATTAGGCTATTTATATTGTTCTATACATTTGCTAAGTAGTTTTAATAATGTTTTTAACGATTTAAATTACCTTCATTTTAGATTACTACCAAGTCTAATCTTATTAATATTACAGCTGGTTTATCTTTTATTTTTTGAAAAAGATCTCTAACAAAGACATTACTACTGTACGTTAATAAGAAATTGAACACTTTAACATTGGCAATAACAATTCCACCAAGTATAAGAGTTCTTATATACGTTGTTTTCTTTTTCCTTTGGCTATCATCCTTCCTGAATGGTTCGGCTAGAAAAATCCTGAAATAAGTGTAGGATTTATTACACGATAACATTTAATTTTACAAAAAGATCTCTATGTAATTTACACTATAATTTACTTAGGACTTGTTCAACTGACACTTTATTTTATAAAAGACATTTAAATGTTGTTTTAGATCTTGTATAGATAAATCAACTAATGAGTTTACATGTAATTATTTTTCATTTTCACAAAACTATCAAAGGTGTAACAAAATAGAATTTTGTTGTTATTTCTATTTTACCACACAGAAACAATTAGAGAAATAATAAAACGTAAATGTCAAAATACTCAGAATAAGGCAAGTGTTTATTCATGACTGTATTAAAGGAAACCTGTGTTTGTACTACAAATTAACCCAAAGTTGCTCAAAGTCTTGTTGGAGAATAGTGGAAAATTTCAAGAGTCTTGGCTGATTTCCTTAAGGCTCAGAAAAACCTCGTTCTATTGTTGAGAAAAATTATAAACAATACCTTGGCAAAATACAACATACCTGTTTCTCTCTATAATGTAAAGTCGTAAAGGTATAAGGCAATAAATAATATTGCTCGCAAATGTCACGAAACTTACTTGGGATGCTTACACGGCAAAATCGTTCATTAATGAACGCAAATAGTAAATCACGATGCAAATAATAGGGAAGAAATATCTGTATAATCAATGACAAGATATGGGCAAATATCTATCGATGATTAAACGAATAAATTACAAATTAAAATAAATCACTTTCCCTGTTTCGTGTTTTTTTTTACTTCTAATTAATAATTAATTACAAGAAGAAGAAAAAATAGAGTGTAATCCTGTCCTTGATATTTGAGTCTCCCATTCATCATCTAGGAAAGATCCGATTCTCACCTTGATCTGGCAAAGTTCTCTTGTACACTCACGAGCACATAAAAGAGACCGACTCTTGAGTGAGGAATATCATGTTTTTCGATTCGTGTGCGTCAGGCTCCTTCTCTCGTCAGCGGAAGAAGGTGTAGAGGTAGGAAGTGCTGTAGCCAGTTTCCGCCATAGCAAATTTTGTAGAACCACCCTCTTTAGAGAAAGTTACAATTTACAAGCTGTTACCTGGCCGCTTTGCTATTCTATTTCTTGTCGAAATTTCGTAAATATGGAGAAGTGACAATAACCCCCCTGTTCTGATTGGACAACTCTCTTCCCAAATTCTGACCAGTTAAAATTGAGACGACTGCTCTCGAAAGCTGGCTTTACACAGTCGCACAAAAAGTGGTCTCTTTTATGTGCTCGTGAGTGTACAATGGTGATCAAAAAACAGAGACCACCTCTTGTGCGGCTGTGTACAACAGGCTACGAGGGCGGTCATCATAATATATCAGGTCAGAATTTGGGAAACAGGTATTCAAGCAGAAGTAGAGGGTGGAATTACTAATATTTGGAATGACCTCTAGTTGCAATTCAGTTATTTTCTGTAAAGAGGGTAGTTCTACAAATTTGCTATGGCTGAAACTGGCTCCAACAATTGCTACTTATCCACCTTCTTACCCCTGACTCACTAATGAAAATATGTGAAATTCTCGCTCAAGACTCGGTCTCTTTTTTTTGATCGCCAGTGTACATACATTTGTTGTGAATTAGATCGATTTTCTTGTCTATGCTGTTAACATGGAAAATTCATAAAATAAAACATATATTTCAATCAGTTTTAATAATAACCTCTATTTATCTGTGAGTCAATATTAAGGTTCCTTCTTTTTTTCTCTGTTGAACCATTTGCGTGATATGGAGCTATTAAAATGAAACTCGTACGTTAAAATTTCTCATATTAAAAATTTATGTATGGATGATGATGCTCTTATTTCACCAGTATCTGTATGGTGATTATTAAAAAAAAAATCATAATAATATAATGATCTAGATCAGTGAATTGACAGGATATCACAAGGTCCCTTTATAGCAAAACAATACGATGGGTGCGATTTTGGAATTGGAGCATGATGTTTATTTATTGTATTATTATTATTGTCATCATTATTATTATTGTGTAATAATTTCCAGTTGAATTCAAACAATTGTAACGATTTCCGACAACAATCTAACGGACGACTAAGATAACTTGAAAATTTACTATAAGTAAATACACTTTCGAAATTATTCACATTCTCTATATAAGTTCAAGTCACTATTATTGAGTTGTCAGTTTAAATAACAAATTCAAAACAGAGATTTATAGTTATTCAAAATCTTACATATAAATAGTAAATCTTCTTCATATATTTTCGTTGAAAACAAGATCATATCGTTGATAGTCAATTTACCCCTAAAGCTATACTTTGAAAATTACCCAATAATCGTGTAGCTACAGGTGTAATTACTGGAGTTTTACTGTCAATGTTTACAGATGGATTTACGCTCAATACTCTTAAAATGTGAATCTAGAATTAAAAATTATTAATAAGCAAGTAATGTGAATGTTTGTGTGTGCGTAAGTGAGGTAGTAATCTCTCGTCTTGTACGCTTTAGGTTCAGTCACCCAGCATTGTTTTCTCTATTTATGATACTAGTTTGGATTTATTGCCTGATCGTTGTCTACTGCAATAGAAGCATCTTCGTATAACAGTTGTTCGGATAATCATCCCCAGTTTATATGGGATACAAGAAGGAAAAAAAATGAACAGAAAGATGAGAGAGAAATAAGAAACTTTTACAACATCGTCTATATAGTTGAGGAAATCAACAATTACTAAAATCAATCGACAAATTAATTGTAATTCTGTTTGTAAATTCAAATCGATAAATATCGATTAGCAGATTTATTATAGTATGTATTTGTTGTAGTTTCGAAGAGATTTCCTACATTTTTTTCCGAAATTATCTTGCTGTATGTACACATACATACGTTGATATATACCTACAGCTTTGATTTCCTAGATTTGTATATAATAATAGATAAAAACAACAACATAACACACAATTGTAGAACAGGTGTTGAATACCAGCAGCAACAACAGTCAAGCTAAGCAATAGAACAGGCCAACAGTCGGTGGTTGTTATCTCTTCCAGTGACTCTCTACTCATTCGTGCCTGAGCGCAATCTATTATTGAATTACCGCAGGCATTTCGCACTCAACAGTAGCGATTTTCAATTAGATCTATTATTAACGTGTACATCTAGTGGAAAGCTTGAAATTTATCGATATTTCATACATCTAAATATTTGTTATATAGAGATGATATAGTAATAATAATAATAATAATAATAATAAAAATAAAAAGGTAAAGAAGACGAATTATAATGATAATGATAAAGTAAGACTTGTTGTCCTGTCAAAGTAAACCGGTATTTCAAGCAAGCTTAGAACTCTTGCATATTTATTATTGTTAGACTTATATGTATGTGTGAGTTTGTTAATAATAATAATAATAATAATAATAATAATGATAATGTGGGCGCAATACTATTTCAATTCCACACATACAGGCATTGATGGCACGATAGGTGACATCTAAGCTATAAGAGATATGTCCGGATATTTGTTATCAGTATCAGGGTCAGAGGATATAATAATAATAACAACAACAATAATAACTACAATGTTCAAGTCGATGCTGGTGGTCCATGAGCTTTAACTCGGGTAGGAGCGGTGACATTACTCATCGACTTAACTTACTGGTCCAGACTCGACTGCAATATAGATGCACATACTACACACATACACATAATACATAGCCACACTATGTATTGTATGTATGTACGAATAATTTTCGAAAAATTCGTAAAACTATCCCAACAGGCCAACAACAATATCGACTAAAATCTGAATTATGTACGGTTTGTATTCTGAAATTATTCAGAACATTTATCTTCAGTTGTAGATACGGTGTGGTATTTGGAATCGTGAATAAAATATTCCGACATTGTTTTAGGTATTTGGCGAAATTCTTCAAAACAACCGATATCAATTATCGCCATGTTAAATAAACTTTGTCCAGACAACAGAAGAGAAAAAAATGTACATAATAGAAAGTATCTATAATTCACGTTGACATTAAATGAGACATTAATACTGAAGTTATATGAGCTTTAAACTAAATGATTGATACCTCTCCTGTATTATTGTGTACGGTAATAAAAATTTCATTGATATTTTTTTAGAGTTTCATATCTATGGAAAAATAAGTATGTATCAATTTTGGAAAATTTCCCCATGCTCGCTATTATAATAAACCGTTTATTCAATAGTATAGAACCGTCCCAACTGAATGCCACCACAGATAAGATATAAAAGAGAATTCAGTGTGCCGGCAATCGGCAAAGTAAACACATTGACAAGCAACTAACTGCCGAAGAAGAGGAAGAGGGTTAACTTGTTTGGCGTCGTAGTTCTCTTCTGTTGCTGTTATTTTGCTGAAAACCGAGTTCGAAAGACCGCTGCAGCTTGTCGAATGTCCAACTCTTTATAATATTATACCACTACAACTATAGTCTACAATTGCTGTTTTCCATTGTGATTGTATAGTCGCTCCATATCACGCTACTGTTGCTTGTCGACACGATGGATGCCACACTGATCGATTCAATACACCAAATCATTCTATCAATTACTTCACAACAATCCAATGATATTATCGTTATAGTTATGATGATTTTTTTTCGTTTTCTATATAGATGAGTACGGGAGGAACGAATGAAATAGAGATGAGTTAAGCAACAATAGTTGTTTTATAATTGAAGAATCAACTTTTCAGTACATCAAGGAAATGTCTGAAAAGTCGTCCAATAATCATAGTAATTCATTACATAATATATCATTAGTTTCACAATTCAAACACATCTCTCGGACTGGTTGTATAGCCACCAATATAACCGTAATTTTCTGCAATGACGAATCTTGCAAGTGCAACGATCGTTGACAATAAATTATACACATCGTGGTAGTAGTGGTGGCGGTGGTGGTGGTGGTGGTGGTAGTTGTGATATATAGTCAACAATCTTAAAGAAAAGATAGTAATTATCTTTAGAAAGCCAAACCACAAATGGTAACATTAAAGAAGATGCTACACTTAAATTAACTATAAGCATTCCAAAGTTGAAACGAATTTACAATACACTCGTGACACTTAAATTACATTGAAGCTTGATAGTTTATAATTAATTAATTTATAGTATAGTAAAGAACACATGTTTTTAATTAATATTAGAAATTATTATATTTAGAACACGATTTGATTCAATTGAAATTTTTTGATGAAATAGTTGTTGTATGTACAAATCCAACCATGTTCGGATATTTGCTCAAATATGGATATAGGATAGAGTTGTGACATGTCGGCAACACAGCTTATGAATGGCAAACGATAAATCGAAAAGATTTAGGTGCCGATCAGGCATAGAATCCCTAGTTTCCAAATAGTGTCCAACTGAATACCGAACGGTCATAGTATAAAGAACGGCTGAATGATTATCTTTTATTGGTTTATGAATACGGTAATATATTACAATCAATACATACATACTATCTATATACCTATACAGATATGTATGCAAGTATAGAAGAGGTATATATCTGAGACGAGGGCAGTCCACCATCGGTTGTATGTCAATCGAGATGAATCTGCAGTTTAAAAGAACTTTGCCGTAACTGGACACGCACGTTCGCCAAGCATATAAAACGTATTGCAACGAATAGAAAGTGCACACACATATAAAATGCACTTTATATATGTATAAAGAGAATAATATAAACTGTACATTTATAGCGAACAGGCGCATCATCTTAGTTAATTACTTAATCAACAGCTTATCAATTGCAATAGACTACGGTATCAAAATTTTGACACAAAATACAGACCTTTGGCTAATTAACTATTCATTATTCGACATCTGTATGATTAAGTATACTGAATCAAGACATTTCGAGGGCTATGCTTGTCTCTACAATATATAGAAAACCATCCGACAGGTATAATCGACACCGAATATAAGCCTTTAGGGGCACTTTTTTCTGGGAATTTTCTAATCAATTATTATTATTATTATTAAATAACGGATTTGATTATGATTAAATAATAACCGTGACGAAATTAGTGAATAAAATAGATCTATGCTCTAAAATTCTGAATTTAGTACTATCTGAATTGCTTAAATGCGATTATAATTTTTAAAAATTCACATAAAGAACGATTAAGCTCTATATAATTTAGAACACACCAGTTATAAGCCTACCATAATTCCTACTTAATTTCGTTCGTGTCGTTTTTTTTTTGTCGTCTAAAAAAAAGCGTTAGTAACGAATGAGAACGATTTTCATAATTTCATACATCTCTTCAAACTAATCTTAAAGTTAATTATTATAAATGTGGAACAATAGAGATTATTATAGAAATTGAGTTGGAAATATTACGGTCAATATAATGAAATAACTGTGCCAGTAGCTGTTATCTTTTGGCGACTTCATTATAAACTTAATAACAAACAATTTTACACCTTGAACGCAGTCAGGACGAAGAAAAAAAACACGCACAACTCGTTTCCAATTTAGGTGAATGATAACAAACAAAAAGATAAAAAAATAAAAAGCACCATTTAGTATTCTGTCAGCAAAACTTGTAAATAGTTTTTATTTCGTCTGAAACGTTTCACGTTCTTTCAGTGTTTGATCTATTGTACACACGTAATTATTTAGCCCTTGCTGTCTGTATGTTAGCGCTTTTCTTTTGTGTGTGTGCTGCTTTATTCTTCGATCAATTTACAACAAAGTCGTCTAAACAAGACACCGCTATTTGGGAGAAAAACTTGAATACACGAATGTTTGGCACTAGACCACCGTCTTTGATGCCGCAACAACAAATAAACCAAACTGTTGGTTAATCTGTTTAAACATTAAAGCTTAAAGCACGTGCTATGAATTATTTAATCATTGGAACTCGGCGAAACTTTTACTAATGATCGCGGACAAAAACGTCAAATCCGTCGTCTCGAAGAAGAGTACAAAGAAATTCAAATGATGTGATTTTATTTTAGACTCGATATGGGAGAGGATACTACGCTTTTTTCCTATGTGATTGGAGACAATGTTTTAAAGGCATCGCGTGAGCTTACAGATATGTAGTTGATATAAAAGACATGTTTAGTATCGGACAGTGTGGGCGCGCGACAACTGTAGCATTCTGCCACCCAAGGTGTTGTGGTCACGCAACAAACAACAACAACATGACCCTTGTGCCTGAGATGATAGCTAATCATGTTGGGCTATCGAACATGAGACTCGAAAAATTGATAAATTGTATCGTTACGGATACACGGAGCGTTATTTTTCATCACAGATTCAGGATTAAATAGTGGAATACACAATAAACTGTAACGTAAAACAACATTTTTTATTTCAAGCAAAAAAACATATAATATATTTATGTATAAATATGTAACATAAGGCACGTTTTGTTTTACTGGCCGGATACACATTTTAATACTTATTTTTTAAATAAATCTTTTATAGAAATATTTCTGGCATCTATACATTATTATCATTTCATAAATATCATGTACAAGAAACATAAATGCTATGAATTTTCTAACCCACAACTGACCTTTAATATATTATAAATATACATCATAATAAACCGTTTTAATTCACATAAATTAATGAATGATTCGATTGTGTAGTTTTTCGTCGTCTTATTCGAAAGATTTCCCTAAATTTTCTTATCAGGTACTAATTATATAAAGATATGTATACGGCAATTTATTCTTTTAATTATATTTATAAAAAAAAATCTAGCAAGCAAATCACAAATTGCCTCCTTACGACTATGTAAGTTTATAGTATTCTTCTTATTATTATTATTCCATTTATTTATAATCACAAATTGTTTATAAACTGGCCAAATTGAAATTGCTTTCAATTTCATAGTTACTATCAATAGACAATGATTAATGATACGGTTCATAGATGGAAATAATTGTGAACATAATTTTCGACATATTTACATTGTGTTACAATCATAATTAGATAAGAAACAATATTGTCGATGGTATAGTTTTATGATGATAACAATAAAATTATTTATAATAAAATTAAAAAAACTGGACGTTGATTAGGAGTTTTTCTTAAAAAAAAGAAAGAGGAACTGTTTAAACAAATAATAATAATAATAATAATAGTAATAATAAAATACAACAATAAACAAAATCACAACCTGTTTGTTTTTCTTCGTTTAAATAATAAAATTTTCAATTAGTAACATCCGTAGTTTGCCTATCTAAAGTCAAGTCTAAAGGCACTGATTTAACTGGTTCATCTGTACCAACATCAATACAAAGTTCATGATCACTACTATCAGATGTTCGTGTTGTTGTTGTTGTTGTCGTCGTCGTCATCATTGTCGACATTGTTGTTGTTGTTGTTGTTTGATTATTGTTGTTATTCTTCACTGATAGATCAATTGGTTCAACTTGGTCTGGTGCTGGTGTAGCAATCGTTGGTAAACCACCTCTTGCCCATAATTCTCTCCATATAGCCGGATCATTGATAGCATGCAATGGTGGCAACCATTTCGGTATAATATTATTAGGTGATATTGATGGTAGTGATGCTGGTGATATTGATGGTGGATTTACAACTAATGCACTAATTAATTTTCTTCTATCCAAAAATTCGCTATCACTAACCGGTGATGGTAATTTTTTAATTGTTGTATTATTATTGTTATTATTGTTATTATTATTATTATTATTGTTATTATTATTATTAACACTAGTATTGCCATAAAAATCACAACGATCACTAGCTGGTGACATGGATCGTTTCAAATAACTAAAGGCACTCGTTGAGCGTAAATCATCATCGAGATCAGCTGAACTAGCACCAGAATCCGATTCTGAACTTCTTGTATCCCTTGTATGACTTATTGTCGATGGTATTTTTATCGTTGGTGTTTGTATTGTTGTTGTTGCTGTTGTTGTTGATGTTGCACGAAATAATGGTGTTAAATATGGATGTGGACGTAATAAATTTACAGCAGCTGCTGCTAAAGAATTGGCAGTACCAGCTTGTTGTTGTTGATGATGATGATGATGGTGGTGATGTTGTTGTTGTTGTTGTTGTTGTTGTTGTTGTTGCTCTTGTAATAAACAATGGATTTTGAACCAATTCGAACGACGACCATACCGTGAACCACTTTTCGACATACCAACTAATAAACATTTCCGTAAACGGCAAGCTTTGCAAGCTGTACGATTCTTTTTGTTGATGACACATTCGCCGTTGTTTTTGCATTCGGATATTGAACTGATATTGTTGTAGGTACGGCCGAAGAATGACTATAAGAGAAATAGATTAGAATTATTTTATTTTGTAAATTGTTGATTTTTTTTTTACAAAAAATTGAAATCGCTTGAAGGATATTTGTGTTAATAAAATTGATAACTAATTCATAAAACAATAGCGTCATGGTATTGTTTTATGAATAAATTTCTTGATAAAATTAGAAAAACTATTGTAAAACTAGTTTTTGTATTGTTGATTGTACAACAGTAAGTGGGCAGAAGATTCATTATTGTTATTAAAATAATTTAACAATAATTTAATTCGCAAAAAAAATACAGAGAAACACTACCTTGAATGGTAAAACGTAAATAGTAGATAATCGTACATACGTTTAATCCAGATAAGATCTATCCACATCATTAGCGAAGACAGTTGAGTAATAATATTTTTAATGCATAAATGCAATAAAATAAGACGACTTTTTTCCGTTTCATTATAATCAGTATAAAATACATGTAATGTAATTTCTTTTCTAATAATAATCTCATCCAATATGTATGTTTCTATACATATACTATACATAAATACATACATATAAAATTCGCATAAGTCACGATCAGTTGACCGAATTATTTGCTTCTTCTACTTTCTACTAAAAGATTAAAGTAAAAGAGAGAATCTCCGGGACCTAGTTTACGTTATTTATTTATTTATTCATGTTTATGTGATTTTTATGATTGATTGATTGAACTAATCACAAGAGCTAAGTAAAAATTAACGAAATTAAACAGATGTCTAAAAAGTCAACCATCATTTGAAATAATTCAAAATTTTTACAGAACATACTTTAATAATATATTCCGATTTGTTTTATTTATTATATTGCCATATAGTGAGAATAACTTGAAGGAAGTTGTTGGCTTGTTAAATGTTGGAAAGGTGTTAACAATTCGAATTATTATCAATATAACGAATCTCGTTGAGCTTGTTATCTGTCAACAAACGTATCACTATAGAACAAAACTTTAGCATCTCTTTTTTTCTCTTTCTCAACTGTTGTAATTTTTATATTTATGATCAAAAATTAATTTCTTCAATTCCGTTATTCGTTGATGGTAATTTGTTATGGTTCAAGTAATTAAAATCAAATTACTAAAATCTTCTAATCATGTAGGTGTAATTAAAAGAGAGGGGAAAAAATCGATCAAATAAATTTCTAAAAATTATCCGAGATGTTATGCGATACCGTAATTACTGAAAATTTTTATTCATTCATACTAAATTTATACCTATAATAGTTTGTATATTATTAACATTTATTTGATAATAACTATTAATTACGAATATTTAGTTAAAATTTATTTATTATTAGACATGATGAGAATTTTTTATTTGTCGACAAATTTCTCCGTTATAAACTCAAAACACACAACAAATTTGATGGTTAATTTGTTGGATTTCTATCTGTATTTAATTACTCCCACTGTGATAACTACGCGTTTTTTCTTTCCTAAACAAATTAGATAATTAAGCTTTGATTTTTTTCACGCATCATCTCTGCTTTCTTTTTATTTCACATATTAAGTCATAAAGTTGATTATTTTTCGGGTACTTACGAAATTTGTAAACAATTTTACAATAATTGTTTAAAATATTTCAACAATGAGTTGTTGTGTAGAGAATACACGACACATACACAGTTTTGATGTTTCAATTCGAACGAAATTTATGATAGTTTCAACGTCTTAATTTTTTTATTGCTTGTATAGCTTTCTCAATACGAATATTTATTGTTATTCGACTAGCATCTTTTATAATAATAGCAAACAGTAGCAAATAATTAATGGCTTTACTAACTCATTATCATTGAATTTAACATTATAGTTAAATGTTTCTAAACAAATTTATAGTTAAACAATTTGGCAAATGTTATATAAAGAGGAAGGTCAAGAAGGAGCACTTGTAAGCTGTTTGTAATGTTTATAAATACAACACTGTATGGCCGCAATTAATCAAGATATCAACCGTGTATAATAAATTAAATTGATCTAGAAGTCGTTATTACTATTAATACAATACATTACAATTTATAATAAATCATAACTGTATGTGTCGACTTGACTCGTTCGTAGGTAGGCAAGGTTTCTCAATACAACTTCTATCTTAATTATTGATGAATTCAACAGCTCCAAAGTTTCCATCGTAATCTAGATGAAGTCATGAAATTTCACACAAAATTATCGAAGCTTTTTATCAATTATCACTGTCTGTAGGTAAAACGAATTAGCGAATTTAAAAGGACGATCCTCGATAAATTCGTCAAATTAGAGCCTCCGCAAATTGGTTCTTTTAAAGTTGATTGTATAGGATTTTCAATTTTCGTTGTGGTTTACATATTTTTGGAGATCTCCAGTATTTGTTTTGAGAATTATTGGCCAAAATCAGGTCGAATTTGTGTTCTTGTCTGCACCTTTGCGCAAATGTTCATCTTCCATTATACACCATGTGTATGCTCAAGCATATGAGTAAACAGATATTAAATATTTTAGAAAATCTAACGGGCTTGTAGGCGGGTCAAATATTTGTAGAAATCTGGTTCTAAAAATTCATAAGACTTTGTTAACAAGCAAAAATGCAATATGTGTTTATTGTTAAAGCAATCAAATATTGAGTGGGAAGTATAAAGAATAAGAAATAAAAATTGAGCATATTACACTACTTTTATGTAAAATGATAAAAGCACTAGGAAATAAATCGATTCCATTAGAACGTTGTTGGTGTAATTGAATCAAAGTAGCATCAGGATATGTACATTCGTATTTAATGTAAATCGTATGTAGAATTAATCTGAAAAGTGTGTTTATCGTGAAACGTAACAAAATACGAATAGTTTAACACTAATATATCATAGGAAACACATCGTTATAAAATAAATTATGGGACAAGTTTAAAGTACAATTTGAGTATAACTAAGATTTCGCATTTAAAACGCCTGTTGTATAGTTTCAACTGAAGCGCAACAAAAATAAAGTGTCAAGCTTTCCCACCAATCGAATAGAATATGTATATAGTTCGCTATAAAAACATTTCTAATTAATTAAATGCTAATTTATGAAAATCAATATTTTATAATTACAACTTATAGAGGTGTGTTTGTGTAGATATATACCTGATGTCTGCGATATAATTTTCTATTTCTCTAGCTCTTCTTCATAGTTCCCACGACCTGGAGAAAGACAATTTGATTGTAAATATATATGTGTGTGTGTGTGTGTGTGTGTGGGTCAGAGAGTAACGACAAGAAATTACTTTCATTTCCACCTGATCGGTCAGTTAAATATAACAGCTCTTTAGTCAATTATGTTGATGTTTTATTACCACCAGTAACACACATATTAATAGATACCAACACAATCAGCTTTCATCTAAATGCCTTCAAGACAAATTTTCAAACAATTGAAATTGAAAAAGAACCAATAATAGGATAGAGAAGAGTATAAAAATACAATCGACAAGATTCTCTAATTAAACAAATAAGTGGTGTTTTTTTTCGGTTTCAAGCTAAAGTTCAAATTTGCAAAATCATCGATGTATATGGTTGCATCAAAAGACTACAACTACTATCTACTACTAAAGTTATATTATAAAATTTTGCGAAAGTTATTCTCCTATTTACGTAATATTTTTCATAGAAGCTACACGGCGGCTTGTTTAATTTCAAATAGAGAATATATGTGTTGTGAATCGATTAGTCTGTTCTTTATTAACTGTCATTGATCTCAATTTATTAATTGCATTTTAATTAGTTCTGATTAATAGAGAATTCTATTTTATTTTTTCTCTTGTTCAATTCATATATAAGACTTGTGATTAAGTTAAATAAAGGTGTTACCTATGCAAATCAGATCGATTCAACACAACATATATTTTAACATTTTATTTACATTGCAAGTGATTCGAAAATAATTTATATGCAAGTTGAACAGATCAATTTGTTACAATCAGAACAATTGCAAATGGCATTATGCAATAAATATATACGTATAACCACTATGATAGTTGATACATTAGATAGTTTGTGATAAAATGGAACTAAATCAAATGGATAATTGCCATTTTAACATCAATAAATATTTTATGTTCCAGTTGCTCTTGATCGTACTTGTAGATACAATGTAACTAAACACTTCAATAATACATTTATAAACGTGACTATTGATTTGAGCTTCCCTCTCGCTGTACAAAAATCAGAACAAATTCTACTGATCGATAAATTTGTATACGTGTCCTTAATTGTATAATTCCGCTTGTAAGGGTCGATTTTTGTAAAACTATTGGAATGTCTTACAATATTTTGTTCCCGAGAGTGTTCTTCCTGTTTGTTGCTAAAGTCAAAGTGTATCGGCGCTAAGAGGCCACTATACTCACTTTAGATATAAATTGTTGTATACAAGCCGTTAGAGAGTCAATGATTAATAGTCGGGAGTTGCATGTGTAATATTTCACGATCGAAAAGCAAGTGCAAGGCGACTCAGATTTCTCATCGTTCGTGATGTTTTAAATCGACCACATTGGATACATGAATCTATACAAACACACATCATACATTTGTCGTGTATCTCTATCTATGTATGTATGTATAACACATACACTTACATTTGTCTATGTATGTAAGTATAAGTTGGATATAGTTTTTACTTCATGGGCCTGTATTATAAAACATACAAGTCGTTTAATATACCGACCTACAAGTTGCAGAGATGTTCTGACAGACTTCTACAACAGATATACATGAATTTGTTTAGTACTCCGTTTCCTTTCCTCACAACTACTGGTTTCAAAAACTGATATTGAAATGAAATTTATACATTCAAAATGATGATAAATTATCGTAAAATTGATTGAGGAGAAAGAAGGTTTTTTTTTTTTAGTAAAAAAAATGCACCATCATCACACATTAAATCAAATCAACGTTTTGTAGAACATGTGCATCTTTCTACAGATATACCGGAGGCGCCGTTCTCGTTAGGTGAACTATGAAATTGACAGGTTCACCTTTCACGAAAGACTTTTGCACATTAAAATTTACAGTTAAATCACACACGAAGAAGGAAAAAAAGCAAGAAAAAAGTGTATCTGAGAGCTAATCATGTTGAAATTTATGAAGAAATGAGAAAGAATTAAAATAGATAAGTGTATTATGTGTATGTGTGTGTGTGCATATAGATTTCTCTACAGGCGATATTAAACGGTGGCCATTCAAAGAAAAACCATAATGTTATATAGACCATCACTAGAAACATAAAAATATCTCGAACGCCTGTAGCACTTAAAATAGTAAAGCAATTGATGATGATCGTTTTATGCATTCAAACAGCACTTACTGTAAATTTCCAACAAGAAGGAAAGAGAAGTCTGTCGAGTAGTACCACAGTAATTCAGCACTTCATCGCCATTTCTCAAATAGAAGCCAACTTTCAAGAAACAGTTCAATAGTCTAAGTAGTTAAAATAAATATTTATCTTACAATCATCTTGTGCTAATATCAAGACGACGAAATTTCACAACAATTCGTATGACATTTTTAAATAAACACATATCCAACTTGTTTCATGCCAAAAAAAAAAACGAGAAATAAAAATAACAAGGGAGATATCAATGATTGGTGAAGACGGAAATTGGAAATTTGTGAGATCTTTTTTCTCTGCGTTGTTGTTTCGTTAAAATACCACAAATATCTTAATCTCTTGTCGGTTAGCAGAGATTTCGCAATTTTTCAAAGCAGATTCCAATGTCGAAGCGGACACGTATCCTGAGCACACTGGGGAATCATTAGTGCAAGTAACAATTAATCTTAATTAGTATCACTTGTCAACTTGACTTGTGTACTTGACCATTAGAAAGCAAATAAATCCTTTACGTTTTCTTGCAGTTGTACAGCTTGATTTTAGTTCGTAGGTGTTTTAATTATTTATATTTTTTCTTTTTAACCATTTGTTGTTTCGTGCAGTATTATAACCACAAATTCCATATATGGAGAAAGGATCATTGTATTGGTACAGTAAAATAAATATAACACTTTCGCTTAGACTTTACCTTACTTGAACCGAAAAATAAATATTTATGGGGCTATTAAAATTGAACAGTAAAACAACCATTACTGAGAAGAATCTCTGATAATTCAGCGAATTGAAAAGCCACTGACCGGCAATAAAACACATTTTATACTTGTCAGTGTGTAGGTATGTGTATATGTGTATAAGCCCAATAAATATTTTCTTTACGAATCACACAAAAAGAACACAAACAAATAGAATTAAAAAGGGCAAAATAAATCCTGATAAATTATATAAACATGAGGTGGTAGTAGCAATTGTACTACAAAAGGTAAATCCCATTTCTGTTGACAAATTGTAATTGGTTACTCTTCTTATACAATACATGTTTTGTCTATAACTGTGCTCCGATAAATTCTAAATTGAATAAAATAGAAACGGTGAACAGTGTTCAATTAGAATTGGCAATGGAAAAACAGGATCAACATTGTAGCTTTCCCAACTCTCTGTTTAAGCAAAGAAAAAATCAGCAATCGACTCAATTAATTCTGTGGGACGTTCTTCTTCTTCTTTGTTTAATTCACTGGGTTTTAGTCCGAAGCTACAAAGACTCAAAACATCTCTGTTGTTTAGGTTTAGTTATCAAGATTTCTAAAATTTCTAAAATTTATTAGATCTTAATAAGAGATGATTATTTTTGAAGCAATCAACGTAGAAACTAAAAGAAAAAAGGTAAAGATGCCGTTAATCGACTGACTGATAACACAATATCTGGCAAGTCTTTTCAAAAAAAAATTGCCTCCAATTACTAATAATTAGTAAACTATAATTAAAATTGTCTTATTCCCGTATTTTAGATGATGAATGTGTGTATTTATCACAAATTATAACCACTCAATCATCTTTTTTTCGCTTCTATTTGTTGATTAAAAGAAATTTTAGTTGAAATAGAAACGAGAAAAAAATAGGCATGTACGGAGAAAAAAGCTTCCCGAGTGAGTTTTTAATGGTAAGTTGGACGATAAATTAAACTTGTAATATTTTCCCAGAAGCTTTAGTAATTAATTAAATTTTAAAATATTAGATTTCTCTAATCCCATTATAAAGCTGTTTGTAATCAATGGAATTAACTGGAGGCGATCCGCTAACTATTTTTGATTGTTATAAATTTTATAATACACAAAATCTTATAGGCACAATGCCCATTTGATTTATTTGATTTAAAAGATTGTAAAGATGGTAGCTATTAGGAAATTAACATAAAAATAGCATTATCTATAAAAATTTATTGTTTCGTATCTATTAAAATCCAAATGATTCTCTAATTGAAATAACAACGCTATCAATCATGTGTAAGTCTCTTATTATGATTCGTGTTCTTTTCAAAATTTTGATAACTTCCCTGGATGTATCAGAAGATTGATATTTATTTAAACACGTTTACAACCGAATTTTATTATTTATTTTTATATTCTTATTTTGATCGTAAATTTCATTTAAAAAACTTTATGTAGCAATAAATTGTTTTCAGTTTCTGTTGACAAAACAGGCAGGTTTACTTTTAATGGTTTTTTTTTTTTAAATAATTGTTACATTTTTTTGTCAGTGATACCGGATCGCTATCATTAACACAGAGCAAAGAAAGCTCGATTAGATTGCAAATTTTAGATGCAAATTTATTCAAATATTCGTGGTATATTGGGTAGCTTTAGAAAACATGTTCTCGTTTTCTTTCATTTTAAATCTATAAATTTGCATATTAATTTAATAATACGAATTCATCCAATCTAGAATTATATGTTTATGTGTATGTGTGTGTGTTATATTAGAGATGTTCTTGTGATCTTCACATTAGAAAACACATAGCGGTAAACTGGATTATTAACACCATTGACCTTTCAACTTTATAGATAGATATGCGGATAATTATCAAGAGTTTTCTAAACGTGTACTATATAGCTTTATCGCGAAAACGAGAAGACAAAAATAAAATACAGACGATAATTAACGCTTATCATATCAATCTATTACATATAATTTTAACAGTTTAATATTTATCATTACAACGTTGCATTCATTATTGATATAATCGATCATACATGAATAAATCATGATTATATCTGTATATATCGTAAATTTCTGTTATAATAAATATACCTACAATACACATACACACATATATAAACATACAAAGATCGCCATCATCACGTTTCAAACATGGATGAACTTTTCAGCTACTAATTGAACGATATCAGCAAGAATTTATCGTTGAAATTAATTTTTTCCCACTGTTGTTCTTGTTGTTGTTATTTTTTTTATGTCTTAATACAAATAGAGATTTTCGTAGTAGGTAAAGATCGTGATTTTTCTTTCAATCGAAATAATAACAAATTTTTATCGTGACCCATAATTTCCATTGGAAATCCATGAAAATGATCAAGATCAAGCTAAGACCAATTACAATTTCATTTAAAAACATAATATGTGTGTAATTACTGTAATTAACACAGCAAGATCAACGTGAAATTACTTGGTTTTCACAACTATTTAAGATAATTATTAGATGAATTATTATAAATAGGTTTTTTTTTCAATAAATATATTCTTTATTCTTTGGTCGTCTTTCTTGCTTTATCAGATTTTCCACTATAATAGATCAGTATTAATATCGCCGTTGTAATAAGCAATTACTTAATCTATTAACTCTTTTGTATGTAAATTATTCAATAGACTTGCATAACATTTAACCACTTTAATAATTTTATTAAAAGCCTTCATAAATTGCTGTCTATTGAAAAGTCAATGATGAATAATTATAGCGAAAAAAAATCTAGAGCAAAACGGTGTTATGTAAAAAAACACGATTATTAATTAGACTATTTTCGATACATTTGTATAGAAAGTGAAATATTAACTGTCATGGCAAAGCATTTTCACTGCAATTACTCGAATAATTAACGTACAACGATATTAAATAGTGTGAAATTCAGCAATTAGCACATATATCCAAATAATTTGTAGTCTTGATTGCTATAATGATTCTACTACTTTTCGTAATCTAACAGCATTCATTCGTATCTTAATAAATTATAAATTGATAATTGATTATAACAAAAAATCACTAACAGTGATTAAATATTAAGAATCTATTCTAATGAAGTCGTCCGAATTAATTCTATGTAATTAACTATTTAATCTTCTATCATTTATCAAACAACAAATGTGTCTATCTACATATAAATTTGTATGCAAAACGAATATTTATATGACTAAATAGTTTATAATCAACCTGAAACTGCCTACAACTGATTTCTTAATATTTACAGTAAATTTTCTGTTCTAACCGCACGTTAAAGTCTCCGCTAATTTCCCGATAATCGTCAACTAGTTTAGGTGAAAGTTTTGTTTTTCTTATCAAATTCACACGTTAATCCAACTAAAATCCAAAAATAATAATAATAATAGTAAAATCAACCGCACCTACACTGAAAAATAGTCGGATAATTCATCAATTTGAATTTGTTATATAAGAACAAGAATAAAAATCAAGAGACTTTTTCTTTCAGCTATCACCACAACCGGACAGTTCCAATAACGTCCAACCAGTTGATGAATATGAGAATATTAAGCGATATGGAGGATTAAAAAAAAATTATCTATGAGGCTTGAGATGATCTGTTAACCTATTTCTCAGGCTCAACTTTCTTGTCAGTGGGTGTAGAGTAGATAGATATGGTCGTTTATCGGTTTTACACTATTATATTTATATATGGATTTATTATTTCTGTTGTGTTGAGCCTGTAACAAGGACGTAGGCAAAATCTATGGGTGTGGAATCTGATTATCTAGCCGGTCTTGAGAGGAGATTTCATTTCAAAAACATGAAAATCCGGCATTCTTGTATTGTTTGTTTTGTTTTTGTTGTTATAAAACTTTCGAAATTATTAATAAATGAGCCTCTTCTACATCCGTTTTTATTGAAAAATTCGTTAGAGACGAAAAAATTTGTCCATTCTTTTTCAAGACCTTACACGAAATTCGTGTTTTCTGTAAACAAGAACCGTGACATTTAAATCGTGTGTAAATAACGTTTTAGTGTGAATGTCAAGAAGAAGATGATGCACCTCTCTTATCGGTCCTTTTTATTTTTTTTTAATATAAGGAACCGGTTCGGATAATCTAATATAGTCTCGTGCCAACAACAACCAATTTACCATGAAGACTGGAGAAAAAGAAAAAAGCGACACAAATCTTAAATTTATATGTAAATTTTACATTTTGTTTAATCAAGGATAAGCATGTTACATTAGCTTTGAATTGACTTAAAAGTATTAGTTTTTTTTTTTAATTTCTAATGATGAACAAATTAATCCAAAGAATTTCGTGTATTGATTAAGAAATAAGAATAATAAATCTATCGAGTATTTTAATGGAGTTTTTAAATTATTAGGAAACGTTTCCGAAAGCTTCATTTTTATTGTTGGATTAATATTTTTTTTCTATAGAAGAAGTAAGAACTAACATCGACAATATCAAGATTAGAAATCTACTACTATTACTATTACAACAACAACAACAGTGTGTTGTTGTTTGTATACGGTAGCATCAAACCTGACGAGATAAATCAGATCAAGCTCGTACAGTGAAAAAGCTTGAGTTATAGTCAAACTCAATAAGGATATTATACGAAAGAAAGATCACCAGCAGATTAGTCCGTCTCATTCGGTTTTAATACAAAGTCTCTTATATTTCTGATCACTATTGATCGACCGGAACTTTATTTGGCTATCGGGTATCTTTAAAAAAAAAAACTATGATTAATCTAAATCGACATCTACCGCCTTTGATACGCTTTAATTGAATATAAACTAATCAGATAAGTGTAGTTGATGATATTTGGATGCGGGGAAATCATCAGAATCTCGATTGTTATTTATAACAATTAATTTATCATTACATGTCAGATATATTCAAATGAATTTCGTTTTTATAGGTATACTAAACAAATGCAAATAATTTCGTTGTTATCGATTTACATAAGTTGAAAGGTTGAAAATGTGTTATTAAGCGCCCACGTTTGAAAATATGATCGTTATTCACAAACACACACACAATAATAACAATAAAAACGTAACAGAATTGTATTAGAGTTGGGGAAATTAATCAACGACTCTATGATTTTTCAACAATAAAATAACGAATTTATTAATATTAAATTGGATGTAGAATATACATATTGGAATTATATTTGTGTGCATTATTACGTAAAGCCAACAATTGATTTGAAATGTCCAAGACAAATTCAGATTATAAAATTTTATTGTCTATAAAAATCGATTTAAAACAAAGTTGCAATACATATCTACTATATACGAATACAATAGGTGATAAATTTTGTTCGTATAGATTGACATAAATCGTCTTCTCTTCACAAATTGTTGTTATTTTGAAATTAATCAGCGTTCTAAATTCCTTTATGGTTTACATACAAAATGCAACAAAACAATGTTGCAATTTTTTTATATTCAAACATATATTTTTTATGTATTAATCTCATTATTAATCAGGAATCAGATCCGTATTTAAACTTTCTAAATTTCTCTTATTTTGATAATATAACAAAAACTCATCATTATTGTATGTCATCATCATCATCATCATACACAATTTTAATTTACTTGGAATTCTTTATTTTAATAAATTCATATTGTACTAGAAAAAAAGATTGGATACGATCAAACTAAATGACTTGTAGATTATTATTCAAAAATTTCACAAATCATATACTTTAATAACGCGTAGGCTTCACTATATGGCATCTAGTTCTATTTAATTTTTCTAGATCTATGTACCGAGATTATTTCTTGAATTATGTATATGTTGAAAACGGAAGATTCATACATTCACTATGTAGAGTAATGTGGTTTGTTTATACGTGTTTATAATAAAATACAGGAGTGTTTTGTGGTATATACACGAATATTTTTGAACCTGTGCCATAAAGAAGTGTCGTGCTTTATGATATTCTTGTTGTTATTGTTGCTTTTTCTCAGTTACGTCACGGATATTATTAATAATTGTTATTTCCGTGGTCGCCCGCATACATGATTTATAACGTGTCATCTATGGATTGGGAGCGGTCAGAGATACCGATATGTGGGAATAATTCTGGATACTAATATGCAAAACATATATTGTAGTATACTGTGTTGGGTTTTTAGCATCATGAACAACAATACCCCACCTTAAAATACAATGAGTTTTCGGTAATATTTGTGTGCACGTGTCTGATGATGGAAATATAATATGAACAGCCGTACCCGTGCCATTCTGTGATCGCGATGCGGCCGAAACGGTTCTGTACGCGAGTGATCGAGAAAAAAAAACAGAAACAACCACGGATTTGTTTTACAAACAAACAACACAACGGTATCTCAACTGAAAGAAAGCTATCAACTAATACAACATAAAAAAAAAACTTAGAACTAATTTGCAGGTCCTCTTAATTAGTGCTTTTGACAGCAATTCGCAAAAAATATAAGAATAGAAGCGTCTCTTAACTTAACGACTGTTAAAATAAATGACTCCTCTAAATTGTCCTCAACTTTAAAGCCAACTCGTGCATTTGTGCAAATTTGCACAGCTGTTAATTTAAAACATCAACTCTTTAGTGATTTTTCTCTCTTGATAAATTCAGTTTGTTTGCCGTAATATTAACGCAAAGTCTCTGTTAAGATTCAAACAAACAAGTTGTAAATCATTTATAGGTGAGAAAACTTGATTCTTTTTTTTGTTGTTGATGAAAATACACTTTCAGTTAAAGATAAAGCTGATGAAATTTTTGATATTTCTAACCTTGCATCCTTCGCAAGTGAAGGCACCAAAGTGGAAGCCGGCAGCTGGCTCTCCGCAAACCTTGCATAGCTGGTTCATCTATAATAGACAAAAAAAAATAATAGAGAATTATAAATAGAAAAAGAACTCAAGTTAATTTAAATAATAATAGCTTGTTAATTGTGTGTAAAAATAAAACTATAACAAAACGAACTGCTAAATTATTGAAATGTTGTTGTCCATGGGCTTTATACACATACACATATCTAATTTAAATTGTTAATAACAATTGTTATTATTAATACAAATCATATTTATTATTAAACATTAAGTTTACATATTCATAAAGCTAATACTTGAGCAATGCGTTCAATTACAACACATTTCTTTGTATATCACTGGAGACTTTTTCAAGATTTGTATCCAATGTCGCACCATAAACAGCCCTTCTCAACAATCACCAAATATCACACATACAGGGCCGTATCTAGAAGAAAATTCCGCATGGGGGAGGTTGAAGAATCATTTACAAATCATGTGTAAATGGCTGATTTTGGGGCCGTATCTCAGGGGGTTTTGAGGGTTCGAATCCCCAAAACTCTCAGTGACAGTACTTAATGTTAAGTTGTACGAATTTCACCACTTTCTTCTTCATGAAATAGAAATATACAATGTATTTTATTTAGCATTTCAGGGAGGGGTTCAAACCCTCAAAACCCCCCTTAGATACGGCCCTGCCTTCATACAGGTGATTTAAACGCTTCTAAAGATTAAGGTTTTGTGGGCACTTTCGGCTAATTTATTCGACCAGTAGATACGACTTTCCGAATTTTGAATTTATTTAAAAATTATTAAGACACTAATTAAAAACAAAATAAAAAAGAAGACAGTTAGAATTGACCTACCTATATTAGTTAGAAAGATCATAAATCACAAGAAAAAAAATAAATAAATAAATTATAAGCCAACAATTTAGATAACAAAATTTGATTCAAACATATGGGAATATAGATAGACATTTATTTATTATTATTATTTTTAATCAAAAATAAATAAAAAAAAATGTGAAAGACTCGCACGATTTAATTCACTCTCCTATTTAGTGATAGTATTTTCGACAAGCAGGCTTTAATTAAGTGAATCTTCGAAGGAAAAAACAAAATAAAAACTTTTCTCTTATGAAATTTTTTCGTTGAAGACAATATTTATGTTAATCAATTCATTACGTTTGTTGATCTTAAATAAGCTTCAGGTCAAAGTGAATGTTTCTTTTTTTATTTTCTTTCTTCACAATAAACACGAAGACGATGAAATAGAAGGAAAAAAAGTGCCAGTATTTTTCCACAAATGTACATTTGAATATAGATAGACACTACATAAATACCGATCATTGTTGGATATGTGTGTGGTCAACAACTTGTTTCTATCTCTCTTATATTCTTGTGTATAATAATTAAAAGGTGACCATTGTGAATCTGCTGCACATTAAAGCAGCACTTAAAAGCGACGAACGAGAGTGACATTTCAAGCAAAACATCTCTCGCCAATGAATGATCCTTAATGGTCATAATACGAATAGTTACCATTTTATACGTAAAGCTTACTCTTAGAAATTGTCGAGTTAAGGAGAAATACGTTAAATGAATGGAGAAGGAAGTGGCATTAGATAGGATAGAAGAGACTTGTCCACACATATCGCTGTGACTATTTAAGTACATTGGCGTTTCGAAAACGTTTCTATTGATTTGTTTTTCTTTCTTCGTTTTTTTTTCGCTTTATTTATATAGAAAAAGTAAAATAAAATAAAAGGAGTCAGTTGTAAATAGATTTAAAAAGCGGCCTTCTTATATGGTTGTTACTTTTAAATTCATTTCAGTTTCGTATCTATATAGTCTTTAATTTCCAATCATAGGAAATGAAAACCACTATCTGTTAGTCTTCTCTATACACACGAGAAGAGAAAGAAGAAAAAAAAAGAGAAAAATATGTTGTAAATATACCCAAGTTTTCATTGGTGTGTTAGTGTTTATCGGTGTGTGCGTATATGATTCTCTATGATCAACTGGCGGCGCCTTAAACATATCTTATTTGTCATAAATAGTAAACGTGCACTGAATCCCACTACACCTTTCCAGTTTTAATTAAAACATTTATATTACTAAGGTACCGATTCGTAACGATACATATTTAGCGAATCTTCCAATAGAAAAAAACCCATCGTGTGCATGAGAATCGAGACCAAACACCAAAAACGTAAAGCTTCCCATACACACAACGATAAATCTGTACAGTTCTCTACTTTAGATTTTTAGAATTCCACTTACTTTCCCCACTACACCTACCTATATTAAATTTTAGAGTATGTGTCCTTGTCCCGTCTGTCAGTCAGACGTTGAGAACTGACCGACATTCCTCACAACGCTGCACTGCTTAGTTTAATTAAACTGTACAGATAAATCTAATCATTGTTCGATTGTCTTTGATAGTCGAGTTCGACCTATGAAACTACAGTTTTCGACCAAGCTCACTATGGAAAATCGAAAAGAAAGGACTGCACAAGTTTATCATATCGATTTATCGTTATTCTTAAGATTTTTATCGAAGCGTATGTAAGGGGCTTAATACTTCTCTACCATCTAATTTTAACTGATTTTCACGCATTTTAATCAATCGGTAGGTTACCTATAAGAGTGTATCGAAAAATTAGTTGCTATTTATTGCGTTCAGTATGATAAGCAGCCTCTTTTGATTTTTCCAAAAGGCAACGGAATTAAAGGAATTTTGAGGGATGAGTCTTTTAATCAATTTTCTAAATTTACAAATTCACCAAATATTCAGTCTGTGCTATATTTAACTATCAATAAATGACATTTTGTCCCGTAATTGGTAAAAATAGTAAAATTAGTTGTAAATAATTCGTTAATAAATGACTTGCTTCTATCGTTAAAATTCATTGTGAACTACTTTTATTGTTATCTACTTTATTTAACTTTTAAATCGGCTTTTTTATAGGTACAGTGACGAGCATATAAAAGAGGCCACTTTTGTAGCGCTGTGTAAAACAGGCTTTTAATGATGATCGTGACAAAGCAATAGAATTTTCTCGGGTCAGACTTTTAGAAGATATTCAGATAGATTTGCTAACCCTCACGAGAGAAACTTACACAAACCTAAAAATGTGATATTCCTCGCTCAAAGGTTGGCCTCTTGTACATGCTCGCCACTGTACAGTGACGGTCACAAAAAAGCTTCTTTACCGAGAATATTACATTTTCCGTCCGTGTGGCTGTTTATCTGTGAGAGTAGAACGGTATGTAGGTTCCACCATACTAAATTTGTAGAAAATATTTGTTTATTGAGGCACCAATAATCTCACCTCTATCTTCTGATTGAATATCTTTCTTCCCATAATCTGACCTGTGAAAATTCTATTACATTCTCATGACCGCCCTCAAAAGCCTGTTTTACATAGCCCCACAAAAAGTAGTATCTTTATTGTGACCGTCACTCTACAGCTTGTTGCATGGAAAAGGTAACGACTTTTGAGCGAGAAATACCCGTTCTTTCAGTTGAGTAAGCCAAGCTCTCTCCATCTTGAAAGAAAAAGGGTGAAACCATGAAAGGCTCTGTAAATAACAAGATAACACCCTTGTTACCGGCTACTATTTTTGATTAAATATCTTTCTTTTCCAATCTTGATCTCCCTCGTTAGCCTGGCTTACAAATCCCCATACCTCGTCATCTTTTCCATGCACCTAGCTGTACATACACGATTTGAAGAGCCTTAAATTTAGACTACATGTTAATTTTAACTGGCTAACGAACTAATGAAGGTTGTATGTTTTTTTGATGGACTTTTTAACGAAAAATAAACATACAAATTCCGACAATAATTACGGTTCAAGTTGTGCATTTCAAAGTTGATTTGTCAACAATAATACAATAACGAAAAGTTAATTTAAAACTCGTTGATTTTTGTTGTTAGTTTGTTACATGAATCAATACCTTGACAGCATTGTTATGACTGGAAACAGTAATATCAGACACATCGATATAAGAGAACAGAATTTCTCGGAAATAATTAAAATGGAACTCGATCAAATCCAGTTGGTTTCATAAACATTGCAATGCAATCCTACATGAATGCGAGCAGCAACAGGAAAAAATACCATAAGAAACACGTTCGATTATTTCCTGTAGTGTGTCCAAAATTAGTATTTTTTAAGAAATCGGGAATGTCTCTGGTAGAAATGGTAATAATCTTTTCAAATTATTTAATTAATTTAGAAATTTTCGCTAATCACACACAAATCTGCTAGTTTATGTCAAATAAAAAATAAATCTTTGTCATCGTTTTTTTTTTGTAGGTACACTCACGAGCACATAAAAGAGACCGACTCTTGAGTGAGGAATATCATGTTTTTCGATTCGTGTGCGTCAGGCTCCTTCTCTCGTCAGCGGAGAAGGTGTAGAGGTAGGAAGTGCTGTAGCCAGTTTCCGCCATAGCAAATTTTGTAGAACCACCCTCTTTAGAGAAAGTTACAATTTACAAGCTGTTACCTGGCCGCTTTGCTATTCTATTTCCTGTCGAAATTTCGTAAATATGGAGAAGTGACAATAACTCCACTCCCACCCCCCTGTTCCGATTGGACAACTCTCTTCGCCAAATTCTGACCAGTTAAAATTGAGACGACTGCTCTCGAAAGCTGGCTTTACACAGTCGCACAAAAAGTGGTCTCTTTTATGTGCTCGTGAGTGTACGTTACTCACGGGAAAGAAGTTAAATCTAATAATTTATGAGGGTGAAATCAGACACTTGACCGGTTCGTATATGTTAACTTGAAATAAATTTTATAGAATTACAGTAATATATCAAAGTAAATTGTGCGATTTGTCCTAATCACTAACATGTTGTGACACTTTGTTAAAAGCCAAACTCTAAAGTTACAGGCATTTGTCGTATAGTAAACATATAGATTTATATTCATGTATATTTTATATCGGATCCAATGGGGAAGGTTACGAATTTTATTTATTTTATTTAATATTTGTGTTGGCTTGTTACTATATCAAAAATTATGAATTATTAGAATGTAGAATTTCTCTTGTTATCTTTTACGATTTCATTATTATCATTATGGAAAACATTATTTATTATCAATAATAGAAATGATATAGAATAATAAGAGATAATCAAATGTTATATTAGCAATTAATGCAAAATTATTATCGAACATATATCGATAATCTAGTAAAAGAACATCATAATAATAATAATAATAATAATAAAAACGGGAAAAATCTGCCTTTACGGCCCCGCATCCCATATGGACATACATACATATAAAGATATAAAAGATTTCACAAATACGGGTTTATAATAATAATAATAATAAATGCTTCATTGTAAATTATTTATTAATATTATACAACGTTGATGGTCAAGAATTTGTTTATCAAAACTAAATAATAACACCAATAATAAAAAAACATGATGATAATCAATTTTTAAAAATAACTCACTTAAATTAAAAACGAACGAGTTTTAATTGTTTCTTTAACTTGTTTTTTTGATGATAACTGTACGCCCACCTGGTCCATATATGATATAGCCCACACAACACAACAGAATCTTTTATTATCTTATCAAATTATTACAAAATTGAATTGATGCTTTCATCAATAACAATTTAAATTTAATTATTAAATTGTTTTTATTTCAATATTTAAAAGTTCTAAAATAGAATCATTGCTGTTACTTTGATAAAACAACTTCCCCTTTTATAAATTGTTGAGAATCTCCAGTAAATCTCTAATGAAATTGATTTGAAAATTAAATTAAGAGAAGAGAGTATTGTCGGTTTTCTAATAATAATAACAAGGATAAAAATATTGGAAATGCAACAATATAGGTAGAAACAGCCGGGTCGATATATTCCCACGAGTTACAAAGTGTTCAAATAGCGCACACACACATACACACACACACACCACATGAAAGACAATAGAGCCGACAAATGATAATTGACCAGCTCTAGGGAAATAGATTCTAACGCCTAATACATCACATCTAACACACTAGCATTAGAAAAACTATAATTTATTTTGTTATTATTCGAGGAATAAGAGTGATTTTAATGATAGTATAAGTGAGATACCGTCTAATTGTAGATGATTTAAAACAATTATCCAACGCATATCTACTCATCATCATTTTCAATATTAATTAATAAAATAAAAAAACGAGCAAAAATTTCGATAAAATAAAAATAAATAAAGCTGACCTTTATGTATTATTGTTGTTGTTGTATAGCTCGGACAGCGCGGCATTCCGAACTTTACAGCACACGATTCATCTCCAACAATATTCGAGCAGAGCAAAATGTAGATAAGTCGTCGTCGGTCACACAGGTACTGATCAGTTTCGTTGTTCAGTTTCCACTTCACCTGTACACCGGAGATTTGTTGTTTGTATGTATCTCTGTGTGTATGCGTGAGCGTGCTTATGTGTATGTGTTTGTATGTATGTATAGTAGTAGAGTAGAGCTTAAGCAATTTCTTAGTTGATTGAACAACATTTAGACGGCGCTACCTACCAGCGATCCCACTCTAGATATGCCCCACTATAATTCCACAAATAAACCACACCTTTATAAAATTCTGATTGGTATACCTGTGGAGATCCCACTATGTTGTAAAACCAATTGTAAAAGCACTCATGTAACGCCTCTGATTGAAATAAGTGCCTTTACAAAAAAAAAATCGTTATATAAATGTTCATGTATGTATATAGATAGAAATGTAAAAATTTTTATTTACTTATTTATTTTACATAAGTATAGATGCAACAAAAGAGATGGGAGATGACTGTAAAAAAGACACAAAAAAGCGCAATTAAAAATGTTGTGTAATATTTAGTTTACAATTGGTAAGTGGTAATAAATAAAATTAAATAAATGATTATAAGAGACACTTTCACTTTGGAAATGGCAATGGCGAATTCGCAAGATTTATTTATGTATGTGTAGACTTTGTTTATATTTTTCTGGCATAAATACATAATTTAACTGATGAGCTTTAGGGTATAATTGAAAGATGAAAAGACGTGCAATATGCAAATATAGAATTATTCGAATTATCAATATTTGTTGTAAATATATTGCTACACAATTAGCGAAATTTCTTTCAATTTCTTATTTACTTTTCAATGAACCACTATTTAGATTTCTGATTATTTTTGGCAATGATTTGTTTTTTCAGTTCCAATTTTAGTAAATCTAAGCACTTATTCTAAAACAACACTAAACAAGATCGCTTACTTATTCATTTGTTTGTATGATTGATTAGGCAGGAATTGAGCCCAATAATTCAAGATATTGTACAGTAAGGAGCATATAAAGGAGATCATTTTTTGTAGCGCTGTGTAAAACAGGCTTTTAAAGACAGTTATGGCAATGTATGTATTCTTCTTCATTCTTGGTATGCCATCATTTTCACATAACTGTGACCACTTTTTGTGATGCTGTGTAAAACGGGCTTTTCAAAGCGCTCATGACAATGTAACAGAATTGGTACAAATCAGGATTTGTACCAATTCAAGATTGGGATAGAGTTACTTGTGTCATTTTGGGTATTTATCTGGGTAGAACAATATTTTCAAGAAATTTGGTATGGTGGAGACTCATTCTAACTTCTCCCAGCTACCTACCTTCTTACCCTGACTAGAAAAACAGTCTGATTTACACGGAGACAAAAACATGATATTTCTCTCTCAAAAGTCGGTCGAATTTATACGAAAGCGATGGTACAAATCAAGTAATTTTTTAAGTTAAACTGTTGAAAATACAGCTTTTGAACTGAAATTCTATCGAAATAATTTTGTATAAAATTTAGGGCCACCATACCACAGAGTTAAATGGGCTACAGCTTAGGGGCGCAAGAATTTTGGAGGTGGCAATTTTTACTGGGGTGATCTTTTCTTATTATTATGAGTTATTTAGATATATCTACAAAGGCGCGTATTATTTTTAGTAGCCCCCAGGCGCCGAATATCTTAGGACGGCCCTAACACTTGATTATAAAATTATTTATAAATCAGGCTACTTTCAGCATTTTTTTTTCAGTTTCTGAATTTAATTTAGCAAACAATCACAATTGATCTCGGAGTTCAAAAAATGTCAATGTAGTCTCCTTAAAAGAATAGTGTTTTCAGGTATTCAAAAAAAAATTGTGATTCAATCAGGAACGAATCGACTGTGGGACTGCACCCGCTGTTTTCACTCAAAAAAATCTGTCTCTATTATTACTTACTTGTCCATACTTAATATTCAATATTAGGTGATAAATCGTTTGCAACATCGCAGTAGTTTTCGTTATGCAACTCGTTTGTGAAGAAACTATAAAAGTGCTTGTGTGCTCGTCTGCGTGGGAGCAGCATCCCCACTAATTTAAATAACCATCAACTATCCACTGACTTCAAGACATCAAAAAAACACCAGACGATGTCCTCTAGAAAATTTCTAAAAACATATCTAAACATTTCTAACTTTAATAAATATCCAATATCCAAACAAGACACTATCATTATCATTTGGTTTAAAGCTACCCATTTCATTCATCACAAATTCATCTTTTGTAACATTTCATTCAACTGCACAGATTATTGAATTGTTAGATGACTAAAAAAGAGCAAATAAAATAACTTTTACTTGAATCCAGTGGCGGCTTTTGGCCCAGGGTGCCAGACACAATATCTAGGGGCGCGAAAGAGTCATCTTATAGATGGTGTTTTGACTCAATAAATAGGTAACAGTCACTGTGAATAGAGATTATCTCTAAAAGTTACAGAATATTAGCCTAAATTCCTTAAACTTAATAACAAATGAGGATCCTCCTTGTAACGGATTTCACCTTAATTTTATGCTTTTGATTGACAATCTTGTAAACATTAAAAGCTTAAGGTACCGTTATAATTCAACCCTAATCATACAAATACCCTTCAACGGGCATATCAAACAGTGTATAAATGATGTTTATTCATATAATGTCACATTCTCAGATCGATCATTCGCGTTAACATTAAGCTCAGTATTACCGTTTTGGAATGCGGAAAATCTGATCGAAGGTATCCATTATCAATGAGGTACACCGTACAGTTAACGAATTTGTTAACATTGTTTCATTAACTTTCAATTTTCCCATATAAATACATTAAACAGAACGTTAATCATAGACATATTCAAATAATAAATTTATACACTTAAATTAGTTAAGCCATTTATTGGCACGCCATAAACTATAGAATATAATATAGAATAAAATAACCTTTGACACATGTAGTGAATTCAAGAAATACCAATTGTTAATTATCATAACTCATAAATAAAATCATTGAAAGAAAAAAGAATACTACCAACTAACAAAAATAAAACTGAATAAAATCAACACCAAAAAAAAAGTATTACAACTCATTGTCAGACTTAAAAACCATGGAAAAACCGGATGAATCTTTCTTTTTTTGAAAAAAAAAAGAACTAACATATAGAAATCGATTCTTTAAACAGTCTCGAACGTAATACCTTGTCCCATCTTTACCTTGATATTTTCTTATTATTTTTATTTTTATTACTATTTGATATTATTATGCTTATTTCCATAAGTTACCAATCTTGTTTTACATGGCGATATAATACTGATAATACTTTTTTCATTAATTCTATCAATAATTTTCCATATTACGTATTGATTTTTTATTAAACAACCTTTAATTTGTTTATTAATTATTTAATTGATAAATATTTATAATGGAACTCTTCACACAATTTAAGTGTAAAAAGATAATTAAAGTGGCAAAATGAATTTCAATTATTGTATAATTTATTTATTTTTATATAAAAAAATGAAAACTATTAAAAACCGATGATAGTAATTTAACAAAGATTTATGACATTATCTATCTTGCAATTGATAATAGGATTTCCGTGTGTAGGTGTTTAAGATAAAATATAGAGTTTCTTTTTTCTTTCACTAATTCTAAATTAATATGAAATTAGAATGTGAAAATCTGAATATGTAGTACCTACACTTATATTATTATTATTATTATTATTATTATTATGGAAATATAATTGATAGTCTCTTGTTACTAAAATTGTTTATTAATGTTTACCAACCATCATAATTTCACATACATATGCTAAACTATAATATAAAAGAATTACAGTTCGACTAATAATATATTCCAATGTATTATGTAAAAAATCAATATTTTATATTATTATTCCTCTAAAAAGTTAAGATTTTCGTTTTGTTTATGACCAAATGCTAATTCATATAGCCCCCATATAATAAGGCATATTCCAAGATAAATTTGAAGCAGTTATACAGTAGGTATAGTGACGGTCACAAAAAAGAGACTGCTTTCTGTGGGGTTGTGAGTCAGTATAATACAGATATAAAATACAGCTGTAAATATATTAAATACCGTATGTATTAAAAGTTTAATACGGCATTAAGAAATAAGGCTATGTTGATATAATTTTTACCTCTTTGACAGCAACACAGAAAAAGGAAAATAAGAATCTATGTTTTTTTTTCAATTTCAAGCTTAAATATCAACATTTTATTTGTTTGTGTACCGTATAAAACCGCATAATATACGTGTATTGTACAGAAAATATTAAATATGGTAAATTAGTATCACTAGTCGTGACAATGTAATAGAATTTTTACAGGTCAGATTTTGGTAAGAGAGGTATTTAATTAGGAGATGGTGGTGGGATTACTGGTGCAATTTTGGGTATTTGCCTTAATAAAGACATGTTTTTTACAAATTTGATATGGTGGAAACTCGTTTTAACATCTCCCATCTTTTTACCCTCACTATAGAAAAAGCCTGACTTATAGTTAACTCATAAGTTTAAGAGAGTAATAAACTAAATGAATTTCGTAAGTAACTACAACTTTACAATTCTGTTAATCAAAATAGATAAAAGACCCTTTTGTTCAAGGCTGTTTATAGTCAACATCTTGTGTTAAGCGGCCAGTCCAGTAATTGAGTTGTAGTTGCTAAAATAAACAGAAATTTTTGAACTGCCACTTCTTAATACTGCTAACAATAAGTAGTCTTTAAAGGCAAAATTTTATTACTCTCTTAAAATTATGAGTCGACTATACATAAACAGAAAAGTGTGATATTTTCGCTCAAGAGTCGGTCTCTTTTTTGTGACCATCACTGTACATACAATTAAGGATAATTTTTTGGAAAAATAAATAAGTAAAGAAAATATAAGAACACCATATTCTCGAGGATCCTTCTCAATTTTTCTGTTCTAGACTCGATTAATATTTGTATGGTGCTAGAATATTCATATTCTCTTATTGGAAATGATAAATTTTGTATGCTAAAAGTATCAATATTTATGTCGACTCTCTATTCCATTGAGATAAATTCCAATCAATATTAGAACTTGTAAGAAATCTATAACACTGCTGGTGATTGTTGTTGACTTATTATAGTGTCTAATATGTTTTATATTAGCAATAAAGTATGAATTGTAGAACGATACAGATTAATAATTTGTTCATTTATATAAATTCATTCTCGTGATTTATTCAAAACAACATTGAGAGAAAAATAGGGAAGTATTAATTTTAATATCTAATAACGATTCTGGGTCTCATATACCGGTAGAAACTATTTTTAATTTTTAAATTTCGCCTATTCTCTCGATCCAATTACCTATGATAATATAGTTTATTTTCACTTTCATATTCTATTACAACATCTGAATCTGTAGAATGAGCGGTTTTGCTGGACATTTTCAAAAAGCTCGTTAAACGCTTTTTTTTCGTAATTTCAAGATAAGATTGATTACTAATTAATTGAATGAGATTGATAAATATTCTGTGCATGCTTTCGCGATTTCGTTCCATTTTTACATGTCAATTAAAAATAAGTGATTTATTTTTATTACCCTATTGTCTTAGATAAATCAAAATAGAATAATGAAAATATTAAACTAGAAATACATTGTATTAATAGATGAAAAGATAATATAATATCAGTAACAGTCATAAAGAGACACCTACAGACGATAAGGAAATAATAGTAACAACAACAATAACAATAACAGATGGAGGAGAGAAAAAAACAAACTAACTAATAATAAATCAATAGAATTTAGATTAACTATTTAAATCTTTTGTTCTAAATAATTGTTCAATTGATTCAACAACAAACAGTTAAAACCTATTCACAAAACCACCTACATTTATAAATTAAATGGAAATTCTAATTTATCTAACAACAACTATTCAATTTTAACATAATTTTACGACAATACGATAACAATAATGACAATAATATAAGTAAAATTAATTACAGTAGGTTACTTTAATTAGAATCATCCTTCATCTTTTATGATTACAACATTTTAATCAACACTTTTCTTCTACTTTGTTGGCAATTAGAACTGTAAACGTATAGGCTCATATAATTTAAGAACAGATAACAAGTCTAATTTTTAGCGGGAATATGTTTGTTAACAGTTGAAGCCTCAGATTTTCCATTAATTTGAAAGTTTTGAATATCAATTTATAGTTATAGATGCAACTAAAATACCAGTAATATTAAGAATATTCAATTTTCAATTTAAATCGATTAAATTGATAGTAAATTTGAAGCAATTTAAACTTAATCTAATAATTTCAATTTCAATATTGAAATCATACCACTATATTAAATACGTGATATGATCTGAAAGATTAAAAGCAAATTAAAAATCAATGGAATTTCTGCTCTATTTTCTTCAGCAGTACATCAAGTTATTTTAATAAACAATCAATTGACAGTATAAATTGTATCTTGCCAACATTATATTCCCATGAATTATTTATTTCTCATCTAATATAATAATAATAATGTACAAGTTGTTTTAGTTTTTGAATGATTTACGATTCTTCGGCTATCATCATTATTACAATCATGTTTAAGAAATGCTTACAATTAGATTCTACTCAATTGTTAAATAGAATTTTTAATGATTTATTCAAATTAGATAAATAAAAAGAAGATAAGAAGAAAAAAGTAGAATTGAATAAATCAGAAAAGACTGGTGTTATTTGTCTTTCATTTTCCTTCTTCTTCTTCTTATTGTGCTTTATTTAATACATAATATTTTAATAGATTAACACATTATTGTGCATCCTTTTTCTGTACATTTCAGCTGTTGTGTCAAAATGTAACATTACACTTTATCAGTTCTGTGATTGTCAATGTTATCCTTAAAAAAAAAAACAGAATTAAGCAACTTCAGTGTTGAATCCAAGGGAGGGGAAGTTTCCCTCAGCAAATTTGACATTCACCTCCTGAAGAATTACAAAGAATATTTAATTATGGTCTGCTTTTACCACATTTCATAGTAGGTGCTAAAAAACGATACTAAGTAACGATTTCATCAATTTCAGTTAAGCCTAATGAACGGTTAGAAATAATGCTATGATTATAAAAATTGTCTCTATGACTTATTTGTTGGTTAAAATTTAACAGACGTTGAGAAAATCGACCCTAAATTATTTAATTTAAACGAGGGCTGTGCGAGTAATTCGAAATGACAAATTATTCGAATCGAATAATTCGATTCGATATTCGTTCAAAGTATTCAAACAATCTAAACAATTCGAACCTTTCTTATTATTTAAGCTACACCAAATGGTACCTTTAGATACCGTTTACAGATAGGTACCAAACTTTATCTATAAACAAAAATTTTCGAATAATAAGAAAGATTCGAATAAATTAGCTTATTCTAATTATTAAAAATACAGGGTGAGCCAAGAGGATGGAACCCCAAAAGTATAAGAAGTTCTACTTGATGGAACTTTATGAAATTTGGTATATGGCCGTTTTGTCACCTGAACTACCTTTAGAAAAAATTTTCGTTGTTCTAGCTACCCCTCTTATATGGGGTAGTGCACCCTACTCTCTTATTTTAAATGGAATGGAATATTTTTTATTACATTGTTGAATTCTTTGATGAAATAGAAGGGGACTTTGATAACATGACCCATGGTCTAGCGCTGAAGGTTTTTCAGATATTTCAGCTTTTATTGCAATTTTAAAATTTACAGTGTTTGATTGAAAAATTCATATTTTTCAAGCCATAGCATTTGAAATATTGAGACTTGGAATTTAAGTATTACAAATAATGTACTTTTGATCAATTCAAACAGAATTCAATTATCTTTCAGAGTTCGGCTGAAATAAATTTTTCTTTCAGGCAATTTTCAAACTATAATAACTTGCTTATTTTAAATAGAACCCTATATTTCTCTTCATATAGTTGAATAGAGAAAAAAATTCTGCATCGAACTGTATCAACATTCCCTATACCTATCTTTGATAATTTTTCAGTTATTCCAAATTTTCGATTTCGTGGAAACACCTCCCTTGAAAGAAAATGTAATACGTCTAGTCGCCTATGCCAAACTAACCCAACTACAATGAAATGCATAGATGGCTTAGCAAAATGACAAAATATCACAAATGACGTTAATATTGAATACTTAGCTGTATTTTTTACAACTTTAGGACATCCTACATACACAAAAAGCAAATGAAATAAATATTAATTTAATTAATAATCAATTTCTTCCATTTTCCTTCCTTGAGATATTTTAAAATTAATTAATTAATTTCATCTTATTTGTGACAGTTGAATTGGAGGTTGTTTTGCTAAGCCTTCTATGTTTTACATTTTCTTTCAGGAAAGAAAATTAGACGAAATTGAAAATTCTGAATAACTTAAAAATTATCAAAATTAGGTATAGGGAATGGTAATACAGTTCGATGCAGAATTTTTTTCTCTATCCAACCATATAAAGAGAAATATGGGGTTCCATTTAAAATAAGCAAGTTATTATAGTTTGAAAATTGCCTGAAAGAAAAATTCATTTTAGCCGAACGCTGAAAGATAATTAAATGCTCTGCAGTTTGATAGAAAGTACGTTATTTGTACTATCAGAATACTAAATTTTAACATTTTAACTGCAATAGTTTCTATGTTGTGAATTTTTTATTTAAGCACTGCAAAATTAAAAATTTCATGAAAAGTCAAAATATCTGAAAAACTTTCAGCGCTAGACCATGGGTCATGTTATCAAAGTCCCCTTCGACTTCATCAAAGAATTCAAAAATGCAATAAAAAATATACCATTCTATTTAAAATAAGAGAGTAGGGTGCACTACCCCATATAAGAGGGGTAGCTAGAACAACGAAAATATTTTCTAAAGGTAGTTCAGGTGCCAAAACGGCCATATATCAAATTTCATAAAGTTCCATCAAGTAGAACTTCTTATACTTTTGGGGTTCTATCCTCTTGGCTCACCCTGTATACCTAGTAAGTACACATTGAAATTAAAACCAAATTTTCCCCCGGGATAAAGTCTCTGGGTTCAACAGGATGATTCACATAATCTATTAAAAGTATTAAAATTCTTAATTCAAGGAAATTGATGAAGTTTTGGTTATAGCCGTTTTAGTGTTAGAATTTTCTTTAGAAAGTACTTTTGCTTTAAAGCATAGAATTCTATGAAGCCTCACTTAACAAGAAATCAATGGTTGATAAGTGTGATGAAGGTTCTTCTCCCAATATTGCCACACTTAAACCCAATTTTCTTCTACTGCATTGTTTAGAGAGTTAAAAAAAAATCTCCAAAGGCAGCAAGTACCTTATATAGCGAATTTTTTTATGTATCTACATACTGAAATATTAATTGCAAAACATTCTTATGATACTGACAATTAATATATTTTAATAACATTGAATCAACTAATAAATTCATTTCCCGTAATACGTTTAATCAAGGCCTGCTTGATTTTTTCAAGCGAAATTCTCTAGCAGGCCTTGCGTCTAATATTAACTGGCAAAATTAGTTGCCCCCCCGCGATATTCAATTTTTTTTCTAATATCAATAGTCAGAGAACATATAGCCACCTGAGATAATCGATTTTACTGCTTATACTCAAAAAAGAGATTTTTGCATTTTTCTTGCGAACCAACGAACCGATTTTGATGATTTTTTTTCTGGGTCATAGAGAATGGTCGGCTCTACTGTTATTTTAATTTTCATCAAAATCTAAGCAAATTTAATATTGAAAATGATTTTTTTTAACATTTCTTCAGCTCTTATTCCAAAAGTGTTGGCCCTACCAGTCTGGCCAACGAACTCATCCAAGCTATCACAAAGACCGATTTTTGTACCAAGTTTCATTAAGATTGGACCATTTTTACGGCAGTTATCGTGGGTATACATATATATATATATATATATAAATATATATATATATATAAATATATATATATATAAATATATATATATATATATATATATATAAAAATTTTAACGAACGGTGGATATGGGTTCCTTAGGTCCCAAAACGAACTTCTGTGCAAAAATTTTTCGGAAATTCAAAAGTGAGGATCTCGTCATTAGCTAATTTTTTTAAAAAAAATTCGCTAAAAACAGTCCTCTTATTACCCAAAAATTGATGATTTAGGACAATCATATTTTAGAAATTAAACTAAAAAACAAAACTTGTTAAACTTCCATAATCACTAATAATATAAGTGAGCTATCATCGTGAATTATCCTGTATAATAATAATTTCTTGATTGTTATTAATAAATTTTTTGTAGGAGTCTAAATTTAACATATGCATTTCTATTATTCATGTATGGTAAGAATAACAGTTATTTGGATTATACGTGTTTTATTATTAATGATCAATGATCGATTTGATTAATAATTTTGATTAAATTGTACATTTGTCATACATATGTTATAGTGACCATGTCTAGTTTCTCCAAAAAATTCTGATTCTCCTCTTTTCCATTTTTTCTCTTTTTGAAATATTAGATGAGCTAATCTCCCCTTTCCAATCGTAACGTTTTATTATTGTCGTTTATAAATTCATAAATTGAAACTCTTATAAATCATCTTAATGCATAAATAAAGAGATAACCGAATAACTTATCTAACAATTCAAACATTGTGCCACTTATATTTCTATTTTTATTCAGAATAGTCGTCCCTATTTATTTCAATGAAAATCGACTGGAAATACTAAAATTTTGATTTCTCTATCCCAGATTTTAATTGACAAAGGTGCAAAAATCAAATCATAAATAGTGTAAATTTAGAAGATTTCACAATTAAAAACCGTATCTGTATCACTTTTAAGTTCCAGGTAAATCACTACACTGCTAAATAATGTACTAATGAACGGAAATGAGTTATTTCGGTTACACAGCTTTTGTTCTTGTAATTGTACCATCAAAATTGAAGAATCATAGATTACGTTACAGTTAAATTACCCGCCCAATTTTCTACGTAAATGTAATAGTTTTATAAATATTGTATAGATGGCACTTCCAAACTTCATATAGGCTGCACTGCCAAGTCTATCAATTTATCAGCAAATGTACCAATCTTGGATGAGAAAAAAATAATGAACTTGCAGAAAAAAATTGTAATTAAGTAATAATTAATAAATAAATACAAGCAGTGTACTCATAAGTAAGTGCGTATACGTCTAGATGCTTTATCAATTAAAAAAAAATGATTAAAGTTTACAAATTAATTTTGCCGACTTTTTGTTGAAGACTCTTGGCAACATTGTTGTGGCGTTCATTAAATTGACTTTGCGGCGTTTTCTTCAAAAAAATTTGTAGAAAATATACGAAAAAAAGTGATTAATTTTATTTATAACCCACAATTTTATTTAAAATTCGTGTAGTAATTATTGTAAAAGCTTATTAGTGCTTCAATTGAAGTAAATATAACAATTAAATTAGATTATTTGAACATAACCTCAATTTTTGCAGCAGGATGGATATCCGCCCCAATAACACGATCTACATCAATAATCTGAACGAGAAGATCAAGAAGGATGAATTAAAGAAGTCATTGTATGCGATATTTTCACAATTCGGTCAAATTCTCGATATTGTTGCATTGAAAACGTTAAAAATGCGCGGACAAGCTTTCGTAATTTTTAAAGAAATCCAAAGTTCTACCAATGCTTTACGTTCAATGCAAGGTTTCCCTTTTTACGATAAACCAATGGTGTGTTTTGTATTGTTGTCTCTATATCCTTTTATATTTTAATTAAAATTTCTCCATGTGCATTGCACTAGGCACAATTTTCAATACATTTATGTTTCAGCGAATACAATATGCAAAAACCGATTCTGATGTAATATCAAAAATGAAAGGAACATTCCAGGAACGTCCTAAGAAGATACGTCCACCGCCATCAAAAGAGGATGAAGCACCGAAAAAGAAGAAGAAGAACAAGGATCCAAATCGTGTACCAGGTGGTAATAATGCTGAACAACCACCAAATCAAATATTGTTCCTTACGAATCTACCAGATGAGACGAGTGAAATGATGTTATCAATGTTGTTTAATCAGTAAGTTGGGTTTTTATTGATGGTAAACAAATCTAATTATTTTTCGAATTGTAGATTCCCCGGTTTTAAAGAAGTTCGTCTTGTACCGAATCGTCACGATATTGCGTTCGTTGAATTTGAAAATGAGTTACAATCCGGAACTGCAAAAGATGCACTGCAAGGGTTTAAAATTACACCGACTCATGCCATGAAAATATCATTCGCTAAGAAATAAAGTAATTATATCTTTAGAATTTATTTTAATTTACATCGACTATTTACAATTAAATTGGAGGAATGATTTTGATAGTACCATCACTACCACCGATTTTTTCTTATTTCAAAAACTAAATATTTTTTACATTTTTAAGCAAGTACTATGTACATTAATAAAATGCCGCCTTAATAGATTCAGGAATCTTCTAATTTGAACTAAATATTATTCATCATCTATAACAAATCCAGTTCTAGCTTGTTGAGCATGTTGGTTCCTTTGTAGAATATTTAAACATTGTGTTAAGCAATGCAATGAAGCTGCTGATGTGGCTTTTAATAATAATAAATTTGGATCAACGAAATATTTGCTACCGGCCGATTCGATCGTTCGACACAATGCCGAGTCGGCTTGTTCTGTTTGTGCTAATTGAGCACGAGCACAACCCATCGCGTCTAAAACGGCCAAATGTTCTCTTGGTGGCAACGGTGGACTATTCGCACTAATCGCCTATTTAAAAAAAACGCAATTAGTAAATTTAATAAATAACTTTTTCGTTTTTTTTTTTTACTTTTGTGTGTGATTCGGCAACAGCACGTAAACCATTTACCCATTCTTGACGGGCTCGGGCGTCCGCTGCACGCAACTTCAACATATCACCAGAAGCACAATTTACTGTGAACGTTTTCGAGTCTTCATCACTTGGACAGATTAGAGCACCAGCTAAGTGTACCGAGCCTCTAGGGACGGTACCATCCGGTTTTTCACCTTCACACAGATAGTAATGTAGTAGACCGGCATTGGCGTCTACCATAAAATAACGATACTGCCAACCTTTCATAACATTCGTATACTTGTACAGTTGGCCGGAGAATTGTCGTTGTTTTGTATGTAAGTCCATAACTGACTAGAAAAAGGACAACAAATAGAAACAAGAATAAACGAGGAAATTTGATAAGCTACAAGGACATCCGTATTTTTTTCGTACGACAACAACAATAAGTCTTGTTATCAAAAAATGTAAATTGTGACATTATTATCAATGTAATTTAACATATTTCTATTTATATACATGTATGATATGCTCTGTTTACAATTAATCTTATTGATAACATGACAAATTAATAAACAACACTAAATTTTCAAATTAAATACAAGGATCTAACCTCAACAAGTTTGTTAGACATTTAGGAAATGTCAAAAGAAATATCACTTGTCGATGAGTCGAACTCGTCGAACTTAATCGGTGTATTTAATCATTGTTTTAATTTTAAAAATTAAATTCAATCACCCCCAAATTAATCAATAAACAAATAAATCTTCATAACAAAGCTAATTTTACAGGCAATTTAGATAAGATCACATTCCAAGTTTAATCATCAAATAAATCAAAATAGCTTAGCGAATTGCGATGTTGCCAGGTTCACTGTTTTCTCAGTAGGTTCATTCTCTAGTAGCTTCCGTAGGCTGAACTTTCATTAATTACAACGTTTTTCGGAAATTTTAGGGTTCTATTGTAGGGGAGAAAGCATATTTCAATAAACTTCGAAACTAATTTTTACAAATTTAAAATTCGACTGCGTTTTCTGATTCTAAATTTTCTCTATTTCGTGTTTTATTTTTTTATTAGTAGTTTTACAAAGATGTATTGTTTTGTAGCTGCATCATTTGCTGTAAAATAAAAATTCATGCCCATGCCCAACCAATATTGTGAATAATCTTTCTCAAAAATGTGACATTGTTCAATTTGTTTAGATAAAAAGTCTCAATTTCGAGCAATTGTTACAAAGCATAAACCAAATTTTAGTAATTTTCAGAACAAATTGAACTTATTTAGCACAAATTGTAGCAAAAAAGCTCTAAAAACATTTGCACAAGATCAACAATATATTAAAATTAAATTAAAGTGGTTAAAACAACCCTTGAAAAGATAAAATGAATAAAAATCTACTGATTTTTAACATTTATGTCTGGCAACGCCGCAAAACAGCGATCATTCCGGTTAAATCAAGTTAAATTCTCCACAATTATCTGTTTCTTTTCAATATATTGAACCCGCATTTGCTGTCTTTCTTGCCACCATTTTGACGTCAGACCAATTTTGACAGTTGAAAATTTTGACAGCCTATTGCAGATTTTAATTTTCCATAAAATATTTTAATAAAAAAAAACCTACTATTTGCAATAAATTCGATTAGGAGATCGAATTATATGCTGATTGTCGCCTAATTATGTCATCACCGGCTCCAAAATCACCCGAACAAAATGAGAAAAGTAAGAAATACGATCGTCAATTGAGGTTAGATTTTCTAAATTCAATGATTTGTTGAGAATGATTGTGATAAAAATTTTAGATTATGGGGTGATCATGGTCAAAAATTATTAGAAAACGCTAAAGTCTGTTTGATAAATGCAACAGCTTTAGGTACGGAAATATTGAAAAGTCTCGTCTTGCCTGGTGTTGGATCGTTTACAATTGTTGATGGTGAGAAAATTGTCGATGAAGATATTGGTTCAAAGTAAATGTTTATATTTTAAACAAAATTATATCAATATTAATTGATTTATTGTAGTTTCTTTCTTGAGAGTGATAGTGTGGGTTTGTCAAGGGCCCAAATTGCAACACAATGCCTTTTAGAATTAAATCCAGATGTACGTGGTGATTATATCGATGAATCACCGGATCATATTATGGCCCATTCCCAGGATTTTTTCGATTCGTTTACCGTTGTTATTGCAACGTGCCTTTCAGAAAAGTATACAATTATTACACTTTTATATAGAAAATTGATAAATTGAATAATTTTAGAGTTTTAACACCTCTATCGAAACATTTATGGGAGAAGAATGTGCCGTTGATTGTATGCCGTAGTGTTGGTTTTGTCGGCTATATACGTTTACAATTAAAAGAACATACAGTAATTGAAGCCCATCCGGATAATGAAACACCAGATTTACGTTTATTGAATCCATGGCCAGCACTTGAACAATATTTAGATAAATTCGATGTTGCCAATTTAGACCAGAAAGAACGTAGTCATACTCCTGCTGTTGTTATTCTGTATTATTATCTAAAAAAATTCAAAGAAAAATACGGTAATTGAGTCTATTTACTTTAATATTTGATTGTTGTCAATAAAATTACAATTTTAGGCCATTACCCAGAGACTAGAGCAGAGAAGAAGCAATTACGTGAAATGATTAGTGATAGTCCAATACCAGATGAGCATGGTATAAAACATTTAGAAGAGAATTTCAATGAGGCGATCCGTTTTACTAATACATGTTCAAATTCAAATAAATTACCAAATAATATACAAACAATCTTAGATGATGATTGTTGTATAAATTTAAATCAGAATAGTTCGCCGTTTTGGATAATGTGTGCTGCTTTAAAAGAATTAATAGAAACGGAAGGTACATTACCGGTACGTGGTAGTTTACCAGATATGGCAGCTGATACACAAAGTTATTTAACATTACAACAATTATATCAGAAACAAGCACAACAACATGCTGAAATTGTATATCGACGTGCTGTACAAATAGCACGCAATTTAAATTTACCACAAGATATAATTACAGAGAATGATGTTAAATTATTTTGTAAACATTCATCTGAATTATACATTGTTCGTGGTAGTTGTATAGCTGATGAAATTACACAACAAAATCGTTTAGATCTATCATCGTATTTTGATGATTCAGATAGTTTAATATTTTATTATATTATATTGAAAGGTTTAGAACGATTTATCAGTGAATTTAATACATTACCAGGACAATTAGATGATCATGTTGAACCTGATTTATTAAAATTGAAGAATATTATTGGGAAAATATTAACAGAATGGGGTTGTAATCAGGTGATACGTGATGAACGTGTACATGAGATTTGTCGTTATGGTGGTGCTGAGATACATTCAGTTTCAGCCATTTTAGGTGGTTGTGCAGCACATGAAGCCATCAAATTAATCACACATCAATATAAACCGATCAATAATACGTTTATTTACGATGCAATCACATCAACGTCGGCGACGTTTACTCTCTGAATTTTGTAATTTTAAGCAAAATAAATAGGCCTTATTCTGAATGCTTTCTTTTTTTCTCCAATTCATCAGTATCTTTAAAATTTTGGCGTTATAGATAGGGTGGGTTTTGCTTCAATGATTCATTTTGCAATTTTTCCGTTCGTTTATTAATAAAAATCGACTATACATAAATTTTCAAATAGACCTAATTTATAATATCACATTTCTGATGTGGATATTACATCTTTTATTCAAAAGCTGCCCATAGATTTTTTGTTTCATTTAAATACAATGAATGTATGTTAAGAATATCCACAATTTTTAGGCACATTAAAACTTATTTGGCCATTTCTTCTTAACATCTATTCACAACCCTTTTGTAATTAATAATTTTATCAAGTAAAATAAATTCAACAGAAAAAAAAACACCATTTAGGAAAATCACACCGGTTAAGTACATATTTATGTACTATCTTTGAAAATAAATTTGGTATTGCACTAATCAACAATATTAAAATAATAATTATGAAACGATAATCTTTGGAAGAATAATTTATCGGTCAAATAGTTTAAACGAGAATTAGCCATTGATACAATGACTATTTAAGTAGCTATTTCCTTAATCCTAACCAGCAGATTAAGTAAATTTTTAAAATAAATAAAAATTAAGTAATGATATGTTAAGAAACTCATTTGTCATGGAAAATATTCTTGCAATTTTTTTTTTTTTTTTTGGAGGAATGTGTAACCTCGAATAGAAAATGACGATTGTTTTCCTTATCATGCCAAACATAACCGACTAATACTTTTTACGTAATTTGCTATAAATATAAGTTTAAACTAATAAAGATCTTCACCGTTTTCCATGTTTGATAACAAAGTCTTTTTATCATCTTTCTTAGTTCTTGGTTCAAAACAAGGCTGAAATTTCAATTAATATTTTAATAATTTAATTTTATATAACTAAATAACAACTTACAGTTTCGCAAACGTTCATATTACAACAATCCTCTATTGTAATCTCACACTGTTCAGTTGTAGATTGTGGCCGATAAGTTAATGGTGTTATATTTTTATTAACAATAATTCGTTTCTTGATTCTAGGACGACGTTGTCGTCTCATTGTACACTGATGGACGGCCATTATAACAATTATAATAATTAAAATCAACATTATTGTACTTAATCCCCAGAAAATTGGCCCTTTATAATGATCCATAAACAAATCAAAATCATCATCACTATCATTAGTGATTCGTAAACGTTCAGTTTTTGTATTATTCGATTCATCAATAACATAAGTGCCTTTAATACAGCTACAAATAAGATCACCACTTTCTGATATTAGAGTGTCATCTTCACGATTCTCACAGAACATCTGACAGATTTGATTGAAACAAAATCCACCACAATAAATACGATCACATCGGGTACCTGTATAGCCTTTATTACATCGACATTGTGGATAGCCTAATGGTGATAAATGACAATCACCATGAACACAGAAATTGTGACACAATGGAATATCACAATAGTTTCCAGTAAAGCCTCGTCGACACTTGCAACCATTACCAATACGTTCACCACCATTCAAACAAATAATATCTCTCTCAGCCTCATTATTATTGTTAGGTGTATTAAATACTTCGATAGTGGTTTTATTGTATTCATCAATAGATTTAACGAGATCTTTACAATCTGGTAATGTTTTAATTTTGATATTCTTTGTTACAATACCCATTGGTTTCTCTTTAAATGTACGAAAACGTTCCGGTATTGTATTCTCTTGATTCTTTGATATTTTCCATAAAACATTATTATTCGTATCAGTCCAATAGATTGCATGATCATCAACAGCTATACCAAACGGTTTCGAATGTGTTCCCTCAAAGATTATATCACGTTCTTTACCATCTAAATTTGTACTTTCTATACGATAATAGATCCCCTCACGTGCATCAGTCCAATATAATCTTTGTGTTTTATAATCGACAGCAATACCTTTCGGTTGATGTAGATCTGAATCGATTAAAATCTCATGATTTGAACCATTCAATAAGGAACGTTCAATTGTTGGTCGATTAATATCCGAATTAGTCCAATATAAGTATCTATAAATAATGAAATTTGTTAAAAGGCAATTTTTAATATAAATTTACAATTTAATTACCTGTGACACACATCGATTGCTAGACCATTGGGACTTTCATATGGCAGGTGAAATAGTATTTTTGATTTTGGATTTGCTTCACTTAAATTTAAATAATTTATGGTATGATTAATTGAATCAGTATAATATAAAATATCTGTTATAGGATCTATGGCTAAGCCCTAAAATGTCAATTTTATTCGTATCGTTTATAATTTATATATTTAACAATTAAATTAATTACTTGAATGTCATCTGGAAGATCTTCCAAAATCGGTGTTATATCAGTCTCTTTAGTTAATTGAACAGTATAGATGGTATCGTTCATTTGGTCCATATCGCTAACCACAAATTGATGTCGAACATTATCAAAGGTTAATGCTTTTAATTTTGTAAATTGTTGTAATGTTGAACCTATTAATGTACCATTTACGTTTAATAATTCTATTTGATCGTTGGCTACGACGGCTATCTCTGTAAACAAAAAAATGTATAGTTTTAAATTAATATTGAGATAATTCAAAGATTAATGTGTTGCGTCAGTTTTATCAAACAATTTTTCAAGGTAATTATTGAAAAAGTCAATATTTAAAATTTATAAAGAATGGATGAGGAACTTAGCAACTATGGAGCAATATTTCTGTAAACATTTTTAACAAACTATTGATGATAAAGACAAATAGAATTTTGAAATAATTTCGCTTGGGTGTAGATTGGCGTAAATTGCATTAATTATAAAGCTGAAACAGCGAAAATCTAGATTTAGGCAAGTTTCGATTAAAAACTGGTGAAAAGTAGATTTTTTCAAGTTGTAATCATGATTTGAAGGTGTTTTATAACATTAAATTACAATTTTACACGAAAAATTATTTAGTAACACTAATAGCAAGACAGTTTCGTAATTTCATTTCAATCTCTAATTTTAAAAAAGATAATTTTTGAACATGCAATAGCACAATTAAATGATATGCAGTGCAAGATTATACTCATAAAAATATCTTCATTTTTATGGTTTATTATGTAAATTCACTTTATAACCAATGCAAAATTGTTACTTGAAGATGATTCAAAAAAAAGTTAACGTTAGATGTGCATTATTCATGGGTTGGCAACAAATTATTTGTAACATTGTTACATAATTGGTTCTACAAATGTTTTCTAAAGTCAACAAAGATTGTTATAAAAAATCGCTAGGACACGTTAGAAAAGTGAAATTTTTAGTAAAAACAACAGATAACTAGTTGATCCAAAATTACAATTCCTCGATATTAGGAAGTGAATTATTTTTACATTAAAAATAATCTTTTAAAAAAAAATTAAATTATACAAATGAGCATATTAACTGTCAAGTATTGTATCTTAAATGTATACTTTATTTGATAATAAATAATGTATTGTTCAAAAAAATACGACTATTTAAGTTAAATAAGTTATATCGAGAAAAATATTAAATAATCTTTTTTCCACATTAATTAAGAGAAAAATGGTGTATAGGTTTTTATTAGGACTTCCTACATTGTTGTGATAAAACGTGATATAAACGTGCTAAACAATGTTTTTGTATAAAGTTCATCAAGTTAATTTGAATTTGATAAATGGAATTTTTAAATAATTTAAAATGTATCACATGAAAACAGCACTTGGAGACAGAAAGCTTGGTAATTTTTTTGAATTTTGAATATCTTGGAATATACTTCGACGAACTTTGGTCTGAAATATTTGAAAAATCCTACATTTTCGAGTTTCCTTGTTTCTTTTGTATTTTCTAGAATTTCATTGATACCAATAATAAAGTGCTATTTACAATTAGCGAACGATGCCTTCTGGAAAATTAGGATCGACGAGAAAATTGGTTAAAATACATATGGTATACCAGCCTGCTGCTCAAAAAGTATTTCAAGCATTTACTTCTAGGAGGGTATCTAATGATCATTTTAGCAAAACTAGAACCTCGTAGCTCAATCGGATGTTGCTCAAAAAAGCCCGTTTTTGGATAAGGTCATGAATTTGAAAGACGAGCTAAACACAAACTGACTCGAAGACCCCTCCAACATTATATTTTTCGTCTTTCTCCATTGCATTCTAGGAAAAAATGCGAAACATTTTCTTTCGCTCCGGAATAAAATGGACATCAACGACAAAAACCAAAGTTGAGAGAGTCTCCGAGTCATTTTTGGACAACTCGTTTTTGAATATCACGACATCGTCAGAAACGAGCGATTTTGACCAACTTCAAAATGAGCTACCAGGTTCTAACTTTGCTAAAATTATGCCTATAGACACCCTTCTATAAACACTTGAAATATTTTTCGAATAGCTCGTCAAATAATAAGAATGTCTACTTTTAGAACAACAGGGCGGTATAACTTTAGTAAGCTCTCAGTAAGGCACAGATAGAAGTCATGTTACGAATTCACGTCTATCATCCAACCCATTTAGAATGTGAAATTTAACTCACATCTTCGGAAATAGATTCGTTCGTTTCACCTTCTTTTTAGCGAATTTTTTAAAAAAAATTAGCTAATGACGAGATCCTCACTTTTGAATTTCCGAAAAATTTTTGCACAGAAGTTCGTTTTGGGACCTCAGGAACCCATATCCACCGTTCGTTAAAATTTTTATATATATATATATATATATATATATATTTATATATTTATATATTTATATATATATATATATATATATGTATACCCACGATAACTGCCGTAAAAATACACCAATCTTAATGAAACTTGGTACAAAAATCGGTCTTTGGGATAGCTTGGATGAGTTCGTTGACCAGACTGGTAGGGCCAACACTTTTGGAATAAGAGCTGAAGAAATGTTAAAAAAAATCATTTTCAATATTAAATTTGCTTAGATTTGGATGAAAATTAAAATAACAGTAGAGCCGACCATTCTCTATGACCCAGAAAAAAAATCATCAAAATCGGTTGGTTGGATCTCAAGAAAAATGCAAAAATCTCTTTTTTGAGTATAAGCAGTAAAATCGATTATCTCAGATGGCTATGTGTTCTGGCAATTGATATTAGAAAAAAAATTGAATATCGCGGGGGGCAACTAATTTTGACAGTTAATATTAGACGCAAGGCCTGCTAGAGAATTTCGCTTGAAAAAATCAAGCAGGCCTTGATTAAACGTATTACGGGAAATGAATTTATTAGTTGATTCAATGTTATTAAAATATATTAATTGTCAGTATCATAAGAATGTTTTGCAATTAATATTTCAGTATGTAGATACATAAAAAATTCGCTATATAAGGTACTTGCTGCCTTTGGAGATCTTTTATTTACAGTTTCAAAAGGCTAATTTAAGAGGACTTTTACGATTAATATGAGGAAGTCTCAAATTCGATTTTGCATACAAAAAATTGGTGAAACCCAAGTTCAAATCGACATTCTTTTCTAATTTCTATGGAACTGTGTTACAATTGACTGGTTTTTATTTTCAAAGTACGATTCTATGTTAATTTTAATTGTATTGAAGACCTTGTTATTTTCTTCTAAGTTATCATTGATGACTTATCAATTCAATCATTCATTTGGCAATATTGTGTTCCCATAAAAAAACCAGTGCAATACAAATTGCCGTACAAAATTATACTCAATGTAATACAAAAATACAGGAAAAAAACTGAAAATAGTAAATAAGACTTTATCGTTTTCAATTAATTGATAACCTTCGATTTAATGGATTTTTTTCTGGATAATATAACATGGATATCAAGATATTTATCATTGCTCAAGTTACTAAATTGTATAGTGACGTAGTCTTTATTAAATTCGAATAGTTTATTAATAAATCAACAAATAAAAACAGATAATTTATTTATATTTCTTCTGCTTTAATTTAAATAAGATGGAATAGCGCATATTCATTGTAACTTTACAATCGATCTACAACCACGTGGTTTTAGACGTGCAAACAGTCACGTAGACAAATGAAATTGAAAACTTAATCAAAAAAAAATGCTTCCGATGGAAAATATTTTTTTTGCACACACTACAAAATAAGAATTTATACAAAAAAAAACTGCATATGCATTTATTGCACGTAATAATCAACTCTTTTTTCGAAAATGATGAATCAAAATAATTCAAATTCACAACATCAATGCATTTAAAACGGAAATTACATAAGTTAGGTAGTTTAGTAGTAATGAGAAAGGTCATTGGGTTCAATATTCCTAAATCATTGATTGTAGGTATATCAAAATTCATTAATTTTTTTTTTTTTGAATGTCGATGAAAAATACAAATATTTACACGTTAATTATGTCAATTACAATACAGTGTAGCCTTGTAACGAATATTTACAATAAGATTTATAATACTCGAATATTGATTTGTTAGCGATAAGCCAAAAAAAAAATCGAGTTTTTCCCAAAAAAATAATTAGATCTTTCTTGAAAAAAACAATTTGGGAAACATCAATGATTGGTTTTATTGTTTGTGGAAATTCTATAAATCTAAGAAACAAGATCGACTGGGAAATTTGATTCGGAAAAGTGAATGTCACCGGTTTTACTACAATCTGAACGTATTTATGCACTTGACCTCTAAATTATTTAATCATATTCATCTATTCTAACGTAAATAAACCGGAATTGCGTACTATGTAGACAATTACGACAATCAATAGATGTTTTTTTTACAGATTACCAAACAATTGAGAAGTCGTCTATCAATCTGATAAGCCTCAAATTACATAATTCATTTTTTTTTTCTTGAATAGGTACAATTCACTATTATGAAATTATGTAAATTACCCGAATTAAGATGAATGAATTTGCTTGATATAACAATGATAATTGTAGATTCGATAATTAGTGATTATAACCACAGTTACCTTTGGCAAGGGTGACGATTATGTAATACAACTATTACACCATAATAATTACAGTAAGATTTCGTTATAAAAACATTGCATTTATCACATTTTTTTTTTAAATTAATTTATTTTTTCGATATTTTTGCAAGTGTACGTGACATTTCTTGGACGATTAATGGCGCACCGCGCGAAATTCTGTTCCTTTAACCACATGATAGATTTTCATTTGTTTTTCTCATTCATCAATTTCATCATCCACCCCCCTTTGATCATAATGAAATTGTATCAATAACTTACCCCAATCTTGATTCTCATTATCACCATAAACTGTACTGCATAGGAGGATTAAAAAGATTTTTAACAAAATCAACATTTTTGAATTATTATAAGTACTGATTTCTTTTAATTATTTACTTATTATGAAATAAATGATGATAAAAAATGTAATATTATAAGAGATCGTACATGCAGCTAACATAAAGGCACAACTGTAACAACTGACATACGGATAGCGAATAATCGTGTGTGCTAAATTAGAAAATTGAACTGAATTCAAGAATTTTCGTCAATCATATGGTCGACGCGGTGGGGACTCCCTCTATCCGTCATCTCATTCTACATTATCACCGGTATAGAAGTCTATCCTATATCAGTGCCGGTTCGTGAATTTCTGGCAAGCAATTATGCCAAAATTGCTACAACTTCGACAAATTATCAAATAAAGTCTAGTTAAATTACACAAATATTATTAATTTCATCGATTAATTCTTAATAAATTATAAATTTACTTTGATTTTTCTTAGATAATTTAATGTAACGGTTATGTATTGGTGGATATGCGTGCGCTTAGACACATGCGCTATTGACAGGTATCCGATAAATTGTCTTTGTAGTCTGCCGTCACATTTTATAGTGTAGTGTTTTTTTTGGTAATTTTTTTTCGTTTTATTTTTGTGTAACAAGTAATTTAAACTATTTGTGTTAATTTGTGAATAAATTGTGAATTAAAATCAATCTGTAATTCGTCTTCAGGTAAGAAATAATTTGAGAAAAAAAAATTGTAAATTTGATCATTATCGTTATCATGACAACCTGTTGTAAAGTGAGGTTAGATTTGTCAAAACATTTTGAATATTTTTCATATTTCTTTTCGAAATTCTCTTAAAAATGAACATAAAAATGTGAAATTAGCTTTGATTACTCTTACATTTTATGTTGATAATCGTACATCCATAACGTTCTTATTAATTTGCACCTGTTAATTAATTTCTTCACTTGTTCTAAAAAAAGAAGAAAAGAGAATAACCTTCTACTGCTTTGCAAAATAGTGGATGCATTTTTCAGCCACAGTCTATTTTCAGCTGATAATTTTTATTTACGTTTGTGTATCGATTGTGGTGTCTTTAATTTAATTATAATTAGTGATGTTGTCCTTATTATTCGTTGATCGTTCAATAAAAAAGCCAATGATACTGCAATGACATAGTAGTGTGTTGTGTTTTATATGTGATTTTTAAGTGGACTATATCAATAGTTGGACATATCTTTATTTCCATGGCATTTCCTGTTGAAGGTGAGTAGTCTGTTTATTAAAATTTCCATGGACTTTGTCTATTTTGGCTTGATCTACAAAACGATGTCCACAGAAAAAAAAATAGGGCTCCGATATTGTTATTCAGAATAAATTTGTCATAATGTAAATAGGAGACTTTATTATCAATAAAATATGTGTGTTAAATTCTATGAGGTGATTCAGTTTTAGAAATATTAGAAAAACAACATTCCACTTTTTTATCATTTATGAAGTATCTTATTGTTAGAAGAGAAAAACACCGAGACTTGAAAAAATGATGAAAAAATGCACATTTTTCTTACCTTTCAATTTCTGTTTGTTAAAATTACAAGTACAAATTCTGTATTGAACAGAGTATCAATCTTTGTAACGGATTTCAAAGAAGTACACAGGGAAGAAAGCACCAAGACAACCAATATTTAGGACATGTGCATAAAGAAGATCATAATTACCTTCAATCACCTTTGTTTTTATTTGAAATGCTGTACCTGAATAGGATTATAGTAGTAGTAAAGCTTGAAAAAATCCGTTATACCTATGGGAAAATTGCACCTTCATTGTTTTTGTTGATTTATAATCGATACAATAAGGGAACGAATATGAAAAGAAAGGTCATTTGTGTCTAATTAATCCAATTAATTAACTGATAATCGCCAAAGAAAAGCATTCATAATACATAGAAACCTTATCCAATAGGACATCAATGCTTATTTTCCATGATAACATTGTAAATATATTGACTTAATGTTAATTTAATCGTATTGTTTTATGATTTAATTAAAGATCGGAAATCACTATACATGTAATTATGCTCAATAACTATCCTAAGGTTATATTATTAATTATTTTATTCTAGTCAATGTATAATTGGAAGAAGGCCTAAATAATTATTAGTGACTTTACTTTCTCTCTCAAGCACAGACATAACATACAGACATTTTTAGCCTAAATCATAAAATCAAGCCCCTAATTTCTCAATTAAATTTATATTTGTATAGTGTATTAATTCCTATAAGTAATTATATTACTTTTGTTTAATTAATATTTTTGCATTTTTTACTGTCAGGTGGATCAAGCCAAAGTCCCAACTCCAAAATAATTTAATACACAACTAAAATAGTTTGTTTATAATATTTGAATATAATATTTTTATACAAAAGATAATGCAGTCGTATATCATTAAAAATACATGTTTACAATTTCAATTGTAAATATTGTAAACAATACAATGTTATTACAATTTTACTTTCACTAATTATATGTCTGGAGGTGATTCGTAGAATTTTTATCTCCCGCTTAACTTGTCATTATAATCAAGGTGTTATATATGTATATGAAATAAGTTAATTATTTTTTTACAAATATTTTTCCTTCGTTCATTTTCAAAAATTTTACTTGTCTTAATTTTTAAACACGATAGTAAGTATAAAAGTAGTAGCGAGCACTATTACTTAATTTTAAGGCTAATACAAATTTCTGGATTTCTCTAAAGGATGATAATTAGAAGAAGAATTTGTAGCCCCTTATTAATACGCTTTGATAACACTCATAATATAATTCATAATCTAAAAATAATGAGTCTTATAAGTAAGTCTAGGTGTTTTTGCTGTTAAAATTTTAATCAGTAAATAATGGTAATTAAAAAGCTATGAACATAATTTATTACCACAAAGGAAGGTTTTATTATTTAGTGGCTTCATATACTTATTTTTGTGATGTAATAGTTAATTTCTTGTGATAAATATTTAAAAGTTGTATGTTTATTTTAAAATGAGATATTTTGATAAATCAAATATAAAATCTGTCCGAAGAAATATTTTACATCAGTACCAATAAAGATAGACTGTCACAGATATAAAATTTGATGTGAGGCATGATGCGGTTAACAATTTAATAACTAAATTCTGTATAAAACGTTAAAAAATTACCTATTACAATTGTCTAATTATTATTGTTGTGTTTTTTTATTATTCTTCAAATTCTACTTAACTGATTCACTGGTCTGGGTTTAAGTTTTAATTAAAAAAAAAAAAACATCTAACTTTCTCTCATGTCGATAATTTTGATTAAATTTGGCGATCTCTCTATTGGAATGCTTTTAACTATTTGCGTAGTGCAATCATTTAGTTGATGATAAAGGATCACCCTTTATGTATTGACATATTTTATAATGAATTAAATTAGGTCTTTATATTTACCTGTTATACTTTTTTTGTGGAAATTTTATATGGAAAATTTCTAACTATGTAAATATTTTTATACCGTGTGTTTGTTTTAAAATTTGGTTGATTATTATGAAAGTTCTATTAGTTGGAGAGTGATTCAAATATTTCAAAAATTTGTAGAGTAGTCCTTTGAGAATAACAATTTTGAAAAACTTGTTGCATAGGTAAAATGTCTTAGATGTGCCAACGTTTTTTTTTTTTTGGTTTGTCTCTGTTACTTTTTAGAAAAGTGCGAAATATTTACACCTGTTCTAGAATGAAGGGGAGGAAAACAAAAAAAATCTATGTTAGGAGCACCTTCGAGTCATTCTAATTCTAATTGTAAGATATTTTTACGTATGCAACAAGTTTTTGAAAATCGCGACATTGTTCAAAAGGAGCGTTTTTGACCAACTTATAAATGAGCCACAAGGTTCTAATTTTGGTAAAATGATCTCTAGGGGTCTCCCTACAAATTTGTGAAACATTATTCGAATCGCTCGCGCCAACTAATAAGAATTAAACGCACTTAAAGCAAACATCCTGGTATTGGAAAATTTTATTATCTTTCGAGAAACTTGAACTAATTTTTCCTGAATGAAATAATTCTATTGTATAAATAGTATATTCGAGTATAAATTTTAGGTCAAATTTTTTAAGTGCTACAATTTTCTGTTTGATTTTCTTATAATTGATCTTTTATCCGAAAATTTTCAATGCTTTTAAAATAAATTCGTTACACTCTAGGTTAATAAGTGTTCAATCATAAATTTCCTTTATAGAGATCTTTTAACTTGAAAATTTCAAATTTAGTGGAAGAAATTACTACACTTTGATGTCAACGTATATGTATAGTTTCTTTACTCTTAGTCTTAATTACTTTACTGTCTTCATATAAACAAAATTTGAGTAAATACCGTATAATAAAGTACAAGTATGCTCGATTCTTTAAGCTAAATGTAAAACAATAATATTATTATTGAAATAAAGTATAAAGTAGAGGGTAAGTTTCAAATGTCTCGTTACCATAATAGGATACATGAGATTCTTGTTACTAACATGCCATTTTCCAAGTTTGTCGAACAGATAAATTAAGTCATAATTATTTTCTTCTTGATTTCATATTTCCCTACAGCTTCTGTTAGAAGTTTTATTATTGGAGACTTATGCAACTCTTCTTGCACTACTGTATTTTTATAGGTATGTATACGATTTCTTTTATATAAGCATAAATAATTTTTGCTCTAATTATTCAAACGGGGGAGATTATTTCAGTTTCACTACCCCTATTGTTTTATTATTAATTTCGTTTTTCTTTCATTATTTTTCATTAATGTTTACGGTTGACTGTTTCGAATAGGGTTCATCATTGTGGAATTTATATGTAGAAAATATAATGAGGGTTCACTTCAAACGTTCCCCTGAATGAAAGAGTGATGCTTGTTGTTAATAGAATGACGGTGATGATGTAAAATTTCCCCAGGGGATGGATGCATGGATGGATAGATTAGATGTTCTAGTTTTACACTATACATATTTGTGACATATGCGCTATGAGCAAGAACGTCGCCGTCATTTTCATATATGTATAATGTACATATGTACAGTCCTCTATTCCCCATGTTCGTGCTGTTCTGTTTTTAATGTACGAAGTTTTTATAATCAACATTTTAGTAGAAACTGTGCGCATAATAATACCATAAATTTAAAACTTCTCTCTCTCCTGTTGGTAGCCTCTATAATGTGTTTAAGTGCATTTGTGCAGTAGTTCAAAAGTCAAAATTTAATTAATAAGACCGCATTAACGATTTTTTAATATTCAACGATAATAATTAATGAAATCATTCCAATTAATTTACGAGTTCTAATAAATATTGAATTGTTATTGTTGTGTGTATTTTGTGAATATTCTTGCTATATCATTACAAGATTGCTAGTGGTGGTGAGAAGTAGTTTGTTCTCTATTCTCGTGTAAGTTCTATCTGTTTAAAAAAAAACCCTATATAATTGTACATAATTGTAATTAATCTGATTAAGTTAAATTTAAACTTGTTACAATAAAAATTTTCCGGTTCGTTATTTTATTAGAATTAATAATAAATCATCATTTATGGCAATTTAAACATTAATGTCGTCATTGTCAAATCAACAGTGATAATTTTTCTTGTGAAACCAATAAAGATAGTTATCATTCAAATACCCATATAATTCTAATTCTTCTGTTCTATTTGTAGTTGGACTAAGAATGTTGGCATTCACCATTATTTTAATTTATCTGTTCTAGTGTCTAAAATTGGAAACTAAAAATGTTTTGTCTCACAAACCATTTAGTTTTCGGTTTCTTATATTCAAATTAAAATCCTATAGGATTTCTTTTTCTTCCCTACCTAGAATACGTTATAAATCCCTTTATTTTTCGTCTTGAAATAAATTGAGGTGATTTTTTTTTGGCTTCAGTCCTTGTAGTTTAAACACCCACTGAAAGCTCAATGTCTTCTATTTTCAGAGAAGAATCTTAGTGGATGACAATTCTGTTTTTTTCTCATCTATTTATTTTTAAATTTTATTTATTGATTAAAGTAAATTTGTTAATACTCATGTGGTGCTTCTTATCCATACTTTCGTTGATTGAGTAGGGTTTTCTGTGATAAAAATGTTGTTCTTTTCAGGGAAGTTCAAGGGTTGATTTCGAAATAGCATAGATAGGAAGATTGTGAAAATTGATGTGTTTCTGTTTATATTAAAAAGTAAACATAAATGTTGCATTTTTGTTATCATTCATATGCATTTATGTGCCAGATTAAACAACTATATTAAGAATATTTTTATGATTTATTTATCTTTAAGTGTTGTTTTACAACAAATGGCTTTTTTATCTTTGAAGAATTTAAAACTTTTCATTATACTTTTCTTTACTTTATATCCATTATGCAATTAATCATAAAATTGTGTGTTCAATTTACGTGACAGTATTTTTTCTTTCTTTTTGATTATAATTAGTGTATATTAATTTTGTATCAATTGTGACATTCTTGTCCAAAACAATCGGTAAAAAAATAAATTAATATTCAAATAAATGATTGATTAAACATTTAAATGCGTTTGTTATGACAGTCATTGTTTTAATTTATTGATATTTTTAAAAGATATGACAGGTTTTTTTGGAATTGATGATTTAGTTCGTTGAAGGTAGAGAATATTAAATTTGGCTGTTAGCCATGTGTTTTAATAATCGCTTTTTAGTGTAGTGCAGTACACAAAGACATTTTTACATGTGTACTTTCCAATAGGAAAAATTCTTATTTATTATCTGGTAGACTATTTAATGAATTTTTTACGAACAGGATAATTATATGTACATATTTAAAGATAAATTTACTAAATTTGTAGGAATGTTATCAATAACCTGAATAACCTCTTTAAAATACATTGAACTAAACTAGTGCAAATTTACCAGTCAATTTAAAAATATTTTAACAGAAAATTTATAGAACAATATACCATGTGTTCCATCTATTCAACTCCGTAACAGAATAATAGTCACGCTTTCAGGAGATCGAGGAAATAGTTTAATTTGATTGTTTATAATTTGATCATAGAAAAAAAAACACCCCCATTACATTGAAACAAATTATTTCATAAAAAGCATCTTAATGAAAGTATTTAGGTGAGATCTATGTTGCATTTCATGTGTATCATGCATTTTACGAACCATAGGCACAGTAGCATGTCTAATACTGATAGGGAACGATATCCTGTAAATTCTATTCAGTTGGAATTGGTGTGTTGAAAATCTGACACAATTGCAAACATACAAATTCCTTTATAGTATTGTGAATTAAAGTGTGTAGAATTAAGAATTACTTTCACGCAAATTGTGTTTTTAAATCTAACTGTTGATTTCTACCTATTGTGACTGAAAAAATAAACATTAGAATTCGCAAAAAGGGATTGGATTTTAGTTTTGATTCTAATCGGAAATTCTTCTATAGGAGTCATTTTTCTACCTGTATTTAGCTTTTAAAATATTACACTAAAAGCTCATAAATGTGTTCATTTTTAATGTATGTTATTGAGATTACAGATTTACCATTAAAACTTTTACTTTTCTGAAATTTGAAGAATTTTGACAATCACTTTGTATCTACTATTTTATGACAAATTTCCGGATGTCGATTGGTTTCGGTTACTTAATAATAGTTATAGATTGTAAAAAGAAGGAAAAACTACTAATTTATTACAGTTATATATGATTGCAGTTACAATTCAATTATTTTACATTGGGTTGGTTGATTTTATTTGTTCATTGACTTCGTATAATTTTTTTACTCCACGTAACGGAATTAGTGCTTTTTCTTTTTGGGCTTGTCGGTTCATTTTTTAACAAATCGTCCAACAACCCCCTTTGAAAGGGCATTATTTAGTTCAGTTCTTGTTGTTTTTGTTGATGTTATTGTTGTTGTTGTGGTTATTGAGGTGGGGCACGCTACAAAGGAAGCTAACTAATCGCATGTATACCATCGTGTGTCTAGTGTGTTCTTTAGCTTCTGAGGTATAGCGACTATAGCATAAAGTTGATGTTGTTTCCGATATTGACAGAAAACCAATGTTTTCGTTATACCAAGTGTAAATATAAATTTGGCTTAAAGGACTTATTGTTTTTTATATTAAAAATTATTGAAGATGTCAGTTAAATTATTTTATTAAGATTTCTAGTTCGTTTGATAATAAAAAAATGCCTTTCAGTACAATTTTTGTAAGTATTTATTTTGCAATTCAATTATTTTTAACTAATATTTACGACAAATTTAAAAAAAAGGGTCGGCCCTTAAAAGTGTCCTATTTAATTAACGAAATATATAATTAATTAAAACAAAAACGAAAATAATTTGGTATCTACTTTTTAATCTACTTCATTGTTATCTAATGGACGATTTAAAAAATTGTTGAAGCTTAAAGCCGTTAGTACAACATACATTTTCAATTAGTACAAGTAGTTGCCAAATCCTATTAACTTTTTTTTGTTATTCCAATTCTTCGTTGTCGTTCCAAAAGAATCACTCATAAAATGACTTAAATTGAATGTAAGTTTTAAATTACTTTTAAAATAAACCAGATAAGACGGGTTTATTTTGAAATTTATACCAAATATGGGCGTTTCATTGGACATTTACATAAAAATTAACGTTGGTAAACCAACCCAAATTTTATGTATATCTCTTTTTGTCGTTATTATTATTATTATTAGTGTTTCATTAAGGAGAGGTCACTGATTAAATTGACTCCACCTTTTACTATTAGTAATTAGTATTAGTATTATGCGTTGTCTGTCAAATTGATCACCGACAAATGATCTACATATTAACAAATTACGTGCTTATATATTTGATTGTTTGGTGATTTAACGAGGAAAAAAAGAGAATGTTGTAGAGTTCTGACTGGAAAATTTTCTTATAAATTCACCTCGAGGCGGTGAAATTAAAGCAGAATAAAATATTCTTAAACTCTTCAATATGGTATAACCTTGTTTTATATATTATATACTCATATATTTAATATTTATCCCACATTTGAAATATCATTAACCCATAGAAAGATTATTAAAATGATAAACAATAGAGAAGAAAGTTTATCTTATATCGAAAACTTTGTACATTGTCGACAATTCATCTATCTTGTATTGAAAAAAAGTTCCCAAAGATATTCCAATTTTTACTATAATGATCAATCTGTAATTGAGTTGAGATGATTCAATTGTGTGAAAAAAAAGAAACTCTAATTTATAATTAACAATTTTAATAAGCTTCAATATTAATAGTTGATACAATAAGTCATATTAGAAAGTATTATTAACTGCAGTCTAGATTTGCACAACTTGTACAAAGACAATTTGTTAATTACTTGGATTTATAGATACTAGATACATCAATACTATTAGTTCCCATCCATTTATTAAACATTCCATGTGAATGGAATCCAAATAGTTTACAATCAACAGTTTTGTTGTAAATTATACGCCTTTCACATAAATTTACTTCAGTCAATGTACTAAATAAAAATGAAATTAAGGGGAAATTTTAATTAAAAAAGCACAAGTATTAACGTTTCGTTGATCAAATATGTCGAATATTGTTTTTTTTTTTAAATTAACACAATCGATTTATAATTCTTCGAAATTACTTGATTTTTATTACGCTCACGTATTAATTTTTCTACATGCTTATGTTTATTTGGTCATTTAGTCCAAGGTAAAATTGAGAATTCCAAACATAGTAGAAATTTTAAGAATAACCACAGCTATTATTGTTGAAAAACGTATCACGTAATCTTTACCTGTGCAGTTATGGCGGGATGTTGATTGCCATAGGACTTTAAATAACGTGACATTATTATATTAAAAAAAAAATAAAAATTCATTACCTGTAAATATTTCTATTGTTTACAAGTTGGTGTTTAATTTGTATAAAATGTTGATTAGTTATAGGCTTATTTGTTTGAGAATTTTTATTATCGTCTTGTAAATAATAAGGTTAACGTTTTTTTTTTTGTATGTTTAAACAGGATACATGCGTTAAATTTATTTGTTAATGATATCTTTAGATGTATTTGTGTAATATTATAGTAATTTTAGTAAACCATACGCATAGGATTTCTCTTTATAATTAAATGAGTCGTTGAATCACCTTTAAAAATTAATATTTTGTGGAAATTACCTGCGTAGATAAATAGAAATTGTAGTCATCAAATCTGTAAATATTCCAATAATGTGGGATTTCACATGGAGACAACAATAGATTTCACTAGTGTGATGACGTTTTAATTATCTAAGAATGGTATGTCATTAGCATTTTTTGCATAATAAGTACATGTTATATTCGTAATAATTAAAGTAATTAATGTATTTCATATTTTAATTTCTTTCTTCAGGGTTTTCTTTTTTTGTATATTTCGAAATTAACGTTTTTGTTGTAGATTTGATTTGTTTTTCCTCAAGTTTAATGGATAATTTGGTAAAAAAAAGTTGTAAAAAATTGATACAAAATAATTGTCCTACAACAAATTTACAGCATTTCTGTTCAGTGTAAATTTATAAACATTTTTGATCACTGTATAAATTTAACTTGTTCTATTTTTATCTTGATGGCTACTGATCCCTAGTCCATTTTCATTAATATCTTTAAATAACTTGTATTTGCAACATCCGTTTTTCTATATTCTCAAATACTTAATTTATTTATTGTCCAATTTATACATTTTTCACTAAATTAAGACTTATTTTAAAAGTATCTTACCGATTATTTATATTTATGACAAACTGAAAATTGTTACAAATCCTTCTGTTTTTTTTTGCCTTCTTTCAAAAACTGTAGATACTAAATGAGTTTCTTTTAAAGATACACTTCATTAAGTTGGTGGAATTTTTTCAATGAGAAAAAAGTTTGTTAATTTACACGATAATCATAGTTGACAACATTTTCATTCGTCATTTTCGACACAATTTCGTTTAATAATTCTCATTGTCCTCTTTACAGTATAAAGTAACAGAATTGTTAAAAGGAAAAAATGGGTCAGTGTTTTGTCGTTGAGAAGTTAATTCAATAGAATTAAATCGATTGCCGGAGTGCCCGGAGTAAAGTTACACATTTCCATAGACAGGAGGGTGTTTTTCAAAACTGATCCTAGACAAAACCGATATTTTATAGCTGTGTTTGTTTACTATAAAAGAAATTTATGTTAGTCTTAAATCACCGATCTATTTACATATGTGTTCATTGTTTCTTTAACAAGAATTTTTGTTAAAGTGCCTAGTTGTTTGAGGAGAAAATTGGCCAATTTTTTTTGTTAATTAGTTTTATTGTTTTGTTAGTGAAAGTGCTATTGTTTCAATAATTTGTAGTATTTTGTTGTTCCTGGTTAAATAATTTGCAATGGTTTATGTAATAAAGCCGATTCTATCAATCTAACATCGAAAATAAATCGTGATTTAAATTGGGTGAAAAGCACATTATACCTAAATAAGTAAGAAGGGTAATTGTTGGATTCGATATATGTAATTTGAGGATAACTGAAGGTTAAATTTTAGTGCTTATTTTATTTAATATTTATACGTAGATTCTAATTTGTTTACAACAAATAGTTATATTATTATTTAGTATTGACCTTTAAGTCTAATATTACAGACTATGTAATCGGTTTTTGATAATTCATATTCATGTATAATTATTTAATCCAAATTCTTATTGTCAGATATTAAATCCTCAATATGCAAAGATGTCACAAATTAAACTATTGTATGTAAATTTGCAAATAGAAAAACATTCAATAGGAAAAGGAATAAGTTTAACTTATCATTGTCATGGCTTCATAATTCCCGTTCAAGGTAACTTTTAATTAAACCGTTTTTTACTATTTTGTCCATTATTTAGAAAATAAATAAATTTAAGGAATTTGGTGCATTACTCACGGATATTATGTAATCAACAATAATGATGTAATTACGATTGTTATGATGTTATTTTAAAAACGTGGGACTTCCTATGTTGCTTAAAAGGAATAATTGTTAAATAAATGAAGATAGAAATGTATAGATTTTCGAGATTGAGTTGTTAATTATTCAATTTGACACATTTATTATACGACTGCATTATCAACAGTTTTAATATAGTCAATAAGTTCAATTCTAATCAGACTTTATAATTTTTCAGACTGTGAGCAATCCGCCACGGAGTTGGTCGTCTTACACAAATATTCGTGCCAAAGATGTCCAACAATTTAAAGCAATGAATAGTACAGAGGGATTACATCGATATAAGGAAATAAATGATTATAGTGATTCACCAACATTATCACGACGTTTATTAGGTTATGGTTATGAATTACCCGATAAATCATTGAAAAAAGAAAAGAAATGGTCAATAGGTAGTTTATTTCGTCGAAAGAAAAAAGACGAGTCGGATACTAGTAGTGATGATGATCCACAAAAAAAATTAACTTTCCTTAATCGAAAGAAACGTAAATCTGATAAACCAAAACGTAAACCAAAGACTGTAGGTACATTTGATCATGTAGTAATATCACAAAATTCACATTTATATTCAAATGGACATAATAACGATGAAAATGGTGTTTTATCTGATCCAACAGGAGGTTTTTCTGATTATATGAATCGATCCACATTACAATCAATATCGCAAGATGTTACGAAACCAGTTAAAAGTAGTCGGGAATCTTTAGATGATTTAAATAATTCTCGAATTAGTTTAGGATCAGGTCCAGGTGATAGTTTAACAAAGAGAAATCGTAAAGGTTTAACAAAAATTCGAGCGGAAGCTCGTCGTCATAATCGAAAACATGATAGTAGTTCAGATGAAGATTCACAACGATCCGCATCTTCATTAAAATTTCGTAGTGATGAAAGTTTAGGTATTTCAAATACACCAGGTAGTAGAAGATCACGGGCAGCACGTACTGAACGGTATCTTCGTAGACATTCTAGGGATGGTGAAAATCCAAGTACGAAAATAACTAAATCGGATATTGATAATACTGGATTTAATTTGAAATTTTCGGATGAAAGTAATCGTTCATTAAGTAGGAGTCCTTTAGTTCCTGTAAATACAATAAAGAAGACTTCATATTCAAGTTTATCATCTCAATCTCCAAGTATTTCTGGATTATCAACAATACCCCCTAGTCATGGAAGCCATAATAGAATTAGGGTTAGTAATTCAACAAGTAATCCATCATATAAGCCACCAGTATCAATGAATGATTATAATTACAATTTGAGAAAGTTACCGTATGATGATTATTTTAATAATCAACGTAGTATCTCGTATGATGCCAATATTCATAAATCACCATCTAATGAAATAGAGCCTGAAATTATTCATGTTCAATTAGCTTTAGGTAAACCGGATTTGAAACATAGAAATTTGAGTTTGATTGATGCACGTCATGTTAATTCAGTAAAACAACAACCACCACCTCCACCACCACGTGATCCTAAACGATTAGTTACAGTTCAAAATTATGATAATTCACGACCAACAACCTATTATTTTGATGGCGTTGGACAGATGAAATCAAAATCTTTTTATACAAATCCATCACAAATGTTAAATGATTATCAAGTAAAAAAATTCAATTCATTTAATTTACATCCAAATGGTAGATCTACATCAGAAGATCAATTAATACATAACAGCCTGTCAAATATACAATTATTACCAAGACCTTCATCTGCCACACCTGAAGTAGACACAAATCAAAAAACTCCTCATCAAAGTCTCGAGAAAAAAATCAAACAAGAGAATTTTAATTATTTAATGGATAAGAAACCAAGAAGTAGACGGCCGATTTTTATTCAATCAAATGGTTCAGAATTTTCAACAACAATAAATAATACAGAAAATAAAAGTGATGGTGCAAAGAAGGCTGTAGATTTTTGGCGTGAGAAAGATAAAGAAGCTAAAATTAAACCAAAAAGTCCACAAATGTTTACATCTCAAACATGTGTTCATCAAACACAAGTTTTTCTACCCAGTGTTCTACATAGTGATATGAATTCAGAAAATTTGGTTAATTCTACTGATAGTTTAATGAGAACTACAAGTCCATCACAGATAAGATCGAATGAAAACACGAATCAAACTCAATTTGTAAATACTGATGTAAATGATGAAGAAATTAAACGAAAATCTACAAATTTAGAAGAAGCATTAGATGAATTGGAAGCTATTTATAATAGTTTAAAATTAGGTGATGAAGAATTACTTGAACGTGCTGAACAACGGGAGAAAGATGCAGTTAATCAAAAGATACGAGAAGGTTTACCTGTTTGGGGAGCAACACGGGGCACTTTGAGTGATTCAAATTTCAGTTATGAGCCATTTGATAGTATCGATTCACCAAGACGTAAACGTTTACCAAAACGATCACACACAGTCGATCGTAAGTTCGATGATATGGCATTTAGGAAATTGCATAAAGATCACATAAATACTGTTAATAATGATTCACAATCGGTGTTATCAAAAGTAAGTTATTTACAAACTTCACCTGTTTATGGAAAGGAAATTGATGAAACAAGTAAACATAACAAATGTAAGGAACCTGATATTACATTAGATGATGTTGTATATAGAAATGTGAAATATGCAAATAATAGTCCAAAAGTTGTTGAGCCACAACCACCATTTGGTATCCCTTTAGGACCGATTACATTAGCCGCAAATAGTGATTACCTTCATGCTGTACCTGAAGATATCCCTAGACCGATATTTAAGCCTTGTAAAATACCCGATTTAGTTAAAGATGATTTAGCTTTCCGAAATTTACGCAAAGATTCAAATAAAGAACCTGCACTACCACCGCTATCTTATGAAGATTTGAAAAATAATAATAATAATAATAAAATGGACATAAATTCATTAAAAAAGAAAAGGGCAGTACGTTCTTTATCAGCTAATATTGGAAGTTTAATTGATAAAAATGTTTTAGCGAAACGTTTAGAAAAGAATAAAGATAATAATAATATTGAAAATGAATTTAATAATTTGACTGATATTGCTGATGCAATGGAAATTGCTCGACAAGTTTTAAAAGAAAAAGAAAAGAAAATTAATGATACAAGAAAAGCGTTTTTAAGTGATACCGATACAAATATTGTAGATAAAAATTATTCATATTATGGTAAATTAGCTGAAAGTAGATTGAATTTCTTAAACAGTTTAAAAGCACCATGTATTCAAACTGATAATTCTGATCTCTTACAAACAAAACCACCAACATCTGAACGAAAATCACCAAGATCACCGAAAGAATCAACACCAATTCCACTTTCACCATTAGAAAAACAATCATTTAATGATGATTGTGATGATGTTATTCATGAAGATTTTAATGATTTATTAACAGCTTTAGCTGTAGAAGCTCGTGAAACCAGTGAACGTATTACTAAAGAACTGGAGGAATTTGATGAAGAAACACGTCGTTTAAATAATATTGATAATAAAATAGATATTGATATGAAATTATCTGAAATTGATGCTGTTTCAGAACAGGCGAAATTATGTGAAAAACTATTAGAAGGTGTCGTTGATTCAAGTGATTTTCTAAATGAAACAGAGGAGAAGATTGAAAAATGTAATATTAAACCTGTTGTTGCTAATGTTGTAATGACACGTGATGATATTAAAAATAATGAAAATGATCGAAATCAGCCGCCAATTGAATCCGATCATGATTATGAAAATTTATTATCTGATAATGAAATGGAAAAATGTTCATCACCGTTTGAAGAACACAAAGCTGAATTGATTGCTAGTTTTCAAGAATTGAAGAAGAATATCGATTTAGATGATTTGCGAACAATAAATTCAAATTTATCAAATAATAATAGCAGTAATAGTAGCAGCAGCAGCAGTGAAAGGAAGCAGCAAGTTGTCGGTGATTCGGTAACAGGTGAGGATTGTTTTAAACAGTTTCATGAGTGTGCTCTATCCAATAATAAATCATCATGTAATAATTGCTTTAATCAAAAATCTCACCTTGTTAATAACTGTGATAATATAAAATTAAATCGTGACAATTATAATTTAGGAAATGGTAATCATTTAGATTCATTAGATAATTTAAAATCACCAAAATTAGTTTTGGAAACATCGAAATCGAATCATGATAGTAGGCAAATTTTAAAAAATCAGTCAATGATTTACGGTGATATTCCATCAACTTCATCATCAACAGATAATGCACAACAACAAGGGGAGATACATAATGATGGTACTAGAAAATCATGTCCTAACTGGTACCGTGACCCAGCAAGATTGGCTGTTGCATGTTCTTATGGAATTGCATGTGCCCATCAATTGGCTTCCCTTGATTTAGTTGCTATTTTAGGAATTTTATTTGCTGTGTTGTCATTTATTGTGGCTTTAATTTTTTAATAAGCATGTATTTTTTTTATCTAATGTTTGTTTTTAATTAAATTTTAACGAAATCATTCAATACCAAATATATTTTTTTTTATAATTTATTGTACAGTTATATTAAATGTTACAATAAAGATGTGTTTTACAAAGAAAATAGAATGATTTTTTATCAATAATTTCAAGTACAATCTTTGTTTAAGTCAGACAACCATCAGTACTATTTTAGTCTCATTTCTTTGTGCTTAATTCATGTTAAAACTTAAACATATCATACGCCCAATTTTTTCCAAGCTTTAGCTGTTCTAACTTTATAGCACTTTCTATATTATTTTTTTTACAATCATTAGAATAATACGAATAGTTTACACACAGCTTAACTATAATAAATCAATAGTGACGTTGTGTGTTTTAATTTGTAGGTAATTAATAGACAACAGACACCTAGACTTATAAATCCAGCAAACAACTTCAGGTAACTGCCATGGTTTCTACCAGCTAAAATTTCTCTTCTTCCTTCAACATACACATATACAAATAATTAATTATTGTTGTTATTGTTATAATTAATAATCATAATTAAAAAAATAATACAGTCTTTAGAGATTATACAGTAAATTGTAGTCGTTCTATAATACTCATATTGATGTTGTATGTTTGGTTGCCTAACTCGACCAAAGATTTGTACTATTTTTCAAATTTAAAACAATGAATTACTAAAAAAAAAACAAAGAGTATACATAATAGAAATTAATTTATTGTTGATATTTATTTGTCGTTAAAATAAAAATTATTTATTTCTTTAATTAGTTTATTATTTTCAAGTAACAATAGTTTTTGCTCCTGTTCAAAGGATATTTTTAGATTGGAAATTCAAACATTAAAAATAAGGATGTGTAACAAATAAATACTGAAAATAGTTTTTGATATTTTGATGTAAACAATTATAAAAATAAGCACGTAAAGATTTCCATTAAGAAAAGTTTCTTTAATGTTTTAAAATATGATATCCGACTTGAAAATTTATTAAAATTAAGATTTTCCAATTTTTAAGTGCACCTTTTTACGTGATTTAACGGTATTTAAATTGTATATATACAAGTTTTATATCATTTTAAATGAGATTTTATTTGGAAGAAATTGTTCTAATTGTATACAGTAACTAGTTTATGTAGGCTTGAAATTAATTCGTTAAATTATCCATTAATTGCTAATAGTAGGTCTTGATTTTTAATTAAATTATGAGATTTATCCATATCTACATACAGTATCTCAGTACGTAAAATAAGTCAAAATAAATTTAAACATGAACCATTGTTAATAATTAACATTTTAGCAAAATTAGTACCTCATAGCTCATTTTGAAGTTGGTCAAATACGCTCGTTCCTGACAATGTCGCAATTTTAAAAAACGAACAAAGCACTTGAAACGACTAAGGATGACTCGTAAACCCTCCCAACAGTAATATTTTTCTCCACTGCATTCCAGAGAAAAAGCGGAATTTTTCTACCTGTTCCAAAATAAAATGAAGAAAAACTAAGAAAATCACTGTTGGGGGATCTACGAGTCGTTGTGCGTGCTTTGTTCGTTTTTGAAAACTGCGACATAGTCAGAAACGAACGTTTTTTGAACCACTTCGAAATGAACTCACAGAGGTTCTAATTTTGCTGAGACCTTCCTATAAATCTATGAAATATTGTCATAAGAATTGAACACTTTTAAAAAAACACCCTGTAATTGCAAGTCTTGGGGTGTATTCACCAAAGTAGTAAATTCAGAATTTTGTCAATCATTTTATATTACAAAGAAACATTTATAAACTGTGGTAGAATTATTTAATTTTTAAATGCCAAATCGTATAACAACACTGCCAGACATAATTCTACTGTAGAAAACGGAAGCGCTTTCAATATTTGTAAATCGACCTTTACGAATTAGCGAAGTTAAAAAATCCACGACTATTAGGTAAACAAATAATTAAGTACATGGAAAATAATTGACCTAAAATCACACTAAATCAAAATAGTCGCAGTTAAAAGGCTCAATTATGCTGTAATAGCTCATGCAAATTAGCTTTGTTTTAAAAAATTGTAAATAAAACAATTTTTTCTGTTTCTCTAATTTTGTTGCTATTAGCATACAGAAATATAGTAGACTTCAGATTATGAGAAAGCAATAAAAAATTCGCATAATAACTCAAGTAATATTTTTACAATTCTGTCAATTAAAGTGTGCGTTAATTCTTTATTGTGTGGGATTTTTATAGTATAATATTTACCAGCCCTTTATTAGAGTAATAAACTGTGTTATCCCTAACAAAGGACAACTATCTGTCTTGATTAACAGAATTGTAAAAATATTACTGGACTTGTTAAGCTAAATGTTTTAATGCTTTCATAAAGTCTGAATTCTGCTATATTATACGTGATCTTTACCTTTGCCACTCGTATAATTACAGTTAATTTACAGGTTTTTAAAAACTTGTTTCTATTCCCAAACGAATTCACTTTTTGTGTATTTAATTTTGCCAGGACAGCCAGTATACATATTTGAAAAATATGCCAAATATCTTGCTCACCTAGATGTATTGAACAATTTGTTACGGAGAAACTTGGCAAACGTTTTTATTTTATCTCGTTCTGAATAGAGGTGACGTGCTGTGATAAATTTCTAAATTTCTTTTCTTGATCAAGTGCATCAATTGATTAGTTTCTATAATATTTAATACAATTGGGAACATTGTTGATTATATTAGAAGAAAAATTCATTTATTAAATAGAAGCCGCACTATTATCTATTCTATTATCATTACGGATATATTATTTCCGTTCATATTTTTATTTGAATTTCATTTATTGATAAGAAATATTTTTAAATATCTTTGTGTTTTTGTATATTTGTGACGACGAATAAAGACGACCTTTCTTCAAAGATATTCCTGTTGGTAAGTTCTCTCATTGGGTGTTTAGTTGTGAGTCAGCGCAAGGCAAAATGACGAAATGCATGCCAAAAGCTACAGGTTGCTTTTGGTATTTTGGTTTTGTCATTTATCGCGTGCTTCTGTTTGTGTATAATTCATTTTGTATTCATTATAATAAAGTTAATATAGACTTGTTCTTTGTCTGAAAAATATTCTAAATTATAATATTTAACAGTTTTTAAAATTTTGTTGTTGTTCTTGTTAGTGAAAGACTAGGTACTTTTAAAAATATTATCGTTTTTCCCCCTTGTAGACGTAAGTATTTTTTGGCTAATCTAAAAATCGGATTGATAAAAATTAACAACGATTGCAAATTATTAATCAAATAATTTTCTCGATAATTTTATCAATTATTGTTCTGATTACTAGGAAAGATCGATGACGTTTTATTATTTCAAACATGAATTGATGTTAGATAATAATGAAACACCTACAGTTTTGTATTATTTACTAAGATTCGAGGACGATAGATATTCCGTTTCTTCTATTACAATATTTGGCATTATAATGATATTATAATTACTAGTTATAGAAAATATTCAATTATACAATATTCATGTAGGTGGAAGCTTTCAAAATCATAACAACACCACATGCTCATTGTTGTATAAAATAGAAATTTTAATTCGTCACTATACAAATAAATTGAAACAAAATGTGCCTTCCCTATGTGTTATCTATAAACAGCTTTTTGTTTAACTTAAATTGTTCGAATGCAAATATTTTGGAATGTAATGTAAACCATTCAACAATCAAGGATACGATGTACTTGTATTGTTTCCTTTCTATTTGTTTTTCTTAAATTTAAAATCGAATCGCTATTTTAATCTAAATTTATGAGATATTATTCGAAAGGGAAACATTAAGGGCGGACAAGCTTACACAAATTAATCTTTAATTAATAATGAACAATTTTATGATACACATCAAGGACTAAATCAAATAACAGGTGGCTAGTTTGTAAACATAAATGATATCATCATTTACATGAAGAAAAAAAATATACACATTCACGTTTAAAATCCATGAATTCTCAAATGATCAATAATTATAGTGTGTCTAACGAAATAAATATTTAAAATATGCATGCACGAACTATTATACGTATGTACAGTATTTCTAATTCTCTAGTGTTTTTAATATTATTGTAAATAATAAAGTCGAGCATAGTAGCAAATTAAAGTCCATTATTTCGTAATTTCAAGAAAAATGGAATTTTCTGTAATTTAAGTGTCATCAATGTGGTTAACTCATGATGTCAATTATGTGAAAGTAGTGCAAGAAGCTGATGAGTTTCGAGTTTCTGAAACGTATAAATCGACATCTTCTATTTGTAGAGATTAGAATTTTAGAATAGATAATAAAAAAATGCAAATATGCGATGATTAATAGTTGAAAAATCATTGTTGTTTTATTCGACAGATTATCTTCTCTATCATTTTAGTACTTTTGTTCTCATTTCTACAAGTTATAGTTTAAATATAAATGAAGATAATTATGAGCAAACATTGCTTTATTAATTTCTAAATTGCATGGTTTTGTGCATTATTGTTCAAACTGTGTTATAGTAAACTACTTGAGTGTGATCTTTTATTAAAATTTTTGATGTCAGTCGAATATGTTTAATTATAACGGAATTTTAATGTTTCTAGCAAGCATAAAAGGTAATTGTTCTATTATCAAACAAAATAAACAAATAAGAATTTATCAATATTCGAATTTATTTATTGATAAATGTTTATAATTGCACTTTGACAACGGTACATTGTCGATATCATTCAAATAATTGTAGATTATCTGTTTTTTTTTTTTACTATTGTTACTTTAATCATTCGTTTGTAATTCCAATTTTTTTACGTTTCGTGTGGTTCGATTTTTTTGTCGATCAATTATTCAGGTTGAGTACAATTAAGATCCGGAATCAATTATAAATGTTCAATACAAATAAAATGGGGTTTGATTATTTGAAGGTATGTCGTGTGTTTTCTTTTCTCTTGCTTTTAAATTGAATTTTTCTAGTAAAATTTTGTATATTTGTATTCATTCAATACACAAACTAAATACATATCATTTATGTTTTTTTTTTATAGGTAAACATTCGCCAAGACGTTCACGTTCTCGCTTACCTCGATGGCTACGACCTCGTTCTTCTGGTACTTTATCAGATTCAATGATAATAATGTCTGAGGGTCAAGAGATTAGGGCGGAACGTATCGCCCGTTATAAAGAAGAAAGATGCCGACAATTAGCGTCACAATTTGGTACACATAATGATCCATTAAAAAAGACCAAAGATCCAGCATCTATTAATAATAATAATAATAATAATAATAATAGTAGTAGTAGTAATAGTAATTCGGATGGTCCACGTTCAACACGTACATCTCGTCTTAGAACTAATGTAACAGAAAATCGTTCTAGTCCAACGAATAATACAACAATAAATTCTAAAGAGGTAAATGTTATGTGGATATACATATTATGTTTACTTATTTGGTTATTGTAAATTTAAATTAATGTGGGATAGGTTACAAAATGAAAAATTAATACTTTTAAAGTGAGGGCTTTGAAATGATTAAAATCAGAATGAAATACGAGGTCGATTTTGTTCGAATAACCATTTAAGGGCTTGCTGTCAGACAATATTTGTATACGTGGGTATGAATCAGCACCTGTACAAGAAGGCCAACATAATTGTATTGAGTGTGAATGAAACAATTCATTTTGTTATATGCTTATTGTTAGATCAATTAGATTATCAAGTTCTAATACAATTTTCAAATGAATAATTAGAAAAATACATATGTAGAATGTTTATAAATGTGGTGATGTTTACACTCAGATCGAATACAAACTATATATGTATTATAATCAGTGGTCCGTGATGGTCATCAGCACGCCAACAGGTTAGGACATTGCTTCTGCGGAAGGTGGGTGTGCGTGTGTGGCGGATAATTTCCACTTTTCAACCGTGCAATGAGACTTGTATAATATTTCAATTTAACCACATTATTTGAAATTTTAATAATTTTCAAATTTCATATATTATACGTTGTTAAATAACATTTAAAAATACATACACACCTACAAAAGAATAATATTTTGCATTTCTGATTTACAGAAAACAACTCGCACATCACCAAGTGGAAGTAATCATGAATTGAATTCACGTATTGAACGCGATAAAAGCAGTAAACGTAAATCTAATTTAAATAGAGCCTTAAATTGTGAAGAAGTAGTCAGTAATGATGATGGTAAGTTTTTATAATTTTTAAAATCAAAAGAAGAAAAAAACAAACCGTTTCAAGCACTTGTGTGTTTTTGTTCTATAATTTTTTTTTATTAGAGTTTTTGTATTTTACCTATACGTTGTTCTTTAGTGGCTGTCATAGCAACCGTCTAGACGGTTTTTCGATGAGCTTAATTTTCTACTCGAGTCCTGTTTATTTTGATTTGTTAGATTTGATCCGATCTTGATTATATATTTATCTGATAGATAAGTATTTTATATAACAATTTCTTTAAATTGCAGATATTAAATCTCGCCGTCGTCGCCGACGATTCTTTCCCCAAGAAATATTAGATCAAAATTTATCAGCTACTAAGATTATTGATGATAATACAAAAAATGATGTATCTATCACTGCCACAACACCACTGCAATCTTCTTCCACATCTCAACTTAGTTTAACAAATACGAAAAGAAGTTATGATAAGAAATCAGAGCTTAGTATTCATATGGAGAATGCTCGTAAAGGAATAACACCATCTTATTCAGAAATTGGAAAATATAAAACACCATCTACAAAACGTGGTATTATAACGAAAATATCCAGTTCGAAAGAGGTACCATTAAAACCGTCTACTACAAATGTAGATAATTCTAATAAAGAGATTCCTAAACGGTCAATTAAAAATTGTAATTCGAAAGCTTCTAATAATTTAGATACTAATTGTGTTAAAACTAATAGAAATATTGCTAAAAAGATGGAGAATTTAACTGCATTAACAAAAGAAACTTTAGCTAGAGTTGAACGTTTAACTAGTAAAACTAAAGAATCATTTAAAACAACATGTATTGGTGGTAATCCTGCTAAATCGTCTGATTCTGTATTAAGAAATAGTAAAAATCAACAGCCGTCCTCAATATTGAAAAAGAAGTCAATTGATGAACCGTCTATTGAAACTGTGCCAAATCATTTACCTGTTTCAATATTAAAACGTAAAGTTTCTCAAGATGATCACAATCAATCAAGTATTTCATCATCTACACACACACCACCAGTAACATTTTCACCGAGTGTCATTGAACCAACAACAACAAATCGTCGACAAGGTATTTTAAAGAAACGTCGTAGTTTAGATGAATCACAAGTGATGCGCCATAGATCATGTAGTCCAGATGTTGTAAATAAAGCTTTAGATTCACGTTCAATATTAAAAAATCAACGTCGTTCATCATTAGAAGAATTAAGACGTATACAATCACCAGAAACACCATTACATGGTATTTTAAAAAGGAAAACATTAAAGAATGATGATGAAGATCAATCATTAAATTCACCACAAAGTATTTTAAAACGACGATCTGGTGCTAGTAGTGCTGGATCAACAAACAATACACCACATGTATCGATAACAACAGCTGTTATTTTAGCTGCAGCCGGTGGTGCTGAAATGATATTAGAATCTTCAGAACCTGTTAAACCAATTTTGAAAAAGAAAAGTTTCTCTGATGAACATTCATATAATGACAATTCATATAATGATATACCGAAACCTATATTGAAAAAGAAATCCAGTACTGATACAGATGAAGGTGAGGATAAACCGAAAAAGCCAATTTTAAAAATTACAAAAAATTCAACAGATAAAGGTAATTTAGACATTAGTGATAATGATGGTGATTTTAAACCTGTTTTGAACCAAGGCAGAGATGAATTTTCTAGACCAAGACTATCATTTTGTAGTAATAATAGTACACGTAGATCAAATACAATTTGTACTGAATTTAATATTAAATCACGTGAAATGTTACATGAAGATGATCATGAATTGAAGAAACCAAGACCATTATCTGTTTCTGAATTGGTGATGAGTTTTGAAAATTCTGTCTCAACTGGAGCTATACCGAAAAAACGTTCGAATTTAAAGAGACGAACCGATCGATGCAAGACACAACCTGTTACATCAAATGAATTAGAAGCCAGGTATGTTTTTAGACATGTGTGCTATATTTACCTTTATTTAAATATAGATTAAAATAGATTACTAACATTTACAGTTGTATATTTAGTACATTGCATTTCCTAGCTGAAAATGGATGTAGTTACGAAAATAGTACAATTCTTTATATAATTTGATATAATTAGATTCTTTTTTTTTTAAATTAGGAATAGTTTTCGATTTTATTTTAAAGTTTGCGTTGTTGTAAATTTCCAATCATTTCTGTTGCCAAAAGTTGTTCTAAATATAATTTTACAACTTCTGTAATATTTTCAGTACATGTTACAGTACTGTGAAAAGCATTGGTTCAAATTATTTAGTTTTGCATCTAATTGTGTAAAAATTTGGTGATTTATTTTGATATTCTAAAACAGTGATAATTGGTAGTTGTATTATAATTTATATTATATTCAGCTCATCCTATGCTATTTTAAAATCAATATTTTTTGTTGCAGTTTAAATCTAGTAGAAGGTCCACGATTAACAAAACCATCAACATTAGATGATACATCTGTTGATTTATTAAACTACACAACATCTTTAGAGAATGAAAGTAAATTAAATAGTTTCTTTTCATCATCATTTCACATTACAAGTCCTGATAGTGGTGTTAAAATGTCTTCTGATTCAGCCTTTCAATCATTAGGTGACGGTTTGGAATTGGATCAAGATGATGATAATCATAATAATAGTAACCAAACATCAACAGAGTCTTGTTTAAAAACACCAAAACTTGAACAACAAATGAAAGCAATTGCTGATGAAGCTAAAAAAATGAAACGTGACAAAGATAAATTAACTCAATTACAATCTTATAGAAATCGTCGTAGTAATCCAAATGACTCACAGAGATTTTCAACACAACCTGTTACATACAATGAAGTCCAAGAAGCATCAAGATTAAAAGAGAATTTAGATAATTCAGAAGGTAATTTTTGTTTTATATTGATTAGCTTGTTTTTTATTATTTTATTTTTATTTTCCTCTTTATTGGCTGTTTTATTTTTTTTTATTGGTTGAATAGAACAAGACGAAGTTGAACCTTCTGAATTAAGTTTACTTGAAAGAATCCGATTGTTCAATGAGAAAGCGGATAAGAAAATACCACAAAAACGGGATGTTCCTAGAAATCGACTTAACCGCTTTTCTACACAACCTGTTACTTCTAATGAAGTTAAAACTGCACGTTCTTTACCTGTTAAAACACATGCTTTAGGTGTGACTTTTGTATATTATTATTTCATTTACTAAATTTATAATCTATTATTTTAATAATTTAATTGTAAAAAATCGATTTAAATTCATTAAAATTTACAGATGAAAAATTATCAACTGAAAGAAAAGGCATTCTCAAATCAAATCAATCAACAGTTAATCGTTTAAGTGGTGGTTCATCACCTTCATTACCACCGAAATCGGTATTAAAGAAACGTGATTCATTAACACGCTTAAATCAATCTAATGATATATCGGATATAACGTACGATGAAGGTATCTCATGTAATGATTCTGGTTCGGATTCGGAGAACGCGAATGTTTCGTTTACATTACATAAGAATATTATTGATATTGAACGATATTCACATAGTGTAAATCCAAATAAATATCAATCGAATAGTGAAACATCTGATGGTGGTGAATCATCTGGTAGCCGGGAAGTCCGGAAGATTTTCAGGAGTGAGAACAAATTGAGGGTCAAGTAAGTAACAATTTTTTTAAATTTCAATTAGAAATCCTGATCTTAGCGTTTTTATTCATTATTTAAATAAACAATAGATTAATATTGTGCGTGTGTTTATGTGGGTAGTTTATTTATAATTAAAAATGGTTTTGAAATTTTCACTTTTGTGTCAGATGACCATAAATAGGAAACTGTTTTGTACCTGTTTTCTGACCTGAAAAATATCATTATAGTATTAATTATAAAGTTCGTATAACGATTTTGTATTATTATTTATTCATAGATACGGATCAAAAATTAAATGCAAATTATAAACTTTCAATGTTGTGTTTGATTACTTTTAGCAATACGTACAATAGATAATAATCAAGTATTCTTTTATTATGAACGGAAAACGATAATTATTAATATAGTGATGGTAATTATAAATAATTACAAGATGCAGGTGCAAATCGGTATTTATAAAACAACAACCAATTCTAAACATGTTTAGTGTACAGATTGATCTTAGCAGGTTTTCAAGTTTATTGGCCGTATTTTGCGGTAAAAGTTAGCCTTGAAGATGGTTTTATCATCATAGATTTCTCTCTCGCTGAAGAGATTATTGTTGATTTTTAATTAATCCAGCATCATTTACAATATTTTAAAAATCTAACGACAATAACTACATTGATATTGATATTATTGATGAACTTTTACTGAAATCATAGTTAGTTATTAATCGTTATTTATAATCAGGACTAACTGACTTTCTTATTGATAATTGAAAGAAAACGAACGTTTATATAATTATTTTAATATAACTAATTAAAAATGAACGATATATTAAAAGAGTTATTTTTTTCTTTTTTATTTTTACTATATTTTATTCAGTTGTGTCGTGGTAGCTTCACGTTGTAAATGGTGAATTCGTGATAAAATGTCTATAATACTTCGGTAAGCATAAGGGAAATCTTCCAAATTTTTTCCACCTTTTACAGTCATGCCAATCTATTGATTACTAAACGTGATTTCATTCGCTTCTTTGCTAAAAATTTCAAGTTGTATTGTCTACGATGAAGAAATATTTTTGTTTGTTAGAAATCGTGCGTTCAGTATTGATTATTAGATATTACAAATCCCCCAAAGGTAATTGTGAAACTGTGCCGGTATCATCCTATATATCACATAATCTAGGTATCTAGTGGTTGTTCTAAATGAGATATTGTATATAAAGCCCTTTAGTTTAGATACAGATATACTGGTATATATAGACTGAAATAGGAGAGAGAGATAGATAGTGGTTTTTACATTGTAAATTAAAATGGTTCGACGAATAGAAAACGTTTTTCGTCTGTATACAAGCTTTGTTATTGTATGTGTCTCTCTCTTTCACGTAACAGTATAATAGTAGTTGTAGTAGATTTCGTATAGTAGCATCACAAATTCACTGTAAGTACACCGGTGTAGTTGTCTCATAATTCACACAATAAATATCGATCTTTACCAATTTTAATAAACAAGTCTCAATTATTTATTATTGTCTCTTTATACAGGTAAGAATTTATATTATTATAATAATTCACGGACATTTAATGATGCAAATAATACAAAATAACATGTTATTTAATTGAATTTTAAATTGAACTCTTATTTACAGTTCTTTTGATGTATTGTAATAGAAATTGTTTTGATGATCAATAATCATGGGTTATTCCGATAAGAATATAAATGTACAATTATGTTATTGTTAATTTTCCGCATTTCTCTTTTTAAAAGCCATTTTTTTTAATATTCGTTCAAATTACGGAATTGTAAAAGTTTATTTTTAACACCATACGTTATCAACAATTAGACCTGTTATTAAATATTGCTAATAATATATTTAACGAGAATTGTTCTCATTTATGTACAAACGTATAATAACACTTATGATTGAGATAAAGGGTCGAAAATTATTGATCAACAATTTTAATTTCAATGTGTATCGATTTAAATGGTTGAACATTCTCTCATACCCTTTATGTGTATTGCGTCAAATGTGACGTCTTTTAAATGACTACTGTTTCAATGTTCTTTTTCATGGTTCATTATCTGTTTGAAACAGTAGTCTAAAAAAGGGTAGAGTTTGTGAACTTCTTTTATTTTTAGAATGAACGAATAAAGTTGATAGAGACTGTCCCTGGAAAATCAATTCCTTTATTGGTCTCAATCTTTCCTTATTATCGTTCAATTCAATTAATTTTTTACAGTAAACTCTTTACTTTTTCTCATTGTTTTGACCTTGCTTTTAGTTTTATGTCCTGTTATTTATACACGTCAAAACATCGGTTTCCTTTCTTTTCTTCTATTATAAAGATGATTTCTTTTATTTTAAAACTTTAAACGTGTTTAGTTACGCTAGACAAATATAATTTTTGTTAATTTTATTTTTTTTGTTGTTGCTATAGACAAGCCTTGGAGACTGCATTATCAAAAAGTAAAAGTCAAGGGATTGTTGGGGATGAACAACAGGATTCAAATAATCGTAAAACAACAACAACGTTGCGCCGTTCACAAACACAAACAGGAATGCCTCGGACAATTGCAGAATTACAAGCTAAATTACAAGAAAGCGGTGAATCTAATTGGAAAAAACGTATACCACAAAATAATACAAATGATGATTTGAAATTTTTAAAGGATAAAAACAAGTATAACGTAAGTATTTGAAAAATTTATATTTATTACTATATTGATAAGATAAGAATAAGTATATTTAATACTACCATACATAATGTAGTAATATCAAAAAAATTATCAGTATTTTAACGGTGTATGGATCATACAAATGAGTTTTTGCAATACTTTTAGTTTATCTGTTACTAAATCTAAAGAGAACAAGGTATGATTCACCTTTTTTTTTATTGCAAACATAAACTCGTAAAGACTTTCTTCAGATACACTTTACCTGGAATTTAGGATACCTAAATCCTTGACTTATTGAATGTAATTAAAAAAAAAATGACTCATGTAGTGAAAGATTTTTTTTTAATTAAGTCTTGAAATAATAGAATGAAGAAGATGAATGCGCACACCATAAAGTCAGATAGTTTAACATTAAACGAGAATGAAGAAATTAACTTTCAACTCTCTTCATGTTTCTTTTTTTTTCTAAATTACCAACAATTGATTTGCAGAGAATTACTCAATCGAATAAAATATCTAATTGTATGTATAGAATGTTTTGTTTGACTTAACACTTTTCGTTTCTGGACTATTCATGTGAACAACACTGTTACTAAATTAATTAAAAAGTAATTTTGTTGTTGATATTAGGATAGGTCGCCAGAATGTTTAAATAATTGTTCTCCATAGGAAAACATCTGTTATAAAATTGAGAGATAGTAGATTATATTATTTGTTTTCTATTATTGATAAACTAGAATAGTCTTATCATCGTATTTTTTATTGCCGACTTTACCATATGACATGTCGTTGTAGTAAAACAACCCATGATAATATTCTTTATCCTGTGGTTTTTCTGAAAATTGTATAGCGATCTATCCTTGGGAAGGCTTTAAAGTTATCGCCCTTTGAGAATCATCCTGTAATTTGAATGTTATCAATTGAGCTCTATAGAAGTTAATTTTGATAGTCTATTATACTTACATAGATAGCATTAAAAGTCAAGTTGATCGTTTTAAAATAGACGAAATATACTAAAAGATAAATGGAAAATTAGAGTTGTTCAAAGGTCGATACTTTTTATGGGAGTGTAAGTTTTCTTATCAAAATTATAACCGGAACTGGTTTCTAATTTTTGATATAAAGCATTTATTCATAGCTTGTTAAATTATAAAGTAACACATTGAAATAATTCTATTAAAAATTACAAATAAATCTTTTAATGTATAATTAGTATAATTAACACTTTTATAGTGAAATTTATGCGCATGTGTGCTTAAGAGAAACAAGAAAAGTAATTCAAGTTAATTCGTTGTAGGGGAACATTATTTGTGTCCAGATGTTCGAAATATTATTAGTGATTATTTTATTAATTCTAAGTTATTTATTTTGGCATCGATCACAGGATGAACTATCGGAAAAATCAATTTTGGCCCTTAAAAAAGATGAACTGGATGCGGCTGCCCAACAATGGAAAACACGTGTGGAAAAATCAGATGCAAAGAATTTCTCTGTTGCTGGACGTATGGGAAAATCTAAAGATGGTAAAATTGATGATTTACCAATTAATATACCATTAGTTGATAATAATAAACGTAAACCACAAGCGAAACGATATAAAGGCAAAGAAGGTTGTGTTTTTTGATTTTTAATTTAAATTTTACTCTATTTATATTTTCTTTTATAATCAATATAGATTCTGATTTGTCTTCCACTCCTGTATCACCGAATAAATCAAGTATCCATGAATTGACAAGAAGTTTTTCAGTTCCGGAACGCAATCAAGAACCAACTGGTATTCTAATTCTAATTTGTTTTCCAACAAAATTTTATTTTCATTATTTGAAGGTAATGATAATGCATTAATTACTGGACGGAAAGTATCAATTATCAAACCAGATGATTACACGTTCACGAGTTTCTTTAAGAGTATTGAAGAAACAAAAACGACTGAACGTCTTGATATAACTTCAGATGATTTCGATTTAGTTCCTAGACAATCACTTCTCGTCCAGAAGAAGAATGTACAGATTCAGAAACGACGTGGTGCTTCCAAAAATCCAGTAAAAGCATTAGCTTCACGTACAGATATTGTGAATGAATATACGGAAATTATAACTGGTGTTGCTGAGAGAGAAAAGAAAAGACTGAATATAGAAAAATGTTAGGAAAATATAATCATTAATAGTTGTTCATTATGTAATTTTTATTAATTTTTTTTATTAAATTTTAGTGGCGAAAAGTTCAAATTTAGCAGTTGAAGCTTTAGCTGGTTTGGCTAGTAAAGAAGATTTCACAAATGTGGCTTTAAAAAAATCAACATCAATTTCGGCTTATGTACCATTCAAGAGTGTTATGTTATTACATGTGAAAGGTCGACGTCATGTACAAACACGTCTTGTTGAACCATCAGTTTCTAGTATTAATGAGGGAGATAATTTCATTTTAGTGACATCAAATGCTCTCTACAATTACATTGGGACTTACGCTAATGTAATTGAACAATCTAGAGCTGCTGATATAATTAATTATATACAACAGACCGGTGATCTAGGTTGTAAAGTCAATGAAGTGATTACAATAAATGCAAAGAATTCTTCAATAAAAACACGACAAATTGATGAATTTTGGAAGATTTTGGGTTGTAATGACAGTCAAACATTTACTGATGGTGGTAATCCAAGTGAAGATGAAATTTATGAATCAAATATATTATCAACAAATATGATTTATAAATTGGAGAACAATGAATTAGTGCCTTTTGATGAATATTGGGGTACTATACCAAAAATTGAAATGTTACAACCAACAAAGGTATTAGTTTTTGATTTTGGTACTGAAATGTATGTGTGGAGTGGTAAGAATGCACCATTCGATGAGAAAAGACGTGCATTAAAATTAGCAAAAGATTTATGGGATGAAGGTTATAATTATTCTGATTGTAATATTTGTCCAATTAATATAGCATCGATTTTGGGTGATCGGCCTATTTCAAGGAATCATATTAAAATTGGAAAACGACCAGAATGGGCTCTATTTGCAAAAATTACCCAATATCGTGAGACAATTTTATTTAAAGAGAAATTCTTAGATTGGCCTGATTTCTCACGTGTTATCCGTGTTAAACGTGATGATGATAATAAATTTATTAATCCATCATATGATATACGTCCATGTGATGTTGAATTGATGTTAAATAATAATGAAACTGAACCGGATTTAATTGTTGAGGGTTATCATTTAGGTCGTGGCAATAAGTATTTTGATGAAGAAACGAAAAGACTGTTTGAATTTGATACATTAAATTTAACAATGTGGAGAATTTTGGAGAATACTTGTGAGAAACTTTGTGATAAATCTGTAGCACATTTCTATGATGGTGATAGTTATATTATTAGATGGTGTTATCGCATGACAGTTAAAGGGCGAGAATTGAGCGGAAAACCATCAAAATATGCCCAAACAGGTCGTGATAGATGTATTTATTTTTGTTGGCAAGGTTCGAAATCATCAATTAATGAGAAAGGATCCGCTGCACTATTAACCGTTGAATTGGATAATGAAAATGCACCACAGATTCGTGTTGTACAAGGATTAGAACCGGCTGCATTTTTGGGTATATTTAATGGTTCAATGGTTGTACATATTGGTAAACGCGATGAACCTGAAAATTCCGGTAAATCAAGATTATTTATGGTCAAAGGCGAATTGGAACGGGAAGTTTCTCTAATTGAAGTACCATGTAATTGTGAACAATTAAGAAGTAGAACTTCGTTCGTTTTAATTAACAGTGAAGATGCTGAAATTTATATTTGGCATGGTGCAAAATCTAGTAAGCAAACAAGAAAAGTTTGCAAAATTGTGGTTGATAGGATTGCTGATGAAAAGCCCAACGAATTTCACCTAAACAATTTTGATGACATTGATATAATTGAAGTTGAAGAAGGCGATGAGAACAATAAATTTTACTATTTTATTGAAAATAATTCCCGCAATTATTATTCTTTATTAGATAGTAATTTGGATTATGATTACACGATGAGACTTTTCTATTTAAGCAGTCTGTCTGGAACATTTAAAGCTACTGAAATTTTATGCCCTTACAGAAGTCATTTTTCTAGTCCCTACCCATTTTTACAAACGGATTTATATTCAGCTAGTCAGCCTGGTAAACTCTATATTAATAAAAATGTTTATTGTTAAAAAAACAGAAAATCATTCTTATTATAGCGTTATTTTTAATCGATAATCATCATGAATTATGGCTGTGGCAAGGCTGGTGGCCTGAAACCGAAGAAAATGTCGAATTATCAGAACAGACTGGATCTGGTGCTGTAAGATGGCAAGCTGAACGTAAAGCTGCTATGCAAACGGCCGTAGATTATTGGAGAAAACATCATGGTGACAATGGTGGTGCATTAATTCCAGCATATTTAGTTTGGGCCGGTTTTGAGTCTTTAGAATTTAAAAATCTATTCCCAACATGGATTGATAAAGATGAAGTTATTGAATTGAATTCAAAGGTAACAAACATACAAATTTATTCAAATGTTTATTTTAAAAATTTATAGGAAGCAAAACGGAAGGACTGTAAAGTCCGGATTGAAAATGAGTTAGCTATGTTATCAAGAAGTACTTATCCATTATCAGAGTTATTACAACGCCCATTACCGGATGGTGTCGATCCGACTCAATTAGAAATTTATTTAACGGCTGAAGATTTTCAGGAAGCATTAGCGATGAGTAGGGAGGAATTTCAAAAATTACCTCTATGGAAACAGACAGCAATTAAAAAGGAGAAAGGACTTTTTTGACCTATATTTGAATTATTAATGACTAAATTAGATTGTCTTTTTGGTGGATGTTTTAATATGATCGATTTCATTTGATTTTCCTTTATTCCTCAATCGATTATTATGTGACATATCAAAATTGATTTTTATTATTTCACACACAGTAAATGAGGTAATTGCCTTTTGACATCCCAATTTTAAAATCATCTATTTTTTATAATCAGTAAATCAGTAGCTTTTCAAGGTAAAGTCTCTGATATGTTTCGATCGTCTAAAGAATAAACTGCCACTTGTTCTATAAGTTTTACATGTACTTAATCGTTTTCAAGTGTAAAAAAAATAGTGTCAACAGCGTTATTTTTTTGTGTATTTAAAATAAAATTTTCTATTATCTGTGATTAGGCTTTTATGTTTGATAAATCATAATATATGCTGTTATTATTATTATTAATATTATTATTATTGTATCTGTTGAATAAGAGGTGCCTTTTCTACCAATGGAATTGAGGCACTCGACGGAAAAAATGAGTTGCCAACATTTTCTAGTCCTTTGATTTTATTTTCCTTCAAAATACAAGTTCTTAAAAATTTTCAAATATTTGTTTCTTTGTGTATATACATCAATATTGATATTGTAATCATTATTTTATAATAATCCAGAACGCCTTACTAACGTTGAATCGATAAAATTCGAGGCTTTATCGTCAAGGATTATATCTGTATAGTTTTTTGGTGCTGCTGACATTCAACAGGCTTTTTGTACTAAATTTTAAATGAAATTTATAATTACATTGTTGTGAATGTTTTGTGTTTTGTATATAACTTTTCAATTAATACACATTTTCAGTAAAGTGATATGTTTGTTTAATATTTATGTACAACAGATTTGTTCAGTTACCTACCGACTTAATTTTGAGATTTTTTTTATTAAATGTATTAATTTTGATTAAATGGGATCGTTAATTTTTGGGTTTGTAGACGGGACAAGTTGGATAATTAACACCTTGCTATAATCGTCTATAATTTGTTAGGGTAGTGGAGTTTTACACAATAAGTACCATACAACTTCTCTAGTATTCCAAATTTGCTTGGATAGTTAACTGTTGTTTAGTAGACGATTCCGTTATACATATGTGTTGGTGTATGTTTATAGAAACCGCTGGACTGGACGCATTATTATTCATAGTAACATTTAACAAAGTTTCATGTATTACTGGAAGTCTCAGTGTATACACAATAAATCAAAGTCCCGAAATGGTTTTATTCATATTTAAGATACACCAATACTCTATTACTGCCATATAATTTTATGAGATTGATTGCAGCGTATGCCGCCGCATTGCTTAACAAAGCTATCATCAGTAAATACACCGTCGTTGGGGGAGCATCTGTTCGTATTCGATTTCCCGTCGTCAGTCCAATTTATTGATATATAAATCAACAACATCGACGATATATATCAAAATAATATCGTTAATTTTTAATGCTAGTGACCCTTGTCGAATAATTGATGGGAAAATTTACTCTTGTGAGCCTAAACGATCTTATTTGCATAGGCAAATCAACAAACACTCCAACAGAATTTAAATCTAATTTCAATGGATTCGTTAGCTGTGGAAAACAATTGGTGAAATGAACAGATTACGACCAGTTTATTTACAATTAAATCAATTCTAATATTTACAAATTTTTATTCATCGAATTTCGTTTAGATATCCCAAAATGATCACTTCGAAGCCATTTAGAATTAGTGAGGTGTACGTTGATTTGTATACTTTTTTTTTATATTGAAAATGCATGGCATCACGTCCGACTGGAGCGTAGAGTGGGAAATTTCAGGCTGGGTCCTGTGGGGTCGATTTCTCGCTAAATCAATCTTGTTCTGGTTTTGTCCGGCGGACCTCTTGGATTTTATTAGTTCTCGAGGCGGGCCAAAAAAGCAATAACTTCAGTCTCTAAAAAAAATCTATTCTCATATAAAAATCTTCAATGAAAACAGAGTGTTGAAATAGCGATGAAGCGTTACATGCAATCACTTCAGCTGCCTAACATTACACGACAGACATTCGTTCAATCGTTGGTTTGTTAGTATTAATTTTCTGCTCAAATGAGAACGGACGAATTTAACATCCCGAGACGTATAATTCTTTCAATTCTTTTTTTGTTTCTTTCTTTTCCCCCCGTTAACGCCGAGTACTATGGGCAAGATGCAAATTAAACATCGTAAATGAGCAAGTTAAGGGTTTCGTGTTTTTTGTGAAGATGATGCGCTGTTTCTAAAACGGTCAAGCAGAAGAAATAACGAACATTATGAGCAACATAACGATGTAAAAAATTATCGTTATAATTTAAGGCGTTATTTGTTCATGCCGCGTTGGGGAAGAATTCACGAAACATCCTCCGGAAATTTATTGTAGTCATCAATTAAACACTTTTTTTGCACAGTTTTTTTGATTATCTACAATCTAAAAGATTCCAAGTTAAATTTAATTTAGTCGCTTCAAAGCAACATTTTAAATTGTTTGTATTGCTATTGAACATTAAAGTATTGTTGTTTTTTTTTGTATTTATTTATTTTACATTTTCAATATTCTATAACAAAATTCGTTGTTTGATATTACCACACCGCACCGGTGCATAACCAAATAGAGCTTTGTTATTGAAAACTGAATTTATTTGAATTTTAACTGTTCGATGCCGTACCAAGCAAAACAAGAGCCCATGTATCGATGAATTTCAAAACAAATAACCTGTATTCTATATCCATAATAGAGACTCTTGTTTGTTTACATTTGTTTATGTATTTAGCCATAACAAACTCATTTTACTTATCTATTTTTACTTTCAAAGTATATGGAAATTCAATTTCCTCTATTTGATCTTGAAAACAAATTAACTTGAAACCGTAATTTATATTTTATCAATGATTTTCAGATTTTTTAAAGCTTAGAAATGTATAATATCTATACAAATTTCATCTATTTTCACCAACAACTATATAGTTGACTTCTTATCAATTTTTTTAAAACTATATCTAAACATGCTTTCCACTGTCGAATATTTTATTAAATGAGTTTTACAACTTTGTGAGAAGCTGTACTGTTATCTAGGTTTTTATGTTTTATAAGATTCTAAACTTGCCGCCTACAGTGTAGAGGCGAAATTCGAGCGAATTCGTGCAAAAAATAATAAATATCTAGAGCTACTCCCTTTGAATTCAGTTAAAAACTTTGAAAATTGTACACAAATTTGTCCAATTATTACAAAAAAATGATACAGGAAGTTTTCTTTAATGTGGTTGAAAAATATTTCAAGGATTTGTAAGGTGCTCCCAGGAGATTAAGCGAAATTAGAGGCTCATAGGTCATTTGGAAATTGGTTGAAAATCGCTCGTTTCTTAGGATCTCGGGATTTTCAAAAAGTAATTAAATACGTAAAATGATTAAAAATGATACGAGTATTCTCACAACATTGATTTTTTTTCCTTTCCTCCATTTTATTATGGAACAAGTAGAAATTTTTCGCATTTTTTCTAGAATGCAACGGAGAAAAACTGAAAAAACAATTTTGGAAAGGTCATCGAGTCATTCTTGGTTGTTTTACATGTTTAGCTCATCTTTGAAAATCGAGACATTCTCCAAAAGTAGCGTTTTTTGGAAAACTTTCAAATGAGCTAGGAGGTTTTAATTTTGCTAAAATAGTCACCAGGGACCTCCTACAAATCCTTCAACTATTTTTTGAGTTACCCGTAAACTAATAGGAGTTTTGACCATCTTTAAAAAAACGTCAAACAGATCGGCAAGATTTTTATGAAAATATTTTGCTTATTTTCAAATTAAAATTCAAAACAGACCATTCCAACATAAGCTCTTAAAGTCATATCTCCGGCCCAACTAAACTCCTTTTTTATCATAAATAATGAATTAAACTAAAATTTACATATTTATAGAACAGAATGGACTGACTTGATCAAACGTTTTGACAAAATCATGTGCTTAGTTTCTAAATTATTGGCTGCTCGACTAAAATATTAACATGATCTAAATTGGTTTTAAGTTTTGGCTTGTTTTATTAAAGCACTAAACATATCACTTGTATATAAAAACAATACAATAAATGACTGTACAAAGAACCAATCGCTTTAAATTTCGTAAAAATTTTCATACTTATTTACAAAAATTTATTACGGACAGATAATAAAATATATCCCGGCGCATCCACCATTTTTATATGTACAATATCTTTATACGAAACAACTTTATTTGTTTGAAATAAGATTAAAGAAAAATCCTGCTAATGTAAAATAAAATCGAAGCTTAAATTGTATTCCGAACATTGATTTTACATTTGAAAAGCTCTCATTATCCGGTATTACAGATCCATTAATGTTTCTAAAAATTTTCAATCTTAAAAATCTGGAATGTTTGTATTTATCCCGATTATTCGTTTGAAGGAAATTAACCAACGATGAGGCGAGGATGGAGGGAAATCGTTCTATTTTTTTTCATTCGTTTCTGTGTTCCGAGTGTAGATTTAATTGTATTTGAAATGAAACAAAGCTCAGAACAGAGTAGAGTGGAAATAATACGCTCGTTATTTTTGTAGTTTCAAAATAACCACAAGTCGCTTGTTATCTGGAAGATAACTAGCTTTCCAGATGTGATAAAACATCTCATTAATTGTATTTTTGTCTTTTTCAGAGAAGTATACCATATGTTGAAATCGTTGGATTTTTCTCTAGTTTCTTGTTAATATTGTATTATTAGATTAGAATGATTTTATACGTAGAAACTTACCTATTATGATTAAAACCAACCTGTTCAGTTGCGAAGGGAATTTGTTATTAAAATTAAAATTTTATCTTTCCCTTCGTTTATAATAAGTCTAGATGACGCGCTACAACTCGTAACGTTTAATTTGATTTTTCGTTTTTTAAATATGTATTTCTAAAATTTAAAATTAGTCAATTTATGTGCAAATTTTTAATTGGAATTCTTGAATAGAAATATCATTAACAAGCAAGTACAGTAAGTTTTTTTTTTTTTTAATTTATTTTTCAACTAATTAAATAAACACCGAGAGAAGTTTTTACATTGTAGAATCATTATTTGAACTGTTATTATTCTAATTTTAACAAGAGACTCTATGAATTCATTTAAACTTAGTACTTGATCTTAAATTATTCTAAAGAAACGTGTAATCATCGGTAATGTATTATGAATTGTTACAATTTTCAGTTCTTTATTTTAAATTTCAGCTCTAACTGTAGAGACTTTTCTTTATTTAGGATTATAAATTTCATAAATTGACTTTTAGAAATGTTCTAGTAACTAGGGGAGAGTTGTTAAAATCATATGAAAATTGTTATTTGAAAGTGCAATTCGCTGGAGTCTACAATTGTTCGTTCAAACGCAATAACTAACTAAAATATACTCATCAGTTTCTAAAATTGTATTTACTTTAAACCAGGCTTTCGAACTCTTCCTCTACGGTTTAAATTCCTTCATTTCAACATTCGTGTTCAACCATCTCCATTTCAAAGTCTTAGGTAAGGCTCTTTTAAACACTACAGCTTTACGAGTTATTCGTCTTTACTTTCTAGTAGAAGAAAGTAATGTTAATATACATAGTGTTTTGCTTCCACTACATTTTATAGAAAAGCTCTCTATTGTTAATTTTTGCATAATATGAGACTTATAAAAGAAGATGAACTATATTAGTTGCGATATGAAACGGAATAAATTGCGTTTTTAAAGGCATATTTTGGCAATTTGAATCCACAATTATTCCGTACAGTTTATACAAATTTTAGTGTTCAAAATTTTTCATATTCATTAAAATGTTGAAGCGATAATATGAATCGAGCACTACTATCCATAAAATAAACAATAATTTAATCCTGTTAACGCTAGTTAAGTTACTGTGTTATTTGAAATAATAGTAATTAAAATAATTTGTATTTACAGAACAAATAATTGTGAATATGCGTTCAAAATTAAATCGGCGATTATATTAAAATTGGCTTTAAACAATTACAATTACAACAAATAAAACCTAATCATTTTATTTGTAAACGGGAGATCACACACTGTTTACCCCTAGAAATATTGGTACGATATACTTTATCCCATTTCTTTGGAACGGGCTCGTCCGGTAGAAAAGATGTGTGGTAGAGTCTGAGAGATTGGGCCCGGCCATTACCATTCAATGGTTGTGGGGGAACCTTACTAAAACAGGTACTCCTTGAGAGTTGAAAATAATAATTTTTGGTTCAATTGGAGGAACAGAAACCCATCAAACGTTGTGGGGGAAACCGCACAAATATGGGTACTCTTTGAGATCTTTGGATCAATTGTGGGTAAATGGGAGACCACACATTATTCACCTCTAAAACTAACAGTTAGATACCCTATCCCGTTTCGAAAGAAGTGGACGTAACGGGCTCTGCTGTTAGAAAAGATGTGTAGTAGAGTCTGAGTGATTGGGTTCGACCGTTACCCATTAAAGGTTATAAGGGGAACCTCACTAACATGGGAATTCTCTGTGTGAGCAAACGGGTAAACGATCGACCTTACGTCGTTTACCCATAAAAGCTGTCTGTTCACTACCTTATACTCACCGATAAGATGAGTCAACGGGCGTGGCAGGCAGCATGTAGTAAGGGAGAGGTTTACCTCGACGGCGACCGGTCGTAACCGGGACGGTATATGGTTGACCACATGCCATATACCGGTAAAACTTTCAGTCAGATACCTCATCCCACTTTTTCGAAAGTGGTCGTAACGGGCTCTGGCTGTTAGTAATGATGTGTGGTAGAGTCTGAGAAATTGGACTCGACCGAGACCTATCAAAGTTATAAGGGTAACCTTACTAACATAGGTGCTAAGGGAGGGGGAGGAAACTAGCCTACGTTTGCTTGCAGGCGCTCCTCATAGGGTGACGGACTCTTAGTGGCTAAAGGGTCACTATAAAAGGAGTATGGTGCTGTGGGGTTTTTGACCACACTTGCGGGCTTTTACCCGGAAGTCGGGACCGTTGGTGGTGTGATATCCCGCCCAGGTAGGAACTGCCAAGGCTGACGATTGGCCAAGCTTTGGGCCAGTCGTTATTTGCCAAGGCTTGGAAACTGAGTGATGGCCCAAGCTTCGTCCCAAGCCTGGCCCAGTGGTCAATCTCATCGCACCCAAGCCTTGGAAACTAAGCATTGGCCCAAGATTCGCCCCAAGCCTGGCCCAGTGATCAATCTTATCGCACCCAAGCCTTGGAAACTAAGCATTGGCCCAACCTTCGTGTCTAGCCTTGGCTAGTGGTCAATCTTATCGCACCCAAGCCTTGAAAACTAATCATTGGCCCAAGCTTCGTCCCAAGCCTGGCCCAGTGGTCAATCTCATCGCACCCAAGCCTTGGAAACTAAGCATTGGCCCAAGATTCGCCCCAAGCCTGGCCCAGTGATCAATCTTATCGCACCCAAGCCTTGAAAACTAATCATTGGCCCAAGCTTCGTCCCAAGCCTGGCCCAGTGATCAATCTTATCGCACCCAAGCCTTGAAAACTAATCATTGGCCCAAGCTTCGTCCCAAGCCTGGCCCAGTGATCAATCTTATCGCACCCAAGCCTTGAAAACTAATCATTGGCCCAAGCTTCGTCCCAAGCCTGGCCCAGTGGTCAATCTTATCGCACCCAATCCTTGGAAACTAAGCATTGGCCCAACCTTCGTGTCTAGCCTCGGCCAGTGGTCAATCTTATTGCACCCAAGCCTCGTAAACTAATCATTGGTCCAAGCTTCGTCCCAAGCCTGGCAAAGTGGTCAACCAAGCCTTGGTAAGTAACCATTGGGCCAAGTCTAGGCTGAGGCTCGGCCCAATAGTTTCATTCTGTTACACCAAGTCTTGCAGGTTATGTTTAAACATAACCTGCAAAAGAATTTGCTGACATCATGTCGCGTAAACGCTGTAAGAGTTCAGATTTTTATTATAAAATTAAAAAACAGCGTTATATGAGAAGTTTAAATTCTGATTCAGAGTGGTAGGACACAATATTAAGTATCAGTAGTGATTCAAGTGCACATACAAGTAAAAAAACTAGTACTAGTAATATCGGCAGTGAACCTGACTCTTTTTTTGGTAAGTTTCATTTTATTGTTACTTTTTAATACATGTGAATAATTAAATAAATATAATAATATGTTTAATAAGGTTACATTTAATTCTAGACAATACGTATATTAGTTCTTCATCTGGCAGTTTTCATGTAGGAACAATAAATTATCCAATTAATAATGAAATATTGTATGATAATGAGGCCCCAGAAGAGTCCGCTCTAGATGAGAGTTTGTACTCCAAAATAACTAAATGGATTATTAACAACATTGACAAGTTACCTCTAAAAACAGTGGATGAACTTTTGGAAATATTAATTAAACAGGGATATCAAATGTTTCCACCGAAAGCTCATGTTCTTTTAGGATATAAACATTCGATTAATTCACAACCTGTGCTGACTAAAAATGGTACTGTTGGTCAGTATTTATATTTAGGAATTTCGAATGGGTTAGAACGGCGAATTGATCCAGAAATATTCAAAGATATTAAAACCATCATGCACACATTATTGAAAAAAAATGTACAGTTGTTGTACAGTGGTGCTGGACGCAAAATAAAAGGCGTAGGAAAACTGAATTTTAGTGCCACTGGTACATTTAAATTGATCCAAGGTAAATAAACTATTTATATTTTTCATTTATAATTCATATTTGATGCTGTGTTGGAAATAACAATAAATTTATTCTTGTAGAGTTTATTGAAGCTAAATATGCCGAGAACAAACACAGCTTAAAAATATTGACAATCGTGAGCAATTTTCTAAGTGGCGCTGGAGATCGCGAGAGGGGCAGAGTTTTGCGAAATGTAAATTGATTCAACTTAATTGTTTTTGTTTTGTTCTGTAATATATACTTACAAGTATCTACGGGGTATACAACAGTATTTCACCTTGCAGTTGGCTGTCCATTCTTACGTAACTTGGTTCATACTTTATTGCATTTGACATTTTTTAAGGTATTTTTTATGTAACCGATACAAGTTATGCAACTACGTTACGTAACGAAAGGCACAGCCAACTGTGGGGTAAAGTACTGTTGTACCCTGTATATACAAAATTTACATATAAATAAATTAATAAATGTATTCTACAACACATAAAGTGTTCGGTACCATTAATTTTGGTCAATATATTATTTTCATTTCCCAAGGATTGGTCCAACGTTGGTTTTTTGTTTCTCGAGACTAGGACCAACGCTGGTTTTTTTGTTCCCCGAGGCTTGGGCCAACGTTGATTCTTTGTTCCCCGAGGGTTGGGCCGACGTTGATTTTTTGTTTCCCGAGGCTTGGGCCAACGTTGATTCTTTGTTCCCCGAGGGTTGGGCCGACGTTGATTTTTTGTTTCCCGAGGCTTGGGCCAACGTTGATTTTTTGCTTCCCGAGGCTTGGGCCAACCTCGATTATTTGTTCCCCGGGGCCTGGGCCAACATCGACTTTTCATTTCCCAAGGCTTGGGCCAATGTCGATTTTTCATTTCTTCAAGCTTGGCCCATGGCCATCATCCAAGGCTTGAACCAACCCCGCCCCAATGCTCAGCCAAGGCTTGTGCCCAACCTCGCCCAAGGCTGGTAAAGCTCGGCCCAAGCCTGGTCCAAGCCTTGGCCTATGGATTTTTTCCTACCTGGGCGGCCTCGGAGTGGGTCAGGCAGGCACTTGAGATGTCGGGACCGGGTTCGCCTGCGTAACTAGTACTCGAGCCTAGTCTGCTCTCTATAAACAGCAAGCGCTTGAGGTGTCGGGCTTTGGGGTTGCTTCACGGCTTCGTCCGGAGTAACATTATGGTAGCCTAGCCTGGTTATTCGTAGCATATTATAAGGTCAATAAAGCCGGAACTAGTGCTTGAGTTCTTCTTACCTAGACGTATATGATAGTAATGGTGCCGGCTGTTTGAATTAGTGTCACGCTGTAAGGGGGCGGTTCATGTGCGGATTTGAATCTGTAAGGGTGCTGGTGCCGCCTTTAACACCTGACCGGAATAACACTTTTAGGGGGGTTAACTTAATCATTTTATTTGTTTAATAAACGACTGTGTCACGGTTATTGCGAAACAAATTCCCTGAGGTCGGGAAAATATCTAGGGCTATTCTTAAACTTTTTGTTATCAGTGTTTTGAAATACCCTTGCCACTTGTACTAAAATTGTTGCAGATTGACCAGCATACGTGGAATATTTTTCAATCGTTCGTTCGACCATCTGATCAATTAAGAAAACGACAGCTGCATAAAATTGATCAATTTCAGTGGTTTCGTTGTGTTATAAAACTAAATTTAAATCTAACCCTCGTTTTTTCTTTTTGTTTGTTTTTATCTTGCATCGTATCGCATTCCACTTTATCTACAATTTCTCTATGTGTTTGTATATCAAGGAAATAGTGCCAAAGGGTATAAATCACTTTGCTAACATGACTTAAATCATTGTAATTACATCTGAGATCTAGCATTATTCGGTTCGATCCTTAAGGAAAAAGCCTCTAGTGGCGTACCAAGATTTATTGTCGACAATAGAGTCGGCGATTGGTTTCGGCGGTTGCCAAAAACATTTCTAATGTTGCACAAACATTAAGACTTACCGTGGTAGAAACAAATTGTATATTTCCTCTTCTTTGCTCCATCACTTTTCATTGTTTACATATACATTTGACGATGATTTAACATGAACGGTTCATCTGACACGACTGGTAGTGCTACTGAAATTTCTCGCTTTCGTTTAACTGTCATCAAATATCCTACTCAAATATGTCTCTCTGGTGAATCCCGTGGAGAAAAAAGAAACGATGAGGAAATAAAAACAAAGATGCAGTATTGCGTTTTCTTTTTAATCATTGTTGAGGGAACTTTTTAATTGGTATCGTGAAGAATTCTAATTGGTTTAGAGCAGACTTAAATAGTCAATAATTCTTGTAGAGATTCTTTTCTATGGAGAGTATCAACTTGGATCTGTATAAATCAATGCTAGGGGGATTATCAAGTTTTAGTTCTATTTGCCAAACGGGAATCGACTATTTCAAATAAATGTAGATACCAAACTGTGTTCGTTTCTTTTTCGTTGTTACTACAAATGTAAGAAACATTCTATTCTGGTTGTAAATTTTATTAGAATACGTTTATGAAGTTCACAAAGAATGCGAAATATACAGGTAAATATATCTTGTTTTGTCAGTATTTTGTTGGTCTTTTATATAAATGTAAACTAGTTTATTGCATAAAAACTTTTATAGAAGAACTTTTATCCCTACGTTATGTTTTTTGTATAATCTGACAAAAATGTTAAAGGAAATCAAAAGGGAATGGTACTCTGGTAAGATGAATAATGGAACAATTGTTTGGTGAATTTATCTAAACGTCTGCCTTTGTCTGGTTTTAAAAGATTTTCACTCTTGAACAGTCAAATGACGCAATATAATTAGACGAAATACGGTTTTTTTTGTTGTTCAAATTATCTTTCAACAAGTAAGAGTAAAAGCACAATTATTTACTGTTTTGATGTACATACGTCTAAAATTGAGCCAGTCGATTAGTTTGTATGTGCTCAGTGCTATACAGATATTACCCGGAAATAAAGCTTTCAAAACCAAATAATAATCCGCTTTTGTAATATTTTTTTACTGTTTGATTGATGAATAAATAGAGCGATTTGTTACAGTTTAAATATGATGATTAAATATTGGTATTAGCGCATAAATATACGTATTAAAGAGCTCGCAATTCATACATTTGTTAAACTATTTCCAATATTTACAATAATTTAAATTTAAAAATCCAATTGTATATAAAGGGAGATAATGTCTCATAATATTGGTGGAAATTCTGTGGTCATACTTGTAATCCTAGCTACTATCCACTCTTATACGTCTCCATATAAGATTGCATTATAGAGACTCCATTCGTGTAATTTTCGTTTTGCCGTCTACTGTATACAGGGTGTTTGGTCTAAGTACGGTGAGTTCTAAGAAACTCATATTAGTCGACGAGCGATTTTAAGGATATTTTGAAGATTTGTAGAAGAGACCTCATGGAAAATTTTAGCAAAATTAGAACCTCGTAGCTCATTTCAAGGTTGGTCAAAAAACGATGCTTTTGGACAATGTTGTAATTTTTAAAAACAAACAAATCATGCAGAACGACTAAAAATGACTCAGAGACTTTCCCAACATTGATTTTTTTCGTTTTTCTCCATTCTAGAGAAAATACGTAATATTTCCACCTGTTCCAGAATAAAATGGAGAAAAATTGAAAAAATCATTTTTGGGAGGATCCTAGTCATTCTAAGTCGTTTTGTGTGCTTAGTTCGTTTTTGAAAATTGCTACATCGTCAGAAACGAGCAATTTTTTACCAACTTCCAAGTGAGCTACGAGGTTCTAATTCTGTTGAAATGTTCTTTAAGCACCCTCCTACAAATCCTTAAAATATTTTTCGAATCGCTCGTCGACTAAGAGGAGTTTCTCATAACACTTAGACCAAACATCCTGTATATGTAGGTATGTAACGTCTTGTCTATTTGTGATACAATAGCATGATCCTTACCATTAAATTTAGTTAATCTCTTACATAACAGCCGTCTTCCAGCAACAATAATCTATTCTGAATTCTAATGTGAAATAAATACATAATACAGGTGGAAATTCTACTCGAACATTTTGCACTGTTTACATTATTTGGAACCGTTGTGGTGATGACAGTTGTACAATAAACAACAAAATATCGAGATCTCAAGTTGGCTGTCATTACCAGACAATATATACACAGTCACTGATGTGGCATACATAGTAGTAAAAGGTGAAGATAGGGCGATTTTCTCTAGGGATCTTTCTGTATATGATATACCACGTTGCTTCTTTAATGCTCGGTTTCTAAAACGATACATATCGATTCAATAAAGTTATGGAATCCATACAGTGCAAAAATCGTTTCTGAAAGAGTACATAGCAGTTATGGATTCAATAACCGTTCCACAAGTTATCGGACACACAAGCTTGAGATATGTAATACATAATAATGTGGCGCATGATCAGTTCGGCTGCACACACATCCAGCTGTTCTGCTGTCTTATGTCTTGGACTTTTTCCATGTAAATTATTTCTATCAACGCTAACATTGCCCATTTGTTTTTTTTCATTTTCAATGATAGATAACACCGGCCGACAAATAAAAACTTTTTGAACGTTGTTTTGATTTGAGTGAAAAATATCACTAATTTATAGTATTTTGAACATAAAAATACCTACATAATTACTCTATCACATCAGGTGTTTTCACAAAAAGGAAAAAACCTTTATTTTAAAATTTTGAGAAAAAATCAATTATTACATTATAAATACATATATTTGAAAACTTACAAAGAAAATATCAAGCACAATGATTGCTACAGGGCTATTTTGAGTGACGTCTTTTACGTTTAGCGATAAAATTACGTCTGGGTGTAATTTTTTTATGAGAATCATCAATAATGTCACGTTTTATTGACCAGCAGTAATCAGCCATCATATTCACATTCCATCGACCTTGGTATCTTGTTTCCATGATTTTCATGTCTTGGTGAAACCTTTCTCCCTGTTCTTCACTATAATCACCAAGATTATCAGGGAAAAAATCCACATGGGAATGTAAAAAATGGAGTTTTATACTCATATTACACCCCAAGTTTTTATACTTATTTAAGAAGTTTGCCACAATATTTTCATAGTCAGGGTGTTTGTGATTTCCTAAAAAATTGTTGACAACATCTTTGAACCCCAGCCAAGCTTCTAATTCAGTAGTATTCAGTGTTGCATCAAATTTTTCATCGGTCATCAAAGATCTAATTTGTGGTCCATCGAACACTCCTTCTTTTATTTTCGCATCTGATAATCTTGGAAATTTTTTACTCAAGTATTTAAAACTATCATTTTCTTTATCCAATGCTTTAACGAACTGTTTCATCATACCGAGTTTAATATGAAGCGGAGGTAATAAAATTTTTTTTGGATCAATTAAATTTTCTCGTATAACATTTTTGGTTCCAGGCTTGAGATTTGTACGAGGATTCCATTGTTTCTGCACGTAATGCTTTTCTCGTGCTCTACTGTCCCACTCGCACAAAAAACAAGGGTATTTCGTGTATCCTGACTGCTGACCTAACAGCATACTTAAAATTTTCAGATCTCCACAAAGTTGCCAACCGTGTTCTTCATATTTAATTTTATGTAGTACTGTTAGCAAATTTTCATAAGTCTCTTTTAAATGAACAGAGTGAGCGACAGGAACAGAAGCATACTGATTAGTATTGTGTAAAAGAACACCTTTTAAACTCCGTTTCGAAGAATCTATAAAAAGTCTCCATTCTCCAGCATCATATTGTGCTCCTAACTTTTCAATAAGATCAGGAATATTGTGGCAATAAACTAATGATTCTTCTTGACTGAAAAAAGGTACAAATTCTTCTTCACGCTTCCTATACCAAGCAAAATGTGTATCAGGAGCTATCAGGTGTTTTTCATGAAGTCTAGACCCAAGAAGTTGAGCAGACTCTTTAGAAAGATTTAAATCCCTAATTAAATCATTTAATTCACCTTGTGTAAATTTCTGTGGCTGATTTAAAATTGGTTCAAAAACTTCATTTGACTCTTGACGCTGTAAATTTTCTTCTGACGATGTTGAGCTGAGATCCGATATTGAACGTATAAGGGGCACTGGAATTTCTGGACCATGTGGAATAGGACGTGTAACTGAGGTTACATCTGCATAGGCTATCTTATTTTTATTTTTAGCATTAAAACCTTTCACATTGGTACAGCAAAAATAGCAATCATCAATATGATTGACTTGCTCTCTCCAAATCATAGGTCTACCAAAAGGTAGAGATTGTCTTTTGTGGTATGTCCACTGCCTTAATTGTTCAACACAAATAGTACAAACTAACTGCGGAGTCCACGATTTTAGTTGTATTTTGAAGCCAAAATAAGCATTATACGTATTTTCCACAAACTCAGTAATTTTCAGTTTTTGCTTTGAAGTCATAAAGTTTCCACAAATGTAACAAAATGTATCTGGACTGTTATGACACTTTCTTGAAGACATTATGTTTTTTAGACGATTTTCAACCACAAATCATTAACTGAATATATTAAGTACCAAAAGTAAAACGTAAACACTTTTTTCAAAAAAACACACTGATTTAAGTAAAAAGTTTGTAAACAAAGTAACTATAAGGGCTTATTTGAGTGTAACGCATTTCGAATGGGCGTGCGCTGTTCTAACTAATATACTTTCTCACGAGAGGTCGCTTAGTTCAAAAAAAGAGCGCCAAAATTTAAATATTTTATTTATTTTTTCTAAAAAATCAAAAATAGCCAAGATATTAATTTTACTACAAATCTGATGTGATACGATAAAATTAGGTCTGATATCGTAATCAGCACTACGAAATTAGTGAAAAAATTTAATTATATCTTGGACAACGAAAATCATGTCGGCCGGTGTAATAGAATAGGTTAAAAGCACCGAATATTGGCACTATAAGAAATATGGTTAGGATTTCAATTTTTATCACTACAGTTGGGATTATTATTGTTGATTTTTTTAAATATTGTCCTAATTCATCTTTTTATTAATTAAATGCATTCCTTTCAAGTAATTGTAAGTTAATTTAATTAAATAATAATTTTTAAGTGAAACCAATCACTCTCATACACTAACAATTATTAAGAAACATTTTGATTTTGATACTATGAAATCCTTGTACGTTATTCGAATTATGAAGATTGTGTAAAAATTGTCTAGATTGTTATTAAGACTAAAGTAAATTGAATAAATAACAAAATTAAATATATTGTCAATAACTGGACATCTGTCAATAATAGGTGCTTTTTTCACATAAACTTTATACAACGGTAGTATGTACTGGTAAATTTAAGACATTTCAAGGCATTACAGTGTTTAGCTAGTAGGAATTTCTTTTTATTCTCTATCTTGTTTTCCTATGTTCATATTGAATTTACCGCTAGAAAAACCCACCGCAATTGGCTAGTATCTGAAAATACACAAGCGACATCTCTCCTCAGATAGATAAACCGATTTTATGGAATTCATAGTTATGGAGTACATATTTTGTTTTCAGAAACAGAACTTCAGTTTATCGAATCCATAACTTTATAGAATTCATAACTGTTGAATCCATAAAAATACTTTCTAGAAACTGGCCATAAATGTGCCAAATTCGTATGGAATTCCTATTAGTTCGTGGACGATTTGAAAAATATTTCAAATATTTGTAGGACGGTACCTGGAGATTATTTTAGCGAAATTAGAACCCTGTAGCTCATTTAGAAGTTAGTCTTGGGCAATTTTGCGTTTTTCAAAAACGAACCAAATAAGCAAAACGACTAAGAACGACTTGTTAATTTTCTCAATTCTCATCTGTTCCAAATGAGCTACAAGATTCTAATTTCGCTAAAATGTTCTCAAGGGACTTTCCTATAAATCCTTGAAATATCTTTCGAATCGTTTGTCAACTAATAGGAGGTACTGTGATGAAAGACATCTATTTCAATTTGAAAAATTTAGGCTTTATACAATTATGCATAGAGTGTAGCAATTGTCCACTGCAAGATTCACTATTTCCAACTATACTTGCTAGAAGAAAGAGATTTTTTCATTTATTATTTTGCAATCGGCTACTTTAAATTGAAAACGACTAATTCTAAATGAAGTCAAATTTCATTATATTCTCCAACACACTATAATAAATTGATTGAAGGATGAGATTCTGTATATTTTGTTCGTTTCGCGTTATATTTTATTTCTTGTAATGAATTCGAGAAGTTGAAATGAATGATGTGAAACGATTATTTCTATTGAGCTGGTTGGCAATCACGATTACATCAAGCAGTCATAAAGATTAATTTTATATGAATAATGAACTGCAAAGTATAATGGTGATGGGAATGGAGGCCGCTTCATTTTCTAAATGCTGTTGGTATGACAGAAATGACGACGACGACATCTCAATTTAGAGAATGGCTAAGATAAAAGGGAATCATTAATAATTCGTGACGTCAGGTAATAGGCTCGCTTTGGTGACGCCTCAGTCATATTAATGTTTCACAGTTGAACTGTCAATTTTTGGAAATCTCTGTTAAAACACCCCTTTAAATCAATAGTTGAAGAATCGTTTTATTCTATATATTTATTTGTATATTGACTTTAGTGGACAATATTTGTCGTACTGCTTCATTTGTGGATTGTGTGTATGTATGTTTGTGTCAGCGTTTTAGTTAGTGAGCATGTGTAGATTGTGTGGTCGGTAGCAAATATTTGGGTATCCAGATTAACATTCGTTGGCTAAATTGGATCGATCGAAAAGTCAAGTGTTTAAGAATTACTGTGCAAAGTTGTAATTGTAGACTGGTTACATACAAGCAACATTAATTCAAATATCCCGAACCAGAGCGGCTCTTCCGGGTTCCGGTCCCGCGACGCATCCATTTGTTTTAATTACTGAAACAGAAACAAGAATCTGCGGTTCTCCCGCTTGGACCTCGGCCATTAATCATCGCCACCGACCAGAACACATATTTTGTACTATCACATTTATATTACACATACAACCACATAGATATACATACAAAACATAACAAAAATTCCCAAACAGAAATTTTAATAGTAAAATATTTTTCAGAAATAAAATATGAAATAACAAAGGGCTTTAATAGAGAAGTTGTTTAAATTGTGAGCTGTGATAAGCTGAACTTCAAGTGTAATCTGTTGCCGGTAGGTCCCAAAGTTTACCTAGATCGTTAAATCTCGTTCAACAACTTTACATACAGATAGATCTATTACCCTCTCATACTACCCGGACTGTTCGACTGCCACTTTTGTCGTTGCTCCAAGCTTAAATTTACTCTCTACATTTATTTTTTCATTAAAATTCCCATTGTAAATAGATTCAAGTAGGAGGCATCTTGAGAGAATTCAATTTGTTTTCAATTATAGCGACAGACGGCTTGAAAGCAGTTTCTCTCGACATTTGATTGCCCACTCACTAACTAGTTGATGCAGAAAAGCACAAAAGACCATATTGTGCATAATGCTGTTTCTTAAAGTGTTTTATTACTTTTGCTAAATCTCAACAGAATCTTGAAGTTTTAAAGTTTACAAATTAGGAACTAGAATGACGCGGGGAAATAAAAAAACCTCTCCAAGAGAATGTGAAGCTTAAACAGCTATTTTTTTTTTGGTTAAACCCACCCCTATTGAACATTTATAGAGTTTGTTAAATACTAACATCAATCAATCAATTGCAACGGGTTAAACTCTACAAATTACTTTGATTATACAATTTAGTAGACTGGCTGTAATAATTAAACATAGTTTAAGTGTTTTATTGAGTTTTCAACTTTGCGTATAGTTTAATTACTTCAAGTACACTGATTCAATTGAAACATCTCCAATTTACAAGTTCTCTATACCATGTTTCATTTTATTGAAGAACCAATATAGCTAAAAAAAATGAAACACCCATGATTCATCACATTCTATAGTTATGAGCACAACAAATGGTGAAATGACTATCTATGGAACAAGACCTTTTGTCTCGTTTACGTCATTCTTACTGAAATATTCGCTTCCTTTCAGCACATCCATTTCGTGAAATTCTCTCGACGAATAAGCTTATATTTTCATGAGACACTAAGGAAAATATGCCTTGACACTTTTACAGGAAACTTTCTTCATAGTAAATAAAGATTCTCTGTTGTTATTTTTCGTTATAATAGTGGTGTATAAATTCCACCCTCGTTTTCAGATTGTTTTGTGTTGATTCTATTAATTTCGTTATGGTGTAATAATAGAAGCCAACTTTTAATAATAATAATAATAACAATACAGTTAGAGATCAATCAAATTGTAGACAAAGATATTGAGGGATGGACAAAAAATATGGGTGAAATTTAATTAGTTAGAAGCAGTGTTTTGAATCAGGACGGTTGATAAATATATCCGTTAATTAATAATTGCAAGGTAATTTTAAGGAAATTAATTCACTACTGTTTTGATGTCGACAATTTAAAAGACACTCTCAAGTATTCTGGTGTAATTGAATACATTGGTTGCCAAATAGGGGATGGATAAAATTTTAATTAAATCGATTTTCTGTTGGAAAAGTAGCAGAATAAAAGACTACAAATAATAAAACGAATGAAATATAATTGTTTAATTATTTTTTTATTATAATTATTATTATTGTTTTATTTCAACAAATAAAAGTATTAACAAATCACAAACCTTATGTTAAGGGGAATAATGATAATAATACCTAAAGTATCACAGCAATTACAAAGTTTTTTTTTTTGTTCTTTCCAAATATAATACAACCAAACACACGACCAACATTTAAGATACGATATGAATATTTGATTTGTCGTTATGAGGTAAACAGATGATTAATTGAAAAACAGAAATTCAAATAGTGCTCCATAACATAAAAACGAGATTTTCATTTTGTTTTGGATGGGGGCATCAATTATTAAATTAAATACAAAGACGGCAAGCTTTACAATAGAATTCATCATATAATAAAATAACAATATAAAATACTTGAAATTACACTAATTAATTAAATTTTGATTCAATGTATTTGTAAGGCGAGCCGTCGAAAGATTGGATAGTCCTTTCTATTGTCGCATCGACAAAGTCCCAATATTGAATTTTTCGTATATAAGAATAACATCTGTGGAAACTCAAATAGATTTTAGATTGACAACGATTAAGATGACGATCAACTATCCTGTAAATATTGTGCCTTAAAGATTTAGAATATATTTAGGTCGATCCGTTTCATCTATCATACCGCACTGCCTGAATAGCTTAAAGGTCCAGCAGGTCGTTTACCAAAATCAGCAAATCCAGTATCCGGTGTTTGGAATGTCTCTATTTTCACGCACTTCTTTCGCTGTCTTTGTGGTTGTAATGTTTTACTTCTTGAACAATTCGTATACCCTGTCGAACTGTTTGAGCTTGAACTGCCCAATTCGGAGACGGCCAAGAAACCTTGATGTAATGTAGTGCCCGAATGTGGCATTGTACCGTATTTATTAATTGGTAGATTTGCATAGGAGAGCGGTTGTGTTGAATTGTGATTTTTTATTGTTATTGGAATGGTTTGACCGGCTAATGCACTGCTAGCTGTTGAAACAGACGCCGAACTGAATGTTTGATCTATTGTTGCAGTAGCACTAGTATCAAGATCTGTTACAGCAAATTCAACACATTTATTCATCGTACACACATCTGGTGGTGTTTTATTTAATAATGGGCCGCATTCTGATTCGAATTTCGGACGGTCACTGGTAAAACTCTGGTATTGTTGACGTGGTGAAGGACCATCAACATGTCGTACGAGATATTCGGTGGAGAGACGTTGATGTTCACGGAGTTTCCGATCACCACCCGGTACCATTTCTCGCACCTATTATCAAATTGTATTTATTCTCGCTTACCCATATATATCCATTTACAGCAATTCCGTTTTAATACCTACCATTTCGTCAACTGAAGGGAACCTATTTAGATATCCAGTAAGAGAGAAAACAGCTGCCATTTTCGTCATGATCATTGCAACTCCTGCTGTGTAGAAACACCAACCATAACGATAATCGTAGAGAGGGCCTGAAGGTGGTTCTTTGTGATATTGCGTTATTTCCATCAGTGTTTCCGACAGGGCTGATACAAAAACCACTAGAGCTGTTCCTAAAGAAAGCCCTGAAACAAAGAAAATAAAGTTTATGGCAATGATAATGATAGGAATGTTGCACTATAGATAACAATATTAGACTATATACAATGTACATATAGAAGCAAATCTAATCTAAATACAAGAATGTTTTCGAATAGTTGGTAGTTTGTGTGGAAAGATCCAGGGCTCTAGTTAAAATTGTATATAACACAATATAAATTAATTAATCACTTTGTGTTGATGTACTTTCTTTCTATTTGAAACTTGTTTATTGTTTAAAATTTGGATAAAACATTTCATAAATTCTATTATTCAAATAAATCGCTAATAATAATCTATACAATTTATGTGTGTTGATTATAGTCTGATTATGCAAAAAGGTTCTTTTCGTTTATGTTGATATTATGCGGATCGTCAAAGAAATTGGGGTGCGGTTTTTTGTCTAATAATTCAGATGTTGTCATCCGGCATCATACATCTTGTGCTGTCAAATGTAAAAGCTTTTTTTTCTCTATGCATTTCGCGACAGCTTTAGAAATGTAGGTAGGTACGTGTACGGGAAATTTGAACGAATATATAAAGTCTGATATGCATATTTATCAATACATTCCAAATTCATTTATTTAATAGGCACGTATCATATTATTGCTACAATTATTTTATTAATTACAATATTTTTAACGAACCGACAATATAATAATAGGGTATATTTAATTAATATGTAATTAGTGTTACATAGAAAATGATTAAACATTTGATTATTTGCTTTGTTTGCAACTATACAATGTTAGATAACAATTACATTTACGTCTATTAATTTAATTATCAATCACAACAAAATTATAATTAATGGAATTTTATTATTTGAAAAAATTTGGTAAATTTTAGAAGACATCAATACAAGGTGTTTGATATAAGTATGGTCGATTCTATGAAACTCCTATTAGTCGACGAGCGATTTGAAAAATATTTTCAGGATTTGTACAAGCGTCCCTAGGGAACATTTTAGCAAAATTAGAGCCTCGTAGCTCATTTAGAAGTTGGTCAAAAGCGATCGTTTTGGACAATGTCTAAATTTTCAAATACCAACTAAACACATAAAAGGACTAAGAATGATTCGGAGACCTTCCCAACATTGATTTTTTTTCGTTTTTCTCCATTGTATTCTAGAGAAAATACGAAATATTTCCACCTGTTCCAGAATAAAATCAAAAAAACGAAAAAAAAATCAACTTTGAGAGGATCCTCGAGTCATTCTAAGTCGTTTTGCGTGTTCAGTTTGTTTTTGAAAATCGCTACATGGTCAGAAACGAGCGTTTTTTGACCAACATTCAAATGAGCTACGAGGTTCTAATTTTGCTAAAATGTTCCATAGGGATTTTCCTAGAAATCCTCAAAATAATTTTTTGAATCGCGCGTCTACTGATATAGATCAAACACCCTGTATGTTCTGAATACTAATCGATACGTACCGAGCTAAATTTGACTTTAATAAGAGTAGCTTATGGAGGAATTTAACTAAACAATCCCCTATAAAAATTTTCGGCTACAATTTCTTAGATAATAAATCCCAATTTATTTGAATACAAAAAAAAAACTTGCTAAAATTTCAAAAGGTGTATCTTCCTGATGTTTGTATACAAATTACTGTTCTTGAATGAAAGCAATTTAGGTGAATTCAGCTTCAATCAATTGCTTCATGCTTCAAACATTTCTATCGCATTAGTATTTTTTATCACGTTTTTATACCATCGTAATGTAAAATAATGACCGTTTAGTTTATATATTATTCTTTTTTTTTTCATTGAATTTACATGTAAGATATTGAAAGATTAAGATTTTATGAAGGGAATTGGAGTTGACGGTGATTTGTGTTGACTTGTCGCGCTAGTGTTGTGCTTTAGTAAAAGTTCAATTTGTCACAAGCCGTCGTCGAAAATCCTGCTAAAAATTAGTGTTTCATTGGTCTAGTTCAATATAGCTTGAGAACTGCCATGTTGGATACGAGAAGGAATACAAGAAAAGCATACTAAATCTCTAAATCCTTTCTGTAAATCCCGCTCGCTCCATAGTGACCACACCTAAGCCCTTCCGCAACTTATCAAAGCTCAGTCTGCCAACCGCAAAAATCACTATATCTTTTAGTCAATAATTTACAGTGATATAATATAAACTCTTTCTCATCTATTTTTATTTTTCTGTTATTGATGAATAGTAAATTAAGGATTTACCTCAAACGACTTACCTCCCAGAATGAAGAGGCCACAAGCAATTATGGTTTTATTGTCGTTGTTACAGTGTCCGAGTAAAGCAAGGAAGGAGGCCAATAATAGTAAAATTACAGCAAGTCCACTCAGAATTGTACATGACCTGGAAACAAAGAGAACAGCATTGGAGAAAGAAATAAAATAATAAAAATCAGATTACAATAAAGATTCAGTGAAATTGTCATGAGAGGAATTTTCATTTGGCGTTAGCGAATGGAATGTATGCGATTTTCAAATATTACATTTGGCAAAAACACAGTGCTCATTGGTGCCTATATTGCGTTTGTATTTTCACGAATAAATTTCCAACTGTAAAATGAATAATAATTCACGCATGCAACTATAAAGTTATATAGGATTCAGTTACAAGAGTCGAGAACTAAGCAGGATTCGTCCGTTTAGATTCAGGACTTATTCAAAAGTTTAACTGTGGAGAATTTGCGTTTATATTTAGGATAGTATAAAAGGGGATTGCAGAAATATGAACAACTTAATATTACAAGTTTTAGAAGCAACTTTCGCATGTCTTTAATAGCTCTTGGGTATTTTCTCATTTACATAGATATCCTTTGGTTAATGATGCGAAAAACAAATAAGCCCACTCTCACCAACACACTTTAAATCATATTCAATGACTTTAAATTATCAAAAAAACATATAAGAATCCAATATAAATTCTGTTTCAAATGGAAATCGACAGTGTTATTTGAAAATTAATCGACGAAAATGTGGCCAAATACCGATCAGCTAGACGAAAGAGGATTGTTGAAATGCCAGAATACATTACAAGGAAACTAGCAGTTTCTGGAAAGATTTATCACTGACCTGCCAACGCATTCTCTACAGTTTTGTATTTTATTTTTTGTCTTCTCATTGTAAAATTGACAGAGTACTGTTGTTGTTTGGAAACTTATACTAATTTCATTCTGTCATTCCAGTTGTCTGTTAATTTTACATTTGCGCTAAAATTTATGAACATTCAGACATTATACAATACTGTTCAATATGTTTAACTTATTCAACAACTATGGTCTTACTTGAGGTCAGCTCTAATATTATGCAGTTTGTGGAGTGTGCAAGTTTTAAGTGTTATCATGGGAGATTACTGGAGATTAGATCCTACCACTATAATCGACCGTATTATATATTGTTGATGGAGTTACAATAGTGACCTGATGGTCAAAGTCGTGTATCTATTGTAATTAAATTGTACACAGTTGAATCAAAATATAATAAACTTGAACTTAATTGTACACTAGATGACTGTTTACAACTTGAAACTGGAAAGTTGTCGTCCTGGTGATTATTTGCACTCAAAGTAACCACAATTATGTAAAATTGCTAGATTTAGTATCAATAACGACACAGTTGAATTCAGTTAATATCATTCAACTTGTATTCAATTGCTTTTTTACCACCTAAAAGTGTAATTAAACTTTATATAGAAAGACTTGTGAAACGTTTTCCTTGTTGACTGTCAGTTTCGTTCAACTAATTTCGTATTTTAAATACATTCTATACGTTTTCAATGTGTTTCAAACTATAATTTCTTTTGATTATGGAATATGAAAATTTGATGTGAGCATACGATGCCGCAACCCATTAAAATTTGTGCTGAATGTGTATAACCATTAGCTTTATAACTTGGCAAATATTGGCACCTTTGGGTCTGTTCATTATACAATCTGTCGTCTATTCACTACTGCTACTACTACATATATCCATATTGGTTATCCAAAGGAGTAGCGTACATTTTTAACATTTGCCAAGATTTACCGTACAACATAATATTGCATTATCCTGGATACAAGGAACTAAATCGTAACGGGATGGGGATTTGTAGAATGTGTGGGGGAAATACGGACCGAGCATGGCGATAAATTGCAAGATAAAACTTATAAAGGGGAGAGAGAGACTGTTCTCCTTGTTTTTGGTTTAGTAATTATAACAAATGACTTGCCTAGGGTTTGTCGACAAGGATGCCTAGATTTTTCCTTAAACCCATCTATACGTATATATTATGCCGCAGTATAACACACTTAACCATTACGTTATAGTTGTCGATTTTGGCAACGAACTCAACGATCCGATAACCGATTTCCGTTCAACAATTCTTTCGTTGTTGGCTGGTCTAACGAAATTATGAACGAACTTCGACAACTGACCGATCGATTTGGTTAACCAACGATAAGTCTACACAAGCAACAATTCATCCAGAAAACTCATTATGCCGATTGATCGAATACGATGCGATTACTTAAATGTATAAAAGAATAAAAAGCAGAAAATCATAAAATTTTATTAAAAAAATTAAAGCTATCTATTTACATAGTAATTGTAGATAATGTTAGTTGAACTGAGCTTTTCTGTAGTTTTAAAAAATTTTAATCCAGCATATATTCATAAGATTTTTATGTTGAAACAGTAGTTTGGAGTTTACCAGTTGGAACATTAAAACATAATACTGTCTTTATTATTGTTTTTCTGAATTAAATAGTTTTAACTACAAATGTTTTATAACAATGATTGTCTGTTCCATATTAAAACTAACCAGGTTAAATGCGGTAAGGATTTTTAATGAATTTTTTGGACTGTCAATAGTTGGTGCAATACAAGCCACAATTAAAGTCAGTGAACGAGGCTTCCGGAACGATGAAGGGAAAATACAAGCAAATAAATCTAAAGTAAATCGATATTGCATAGGGTATGCAAGACTTGAATCCGTTTCCTAGTAGTGGTATTTCTGGCACAGTATATTGTTTGTTTCCATTAAATTAAAGGGAAATATCTTACATTATAGTAATCGGTTTACAGTGATACTCGACCGAATCTTGAATTCGATCCGTATACAATTCGATATAATAATTACTGTAATTAAATGTACATTTTAAATAATATTTATAAATAGCGAGTACAATTCCATAAAAGACTGTTGTTAGAATAAGGGGAAAAACTATATGAATGTATCATTTTATAGAGCGTATCTACTAGTTAGGAAGTACAATACTCGTGTCGGTTTTCACTACAAACTCTTAGACGAGACAAAGAAGTCATTATGTAGAGAGTTTGAGTTTCCGTCGAGTTACCATAAACAAAGAAAATAACTTCATATTATAGAGTTTCGTTTATCGTAATTAATATAACGAGCACCATTTTTTTTTGTTGTTGTTCTGTTTTGCCTCCAAAACAAAGCCATCATCAGTCGATCAAATAACGAAATACATTTCATGAATTTAATTAGTACATCATTAATTATATTTGTTAATTATGTATATCGGATGTTCAAGCTATATTACGTTTGATATTCGATTTAATATTCTTTGTATGTGAATTGATATACACTATGACGGAGATATTGTTATAGAAAATTACAATGTTCAACCAGCATAAATGTCATAATATTTCAATTATAATCACGATTTTCCTCCTTGTGGTCCAATAAAATAAGTTAGTTTGATAAGGGATATGGCAATAATTCCAAATATTATAAACTTGTATAAGTTAATTATAACTAAGATTCCATTATGTTGGATTAGTTTGATGTTTGCATATGGGGATATTAATCCAAACAAGTCATTTAGTGTATATAGTGTTTGTATTTTTTCCCCAATGATTTACGTAAACGTTCAGTTTTATAAAATATAAATATTGATACAACTGAATAATGTATAACTATATATCGTTGAAGGATGATGCTCTATAGGAGCTTTCAACCGGAACAATTTGAAATAAAATTAAACTTATTTTGTTTGTTAATTGTGACTTTTTTCTTGTAATTTTCGACAATTGATTGGAAATATTTTATGTATACGACTCACGAAATCGTCTTCTGTTGTCTATTTGATTAGAACATGGGGTAATAAAAGTGTGTGATCAGCACGAGCACACCAATCGAAAGAATACCATTAGTTGGATCGTAAAAGGAAAATAGCAGGGCATTAGGCCTTTGATATAGTTAGCACTTTTGTCCGTACGATTAAATCTAAACGACAAGTATAAGAATTGGCATTGTTGAAACACACGACGGCTTCGACTCAAGTTATAAATGATATAAAATTTTAATTATAATAGACAATAAATTATGGATTCTTGTAAACAGATCAACAATACAATTTATGTTAAAATTTCCTCATCCAGTTTTGGAGCATTCTAAAATATTGTTGTCTGTACGAGACGTTTAAAACTACCGAATTCCATAATTTAATACTGTAAATTGTGAATTATTTAATTTGTTGTAAAGCTTAATTAAGGATTTCTCGAAAACTCTCAATTCTAGTTAACAGGATTAAATTGTATTACGAACAGTATGTATTGTTGTGAAAATAAAAGAAATCCTTAAAATTCCTCTAAAGAACGTCAACGTAGACAACAACAAAAAAATACTGGTAAAGCAATATTTATTTGTTAGATTTAGTTTTTTCCCGCATTGTTGATACAGCATTGTCCTCAAATAATCCGATGTCTGAACGAAAATAGATCATCACTTGTGAGAAGAGCGATTTGTGACTGAGCTTTCAGTTGTTGACAACACTGAAATGAGGGTAATGTTGAAATTTGGATCTGTTTTTTAGTAAAGCCTGTGCTGTATGAAAAAAAAGTTAAGCGAACATGTGTTTGTGTGTGTGTGTGTGTGTGTGTGTGCGTCGGTGGTTCTTGTGTTTTTTCTCCTTTCCATCTTTTGCACCACTACTCAGATGAGACTCGATAAGCTTGGAAATTGTATTGGGATTAAGGGGATTCTTCACGGCTTGTCCTCATGAAAAAGTTCCATATACACAGAGACATAATATGTAATTTGAATCTTGACAAAATCAATCTAAATTTTGATGTAGACAAGAAAAACAGATAAAGCGTTACTGGCTTGTTATAAAAATTCGCTAAAAAATGTTTGTTGATAGACGACGACAATTTCTGAATGAAAACAACATTTGCAAGGGAAATTGATAAGGATCGTTTAATAATACTGTAAATAATAATGATATGATTAAAGAATTGATAGAGGTAATCAAATAAAAGTGGAGATTATGGGAAATTGCTATCATTTAGTTTTACAATATCTACAAGTTCTTGTTCCTGTGGGGATACGCCCTTGTTAAGCGTCTTATAGACAAGAGTTGGTGATTTTCGATTATTTGTTAAAGGATAGTATAGTTTGAAAATGTCGTTCTCTAATAAGATATTGATATTTTACAAGACAATCCAGAGTATTATTGTGTACAAAAATAATAAAGTTACTACATAAACTTGTTATTTTCTCTACTCTTATATTGAATTATGTTGTGTCTCAGATAAGAAATACTAACTGTAACCAGTTGAACGGCAACTTTTCTTTCTAACTTTATAATTAAATTTAGATAAGTAGGAAAGTTATTGTTGGACCTGTCGAGAATCTTTTTGCACTTTGTGGCCCATTTAGATCAACCTATTTTACCAATAAATCAACAAATACTAATATTTCACTAATTTTATGTCTTTTATTAATATCAGATTTGTTTAGTTTCTTTTTGTTGTACAAACTCAAGAAATTGAGCTAGAAGAAAATGATGATAAAGAACAACGAATTGACGACGTTTGATGGGGGTAAAAAAAGCGAGAGGAGAAAGGAGAAAAGAAAAAAAATTAATGTTCCTCTCAGCAACGAACAGATTTTTTCCAACCGGTTTATTTCCTATGGAGCGTTTACTTAACAACGCGTATCTACCACCGTAATGAACCTTGTTTACAGCAGGGGCACACACAAGCCCGAATTGTTATAAATTGACAAAAGAGACGTCAAGCAATAAAAGTCTTACGATAACATTAATAAATCTTAAAGATAAATAGTTTCTAGCCATCATTTATTACAAAAAGTGAAAAATAAGAGGAAAAGTCTTGAGACACTAATTGTCGTCCATGAAGATGAATTGTGTGATGCAATTGCGATTCGTGTTCAACATTGCAGCTTTCAGCACATTTTTCAAAGATTTCTCAGTGATACAGTAACTCCTATTAGAGCTACAGCGATATGATCTTAACTTGAACGTCCTTTACCAGTTTTGCTTTAAAGCGAACTAATCTTAAGCTTACATACAATATGTTCCTCCAAGTTGTTGATAAAGAAGATTATTGTACAAAAGAATGTTTAAGTATCGCTATTACTAAAATCGATCCAATTAAATTTCTTCTGAAACTTATCCCAACAGTTGATCTTCATTAAGTCCGAGTCGCTATACAATCATAGCCTAAACCTAGTTCATTGTAGTGAGACTCGTGCTTATTTCGTTTCAACATTTGCTAATTAACGTGATATAATTACGACTGAGACTATTTACAGTGAATGAGAATAAATAAGCACACAAAGCAAAATTAACAAGTTAATTTTATAAGGCGTAACGTTGTTTAGCTAAAGGTTATACAGCTCGATATCAGTTCTGTACTTAAGATCATTATTCATTGTTTATTTTAAAATTCTAGCAAATTTGTGTTTCAACATGATCAAATTTAGATCGAATCTCAAACATTGTATTCTCTATTAAACCATGGTGTGTGGACACTAAACTCAACTTTTGGCTGAGGTGATTATCGAATAATTCTTCAGCTTTTCTCTAACGATGTCTCATTGCAAATGGCTCTTCAGTCGTCTGGTCATGATGACTTTATCATCTAAAGTGGTAGAATGCTATTGATTAATTCGTCTTTGATAAGGGGCCTTTGACTGTGTGCACTTTGAAGATTTCAGTAATTCATTGTAGAATTTTAACAGGGTGGAAAATTTGTTATTTCAAAATATATAGTAGTATAAAGCAATCGGATAGGATAAAGTTACATTAAACATTATTAATAGAATAATCGTATAAGGCTCTTTAAAATGATAAATGTGTTTACAATCTCAATGGAAATGTTTATCATATTAAAATGTAAATGTGCGGTTTAAATCGATGGATTTTTCATTTAAAATAAATTCACGCTAGTTAGTTTCGTTAATTAATTAAAAACTGTCTCGTTTCGTGATGTTTTAAGCCTTTACACAAGTCACAAGTAAATCCACTGGCCATAGAGCAATGGAGAATGGAGAAATTTTGAGCTTTGAAGTTCCTCTTTAGTCCACACAAATTGCGAAATAATTAACCGATTGCAAGAACAAGGAGCAATTTTCATGTAAATAAAAACTCTTAAAAAATTCGATAATATAAACAAGATCTCTTATGTGCTATCCAGTTGTGATATATCGATTTTGTAGACGTTATGGAAACGCGTTAGAGAAAGATTAACAATTTATCACTTGGCACGTCAAGCACCAACTTTCCAAGTTCTTGCAGATTTCTCTTTACGATACAACGTCGGGTCGAGAAACTTGAAAATTGCTTTTGTAATACGTACATTCCGGCTATTTTATATTAAAAAAATAATAATACGATAGTTTGTCTCACCAATATTTACGATAAACACAATGATTCGATTGGACTTATCGTTGCTATCAATAAGCGAGGGAGTTCAGGTGGGGCACTTGCAACAATTAGCGAATAGTCACTATAATAAGTAGTCAAATTAAATTTCTCAGATTAGGAATTAAGTGTCTTTTGATGGTGGGCAGTAAGCATCGCACTATTTATTTGTACAGGCACGCCTCAGGTTGTTTTTACGATTGGTGCAACAGTAAATTTGAGCGCCTTTTTTTTCTCAAAAACAAGGGCCAGTACATAAAAAATTTAAAGTGAAATTATTTATATCTAGAAGAGTAATAAGCATGTAACAAAAATTAAATTATAATTAAAGGCTGGAACGATATCTTATTCGAGTCGGTGTCCGAGAAAATGCAAACATTTAGTAGTTGATTTCTCGCTTATTTTCTGAAAAATTGTAATGCTTGATACAGCATTGGAAAGAGCATTTCAAGGAGCATCTAAGGGCACGAGTAAATTTCTCGACGATAATTTTATTGTCGGAAAGTCGATAAAATTGTCTAGAAAGCTGCATAGATTTTTATTGCAAAATAATTTCAATAGGTGAAGATAATAGGTCAACAATTTTCACTGATAGTTCGTCTAATTGTCAAAAAATGAATTCCTAGAGGTTCTTATGATAAATTCACATGCATCTTCAAATTTCAAGTAAGAATTTTAAGAGAAAACGTCCTTAAATACTTCTTGAAATGCTCTTTCCAATGCTGTATCACTAATATCTCAGAAAACAGGCCAGAAATCGACTATTAAAGGTTAGCATTTTTCGGAAAACGAATCGAAAAAGATGTAGGTAGTGCTAGCCCTTAAACTACGTAACAATATATTATAAGAATGGTTAGATTTCAACAATTTCACATGTAGATATGCATATAGGCGTCTTTCTTATAGAATACATCTAAAGTGTATCATTTTTCTATCATTTGTCGCTGTAAAATTCGACGCCTTTTTAAAGCTCCTTTGCCCCATTTTATGCGGACAAGACACAAACTTTGTGTCTTGAATGCTTACCCATTCAATTTATTTATTATCGAATAATAAATAAATTAATTACTTTTAATAGGTTAAAATAAAACATGGAATGTTAGAAAATTTTCTTGAATTTTGCAAATTTTTTTGAAGCATATCGTCAATTTTCCTCATGAATTAGCTTTCTAACAAGGTATTGTACAATTTTTGTACCATTGATTGATTGGAAAACTTTGATTTTTAGAAAAACTAACAAGCCTATTGGAAAATATCAAGGAGATTTGGAAAGCGCTTCAATTTTATATCTAATGCCTGATAAAAGTTGCCAAATACAAAATATTGGCTAAGTTATCTCCAGTTATGGGGAAAATATATAAAAAATATGTTCCAAAATTTTCCTGTGTAATTCAGAATTTCGACAGAATTTTCCAAAACGGAGATTGTCTCGAATGTTCTAAAAATGGCCATTCTGACGTAGGCTTAAGGATTTTAATGTCGCAAAAAATAAGCAAACTATAGATGAATGAAGATTGACATTTTTCGGACACCGAACTAAAAAAGATTCAATGCAGGCGATTAAGAAAATAGCGAGATTTTTAAAGGAAATTAAAAAAATCTGGAATGCGATTGACCCTGCAGGCCATTGCTGAAACTTCCGCTAAGTTTTTAAAGCAGTAAGCACACTATCGCGGAACGGAACGGAATGGAACGGAACGGAATGGGATGGAACGGAACGGATGGAAATTTTGAGCCTCCGCACATTAGTGCGGAATTCCGCGGAAAAAATTGTCTAATTATATGAGGATACGAGTACGGTATTGTAGTATTTTTTGAGTTGTTGCAATCAATAGTTCGGACGAAGAATTTGTAGGCTTGTAGAAGAAGAAGAAATTAAAAGAAAAACTAAATTAATTAATAATTCGTCGTTCATATTGGACAATAAGCTAACATATTTGAATGATTATCAATTATCAGTCTAGTAGATACTTATTTCCACATTTAATTTTTCATTATTTACTTCTAAGAGTATTTTATGTATAGTAGAGTATTGGAGGGGACTGCGGAACCTCGGAAAAAATCGCTCAACTAGCAATCCAAGCTATTCCGTTCCGTTCCTTTCCATTCCGCGCTGTTCCGATCCGCGGTAGTGTGTGGACTCTAACTTAAAACCATACTGTTTGATTTTTCCGTTCAATTCCATTCCGTTCCGTTCCATTCCGTTCCGCGATAGTGTGCTTACTGCTTAAAGCTTCAAAATTATTGTGAGGAGTACAAATTTGATTGGTTAAAGAATTTTGAGGTTGTGTCGGTTCAAATTTACACGAAATCTAAGCTAAGAGCGTTTCAAGGTGTCAAGCCGCTCAAAAGCTATGAGCTGCTTCCATAATTTCTCCCTCTCTCACACATACAGCCATACAGACACCCTCGCAAAAATAGTCAAAATAGCTTCCTAGGACTCAAAACGTCGAGATCTGCTGAAAATTCAATTTTCGAAAATCGGGGTAAAACAAATAACTTCCCGAAATTTTAAAAATTTTCAATTTTCTTAGCGGGAAGTTAAAAAATCATTTGAACGTCGATGGGCCCCCATGGCGACCGCTTACTCAACTTACTGTATAACCCAGCACTGAAATTTCTGTTGGTGTTTTAATGGTAGTTAATGGACGTTCTTATAACTTTTGTAGATAGAACCAGATGTGATTTTGATTGACGCTTAAATCTGGAAACTGAACTAGCGTTAAAGTGTAAACCATTAGTGCGGTTAAATACAGAAATCCACCATTACTGTATATTGTTCGTGATCTGCAATTACAAGATAAGTTCGTTTCCAGCTGACTGGCGACGAGTGAGTTTGTTGGAATTTTCATGAAAACATTCGTTCAATGAATAGGAACGTTAGCTTCGCGAAATGCACATAAAAATGAGCTAACATTCTATCTCTACCACACACATATACATAAACACAGAGAGAGATTCGCTTTCTCCACTAAAAGGGCGTAAACTTTTTCTTCCGAATAACTTTTGAAATAGATCCCAACATTCGCTCATTTTAATGCTAGTGAAAAGCCAATCGTTCAAAGCTGTTTCCCTGTTTTTCTTTTCGACAACGATTTGAGACTTGGAAATTAATATTTTATGCGCCAAATGAACAACAAAGGTGGTCGATTTGAAAAGTAGATAGTAGAAACTGACCTCATACGTCCGATGAATGTTTGTGCCAATTCCAGGGGCATCCATACACCTAGATCGGTATAGGTGATATCCTCCCAGCCGGAATATTTGACTAGTGAACAGGATGGCGATGGGGTGACTGAAACAATGTATTTAAAATTAACACATACTATGAAAATATCAGTGGTGTGTTTGTGTTGATTTTAATTTGGTAAATGAAACAATGCTGCAGTTTTAATAACACAAAAGAGCCAATTTGATCTTACGTTTAATTAACAGAGTAAAAATATAATGAAATTCTATTATACACAGTAGACTATCATAGCAATTAATCCGAGTGTATCGTTATAATGAAAGTAAATAACTACGTGACCATTTATTATTACCTTACATCCGTTTTTTTTCTCTCTTCAGCGAGAGATAGACGAGTTAATTTGAAAACTTTGGGAGAATAGCGTGATATTAAAGGACTTTCTGTGAGTTTACTTCCTTTCAGTTGGACGCCAATTCCCCAAATTAAAAAGACAATAAAAAAGGGCAGGCAAGTTTTAAAACTGAAATATCTCCCACATTCGCAAAGTATTCCCTTTATAACAAGATAATATTTGATACAAATTAAAATTTTGATGTTCCATTTATTAAAGAGAGGATTTGTTATAGAGATAAATAACAAGGTAATTTATCATGTATACCTATATGATCATCTGCGCTAGGTGGGAGTCTTTTCCCGTTCTGTTGGTATTGAATTGACAGATGGATTTAAAACGTCCATAAACAAACTCCTATTATTTTTGTCGGCTACTCATAGATTCATGCAGATGAGATATTAAAATGAATTATTTGTCTAGATGTCGTATTTTCATCTTTTTCCCTTGTCCGTTTGCACCGGTGATTAGTAATAATATAATTTATGTTTGATAAAGTTTTTAGAAATAATACATAGGTACACCTGCATATTTCACATTAAAATTAATAATTTTTTGTGTACTTCTAATTTTGTTCCGTTTACAATGAGTGAGACAGGGTTTGTTCTGAGGTTCAATCACAAGTTGTTCCACCTAACTTCTTACTATATATTGGGTTGTTAAATCAAAATTAATCACAAACTAATCCTTAATTGATTGCTAATGGACTGTAAATTAAACTGTTAACAGACTAAAACTTTAGACGTTGTTCAATGCAGATACTCAGTGTTTTTTTATCATAACCGCAGTAACTTGAGGGTGATTATGTCTTTGTTTTTGAAGAGGAAGAATCAGTCTCTTTTTCCTTTCACCAACCCAATAATAGCATATCGGGGGCTGAATATACAGAAATGTAGTAAAGTATGTATTAGATTTCACAAAAAACAGGGATTGTTAAGTGTGATTTCGAATTGTTGCTCAAAATAGCTGACTTAGGACAGAGATGTCTGGAAACCTAGGCTAAAACATGTGAGTTTTTCTTGATCATCGAGTAACTGTGTCTAAATTGTTTTTTTCGCAACATCGAAATAAAATTCATGACCTAGGACACAAAAGTCCCAAAAATGTTGCTAAAAAAACGGCTAGAAGAGTCGAAATGGCCTTACATGGAGATCCAATGGAGGCTTTACTCACAATAGCAAAGAAACAATCTTGAAAATACTGTCTGTACACAACTACTAAAAATCTAAAAGGCTTTATTAAATCCTTTGTGGACACAACTTTTCCAAGTTCGTATAAAAAGGACGATTCTTTGAACCTTTAACTGTTGTCACACTAAACCTACAAATCACATCAACACATTTAGCTGTAGGCTAATAAAAATAAACATACAAACAAGTCATTATTTTCTGTTGTCCTGTACGTTATACAATGGGGAAAATCAGTAAAGAGTCTGATCACAAAAATTAGAAGATTGATTAATAAATTGGATGGTCTTAAAGTTATTGGTAAAGGAAAATATCTAAAAATTTAGCGAAACAACTCTAATCGATAAACTTATCCGGTAGATGATGCTCGTTGATTAACAGTACTGATCAATTATAAACTTGTAAAGTTTTGTAATCTACCATAATTACACCACGTTCTTCATTAGGAAATTTTATAACAAGTCAATATTTCTACAAGGAGACTACTTTAACATCATTGAAGCAGCGTAAAAACTCTAGTTTTTGCCATTTTTTACAAAGTACAAGAGAGAATAAGTTGAAAAATTATTGAAAATGCATACATAAGTACATTCGAGTGCACTGAAAATGTTACGACTCTTAAGCGAGAAATACTTCTTCTTTTAGTTTTGTGAACCAAACTTTATCCATCTTAAAGCGAAAAAGGTGGTAGATGGAAATGGATAGGGCTGATTCGTTTTTTACACTTTCTGTCTGATGTTCTGTAAATATACCAGATAGTCTCACCTACGATTCTTAATTGGATATTTTTCCTTCCAAATTCTGACCTGATAGACATCCGCGGTATTGTGAGAACTTCCCTCTTTAGCATGATTTACACAGCCTCACAACTATCGTGACATTTCCATTGCACTTGACTGTACATACATAAGTATACTTAAAATCAGGGCCATCGATGGCGCTCAGTCAACTTAAGCAATACCTGAAGACTGCACGCCACAGAGTCGCCAAAATTGCGACTTAGTGTCATTTATTATATGTTCTAAAAATTAGATGCTTTTGTTATAAATCATCAATTATGCTAATAGCTGAGCTGTGAAGGAGACGACTTAGAAACTTTAATCTATTGTAGAGCTAAATAATTTACTTTTAGTCTGGGATTTAAGAAGTAATTGTTATAAGGCATTGATTTTTGGAGAATTTTTGCAATGAATTGTAAAAATAATCTGCTTGGATATTTTTAATCAATTTTTGATTTGGACTGTTGACTTTCAATCAAGATTTATGAACATTTTCCTCATAAATCATAATTTTTAACAAATTTTGTTTAGTCGATTTTTTAACAGAACTCTTCAATTTTAATTGAATTTTGTTATTGAGTCTAAAAAGAGATCACTTTAAGTTAATTTTCTAGCTGAATTCTACTAGATTTTAGAACGCAATAGTCCTAGAGCATCAATTTTTGGGCAGCAAAAGGACCTCCTTTATTGTAGCTCTTGGAGTCCACAAATAATTTAATAAAAGCAAATTAAAATTTTTGTAGCAATAAGTATCTTTCATGTGAGAGGAGGTCGCCCTACGTTACTATGCACAGGGCACCGCAAGATATAGCGCCGACCCTGGATACGGGAGATCTGTATTTTTGACCCTTAATTGATGATGAAACATTTGCCACCATCTTAGTTAAAGAGGGATCAATTCCATTAGAAGTGGCTGAAGCAGAAAATGCTGAAACTAAAAATGATCATTATCGTTTTACTGAAGGCCGATTGTCCTGGCCGAAAAAGTTGCCAGTCCGCTACTGTTCCTACAACTTCTTTTACAACGTTTACGGTCTGATTAATCAAACTGCAGTCTATATTATAGCCGAGTTTCGGTGGCATATGCACCAAGTTGTACCAATAGTAAGACGTTAAGACTACAAATACTAGGTGCTGTATTACAGTTAGTTGAAAAGTTTCAGCGATAAAAAATTTGTATCTAGAAAGTTTCCGTTAGAGCGTTGATAAGCTGGTTGAAGTTGTTGTTAACAATTGAAAAGAATTGTCAATTTTTTCCCGTATGTTTTTTTTATTATTATGAGTAACTGGAGATTTAAAGTTTGTGAGTAATTTTCTCTGTCTTTAATTGGAGCAAATAATCATATTAATCGTCTACTACACTGTGTATTTTAAGCTTGAAAGTGGCTCCCATTAGAATTGAATGATGAAGAAACAATAATGGAATATTACTGTGTTTTCGTTCTACAAATTTTGATCCATGGAAATAGGTGAATTCAAAGGAGCTTTAGTTTCATCGTATTGTTTGTACCCTAATTGACTCAATAGTATTATAGTATAAATAACTACAGTATTTAGAACATGTTGTGAAAGTAGAATTTCATGGAACATTGAACTAAATCATGGAGAAAGAGAGAGTGTGTTTGTGTGAGATATTTAACGATGTAGTGAAAATGAAATTCATTAGAATCGGCAGGTTTAAGGATGTGTCGATTTGCTCTACGGTCGAATAATAATACTTAGTTACCTAAAACCGTGTATCTCTAAATGCATTAACGTAACGCTTTAGGTGTATTTTCTGAATTGAATTGAAACACGCTAACGTTCCATTATAATCAAGTATTTTAATTAAAACGAAGACTACTGTACTTGTAACTATAATTAATTTGAATTTCAACTATTTATCTATCGAACATTGTTCTTGACGGTGATTATTACGATCATCATCATTATCATCATCATCATCATCATAATTCTAATGATTACAATCGAGTATAGTGGAGTAGATGATATAGTCTGAAGATCAATCTGGCCACCATATCTAATTGTGGGTGATCGTTAACCGAAATTTCAGAATCCAATATCAATAATAGCCTATGGCTTGTTCATATAGCATTGATTTGTGTGAAGTTGGAACAGATTGTGATTGCGCTGAGTATTGTTTGAGACTGATTGTTGTTGTTTAGCGGGATTTATTTGTCATTTGTATAACAGAAATTCATGTATAGGTGGTACAATTCTCTCTCTATTCCACCCCCTTAAAATCTACCATATTCGAAACCAAACGTTCATAGCACTACAGGTTATTATTTATATTCGAAAATTTACGATCAACTGAATTAAACTTTGTTATTTATGATGGGTGGGCGTTGTTTCGAATTTTGTAAATGATTGTGTTAGCGATCACAACAACGAATCGGTGTTCATTTAATAATATCCGTATTTTATAAATGTGAAATTGGCTAATTATCTCAGTGAAAATAGGTGAATGGACGACAGTTTGAAAATATATTTTTAACTTATCGTCAACAGCAATTAATTTATTAATGTTTCAATTTCTACCATTAATAACAATCGTCATTTTAAACTTGTCTAATTTTCATTGTTTACTCTTGAATTTCTCAATATGAGCAATAGAATAGCTGGAATTAATGTGTGGCTGTTAATTCACTCTTGTGAATGCGGTAGAATTATAACAGATTCAATGGTCATCTGCGTCTGTATTTTTCAGGCAGTTATATCAAAAAATTGTTCGAATCTCTGTATCTAGTTCGAGTTTGAAGCCCAGAGGCGACAGTTGTAAAACTAGGACCACTTTTACTTTCGGGTGCTCAATTCCAGTGGATCCTTTACATATATCAGGCCAGAGGCAGACTTTCTAATGCCTCATACACCACTAACTGAAAACACTTGGAATCATTGTTACAGTTGCATCATAACCTGTTCTGTAATGTATTATTATTAATCTAATACAACGATAATAGTAAATGTTTTTGAATTCAGATCCTTTTATCTGCCTAAACAGATAATTATCGGCTGAAATATTCATAAAGCTTTCAGTATTATAATACAATTTTTGATTTTGTCCGACGTGAAATGGCGTTGACGTACTCTTCGGTAATTTAATGCTCGTCAAAAATGACAACCTAATACGAGGTAAAATTGGTGATTACTGTATTCCAATTTTTCGATCGATAGTTATCCCTCTACCTTGATGTTGTTTTTTGCAGCGTTAAAATTTGCACGAAACGAAAATTTGGCCATTAGAGAAAAACAATTTGTGTGTACCTATGTAAAATCAGTAACGTCTAGTCCTATGGTGTTGGTTTTTTTTAATTGAAATCCTACAAGGTAAATAAATCAAATTGACTACATCAGCATGACAATGCAGTATAATGATTGATTGCGAACTTATCAGTTTTGCACGGCCCTTCTGAAATTGTGTTCTTTGCATGTAGCTTTTGCGTTTCCAATTAGTTTCTTCTTTGCATACAGATCGAATATGTGTTATTTACTTTGAACATAAAATAAATGTAGGCAAATTTATGCATATATGACTGTTTATATTTTTCTTTACCACAATCTTCTTTATATCTCACATTGTTTTATTTTCATCAATTTGTATTTTATTCGTCGTGTTGATCAACTATTACGGTGGTACGTTTTCCAATTTCCTATCGTCACCCTCAATATATTTTCATTGGATCGTCCGTGCGGAAATCAACTGCAAATATGTATTCCAATGAAACAAATAATACAACACGTACCATTTATACAATGATAGAGAATAGCGCGCACTGTAAAGGGAGTGGAATTGTAAATTGTTGGAAATCAAATTAAACGACTTGTATGCAAAGTGTTGTTAATAACGTCTTGCATGACGGCAACGACGACAACTACCACCATGACGAAGAAGGGAACAAGACGATATAGCGACGCCGACGCCAAGGGCACTAGTAGCTTTGCACTCGGATCACGTGCGTGGGATAATATCATCCCGGCTTGGAGCTACCTATTTATTACACGACGTCGTGCATCCAATGTTATTATCAAGCTATATACGTACCTGTATAAGAGGGAGGAATAAGTGGTTTGAAATTTCTATTTACTTTGGTCTAAAGGTGATGTCGATGGTGGTGGAAACGGCTTATACCCACACAATCGATAAGGCGATTTCTGTCAACCACATGAAAACATTAAAACTTGAAACGTAAACACTCAAGCTGCTCTTAAATACAACCCCATACATTTGTGCCTCCATTAACCTGTCTGAGTGTCAAATATGTTTATGCATTTAAATGGAAAGAAACAGAACCCATTTTATCAGTAGAGTACTTGGAATTAGTTACATGCATAAAGTGTGGACGCGAACATGGAGCTTAACAAATAGTTCGACTCAATCAAAATGATATTCGTTAAATATTAAAGTGTTGAGCCGCGGAATGTTGCCGTTTTCCACCGGAACAAAGTCAATTTTTCCGACACTGACAAAGTAATCTACTTTATCATTCTCTATCTACCTTCACGCTCCTGTGTTGGTTTTATAAATAATTTTTAGTATTTGTACAAGCTGACACAATGCAAATTGTCCATGGAGATGATGAACGAACAAACACACAAACACACGCACATTGTGCGGTTCATTAATGAAGTAGTTTTAATCTTTCCGTACCTCCGAATTTCAAATGTCATCATCATCATCATCATCATCATCATCAACATTTCCATAAAAGCTTCATTAAGAAATGGAAACGATCCATTATCAAGGAAAGAATCAAGTGTCATTAATTTTCTATTTTAAAGTGTGAACGGCGGAAAAAGAAGAATGTTTGATGAATTGACTTTGTGCTTCGATAAAGCCCGCTACTCTGGTCGTGTTTTCATTGCAATCACTGTCATCGTATTACAAACTTACTCAAATAGTTTCTAATTTCTTTCGAGCAATATTCGAGATATTGTTTTGAATTTCGAAACTCATTGTAAAGTTTTCAATTACAATTCAATAGTTTTAAACAAACAACTTGTCGAGTAAGTTTTTTAATTTCTAAAACATGTTTGTGTACGTCTTCTATTTTACTTATTGTTAGTATAGAATTTGACGTTGTGCTTTCATCGGAAACGCAAATAAAACAAAAAGATGGTCGCCTGTTTATTTGTGAATCATTGCTGAACAAAAATTTCCTTCAAATATTTTCCTACAAATCCGCAAATGCTGTTTGTCTTCCCTTTCGTTATACTCCAATAAGATTGCCTCCAATCATCTCTACAAGTGTCTCATTTTCATTATATATCAAAATTTGAAATAAACGATTATCATTTAGGAGTATACTCTTGTTATCTGCAATACTTGATCTTAATGGTAGTTTGTAAATAGTTTCCTGATTCCGGTGAGTTTGTATTGTGCTATACGCAACTGCACACTAACCAACTTTATGGTTAATCTGAGATAAATAATATATATTGCCATAGTAGTACGAGCAGCAAATTACTTTAATTGTTATAGAATAGGGGGCGGCACGTGAGCTTTTATTAACTTTAGTATTGTTATCGTTGAAAGTTTACCTCTACAATAATTTTCGTGTTTTAATCGAATTGTAAAAGCGTCTTTGACCGGAGGACAAGACAACCTGTTTTCTTTTTGTCGCCTGCTCCCTCTTCTACAATTCTATTAAATTTGTTTTGTACAAAGGACATTTTTTATTTTTGTACAACTGCAAAAGCTTTTGTTGAGCTTTAGTATTTCACCACTATCCTAACTTTATCTCTGCTAGCTAACAAATGTGTAGGAAACACGCAGTTTCCTTGTTGACATTCTTATTGTTGGTATTTTGGTTTGAATGAGTTATCTACATCAAAGTAGTTACTAACAAGTTCTAAACAGGTCGTAAAATTTGACTTTGTGATATTTATGTGTATGTCTATATCTAGATCTATTGGCTTATTACAATCTTTAATAATGTGAAAAAAAAACAAACACAAATGGAAACATTCAAAATATTCGACTCGTTACGCTTGGTTAACTGTACAAAACATACACGTAAAGTTTATGAAAATTTCGGTTCAACATTCATTTAATGAAAAATTCCTTTATACGGTTCACTTGATCGCAAGTATTTCATTGTTTATATTTACAAAAATATTTTTAAAATTATGTACCGTATAAAATTACAATATTGCTGTTGATTATGAACCGCAAAATAGATTATAGCAAGTAAACAAATCATTGGACTGGTTGAGAGAAAGAGAGAATTTCGTAAATTCGAGATGGATGTCATAAATTTGATGAGACGACATCGAATCCCATTAAACTACCGGAGCAGAAATCCGGAAAGCTTTCTTCGACCAGGAACTGATGAGTTTGGTATCCAGAATTTATAATGCAGATCTTGCCAAAAGTGCCGCTACTACTACTACTACTACTACTATCACTACCACTGATACTGCTGCTCCTGGTACTGGTGTTCTTTTTGTTTCAGATCATTAACCGTCCCAAGTGAAAATTTTCAAATTGTTTTAAAGATTCCCATTAAAAATGTTGACTTTTTAGCTATCATCCTTCGTGGCATGGATCAACACGACATCTAATTTGCATTACAACTGGCAAACGTTGCAATTATTTCTAATGATGGTGCAAATAGAAATTGTAAAACTTTGCTACAATTCGTTTGCATAAATTGTCTATTCTTTGTCTTTCTAAATAGCTAATGGTAACTAAACAAAAGTAACACTTTTTTACTAAAAAACACCATTAGTAATAATGGCGTAATAACTGTAATTATTAAAGAAGATGGTGATATTTTTTTTCTCATGTTATCAATAGAGCTGAATGTCAGTGTCTTAATTAATAGTTCTCATAATGTTGAACGATTTTGTGGAACTTTTGTGAAAGTTGCATGAAATTCTAACGACAATTACAGTTGAACCCGTATCAGGATTAAAAGGATTAGAGTAGTAGGTTTGATAGTTGCAATTTCTCGGTACTATTTAATCCGTTATCATATCTCTTATTGATTCTGATAAAGTAATTTTGTAATCGAAAATGGCTCGCTGAACGATATCTTTAAAGCTTTATATCTTTTCTATACATCTATCCATCTTTTGTATTTCTAAAAATTCTTTACTAAAGAGTCAGAGTAGAGTTTTATAGGTAAAATCATTATATAACAGATGTAATGTGCTCTTTGATCTCGTCCTACTGCCAAGAAGCATCCTATACTTATATGTTTAGTTTGATGGACTTGATTTTATATTTTTCCCGTACAAAGCAACACACTTTAGCGAGAAAAAAAACAACTTTAAAGACAGCTTTTAGTAAAAAAATTTAATCACACACAACAAGAAAAGTACATTCGTGTTTGTCCTTTTACTTTCTTTATCGACAATAATGATGGTAATAAAGTAATTTCAGAAGCCATTATTGTACAGTCATTTAGAAATTTTAATTTAGTAAAGATCTTAAGCGACTTAAAAGTTATATACATAGAATCTCTGTAAAGTACTTGGGCCCCAAAAACAAAATAAAAGAAGAGATCAATAGTGTTGGCGTACCCTATCAGGACTCGCTAATGCCTGTCTGGGGAACAGTAGAACCCACTGAACAACAGCTCCGAAAATAGTAAAAGCACAATTGTGGGCGTATCAAACCCTGACATTTTGATTTATTACAGAAATTTCAATTTTAAATTCGCAAACAATCTCGTGTTCTTAATAAACTTGCACCGTGCAAATATGCTTTTTTTTTCTTCTGTCTCAATTGCCTACATGCCAACCACATACAGCCAGGCTGACAAATTTCTAAACAACACATAGTTGTATAAGAAATAGCGTTTACAATAAAACAACTTAATTGACAGATAATAAATGTGTAAATAGAAGAGTAATTCTACTCACTCGTATTGTTGATCTTCTTTATTGAAGGACATACTCTCCATAATCCAATACGGAAGCTAATGGACGTGGTGAGTTGTGATCCTTGTAGTGTAATGGGCTCTTTTGTATAAAGCCAAGAACCGCTGACAAAAGCGATAAGTAAAATAGCCAATGCTACTAGTCCCCAGAGTACGCCCAAACGGGATAGGGCACCTTTTGATTTGCAACACATATCACAATATACACACACGTACCCCCACTATATTAGTGAAGGTTTACTACAGTATCGGTAGATTATAATAGATTTGTTATTAAATAGGGCTGTTTATAGAACGTTGTTTTATAACAACACTTATTGTCCTTATAGAAACATATTTTACACCATCTAACGTTCCAACATCAGATATTGCATGCATTTCGGCTTATTGTGAAGGAATACATGTTTCACTCGTATATTTACACAATAGATACGAACAATGGCTTCCAAGAAGATATTCACATCTCTTAGGCGAGCCTTCCAATTGCTTTTGCAACGAAACGAATGCTGCTGCATCTTTTAATATTTCTGAAACATGCAGACAAAATATAATATGAGAAAAAGTTGTAACAAATAACTCGAAAAAATTCAACATAATATTGTCGCTTATAGACAAACTAGTGTAATAAATTACAATGTGTTGAGAATGTAAAAATTTCACTACAGTCTGGGTAGAAAGCGAATTTATAATGGTGCCATAATAAAGAATCGCCCATAAAGCCTGTCTGTATTTGTAATTAAGTTTTCGTCTTTCTCAAACAACTCTGGGTTCGTTCAAAAGATAATTAACTAATTTTCTGTAGCCGCTTGATTGCTGTAGGCCAAATTACTGTTTACAATATGAAGTGTAAAGATAAAAATAATAACATTTGTCTTGACAATATAGAAAATGAAGCAATTATCATATTTAAATTTCTATTTAAATGTAATATTTGAAATGTTCCAGATGGCTTTCTTGTTGTAACTATTATTTAATTATTTCTGACGTTTTTCAAATTCATTCAGAGTACTGACAGTGCATTTTGTAAAGGCTTTCAGACCGGCATTATTTCTTCTTAATTGAGTTTCCATTCAAATTGAATTTTAATTCAAAAGTGCATCTTTATTTATTTATATTAACTAAATTCCAACCCTTCATTCATAATAAATTAGCACGTACCTAATTTTTAGTTCGCAATTTAAATTATTGAATTCGTGTTTATTAACTTTTCAATTAAAAATCCATTGAACGAAACAATGAATAGAAACGTCAATAAGAAATTGCGAGGTTAATGGCCCTCACTTACACTTGCCTCAAATGAGTACGAGTTACTTTCGTATAAGGATCGAACCGGAAGACAACGATATGTGAGCCTTTTAAATCTCGTATCCTAGTGAGGTTTATCTTGCACACGCACACATACCTAGTTACATATAGTGTTTGCATGTATCAGATCAGTGCCGACTAATGGACTGTGTAATGCCGCCTCAATTACCACTCGGAGATTAATAGGTTTCATTCGCGTGTCCTACCCATGTCGGCGGTAATCGTCCTACTGCTGTCAACCAAGAAAAAAAAACCTAATGGAGCCACTCTTACAGATCCTGGACATTTACCAGTTACCAGATGGTGTTTTGTTAAAGTTGTAAAAGACTTTCCAGTTTGTGGCAGAGTCCCCGTCGAATTTTCATCATTTTTCTTCACTGCCTATATACTAGACGCCAGTCAATAAAAAGAAAGCCGAATCCACTTTTTATGTCATAATAAAAGACGAAGGATATACTGTTCATATTAATCTTCTGTTTCCGAAATTGTGCAATTAAATGAGACAGAAACTGGCAACGGATTCGGGACTATATATACTAGCTTGTTGTCAGTATTTTTGTCGTGTTTCCGACAATGACATAAAGCAATATTAATGGAGCTCTAACAAACCGCGAAAACTTTGCTCGCCTTCTTCTATTTGTTTTATCATAAATTTGCAAACGTAACAAGCTCGCTTTGCAGGTAATAAAGAACAAATACAATCGCAATATATTAAAAGATATTATTTAATATTCTGAATTAGCACACAGCAATAATTAAGTTTGCTTACCCAGAAATACAGAATTTCAGATAAACTTATCACTTTGAATCGCCCCCAAAAATAACGAAAAAGTCAAATAAATCACACTTGTTTATACAGAATTTAAATTCTAATATTACCGGTAATATCGCGAAATATCTACAAAATAAATGTACATAGAGTATCAATTCAACACAACGCTATCAGCGAAATAACTGAACTGAAATTCGAATGATGCACAGAGTTAAGCTTACGAGAAGCAGCATCCCATGCGCCGCCGCTCTACGCTCCTGTACCAATTATTCCAGATATAATAGATGAATTTTTTTTTATTATTGTAATAAAACGTTTTTGATTGCTGATCTAGAAACTGTACGAATAATAGCCCACAAATAAAGGAATTATTATTTTTTTATTATCGTCATTACCATCATCATTATCATCAGTTATCTGTTAGCTGAAGTTGATAATTGTGTTGGTTAATTTCCAATTATTTTTATTTTAAAGTCACTAAACGCTTGAATTTTTATGTACTTGCCGGTTTTTAATAGTTTCCTATTTATTTTGAAATAAATTAATTGTTCTATTGAATTCGGTTCAATTAATGTTCCTTTATGATAGGCTATTGTAGAATTTCGTAAACACTTTAATGTTTATGAGAGTTTAATTAAATCTTATTGCAAGTATGATGCGATAACGCTATTTGCATTTTGTATTATTTATTAACAAGACCATAAGTCAAGAGGTGCACAATAATGAGCAACAAGTAGTAGGTGGTTAATTGCAGCAATAATAGTGTACGAGTGTAGTTTTCTTGTCATGTTTGCAACATTTCTGTGGTGAGAATATCTCGATGCAATTGACTCAATTTCGATACAAGTCTGTATCAGCTTTATCGTTTAAATAAAACGCAAATCTACAAGAGAATATAGAAATATCGAATAGTTATCATGTGAATGAAGCTTCTTGTCACGCAAATTCACATTTGAAAAAGACGAAGAAGAGGAAAGACAGTCGCTTGAAGCAATCGGGCACATCTGGTTTGAGCATGGCAAACTTGTCATTTCAACCATACGAAGAATAAATAGAATAATAAAATAGATATGTCTCTGTCAGTGGATGTTGTCGCAAAAATTCCATCATGGTTCAAAAATTCACCTCCCCTTTCTGTTACGCGCTGCTATCAGTCCAAATTGAACACGATATTTCGACAATGTGAATCAACCGAAATATCATGCCACATGAATGGATTCCTTCGATATTACATTTTATCAAAAATTGGACAAAAATCGTAAAGGAAATTCAATGGAATCTTGCCAATTTGGTATAATTTTTAGATTTCTACGATTATTCGACTTGTTATAGAAGTGTATATACAGCTGTTACTTTCGTATCTACTCTATACAACAAAATTCCGCAAAATTGTAGAGAATATGTGTTTAAAACATTGGCACAATGCCATATCCAAAGGATATATTCGTGCTCATATAGTTTCAATCGTTTTTTATCCTTCAAGTAACATCTGGACCTGTTGTTGATTGTACTTTGGCAATACGTGCAAAGGCAATAAAACATCGTCGAATGGCTTTTAGATGGAGCTCTTCACGAACATTCACTTATATAATTAAGGTTATTGGTATAGTGGTATTGGTTGGAAAGGACAACTCCCTATCTCTGTATATGGTGGCTCATAAGTTAAAAGCTTTCGCCTTCATGTCGATCAACTCTTAACATGTTAGTATTCGCTTTTATCTATAAATAAACGAAGCTTCCCTTGCCTATATCTGTTTCCTATTGCTTAAGCATAAGTAGTAAAGTGCCGCTCACCATTTCTATTCATGCTATCCGAAATATACTCAAGAGAGTTCAATATACTCTTCCATCATCGCCATAGATTGCATTTACTGTAGTGTTTTTATAATTATTTTTATTGAAAATTTAATTTAAATATATTGTGACAATCAAGTGAAGATTACAAAAAGAAGAAAGACTGTGATGAGTAATTTCCGGATCTGTCTCGCCCAGATTCGTCTTGTTCAATTTCGTCTATTCAAAACACTGTCTTTGCTTGAATTAAATAAGAAGACATGTCAAATGTTAAATCAACATTTAGAAAGACTTTGACATTCAATTCTCTAAACAACACACAATCCTAAATTCAACAGACAAAAAAAAAACGCTGTCTACTCGTATATAAATGTGTAAATCCACGTTCATTCCAAAACTAATCTCCTACAGCGATGAATTTTTGTCAATTTCAAACTGTCGTAGATGAACACAGTTTATGGAATTTACAGCGTTGTTGCCTGAAAGTGATAATGATGATGATGCTGTTGTCCTGCCCATAATTCAGGAAATATGTTCAAGTTATGGATGTACTCAATTTAAAAACTACAATGCACTTTATTAATCCAGATTCCTTTTGTAATTCCCAAGGAATTGTCTGATATAGCATGAAACGTCAGTCAGTGTTTCACATTTAAAAGAGTTCCAACCAAACGAAAATGAAAACAATTCAACTTTAGATTATTTTCTTTTCAATTGTAGAAATAATTTCCTGAAAGCTTTTTTCCACAATGATGATCATATAGAAAGATATTTAAAAATTTTCCATGCCAACAACGCCCGGTTCAGAATTTATGCTTATTTGAATTTTATATGAAAAATGTACGTAGCAATAATTTCGTTGGTATAATTATTATAAAGAAACGAAAGTTGGTAGATATTTTTTACTTTGATAATAAACGGACGCCCTACTCGATTGTCGGGTGCACTGTTGCTGACACAACAAATGGTCACTCTTCTATCATAATTTCTTTTTGAAAAAGTTACGCATTGGGTAATATTTCCAACGAGAAACTAGCAATTCAGCAATTTTTTTCTTCTAACAAATTTCTGCCTACTGGCTGTAACTATAACAAAAAAGAAGTGGAATACTTTTTCTTTATTAAAACACGTTACCATGCTAGAAAATTAGAAGAATTTATCGTTTCGAACTAATCATCAAACATGGAAATTCACCAATTTCAATCTTAAACTTTTACTCGTCTTTGATATTTAATCGGAACATTTGTCCAACACTGATTGTGGTCGCTTCGTATCCTATTGGCAATAGATAACACCCTAACCCAGAGGTAAGAGTTGAAACGATATCATTAAAGGGTCAATGCCGACTATTGTGGAACTTCACACAACAATTCTACTGGAACAAAATTAAGTTTAACTCGTCGAATTCGATCGGATATTGGTTGAATGTTTTTATTTGTATTGAAACCAATTTGATAATTTTATGTAATTTTTTTTTCCATCCTTATTTCACTAATGATTTTTAGGTCTCTCATTCAATTCCATAGATTCAACCAAATTTCTGTACGGGAAGATTAATATTCTCAACGGATCTACCGCATTTGCACGAATACCGCCCATTGGAACCTTGCGGACAAAGAAGATTGCCGTTGTTGATACTACCACTGATGCTTTATTTATTATCCGAAACGGTTGAAATAAATGCGATTTTCTTCTCTTTTACATTAACAATAATTGTCCCTTGTTAATTTGGAATGTTAGCAACAGTGCCGGCGCTAGGGACTCTGTCGCCCTGGGCAAGAAACTGACATGACGCCCCTTTCTTCGATATTAAAATCTACTTTACAAGCTTTGAGAACGCTACTGGAAGGAAAAATTAGTATAAAAATTTTCAAAATATTATCAGAGTTTAATAAATATTAGTCTAAACTTTATTTATACGACCATGTTTGTGGCAGTGTCTGTACACTACGGACTAAATCACAACAACAATAACAATAACAACACAAACATGGTCGGCTAAAAAATGAAAATATAGACAGATTTTCAAATATTTTTCATGATAATTTTATGGTCGTAAGAGTAGATAAAATGTCCGACATTTTCATTTCAATCATCAGTCAAATTAAATAATTTTAATAGCTGTAGATAGCAAATGGAAAACGGGGTTCAAAATGTCTGTTTTGATCTCTAATTTGCAAAATTTTCTTTTAAGCGAGCTTCACGTCCTTTCCTCTCATATCAGCTTGCTAAAAGCAAGACAAAAGCGTCACTGTTTAAACTTTTTTTAAAATTTTCTCCAGTTATTGTAAAACTAACAAACATATCGGGGAAATTCTTAAAGATTTGGAAAACTCTTCCAATTTTCTATTTAAATTCACCTCATTAATATTGAAAATCAATAATACTGGCTAAGTTTTAGTCAGTTATGAAGGAAAATGTAGGGAAAAGCAAGAGCTTCCTCTGCCATCCAGAATTTTATCACATTTTTCTCAAATAGATAGCTTCAGGACATGCATGTTGAAATGCTCTATCTAACGCACGTTTACTTTTCACAATATCTCAAAAAACAAGCGAGATATCGAGTAATATGTCAAAGTGCCCTTAACGTATGAATCAGTATTTTTTTAAAATTTGCCGCCCCTTTTTAGTGCCGGCCCTGGTTATCAAGTCGCTGATTGTGCTTTTCCAACTGTAAAAAATAATGAAAGAGGATAAATATTGAAATATTCAGGCGGCACAATTGTTTCGTATTACACAATATGCCAATGTTCCATCCCTCAAGAGACATCAACAAAGCGACAACGACGACAACGACGACAAAACTGAAGGGGACGTAGAATTAATGGCGCCCGGTGACAGGATTCGTCTTATAAGCTGCTCACCCCAAACACCGATCTGAAAAGTACGCCATCCATTCGTCTAAACAGCAATATCGACAAGAAAGATTCAATTTATAAAAGAACATTGACCGTTCAATATGGGGACCACCTGAGTCGAGAATATTGGTGAAATGAAGTGGTAGTAATTATGATACAGTCGTCTGGAATTTGAGATTGAGTTGAGTGTATTATCAAAATGTAACGCTTCAATATCAGAAAATCCAATAATATTGATATTGAGGCAATCAAATTGGATCAATTATTGAAATGTGTTAATTAAACGAGAGCGTGTGAGAATAAGACTCAAACTTTTTCAGGACAGTTATTGTTGTCCAGGTACAAAGTTAAGCTACTCATTATTTCACTTGACACCGCATTAAATGAAAAAGCATTTCACTGACTTTCAGCACTGTAAATTATAATTACATAATTGTCAAGTTCCATTTCACATTATATAATACTCACACATAAATACAGGTTTTCCTTCCGTATTTATTCGCATGCTTTTATTTCATCATTTTATTGTTATAATATTTTATTGTTTAAACATTTTATTTGTACAATAGGTACATTTAATTCATTTTAGAATTGCCCAAGGGAGCTTTCACCTCGCTCAGAGTCACATTTCAACTTGCTTCAATTTTACTACTGTACATGCTCTGGCATGTATAAATGAGTGGTTCATTTACATTTGAACATTTATAGAACTAACGAGTTTTAATTTGAATTAATTTTACTCGTAAAACAATTATTCGATCTCAATTTTAATAGTTGCCTATTCCGAAACTGGTGGTATAGCTTTTCCCCGGGTATATTATCGAGAAATATACATACATAGACAAGAGACAGATATCTTCAGCCACTGTTTCATGTAGTGGAACTAATAGAATCGCTCTAGCTACACACTACATTACAAATTTAATGACCTGATAAATGAACTTTGTATGTATTTAGACACACATTGGGGCGTTGGAAAGTTGAAACACATCAATTGGTTTATTTGAAAACTATTGATTGGAGGGTGTTGAAAGATGAATTTCTCAAGTTTCGGATAAGGAAGCCACTTTTCATGATGAAGAAAGAACAGCTTATAGCTATCGTATGGTTGCTACAAAAGCTGTAATATTGTTGTTTTGTTGAATTGAAACGTTCCAACGTTTAATTATATAATGTTGGAAATTAGCAGAGAAATTCTTCTAAAACGGATCAATAATAAATTCGTTCCTTTGTATTCGTTTTTGATTGTCTCTAATCAATAAGTACTTTCCTTTTGTGTGTTGCTTTTTTTGACGTTCCATTTGCAATCTTAATAAAAGGATATAAACGAGAATACTTAGAAAATTTCAATTTTAGCTTTGTTTATTTATCAATTTGTTTATCAGAAAGGCAGTTACCACCTGTTATCCGACTCTTAAAATTGTATTGTCCCCTTCAGGATCATCTATCGGATATAGTATTTCAATTAAGTTGATGCTTTTCACTTTAGGCAACATATCATTTTCACATCATCATCAATATTACCGTTTAATGATAAAAAAGATCGAATGAATTCAATTTAATTGCCGGTGTGCGTCTCTTGTTTCATTCGCTACTTTCAACATCTTATCAATGTAATTTTGTTGCTTATTGGTAAACATGATACGTTAAAATTGAAAAATCGTTGAAAGTTAATTCAAATTGTCGACAAAGACTAATAGCTGTAACGATCCGACAGTATTCAGACGATGGAAAATTAAAAATTAAAATAGAATGAATTTATTATTAAGTTGTACGTTAAAACTTGAGCTATATTTGAAATTTACATCAGATTATTGCTGCTTACCTGAAAATTATGAATTGTACGTCAATGAGTAGATTTAATTAAAACGTAGATTTTTATGTTGGCCGGAAAATCGTGTTGGCATTTTTTAATCTGGCATAGTTGAAGTATATGTCAGACATGTATTTATTATAATGTGCGTATAACAGATGGTTTTCAAATTTAATTAAAATGTTTTTTGTTTATTTTGAATGTTAACAAGTTGAAATTTGTTTCGGCAAGTTTAACTGATTGACAAGCAAACATTCCAACGGTTCGGGTGAAATATGAATTAGAATAAATAATGTGAATGGTAAATTGCCAAAGGAGTCTGTAAAAGCTCTCCATAGTCACTTTTGTGCCACTTCCTCACGTTTCACTACATTAGTATATAGTGGCAATCTGTTTTCAGTTATAGTTCTCTATTCGGACCGGTTGGTGGTGGTGTCTTTCATAACTTTTACCGAATTACAGTAGTGACTACAACGGAGATGGTAAAAAGGATGTGAATGTTCTATACGTGTTGAAAAATGTGGATAGCAAATGTAAAAACTGAAATTTATTAGGTTTCTTTGAAGTAGAATCAAAATATCCAACAATTACGTTTTACAATGCTTTATTGAAATTCTAATATAATTGTCTCATTTTCAATAAAATGAAAGATACACGTACAGTTGGTTTTAATTAAATGTTTATTCACAATACAAATAACTTCTTGTTCCAATATTTAATTTTAATATTCTGAAATTGATTTCATTTGGATCAATGTCGCTAGTCGAAAATTTCAACATACTGTTTGTTATCAAATAAAGTGTATTATTATAAATTGCAAAACTATCTGGCCATTTTATTATATCGTGATTTTGATCGATAATTACTGCAGTCGACAGTGGATCTCTGGTAGTCCATTTACCAACAGCATCCAGTGGCAAAATTCCGTAATAGATATTCCCAAAACTATCACATATCATCCCACCGGATTGTCCCTGTTTTATACCTTCATCTTTAATAAATTCCCTCAAATCTTGTATAGTATAGTATAGCGTATAATTTCTTAAAATTTGATTACTTATCGAATAGATATGATAGGATGTTTGTGGCATATAATAAAATTTTCGTTCACGTCCACAATCAGGCGCCAATGCAACACCATTGATATTCCCCAAATTCGTATTAAGCACACCTTGAGCAATAAAATTAACAGCATCTTGATCACCATACATTGTCGTATCTCGAAATTTCCAAGCTCTATTTAAGATTCTATCATAAACGAGAATACCAGGATCGGTGGCTGTTGTATCGGATATATAAGCTCGATTACCATCAACAACAATATCATTGAGGAAACATCCATTATTATGTGGACATAAATAATTGGGTACGATAAAATCGTTCAAAATGCGTCCGTTATCATTCAAATCGAATAATACGATCCGTGGTGGACAGTGAGTAGCATTAGAAACACGACGTGCATCTAATACCCACATCACACCATTTATATCAATTTCCATACTTAAAACGTCCTGAAGTGCACTACATTCTTCACCTAAATTCATCTGCCAACTTGGATACGGTGATAATAATGGGTTGATTTCATTTGATTGTAATGGGAGTGATGCCAACGTTATACGGGATTGTTTTTTCGTTCTTGGTAATGCCAAATAGATTACATCTTTATAGATTTTGATACCGGCAATAATATAACTTGTTGGCACATAATCAGATTGTAAATCGTTTGAGGGCCAGGTAAAATTGATATAATTCCATTCGTATGCAACAGAAAAATTCGTCGTAGCACTACTAGAAACCGTATTCAAATATATAACTAGGTTGATAAACAAAATTATAAACGAACACATTTATTTAATTTCCTTTAGAACAATTACTAATAAACACAATTGATATAATGCTTAAATCCAGGTCTACAATTTGTTTTTATACATATAAATCTCTTGACCAATAAGAAATAAACAACTAATCAAACTGTATAGTCTATACACTATAATAAAATAAAGTTTATGTTTACGAAATGTATTGGTACATATGTATACCGGGTGAGTCACGTGAGACGAGATTCGAAAAATACAGGGTGTTTGGTCTAAGTATGGTGAGTTCTAAGAAACTCCTATTAGTCGATGAGCGATTCGAAAAATATTTTGAGGATTTGTAGGAGGGTCCTTAAAGAACATGTCAGCAAAATTAGAACCTCGTAGCCCATTTGAAAGTTGGTCAAAAAACGCTCATTTCTGACGATGTAGTGATTTTCAAAAACGAACTTAACACGCAAAACGACTTTGAATGACTTTAGGATCCTCCCAAAGTTGATTTTTTTCGTTTTTCTCCATTTTATTCTGAAACAGGTGGAAATATTTCGTATTTTCTCTGCAAAAAAATATTGGGAAGGTCTCTGAGTCATTTTTAGTTGTTCTGCGTGCTATATTCGTTTTTTAAAATTGCGACATTTTCCAAAACGATCGTTTTTTCACCAACTCTCAAATGAGCTACGAAGTTCTAATTTTGCTAAAATGTTCCCTAGGGACTCTTCTACAAATCCTCAAAATACTTTTTGAATCGCTCGTCGACTAATAGGAGTTTCTTAGAACTCACCATACTTAGACCAAACACCCTGTATTTCAACGATTTGTAGGAACATCATTTTAACAAAATTAGAACTTCGTAGTTTACTTGGAAGTTGGAATCTCAAAACGTTGATTTTTTCGCTTATAAGTTCCGTAAAAAACAATGGATTTTTGTGTACCTACATCTAACCTTCTCCGTTTCCGCAACATTTCACCTTTTGTTTAAAAAAAAAAACGACATTTATAAAATCACTGCGCAGTAGGTTGTGATTTTTTTTTTGTAGAACTTGCAACTAAAAATTTCAGAATAACCTGTAGATTCAGCAAATAATCGAGTTTTGGTATACCCCGGCCCCACACAAGTTCGTAAACATTGGCTGACATTGGAGTAGTTATTTTTTTTATAACGTCGAGGCAATGGAGACACCGTGGGGTCCGTGGGCGGCAGATCAATTTACGCCGACCAAACATTACACCAACACTGTTTCTGTAAACAATCGGGCCTATGTGTGGGGCCGGCTATATGCGAGCAGAATATTTACAAGGTGTGCAAAAATGCAAAAAGTTGAACAACTCAGTAAACAGAACATCCTGTATTCGTTTCTACATAATGTTAATAGCATTTTTGATAAGCTTTTCGGTGATATTCGGTTAAAATTTATTCACATTTGCCAAAAAAGGCTGTTTTCTACAATCACTAGTAAAAATGATATTATTGTTTACCTGTTTTTTTGGAATTTACATAAAAATTCATATGAAACACTTTGATTGTGATAATATGCAAAATTTTTCGAATTGCAATTGTATTTTTCCGTTATTATTAAATTAATCGTAGCTCATAATCACTTTACTTTAGAACTTATGTAAAGTTAGCAAATCATTTTTTGAATGTTATTGATACTTTTTAAGAATTAGAAGTTTTTTAAAAGACTTACATGGTGGTTGTAGAAAAAATATATTTATTAATTAATAAGTCACAAAAACGAGACTATTTCTTGTGAGGCTGCGTAGAACAGGCTTTCGAAGTCAGAATTTGGAAAGCAAAATATTCAGTCAGAAGAATGGAGGCTACTAGTACCATTTCTCTTAAGAGGGTAGTTTTATTTTACAAATTTGATATGATGAAAACTCGTTCTAACACTTTCTATACCTACCCATCTTCTTATCCTCAAGAGAGAAAGTTTGATTCATACGGACGTTCAAGAATCGGTCGCTTTTTTGTGACCGTAATGTTACTTACTTGTTAGACACTGCTAGTGAGGCAATTTATTAAAAATGTTCTCAATTTTATTGCCGCATGCACGTAAAATAGTACACAAGCACGGTACCAATCTAACATTCTTAATGGTCCCTAGCTCTTGACCGATACGATTTGAAAATAAACGACCGAACTTTGTAACTTTATGAATAGGTGATAAATGACCAAGCAAAATTATTATCTACAATTATATGTACAATTACTAGAGAAACTTTATAAACTTCCAAAGAATCATCCGGAGCAACAAATTTCTGGAAAAAGGTTTACAATTAGATGACTAAGAAAAAGACAAATAAAGTAACTACCTCGCAAGTTTTTCATTTCACTCATCTCATAGATGATTATCATCGATTTTTCCCCCAACGTAGCTAATCTTAACACTAACACATGGTATTTGATAATCGTTGTAAAAATTCATAACGTTGTTCAGATTTTCTGAACATTCTTTTGGATGAGTGTATCGACTATAATGCTGATTTTCTCTACAATTTGATCACGTATACGTTGCACTCCGCCTCTCCAAGATTGTGTAACTGGTCTCTATTAAAACTAGTTTCCAGCGCCGTAACTAAGGTGGGGCAAGCAAGGCAGTTGCCCCAGGCGCAAAGAAAACAGGGACGCGAAACCTTCAAATGACATCCAACATAATAATCATATCTAATGATCATATGAAATCATTTCATTTAAGAAAATAATCCTATAAAAATATCACTCGATATTTTAACCAAAAAAAATGAGTGTTTGAGTCCGAAGGGCTCCATTCAGCATGGGAAACTGTCCTTTTCATTGTTTGAGAAGAATTTTCTAATTTGTGTTTAAATTTTAAGAAGTTTCGTTCTAAATCATCAATTTTTTAGCAAAAATCTTAATACTGAATTGTAAAATCGAAGGAAAGGTAGACATTGTTAGTCATTTTTAGTGACTTAACTTACAGACACGGTTCTTTAAATTACCAATTTTCATCAAATATTGCTGTATAGTTGTAAAAATGAGACCCAGGCTATCTTTTAGGAATAGTTTTGAGCTTAAGACTACATCTTGAGACATTACTGTCTTAAATCATCATTTTTTTTGGCAAATGTTACTATTTGAAAGGTGATTATTGAGTAATTCTTAATCGAGCTTTAAGCTGTATCTTGACTTTTAACCACGGTTTTGACTCCTACGTTTTTTGCAATTTCTGCTCTAAAGTGGTCAAAAGGAAGAAATTCAGATACTTCTATTTCATTGTAGAGCCGAATTTTTTATTACATTTTTTTAGAAAGTAGTGACAATGATATGATTTAGAATGTTTTTGTTGATTTTTGAGGTGAATCATTGACTTTTTCTTAACAAATTTTACTAGTGAATTGTGAAAAAATAATAAAGTTCGACACTTTTGATCGAATTTCGATCTAGATTCTCGACTTTGAAACAAGATTTTTAGATGTTATCTTCTTAAATCATCGATTTTTGTTACGAATTACCAATCATTTTTTTCCCAAATTTCATATTTGGTTTAAAGCTAAAAACGCGACTTCTGTTTTTTGGACCAAGCTTGACATGTTACGGCACAGCCAGTTTCTTAACACAAAAGTTAAGGCTGACTTTTATCCGAACTGAATGCTACCAATTACATGTAATTTCCATAAGATAGTAAAACACATTTGTCTCTTAAACGGTAATAGATAGTGACCACCAAATAGTTGAGTTCGATTCCAAAGACAGTCATTTACAAAAATACGTGCTTGGATTTTTGAAAATTTGACAGGATTTTCTCTGTATAAGGAAAAAGTAACTTTTCGTGCTGAAACGAGTGGTTTGGCAAAACACACAATTCCCTGTGTAAAAGTTGATAATTTTAATAGTCACGTATATAAAAAGATTAAGAAAAGTTCACTCTACAAAAATGTGAGCTTCGATTTTCAATTTTCTTTACCAGTTTTTCATAATCTGCATCCAAAGTAATCTATTTTTTCCGAAATTGAATTGAATTAACATGGACAGACATTAACTCACATAGAAATGTGGGAGAAGTGGTGAAAGACTGGGTCGTCTTTTGTTGGAGGCGCCGCGGCTATGACTTGTAGGACCGAGTTCTTCATTTTTTAAGTCACGCTTATCTTTAATTATCAGTTTTTAATACATTTTTTTAGCAAGTAGTGACAGTGAGATGATTTATAAATGTTTTTGTTGATTCTTGAGGTGAATGGTGAATTAAATGACTTTTAGTTTAAATTAAAAAAAAAAATGTTTGTCCTACGTTATTGATTTTTTTTAACAAATTTTACTAGCGATTTATGAAAAGATAACAAAGCTTGACATTTTTAATCGAATTTAGATGTAGATTCCCGACTTTGAATCAAGATTTTTCTTCTTAAATCATCGATTTTGGTTATAAATTATCAAAAGAAAGAGATTTAGACATTTTTGCTTGATTTTCTAACTAAATATAATTTTTTTTCATCTTTTTTTAGCGAATTTTTTTAAAAAAAATTAGCTAATGACGAGATCCTCACTTTTGAATATCCGAAAAATTTTTGCACAGAAGTTCGTTTTGGAACCTCAGGAGCCCATATCCACCGTTCGTTAAAATTTTTATATATATATATATATATATATTTATATATGTATATCCACGATAACTGCCGTAAAAATACACCAATCTTAATGAAACTTGGTACAAAAATCGGTCTTCGTGATAGCTTGGATGAGTTCGTTGGCCAGACTGGTAGGGCCAACACTTTTGGAATAAGAGCTGAAGAAATGTTAAAAAAAATCATTTTCAATATTACATTTGCTTAGATTTTGATGAAAATTAAAATAACAGTAGAGCCGACCATTCTCTATGACCCAGAAAAAAAATCATCAAAATCGGTTCGTTGGTTCGCAAGAAAAATGCAAAAATCTCTTTTTTGGGTATAAGCAGTAAAATCGATTATCTCAGGTGGCTATGTTCTGACAATTGATATTAGAAAAAAAATTGAATATCGCACAGGGCAACTAATTTTGACAGTTAATATTAGACAAACATAGGTAGATCTAGTATGTTAATATATTAACATACTAGATCTATGTAGACAAACAATGTTTCTTATTGTTTGTGAATTAATAATATTTCAACATGTAGATACATAAAAAAATTCGCTATATAAGGTACTTGCTGCCTTTAGAGATTTTTTTTTATTTTTGTTTTAGACCTCTTTCAATTTGTGAAATTTAATCCTATGTACTTATCTACTGTACCTATAGAATTTATTTTTATTGGTCTCTCGTGATATGTTCATATTTGGAGTTTGGTTATATTGTTATTGTCTCGACGGATATTTCGTTATTCTATATTCTTATCACTTTTACTGTATTGCAAACAATTTGTCACAAATAAAATGGATAAAGTAAATAGATGTAGTAATCAAAAGTTGAAAGTTTTCTGTAAAATTCAAATTTCTTACTTCGTTACATTCTATAATTAATGCAGTCAGTCTGATGAGTTCTTTATGCAATATTATCAACTTTTACGTTATTATAAGTTTTGGGGTTTTCTTTATTTTTTAAGGAAACTTTGTTCGACATCACTGGGATAAATTCGTTGAAACATACAAAGAACACTGGAAGGGTTAGTTGTCCCTTCGTGTTGAAATTTGAAAATCCTCAAAACGTAAATATATTAGTTAATCCATATTATTTTCGTACAAACAAAACATAATTCTCCTAGTCTAGTTTGTCGTGCTAAAGGAGTATCTTGCACAGTATAGAATTTATGAGTTGAAATTATCTATGTATTACTTTTGAATAAATAGCCTAGTGTCTGCGTTCTTTTTATTTTCGTGCTCGTAAATTAATTTTAGTTTTACTAAAGACGAGATAAGATCTACATCCCTAGCAACCACAAGTGATCACGGTCTGATTTATAATTTATCTAAACTCAAACAAGTTAAGACTGCTAGTGAGTTTCTAGAATTAATCTTGAGATTGTTTGTCGACAACACTCCACCCTGTCTTGCATATCATTAATAAAAACGTTTGAACTATTGTAATAAAATTAAAAAAAATCCTAATATCGGCAAATATAATTTTTATATAGTCTATAATCTATTTAATAGCAATATCGAACTGTAATGTTGATATCATTTGGTGATGCTTCCAAAATACAATTGAACGATATCCTGAAAATGTAATATAATATAACTGAAAACGATATTTTCGCTACACGCCAAATATGTGTCACGTTCCAGGTAATGGTAAAGTATTTTTATTTCATTTCATATTCTATCAGTAGCACAAACATAAAATCGATACGATACATCCGAGTATTTACAGTAGTTACTTGTTCAATGTTACATTTTGGATTCACAACTGGCAAGTTTCCGATGCTCATGTTTACCTACCGTATTGACTGGCATCTGTGTCTGTATATTTACACTATAGCTACAAGCAATTTTATTTTCGAATTGCACAAACGAAGTGCAAGACCATGTTGCAATGCATATTAAACAATTTTGTAATTCAAGCTATCATTTTTATTATTTTCTATTGAAACTATAACGAAACTTTATTGATGGATTACTAATCTATTCGTGTCTAAATTGACATGTGATGGTTCTGATTAATTGATTACACTAATCTGTCGGTATTTATTTATTTATTAAGGTTGTACGTCAATCATGTAGGTACATGGTCTGCATTGCTGATTACAACAATCCATTAGGTAAACAATAAGGCGATATCTTTGGATGACTGTATTGTTCAAGTTTATCAGATTAATGATTATGTAAATCTATTCTTTATAAAGTGGTAGTTTTTTTTGTAAGAAAATTCGGAAATAAGTAAAAAAAATATCGGAATATGGCGTGCTTTTGTTGAACGAAATCCACAAAAAAATTGTGTGAGATATAATAACGTCAAACAGTTTTAATACAGTTATAGAGAAAAGAATGGTAGCAATATTCTTTTCCAATTTTTCACGAAAATCCCATCCATTTCCTCGCCACCCTTTCATGTTATATGCCCCTTATATGGATGTATATTGGAGAGATCCTCCTACCCGAATGCGGTCATGGTAGTAGCATTTCAGGATTTTTTAATCAATATACTATTAAATTAAGTCTAGAGTTTACAATTCGTAATAACAATGAAAATAAAACGTGCATATAAATTAAATTATCGTCTTAGAACACCTTTTGATGTATGACTATGGGCATATTTAGTTCCTCTATCATGATATATTCTTTCCCTTCTTTATACTGTTTTTTTGTGATTAATGACCAGTCATTTTAACAAGCAGAAGTGATAATTCAACGTAATAAATGTATTTAAGTTAGTTTTTTTCGGTTGTTGAAAATTTATCTTTCCTTGCAATGGATTCACATAACATACACATGTATAGGCGTGATTCTTGTTCTTCAGTTTGAAAGTAGCATTCAAGGGCTAATTATAGTTAGAACATGTCGTTCTCTTACATGGGGAAAAAATTAATTAGTCATAAAGTGTGCACTAAGAGGACACTTATAGAGAAGTGTGTACATGCTCAGACAAGGTTTATTTTTATAGAACAGGAGAAATACTTCGCCAGGTGAATGCACTCCTTCACAATCGATAAATAATTCAAAATTATTTGTAAATTAAAAAGGCTACAACTACATTAACTTACTCTTGAGCTCAAACAGAAAAAGTTGATTTAAAGCTTTCATTAACACTTATCTTTTATCCTCGATGATATTCAAACGAAATATTTACTAATATATCACTTTATCTTCCTTAATTTTTAGTGATGCAAGATTCAATACCATTGATAATACTCTATTTTTAAATTCTATAAAATGTTCTTCCTAGTCATCGGATTTTCTACTCGAATTCATTTTACCTTCAGAACTATAAAATATGGTAATGCATTTACCGTCTTTTCATATTACAAAGAATTTCGAAACGCATCTTGACTCTGAATGAAAATCTAAATTGATTTTAAGCTCATTGAAATCCGAATAAGCTTACAAGTATATCTTTGAATAACGGAAAAAAATTCATTAATCTCCAATATACGTCGATTCGAAACCAATCATATTCCTTAATTTAAAGAGAATTACTACAGTAAATTTTTAACTACAACTCAATTTTGTTATGTTATGCAAATCTACAATAGGGTCTCTAATTAGAGTTTGGAACTAGTATTGAATTTTGTAATATGCTGAATCGTTTGGCGTTTTCTCCTCTACTTGAAGCTGTCAGTTTTCTTAGTTGCCTAATTTTGAACCAAGATTGAGTTAGAGGGTTTAAAATTTCACATGTCTGACGTATACATACAGATTTGTCATCACACGACCGCTCTTCAAAATCTAGTTTAGTTTAATTAAAATATCTATAATTAATTTCACAACTCACTCCTTCATTTATATATAAATTCTAAATGAGTTTCGGCTTACTACTACTAGCTTTGATTGGTATTTGTTGCTTTCAGTTCGATCCAGTTATTGTTAAAGGTGACAAACGAAGGAAGGAATCTCTAATAGTGAAAGTTTCTGCGGGATGAATTTCAATTTTAATAACAGAAATTCAGTGTGTATACGTCAAACTTTGTTAACTTGAAACGAGTCCTATTTTGGGATTTCAAAAAAACAAATCTTCACTACATACAGTGAAATGTGGATAATAGAACGTCATGAGTTTTTCCTTTTTGTTTCAAATAAAATAAATCAATTCTTTTTTCCGTTTCACATTTCTATGTAAATTTGAAATGTTAACAGTTGAAAAGTTTGAAATGTTTTATCCATCACTTGTCAACATTGGAATGTTTTTTACTGTTTTTGATTCGCCTGATTGGTGGTTAAAAAAAGTTCGACCCAGCCATATCATCACTGCTAAATTCTACAATATTCAACTTTATAGATTTTAATTTTGTCGTAACAATGAAGACTATACACAGGATACTGTGGAGAGCACTTGGAATAACTTGTAAACAGAAGAAGTATACCTGTCTGTTGTAATATAATTTACACATTTCTCAAGTTCTGTGTGAGTTTCACTAAAGTAATCGAGCATATGATACAAGTCGACTGTAAACGAGCAATTGTTGCTTGACTTTTCAATATTGTATACAAGGGAACGTTAACGTATAGTTAGGCGCCTTCAAAGGATTATCCGGTTAGGAAAATAGGACCCCGCGTCTTACCTACTCGCAAACAATCCTTTTCTCTCTCTCATTCGCTATAATCTCAGCTTTATGTATGTATGCATGTAAAACGATTTTATGATAGTATAAAATCTTTGCATTACATTCTGAGTAAACATAAAAACTAGATTACAGAGAATATTCAATTAGATACACTGATTATAGCTTTCATAATAATATTGTTTGGATTTAGGTTGAAGAAAAATTATAACAAAATTTGGAAATGTAAAGAACACCTGAAATCGTATTAAACATAAATTAGATCCGTTAAGGCGAATTAAAGCCAGCCAAATTAAGAAGTGTTGATGAAATTATTTTAAAAGAACCTACTAAAATATTAGTAAAGCTTATACAGTAAATGTTGCTTTGGTGTTGCCACGTTATTAGTCACCACCGTTGGTGGTATACAATATTCACCCTCTACCAAAACTTTACCTCGTTAATTTCAACTGTTTGTCGTATAAATCGAAGATAAATAGTTTTGTTCAACCTGCGATGATTTATTATCAGTTTATAGTTTTAATCTACAAAATCATTAAATTATCAATCTTTAATTGTGTGTGAATTTTATTTTGAAATTTAATCGCCCCATTTGACAAAATAAAATATATCGTTATAGTAATATGGAATTATAAGTAAATATGGTAATGTAGAGTAGTAAAATTGGTAAATACAGCATACTGAATGTTTATATGAATTACAGGACTTGATATACTAAACAGTAACTACATATTTGACCAGCTATAAATTACATTCATATTCAATAGAGGAATATAGGTCTAATATTAATTATAGCTTATTGTACCATCATACATGCCCGTTTATATATTGTTAGAATTTCAATATTTAAGTTATGAGACAGTATATACGAATAAATTAAAACTAGGGTGAGTTATACGATCCCTATATACATATAATAATAGCCAAAGTTTTCCTCCAACGTCCTGCTTATTTTGTTGGCATCACTGTAATTTCAAGGAAGACCATCTCCTGTTTTATATCAGTAACAAACAAAGCCGTAAGGGCATAGCTGTTTCAACATTTCAAAAATTCTTTGGATTATTGGAATTTTTTTATAATTTACATAATTTTAGATATTGAATATTGTAATATTTCAGTATTCTAATGATATTTCATTATACAGTAAACTTCATAACAATACGAACATTGGAGAAACTTTGGCCACGCCTATTTAAACTACTTACATATTAGTTAGAATGACACAGAGATCTATGGGTGTTTTAGATGAAAAAATATGGTGGTATAATTTCCGCCCTCCCTTAGTGCTTTGACCAAACAAAACAATTTCTTTCGTACGAAAGAGCCTTGAAAACTTTTAATTTTAACAGATAAGAATAAACAGATGGTCAAAGGAATTTGACATCTCATTCTATTATTCATGGAACATCTGTTTAAACAAAGAAGGGACTATCCTCAGGACATTATTCTTTCACACAACAATCTTCATTCGATTAATTGGTAATTATAGCATTAATTCGAGTAAGTCAATCAACTAAAACAAACATGAAATAAGTTGAACTAAATTGATGTATTAAAAAAAAAAGATTCTAATTGAATTATTAAGTTAGACAAATAAAGAAATATTTAATGTTGACGAATTGTTACTAATTAATAAGAGTAATGAGTAACATGATTTTCATTAGAATGGATTAGATAATTTTTCAAGCATTTTCATTTTCAAATCTCTTTTCTCTGTTTACAATGCGTTCTCATAAAGGTACAATAAATCAGCTAAATTTATCGATAGAAGAATTATTTATTAATTTTACAAATACAATAGGTAAATTAATTAATTGAAAAAAGGAAAAAAATGACAAAAAGTAATAATGATATACAAATGTTCATCTAATATTTACAAACAATAATAAAATTATAAGTTAAATAAATAAATAAATTATGAAACAATTGTTTTTAATCATAGCCAATATTGTCTTTAACAAATACTTCCATTTTAATTAAATAATAACGGTAGATAACAAGGGTACAACAGAAACAGCACTTGTTATTTACCTGGAGACAGGATGAGAACAAACTACATTTTGAACAATAGGGTAGTTTTACAACACTTTCAACAAAATATTCAATAGGTAAGAGTAATATGAGGCATTTAAAGGGTAATATAATTGGAAATTGGCAATTTATAAATGTGGAATTTGTTGTGTGAAAGAATAATGTCCTGAGGATAGTCCCTTCTTTGTTTAAACAGATGTTCCATGAATAATAGAATGAGATGTCAAATTCCTTTGACCATCTGTTTATTCTTATCTGTTAAAATTAAAAGTTTTCAAGGCTCTTTCGTACGAAAGAAATTGTTTTGTTTGGTCAAAGCACTAAGGGAGGGCGGAAATTATACCACCATATTTTTTCATCTAAAACACCCATAGATCTCTGTCTCATTCTAACTAATATGTAAGTAGTTTAAATAGGCGTGGCCAAAGTTTCTCCTATGTTCGTATTGTTATGAAGTTTACTGTATAGTTAACATAACGAATGTCGTTTCATTTCTTGATTTTCGTGTAGAATACTTTTTATAAACTCTTAATCAATATTGTCTAGGTCGACGGGCAATTTTCCAAAGTTAACTGCCATATTTTTATGTTGTTCTCAACAACAATGACAAGTTTTTCTTGTTTTCCTCCACCTACACTATAACCATTATATACAGTTGAGTATAAAAAACGATGCCATCGAAAGATTGCAACAAACACCGAGAACATTTATATATTGTTATAAAAGTCACAAACCTTTCTAGAACAGTTCTGCTTTCTGCCCATATTTCTGTCGGTGCAACATGTTTTTGCCACCCCCGTAAACTCTATGAATCATTTGACGCAAAGTCCCATATAACATACGATATTTCATGAAAATACTAGTCCTATTTTATCCGACTGGTTTTTCCACTATGTTACGCTATAATATTTGTTTGATGTCCCCTGTTGGACACGAAAAGGAAAATTGTTTCATTTTTTGCTTCCACACATCACTAACAGATATCATTCTCTCTCTCTCTCTATCTATCTCTATTTTTATCACCTTGTGTAAGTTAAATAAAAGGCGATCACCATTTGGCTCTCTTTCAAAGATAAACACTCAAAAACTAAAACTTAAAATTACACATAGCCGCTTTTACCTGAATTTATCAAACAATTCCAACGAATTTAAATGGCCTAATTTGCACATGACCTTTACCTTCTTCCACATTAAAAGTTCACTGGGGATAATATTTTAACGGTTTTTTTTTTATTATTATTCTGTAGCAGCAGACGCTAGACCAGAAAAAACCGACACTCAAAGCAGCAGCTCTTGTAGGTTTTATTGGCTGGCTAAAAGTTTCTATTATAATTTCACCATAAGATCACATTGATCGTGATAATGTCAAGTTCGGATAAAAAAAATATAAACACTCTACGCGTCTAGTTTTTAAAAGAAGCAATAATTTGTTTATTAGAAATTCAGGCCACGTTTACAACGAATTTCTTGAATCTATCGTAAAATGTCAACGATTTTAAGTTATCTTGAATGTACGGTCGTCTGAGCAACAAATAGGGATAAAAATATCGCTTAAAATACGGATTAAACGAATTAGATCGAAAATTGAGAGTTTTTTAATTATTTTAAAAGGTATAATTTCGCATGTAGACCTCTTCGCAATATTTCCGATTTGTGTAACTTTCTTGAAAATGTTTTCATTACAGTAGGATGATACGCAAGAGCGCGTAATTTTCAGCTACAGCAATTTTGTGTTTGAATTTATTTTTTAATATCAAACAACTTTTCAATAGAATCCTATTCTGTAGTAGAGTTTATAATTTTTCTCATTTTCAACAAGCTTAAACGAATTTTTGAAAACAAGTAGAAAGTTGTATTGCCAATGTAAATAATAAAGTATTCTCATCAAGATTGTGTCATGTTATACAGTTGAACAATATTTCGTGATTTACCCATGTAAAATACGTTACAATTTTTTATTTTATTTCACAAAACTATATTCTGCTTGAACAATGGTGATTTATTGTAAAAATTGCTGTGTCATGCCGTTCAAAATCGATAATTTTGATAAAAACTTTCAATATGTCCCAAAATTTCTGATAAGTGAATAGATTGCTTGCAATCATTTTAGTTTCTTTCAAGCATTACTTGCAGTAAAATAGTAAACGTCGTACGTGTTCCTTGTAGATAAGAATTTTGTTTGAATTGAGTTATGCGGGATGTCGTACAATAAAACGAACATGCATCCATTCCAAATTGAAGAAATTCTCTCTATGTACACACATACACACATGGTATTGGTGGAAATTTTCCAAATTGTTCTGATTCATTAGAACGCAAAGCGATCAGCATGGTTTCACAAACGATATGTTTATCGAGAATTGATGAATACATCAGGCTTATTTACGTTTAGATATAGCCTAATTGTCTACGATTCTCTGGTATAATTCGTAATAATACTGGCACAAACGGTATCTCTCGTCCAGAGATTTCTCACATCTGAAAACCAGATAAGAACTTATTGAGGGTGGTGGGAAATCGTCCGGTATGTTAGCCAAATCTGCACTGGGTTTGAACAGATAACTAAGACATGAATCTATATACAGTCCAATGGGATTTCCAACGGGTCAGCAAATCGCAATAAATTATATATTTACCGGACCAGTTCATCCCATCTATTTTATAATCTTTGCGGTTTTAGTCGCAATAACGATGTCCAAGATTCAGTGTGTAACAATTAAGTTTCAGGCGAATTTCGTATCTTTTGAATTCGAATTCACTACCAATCAGATTATATGTGTGTGTTTTTATTTTAAAAATAGTGTATTCCATTTGAATTTTCCAGTCAAACTGTCTTAATCAGTACAAGTTTTCCGGTTGATCTAATCGAGTACACCACCGTATCGTAACGGCAACATAAGTAACTGTTCACTGTCACCAATTGACAGGTCAACATTCCTCAACTAGGGGTGATGTATCTTATAAAGAAACAAAAATATCCGCCTAAAATTGTTGAGATTTTGTCGTTTCATAATACGCTCTAATACACACACACACATACAATTTCTTTACGCGTATACTCTATTGATAAAATTCCTCGGTGAAGTTCACAGTACATTTATTTTGAAATTACGACACGACAAAGACTTGCCAAGACTGTATAAATTTCATTGAAAATTGTTAAAGTTTGAAACTGTAATGATGTGTAAAAATGAGCGAGGTGTCTGTTTACGAATATAATAATAGTGGCATGCCCGCGGCGGGGTATTCTTTTCATACTATACACCCACCCCTAGATTCTAGGATCATCGATACAAGTCTATTGTTTCTTTTTTGTTGTGTGTTTTATTGTCGTCTTCAATGTATATAAAGCTTTCTCTCTTGCACTTTATTTTCTGGAAGCTTTAAATGTGTAATCGTACATATTAGCAAGTTTAAGTGCGCTTGATTGTAAAAAGGAAACAAGGAGAAGTGTACGTTGATGGTCGTTGAGAGATCGCAACCAAATGTACTTTACGCTTATCAATTCACTGTCATAAAATTTAAAAACACACCTTATTTTGAATGTGTTCAGAATTTATCGATAGCTGATGAGAATAAGTAAATATAGACAAATTATATTTGAAAATGGATGCGTGTAATCTAGAAGAAGAAGAAGAGACGTAGATGATAAGCGTCGAAAGTACGGTTATTTCTCATCCATTCTATTCCTGATACAAGAGACACAAATCTCTAATAAGAACCACCGTTACCACTAACTTGTTTTATTATGTTTGTTAAACTTTTACGCCAGATTAACAAAAGTTATTTAAACAAAACTGGATGACAATTTCGCAACCCCTTTGGATAATACAATGAATAATTATCAGGTCTTGTAATTATTAATTTGAGGTTTGTTGTGAGAACAAAATGAAATTATGTTTGCCTTTGGATGTCATCTGAAGAAATTGTTGGTATATTATTAAATTGCCTTTGTGGTTTTTCGTAATGGGAAATAATTGGCGAGCAACAATAATAAAATTGTGAATACAATGGAAATTTATCGTGATACAATAACAAAGTCAAACGATATTTTAACAATCAGATGGTTTTCTTTTTTTTTTATTTCCCTTACTGTCCATTATTTGTAACATTCGCTATTATTGTTAGTATAGAAAGCACACCAATCTCGACTCCTTTTCAAATACATCATCCTTTTATCGTGATATCTGTCGGTTACACTGTCATATTGAATAAATTCCTTTCAACATATTTTGACAAGGAACGTGAATCAGATCGTAAATTGAACGTATCTACATATCTATAGACAATGTGTTTCGGAAAAAAAATTATATTGCGTCAACAAACTGAAAAACTTTTCTGGTTTGTCACGGTTTGTGTATTGCAGACTTTTTCTTTTTTTTTAAATATTAGAAATAGTTGGTAATATTGATTCACACCAAATACGGGTTAAAAATCAGTTAAAATTTATTCGTTATCCTTCCTGTAAATTGTTAGATGGTGCTCAAGGGAAATCAGGAAAAACTTCAATAACCTGCCGAGGGCGGAATCTAAATTGTAGCCTTTCTTTAAGTAGAAGGAAGGCTGTGGTGGTGGTGGCGGTTAACCGACAAACCACCACCATGGGATCGATAAATACGATTTAAGAATTAAAGTGATTCTTGTTTTTGTACTAAGCGCTTTTAACAGAACTCATTCAGTCTTAACTCGAATATTTTCAATGTTCTAATATTATTGTTTGGTGCCGAAAACATTTGCATTTTAACCAAGAAACAATAGTTTGCGGTAGCTATAGTAGAAGAAGTAAATAGGAACAATATTATGCACGTCTACAAGAAATTTAAATCCTTTATTCCTGCTTCTCTCCATCTCTTCTATGCTATTAAATCTACTAGAAAGGTCGATGTTGGTAAATAAATTTCGTTTAAGTACCGTTTGTGTGTCTGAATTTGGTTAATTTACCTAACAGCACACGAATATATCTATACGAAAACCTTAAGATATTACAAAATTGCATTTGTTAATTAGTTGCAGATTAACAAATCGGTTAATAATTGGATACTGTAAAGGATAATAAATGGATAAGCATTTATCTCAAAAATTTTCACGAAAGTCTAATGTGATTATGCTAGAATGTTTGCTATAAATCAGATAGTAGCAGTAATAAATCTCGAGTATGAGTCTAATTAATCCAGTTTACATAACTGGACCTGTGTAAGGAGTACAAGATAGATTTAGCAGTAGAGATGTTAATCTACTATTGTTTTTCGGCACAATTTCAACCTTAATTACATCAACTATAGACTGAATTGAATCTTATTGAATAATCCAACTTAAATTATGTTTTATTAGTAAAGCTACTATAACATTAAGCATATAAAATTACAGTTACCCATATTATGTTGTAGTATATAATTAAATTTCTAAAGGCTAATAACAGTAACTAGAACTTGTATGTAGACAAAAAGGACCAAGTTTCGTTTGAGTTTGATGAACGTAGATGGTCTCTATTGACTTTGTAACGTAAGACAGATAAGGGCTTAGTTAGGTAAAGTATTTGTGTTTTATTTGAGTTGATCCTTGACCAACATCGTTAAATTCACTAACATCGTCAACTTTGAAGTGTACACACATACATACACAAACACACTGATTTTATTACTGGAAGCGTATCTGATCCCATATTGATCCGATAACAATTTTCATCCCTATCGAAAAGTTGTTTTTTTTTTTGTATATTTTATTTAAAGTACCATGAGATATGCTCCACTAATTTAAGTCTACTATATAAATATTTTATACTCTGTTAGATTCTCTAGTGTATTGATTAAGGCAACAAATCATCAACAATTTTACTGACAAAGGAAAGTTTACTGTTTATGGAAAGGTGTGTAGAAGCATATAACTTCAAACTTTGAAGTGAATAAAGATTTATTATAGGTCTTTCTTTCGTTGGCAAAATATTCCATGATTTATACTTCAGTCAATGCACTAGAGAATATGACAGACGGTACAATGCTTTGATTCTTTTCTACCACAGAATAAAGATTTCAAAATAAATAAAAAATAATTAGTACCAATTGTTCTTAGTCGATTAATTTTGCACACAAGTCTTGCTATCAATAATTCTGTAAACAATCATGTTTTTCTACATACACTGATAATAATAATTGAACAAAGAACAAATGATGTTTCCTTCTAGATTTACTATTTACAAATTTTTGATGTCCAAATTTTGTAAGAGATTTATTAAAATTCAACTCCAATGTTTTAGACTTATCTCCTCATTTAAGTAGTTCAATTTCCAAAATAGATATCATATGTATGTTTTGAGTTTTTTGGTTCAACTGATAATGAGGCAACCGTTTGAAGAGGTCTTAAGAACTGAAAGGTAATTTTAAACATCTAATCTGCTTCTTTGGAGATTTCTAATTTTATCTTCCTAATTATAACAGTGCTCCGATGAATGGAGTTGATGCTGTCTTAATTATCAGTTTTTAGTGATTTTTATTTTCGAATCTACGAACGAAGGGAATTCAGAGACTTTCAATCAATTTTAGAGCTGACAATTATCAGTCTAGTCTTCAAGAAATTTTCATTCTAAATCATCCAGGCACGTACTTTGGTTGATTTTTAAACTGAATATTTGACTCTTGTTCTATCTATTTTTTGGTGAATTGTGCTCTTGAGTCATGGAAAGAAAACTATTTTCGTAGATATTGGTTTTGAGAGACATTTTCCTCCTAAAAGCTGAATTTTTAGCAAATTAGACTTTTCGATTGTAAGAAGTCAGTTTGAGCACTTTTAATCGATTTTCAAGCAGAACTCGCGACTTTTGTGTACATTTCAATGAATCCTCTCTCCAAAAGCAAACTCAAATCGCCCTTCAGGTATAGTACATTAGGCCCATAAATCGTAACTCCTTCAATCCTTATATTTAGAAGAATAATTAGTTACTAGTCTAGTTTAGAAATTTTTTACTTTGGGATGGAGTGTAACCGATAATTTTCTAGAAAGTTACCTCATTTTAGATTAGGTCTTTAGCATTAAAGCTTACATTTATCATTCCGTACAAATTAGAAAAATTGGTAATTTTGTACTTTACAATTGCGAAATTCTACCATTACACAGACTTTTTGCAAAGACCGATAAATGTCAAATTCAATTTATTCGTTCCCACTTTAAAAAGCGTTCCGATTGAAATTTGTGTAGATGTAGCATGAAAAGCTGTCTTCGTCAGAACGAATGATATATTGATTGGTTAAACTTTTGTTCAATTATGAAATTTACATTGTATCGAAACATAGTCAAATGTATACAATTATATAGTCCACATCCATAGTGCTTTGGTTTTAATATTGATTATTCAAAGTTCAGAAACTAGAAACTATAGAAAGTATTTTGTTTGATATCATTTAAACTTCAACATCAAAGGAATAATTGTTGTATTGTATTGTCAGAACAGTCATTATTGACGAGTATTTGTATACCTGTCACAACTTATTTGTAGTTCATTATATTTTATTTATCAATATTATTATCTTCTATATATTTTATATGTTACAGTACTAACATAATAATCGTTATTTAGTATCACTGAAATTCTAATTTTCTCTACAAGATAATGGAAATTGTGGACATTACAATTTTACAACAACACCAGGATTTTATGGGTTGAAATTTGTGGTTTTCGTTAGACTAGTACGATCTCTGTAATTTACATCAAAAAGTCATTTTATGTTAATTGTTGCCTTGTCGTCTGACACTGTTACTGAACATTTCAATGAAAAAGAACTTGAATTATTCCATCTGTGTAATGACAATTTAAAGTCAAATAACATCTTCAATTGTATATAGAAATAGGTTGTGATGGCTAGAATAGGTACATACATAGTCCCCAAATGGCTGTTTTCAACACAACAATGCACATATTGACCTACGTTACGGTTAATATTAAATACGTTTCACTTGAATTCCAATGGGAGCGGTAATGTTGAGTTACATTTAGTAACCGGCGGTCAAATAATATAGCGATAGCCACAGCTATACAGACAATAACAACAACAACAACAACAAAAGCAGTAGATGCCGTTAATTAATTAATATGCTTAAATTCGGTGCGAATCAGATTTTGTTGTGGAAAGTTTTATAAAAATTCAAATTTATGAAAAATCTGTTGATGGTACTTACCATAAAAAAATTATTAAAAATTCTCTAATATTTTTCTACTTTATTTGTCCAGGATTCTATACATATTTTAATATCGAAAATTTCACATTTTGCTTTGAATTTATCGAAAATCCGGAGATTTTTAGAATAATTAAGCGTAAACTAATTAATGCAAATCTATCTGAACTCAATTTTAATCTCTTGCAAATAAAATTTAGCAATTCCAACAGTGTACACAATGAGAAAAGGCATTTGTGAATAATTTCAAATGCAATGAATCTACAGGAATAACTGTCTCTTAGAATCGGTTATTATGTATGTTATGTATATAACAAAAGCAATATCTGTATTTGTATTGGTTTTCTAAAGTGCATTTGTTGAATGTATACGGTGTGGCCAGATTGCATCTGAACCATCTTACCATTGGGGGTTATTTTCCAGAATGCCCACGAGATTGCTGATTTTATTTGCACTCAACGTTATACTATACTATGCTGAAACTTGAAATTATTAGATTTTCAACTGAAATCTAGACATATGGGAGACATTATTGTGCATTACTCTGTGTTTGGAATAGTGGAAAATTTTATTTTCTTTCTAAAACGGAAAACGAATATGCATCCCATCTGCTGGTAGTATCATGTTCATAGACTAGCAAAATATATTAAGAGATTATTTTGTGTACTTTGTATAATAGGTAGATAGAATTCGCTTTGGGAATATTTTATATTTCTATAAAAAATATAGTAAATTGATTTAGGAGTATTCTTTAATATTGGCGTTATAAAATAAATTACAATGGTCACCCGCCTAAAAGAAATGAGTGTTAAAGGGATGTAACCATCTGTGAATGTGTACACCGATGGGAATGCAATTACATTCCAATATTTGATGTATCAAAGCGACACAGAGAAATGGACAGGTTACAATGAAAATTGGAATTTCGCCTCTAGAACAAGCCAATCATTCAAAAAGACAATTACTTTTTTCGTCCACATTAAACGCTGTACAATTTCCATCTGAAACGTTTCCTGTATTATTCGTAAATTCCTTTTTACTACTACTAGAACGTAACTATTATACATGTTCACTATTCGCTTCATTTTTTCTTCTCTTTACCTCCCGGTTCGTTGTTGTTGTTATTGTTGTGTGTATGTGTGTCAAGAATGTAATGCTTTCAAAATTGTTGAGTTGTATCAAACTCGTAAATCTTTTCGTTGGTTTTGCCATCATAATACAACGGATTCCGCTTCACAAAATGCAATGTCCATCGGGAAGTATACGTAAGGATAATGCAAACAAGAATATACCGTCGCCGTTGGCTTTGAGAGAAGCACGACTATTACGTATTATAAAATTCCGATCTGATATTTTTATAGCGACCCATAAGTATCTTTATTTTATGGCGTTTGTCTTTAGGGAGACGTTGGTTTCTTTCATTTTGAATCATATTGTTGGTTAATTTTTGATGGTGAATTGTGCTCCCATTGGATAGCAATTCACAATTGTAATTTATTAAAAAAGCCATCGTTTTTTTCTATTAATATCTATCCTGTGTAGTCTATTGAATTGTCTCTATATACCAGAATCTAATTTTATTGTTTTCAAATGATGAATTGTTTAGCTATCGCTTACAATCAACGGTTGGTTCCTAAATTATCATCACCATAATTTGTTAAAATGCTTTCATCTAAATTGGATCGTCCTATAACCGGTTATTAATAACAATTTAACTGTAATTTTCTAGAGTGTCACTGTAAATTTCAAATAGCATTCAACTAAACATCATCTGATATCGTTCATAAGTGGACGTCATATACACACATATAAACATCGACACTTTATAGTGAATTCATGAATAGGATGCAATGAAAAAGATTTAATGCATCCATCTTCAAGAATATGCGGTTTGTTGTGGAATAGAGTTTGAAAGTACGACAATCTGTCCCATCGTTGTTGAGGAGGTATCTTTAATTGACGCTTGCTAATAATAGAGTTTAATGGTTGTGACGAGTAAGTGATTGTATCGATCCAACTCTGGTATAATGGAATAGCTTGAATTATTACATCTACATGGTTAATTAAATTACTAGTGCTAATGAGAAATCCACAAATGTGATTCATAATCAAACAACTAACTAGAGTATGGTGGTTGGTCTGTACATGATATACACTTATCCATAAAATATTACATATTGAAATAATGTTGTGTGTAACCACTGTTCATATAGCCATTACCGAAAACCGATGCTACCTATAATCTAATACATGAACATTATTCTTTATATCCGTCAACCATCTGGTAAATTGCTTTAACCGTTCAACTGATTGAACTCTAAACACAACACAAAACAAATCCCTTTTATACGCTGTCAATACAATACGTATAACAAAATATTGTCTATCTACAATCGATTTAAGATTATAAAAGACGAAATCAAAGCAAGATTGATTGCCCCAGGAAATCTATAGAAATTTCTAACTATGATTAGTGCTAAAACATTTTGGAATTGTTTTGAAAATCGGAAAGAGTAGATGCTACACCCACTAAACCCACTTATCAAGATTTAAATCGAGATTGTTTTTGGTTTCTTAGACAGTCCTCGTCATCGTTTTACCCTCCTTGACGTGATGCTGGTATCAAATTGTAAGCTACAGGGTGTAATTTCATCGCCACTCTTCTAGAATATCTTAACAGTTCTCGAATGAGTTAAATGAGTGTGCAGCATTACAAAATCTTTCGACGTTTTTCAAATTTATTTAACCGCTAACAATCCTTTGGGGTACAAATCCGTACATATTCAACGATTATATCATACTAGAAATACTAATACGTTAAAGATGATGATAGTGATGATAATACATACAATAACTTAAAGTCGACTAGTCTCTTAATTTAATTCCTAGTAAAATTCAATCAAGTCGACCTAGATTAAATTAGTTACAAATGTATAATTTGACTAAAACTTGAACAGTCTTAGTAAGAAGAAAGACATAACGACGAACCTCCACTAGTACTAATTCTATTGGGATTTATGCAAAACCCTTAAATACTGATGCAAATTTAATACGTTCAGTTCAAAATCCTTGGAATCTTTACGTTTTCCGTCAATATAGTGCCTGGTATAAGCCGCTTATACGCAACGTGCCCCGATTATAACCCAAACCCATATTATTAATGTATAATCGAACTGGCTAACCATTTTTAAAGAAGTAATTGTGAGACTGTTTTCTTTGTAATTTTGGAAATTACAACGATCAACGCTACCATTCTACCACTATTAGTAAAATAGTAACCGACCTATGAAATAAATTGCCTACAACAACATTCCAACAAACGGTATAAATGTTTGTGCAAACGAAGGGACAAAAGGAATGTTGATTTAACCACGACAATTTATTTTCATACTATAGAAACATTAATGTTTGTATGTATATGTACATTGTTTGTGTGTGTATTGTGTTACAAGTTTTCGGTTGTGTTAGTTTGTTGGCAATTCTTGTGGAATAGTTGGAACCCTCTTTCGCTGAAATAAAGTAGCGGTTTCATATACGAAGAAAAGCAATACATTGTTCGATACGACAGCAATACACTTAAAATACAATCGTACTGTTATTTCAGATCAAGAAATATGTCGTCCAGCCAGATTTATTTGATCGCATAAGCTGAATGTTGGCGATCCCGAAAAGATATTAGTTTAAATTCTTGATAAATGGATATATGAAAAAAGGTCGGTTATTGGGCATATAGAATGATAGACATGTTGAAAATATTATAGATTTGAAACAGAAATCGGATTTTCAACTAGAAATGGATGATTACGATGGATAGCAAGTCGGATATATAATTTAATAAAAATTTATCGATACTATTACATGTATGTGTAATGATAATACAATAATAGTAATAAAAAAGTTAATAATTTGGTTCTCTTCTTCATATATTTGATACAAACTAGGATAGTAGAAAAAAATTAAATAAACACTTTCCCATTTTCACTTCAATCGAATTCAATCTATTGATATTGATAGATGGGCAATTTCCCACCTTGACTTTGTGACTTTGGCGCAACTTGTATATCCTAGAACATAAAAATCGGTCATTTCTCAATTGAGTATACGTGCTATATTTTTACGATATCGTAAAAGTAGTAAACTCCCCATTTTTTTTTCTTCAACATCTATATAATTTTAGTGAAAATGAAATCTCACCTGAATGTATTGTTGAGTGGGCCGGGCAAACTGTGGATCAGGTTTTGGAATTTTCACTACAATATCAGTCGGTTGTCGTGTAACCTACAAACACTCATACAATTTATTTACTTTCAAACTCTCGATTTATACACACACACACACACACACACCTCAGCTTTGAAGCCTTCTTTCGGGTCAGCTGTATATGTTACAGTTCGTATATATCCATCGGAATCAACAACGGAATAACTGCCAGTAATTTTATTCCCTTCTCGTTGTTCTTTACGATTTTGGTAGTTTGTGTATTGGTCGTCGTTAACATCAAAACCGAATTGATATGAAGGATTCGGCTGGAAATGGAAGAACATACGATAATACTCTGTATGATATAACTTTGACTGTAATTAATCTATTGCTCCCTATCTTCTTGAATTCGATGTGGAATTATTGATCATTCAAGATTCTCTCTCTCACCACTTCGATCACGACCAATTCAAATTAATTTGAAGCTTGTAAATTCCTTAATTGTTAATGTGACATTTCAGACGGATTGAAACCAATTGAGGCATAGTTATGAGTAGTTATAACCGTGATACAGGTATGCAAAGCAATAGTTTAGTAAGTTGAAATCAAGTTGAACTAATTGAATATTACAATGAACAAACGAACAAGTCCTTATCAAATTCGAAAGCGAATTGTTTATACCTATAATTTATAAAGTCATTGACCGTCATGTCAATTTCGATAAAACGTAGGTATCTTGCGTTTTTTTTTTGCTCTCTCTTAAACGAATGTATATCGGAAATTGTATTGTCAGTTTCGAGATGTATTGATGATGATGGTAGACAATTGCAAAATTTGAAAGCAACAATTCCTTATGAGAAACGATACAGTTCGAATAAACTATTGTTGATTCAGTTTGATACAAGTTAATGGCTGTATCGAAATTGTGAAAGGTAGTAGTAGTAGTAATAGGTGATATACTTTCACCAAACACCCTCGCAATGTTTTTGTAACGATAAAAAGTCGTTCAACTTTAAATGGATGTGAGAATAAAAATCCTCCACTAATCAACTTCAAAGCAATCGACTGGAACTACATAATAATTATAGTTTGTTCTGGTCTATTAACTTTGATATGTGGAGAAAATTTAACTTATTGCTTATTTTGAATACAATCACTTACATCGTAGTCCTCCGGTTCAGCTTCCTGTTGTTGAGGTTGTTTTTGTTGTTGTTGTTGTTGTTGTTGTTGTTGTCGATAACCTGATGCTATTAAAGGTCGAGTATACTTCGGTTGGCTTTGCAGTAACGTCAAATAGTGAGGTTGTTGAGTGATTTGAGGAGCAGTTGGCGTTTCTAATTTAGCTGGCGATTGATTTTGACGTTGTGCAGCTTGTATATGTTGTAAATACAATGGAGTTTGAGCTAATTTTTGTATCTGTCCATCCGGAATCAATCTTATCAATATTTTTTAATTAAAATTTTAAATGATTACTACCTGATCGTCTATGTTGGTTGTATATAAGTTTGGTTGAATGGGTTGTTTGATTTGTGTAGAATATTTTTGGAGACCGTTTCCTTTATCCGTTTCATAAACTGGTCTTGTTTGTTGTTGTTGGGCAATCGATGAGGTATATTGTGGTTGCACATAGGTTTGTGGTTCTGGTCGATATTGTATATTAGGTATATTTTGAGCACCAATATATTGACTATTTGAATAAACAGGTTGAGTAACGGGTACAGCTACAATTCCATAAAGCACAACAGACAATAATACTACACCGTATATTAGATCCATACTGTTTACCACCTTTAGTATATTTTATACACGGCAAATGTTGAATATAAGGTGGTAACAAGTGCAGATTATTACTAGTATTTATATGTTTGTTCGCCCTACTACAGCTACAAAGGAAACTTTCATACTTGTAGAGAAAGGAGTTGCGCAACAATCTATCCTACTACAGCTGTATACAATCGGTATATAAATTTGTAAAATATAGCGTGAGGTTTTTTCTTCCAATTAAATTAATTCATTTCAACCTATAATAGTTATAGCAATAATAATAGTAGTACTAGTTGGTTGTCTCATAATGAAAAACATTCATGCAACAATTAAATTACACACGAAATCAAATTAACGGAGGGAAAAAATTGCAATATAAATCTATGAAATGTTAACGGTAGCACGAACGTCGTAAAATGAAAGTTTTGATGATACAAAAGATTCTCATAGCCTCTTCATAATCAAAGTTATCCCGACTTTTATGAGCGTCTGTTTAAACACTTCATCCCCATTGTTTTGTGCTTTTTAAACTTTTCGGTTGTGTTTTTTTTTGCCAATTTACCCAGAAGCTGTTTAGACGCTTTTCCATATACAGACGGTGTAAATTAGAGTTGTTGTAATGTTCGCAGTTTGAGACGGCGACAACAACAAAAGGAAACCGCATAATCATCCAATAAAAGGTAAACGTGACGATCGCGAACATTGCCATAAGAGAACTACTACAATACGTGTACTTGAAAAGGCCCATTGTCGATCGGTTAATTTGAGCTTTTGCTCGAAACACATCTATATAATGCCTTTGAGAATAGAATATATTGAGATGCTGTTGGGAATAACAAGCCGTTTGAAGCCTATAAATTCAAATAAGTTGAACAAGAAGATAACTACATGACAAAAATAGCAAATGATGGTATTTTTTCATGGTTCAAATAAAGTTTTATATACATGTACCTATGTATGTTTGGAAATCAAATAAGCATAGTAGAATAGAAATTTTGGAATCGTGATAGTATAAAGCATGAGAAGCACAATATGATTTAAGTTGTGTGTTATAAAGGATAAGAACTTTGACATAGAAATTCAATTTTCAAGGAAATACGTAGACATCTTTCGTTTTCATTCAAGCTGTATATAGCATAGGCTTTGTAGCTCACTGGAAAAGAAATGGATTTAATAACCCATCAAAGTCTCGGAAAAGTGATGAAGGACTTTGATAATCGCACGACTATTTTTAACGCTTCTATTCAACAACTGTCTCTCTGTAAAATATACGACAAAACAAGATTGAAAATTAACCATAAAAAATAATTTGGGGAAACTAAAGTTGTAATAATCATAAACATCATCAGTATACACATTTGCATCTGCCACCAGTTGGTTGGTAATAGCACCGTAAAATAAGTGACGCGGATGTAGCCTGAAACGAAAACAATAATCCAGAATGGACAGCTTCATTATTCAACCCTCCGGAATTCCATAAATTCAAAAAGAACGTTACTATATTTCGATGACAGAGAGAAATATATAGATAGAGAGCAAAGAGATAGAGAGGAGGTGGAGGGGAATTTCATTTATCAGTCAAAAATTAAAATTTACCGTGTAGAAACTGCAAAGTTTTTCAATCAACATTCCGAAAAGAGTTTTTTTATAGCTGCGAACTCGCTTTGAAAGAATTATTCTTTCGTAGGATCCATTCAATAAAAAAACGCAATTTTTTCTTTGTTTATTCAAACCGATTATTATTTTTTTGATGCTCACACACACACACTTTCCTTTATTGGCATTCTTAAGGAGTTAGCAGTAATTTTATAATGATAATCTCATATTTTGTGGCTTAATTGATGAAAGAATGACTGAGAATGAATGTCGACTCTTTAACAAATTTTCTTTAATTAAACGCTTTACGCTGCGGCTAATTAATGTTTATTTTATCGTTGATAAACGATGTAATTTAATTATTCACTCGATATCTCATCCTGGACGATGTTTAGAAACGTTCCAGGGTTTCGCTATATACCCCATTCCCTTATAAACATATCACCAGTTAATTTATAGCATCGCTTTCGCGGCAACTGAACAGAATTCTAATTAGACTAAAAATAATCGAATGCCCGTTTAAATTTTTAATGGGATATTCGCTACTGAAATTCATCATTCCTACTTCAATCGTAGATAACATCATTTTTAAATTCTTTAGATTCTTTAAATATAGATTTGATTCTTACATGTTTTATTTGGTGTCTTTTTTTTCTTCAAATATATCATAGCGTTATTTGACGGCAATACCCTCAAACAACTTACAAAACTTCTCTACCATCCTTGTTGGATGGGGGCGTTGTTCAAGTGCAAAGTGATTTTTCAACATCATTCGTTGGCAGAGGGTGTTGCTTAAAAGGCAAACCATGTTGAGAAAACATTCAGAGTTTTTAAAATTGAAATCAACTACAGACCTTATTCTCTATCAGAACGTATACATCGACCATCTTTTATGGGCGACACGACGTGAAAAAAGTTATTGTAGTGATTTTTTCTGTTTACATAATTGATTAAGATAGAATTTCGTTTAACCTACACTATCTAAATTGTTACATAAACTACGAATTATGTAGAAAATCAAGTCTATTTATTAATTTTTGGTTTATAAACTTTGCATAATAATTTTTGATGATAGCTTATTGTTTGTTGTAGTTTGATGGTTGATAGATCATAACAAAAACTGTCAATTGCAGTCTTTTCATTTTCGAATCACATTTAATTGAATCACAACTTTAAATCGTAACTCCATACCCGTGCAAATATTGATCGACCTTTGTGTTTACCATATTGTGTAACCATGCAATTCGTTAATTCTACTAGTTCTGGTGAAAGCAATTGTAGACTACCGTTGTCTGTCATTAGATGACTACAAACTGTATCTGTGGAATTTCAAATAAATTACAAGAGGGCATTACACTAATTACAAACCACCTAACATTGTTATTAAGTAATTTAGATTAACGTACATCACAATAAGGATCTATGTTAGCTTTTAAATTCTACTTTGCAACATTTTTTTTCTTTAGAAAATTCAATTACTAGTTGTATGAAACTTACATATAGAGAACGTAATTCATTGTGTCTTGTAAAATTGGATGGTTTTATTTTATAAGAAACAAGTCGTACAAGTTGCCAGCAATTCAAATAGAATTATGGTGAAAGTTTAGCCACTACTGTAAGACAGTTTTGTAGTGTAAAGGATCGAAATTGATAAATCTGTAACACATTGAGAAAAACTATAGTACGTTAAGTGTACATGAATAAAGAAAACTGTGAATCTCTTTAGGAGCTTTAAAGCAGCACACCGGATGGGTTTTAGTTCGTGCAGAAACGTCTTGTGGACGCAATCAGGATTTGTGTTTAAAAGCAGAACATTTTCGTAAAACTACCAGGTCCAGTCGGTAGGTATTGAAAATCACTGAACCAAACACCGTCGATGCGGACAGGACGTACTATTACCACCACTCGAACATGGGACCAAAGTGGTGAACATAAACACGCACAGATCCCTATCTACATTTACACTGTCCATATAGAATCCATTAATTTATTTTATAGGAAGCAAGGAAAAAAGCGTTAAAATGTCCACAAAGTGTTGCTAATCCATTTCAAAACGCAGGCCGTCGTTTATAATTGTTTTTGTCCCTCTCTTTCTCTTTGTGATTGATAAAATTTAATTGTTTGTTTTGCTATTATTACCACCTACTCTATCAAGTGAACATTCCCAATTTTTTTTTCAATTTCTTCCAAACTCTCTATCGTGTTTAAGTAAATTGATTTGTTGATCACCATCGACGTCCTTGTTGTATCACCAAAATAAACGTTGTTTACACACCTCTTTAACAAAACAATCACGGTTTTAGTAATTACGTTTCACATAGTGGTGTGTTTTATTTGTGGGGGGAATATAAGCCAACAAAATAATACGAAAAACCAAATTCCAATTTCAGGTTGCACACATTTATGTTTCAGATGACATCTATTTCAAATATTCATTAAAATAAATGTAAAGTTCGTTAGGATATTGTGTCTAGTTGAAGTTTATAAAAGCACTTGTCATCCAAAAAGTTGTTAGAAAGAAACTTGAGGTTATTGTACACTACAAACACAAGTTCTTTTGTTTCCATTGTGATTGTTTCGGTATACGATCACCACTTTCTGTTCTAGACAGTTTCCCAGTTCGAAACGAAAGCTCTACTTCATTTCCCATTATTGTTACATACCAATCACATTTACAAGCGTACCTACATTCCAAATTGCAACGTCTGATATGAATAGATCCTCAATGCTAATAAATTTGTCAGAAATAACATCTACATACATGCATATCTACTTTAATGAGAACATTGTAGATTACAAAACAAACTGTCAAATTTTAACTGTTATCATATAACTATGAGACGAGAAACAAAAGATAGGGGGAAAAAGGCAAGAAATAACTACAGTTAGTGTTTCCTTATCAGTGCACCGGAAATTTTACTATAGAAACTGTAAAGTTTAAAACTTTAACAACTTATCTATGTTCTGCTTTCGACAATCTCCACAAGTTTCTAATAGCGTGTTGTTTTCTATGCCAAGTTAAACAGTGAGCTCATTTATATTCTAGACCATTTTTATCGATATGTTACAGATCAATATAAATTTTACTTTTTTTCCTTGTAAGATTATTACAGTTTCCGGCGAGATATTCAAAAATAAACGATTGTTCCAGAATTCCTTATTATTTTGTTAAAATGAAAAACACTTAAATGGGATTACTTGATTAAAGTTTTAAATTTAAGTAAAAAGTTTCCAATCAAAAACGCTACAATATTGTTTTTTTTTTTTGTAAATCGAATTTCTTTGTCAAGATAATGCGGGATATAAAGCCGTTAAATTCGATATAGTCGTCTTATTCTTTACCAGTTTATATTTTCGTATTTAGGTACCTACCCTCTTTGATTATATATGTATAACTATATACTTGAAACTTTTATAATCACAGAAAAACTTTGAAAGCTTTACCCCATTGTGGCAATAAAACAGCTTTTCTACCTCATAAAGAGAATGTATTTCGTTTTAATCTTATGGACTATGAGTTACAGTCTTCAATCATAACAAGAAACTAAATAAATTGAAAAGTGGTGGATATAGAAAACAAAAAAAAAACACGACTCGACGGCGTGGATCTACCTATAAAAAGAAATTTCAATTTATGAATAGACAAAAAGGACGCATTTAGATGTACTTAGATCAAAGAAATTTTTCTGTATAAGTCTTTATTCTACCACCATCAAACTAGAGATAATCATTCATATAGCTCTAGCTACAGTACGGAAATACAGTCTGAAAACGTAATCCGGATGAATCAAGTCGGAAAAATAACTCGCAAGTTTTACAGCCCAACAGCGGCAATTGTAGACGTATACCAACCCCCTCACCATCATCACCATCATCGAGATAAGTAAACTAAAGTTATTATCTTGCTCCATTATTCTTGTTCACCACCATCACGTAAAGAAAAAGAAATAATACTAAAGACTATTGTCATCTTTGCTGTGCCGTATCGTATTTCGAAACAATGTACTGTTGTTCTGGATTTCTTTTCCAACCAAAATGATCATTGTATTGTTTAATCTATAAAGAAGTGTATTAGATTAAAGCCTCTTCTATTATATTATTATACTATATAGCTTTTTTATTATGTTGTAATATTATAGAAATATAGTAGTTGGCAACAATAAGAGGAGATTAACTGTTTTATATTTGATAAACACGTTACGAAATTGACTTGATAATAAAATCACATTGCTCATTATCTACAGGCACGATTTTGTTGCAAGTTAACTATCATGGCTCTAGTTGCATTGTAAAATCTTGGTAATTATATACAACGTTAAATTTACAACATAATCTCTAAAACAAAGTTAGACGAAACTAGTAATCTAGATCTAGCTTGGCTGTATTATCAAATCAGTATTTCACTTTTATTAAAACCTGTTACTTCAACATAGTACTCTTATTATTATTATTATTATTATTAGTATTATTATTATTGTTTCATATTGTTGAGAAAGATAAATATCAAAACTTCATTAACAAATATATTAAAACGGGTACACATGTGGTCCTTCAACACATTCAACACATCTCTTGCTCATCTGAACACAGTTTAATTAGTTAAATTTTATCAAGTGTTATAATAATATTATTGTGTTTTTCATTGTAGTCGCTGTATAGTTGAATGTAGTGAGAGAAACTAATGATGGCTTAATTGTTGAATATAAAGATTAAATCTTATTAAATTTCACTAAATGTACTTTTAATTGCCCAGCCATCTGGTTATTTTTCGATAATTATAGGCCGACTACATTGTAAACACCATCCTAAACTAAAAATGTGTCATTTTTAGTGAATTAATAGCAACTTTGGAAAGTAATAGAACAATAAAAGAAGCGAACAACACTTTCTCTCATGGTCAATAAGCAGAAAGGATATAAACGTTAATCTATAGGATTCGCACATTTATGTAGAAACTTAATAATTAAAAGACAGTCTGTATATGCGTATAAATCCATATTGTTATTATTCCCTGTTACTACAATACAGTATGCATATTAATAAACCTTGTAGAAGTCTTGTTATCTTGTCATAGTATAATTCGACTATCTTAACACAGAATCTTTGGGGATGTAATGCAAAAAAACTTACGCATCTACTAGGTAAAATAATATAAGCAATAAATTCTAGTAGATCATACCGATAATCATTTTAGTATAAATAAAACGACTTCTGCCATTGTATCAAATGCAGTTTACGCAGTGAATACACTTGGTTTATAAACTCAGTTTACTAGTTAGCTAGTGAACAGACAGTTAGTTCTCTAGTTGAGATTGTTAATGGAATTCAAGATTGGAATTCATTACAAAATATACAAGTTTCATTGTTAATAAAATTGGATTTAAAACGAGACAGATTGTTGGCGAATAATTCAATAAAATGCACTAGTTCAACTAGTTGAATATTATTGAGAAAACTCTACTAATTATAATTCCATTATAATTAGCTTATTTTTTTTATACAAAAAAATTGTATCGTGTTTTCTATATTGTTTAATTAACATAAATAATTTATTAATTGTTATTGGAAAAGTGTTGAATTTCTTTCCACTATGACGACAGTAATTGCGTTATCCAATTCGGTGCAAAATTGCTGCTTGTTATCAGAATTGGATTAAGTGAATCCAATGACACTTATAGCAAGGTTTATAGTAGAGTAGTGTACAATCCAATTCGATTCTACATTTAACCCCCATTTCCGTTCATGTGATGATATTTGTTTACCAACACGAACGTGGGACAATAGTATATAACTATGTTACACTAACAAATAAACCAAATAAACCAATGAGGTCAAAGCTTCCAACTTTGATAATTTTTGGTATATAAGTAGTTCATTCTATGCATGTCTTGTCATTTATACTAAAATTTAAGGGAGATAATGGGGCTGGAAGTTAACCCAGCAAAATTAGTTTTCTTCAAATATCTCACAAACGGCTCAATATTTTTCAGTGCTTTGGAAGCTAAATAATAGAGATTTTCTAGGGTTAAACGATTTTCTAGGGTGTGAAACGAATCTTCTTGGAGGTTTAAGTTATATATGATTATATGTCATTTCTAATGGTTGTTCTGATTTTCTACTCCATGGTAAAATATATCAACATAAAAATTGCTACCACAAGTCTTCTAAGGGAATGGCTAACGTATAGTAGCGGACTGGGCGTTGTGAATAATGGCTTATAAGTCAAATTATTTTATGGTTAAGGGACACAAAGAAAATTGTCTATAGTAATTTCTATGAATCGAAATGAATAACAACTCACACCAGATGCGGACAACATTTCTTTAAAAGCAAATAGTCTCGCCTCTACAAGGTAAGAATAAATTTAAACGTGTTCCTATAACAAAAAGTAAACTAATTTAACTTACCTATAAGCCAATATTCATAACGCCTATTATAATATAATTAATGGTAGATTTCACCAACGTTAGTTAAGTCTAATGATCAGTTAAAAACAATAGTTGCTATGATTATGAAAAGCGTTACTATGATTTTTATTGGTTAAAATTTAACAGACGTTGGTGAAGACCCTAAGGCCCGGTTGTTCCAACCTCGTTTAACGTACGTTTAAATTTAAACGACGTTCAACAGAAAAATAGTGTTGTATTAAGTGCGTTTGAAATTAAACTGACGCTTAAACGTTGTTCAAGTCTCGTTGAAAGGTAATTTAAAGCTAACCTTAGTTTTCTGGCTATAACGTATGTTCTGTTTATAAAATTTTAATTAAAAATGAACAATTATTTGGACGAGTTAACAGACGACGATGAATTTATACAATTAATTGAGCTGTATGTATGTCAAAGAGCCCTAAAAACTTTCAAAACATGAGTAAATTATGTGAATGATAAACAATTATAGGATAAATTTCGCTTTTCAAAACGGTAATTTAATTAATTGCAGACGAAATCGCCCCTCAGTCTCAGAATCTTCTAAGTATGCTGTCGATTCCAGGCCTGATGAAAAAAGGTGGATGGAGTGGTGACTTCAGGGGGGTGCGGCGCTTGATAGGGTTCAGTAGCACCAAATGTATTTTTAAGTGTAACTTTTATTTTTTTTTGTATTTCTAGTAATACATTTTACACTGTTACACTTAATTCAAATATATTCAAATACCTTTTTTTGTGAAAATAATGTGCTTTCTCCAACTGAAATGATACGCGTAGCGCTTAACACTACGTTTTGTGCCAACAGGCTATATTTTGCAATTACTTAGGGATTTTCTTCCAATTTTAGTACCAACTTTATTTTAAACTCGTTTAGCAAAACGTTATCTACAAAGTCGTGGTGCAACGCTCATTGATTTGAACGAAGCTTGAATTTTAATCTTCGCTTACTTAAACGCAAGTTGAACGACATTTGGAACAACCGGGCCCTGTAAACCAAATCAAAAATATAAGTTCATTGTAATTATTGTCTTGAAAAATTCATAAAACAGTAAACGTATATAGTTTTGTCACGTTCAAAAATCACAATAATATTGTCATCAGTTCAAATCAGTGTTGATAACAAATCAATAGAATGGTTTGGCATATAATTTAGGACAGCTATATATTTACAACACGTATATACTTTCATTAATTTGTTTTATGACGCAATTAATTGACTGTGTGTATATTAACGAAAACAAGATTGATTTGTTGTTATACACTCGATAGACTTGAAAATTTATCAAACTGTTTCCATATATTTATCAAGTTGATTTGTTAACTTTCAATTAAATATCGAATGGCATCAATCCAATTAAAGTTATCCCCCTATTGTTCGATTTAAATAAATCAAATATTCTCTTGATAAAATCAATCAAATTATGATTTCATTGATTAAAAACTCATTTATAAATTGTGTGTATATAGTTTATAAATATTTTTACACGATATTGTTTTCAAAAAATATTAAAATAGTGAAAGAATGAATAATGTATATGCATATGTAATATTTTTCTTATTTATTCATCTCCATATAGAGAAGAAAAAAACATTAGATGGAGACGGAATTGATATTCTACCCGAGATGTTCATCGTGTCACAAGGAAATATGATTTACCTGTGTAATAACAAAAGAGAAAATATTCGATATACCAGAACAAGGACCTATGTATATGTGTATTCATTTTTTTCAACAAACTGATAACGACGAATAAACAAAATCGCGCTTTTATAGATGGAGTCTTGTCCTCTTGCCATATCCCAATATCAATATCGTTCAAAATAATGTTGTTTACACCAACAGGAATGCGGCAAAGATTCTAACAAATAAACAATAAAGAGTGCAACGTTCCAAAATTTCAATCCATGCAAATAAATTAACATATTTAATAAATTATGGACAAGAATCGAATTTCGTTTAATAAATATAATAACAAACGAATCATAGACGTTTGATGAATAATTTATTTTAATAATTGTACAAAATAAGGGAAATCATGGTGCTTCTACGGCTACAGTATCTTCATCGATAACAGTACCTTCGACTGGTGTTGGTGACAGTCCTGGTGGTGCACTGGCTATACCACCAATACCTGGAATACCAGGAAATGGATTAGGTTGGATTGGATTTGGAGGTGCGATTCCACCACCAATGCCAGGAATTCCTGGGAAACCTCCAATTTGAATAGGAAACTGTTGTTGACCACCAAAGATCGGATATTGGCTAACAATTGGATTAGTTGTTGGATAAAAAGGATATTGTTGCTGATAAGAATGGATTGGTTGTTGTGTAAGAATTGATTGGGTATACAATGGTAGTATTGTTAATGAATCATGTGGTGCATATGCTTGTCTATATGCGGTAATATAACCGAAATTATTACCAATTTGATGTGATCTAACAATAGACGTGTCCAAAGCTGGTACTCGGATTAGATTTGTTGTAGCAATGCTGTTGTTTATTAATACCGATATAAAAAGAAGACCGACTATTGAAATTATCTGTAACAAAGAAAATCGGTAAGCTAGTTTTAAGGCATAATTGTTTTACGGTCATTATTTATCGTTAAAATTGTTTTATAATTGGTGTATTATTTTGTAGTGACGGTGGTATAATTTATAAATTTTCCATCAAATAAACCACAAAATCACACGATTTATTTATAAAAATATTTTAAAATAACAAAATCTCTAAACGATAAAAACTTACCTCCATCGTTTTGACTTGATTGCAGTGGTCGAATAGTGACGGATTGAAAAATGAATACGCATTGTCAGAGGAATCGAATTCCTTTTATATACTGATTCAGATCAGTGACTCCCTACTCGAAATATAGAATCAATTTAGTAAATATGGTTCACGCCTTTATCAAAACAGGCTCTATAATCCTTAACAGTAGTCGTCGATCTATTATTAATATTATTATCATTATCATTATTATTATTATTATAATCATCGTAAAGGTTACTGTATTTACTTCCTTTATATCTACCTGATTATATTAATTAAAGGCTCAATCGTCTGTCTTTGTTCTTATTTTTTTCTTTTGCAAAATGCTTTGTTGTTTATATGAAAACAAGATTTTGGTCCGGTTAGTGTCACCACCACACCCAGTTGACCATCCCGACGATCAAGGTTATACACTAAAATGATTGAACAAAGAAACCCCAGTAATTAGTTGGACAAATACTTTAATTATAATTCAATTAGACTGCGGTGGCTTTTTTTTGGAAACAACTAATTTACCGTTGATGTTTTATGGAGAAATAAAATGATATACAAACGTTCTAATGTTGACACAAATGAAATTAAAAAAAACTTTGACGGATGGTCATTAAATGAAATCGATGTTTATTTTGAATTCGTATCGTAGGAATTTTTTAATACTTTTCCTATATAACCAATTTTTGGATGACGATTTGTTGAGTAGAGTTTAATTGTTCCTTTGACATTTTCCATTGGGACGTTGTGAACAAGATTAATATGTTTTCTTTTTTATAGTATTAGGATACCCGGTGAGGTGTCATTCGTTTTGATCTAATATAGGTGCTGTCGTTACAGCCCAATTTTTATGATGAATAACTTTAGTCTCCTTGACATATAAACGTGAAAATGTTTCGATAAAATCTAAGCTACTCTATCAAATGGCATTGTAAAATCAATTGTACTAATCGGCTGTGAACTTTCGACCAATAGGTCAAAGTTTATTGATTTTTCCAATTCAATCACTTGGACTTTGTTTGGTGGAAATTGTAGCAAGAAGTTAATTTATTATTGAGTGTTTACTGTGGAAAATTCAGCGAGATTGAAGTAATCTCCCTCTGATATTCATTGTGTGAAGCTTACATAGAATGCTTTGATGTTGAGCTTTTGTACAGCGCCCTCTTATGAATAGAACCGAACAACATTGGGAAATTGATTTTCATTCAACTACAGTCGACTAGAAGACTTCTTGTATGATCCAAATTTTCCACATAGAGGGAGCAAAGTCGCGTGTCGAACCATTATTTTCAAATATTCGAAAGCTTTTGGTTGTCTCAACAGAAAAGCTATAAAACAGTAATTAAAGTGTAGAAGTATCACTTCAGTTTCAGAGTTTTACCAATAGGAAATGAATAATAAGTTTATATTGCTTTTGTTCTCTTGCTCTACTTCCTGTTTAGTTCACTAAAAGTAATCAAATTTAGTGTCGAATTTGTGAATAGTGTATAGACCGGTCATTCAATTTTATACAAACGGAGAAAATAGAACAAAGATTTAAGTGAGGAGCACTCTGATTTTCGGATCCTCATATAAAATAAACTTCGCCCGTACGATCTGCTGTTTAGTCGTAAAATTTCACATTCGGGACTCGTTTGCGACAAAGCTTTCAGGAACTTTAACGATCATAGAGCCCCAGTAGTGTCCATTCACAATTCGGCCAATGAACTCGAATAAATTCACAACAGCATCCACAGTCAATTTTGTTATGATGTTGTTGGTACTTCTTTTCGTTTGCTTCTTCAATCTCTTGATTGAAATAGTTTGGATATTTTAATTTTTTATTAGATTATGATATCCGTTAAATACCTATCGAAACTTCCCAACTAATTTAATCGAGTAATTACAAGTCTGTTATACTGCAAAGTTTTGTCTATTGGGAGATTAACAGTCCAGTACAAATTGATTAAGTGTCAATTGGCTTTTGGTAGCTAGTAATAGGAATACCCGGCGGTCTATGTTGCTGTTGTGGTTATGGATGGTGAATTGTACATAGTTGATCCAAAGTCTATCGTCCCTGTATTCAATCTAATCCTCAATTGACATTTATAATATGCTGCTATTATACCCGAGTGGATTGTTTTTCATCTCTTAACAATTTGTAAATTTATCGCCTGTTCAATATAAAACTACCGTGTTATTGGAAATACTGCATGTTTTATTTTTACATGAAATATATTCCAATGGGATATTGTTTAAATCAAGCTATTGGATCTGGTTTTAGTTTTGTGTTCTATTGTCCGCCCATTTGATTGCGTCCCGAAAAAATCCAATTAACAGAAAGCTTAGTGATGCGCATCTAATCCTAAATTCATTCCTTCTCTACTACTCTGTCACTCTTCGACCAGTTTCGAACTTTATAGTGAAATTGTTACACCCTAATTATCAGTTTGCTGTTTAATCAACTAATCGAACACTTAATCCTAGTCTGTAATTACACAGTTTCTCACTTTCAACATGATAGCGATTAGTTAACCAAAAATTACTGACTACCAACATCAACAACAATATCTATGAAAGTGTTATTATATACTTAATCAAATGCAATATTTATTTATTTATTCTAAATAAGGGATGATCGGTGTTTGTGTTTTGAGAGGGTAACCCAAGGGTTGTGTAATTTTCACGAATTAAATAGTTTATCTTATGTTGTTTAACATTGATCCTGTGTAAACATTTGGGTATATTTCGTGTAAATCATATTTATGATAAATCAACTAAGCCTAATAAAATTACTGTTTTTTCCCTTCTATTTTGTAGATTTTAGTTTGTTCCGAGAGTCGAATGATTTATGAAAGATTAAATAAGAGAACAACAATAGAAACCAAGTTCTTCAAGTTTTTTTGTTGTTATTCTAAATATAATCGAGAACAAATTGTAAATTTGCACGTATAGAAACATTGTAATTGTCCATTTTAAATTCAAATCAACTCTAATGTTGACAATTGTTGTATGATAGTTGGTGCATTATTCAAATCTAATTACCTTGACTGGCAACATGTGTGAGAGACAAGTGAATGGAACGTAATTTCCTTCTTTGTCGATCTAATATTACCGTTCAGAGGGAGTATGGAAGATTTTCTATTGAAAAAAAAAGGAAAAGAGAATCTGCTTAACAAAGGGGGCTAGACTATATGGGGTTGTTGGAACGTGACAACATTCAGGACTGCTGTTGCACGAGTACATTTTTATCTTTGCTATAAAATGCGCTCGTTATACATATTTAACTATATGTTCTTCACTATTTATTGAATTTGAACGTGAATTGTTTCGAATTTTATTATTTTTAACAACATCATCCCATCCCGATAGCTATCTATACTCTCATGATTCCAGTCTGATTTTAAAGGCAATTTTAAACACGACGATATATGTGTATATAAGTACGTGTGTGCAACAAAAAATATGTATAGTACGTTTACTCTGCTTACGTTTTGACTTAAGTTGTAAAAATAATTTGTGGTTTTACACAATGGATGCAAAATTTACGATAGCCGGTTGAGGGTGTTATAAATCATAGACAGAATCGACAAATTCACCATCTGTTTATATCTATAGGTACATACACATTTGGATGTGTCTTGTAGCAGGTAGGTAAATAACAAGTATTTTCGAGGGTATTTCTCCAAATATTTCTATTTATAAGTGTTTGTAAAATGAATTCTAAACAATTGAATTTCTAAACACAGAAACATTTATTTTATATATTTTTATTAAAATTATTGTAATTATTGTTGAATAATTACAATAAATCCTATGGATAAATTGTAATAAAAACTATTTTTTACAAGACTAGTGAATGTTTTTCATTTGAATCATTAACCGTTAGGCAGTTTATAATGTAATTTCTTTCCACGGAAGGATTAAAACGTTCTAAATTTTTCTAAATATAAATTTCAACCCTAAAATTTGTATGCGAACGGGTATATGACGGTTTGATCTTTGCAAAATATACCTGTCCCTTTAGACAACTCTTCAGTTTACAAAGTCTTCTTGTATTGTACAAGTCGAATATTGAAACATTGTTACATTTTTTTTTGTGTGGATTTGTGTTTTGATAATCATTTTATACTAAAAATGTGGCGAGCTTAGGAACCTGTTAATGATGATCAAGTTGAAGAGATGGATATTGTAAATATTCATGATGATGATGATGTTGAAATCGTTGTAGACGGCGTAGGACCATCGAGTCCATCGACCAGCAGAACTGGTGTAGAAAAGGGTATGAGTAGATATCAATTTTTTAATATTTATTCACTTTATGCTACTGTCAATCTTTCGATTGCAGAAAAAAATACGAGGGATAATCTATCAGAAGACGGTAAGAAGCTAATTCGCACACTGCATTCTTCGTCGGTAGAGCGTGGTGAACCAGCGCCGATTAAACTAACAGCCGATTTATTAAAAAAACCGTATAGCACTATCCACGGTATACCTAATTTCCAAGTCGGAAGAAACCTTAGGGGGGAAAAAGAGAGCGTAAATCAGTTGTAGATAAATTAGATTCTTCAATAAAAGAAGAAATAAAATCTACAATTTACGCTATTTATAAAAGGAAAGAGGTGCCTACTTTTCTTGCTGGACGGTTTAATTTGCACATATTCTATAAAAAAGATGTGCAGTTCAAGTAAATGATAACTACTTAGAATAATGCAAATTAAATTGACTAATGTAGTCTGTTTAGTTTTTCAGTTCTTTAACGGAACTTATGTAATAAGTATAACTTGATTTTTACTTCTTATACTTTTCATTACAATTTATCCATAGGATTTATTGTAATTATTCAACAATAATTACAATAATTTTAATAAAAATATATAAAATAAATGTTTCTGTGTTTAGAAATTCAATTGTTTAGAATTCATTTTTCAAACAATTATAAATAGAAATATTTGGAGAAATACCCTCGAAAATACTTGTTATTTACCTACCTGCTACAAGACACATCCAAATGTGTATGTACCTATAGGTATAAACAGATGGTGAATTTGTCGATTCTGTCTATGATTTATAACACCCCCAACCGGCTATCGTAAATTTTGCATCCATTGTGTAAAACCACAAATTATTTTTACAACTTAAGTCAAAACGTAAGCAGAGTAAACGTACTATAAAACTATACAGGAACGACTAGAAGAAAATCATAAGCAAATACACCGTTCATCTCTCATTTGCAAGAAACATCTCCCTCTTATACACAGACACACATTAGCAATTCAAATTGGTAAACTTGCATCGTCTCTCCAGTTAGAGATATTCGTCTGTTCGCATATCTGTTCCTAACTTTTGTTTATTAAATTTGTCCGAATTTATAATGTGTTTTGACTTAAAGTCAACAAACTGAATTTAATCTGGTTTCTTACAATTCTTTTATAGAAATCATATAAGCGAAAATGTCAATTAAAATTAACATTAGCAATTTTTTCTCCTGTTAAGCATTGAAAATACGTTTCAACAAATGTTAAATGAAATAGTTCAACATTTATAGGGTAGATTAGGGTGTATTTTAATAGTACTAGAATTTGTGTGTAGAACAGGCATAATGTCGTTTAAACTACTATGTTTATGTTGAAATGGAAGAGTATAATGTGTAATTAAGTTTATATTCCATTCTAAAACTGTTTGGTAAAATTCCCAACAAGACTTGAATTTTAATCTTGATCTCCCCCTATTCAAGAGCCGCATTTATATTTTGGTTGTAATAGATGGTGTCAATCACACGCTAGTTATCACTAAAGCTTCTTGTGATAATCACAACCGGTTAGTGTTTGATGAACGATCAAATTACGATACAGATAGAGTCTGTGAATGAGCACTGAATAGAGATTGAATACGACACAGAATAGCTAATTTAAAATTTTCATCATTATCCCATAGCATCTGTTTCTCGATTTGGTTTTAATGTGGGCGAATTTCAGTAAAGTTAGTTAATTGAGCACAATTAACGTTATTTGACACATACTGAGTCTTTATACACATATTATAATAACGATATGCGTGTGTATTTTCTCTTATAATGTAAACGTGCACAGCAACACCTTGTTAAAGTTTTGTTGTTAGAAAATGTGACTTTAATTACCCACGAAAAGTTCTACAAAGTTAACAGTGGTGAGATTCAGAACATTAATAATTCAGTAAAAGCCCAACGGGATGCAATTACACGGACACCAGTCGAGCTAACGATAAGAGAATGACAATAATCGACGTTAAAGTAGTCAACTCACCGGAAGAATTTTCTCAATCATTCATTTAGGAAAACTTACTTAAAACAATAAAACTTGTTGTTAAACACTAGATTCGAATTGGGTTTATTAGATTATCAAGACTTTGTGTGAAAGTGTACACACTAATATAATTCGATCCGGAAAAATCTCCTGTAGAATGAAGCTTATCAGTAACGTCACTCATAGTTTCCTAACGATTAAACAATCATCCAACATCATCTCCGACTCTGATGAATTTAATTCAGTCTGAACAAGTAAACAGTGAAGATGAGTAAACGAATGTATAGAAGATAGACAGCAGCAAGACAGGAAGACTGATTGTGTTTAGAGTATGATATTTTTTTACGCTTTGCTTACGAATTGTGTTTATCTGATCGTTTACTGTTAGAAAAGCAGGGAACTGTGAAACGAAAATTAACAACCGACAATAATCCACCTTTTGTTGTTTGTTTATTTCCCTCTTGTAACAAAAAAGAAACACAAAACAATATTCTTTGACAGTAAATCGACAGGATTTTAGTTTTTATTAAAACAGGATTTTATAGGAGAAAATCTGTATATATGTAAATGGAAGGGAATAGTGGCCCGTATTCTGCAACTTTTTTAACATTGTATCTACCCTCAGTCATTATTTTTTAGCGTGACATTTGTGTGAGTAAAATCAGGGCTGGGGAGCTGGAGTTCGGAGCCGGAGCTTAGGTCTAGCTCCTGAATATCAGTTCAGTGGAGCCGGAGCATTAAAACTTTTGCTGACTCCGGCTCCCAAAAAGTACCAAAACACCACAGCGCTCTACGTTTGTTAAAATATTCTTCAGGGGCTACCTGACAAGCCTTCAGATATTATTCATATTGCTAACCGATTGCGCTTTCTCTATTGTCATCTAGAATATTGCTTATAGCGTCAGCATGTAAGCGAAAAACTACAACGAATAGTTCCTGATAAACATATTTCTTCATATATAAACATAATGCAGTTACAGCTACACTACTGCAAAGCTATAGCTAACTCAAAATTTTGAACTACATATGAACAGTAGCGTAATTGAAGTTCCATTGATGTAAAATTGATTTCATGTTCAACGATAACGGTCACAAAAGCGCTTATTGTAACCGAACTGGAGCTGGAGCCGGATCCGGAGTTAAAACCTCAGATTGAAAACAATGACTCTGGAGCTAGAGTTGGAACTACAGCCTGGATATCCTGTGGCTTCGGAGACTGAGTAGAGCTTAGCCTATTTCAGCCTAGTTCCTCAGTACTGCATAAAATAAGATACCTACTTGGTCATCGTCTATGAGATGACTAAAACAAGGTACTTGCGCCGTAACTTGCGCGACATGAATTTCTTCAAAGGTTCCATAAAGTTACAGAATGTGAACAAGTAAGGTAAAACTCATTTAAATGTTTTAAATCAACTTTCATTGATCGAATTTTTTACATCTACCATATATATGTTATATGGTTCCGTAGTGTAGCGGTTATCACGTCTGCTTTACACGCAGAAGGTCCCCGGTTCGAGCCCGGGCGGAACCAATTTTTATACTTCGATGAACGAGATATTATAATCAAGGATTAACAATTAAACAAACAACATAGTCATACGTAATGTAAATAACTGTTAGAGACTATCGATAAACAAGAAAACATCGAAAAAATCGTACAGGGTGCACAATGCTATTTAATCATCCTTTATCCATTCCTTTATTGACTCAGGCTGGGGTTTTCTTTCCCATTTTAAACTGTCTTTAGCAGGACCTTGCCCTAAATTGGAATAATGATAGATTTGCACACATTTGGGTGGTGGCCTGAGCATCTAAATGTTTGTACATAAGTCCACTCTTGGGTCGATTTAAGAAAAGGTCTTGCTAAGGTCAGCTTAAGTAGAAGTAAAAAAAAGGGGGCCTTAGCGTTGCAGCTTGGTTCTAGCTAGCATAGCCAACTGTGAGGCAAAGTAGTCATATAGTCATTTATAGCCTCATCATTACATATAACATAATACAGGGTATTTGGTCTAAGTATGGTGAGTTCTAAGAAACTCCTATTAGTCGCCGAGCGATCGAAAAATATTTTGAGGATTTGTAGAAGAGTCCCTAGGGAACATTTTAGCAAAATTAGAACCTCGTAGCTCATTTCAAAGTTGGTCAGGTCAGGTCAGGTCAAAAAACGATCGTTTTGGACAATGTCGCAATTTTAAAAAACATACAAAATACGCAGAACGACTAAAAATGACTCAGAAACTTTCCCAGCATTGATTTTTTTCGTTTTTCTCCATTGTATTCCAGAGAAAATACGATATACTTCCACCTGTTCCAGAATAAAATGGAGAAAAACGAAAAAATCAATTTTGGGAGGATCCTAAAGTCATTCTAAGTTGTTTTGTGTGTTTAGTTCGTTGTTGAAAATCGCTACATCGCCAGAAACAAGCGGTTTTTGACCAACTTCCAAGTGAGCTACGAGGTTCTAATTTTGCTGAAAATATTTTTCGAATCGCTCTTCGACTAAGAGGAGTTTCTTAGAACTCACCATACTTAGACCAAACACCCTGTATAACATATGTATATTGCTTACATCAGTTTTCGAGCCTCAAAAAATATTGTTCCGTTTTTGGGATATTTGCAAAAAGAAAAAGGGCTTTAACCCCCATTTGATACTTAAATTAGTGTCCGAACACGAAACATAGAAGACACAAATTGTATGGCAAAAAATCGAATTTGGGAATTTCAGCCTCTGGTGGTTTACTTGTTAGCGCTAGTTGTGTAACTTACCAGTGTTTCCGTCTATTAAATTTCTTTACTGTTATTAGTATTACCTAGATCAAGTTATATGTACACATATTTCCAATTATCTCATAATTTGCTTAATTAATTAAAGGTGTTATGGAAATATTTGCTTCTATACACATTACTTGTAATAATATTTATATTATTAAATAAATTAATGTAACATTTGTGTAACGTTCAACAATTGAATATGAAATAATAAACCACTGGCTCAACCATAGAGTAGCTTCAGGGCTGTAGCTATGTGAAATGGAAACATTTAAGACGAATTAATCACAAAAATAGAAATTTTTCAGAAAGTTTTTAAATAATCCTTTCACCTGAATAGTTACCATTTAAGGAAATTGTCCGTGTTTAAATAAACAACGAACTATACAGGGTTTACCATTCGGTTTTCTTACAAATAAATAGTCTATGATTATATGTAAAAGGATAGTGCATTTTTAAAATCCTAGATAACGACCAAGATCGAAACTTTCTCAGAATAGTGAAAATTGTCCACACTGACAATTTACGATCACTTCATTCGTTTCCGTCAGATTATTTTATAAATTATAGAATTAGTTTATGTTTAATTTAATATAACATATATAGTAGCGGAATAATCTACTTTCACAATTACATATTATAATTTTATATTATTTTGCTTATCTAATATAAAGTCTATCAATATAGTATGGGTTCCGTAGTGTAGCGGTTATCACGTCTGCTTTACACGCAGAAGGTCCCCGGTTCGATCCCGGGCGGAACCACATTTTTGTTTTTCATGACTTACATAATTAATCCAGTAGAATATGTTGCAATTTTGGTGGATGCGCCGGGGTATTTAGTACGAATCAACAAACGTTTGTTAAAATATCAAATATCCATTGATTATTAGTAAATATTTGTTGTTTTTTTATAATTAAAGTATGGATACATGTATGTAGACTGTAATTAGCGATTGATTGTGAAAATTAATTCGATTCAATGGTTTGTAAATCAGATTCGTTACCAATCGTGTAAATGAAGATGTGCTACATTAAAACTGACGTTACATATCGGGTGACAATCAAAACAAGCTAAAAGATATAACTTTGTTAGTTGCCGATATATTATTTCCAAATTTAGAGGATTGCTTGTATATGTATTTTTATTCCACCATGTAAATGAATCGTCCTACTCGATGCGCTCATAAAAATCCAGCAAGAGAGGGACTAACATCAGCTACAGTAGACCGCCTGTTTATTGTTTGTGACATCGTTCACTCACTTTATCAGCTACGTTGAATGATTGTAGTTCTACAATTGCAAAAAATCAACATATAATTTCATTGTGAGTCGATGGAGATCGAGCGCGACAGCGGTTATATTAAATTTAGTTCAGAGCAGCCACGTGATTAGCACCCTGTAGCGTGCAAATCCCGCTGCTAAGTTATTAAGGCGCGTCCACATTATACCAATCGGCATCATTCGGCTTGAGCCGATCTGCAAAACCGAATTAATGTAGACGTGCCGGTAGGCCTCATCGACTTACCAAAAACCGACCCGAACGATGCCGAACCCACACCGATCCAAGTCGGTCTGGAACAAAGAAAGCCGAACCGAACCGAATCAAAATTCATCGTGTGGACGTGTTGATCGAAAATATTTTTCTAATTTTTATTCATTTTCATCTTTACATTATCAGAGTGAATTGCACGTGCACATAGGCGCTGAAAGACGACAAGATCTTATTAAACGACACGTCGACAACAAATCACCTTTCAACTGGCGTACAACCTTGAACTCTCAAAAGAGTATACTGGCTATACTGCGCATGACACTTTTTACTTATCGGACGAAAAGTCGGATGAAATTAGAGACCATTCTGTTGTGAAGAAATCGGATGTAACGGCTCGGATAAGAAATTCGGATGGTGTAAAGACAAAAATTTCTTGTTTGAGTTGCTCGGAACAAAAAATCGAATGTAAAATCGAACAATGTAAAGGGGCTTTAAAAGCAATCCTGTAAATTTAAAAAATGTATTGATAACTATCGAAGTTATAGCTTGTAACCTGTTCTCGTTGTCATCCGGTATAATATAATAGATCTATGTAATATAAACATATACACATCTATTTAGTTAAAGCTTCAAGCGTCGTTAATCTTAATTGTTTTCGCATTTAATCAGGATTAATTCACAATGTGGCCAGGGACTATCATGTAGCGTCGGCAATGCCAATTTGTTATCAAAGTTTATAGCTCAAGTACTTGGTCTTTGTTATTCGACTAACACACTGTATTGTTTAATTATAAACAATATCACTATAGTAAAATCGATCTTTCTTTTGTTAATTTTAATCAAATGTAACTGTAGCAGACTCACACAAACCCTTATTCCTAATGCACCCTTTAATGAAAAAAGGCAACCATAAATCTCTGTTGGCAGCAAATAGGGTGGAAGTATAATGCGTTGCATTAGAATGACTATATTTAGGCATCGTCTATAAATATCTGCCTATACTGCTTCTATAAGAGAATAATTCATTACTACTGGTAGTCGTACCAGTATGGAAATAAACAATGATATAAAAATGTTGATATGGTAGTTGCCATCAAATCAGAAACAATACAATCCATCTAAATTCTGATGAAATTAAACGTCTACATGGCCAGAATCGTTTTGCCTTTATTATCGTACATATAACACAAGAATACTGATTATTCTGACTATTCTGTTTCGTTCTTTTTCTTTATGGGCGAACGTTAAAATATAGGGTGTCTCGTAAATTAACTTGAGACGGTATAGCGGTGGTAATGTTTAATATTAAAAATGCAACCACCGGAAAGCCTTCATGGGGCTATATATTAATTCTAATAGGCCATTAGTAAGATGTTAAGAATTCTTTTGATCAAGGATAACAGCAAGTAATGTGTGTACATAAAAGTTTCAAGTAATAATTTACAATTTTATAATTGGATAAATGTGAAATTTTATATAATTTTCTACGATAATTGTGCTTCAATGCGTGCTAATATAATTTATAATAAAGTTTCAGTGTTGCAAGCAATGCTTGATGTAATTGACTTGCAAATGTATATGGCTTATTGTTGATTTTGGACCTAATAAAATACTCGATAAATATTTACATTTTAGCTTTTATAAAATAATTTATTCGTTCATTTATTTATTTATTCCTAATTAATTGTTAGTTGTTTTTGTCATTTTGGTAGAAAAGCAACAAACAATACAAACATTTTATTTTATTAATAATAAAATGATATACAATTTAATTATAACAATTACACTTGCTATGTATAAAACAATATATAATCAATTAATAATGTATACATATATATGTGTTATCATCAATTACATTATACAACAGCGATACAATAGTTAGAGACCTAACAAATATTGGACTTTATTGGAATTTGTCCTAAATATACCCCTACCGAAAGTTTAACTAGACAAAATGCACATTTATTCATAATGATAATAGTAATTAGTTAATAATAATTATATGAATAACAGAAACGGACGGTTAATTCTTGTTAAAAATTAATTTTAACAACAAACAAGAAGATTACAACGCAAAAATTATAAATATATACATTTATATATAATAATTAGATAATTAATATTTACATTTGAAAAATGCAAACTTACTAGAATAATTGCAGCAGCATAAAATCTTAATGAAATTCGAAAAAGAAAGCAATAATTATCACAGTCTCTCCTATAGCTCGTCAATTTTTGCTAATTGAGCTGGCAGTTTTTATTAATTGTGTTAGACTCTTGATATTTTTTAAGTAAAATTGAAGCAAATTCAATAGTAAGTTTGTTATTATTATTATTATAGTAATTATTATTTGAAAAATAAAAATGTTTTAATTATATTGCACCACCCCAACCACCGGAAAAAATATTTACAAAAAGGAAATTATTTAAAAAACCTAGAAAACTATTATTATTACTATTATTAGTTGTTAATTGTAGAGTGCAAACTATTCTAAAATTAAAGAAGCTGTACGATCTGTGCTCGGATTAGTTTTGCGTAATTTTATTGTAGCAAAATTGTTGGACCTGAAAATAGATAAGAACAAGACTCATTCACTAAACTTAAATTAAAGAACAATTTATATATAAAAAGAAAGAAAAAAACGTTTATTTTCTAGTTGAAGAATCCAAGCCCCACAAATCATACCATGGACCGTACGTATTACCACTCATCTTGTCATAATTTGATCCTTTATGGCGTCGTTCTAACGTTTCATTATAATCATCAAGATTCGTTTCTTGATGTTCATGGTTCGAATTACTATTACTGTTTGTTTTTGTTAATCGTGTCCTCGGTATAAATTGATGATTTTCAACAGTATCAGATAATTCATCATTTGTTGAATCGTAATATTTCTTTTTGTTATCAATTTCAGATTTTGTACGGCCACTACGTTCTGTTATTTCCGAATCAATACTTTCATAACTTTTACGACTTTTCCGTTCATTCTGATTGTTGTTTTTATATCGTTGTTTCTCTTTATTATTAATTTCATTATTATTAATACTATTATCATTATTTTGATAGTAACGTTGATTATTTGTTTTCTTCTCATCTGTTTTAAATGTACGAAAACTATGACTTTTATTGTAATTCTCATCATATTCGATAATATCGTTTGAATGTTTGTTTCGTGCTTTTTCTGTATTACGTAGATTTTTCTCAACTATAACTTCGTTACGTTTATTTTCGTTCTCTTTATTCGGTGAGAATTTGTTTGATTTTGAAAACTCCTCCAATTTCTTACCAATTTCAGCAACATTAGGAAAATGATTGTTGTCTTTCGTTTCGATAACATTCTGATCATTCACTAGTATACTATCGTATGGATCATCACTGGTCATTTCAGATTCCGTCTCTGAATCACCGCTAGACGAATCATTACGATACTGTTCTAAAATATTCTTACGATTCACTGTTTTCATCATTAAACCATCATCATCATAGAATTGATCCTCGTTTGCATCTTTAATATTTGTTTCGTTGAAATCGTAATGTTGTTGTGGTGGTGATGAATGATGTTTCTCTTTATTATTACGAAAACTTGACATTCTCATTTTATTATTCGTATTATCTATATTATTATTATTATTATCGTTACGATTATTTGTATTATTAATATTTTGATTAGCATTTATTGTACGATCTGAATCATTGGATCGATCACGTACCGGCTTTTTATCTCTTCTATCAATCAAACGACGAGATTTAACCGTTTTCTTGTTACTTTCAACATCGACAAGATCACGATGTCGCCATAAGGACATACCCTCTAGGATTTCATTATCTGAATTACTTTTACCAAATTTCCAAAATGATTTTGTACGTTTTACTATACTCCTTTTATCAAGATTTATATCTGGATCATCTGATATATAATATCGGTTGTCCATCAGATTGTTGTGACTGTTTGAATGAATCGTATTTCTCTTCAACGTATTATTATTAGCATCCCTATTTGAGTGACGTTTGGAATTTCTAATATAATCAAAAAAAAAGAAACAGCAAAGTTTGAAAATAAAACAAAACAACGTAAACAAGAATCTACTCAAATATCCCCTTAGACAGCTTGAAATGTTTACTTCAATTAGATTAAAGTTTAGTGCTATGTGAATTGTATAGTTTTCAGTTGGGGTGAAAAGGTGAAAAAGCGTGTAAATAACATGCATTATTGCATTATCGAGGCACTAGTGCCTATCTGATAATTTCCATTTTAAAATGACTGCAGTAAATTCCTGTTCCAATTAAAACAATAAATTTCGTAATAAACCAGTAGTAGGTGCCATCATCTGTATTTAATTGAAGTAAACATGATCAGCTGCCTTATTGATCAAACAAGCAACAACTCACCTTGCCGGAAGTTTTGTTTGGCCAGGAATTGAATCATCGTCAGAATAATCAATCTCCGGTTGTGGCGGTGGATCATTACTGAAACCTGAATCGTTGCTACTATGCAACGATACGTTTCCAACTGGTCCACCGATTTTACCACCTTTTGCCTGTAAATGTAAAGGTAATGGTGCCCCAGCTGTTGGACGGTCACTCCTTGATGGTTGTGGATGTGTTGAATATGATGTTGGTGTTGGTGCTGTTGTAAAACCAAAACTAGAAGCTGATGATTTGATGCCAGTTTGTGCATAAGGTGATTGTAATGTGCCTGTTGTGTCTTGTCCGGAAGATGATTTTGTTGAGAAATTCGTACTTTGCGATTGAGATATGCCAGTTTTAGTGTATGGTAACGATGGTGTAGGTACTGGTGCTGGTAATGCCGGTGGTGGGATGTTGTTAGAACCGATCGCTCGTCGAATCTTTACAATAAAAGACAACAACAAATCAATATTGTATTTTAATCGGATTTATCGTCAATTTTGGCATGGTGATATAAAGTTTTTAAAGCTCTAGCAAGCTACTCTACCTGTTTAGCATTATTTGAGGATCTATGTAGGTGTAAGGTATCACCGAACATACGTGGAGCAGGAGACGTGTCAAGGGTAGAATTGTTACCAGGTGGTGTAGCCGAATTTACTGGTGATACTGCTGTTCCACTATTAGTCGGAGTTTGATGATTGGACGTGTTACTATCAGCTTTATGTGTTGGTGATCTGAAAATATCCTTTTTTTTATATCATCTCGTAAATAAATCGCTGAATAAACAAAAATTGCCATTTAATTTAGTGGTTTTTCATATAGATTAAAATTTACAAAAAATTCGTAACGTATTGAATACAATCTGGTAAACATTATCGTTTATTGAATAAGTAACATCCGCGATCTCGTTGATGGTAAACAGTTTTAATGAAATCGAGATCTGGCAAGATACAGTTTAAAAGAAATTCAATCAGGGTGTAGTAGTACAGCAAGGCATAAACTTTAGAGATCTTTTTTAATTTCAGTACTTCTCATAATATTGAATGAGTTTTCTTGACGTTCCCATCATGAGATTAAACTATTTCACTTTGTTTCTAAAATTCTAAGATCTTCTTCACGAATTGCATGAAATTTTATTCTCTCTCATTCAACCTCGTCCATTTGACAGTACAATATTCAAAGCTTTAATTGTATTATTTAATTGTATAGATATCTTATAGGAGAGCACTTCAACTCGCTAATCTTATGCAAAGTGTACTCACGCTGTAGAATCATCCAAAAGTTCTGTATATGCTAATGGGAACCATCCACTGCATTGTGTTCGTAAATTCTCCCCAAATTGCCAGCCCTTATTTCGTTCACCTATCAGTGCTATAAGATCCCCTTCAAGAAAACTGAGTTGGTTCTCGCCACTCGATAGATAAGCGTACAGTGCACGGGCTAGTTGAGTGTCCCATTGTGGTGGCGGTGGTACAGCCATTGATTTTGGACGTCGAGTCGGTGTGGGGCCATCTAAATGAAACAAAACGTGCTCCTATCTATTGAAATGAATTTGACGATTTTAAAAAAGCATACCTGGTGCCAACGAATGGGTCGATATATTCAAATTGTATTCGGATTTGGCACGAGATAATGTCGTTACTGGGGAACCGACATCGCCAATTGAACGTATATCTAAACAGGATGCATCCATACTTTTAGTTTTACGTAACTGGGAGTTGATACTCATACGATCATCTTCAAAATTCGGACTGCGTGGGTTTGAGTACAGATCGTCATCTTGCCAGACAGAAATTTGCTGTAATCATTTAAAAAAAATGATACTATATTGAATTATTGTTTCAATTAATGTGGCTAAACTGACTCTTAATCTATTGGTGAAAATATTTTCGACAGATTCAGGTAGATATTCACGTGTTTTCGCTACATCCGACCATTTGTCAATGTTTTGTTGATAAGCAGCTAATCCTAGACTGTGATAAGACAAATAGTGTTTAGCCAACGAACATTGTCGTTCTAAAACAAATCCATAACGTCTACGTTCTTGGGTCATTGCCTGAAATAATAATAAAAATTGTAGAAGATGTACAACATTTACGAAATTAGATCCTTACATTTTTAAGACTTTGTTCACAGAAAGCGTCTAGTTTGGTTTTCTCTTCTTCAAGGACTTGCATATTCTAAACACATACATACACGCACACAGAGAGAGAGAGAAAGAGAGGGAAAAAAATGATAACAATCAAAGACAGACTTGTGTCAAGTCACAAAAACGTTACCTTCAATTCCTTGTCCATAGCCAAGCCAGTTTTAGAGGAAGCTCTAGATTTTTTACGTTGTTTTTTCATCATAGCAGCTGCCTTACTATACGTCTCTGAACGTTGTTTATGCTGTTGTAAGAAGCGTTTCTGTTCGGACTGATAAACATTCTCACTTAGTTTCTCACAACTAGTTAAAGTTAAAACATAGCCACGTCTGCAAAACTTGTACCGAAAACTCATTCGTATTCGGTAATAGTGCAGGATGGCTGGTTCGTTATTTAAGTAACTATTTAAATACCTGTACAACTTTAGTATCCTTTTCCAAGTTGGTCTCTAGTGGCACTAGTAAATCAACGTAGAATGCTTTCAACTGTAATTTATACAGTAAATTAGTAATCGAATTAGTCGTCAAAGTATAGTAAACATCAATTAACGTTTCGTCAACATGTAAATTTTCGTAAAATATCCCCAAACAATTCCGTCGTTATTATTGATATTCTCGAACCGATATGAAAATGTAGTTCCGGCATCCATATGGTTGAATTTCAAACATATGTTGGAATTGGAAAAGTAATTTTTTTCTTTGCTGCTATTCTAAAATACTCCGAGTGACCGATTTTACCCGTTTCGTTTTTGAATAGGGAACAGATTGTTACAAAAATTCGGATTGTAGCAATATAAGGGTGGGCAAATACAAATTATTATGAGTGTTTTTTGTAAAGGTTTCAAAGCGTTGCTTGGCTTTACTGTAATTTTATTTGCGGTTTTATTTAGAATGGCTGCTGCGAAGAGGACCGTTCGCACACCCCTAAACCAGTAATACAATTATCTACTGAATTAATTATTCTCACCACTTGTTCTATTTTAATTTCACTTAACAGCATTCGCACGTACAGACAGCTATAGTTAAAGTACCCACTTATATTGGCGATAAAAGTTGAAAATTGTCCCGATGTCCTTCAATTATAATTAAACAGCAAAAAACTCGTTTTTTATCTCAATAAAAAATAGGAATTTTTCTCAAACTAATTACTTACAATATTCATTTGCTGGTCTTGAATCTCCTTGTATACCTCGACAATCTTCATTAGAGAAGCACCTGAAATTGTGAAATAAAATTCCAGATTTAATTATAAATTAATGTAGATATTTTCCAAGTTGGTAGTTTAATTTATGATACGATATTGCAAGGAAAAATTTAATAATGTAAAATTGAGGCAATAAAATAGCCTCTTAAATCGAATTTTATCTCCTATTGCCCAGGCTCTATATAAACGTTTCTTTATTTTCATTCTGGTCATGATCGAAAATCCATTACATTTATCTTTTGAAAAAATACATCTTTGGTGTCATTTGCTGAAACAAGAATTGTGGTTATTGTGCAGATATAGATATGCCGCCACCCTGCTTTATAAACTGATTGTGAGAGATGTGTTGCTATGCAACTCACGAAACATGAAAGCCACGTGGAAAAGATACACAAACACACCCCTATTTCCAATCCAAATGTGGTGTATTTAAAGAAAGAAAACAAAGTTAATTATAAAATTTATCAAAACCAAAAAAAAAGAGATCAAAAGCTTTTGATCATAACAATCTTTTTGGTTTTAGGTATGATTTGTAATATATAATTCTGTATAGTACCGGTGGGATTTGGAAAATCCGGGGATTTATGATATTTCTGTCTGGCAACCACCATATGCAAACACCGTTTGTGTTGTATTTGATGTGGAAATGTAAACATGTTGTGCATGTTGGGAATTTTCTTTATGGGAAAAGAAGAATTAAGTGTCTCTTTGAGGATATAAAAAAAGAACTTTTTGCTTATCCGAGATTTTTCCATATATCCACATAAAATTGACACAAATACGTTATATATTTTTTTTGTTGTTCTTCCATAGATAAACAAATCAAATTTCCTTTTTTTGCTACTACATTTATACCAAATATTTGTCAATTTTTTTTGCCTTCTGCTATATAACTAATAAATGTATCCTTTTGAGATCGACTCTTGATTTGCATAGTGGAACAAAAAAACAATCCTGAACGCTGCTAACTGTGATGCAAACACAAATACATTTCTTTCTATTCCACCCCTATTTGATTGTACAACATGAATATATCGTTCTTTATCAAGTCAACAATTTCCCAAATGACAACTATCCTGTTTTAATGGCAAAAGATTGAATTGTTGTTTGGTGAAACGTTTATTTACACCCAGTCGAATTTTCTTGTTCAAATAGTAACATTTAATGGAATATTGGATGTGATTCGATCGTGGTGCAATTTACTAGGGAATCTGTCAGGATAAAGAGCAACACGGTTGCTGTTTAATCACAAAGTTGCTCTTAACCCTAGTCTCTATCTGTCTCTTTTTCTCTGGATCTTGCTATTTCTCAGTAGCCGAAAAGTCGACCAACCCTTGATCCCAATTGAATTATTTACAACGATGCATCTCAGACAAGTGGAACTTTGTAATTATTACGGTTACGTGAACTTGTCGTAACAATTACGCAAAGTTGGATTGTGTTAGTTATGGATATACATAATAATAACAACAACTATTTGAAATGATCATATTTCCTATAACATATTGGTAGTTTGCCTGTTTTTGGTTGAAAATTACGTTATGATAAACGCAAAATGACTTGGATTAGATATCTCTCGTTTACTATATTCTATATTGCTAAACGAAAGGGGCGTTACAAAATTGGCGTCTACAGGATTATTATTGGGATATGTGCCATAACCAAGGGTTATAGAGGTAAATGCTTTATCCATTCAAATTGACCTACTTTACTTATCTTAAGTTTAAAATCCGTTGTAATCATGAAAAATGGGGATGTTATAGTCATCTTCGAACATGTAATCAAATGAAAGCACAGGTTATCATCTTCTCAAATGGAATAGAGATAATAATATAAAAGATTCATTACTGGTGAGTTATTCTTTTCCAACACAAAACTGTCATGAACACAATTTAATTGTGCACAAATCACGCTCTAGGAAATTGTGGCTTTAATTACACACATTGTTACCATTGTCTTAAATGTGACACGACCAAAATTTTTACTATTTAAAATCAGCAAATATACTGCTGCATCAACTGCAGAACATTTATATATCTCATAAAAATTATAAAATAGAACAAATTCAAGTCATTAGACAAACAGAGAAATAATTCTAATTCATTTTAATTGTGATTGTTCACCATTTCTGCAAACATCAAGCTATTAACTTGATAAAACGATAAAGGCTCTATAATTGAACATATTGTCTGGGGTAGGTTATTAGTCTATCTTTACCCTAGGGTTAATCTAAATTAACAAACTGTCAGACAAAATTAAATAGGCAATAATTTTATGTCGATAGTAAAATTTCAACAAACATAAAATTGGTCACATCAACATTTCCAACATCCCAATTCGCCAAGATTGAGTTGCTGTTGGAATTTTAAATGATGCTCCAATTGAACTGTTGCAACTTGAAAGTTCTCTCTTGATGCACATGAATTTTATAACTCTTTTTTTTGTCTCGTCTGCTTGGTCTTCTCCTTCTCCAAAGAACCAGCTGGATTTGCATTCGATTCATCTCTATTTTTAACATGCACACCATTTTAAATTGAACAAAATCGATCATTGAATGTTGTTATATAGCATGAAAATGAACGATTAGTGTAATTTATTTTCGTAAAATTTAGTTTCCACATAGTTGGATGTTCAAATGTGTGTGTGTTTAAAGACTAGTTTTCCTTAGTGATTTGTTCACTAATATTGCACACGTATACACACTCACATATAGACTTTGTAAGCGAAGAAGCTTTCTCCTGGAATCGCCGTTTTGTTTTCTTAAGCCTTACTAGTGCTCTCTTACCAAGATCGTGCCTTGACTGTAAAGATAAGATTCCCAATATATACAACCGAAGGGTAAATAGAATTGACGGCATTCTTCCCAAACATTGTTACGATAAATGAATCAGAACATAATAATTCAAGTTGATATAGTAATAATTGCAGAATTTCAGTCCATCTGTTTCTATTATTGACAATGTTGTTGTTTGTTTTTGTTTTTGTTCTAATAAATCACAAAGATGTGAACGATAAAAGAAAAACGACTGTTTTTAGTTCCAATCCAAGTTTGCCACTTTACTCTATTTGAATTGGATCGTCTTGAAGCGATAAACTTGGAAATTTCTAAAACAGTTTTGAAACCTTCCTTTTCTGAATATAAGAAAACACTAAAACGACTCCAATATGTGAATATGGGGATATTTTTATATCAACTTATTAATTTTGTCGTGAACGTATCTGAAAGACAAATCCAATTTTGAAGAAATCTTTACGCCCGACAAAATAAAATCGAAAAACAAGTATAATTTTATACTTTATAAATAAAAAAAGTACGCCATAGTAGCAAAACAAATTTTTACTTAGAACCCATCAATCTCACGCTGGAACTGGAAACTTAATAACATTGATGAATTGACATGTTGCTTTACATCTATACATCACTGGGAAAATAGAGAGAGAGAGAGAGTTAGAAAGTGAAAAATGCCAACTTCAGCTGTTTTCAGTGTGACAACGTTTAACTTTTAAACAAAATTCACAATGTTTCAAATTCATTTCTTATTCAACGTTATTTTCTTTGATTCTCTGTCAACATACTTCGTAATACAGTAAAGCTAGTTATTCCATAATAAGAGTAGATGCTAAGGGGTGTTTGTTAACTGGGAAGCTGACAGCATGTTTACAATCACTTGAAGGAGAACGAGGATATGAGGAGGAAGGTGGGTTAATGTCTGCGAGTTCATAGTAGACCTGGTTAGATAAACGCGTCCTGATTATTAGATTAGTTTAGATAGTGAATAAAATTATGAATAAACTCAACAGCTCTACACAACGATTCACCTGTAATGAATCGACACGAAGATTTCTCGTTACTGTTTGTCAGGTACGGAAAATTGAATTAATGCGCCGTTTCGTAAATGCAATTCTATCTAAAGATAAATACGGAAGAAACAACATAAATCGAAAGTTTCCTTCTTAAAAAAAGAACGAAGATCTAACTTTTGATACGACGCTACTCCCTTGTGACCTTCGTTGCAATTATTTAAATTAAAATGAATTGTTCCATTTTCAGCTATAAATATCAAGATACACCAGTATATTTAAATTAAAGTCCACGTTTCGAGCATAGTTAAAATTGAAATTTTCATCGTTGTATAAAAAATACCGATAAGTATTCTGCAAGTTAACAAAGTTCATATCACCTCTTTTCTTACGAACGTAGCCTGACCACCCTCTCAACTCCATTAAAATATTTAAATTGCCGCTCTTAAAGCAACAAGACTAAATCAAAATTCCAACCGGATTCGCAGAAAATTACTTTCATTCCCCGGAAAAGATCACACAAAGACTCTCTCCCTATGTTTTACCAGCAACATTTTTTTCCTGTTAAAAGGATGTCTAAAAATGTCAGAAATTTAAAAGTAAACGTTTCTATATGTACAAATTATCTATTTTACAAGTGAAAGAAAAATATTGTCGAGTGGTAAAACCTCAAAAAATGCGTGCCCATTGTTTCCCGGAATGTATTCGGTGTAACATTTATAAATGGTCTGGAAATGTGTCCTGAGCTGGGTATTAAAAGCTCACGTAGATGAAACGACACGACCTTTTCTTCCCAGCACATAAACAGTGTGCTATGTAGTATCATAAGGATCGGTTTTTAATACGATTATATTCTCTTTTACGGCCATTGTTGAATGAAATTATTTTTTATCAGTAAATGTAGATAACGAAAATTATTTATTGATATGTTTCTATTAACTCACATACAATTTTATGTTTAAATAACGGTATAGAAATTCGATAAAAATGTTATTTTCAATAAATTCAATAAAGTGGTTTGATACAAATTCTATAAAATCTACAGGGTGAACCGAAATTCGCGGAATAGCTTAGTGACACGTTGTTGAACAGACATCAGGAAACATGAGAAAAGTATTTAAAAAATCTATCTTCCTTTATTTCGTCTAATTATTTTGTATTTAAGTAAGTACAAATAAAAATAATTTGCAATGTTGCCACACATTTTTTCATGTAAAATTAATCCAAAATCATTTCTTGAAAATGGCACATCGGGCAAAGTAAATGAGCCTTAAGCTAACCATAATTGTTCAAAATGGTTATTTAACTGATCTACAGCCTACAGAGATTAAAGAGCCAAACTCCTTTCAATAACTGAAATTTAAGGACTTAAAGGTTCAATATTTGAGGTCTTGTATCATGAAAACTAAAGAAAATAGATCTTTTTTAACATTTTCCTCATCAGTTTTGGGTACGGTTAACAATTCATCGCTGAGCTGTTCCGCGACTTTCGATTCATCCTGTATATTTGATGCTTTCAGTAAACATTCGAGACGGAAACTTGGAAGCTTTTAAAGGCAATCAACAGATTTTAACTAACTCTTAAAAAGCGTAGAATGTAAGTAAATACATTTTAAGGCAACAAATAATCTGATTAATTGTGTAATTTTTAACGATACTATTGCAAAGCATTTGATGTTTAACTGAAGTTTATCTTAATCAAAACACCCCCAACTTACCGATATCAGAAGATCCACCCCAAGTGCCCTGTTGAGCTTGTCGGGCCAACTTGCTGATTGCATCCACGTACAAACGGGAAGCTGCAGCGGCACCTGTAAAACAAAAATAAATCAAAATCAACCAATTCTCATTGTTTATTACAGGACGAATAAAATTGATTGTAAATCTATATACAAATACTGCATCATAAACGTTTATGTGATGTTTTCATTAAAAATCAATTAATAAGTAAATCCTATATAGTAGATGGGTAGCTAATTAAAATTGACTAGAACCCAATAAACCCGAACGAGTTTTTCCAGCAAGATAAGCAAACCTTACCGTAAAATATCGCAGCTGGTAATTAAATAGTGGGGGTTGGTTTGGATTTAATAGTGGTGAAACGATAATAGAGACACGAACGGCGACAGTCTGAAACAACTGTCATCCACAGCTCTAGGCGTTCAAATTACTGAATTAACAACACACATACACACACAAAATGTGAGTGAGTGAGTGAGTGAGTGAGAGAAGCGGGAATGTATTTAAGTCTAGCTTTGGCTGCCAACGTCTGATCCAGCTTCTCATTAGGACACAACGATGCTGCCAAATTGCCTTAGACTATTGCCCCATTGAAGGGTTGCAATGATGGCTTTTGGCAGACACTAGTTAACATTTTCTTAACACATTAAAATATAATATTTTCGATGATTCAAGTGTAGAAGAAAATTCAGAATTGTGAATCTGCTTTACATCTCTGACAGAACATTATTATTTATTCTATGTCGTTGTTAGTTAGTGTATTATTAAAGTCTACTGTGGTCTCATCATGCTTAGACTAAAGCAATTAAAATCATCTTGACGAAGTAAGAGTCGCAGAGGGAATCTAAATAATACAACACAGACAGTATACTAATACTCCTCTCATATTTATATCTCAATTATGTCAGACAGTAGAACAATAATAATTACTGATAAGGAAACTGTATATTATATGTCCATAGTATTTTCAATGAAACATTTAAATAAACCACCATTCGGACAATAATAGTGTTAGAATCAAGGGTATAATTGTAACAAAAGAATAAACCCATTGTATATGCAACTAACATGGAAATATTAATGGTGAAATTCATAATAAGAGATCGTAAATAAAATCAAAAGGACTCGACAGGATTATGTGTCGTTGTAGTGGCACAATTCACCAGTACCGTTATAAGGATAACGACCTTGTTAGGACAATGGCTAGCTTGGTATTTAGTATAGTGTACAGTGTTCATTATAGCACAGAAACACCCATTCATTTGTGCAAGCCGTTTTAACACAGCCGTCCCATCCGTTCCGGAAAAATACAAGAAACAAGCAAATTTAAGGTTTTCATTATTTACATTCTTAACAGTTAAGAAATAAAGAATGAGAAGGAAGAGTTGCATCAACTAAACGTATATCGATAAGGTGAATTTTATGGTATTTGAGTCTTGTTTCCTACGATAATAAAGTTGTAAAGAGACAACGGGAATTTTGTTGTTTCTATTGCTTTATCGCATCAACTCGATTTATCACAATTTTATAGTCTGGTGCATTGGTCTGACACGATATTGTAACGTTTAAGAGTATCACCATGTAGCCATTTTACATTTTGCATGAATGTAAAATTGAAGACAAGAAAGTTGAGCACCCTTACACACTCGGAACGACGAATCCATTTTGTTTACTCGCCTCAGCTAGATTAAATCCATCAGTCAAATGATCGTCTAATCGGGAGTGGAGCTGGGGTAAGTGTGCTGCTGGACCCCAAAACTCCGTCCCTCTTTTATCTCATACTGTCTGACGATTATTTATCGTCAAACGGGAAGAATTTCAGATGTGCTGTTGATGTAAGGAGGCGTAATTGCATTTCGTAAATTTTACAGTTGCTCCCAGTTGAGCGATGGCTCATGTCTAACACAACGGTGTTTTTCATTTTCAACGGTTGTGTTGAAATTCTAGGTTTTTAACTCCAAAACATTGATACAAGAAGTATTAATGAAAATACACGTAAAGTTCAGCGTTTGTATCATTGTTTTTTTATTGTAATTTTCTCGCGGAATTTTTTAATCAAAAGTTGGTTGTCTAATTAACATTCTCTTGGCAACAGTAAAACCGCATTTCTCATATCCTACTAACAATAAGAACAATCCTTTTATAAAATCGTCTCTATGTTTTGTTGAAATAAGGGAAATGTTGCCGTTATTTCTGCCTTTGAAATTTTAACTCTGACGTAAATTCAATGAAACCGACTCCTCCTGTAAGTAAAATTAAAGTTTTTCATTTAAGTTATTTTGTAAAGTTGATCTTTCGTTATCTGATGCAACCGAAACAACACAAAGTTTGTTATTGTATTTTAAACAAGTTCTCTCAATATATACATCTTACAAAATTACTCATACTGATGTTCAAATATTGCGAAAACTTAACAATTTTAAAATCAATACTTTTAAATTAATAAATAATAATCGATGTTGCAACAACGTGATCAATTATTGTATAATCAAACAATGGCTTGGTGAATTTCAATTTCAATTTCCTTCAACAATTAAATGGTTAATAATTGTGATTGTTGCATGTTTACTACAAATCTTACAACTGGTTGTGATCTCATCAATCACTCTGGTGGAGAAATAGGATTTCGACCATATTATATGACCCTAATTGTTTACGAAACGGGTAGAATTTCAAGAAAATTTCAACCACTATCTGATAGCTCTATCTGTTATGGTTCTACAAAGGCACAAACTTACCGGCAAATGTAACAAATTTATGCACATACAGGTATTTCAAACTCAACCTATTTTAGGGAATTTTCTGAAATATAAGTAAGCTACATTTTTCTCTGTTAATTCTTATTGTTAGTAAAATTGAGTGAGACTGAAGTAGAAGATAGTGGAAGCTATACTGAAACTCCAGTACGGGGGCAATTTTTCGAAATGTGCTGTTTTTTGGAAAATTCAGCCGAGTTTCCTCTATCCTACATTTGAGATTCTCTGGTTATGAAGGAATTAGAAAAAATGAGATAGTGCACATTCTTTCAGAACTTGAAACCGTTCTTTTTCGTTCCGGTTCAATTAAAAAATATATTATCGATTTGGTTCCGGTTTTCGTTCCTGAAAAAATAACGGTTTTTTCGGTTTTCAGTTTTCAGTTGTTAACTCTAAAATCTATTCTTTCTTCCCTGCTCCGGAACTGTATCCAAACTCTCTATTTCGATAATTTTTGGTATATAGGTAGTCCATTTCATTTGCGTATTTCGTCGTTCGTTGCCATACTCAAGTTTAAAGGAGATATTGAGAGTCAAAGACCCTTTCAAAATTAGTTTTTTCAACTATCCCCAAAACGACTGAATATTTTTTAGTGATTTAAAAGCTTTGCTTAGGCTATCAAAAGATGTATGCCGAGTTTTCATCCCTTGTTGAGGGTTGAAGTTACAGATGATTCTATACCATTTCTTATGTTTTTTTTGCGATTTACTACCCCATGGTAAAACATGTCGCTATGAAAATTGTTTTGCTGATAGAAAATTACAAAATAAAAGTTACTTATCCGAGGATGTTCCTGTTAGGGGTTGTTCCTCTTAGTTTTAGAGTAAAATTTAAAAATTTGAAAATTAATCATTTTCAACTGAAAACCGGAAGAAACCGTTATTTTTGCTGGAAAGAAAACCTGAACTGAACCGATAATTTATTTCCAAGAAATGAGGAAAGGGGCTGAAAAGAAATAAACAGAAAAAGGTGATGTTAAGTGTATGCTTGGACCAAAAAAAAACGGTTTCTGTTTTCCGTCCAGTTCCGGATTTCGTTCCGGCCAACATTTCGTTTTTTCGGTTTCTGGTTTTAGATTCAGTTTCAGTTCAAAGCAGGGCTTTTATTTCACAGTATATGGATGATACTCTCAAAAAATTGAATAGTCTTTCAAGGAAAGTTTCCGAAAATTTCAAAGAATTCAAAGGGATTTCGAAGGTTTATCGATCTTCAATTGAATGTTCCTAAGGTAATCGTAGTCTTGCTTTCCTATAAAGAAGGTGGTCTTCATTTTTACAGTAGGTAGTAGTAATAGTAAGTAATCAATATCAAGTTTGTTTTTGAAATTACACAAAAATGTATAGAATCAACGCTGTATACCTACCATGTAAATTTGCAACTATTTAGTTTAAACATTACTGGCCGACAATTAGATATTAACAACAACACAGATATTAAAACTCTAATTTTACGATATAGAAATATGTGTTAATTTAAAATTATCGTTGTTTTAGCCGCTATGAGAACCATTATAGTCGGATGTTTATTATTTTCTGGAAACCGTAGGCAGTTTCAGCAGGGGCGAGTCTTGTTTATAACGTATAAAATTACACGATTATTTTCAGTTACAATAAAATATTTTCAGAGATTATCAGTTGTTGTAATGATAGCTTAATAATCTACTTATTACATAATAAACGTATGAAATCTCACAATTTTTTATTACTGTAATGAAAAAAAAAATATTGTTGTTTTAATACAGTGTTTAATAATGTCGTGATGGTAGTGTTGACATCAGTGGCCAGACGTTGTTGACATTGAATAAGCTGAAAATATTACACGAAATAATTTTATAATGTTGAATTTACGCAATTAGAATAAAACGAAATTTCTTCAACTAATATTAGATGTAAACCAATAAAGACGGCTGTATAGATAGCGATAGTGATCGATCGAAGTGTTTGCAAAGCGTTGCAATTTATCATCACTTTCTCGCATGAATTACAGCTGCGTTATTGCTTACGTGACATTTTATAATGAACTCATTTATATGTCGACGAACAGTTGAATTAAAAGGTGCAAATTGCCTGGAGATGTTACTTTCCTTATTTTTTTACTCCGGCTCACAACTTTAATACAACAACAAGAAGCAGATAAGAAGTAGTAACAACCAACATCCCATTAATTATGAATAAGTTCATAGTTTTAAAGATGAGAATAATTTATGATTTCTGTCAACAGAATTGTTCACAGTGGAGAAGAATTTATTCAAAACTATGTATAAACATCAGTTTTATTTGCAAATTTGGAACAATTTTGTTAAATTTTAAACACATTCTGTGTATGTTATTTAGATACAAGTAGCTTGTCTCAAAGACTTTTAACGCTAGCTATTGTCTTCTCAATATTTAACTATATGCCTGTAGAATAAATTCTTAAGCGCTCTTTTCCACGGTATACCCATTTGTACGGCCTCTGTAGATCAGTCGGTTGACTAAAGCTCGCTTTATTCACCGTTCCATCATTTGTTAAATTCACTAGACACTACTATTATAATACTATCTATTATTGTATCAAATTGAATTATCTTGGTACAGATTGAGCACTATTAGAAGAATACGGATGGTGATTTATTTACGAAAAAAAAGCCAGAAGATACGACTAGAATTGATTATCATCAGTTATTTTATCTACGATTACATAATAAAAATTGCAGACGAAACTGTCTTTAAAAATGGGGGCAATCAACGTGAAGTATATCGTTGTCGTTTAGAAACTGCAAACGTACAATTTATCTTTAAGCAAGTCAGAAAAATTGCCTAAATGGACTTTTCACTAGTAGAAAGGTCTCATTCAAGAGAGTATTCTTCACATTTGATGTTAGTCCTCAAGACTCTTCAACCTATCACACAAATCCATCTTTTCACTGACAACTTTCCATTCAACAATACAAAATTCAATCAGTCAATATAATGATGTCAATAGTTTGGATAATACGAATCGTATTCAAACAATTTTTAACGTAATAATAATAATAATAATAATAAAAAGGAGGAAAAGTTTGTATCATCTTACCGTGAAGAGCTTTCAAATAAGCTTTGCCAGCATTGATCATCTGTCTGGCTCCCGGATTAAATTTATCCAGAATGTTCTGCAACAAAATGGTTGTATTAGATTAAAAACACATGGATAATGCAACGTAATAAGAACAGTAATAATCGTAATAGTATAATAACAGTTGTCTTTACGATTTCAAAATATAGAAGTTATTGAAATCAGTCTATACAATACAGGGCGATTCACGTCGGACGGAACGTTTTGATGGCAAGCGATTCGAAAAATGGTTCAAGGATTTATAGGGGAGTCTCCAGAGAAAATTTTAGCAAAATTAAAATCTTGTAGCTCATTTGAAAGTTGGTTAAAAAACGATCGTTTCTGACAATGTGGCAATTTTGAAAAACGAGCAAAGCACCCAGAACGACTAAGAATAACTCAAAGACCCTGCCAACATTTTTTCGTTTTTCTTAATTTTATTCTGAAATAGCGGGGAATTCTTGCATTTTTTTAGAATGCAATGAAGAAAAACGAAAAAAATCAATATTGGGAGGATCCTCGAGTCATTCTAAGTCATTTTGCGTGTTTAGTTCTTTCAAATGAGCTACGAGGCTCTAATTTTGTTAAAATCATCTCTAGACAGCCTCCTAAAAATCCTTCAAATATTTTTCGAATCGCTTGCCAAATAATGGGAGTTTCTATAAGAGTTTTCGTCTGACGTGGAGAGAAAGTTTAAAAAAATACAATAGCACACATATATCAGTGTAACAGACATCAATATTGTTTGGCGGAAACTTTTACTGTATTTTAACTAGCCTAAACTTGGTAGACAACATGTCGGCATTATTGCGTCCTGACGCCACTCTCACCCTTAACAACAACAACAACAACAATAACAAAAAAGCATGGTGTATCGCCTTAGGGTAGCCTCTCTACAATGTAAATCCTTATAAATTGGGTAATTCAACTGAAATGTAATTAAAACACACCGAAAAACAAACAAGAAAGAGAGAAAGAGAACAGAAATCTTTGGTGGAATTTGTAATTAAAATAAACTTCCCGATAGCTTTTAAATTTTTATTTGGTTAATTTGATAAAAATTACCATAATAATAATCGTCTCATTGGTCTTAAATCGTTTGTGTTTTCTCAGTTCTTCATCATTCTCTTTTATATAGAGAGACTTACTTATTTAAAACATTCCTTATGCATTTTTCGTAAATGTACGCTCATAAATATTTAAAATTGTACTTGACTGTATCACGTGCAACTTAATAACGTGCGAAAAATATTGGATAAATGCAAATGTTTGTGGTGGCGACATTGGCAACGGTAATTTTGCAAAACAGATTATGGAACCCGTATCGAACACGCTATTTAGGAAATTTGCTCTTGTAAATTATCGCTCTTCACTATAGACGCATCCTAATTTTATCTACTTTAAATTGTGGTGAGGAAAAATTGTTTCTTTTAAATATTGATGAGAAGGGTGCGCGAAATCGAGCGCTTTACAATCAAAGAACGCTCCCATATCATTGGATGCGAAATCTATATTGCAGAATAATTATTTTGATGATTACAGATCAAATACTCAAATCAAATGTGTTATTATTATGGATGCGGCATTAATTTACATATATTTTCAAAATTGTTGAACACAAATGTCTGTTTTCTGCAACAATAACACTTACATCTAGATTAATTGTATCGTTTTAGATACTGTTGACTTTACAGACTGGCCAAGATTGCAACTGGGACCAGTTGAAATATCAGACCAGATAAACGACGACACTAGCAATAAAGCGAAAATCCATCACTGTCATCACAACAATAAACTGTTGTGGTTGTGGGCTACCACCGGTCGCAGACAAAAAAAAATAAAATAAAGATACAGAAATGGTAAAAGTTTATAAAACCGTCAGTGTTGTTCTTTTCAAGTACCAATCTTGATCTACACCATCACCAATTACAGTTGAAGTTGTGGAATTTATTTTAATAAATTGATGGTACGGTTGTAGATAAGGTGAGAGAAAAGCGCAATTTGGCATGCGTTCGATAAAAAAAATACAATCACCCTCTCATTTACATACTATATGTGAAATATGTTGGTATAGAACGGCTTATAACAATCTCTGTCACGAGTGGAATTTGTTTCTGTTCCAATTTAGAGTTGGTGTAAGTTTTACATAATCGTTTAGCATTTTCGGTTGTCTAAACGGACAAAAAAACTCCACTAAATTGCTTATGCGAGATTAAATAGTGATCTCCGACATCCCTGGTGGAAATAAAATAAATTGCAGAAGTTATGACACTCTTAATTCATAGATCTTATTATGAATGCAAAATCGAATACTATATTAGCATTTATCAACCCTCTATTCATACAAGACTCCCGTTTTTTTTCCCCCCGATCCATTTTCAAACTTTTTCTATCATCTATTTTATAGAGACAATAGCTATTGTAAAATCGATCAAACCTTTCACTTTAGAATTAATGCTGAATTTAATTCAAAACAAGTGTTTTGCATTTTTTTACTTTTATAGTACAAAAAATTTTAAGTTCTACAAATATCCTTCAAACGAAAAACTAGAAATGTTCGTGAATGCAAATGAGTGAAACAACAGCAACAACAACACACACACACACACACACACACAAAAAAAAATTCTGCATTCCTCTCTCGTTCAAAAAGACTATGTGGTGGTTAAAGAAAAGTTCAAAAGAACATTCACTCTTTAGTTATATAACTCTCTTTTACACCATAATCAATACTTGTAGAATTTTTCTTTAATATAATTGTACGCGGTTTGACACAATTCCATACGTGATATTAGCCAATTTGAACATAATTTAATTTTTTTTTGTATATGTATAAATGAATTAATCTTTTTTCTTTGGGCTCTTCTACAACGGTTGTAATCTATGTTGCGAAATTAAAACTTGAGCAATGGATTGAGAAGAAAGCCAAACTATCTAGGAAACAGGTTGGTGGATTGCAATGACCTATCAGCCTCGATTGTGCAACGATCCTCTTCAACTAGCAATTATTAATTAATATGTGTATGTACAAATTAAAAACCATATTTTATGGAAATTGGTCTTGTCTGGACGGAAAAAAACTTCCAATTCGACTGCATCTGTTCAAATTTAAACACACAAATGAGCTTTTGCGTGGAACAATTATTGTGGAAAGGACCATACACCAATATGAATGTAGTTATTAAATATTATATAAGACTATTTCATTTATGGCAATTTTGTATTATTAAAATTACAATAATACATCCATATCTTATACCATAATAATTGTAATGCAATTGTTTAAACGATAAAGAGATCGTAACTTTATAATTAACGTTGGCATGATTATCACAATAAATAAGCCGTATCTTAAACTTCCGCTTTAATTTTACACTTTATCTTACAAATTTTATGCAGCCGGTTGAAAATTCTCCTTCAAGACCGGTAGATCAAGAATTTTTCCAATTCAACTAATGATCTGTTTTCGGAGAAAAAAACATGGGACAAATAATCGTTATCTTCAAAATTTCCGTTATAATCTCAACATTGGATGTTATAATAATAATTAACATACTTAAATTAACTATTTTAATGAGTCTTAATTAATTCTATATTATATTATTAATCTTGAAAAAAATAACATAAACCAACGAAGCGTTTACCCTAACTAGAAGTCAAGGTCTCATTATCCAGTTCTATCATCTTCTATACCATCTATAAATCTTTAACTGTTAATAATCTCATTAGTGACTTGTATATTTTCGTCAACTTTGTCTTTTCAATATTTTCATCATGCTTTTGAGCAATTTCATTAAAAAGCACAAGTAATAAATGAAAATTACAAATATCGTTGATACGTTTTTTGATTCACTCGACTGTAATTTTGAATTAATAAAAAACACAAGACTGTTTTAAATTGAAATTACATCGTCAAGGCTTTTCGCCATTAATTATTTTTATATCTTTGAATAGAATTTCGTAATTTCTATAAAGGAATTTATACATCTTAGAAGAAAAAAAAACGGGAAACGCAACCATTTAATTATCAATTATCTGTGTCTCCTTTCAAATATAAATTTATTAAATTTTATGTTGTAAAGTAAAAGGTTTGATCTATTATCGGTTGTCATTCAATGGTGGCCTTTTATTATTAATATTATTACTATTATTGATAAATAAATTTTCTCATATAACAGATTGTATTTGATCGATTGGCTTGAAATATGCGGAAATTGTGGTTAAATTTTTGCTATAGTAGAAAGACATTCTTACAAATTTTCGTCGATTATTTCGTTCCGTTTCATTACATTTTCATTACATAAATTCAAACTGGCAAATGTGTCAGAAATTATTTTAAATTATGTCTAGCCTCGATCAACCTTCTTCACACACACACACACACACACACACACACACACACGCGCATTTTAAAATTGAAAGTAAAATTAATTGATCAACGCAGAGAAAAGATGAATTGTTGTTGATATTTATCAGTCATCCATGTATGTTTTAACTAAAACTACACATCCACTATGAATTTTGTGTGATATTATTGTATTTGTGAAGAGAATTACTGTAGTACTCAAAACTGCAAATCGTATTTTGCTACCGTTCAATGATTATAATGGAAAATACGCAATCACGTAGTTTTAGGTGTAGAAAGATGAGCTGTAATACCGAAATTTCTGTGGTATAACTACAAAGGGCCTGATTTTCGTTGATATCCTATTGCCGACAATAGCATTATTGATGAAATGTCGAAACTTTACCCTGATATTATAGATTCGTCATTTAATAAAATCAACTCGATTCGATAATGCAAATAACTCTATTCTCTAGTTATTTTTAAATAAACTTTTTCCTAGATACTTATACAATAAGAGCTATATATTTTTCGATATTTCTCGATCTGTATTCATGTCAACATAGACACATCCATTGAGTTGGAAACTATCCGATTCCCGTTCGTTTTTCAGTTCTGTTTTGTTGCTCCTTCCACATACTAACTGTATTTACCAATTGAATAATTTTTTCTCTTCCAAATACAAACAAATCCAATCGTTTGTGTTTTCTAATACAGTATCCAGTTGAGTGGAATCATTGTTGGAAATTTAGAACAGATCGATAAATGTAGTAAAATGTTTATCTCCATTTCGGTTAATGTAGGTCGTTTATGAATATTATATAGATGTAAATGTGGATAATATGGATAATGTTGGACAAACAAACACACCTCTTCCTACGAACATGGAATAACACCACACAATTTGACATACATCTTTCAGAAAGAGAAATCTAGATAATGATGATGATGCGTATGAAAATGAATTCGAATATTTTTTCTTTAAATACAGTATAAAAAATTTAAATTATTTACGTAAATGTTTTGATAAATAGCAAAATATATTCGCATAATCTCCATCTATAGCGTTCCAATAAATTATCCTCTTTAGTACGGATTTGGGTCAGTATAGGAATAATAACAGGATAAAATTAATCGCCTACTGTCTACGATTGTTGTACAAAAAAAAAAAAAATACAACAAATTAATAAATACAAAGTATAGTTTATATACATATACTACAAGGTGATCCACTATATTCAAGAAAATAAAAAATGTTTATATCAGATCCAAATAAGGTACAAATAATAAGACAACGTTTCGAATAAATCTCGATAATGTTGCGATTTTTTCCGTATAAATATAACGATAGAAATAAAAAGTTTTCCAGCTTTAACACAGTTAGAAATTATAAAAGCTAAACTTTTATAATCAAGAATTAATTGAATTAACTGTGAAAAGAAGCCGTAGAAAAAACAGAATTTGCCCTATTTTCAAATGGATATTAAACAGTTGAGGATTGTCGTTAAATTTCATTATAACGATATTTAACATTTTCTTTTAATAAAATTACTATCTTAAATAACTGACAACATAAACAACAAGCGAAAGTAGTATATTTTATTATAATTATGGCAAAAGGTGTAATGTGGATGATTTTTCAACACACGTCCTCACTAGTACAAGTAACAATGATAATTGAACGTGACATGGATGATGAATTCATTTTTTTTCCAACAAAAAAAAAATACATCGAAACAGATGCACATTTGTCAATGGGTGAATTATTATTAAATCAACCAGTAATTTTTATGGGGACTGATTTATTAAAAAAAATATAACGAGTCTTTATTTCTACATATTCAAGTCACAGGTCCTTTTTATAGGCTTTCTAAAGCGGCCTGTTAGTTGTGGTGTTTTTTCTTCCAACTAGCTCTCGTTCTCTTATTATTAATTTACAACAATAGTTGAATGTTTCCAGTGAAACTTTCCTAATTTCGCTATCGTCAAAACTTTTTCGTTTAAACCAAATGAAATTCCAACACAGCTACACACAATTTATACTACAATAGTGATGCAGTATTGATATACCACGTGTCTCATTTAAATCAGATAATTTGGCGGATTTTACGCAAAAAAATCGTCCGTCTGGCTTTTGACGAGGATCATCTCAACGGACAAGGCCAGAATGGGTTCGAATTTGTTTTGAAAACTAACGATCAGTGGCGAATCGCTTTTCAACTACTTAATTTTCTCATATTGCGTTTTTGATATGCAACATATTTATGTGGCTTGATAAGGAACAAGCCACATAAGTGTCCTAGAAGTCAGAGCCATCGCTGGTTCTCAGAGAACTGAAGCACTTTACAGGGACGCCAAAATTACCACTCAATTTCATTTAACATATAAGTATTCAAAAAATAAGATACCTTTGTTGTAAATCTACAACTCTCAATAAATTTTGCTGATAATTAAGCTGTGAAGGAGACAACTTAAAAACTTTTAACTATTATGGAGCTAAATTATTGACCTTTAGTCTGAGTTTAAAGAAGTAATTGTTATAACGTTATAAGGTAATGATTTTTAGTAAATTTTTGCATAGAATTGTAAAAGAATCTGTTTGGATACTTTTAATCGATTTTTAATTTGACTCTCGACTTTCAAGTAAGATTTTTGGACATTTTCCTCCTAAATTATAATTTTTAACAAAATTTGTTATCTAATTGCCAGAAATAGGAGATTTAGTTATGTTTAGTGGATTATTAACTGAACTATTCAATTTTAATTGAAATTTGTTTTTAAGTCTAAAAATTCATGATTGTGACACTTTTGACATGTTTTTTCCAATTAAATTCTATTCTTGTAATTTAAATTTTAAGGCATCTGTGATAAAATCATCCATTTTTAATGAATTACAGTTTTACATTGTGGTAAGAATAAAGTTTTAAAAACGTTTAGCCACATTATCATCTTTACTCTTAGATTTTTAGACATTTTTATTATAAACCACCAGATTTTCGACTAGTTTTTTAATAAAATTGCTTAGAAAAGGAGATTAAGGCACCTTTATAAAAATTATTAATTTTTGAGAAGCAAGAGGACTTCCTATTGTAGCTCTTGAAGCCAACAAATAATTCATTAAAAGCAAATTGAAATTTTTCTAATTATAAGTACATTTCATATGAGAGGAGACGCCTCTCCGTCAATATGCCTAGGGCCCCGTAAAACAGCGCCGGTCCTGGATATGGGAGATCTGTATTATTGATCCTTAATTTATGGTGAAATATTTACCATAATGTTAGTCAAACAGGGACCAATTCACCATTAAAAAATCGGGATGTGAAATGATCGTGGCTCATACTACAAATGGTTGTAACTAAAAATAATGTCCGGGCCGAAAAAGTTTGCCAGTCCGTTACTGCTAACAATAATAACACAATTCTTACGGCCAAATATTAATTTATTATAAAAATCTTTTAATTGTCGTCTAATAGACCATTTCAATTCAACTTAATTTTCAAAATTTCTTTTAAGTGAGCTTCATATCTTCCCCCCTTGCATTATCTTTCGAAACACGAGAGTCTGATTCTCTATCTTTAAAATTGCACAGCATTACTGCTCAATTTTTTTTTAAATTTTTTTCCCGTAGTGGGAAAACTAAAAATTCTTGAATATCTGGAAAGCTCTTTTAATTTTCTATCTAAATCACTTAGTAGATATCTAAAGTCAATAATATTGGCTATTTCTTAGCCGGTTATGTGGGAACACGTACGAAAACACAGGGTTCAACAGTTTTTTCCGACACGTTTGAAAATTGGCAATTTTCGCACGCCGGATCAAGTATTTAATTAGTCAAAACCCCCCTTAAAGTGGAATAAAACGACGTAGATTTATTAATTTTATATGGTTGATTAAGTCGAAATTGATAGATGTTATTTGACCATATCTCAACTATTCCAGTTTATTGAACACTTAAGATGTCATCTATATATATAAAATTAAATCGCTTATTCAAATAACATTATTAATTTACATTTATAGAGAACAAATAAAATAGAACCTTGTGTAAATTTATGATGAGAAACGAAAACAACAATAAAGATATATGATGGTATTGTCGTCCTCGAGATTAAATATTTGAATAATAATAATCAACAAAGATATTTTAATGTTCAATGAAGTTTAGATAAATTGTTGGATTTAAATTACCAACAACCATCCATTAAATTCGTCCCCTTTAACCTCTGTAATAATAATATTAATAATAATGCAAGAATAGAAATCGAATTGTACATTCATCGTTTCCTATTGTACGTATTTTCACTTTTATCGTAATTTTAAATCTTTCCCAACATACATAGTCAAAACACATATTGCCAACTGATAATTTTTGAACTAAGCAAAATAAAAATCTTACCTTATAAATGCCATCGACAAGTTTGATGAGTTCTTCAGTTTCCATGTTGATTACAGTTGAATTTCGTTTGTTGTCGATTATTGTTTAAGTAAATAATAACGAAATCAGTCACGTTTTTGGTGCATTCCTTCTCTATATTGGAAAGAGCACAGAATTCACAGCAAACAACAGCAAAATAGATGACGATTATTGTACATCCATCATATTAGAAAAAAACTAGAACTGGAACAGAAAAACAATTATCGATATCGAAAAAGATAACTTTCAAATCTGATATTATTAATTAAAAATCAAACCGATATAATTTGCTTAAGACAAAAAATTGCATTCGTTTAGTTATTTAGGTTTTCTTTTCTGGGTGTGAATGAACAACTTTCTAACCGATCGAGATCAATGCGCTCTCATAGATTTTAATCAATTCAATTTCAATATATTTGGAATTATTAAAGATTTCTATTAGTTAACAAAAAAGTTTGGTATATTTATAATTGTGGGTCAATTTTTTTTATACTACAGATAAAGTGGGTAGTGCATTCTTTTCTTAAAATAGCATTTTAACATCAATCACCTGTATTAATACACGGTTATGTAACTTGTCAATATTTGATTTGAAGAGAACGCCCGTCAAACCGTACATTATAGATTTTATTGTTAATAAGGTGTGGTCACTGTGATTTAAGCCACAATTACTTTAAATTGCCGAATCATTCAAATTAAACGAAAAGAAAAGTAATTTGGTCGTCTTTCGATAATCCAACAATGGACGAGAGTGAAAAACAACAATACAGTTAATGCTTTAGATGTTGATTTGAGAGATGAGAGAGAAGTAGGAAAAAAGTCAATTTTCCACATTCAAATCTAAATATTTACTTTTATCACCGAACAATGGTACAGTTTCAACGAAAACAAACCAATTAGTAGACAATCTAATTTCCTCTCCTTTTATCTCTTAACAAGTTAATTTAAAATTGAACTTGTTCCAAAAAACTTAACGTTCGTATATTCCACTAGGCAAGTTATATCTCCAGCACACTTGCACTTTCCACTTTTATATAACTTAAAGACTTTCCAAGTGGATTTCTCCAACAAGATTCTTTAATATCACACTGGTGTGTGACACATTATACGCTGCTGTTGTTTCTCTCATTCGTTTATCAATGAAACACTTAAAAGCTACTTTCTTGTATTATTTATGAATATACCAGGACGGGAATACAAGGGAAAAAAGTTTTAAACTGCTGAATTCAGTTTTTATTAGTAGCACCACCCCATCGGATTGTTTTTTTTTTTGTATAACCGGTGGAATGTGTTGTAAATAACACTGAAAGTCGACTACCCGAAAATAATTGAATTGAACGATACACGAATAATAATAACAAGAACAACAAACCATTCATGTAAATTAATAAAAGTCGGATTGTTCTCCAAAGAGGATTTACTGATTTTCGTGTTATTTGTTGCGTGAAAATTTATCAAAAGAAATTCAATAAATCTAGATAAGTCGAGAAAATTTGGTTGTGAAATAAAATAAAAATAAACATATTTTTTCGACAAAATAATAAAATCATTGTGAATTGTTCGCGCTATGACCATGACGTAATCCTTGAACACTTACTTTCAGTAAGTACATTAATTTTTTTATTACTATCATGCAACTATATTAATATAGGAAACAATTATATTTTGGTAGAATTTAGAATGTATACGTCCATAAATTCACCTTCAAGCTTTTTAACTTCTTCATGGTACATTAATATTTTCAACAATTTTTTTTGTTAATTTGCCACTTAATTAAATAGCGGCGATGCATTTGGTCAAATAATATTGTATAGCCGTCATTCAAATCCATATGTTTCACGTCCGAATTGTTGGTTTAATTAAACTTTAAACGAAAACTAGAAATTACCGCCCGCTTAAACATACTGTTATAGTTGAAATTGTACACCTAGTTTATGTGTTGTATATGGATGAATGTTGAGCATATATTGGAAAAGTGATTTTACATTGGAGATTAGTACTTTAACTAGCACACTCGCTCTTCAATTGATTAATTTTAAAATCGGCCAATTCGAATCGTTATAGTGAAACCTTTCTATATTAATAGCAAATCCATTTATGTTTGGTACAGTTGACAGAGTTCTGGATCGAAGAATCGACTAGCCTATTAAATTGGCTTCAGTTAGCCTGTTTCCTGATTTTCTAAACATTATTCGTATTTATCGGCTATTGAACTATTGTTTGATTGACAAGCAAAAGTAACTATTGTTTGTCGATACAGCTTATTAACTACTAGCAATGATGAAATAAGAACGATTAATAGAATTATCTCTATTGATGAAACTTTCTCTTTTATTTTATTGATGTTAATTCAACTATCTGTTGGGAGATGAGAAGAGAAATATTTGTGTCTATTAAACAAAAGATAAGACTGACACTTGTTAAACTATTGATTACTTTTTCTATGTAATTATATTATGCTCGAAACCATAAAATCTATAATAAAAATCGAATAATTTAGAATATTTCCAATTGAAGTAATCACGACGCTTTAAGATTATCATAAGCGCCATATTTCTCACTAAATATCGATTTGAATCCTCTATTACAACACTTTTATTGCTTTGGATCACCAGATAGATTACGATGAAATTGACTAAACTGGAAACTATTAAAATACATATTTTTCCCAAGGCACAAACAAGTATCGTTGGATATTCTACTCGGGTGCGGGTGACACAGCCGGGATTTTCTCAAACACGAAGACAAAAAGCAATTATTCTACAATATCACGATGATCGACAACAATTGTTGTTCTCGTCAATATTATGAACGAAAAACGATTAATTAATATTAATTGTCTACAGCATGTTTCATTTCATATTACAAAAAAAAAAAAATAGTTCTTTGATTGTTCAAATATTCTCATAATCCTGGATCATCGCCTCAAAATTAATTAGAACAACAACAAAAACAATAAGCAGAACAACAATAAGACCAGGAAATTCGTCGAGAAATATGATATAATTTAATTAACAATGCAAATACTTTTTAATATAAACAACAGTAATAATAACGAATGATATATGATTTCGGACCACTGACTCAACACAATTACGTAATTAATTAAAATTATCCAACATGAATTGTTAATAATCTTGAGATTTGTGTGTTGGATTTTTGATTTAATAATTCATCAATTGTTGGTGATTTATTTTTCAATACGATATTTACTGAATAAACATCAGCCATGCGTCAATATAATTGATGAAAGTGGCAAAAAGCGTCCTGTGGAACGTTGTTTTTTTTCCTCTTTATTACCGACAGATGAATCCAATTAAGTGACTGGCTAGCTTGCACTCGAATTCCCTGTACTAACACAAAATAAAAGATACCTAAAATGATACAAAACAAGACTGACAATACGGAATATGCACCGATTTTCGTCAATAAAACAAACTTCCATCTAATTATCAATAAGAGAGCATCGAAGAAATATTGCTGTAGAATTGGTGGATGTTTGAAGAGAAAGCAATATTTTACAGATGTTCTATCTCTTTGATGGCAACAAAGGAACATTTTCAATTCAGTTTATTATCTTCTAGAGACATTATAAAAAAATTGAAGTGAAACTCTTTCTTGTTCCTGGAGAAATTCTATTGAAAATTCCAACTATATTCTCCAACTAGTTTATAGAGAATTTCCATCAACGATTCCAAAATTGTCTTATAAATGTAATGTTAACAATGTCTAGAGAAATTCTCGATAGAAATTTCGTTTAATAAAAGTCATTATGAGGCGAGAGAGAGGTGATATTAAAAAGTGTGTAGCCAGTTGGGGCAATAAAAAGGGAATAAATATAATAGAAACGGGCCCGTTAGAGCATAAACGTTTCAGTATATTTCTCATATTTCCATGGAATCGTCTTATAAAGTGTGTAGAATCCACCACAGTAACTATCAAAAGAAAGAGAACTAAAAAGGAAAATTGCTGGAATTTATCAAAACTAACTCTAATTCTGACGTTAACTGGCAAATATCCCTCTATATTTGTTGACACGGACAAGAAACATTCCTTTTTTTATTCTACAACACAGTACAATGGTAAAGTTCGATTGGTTAATTGTAAATTAAATACAGTCGCCGACATCCTTGAAGACAACAAAAATTCTAGAGAAGGTGTACGAGTTGTGCTGTTGATTATTCATTGATTTTTATAAATGCATCGATGATTGCAACTATTATCAAGAATCTTAAAAATTATTTAGAATCTAATTAGAACACTAACAGTTCTCATGATGGTAAAAATAGTATCACAGTCACAAGAGGAAATATCTGATTACTAATTCGATCTGTAATTGATTAGAAGGTGTATAGTATAACCTACATAGAACGACTGCAATTATTTTAAATAATAATTAAATAACTTTAATCATTTACAACGGTAAATCATGTAAATTAGTCCATGTAAAGGTCGCATTTTTATCCTTATAATTATTATTATCATTACAATTATTAACTGTATTTATCAATTATGAAAAAAATGTCAATTAAATTGAACTATGCATAAAATTCTAGTCTGTTTTATAGAATTTTACAATAAAATTCTTGAAATGGTTCAATGCGTTGCATAATAGTTATATTTAACTGCTAACTATAAGAATATGAAAAAACTTGATTATGTTTACATTCGCCTCACGAGATTGAATAATTTATTCATTTATCGCATACCAACTCCACCCTGTAGCATTGTCACAGTTTACAATTTAAAAAAAAAGAAATGTTTATAAATACAACTCAGTTTTTTCGTATATCTTGAGGTATAATTGAGACCATCTCACGGTAACAGTACAGATGAAGAAATGATATTAAAATCTATTTTTACATCAAAGAAATTGTCATGTTTTTCTCCCTCCGGCTAATACCTTTTATAAATGAGATATACTTTCTGAATCGTTCGAATGTAAGAAATGTTATTAAAAATATTTAATAAAATAAACAAAAAAAAAGAGAGAATGTAACAAAATTTGCGTTCAAAACTCTTATAATTGAAAATTCCAAGTGAAATCGTTGTAATTATCAACGAAATAAATAAATAAATTATGATTCTTGTGTATGCATTTATAGAAAGTATAAACACATTTCTTATTTCAATTATAAAACCGAGTTATTTTTATTGTAACAATTCCTATATAGAGTCAATTGTTAGATAAAAATGCGTATAAAAACAAATTAAACTTTAATTGGTTCTAACTATTAGCTGTAAGTTTTGTTAGGGAAACAATCATTACTTTCACGTACATATTGAGTATAAACGACAATTAAAATGCAAACAAAACTCGAGATTATACCGACTTTCTCTACATTATGTTGTAACACAAATAAATGCAAATCAATAATAAGCTGATCCCCATCATTGTGGTTAATTTCTTTGTAGACGTAATTTTTGTGTCAATAACTCTAAGAATTTTTGTATAGAACGTAAATATTTGGCATTGAAGTGACATACATACATGTATAAAAATAATATCTTGGTAGAATTTATCTGAAGGACAGCAATGTCCGAGGCGAACTTAGAAAATAACAACAATTTAGAAGATAAAATAAAGCAGGAAAAATATAGAGTTGTTTATTACATTTTCAGTGCAGTCTCAAATAATTTCAGGATGTTTGAAGTTACTAGAAGCAGTGATAATAAATCGAGAAAATAAGCGCGCCCTTATAGATGACAGTTTCTTAAAGGAGTTATAATTAGTATCTGGGAAAAATTGGAAAGTCTATTTTATAAAAGAATTCAAAATATGCATCTAACATTTAATAAATGTCATAATTGATTGTTTATGTCCAAGAAAATTTCAAAACATGGTCGCTCAATTAAAATTCAAATGCTAATCATATGTAGGAAAAATTCTTACCGTATTTTATAATTTTAGAACAAGCCGGTTTTCCAACTTTTCGAAATTAAAGTTTCTCATTCACATCTCATAGGGGATTGACAACAATTTGAATCAGGCGCGTCGTTTTAATTCTCTTCCCTTTGATACAGAGATTCCGGGCCGGGTATATTCGTCGTTGTCCGTTCTAAACACCACACAACACACTATAGGTCTATCAAAACACAAAAGTTGGTGAGAGACTGAAACGCGCACTGAACATCCAAGCTATGAAGGCACTTTCTAATCGCACCCGCCCCAGAACTCGCGCACAGTATGTGTATGTGTTTTGTGTAGAGAGATACAACAAACGGTCCCTGTGCGCGTTAACAGCAACAGCAGCAGCTTCATTGCCCGGAGGTATTTCTCACAGCATTCACATTTTTTGGACATTACCCTGGAGGATTTTTCTCAACCGGCAACATTTTCGTTTTTTTCTTTTCAACTATTATGTATATACGATGAAATGAAGAGAAACGATCGTAAACGACGCCCTTAGATAGGGGTGGCGTTGTAGATATCATTAGTATTGTTGATGTATATTTGTGGTGGCAGCCGTATAAAAAGCGAGGAAATTTGGCAATTTAAAACTTTCCACGTTTTCATACGGAATTAACAGAAAATCCACAAGTTTACATAAAAGGATACGAGTAGGTGGCTACATAAATTGCATTGTAACATAAATAATATGGCATTTAAATGGAGAGAAAAAAAAAACGTTCACCTACATCTCATTTTAATCGCCTCAAACTAACGGCTTTCGTCTACAAAAGCTCAAAGAGCTTTATACCTCTGTTTTATTTGTAAGATAGTTGCAAGTCTGTCTGTGTTGGATTCATCTACAAGATTAGAATTTTAATCAAAACTAGACAGTATTAGAAATTCAATCTTTGATAAAAGATCTCACAAAGCTGAAGTAACTGTTGTCAAAAACTGATTTCAGATATTGTATAACAACGAATCTACTGGTGAAATTTGCAATAAGAAAAAGTAAATTGCTCTTCTATAATTGATTTCTATATTTGAAATCTCGAATATAATACGTGAAAATACAAAACTCTAGCAATTTCCCAATACATACTTCCCACCTATAGAGAAAATTGTGAAATTTCCTCAAGATTTCAATAAATGTCGTTGCACCAAAAACGTATAAAGTCCTCTTACTACTGGTTATATATTTTCTTATTGAAACGTCTTTGTTGAACTTGGCAATTTTACTATTGAATCGTTTCGAATGTAATAATAGCCCTGCCATTTTCTTATCGAAAATAGATTTCAAACTGAAATTTATTTCATCAGAATCTATTGAATTTTATAACAATTATAGAAATACTTTTATATAAAAAAAACAACAAGGTTAATCTAGCAAATGAATCATAATTTAGATTAGTTTGCAAATATTATTAACAACTAATTATTGTACAAGCAGAGGAAAAATTTGTTGTAATTCTTCGAGTGTATATTGAGAAAAAATTAACCAACTCACCTTGAAACAACCGTTTCTGACGATTTATACTTGTTTACATTTTATATTGGTGTCCTATAACCACGTGGATACAATTCACGTTTCATAGGTAATAAAAACAGAAAATAAACTAGGTACGTATACCTACAAGGCAATTTTCTATTACAAATGTGGCAAATCTCGTTCTTATAAACTCGAAATTCCAACCATCTAATTAAGCTATCAATTTAAAATTGAACGTTAATTATATGATGATAATATTCAATATATGTTTTAATAGTCCTAACTAAATAGTTTTCGTTTTCTTCTTTTTTAATAATGATAAATGATGGCAAAAGTGCCCTTTCAAAAGAGAAGAGAAAGGATATGCCGCGCCTGTTTACATAACTCTTGTTATGCCTGCAGTGAATTCTTTGGTTGCTAATGGATTTTTCCCGTTATCTTGCATAGAAAATTCTTTTAAGCTATCTCGTGAGCACACCAACAACAACAATGTCCTTTTGAGGTTGAATTCAAAATCGTTTCATAACAATATGTAAATTAACACAAATTATATAATCAAAATAACAGACAAAATGAGGATCAAGGCTGTAGTTTAACAAATTCAGGGAGAAGATGATAATGAAAACCGATTTTCTAAATTGTATTGTAAAATTTACTGCTTTTTTTTGTTGTAGTATATTCAGATGAGCGTCATCAAAATTCTGCCAAAGTCTGCAGAATGATTTATTATACATCCACAAATTTATTCAAAAAAAAAAATGATTGCCTCTTATCTTTTTATATGGCGGTAAAGGATATCTAATAACTACTAAAATGCCTATACCCTTAGGTTTCAACTATCAGTCATATTCACAATTCTAATTTGTATTGTTGTTTTTATAGAAAATCATGTGAATTTCCTCTAGAAATTTCCAAGTAGAACACCGTAACTGTCATTAGTACCTACAATAATTATAATTATACAACTATGTAAGTACTCGAAAAGATACGTTTATAATTTGAATAATTATTTAGAGAGACGATTTCACCATAGAACTGTAATTAGTTATAGAGTAGGCAATTTTAAAGCGACACGATTATTGTGATTCTACTACATCATTAATAAATTGTGGATATTTCCAAATTTTCCCATAAACTTGTATTTTTACGGCACTGGGTCAGGTTTTTCAAGAGCCAACCTTTGAAATGTGACCATACTAAATTCGATAGCTCTTGAACAAATACAATATACTTTGATTCACAAAAGGCATTGTATACATTCAAGAGTTAACTTACAACAATGATAAATTCTCAACTTGAAGCATTCCGATTTTGTTGAATAAAATTGGAAATCTTGGCTCCAACAACACTCCAATCATTACAATGTTTAAACATGGATGTTTACTGTAGTTTTTCTTATTTCTAAAAAATTCACTATAGTAGTGCAAAATTTACAGGATTCGTTTTATCGATATTTGGGAGCACTATACTTTTGTTGTGTTGTTGTTGTTATAGGTGGCTTGGCAACGATATATACGGTATTCCGATATAACGATAAATTCCAATCAATGTCGGATAAGTTGCATTCGATGGACCGTTAGAGGTCCGGAGTCGAGTTGCGAATTTGTGAGTTGAAGTGCAGGATGAGAAATTATTCATAGTGAAACAAATTAAAATAAACGACTCACGATCAGATATAAAATATCTTGGTGATTTATTTTAAGATTAGCAACATTGAAAATAATATTCGATTTGAAATAATTATAGGACATTTGTATACAGGGTGTCGGATCTAAATACGGTTGATATTGTGATACTCTTCTTAATTGACGACTATTTTAGCAAAATTAGAACCTCGCACCCGATTAGAAATCGTTTAAGATTTACCTGAAGTACCATGAGGACCTTATCAGGATAAAATAAGGTTTGCCTGAATCACTTGAACCTTACGAGTTTCATAGTTGGATAGATTCAGAATAATCTTGTTCACTAAAAGGTTATTTGCCATCAGGTCTAAATGAGATTGTTCTGGGAATAACCTCTGATTAAACTGAGGTTACTCTTAGGTCAACCTTATGCAATAAAGATTTATTCCTCATGACGCCATCCTGATAAGGTTAGGATGAGGCGATTCTCAGGATAGCCTGATATAATAACCAATTAGCTAGCTCCCCATCTCAACTATTCGTCACTACTTGACCCTACCAGCAACGAACCCTTCAACTCGAGAGCACGACTTGTTACAGTTCACTTGTAGTATCTGTGACTGAAGGCTACTATGTGATTTTCCGTTTCTAAGATTGTTTCTTCTCCGAGCGTTTCTTTTCTCGATTGAGTCCCGCGAGCAAAATTTAGCACCTCTGGTGAACTGTCTAATCCTCAGTGTTGATTTGTTATTGTTTATCACAATTAATAAAAACCTGTAACTTTATCCTCAATCAAAGAGATTAACTTTTATGCAATTATCAGCATTTTTTTATTAAGGACTCGATCAGGATCTTCTTATGTGGATTATAATTCAGACCAGGATCTAATAAGTGATAGTTGATCTACGTTACATCCTTATCAGGATCCTAATTAGGATCTTATTTGTATGAGAGGATATCCTGACATGGACCATATCAGGTCCCTATGGAAATTGCTAGTCAGGTACATTTAGGAGTTGGTCAAAAACGTAAAATGTCGACTCGAAGGCCCTCTCAATGGGAAATAAAATAAATATTGAGAGGATTCTGAAGTCACTCTAAACAATCGTACTCTGGCCAACTTTTAAATGAGCTACAAAGTTCTAATTTTGCTAAATTAGTTTGCAATAAACCCCCTACGAGTCCTTAAATGTGTTTCTAATAACTTGTCAACTAATAGGAGTTGCATAGAATTGACCATATTTAGATCCGACACTTTGTATAGAACTCTGAATATTCGCTGTATACAAAACAACTAACAAACGAAAACACTTGACAAGCTTGAGGGTGAGAGCTGTTTACAGCTGTAATCAGACAGACAAGGTGGATTTGCATGACAGTGAAAATGGGTAATTGTTTATTATTCCATACTTTGTACGCCCACTTGTTGTTGTTATCGTTCTGGGAATCGTCAACAACTCTAGAAATTTTCCATTTTCATATTTATCATAGAGCGATTATTTCAATTTTAGATCTGTTGACTTTTCGATCGTTGTCCTCTCTAGAATTTACCACTCAAGGATCTTGGGGACAGATAATCTGGACAAATTCAATTAGAACGTAATTTGTTAGGCTTTAGCTAATCCACATAGAAAAGATCACCCATATATTCAAGTCACAATAGTCTTTCACCTATATTGGTTCTTTCAGCAACGAATATAGAGCAAAGAACGGTTAGTAATATGTAATATGTAAAGGTTTAAGTCGTGTGACCACACACAGCAGGAAGAACGTATAAAAATCCAGCTGTGTTCAATGGCGCTCTATATTTCTTAGTTATATCTCGTCGGGTGTCTGGCCATCACATTCTTTGCCCATTTCAGTATTCCCCTATTTCTTTTCGTGATATTTTCCATTGTTCCACCCAATGCTATTTCCCGTTTCATTATATCAAATATTACAGAAACGATACACACTTATAAAGAGATTATTAAGAGAGAAAGAGAGAAATCAATAAATTTTGATATGTGCACATGACGTTCGAACAGTTGTTACTTATTTTTATTATTTTCATGCTGTCTCAATATTTGCTGGAGAAATTTTAATTTAATTAGAAAGATGGCGGCTGAACGGTTGACTGTCCCTTAGGATTCCTACCGAAGGAGGCAAGCGTAAGATGTCCATAATTCGCAAGATAGCCGAAATTAGGTTACCAACCTTGTTATTGGAATATTTCGTAGCTTTTGGTAAAATGTTGAAAGTTTTGAAACTGGAATTTCAGTATTTTACATCCAATTTCGCTATACATATTTTTTTTTTAATTTAATTAAATCAATATAGTTATAACAGGCAGTTGAAATATGTATTGCAGCAGTTATTATCACCAAATATTTGATAAAACTGGAGTGCCATTACTGAAATAGTTAATTTATGAATTTTGTATGGAATTAATGATTTTCAAAAGCATAAGGCAGAACAATTTTGTTTGAAATAACATGAAGTAATAATTAGATTGCACGGTGTTATACAACACAGTTACTGTGTATACGTCTATTCTTGAACAATTTACGCTCTGAAAATCTCAAGATGCCAGAGGCGTTCATCATTTTTTATTTGAGTACTTTAATATATCTTCAATAGGATCTTCATAGTAATTGTGAATATTGAGAAGTATCGCCATTCTACCCTTATAAATATATTCAACAACACTTGTGCAAAACGAATCCACAATACTTAGTTGATATGAAATAGTATCACGAACAGTTCTGCAAAGAATCACCAAATGTACTTTAATAGTTTCAAGACTTGTAAGGCCTCTTTGCTAGCCACCAAAATCAATATTAGAATAAAGTAAAGCTCCTTTCAAGTAACAAAACACGTAAAAATAGATCTTATATCAAACTTTGCAACCATTTCAACAATTTTTGTTGGTTTTTATTGGAAATGGTAGTTATCAAATACTTTGAAAATGTGGATTTAAACAAAGAGCTTCATAGGATTGTGTTGAATAATTTTAAAGAAGCAGAATTTCGTCGAGTCGCTCATAAATCTAATGTTTGACCTAGCAATTTTCTACGTATATTACCATACATTTGTTACAAAAAAGCACAAATGGATGAAAATTTGTATTTTTTTTTACAACATCATTGTTAAATATCGTGGAATTGTAATTCCTCTCGAGGAAACTAGAATGAAATTTTACGCTTGGAATAATTGAAATTGTTTGTTCTACTAATATTGGTACAATCTTAAAATGTAATTTCTATCTGTCTCATTTAGAAAATAAATAAATTTTAATTGTTTAGAGATTAGTTTATATGGTTTCATTACAACTACAATACTAGAGTGGACATTTAACGATTATCCTTTCACAGGAATAATTCTTGACAGGACACACAAGTCTTTTTACAGTTTTCCTACAAATGACATGAACCGGAGAAAAGCTGTCGAAAAGATCCAATGACACGTTGTATTTATTTTCTCTCAACTCAAACAAAAAATAAAAAAATAAAAAATAAATAGAGAATCAATTCTATCAATGTCGACATTGATGAATTTCCGTCAAATTTAACAGACAATAAAAGCAAGATAAAGAGGACATTTATCTGATACAATAAAATTTTATATGGTTTGGATTAATATAGGGGAATGGCACCGTAATTCAGGATCAGCAGTACGTTGGTTAGTGTGCCCAATATTCGCCTATTTCACAATGAGATGCGTACGTATTAAATTAGAATAGACGTCGTGCCATCATCAGATTATTCCAGATTACAAGTAGTAGTTGAAGGGCTCAAAAAAAGATGAAATTAAACGAATTATGTAATCCTTTAAAGGACAATTTACAAGCACAATAAAGATAAAACTGTAGTCTCTCTGTAAAGTCACTAAATTAAATGTATTAATACTGTATAAAATCTTAATCCAATAATATAAGCGTAATCACAAAGTTAATTTACATGGTTTATTCGAATATATATTCCATGTTCAACATTCTATTTATTCATCTATTTCATTTCCAAAATTGATTTAATTTGAATTATTTGTTACAAATCAGACTACTTTCACCTAAAAATCTGTTACAACAAGACGGATATATCTAGTCGCTGTTCTAATTACAGAACAAACATTTTAATTAATTATAGTTAATTAATTAATTGTGTTATCTGGGATATCTAGGGTCTATTCTGCTGTATATTTACTTATTCAGTGAGATTAACTCTACACTCTACACTCTACAACTCATAATATAGCAATAAAATAGCGATAGATAGTAAATGAAGTTGTATCTTTTTCTTTGGATAGCAAACAGTAGCTACCAGCAATGAATCTTCTTCCATCTATCGTAAACATTGTTCTGTCATTGTCTGTAGATTGTAAATAAACTTTAAATGAATATTGAACTAATAATAATAAAGTCGATGGAGAGAAATGCCCGGAGTTAAACTTATTTCTACCTAAGGCGTTGCAAATTTACATTTTCATCGAGTTTTTCATTTTAATTATAATAGAGTGCTTTCTCAATCTATTCACTTCGTTAGCGTTTGTACTAATTATATCGTAAGAATTAATTGATTTAATATCAATTCATCAAGATTCTCAATTTATTTCCACACTCATTAAAAATGAGAAACGAAATTGAGTTTTACGTTATAATATCTAGAATGATGCTTGTACAATTCTTATTTTGCAAAGATCTAGCAGTTTGATCCAGACAGACACACATTTGAATGTTTTATTACAGGAACGATAGTTGCATTCAAATGATATTCGCATACAAAAATTTAATATCAATCTTAACAAAATCCATTATTAAACATCTACAGATCTTGTAAGAGTGAAGTTGAAATGTGTGTACGATTCCATTTGACCGAAAATTGATAGGATTTTCTTGAAAAGACTTTTCCGTCCAGCTCAGCGAAACCTTGTCGCCAAAGATTACTACTACATCATGTCATATATATACAGACAACATACCTTTTAACTTAAACACTGCCAAATAGTAGTCTAGAGTTTTCTTTTTTTCTTTTATATAGCGGTAATAACCCTGTCTGTCGAGATAACGTTTAAGTCTCACAAACAATCACAAAGGTCGGAAGTTATCTGATGCAGTTTCAATCTGAATTCGGGTGAAAACACAAACATACAGAAGGGTATTCCGAATGTTCCATATGAAAATTACATGAGTCAACTAGATGTGGCACAATAAAAGAAAGTCGATTCTGGTTTTATAAGAATAAAAGAACTAGAGGTAAAGTTAGTTGACTCTATTTCATTTCAACAATGAGTATATTTTCTTATTCGTTTTACACTATTTTGAAAAGTTAGATGATGAAATGGAGTTAAAGAAAAACGAAAAAGCGACCGGATTGTCACTTGACCAAACACAAGAGTTGACTTGAACTGTGTGGTGTTGATCGAAACTTTAAATCAAGTTTCTTAATAATCAAAAGTAACGCGAACTAAAATATGGTAGTGTAAAATATAGTTTCTACTTTAGAATAGGCTAGAAAAAACAAAAACATCACAAGAAACTTTAATAAGCTGCAAGTCCAAATGATTTATGTTGCAAAAGATTCTCTTCTATCTTGTGAAATTTATCCCGAAAGTTTCGTTCAGCAAAAGAGAAAAAAATCAAAAACACTCTATATATAAATATGGTGTATTCACATACACATAAAATTTCACCTATACAAATATATCTAGAATATAGAGTAAGAAATCGAAGCGAACAACTATTTTAGACATCAGATGTTGTCGGTGGATAGGAACGCCGGTGATCTTCCGGTTGTTAAATCGAAAAATAAATGAACTTGGAAAAGCCGGCGACTCTTTATATTCTTTCTCAAATACACCGTTTCTGATCGTTCAATCTAAACAGATTTGTATTTGTTGTTGTTATACGAAACAAACAAAGAAAAAAAAGAAGTTTAATAGCATTGATGTTACAACAGTAGTTTTCTTGAATTGAAATATCGCACAAAATTTATATAAAAGTACGTTGGAAAAAATTTAATGGGAATTTTAGAAAGTCGATTTAGTGAAAGTAACGAATTTATTGTTTCATAAAATGTATGAAAATTGTAGCAGAAATACGTTAAAGGATCTTGTAAGGTTATTTTATGTTTTCTGTGAAACAAGATGATTCTCTTTTTATGATACGAGGATCAGCGGCGTAACTACAGGGCCGTAGCAATAGGCAAGCCAGAGGGAGCTAAGCCCCTTATTATAAGAACATTTCCTCTTTCAAATCATTGTTATTTTAACCCCTTAGTCTGATATTTAATGTCCGACAAAAGGTGTGCCAAACTCAAAACCTCGGCTGGTCACTCCCGTCTAGTTGGTATTATTGCCATCTCGAACAGAACTCGTAGTAATAATTTTTGGCCCCATCGACTTATCACGAGTGTAGACCAAGGAATTAAAAGTTGTCCAGCCTTCTCAAAAACGCGCCCCAGCTGGAGTCGTTTTCTGACTACGGCCCTGTGTATTTACATCACCGTTAGCCCCTGCAAGGGGACTCTGTTGATGCTGGGGGCCCAGTAAAAAGAAAATAAGAGAAGGAATTTCTATCAAACACTGCAGAAAACAATATTTTCGAAGCATACAAGTGTTAAGCATGTTAAATTCGCGCCCGGTCCAAAAATTTTAAATGACACCGTTAATTTTGGTTAGATGAACAAAAAAATTTGATAATTGAGCTTGAAAATCAATTAAAAAATAGACTTAAAAGTAAATGTTTGATAATCTTTATTAAAAGTCGATAATTCAACTGAAAATTGATGATTTAAAACGAAAGTTTTTCAAAATTAATTAGGTGTAAGATTCATTAAGAACTAATGCCATGGAATAAAAGTATACCAAAGATTAAACTTAAAAATCCTCCTCAAAAAAGATTAAAAGCGTTTCAATTTGTATTTTATGCACGATTCATTAGTAAAATTTGCTAAAAACTTATGATTTGTAACAAAATTATCTTAAAATCTTAAAATTGAACTTTATCTCTTCATTTATAGGGTTGGATAACAAAAACTGATGAATAATAATGTAATTCTCTTAAAATGAGAAGTACAACACGACAATTCTCCTTAAAAAGTGACTATAATTGTCTAAATCGTCCCGGTTTCACGACTCTTATTATTATTTGGATGCCTCCAACTTAAATGGCGCCTTTTAGAGTCAAGCATCCGGAGTTGAAGTAGCACTCGCTACCCCCTTGCTATGGTTTTGAGAATTATAAGCACTTTTCACCCGAGACTAGCTAGTTCTTATGGCAACTCCTATTAATTGGTAAGCGATTCGCAATATATTTCAATTATTTGTAAAATAGTTTCTGGAGATTATTTTAGCAAAATTATAACTTTGTAGTTCGTGTAGAAGTTGGTCAAAAACGCTCATTTTTGACAATGTCGCGATTTTCAAAAAGGGAAACCTGCCCCTGGACATGTTCTCTGTTGAAATCTAAGGGATGCATGTTTTTTATCGGCAAAAAAACATATCTAGAAGGTGAAATCACCGCTCAAAGTTTAGGGTCAAGTTTCACTTTTTCACCCTCTTTCAACTGACATTAGTTTCCTCAAAATCTAATGTAAAGTTTTCATTTTATAGCAATTTTGTCACTTTCAACCCCTTTAACTCTCGCCCCAATTAATATGTTACTGTGCAACAAAGACTGTTATTCATCATTATTTATTCTGAAAATAATGCCGTTTATCCCATTCGATTATTCCAACTGCAAGACTTTGAAATTTGAAAGGTACCCTCTTAGACCCCATGTTTTGAGCGGTGATTTGACCCCCTAAATATATATTTTCGACGATAAAAAACATACATCCCTTAGATTTCAATAGAGAACAACATGCCCAAATTTCATGAAAATCTTTGGGTAGGTTTCCTTGTTAGATTGACTTAAGGACCCTCCGAACATTGCTTTCTCCGGTTTTATTCTAGAGCAGGTAGAAATGTTCTCATTTTTCTTAGAATGTAATCGAGTCACTCATAGTGTTTTACGTGCTTAGATCAATTTTTAAAGTCACGATTTTGTTCGAAACAAGCGTTTTTTCAGGGACTTCCAAATGAGCTACGAGGTTGTAAATGAGCTACAGGAACCCTTCTACAAATCGTTGTAATATTCTTCGAATCACTTTCCAAATAATGGAAGCTGTTATAGCAACTAGATAGTCTCAGGTGAAAAGCCCTCTATGTATATAACCGACCGGTCGATGACTCCTGTGGGGGCCCAAAACTTATAGTTACGCCACTGGCGATGATTATCCGACAAATGAGTAATTAAAAGTCTATTTATAACCGTTGATGATTGGCTTCATTTGCACTATTGTTCAAAATTAAACCACACATAAAATATCATTTGTATGATGTTGTTTAATTACCATTTAAACAGGTAAATGAGCAATAACCAATATAAAGGTGTGTCATAATTTTAAGCTGTATTTATGATAATAATTATTATTATCCGTGTTAAAAAATAATCAACAACCTTCACTCACTAATAATGTAAAATCACGGTATTGTATAGTAGTTATGTTAAGGACAAATCATCTTGTTATAAATACTTTAAATTCCACACAATACGATCCAGTATCACGAATTGGGCCCAAGATCGCGATCTTGTTTTTTTTATCGTTTAGAACGATAAGCCTCTGTAATATTTTATTTGGTAATTTCTATAAGACAGGTGTGCACGACCGTTCTACTAATATTTATCTTCACAGATAGCTCACCTTATTTACGATTGTCTCAACATAGGAGATATACCAGTTTTTTCCCCATTCACCCATGATACGCAAGAAAAAATAAGATATTCAAGGCAAATTTATACTACACAAAATTATGACTTTTTAAATCAGAAATCAACGATCCATTCCACGATTGCACACATACACAAAGTTCTACTTAATCGTTTTCTATAAAGTAGGAAGAAAAAACGGTTAATTTAAGTTTTTCACATTAGTACTGATTGTATTATTTTTACTTGAAATGTAACTACAAAGTTTAATTGAAACGGTTCTTGAATTGTTCAGATAATCATTGCTTGGTAATTGACTTTCTCAATACCTATTTTCTTTTGAATGAAACAGTTTCAATCAAAATAAAGGCGATTTTTTTCCTTTATATCGTCTTTTTATATAAAAATAATTCTCTTCATTTGAGATCAACAGATAGTGTTCATTTTCTCATTCAATTCGTATACGAACAGATGATTAATTTATCGTGTTATTTGATTAGAATTATAATCATATTCTATCATTATCCATTGAAAATGCGGAAGCTCACAACTGACAGCATGTTTTGTATGTTAATTAAACACACGAATGTCATTATTTCTTGATAATATCTTCAATGAAACATTAACAATCTATATTTGAACTTTATAGAGTTGTATTTGTTTCTAATTTGAAATTATCAGTGTTTGATTAGGAACATCCTAGAAAGCTTGAAGGTCTGAAGCGGTTAAACATCCTGAAATTCTACATCGTGACTGGTTTGTCCTTAAAAAAAATTACATAGGGAAATCAATGAGATTTTCGTACGTTTACTATTCTTAATAGAACCAAAATCGTGATTAATGATACGCATATAATTTGTCTTTATTAAAACTAGTCAATTATAATTGTTTTCGTCACGCCTAGTATAATATTTAAAAGTGAACAATTCTGTCTCCATCATCGTCATCGTCATCATCCATTCAATTATATAAAATAATTATTTTTGTTTTTCCAACTTTGTAAATCTCGGTTCCCTTGGCCTGTTTCTTAATGAATTTTAGTGTTAATTGATTTTTACTTTTACAATCAACATCAATGGTTGATTTTCTTAAATCTTCAAGTATTTTCTTCAGCATTCATGTCACTGTAACTTTTTTTGAATGGATTTTAACGGATTTGATTTAGGAAAGTTAATTTATGTCGTCCGATTTGAAACTTTTAGTTCAAACAAAATTTATTGGAGTTCCATTAAAAATTACAAGCTCATTAATAATGATGATGACGATGTCCAGATTGAAGAGAAAGTAGAATTGTTGAAATCTCCATTTTAATTAATCTGATTTGATCAAACGAACAAACGGTATAAGACTAAGAAAAATCTCAAATTTGGATTATTTCTAATACTGAAATATCACTCATTCTTCTTTCGAAATTAGAATTTAATTAAAGGACCTATGGAACGTACACACAACATTCTGTGGACATTCCAGAGATGCAAGGATTTGTTCAACCTTTAGAGTTGTGAATAACTGAAAAGCCTCAATTATGCGGCACACACCACCGTATCTTCAAACTTTGTTTAAAATTGGAAAATTGCTCCACATCGACTTTCAATTCACAGCAATTTGTATTGGTATTAAACTATAGTAAAGGTGAATATAACATATTAGTGTGTGCACAAAATCGGTTTGTCTAGTTCAGGCGACTGTAGTTGTTAGAAGCCTGCAACACGCCGATATCAGACCAGACTGTACTGATAACAATTTATGTCTGTTTGTTATTTTGTCATATATGTGTGTGTGTATGTGTGTTTTCAATGCTATATCCCATTCTCTTCTCCCTATTTCGTATAAAAGCCAAATGCATTTGCCAAGAGAGAGAAAGACAACGGCAAAGAGAAAATGTTCTGGTCTCTTCCCTGCATATGGTGCAATCGCGTGTATGTTATTTATTAGCTCGTTCAAGATCACTTTGGCGGAATAAAAACTGCTAGAGGGTAACTTGAACGAACAAAGACACTAAAAAAGTTGTCGAAATCATTTAGAATTTAGGGAAAACCAACACACAACACACTACAAAAAAATCGTTTTATTTCAGAGCTTTTCGAACCGTTATTTTATTTGTTCCGGTTTTCACTCCGGTTCAACTAAAAAAAATATTATCGATTAGGTTCCGGTTTTCGCAAAAATGACGGTTTGTGGGGGACTGGACTTTCGTTTCAGTTCCAAATTATCAATTTTTAAATTTCACCTCTATGAGAGCTATAGTAACTATTTTGAATACAGAAAAACCCTGAAACATGCAATTTTTATTTTGTAATTTTCTATTAACAGTTCTACCATGGGGTGGAAAATCGTCTATAACTTCAACCCCCCAACAAGAGATAAAAGCGCGGCTTACACCTTTTGATAGCCCTAACGAATCGATACCAGCTAGTTGTTAGATCACTAAAAAATATTGAGCCTTTATAGAGATATTTGGAACAAAATCTGACTTTACAGGGTAATTTTAACCCCAAATATCGCCCTTATGGGTATGAACAATAATAGAATAGAATGAACTACCTATATAACAAACATCGAAATCGGGAGCTTTGCCCTCAGGTGTTTTTCCGGGGTAGGGAGAAAAAAGGAGATAAAAATAAAAAGATCGTGTTAAATAGTACCTATGCTTAAAAAAAACGTTTTTTTTTCGGTTCAACTTCGGATTTCGTTCCGGCCAAAATTTCTGTTTTTTCGAAGCCCTGTTTTATTTTCCTATCAATTCGACATTGAAATTTTTGGGCTAAATGTAATTTATAATTGAGACAATTGTGTTGAATTCCTCCAAAGTAAATATCCTAGTTCAGCTAAATTCGTCCATACTCTGCTTGATTTACACAGGTTTTATAATTCAACTTGTCTCTTTTCTGTTTCCGTATGCCAACTAGTTTCCTGTTAACTTTTCAAGCAACCCTTAATCGTTCATTCAGTATAGACTAAATGGGAAGTAATTGTTAGACCACTATTGAGACTCTACTACTATGTCAAGGGTAGTAAATTGAAATAGCAAAAGAATTCTTTACATGTCCATTCTAGCCGGTCCCATTATATTTTATCTCTATAGATGATAGAAGATGGTCGGATCTGTGAAATGAATTCCTAAATAGAAAATTGATTAGATTCTCCATATTTGATGATTTTATAGATACTGAAACGTTGGACATATGGAAGCATTTACACACAGGTACCCAGTTGTTAATTCCATATAATTAGTAATGGAGCATAATTTAGGTGATAGTAGGTATCAATCTTGTGTCATAAATTCAACCAACATAAAAATTTATCGCCGAAACGACACTCTAGAGTAGTGTCAATTTATAGACAAAATATCCGCACTACAAACAGCAGATTTCTACCGTTTCTTCCCCCTTGTTGTTGATAGTCACGATATACTTTGATAGAAAGTCTAACGTCTTTGTATTCGTTTGGTGAATTGGCGCTTATCAGAAGTGGGTCAGCGTATATTGCTGGAAATTAACGTTGATCTCAGTAATTTTACAGGATTACACCAGAACAGAACAGAACAGAACAGTGTCTTTATCTTGCGAAATTTCCATTTTTATTACAAACGTTCAAATTCATTTTCACCGTTTTTTTTTTATTATTATTAACGCTAACTAATGTATCTGTCAGTATGTGATCTTCATATCCATCAACTACCACTTTAAACGATCTGTTTAACGGAAATTCCGGTTAGGTAAATACTTTCCGGACGAACAGGATATAGTGTGGTGTTATGTCACGTTGATAGCTTTGGTTGGGAACTCAATTACTTTCTAACAGAACCGTAATCGGAATTTTTCTAATTGAAATCAAATAAAAGGAAATACTGAAATGTACCATATAGAGAATATTGAATTTTCTCTAAAATCTCAATATTCGATCAGTGGATAAAATGCAATTTATTAAATAGCAAATACTCTAGAATCCGGTACTGTCCTAAAAGATAATAATTACAGCATAGCCGTCGGCCTGTGGAGCTGAAAACTGAAACTGAAAGTGAAACAGATACCAGATCACAATGTCTGTGTTGGTGGTGTAATCACCAACTAATTATACAAATTCTGTGTCTGTCGAGTTCTCGTCTTCTTCGTCCTCTTCGTAAAAGTCTCTGTCCTTTAATGGTCTGAATAAATTATTACATTCAGGATCGTTCTTCCTTATTTAATTATGTAAATGAAGAAAATATCCAACAATTTCTCTAGTTAGACGTTTCTATTTTGAAAATGTTTTAATGTCAGCAGTTTTGGTATAGAAAACGACTAAAATAATAAATTATATACAGTACGGAGCAAGTCGGATAGGAACATTAGAGAAACTTTGGCCACGCCTATTTAAACTACTTACATATTAGTTAGAAAGAGACAGAGAAACTTTGGGCTGTCTATAAATTAAAAATGATCTCGGAAATTATTCCCAACCCTTAGTCCTCTGACCAAACACAGCAATTTCTTTTGTACGAAAGAACCTTGAAAACTTTCTATTTTAAAAGATAACAATAACCAGATCTGGTTTGTGGATTTGGTATTTCTGTCTTTTATTCATGAAACATGTGATTTTGACAAAGATGGGATATGGGCGGGGCCAAAGTTTCTCTAATGTTCCTAGCCGACTTGCTCCGTACTGTATAGTTGTTGGAATATGGTTGATTCAGGAATATTTTTCTTAGACGATTTAAACCAAATCAAATTGTATGACTTGACTGATTTTCATTACGATAAGCAGATAATCCTTGGATCAGTGTCAATTCGAACAGAACCAGATTAGCGTCTGAATCGTTTATACAATGGATTCGAAAACGGATTATTATCACGGAAAGGTAAATTCTTTATAAATATAATTATAAATTCACCAATTACATATTCTAATTTACTTTGACAATAGAATTGTTTTCATCAACTAAGCGGTTAATAATAAATTTCTACATAAAATTATTTCCATAGCAAAAGTTTTAGTGTTTACAAATTATAAGACGTATATTTTAACAATACAACAACTCTAAGACAGCAAAACAATATTGAAAACAGGAACTTATGTGAGCTTAATGTAAAATTTATTTCATTTGTTAACATTTCATAAAGCATAGATACAACTTATACAATGCAGGTAATGTACAATTTTATAAGACTTGTAAACTTCAAATATGATAATAATAGAAAGTTTATATATGAAATTCAAATAAATTTCCAGTAAATAAGATCGTATTTTTATACAAAATAAAGTACAGTTTACAAAAGATCAAAACTGATAAAATGGAAACAACTTATTGAATTGAACAAATTTTCCTCCATCAGCTTTGTCAAGAAATCAAATGTTGATTCTGAAAATAATTGCTATTTACACAAAGGAAATATGTATATACACTCTTCAATGTATCTGTAGTCACGATTTCCATTTACCTTACATCATTACTGCATCCCCTGTTCGTTAATATTAATGAAAAATGAACATTTCATTCCCCTCATGAATATAACAAGCCATACTCAATCAAATTCTACAACTGGCACTATCTCTATAAATACAGGGTGTCGATTCTAAATGTGGTCAATACTATGAAACTCCTATTAGTTGACGAGCAATGCAAAAAATATTTTAAAGATTTGCAGAGGATGCCTAGCCGCCAAAACAGCTCTATATGGGTAGAATTAAAACGAAAACACCAACTCTACTGGTAGGAATCACCAGGAATGGTCCTGTCAAAGACATTCCTGGATTAGTCAAACCGTAGAAGACCTAAAAAACTCCTAAAACTTAATAGGAGGCAATTAAGACAGACCACAGGACTGCTCAGTGGACACTGTGGACTGAGGAAGCATCTCAATAATATTGGGATTGCAAAAGACCCAACATGTAGGGCCTGTGAAGAGGAGGATGAAACTTCCCTTCATATTCTATGCTACTGTGAGGCCTTGAAGGATCTCAGAACGTGGTACCTGGAAGGGGAATATATGTCTCGGGAGGAAATAAAAAGGACTCCCCTGAACAGTATTCTGGACTTTATTTAAAGAACGGGACTACTGGGGGAAGACATTTAACCCAAATTAGGTGAATTGACGAGCGTACAAAAGGCCTTAAAGGCCGGGGTACTTCTCACGGAACGAATAGGAATAGGAGAGGATGCCTGGGCACCATTTAAAAAAAATTGGAACCTCGTAGCTCATTTGTAAGTTGGCCAAAAGAGCTAGCTTTATAAAAGACGACAATTTTCAGAAACGACTAAGAACTCGATAACCCTCTCGACTTATTTTATTGCATTATCCAAAAAAATGGGAAACATTTCAATTTTCTTCAGAATGTATTGGATAAAAACAAAAAAATCACTCTATGTTCTTTAAAGTGTGTGGCAAATTTCTGCAGATCGTGACATCGTTAAAGCGCTTTTGACCAATTTCCAAATGAGCTACGGCGTTCTAATTTTGTTAAATTATTCTCTAGACTAGTATCGAACAAATTTAGACCTGACACTCTGTATACACAATAAGATCGAGATTCTTTCACAATTAGACAATTCAATTTTAAAATTCTTTAAGTGTATTCGAGAAAAAATTGTAATTTAATAAAAATACAAATATAAATCAAAGTGGGGTGCCTATACACAATTATTTATGTTTAATATAAAAAAATTTGGATATTCGTTTATGTACCTTAAACAGAGAGGGGTTGCAATCCGCAAACTTGAAAACAAATTACATAATTATCAACAGTGAAGACCCCGTTGCAGACTTCTCCACCATCTCAAATTATCTCTTTCCGTTGTATAATGCACACCTGCCGCATTAAAACAACCATTTCTAAATGGCATTGTCACAGGACTTGTTACGTAATAAAGGATAATTCCATTTGAAGAATTTCCAAAAGGACACGTTCCTTTAAAATTGAATTAAAACCGACTATTAAAAAAAAAACAGCTATTTTTTTTTTCTGTTAAAATTTTATCATGAAACAAATTAATGTTGGGAATATAGTTGTATAACTTTATAATCTTATTCAATTTATTTTACAACTTAAATACTCAAAGGAAGGAAATTATCTTGAAGAAGTTATAATCGCATACTTTCAGAATATATTGCCGGTCTTTTGCTAAAGGTTCACCACAATAGAACCCCCGAATCGATTCAATTCCAAATGAATTATTGACTAACCGAAATATATTGTTGTAATATTTTTAGGGATAAAAAGCAATTTTTAACCGTGAATTTGCCAGTCATAAAATACAAACAAAAACTCTGTCCACCACTCAATCAATTTAAGTTATTACACATTTTCTACTATTTTCCAATCAACAAATAAACTCAATATAAACATAAACAAACATCAAAGCAACTTTTCCAATCCATTTAACCGTCCAAAGGCTAAAATCAATAATTCTATCCATTTGGATAATAGACTCACTAATTAAACAAATCTATACCATTATTCCTCTACATTTATTTATTCTAAATAAATTGGTAATGAGATAGTGGATGGAAAACAACAATCCCAATCCTCCATTCTCCCCTTTTCACATTCTTCTTTAAAGAATATATAAACAACTCAGAGACTTGCTTGTCAATTAAAAATTAAATTATTGAATAAAATTGACTTGTACAAGTAATTTCCGTAGCTTTTACTTGGCAATATGATGAGTTAAAATCGGAAATGGCAAAATTCCAAGAAGAGAACGAAAATCTTTGCCAATAAACTAATTTACTAGAAAATGTTAATCAAACGTTCAATACCGGGAAGGGGGTAATAAATATTGAATAGAAAATAAAATTGAAACGAAAATAAAGAAATCTACAAATACAAATAATATTTACAATTAAATTTGTTATTTGTTTATTTAATTAATTACAGAGCAAATCGGTTCTTTAATTAACTAGTCTTTAGATAAAACGTAAATTAGACAGTGTAAAGCTTCAAAGTTGTTAGTTTGTAGCGTATACGGTTTGATATTTTTTCCAATGTATTTATTTTAGTAGCGTTATATCCAACATGAGTTTGAAACAGAAAACAAGTAAATGAAGAAGGAAGTTTATTATAAATCCTAATATAAACTTAACAAAATATGAGTGTTATAAAATAAAATAATTTAACAGGGTTTTCATGTTTACTAAATTTATATAACTTACATACAACAATAATATTAAACTGTGAATAACACTTTTACAATATTTCTAAGCCAATCTGGATCATTATTGAAGCTTCACAAACGACAATTATGTGAACGTAACGTAATAATTAAACAAAATTATGTTAAACAGCTTAGAAAGCTTCGAGCTAAGTCAAACATTACAACAATAGCCGATAACGACAAAGAAATCAATTATTAAATCTGACATTAGACTGATTGTTTAAATGCATGGACGTGTTCTTTAAATAACATTAAAGATTAATGAAGAGCTTCATGAGGGTGTATCTTATTATTATCTTGTCTGGATCAGACTGACTATAGCTTTGAGAAAAAATGGTTATATAAAATGAGGCGACTAAATATTGTAAGATATACAGTGACGAGCATATAAAGGAGACCACTTTTTGTGACACTGTGTAAAACAGGCTTTTGAGGACGGTCGTTGCAGTGGTGTATCGGAAAAACTCAGGGCCCGGCAACAAAAAGGACCCTCTACTCATTAGTGTATTACGTAATGACTTACCTAGAGCTTGAAGGTAAATCATTCATTAAGAGACATTATGTTATTGCTCTAAAATATTTCAAGAAAAGAGATTTAAACCTTGTTGAGCCCTCTTTGACATTGGACCCTCTCTAATCCTAGGCCAACCGCACTGCGTGGGCGCCACTGGGTCGTAGCAATGTAACAGAATTTTCACAGGTCAGGCTTTTGAAGGAAAGATTTCCAATCGGAAGATGGGGAGGGTGCCATTTTGGGTATTTAGCTCATTGAACAAATATTGTCTATAAATTTGGTATGGTGTAAACCTACCCATCCTTACGAGAGAAAGCCTGACTGCCTGACTCACATGAACAAAAAAACGTGACATTCCTCGCTTAAGACTTGGTCTCCTTTATCTGCTCATCATTGTACAAATTACTGATCTTTCTACATTTCACTGAAAATATGTGGGTTGAATTATCAAGTTTAATTGAATTTTCTCAAAAAAATTACAATTTGAAACAGTCAAAGCTAATTAATTTGCTGTTACTTCATCCATATTTTAAATTTTTTAAAAAAAGTCTAAATTTATCATTTTCATGTATATCAAACAGTTATCAATTAACCAAAATATCTTGAGAGTTTTCGTCTTAGAAACGCCGACAAAGAACATCAACTGTTTTGGAGTATGAAAATAAAGAATTTTAAATTAATGTAAGTTAATCAACCAGTCAACTTTGTTGAAAAATTTGTTAATTTTATCACAATTATTTTTCTTATAATGTGAAATTAATAAGTAAATCTATAATTCTGATCCCTATCAACTTTACCGGTAATTTAATAAAACCGGTTCGTTGTCCAGTAAAAGCAATTCTTTGTTCTATTTAAATAATAAAGGAATCCCATTGCTTAGGACAAATATAGGGCACACAAAGAGATAGGGTAGTAGGTAGCTATAAGCGTATCAAATGTTTGGCAAAAATCAGAATTTATACCGTTTCAGGGTATGGAATTAATATCGAAAATAAAGTGTGTATGTGGTTAGGGGCTAGTGGTTGATTACCGCAATTTTTCAACCGATCCGTTTTAATGAATTTTGTTTGGCTTAAAGCTGGATTTAGAGAGGGAATGTCCATCTTTTTCAAGATATTATTATATTTTTTCAAGATATTTTTATAATTTGATTCGATTTTACATTTGAAAAGATGTAGAACAAATCAATATTGTAAATATAAAGTTTATATCAAAATATTCCCACTATCAAACATAATCTCAAAATTAGATTAGAAGTTAAACTAGCGCAACGAACGCAAACAAACAAAAACGATTGTTACAATAATCCTTTTAGATTACTAATACAACTCATGTTTATTCAACATATTGTATGCATCCTTACAATACGAAAACTATCAACTATCGATCAATTAAACTTCTGTACCTGCAACTAAATATTCAATAATAAACAGTATTAAATTAGCGGATTAAATGAGTTTCTGATCGTTGGGATTGCATTAAAAAAATTTAGTGTGACCTGTTAAAATTCAAGGATTTCCAGTGAGAAGTTTCTAGAGTGATTTTAGTCAACACAACTTTACAAACGTAGATTTGGAAAGTTCTACTAACATCGATACTTTAATAGGATCATAAAACACAAAAAAAAAACTTTCAAAGACCTACTATTGTTTTAGACAACACAAAGCTTTTCGTTATATGACAATAAAGTTGATATTTTTGAAGATTTACTCAATTCATTATACAAAGATGAAAATCTTAATGTGGACGATACCTATAAAACTCCTATTAGTTGGAAAGCGATTCGAAATATACAGGGTGTTTGATCTAACTATGGTTGATCCTATAAAACTCCTATTAGTCGACGAACGATTCAAAAAATATTCCAAAGATTTGTAGGGAACGTAGCAAAATTAGAACCTCGTAGCTCATTTCAAAGTTGGTCAAAAAAAGATCATTTTGGGCAATGTCGCAATTTTTAAAAACAAACTAATACCGCAAAACGACTAAAAATGACTCGGAGGCCTTCCCAATATTTACGTTTTTCTCCACTGTATTACAAAAAAAAATACGAAATATTTTCACCTGTTCCAGAATAAAATTAAGAAAAACAAAAAAATCATTTTGGTAGGATCCTAGAGTCATTCTAAGTCATTTTATGTGCTCGCTAGTTTTTGAAACTCGCTATATCATCAGAAACGAGCGTTTTTTGATAGACCTTCAAATAAGCTACGAGGTTGTAATTCTGATTAAAAGGTCTCCAGGGTCCCTCCTACAAATCCTTAAAATATTTTTCGAATCACTCGCCAATTAATAGGAGTTTCATAGAATCAACCATATTTAGATCAAACACCCTGTATTTCAAGAATTTGTGGAGGAGAAGATTTTAGCAAAATTAGAACATCGTAGCTCACTTGAAAGCTGGTTAAAAATCTCTCGTTTCTGACGATGTTACGATTATCAACAACTAACTATACACCTGATACGATTAACGATAAGAATGACTTAAGGATCCTCCCAACATTTCTCAATTTTCTTCTGCTACAAGTGGAAACCGTTATTTTTTTCATTCCGGTTTTTGGTTTAGTTCCAAGTGATTAATTTTCAAATTTTTAAATACAAGCAATCTATTTTCTATTTTTGTCATAAATTGGAATAATAATTTTCTAAAAACAACTTTACAATAATCCATGGCATTAATGTTGGAAATTTTCTTAAATTTGCTCCACTTATCGGAAAACTAACAAATATATCGGGAAAATTCTTGAAGATTTAGAAAGCTCTTTCAATTTGCTATCTGAATTCGCCGGTTAATTAATTAAAATCAATAATATTGGCTACGTTGTACGAAAAAAACACGATCCAAGAGTTTTCTCTGCTATTCAGAATTTTATCACATTTTTTCAAAGTAGAAAGGTTCAGCACATGCACCTTGAAATGCTTTATCCAACGTAGGTTTACTTTTTACAATATCTTAAAAAACAAGCGAGTAATCAATGTCTAAAGTTTGACAATTTTCGCATGCTGAATCGAGTATTAAAGTTCGGAATCCCCTTAAGTGTCCTGAAGTATTGCTAATTCAGTTCCTTATCAGGAAAGAAAGATAAGATGAAAATAGGTCGTGTTAAGTAGTATGCTTGAACCAAAATAAACAACCGGTTTTTGTTTTCGGTTCAGTTCCGGATTTCACTCCGGCCAAAATTTCGGTTAATTCTGGTTTTCGATCCAGTTCCCGTTCGATGCCCTGGGTAAAAGTGGTTCGCATGTTTTTTCTAGAATGGGAGGAAATCAACAAAATCTCGACTTTGTTCGAAACGAGTGTTTTTTAACCAACTTGAAAATGAGCTATGAGGTTCTAATTTTGCTAAAATGATTACACAAATCCTTAAAATATTTTGCGAGTCGCTCGTCAACTAATAGGGGTCTTCATAGAATTGACCACATAAAACAGACCCGGTATACAGGGATGAAGGATGAAAATATAAATGTATTTTTTTCTCTAGATTCTTACGAAACTTATAAGTTTGCGAGTTATTCGATTTGTATAGGGGTGTTCCTAGAGGACATTTTAGCAATAACAAGAATGTCTCGAGGGTTCTCCAAATACTGATTTTTTTCGTTTCTTTTTTTCATGCCACGGAGAAAAATGCCATAAAAATCAATGTTGGGAGGAGCTATGTGTCATTCTTAGTGTTTGGCACGTTTTTGAAAATCGCGACATTATCCAAAAGTGTTTTTTAATCAACTTCCAAATAAGCTACGAGGTTCTAATTGTAGTAAAATGTTCTTTAAGAACCCGCTCCTACTATAAATGGAATCGCTCGCCGTCTAAAAGAAGTTTCATAAGAATCATCCACATTTAGATTTTCAATCTCGTATCAGATTCATTTTCTTCCAATTACCATCAAGTACTGATTTCCCAGAAGAAAATCTAGATATAGAAAAATTGAATCCACCACGTGGTTAAAAGATTTTAATGCTCAATTATAGAAATAATTGAGTGAACGTAAATGAAAACGTATAATTCGACAATAAATCAGACTTATGAGTCGTTCTATAATTAAAAAAAAAAAAAAAAACGTAAAACGATACCATTTCAAATCCGTTGCAGCTCCGTTTAAACTTTTAATGAAACCCATAGTCATTGTGAATAAATGATGTGACAATATTGCTAGTCTGGTGCATTTCAAATACACTTAATTCCATGTTCCAAACGGCAATTAGCTCAAGTTTACATTAATTTCACAAAATATTCGACAGTTCTTGTAACCGTAATAGTAACATAATAAAACTGTTATTAACCAACATTGCTATTGTCCTTCAACTTTGCAACTATTAAACGTACATACATAAACACACACACACCTGTACAAAATGTAATCACAGAAATAAATTATGTGACAGGAACATACAATCAACTTCAATGTTATATTGTCGATATTAACGTGCACAATCCGATATTTTACAATAAATTTGACATATTCATGATTGGAATCCGATGAAATAAGAAAATTAATTTGTACTAAATTTCAAGTTATGTATTTCTTATGTTTAAACAATATTTCATATACATCTATAGATTATATGGAGCTCCATCTTTCTTAAAATTCTTCCAATCGCTCAATAACCGCACAATTCTATTATTATTGGAAAATCGATTAATATAATAAATGTGCGAATAACTATAAAAATATAATACATATACATATATAAAACAGCCATAAACAAGCAATTATATAATAACATAAAAATAAATTATGAATTTTATCATAATCATCAATCACAATATTTTGTTAGCAGATACTAACAAAATATTCTAAACTATTTCTATATCGCCTTCTCGATTTTTTCAAACGCTTCTCACTAATAGAAGAAATATTATTATTATGGAATTTAACTTGCCATACTACCATATTTTCGTCCAGGTGGCCATACTGGAACCTCCGATGATCCTGGACTTGGTGCACGTGTGAAAAATGCATTCGTTATAGAATCACGTAAACGCTCACTAAATGTCTTATACTCCATATCAGTATAATTTTGACCGAAATCAAAATCGGCCACTTCCACTATAAATCTACAATGAAAATTGTCATTAAATATATATTTTTTAAATTAATACAATAAAAAAAAGAGTATACCGTGAACGATTTTGAAGATAATATGCTACACCGAAAACAATTAACACGACTGCCACAAAACTAAACGATACAGGCACTACAATTACTGATAATTGGGCCTGTTTTTTCTCTGAAACAACACATAATTATTATTAAATATCGTTACAATAATAAAACGAATGAATTACCTTTATATACGGTTACGGTAACAGGTGTTACTTTTTTACTAACATCATTTTCAATTATTATAATTATAGTATGTTCAGCTTGTTCGATTAAATAACGTTGTATTGTAAATTCACATATTTCTAAATCATGATAATATGAACATGTTTCATTACCGGTAACATTATATAATCCTTTAACGAAATTAACGCAATATTTTAAATTCTTTGAACCTTGACATTTTACGTTTAATGTTAATAAAGCACCATGTTGTAACCAATTGTTACCGGTAACATTTATCTTCGATATAGGAACTGTAATATAAACATTTAAATTATTTATAAAATACAATATAATTGATAATAATCAAGAAGATCTACCCTTAGGTATAACTTTTCGTGAAAAATAACCGTAAGTTTTTTCATCATCTCTAGCAATATATGAACTATTACAAACATAAGGTAATGATAGATTATATTGGAGTAAAGTTTCGTTGATTTGCACCATAATTCTATTATTGTTGGTTTTATTTAAATCGCGTTTTATAATAGATTTCGTTACATTTTCACCACGTGTAGCTGTTGTCGGTTTTACAGTTGTTGTTGTGGTTATATTCGGTTTTAATGTCGTTACAGTTGTAGTATTTGGCTTAATTGTTGTTGTAATTGTTGGTTTAGGTGTTGTTGTTGTAGTTGTGGTTGTTGTAGGCGGTGGTAGTGGTGTAAAATCGGCCACAACTAATGCTTCAACACTATACTCTCGATCCGGTTGCGTATAATTAAATGGGAATATAAAATCATCTCTAACACCATAATACGTACAATCAACGAACCAATACGTTAATACTTTCGGTGCTGTTTTAATATAATCAAAATCATTCCTTTTTAATGTTATATTATTGATAACAGTATCCATATTGGAAACGTAATTTTGTCGTGTTTGATTTTGTTGTATTAATTCAATTTCACCATTTAATGTTTCTGTTATATTGAAATCGATACGTTTCGATGCTATATTATAACAATATATTGATAGAATACATTTGGCGACAACAACTTGGGCAATATATGGACCTTGTGGATAGACAGTTGCATTATATTCAACAGTCCATACATCGATACCACTTTTTGATTCTTTCTATAAAAACGACGGTACGACAAAATACGATACAATGCTTTAAATTTTAAAGAAAATTACCTCTCTATAATTTGTGGGTATAGCATCATCACGCCATGAATATTTAAAATTTCCAGTTGCTATTGCATTACCATCATATAAAACTGCTGTAAATGTTATTTTAGCACCTTTAACAATAGGACCATCATCCCATAAGACTACATAGTAATCACCATAGACAAAAACTAGGAACAAATAGTATAAATTTACATGTTATATTTACCATAAAATAAAATCAATGTAACCTACTTATAAGACAATTCAATAGTAGAAAAGTATAAAAATTATTGTTTAAAATGCACATTTTGAGATTAATTATAACAAAAATAATCACAAAGAAAGAAAATCATCGAAAATAAACAATAATTTCAAGAATTTTACGATTTTCTTGGAGTATTTCAATGACATCTGACACTGATAGCTGTCAAATCCACCATACTATTTACCAATATACAGAAAATTAAATCACCACACATGAGGCGCGCTATTCAAATATGAACATAGGACTTTTAACAATGAGCAATACCTTTTAGATTTTAAATGACTCAAAAAATACCCCAATTTAACGGTGCTGTTTTAGCTTGCTGCTGACAATAATGTTATTGGTGGCTGTGTGAGAAGAAGAAATGTTGTGAATATAATTCTTGAATTTCCGAGATGTTTCTGCCTTTGTTGCTTCTTTAAATTTTTCGACAATATGTATCTCGTTATTAATTGCGATGATGTTCACGTTACCCAAAAGATATATCCATTAAAGTGAGATCCTTTTGATTATAATCATTTACTTCATCAACTAATTACAGCATTACTTCCAAATTCCAATAATCGTTGGCTATAACCAACATCTGTAAAATTATTGAATTCTTGAATTGTAGAAATTGTGTGTGCTTCTTTCCACACCACCTGTGAGGTAAAGCACAAGGTGCGTTTTTTTATAGTGGTATCCCCTGTAGGCCTAATCCACTATACACCACCAATGTTAGTAACAATAAGACACACAATAACAAATACACCCAACATTGTCATTACAACCCTTATAAACTATAACTAATACTATAGTCTTAGTAATGTTAAGCACTGTTTCAAAACGAATGTGAAGAGATCAAGAGAACAAATATTCGCACACCACAAAAATTCCCACTTTAATTGACAAATATTTGCTTTTCTGACATTCACATTCATACTCATTTACGAGTAAATTATTAATTTGTATTTAGATAAATAGGTGTGTAGGTAAAATTTAATAATGGAATGAAATTGTGAGGGGGATAATCGGAGATTAGTAAGGATTGAAACTGATGATCCTGATAGAAGCGATTATCTGAAACATAAGAAAATTGATTTATTCTTTTACTAAAGTCCTGAAAAAAAGTTATGCATGAAAATATAAAAAATGAATGTTCTGGAAAAGAAATATCAATATTAGAAAAGTAGGTACGACCTAAATTATAAACAAATTAATAATCACGAAAAATAAATAAGAATAAAATATAAAATATTATAATAAAAATCACCTGAAATAAAACATTAAATTAATTTTTAGTAAATGAACGTGCTGAAAAAAAAATATTGAAATTATAAAGTACTTACGAAAATTTACCTAAAATATGAATAAATCATAGATTATGAAATAGATAAAATAAAATACAAAAGTATAAGAAGACATAATAACAAAAATTACCTGAAAATTACCTGAAATAAAATAAAAATTAAATTTAAAAGGTATTTTCTTATACTTACCGTTTAAAATTTAACATATAGGTATTCGTACCTTTGAGAATTACACAAAAACACATATGAACACTATAACACGTTTCACTGTAACACGTTTCGTTTCAAAAAACCGTATAACTCAACTTCACCATTAAAAAATAATGTGAAGGAATTATTATTATATATCGAATCACGATTGGTAGACACTATCGTTATAAGCATCAACACGTTTAATCGAAACAATATAACTTTTAGGTTTCACATTTGTACTTAATTGTACAGTTTTTTAAAATATTATGTCCGTCATAAACAGACAACTCGATGGCAAAAGATAAGGAGATTGAGTTTAAAGCATTAAAGCTTTACTCTCAACACTTTTTCCAGACCCAAATTTGTATTCAATTGTAAAATTTTTCAATATTTGGCATCATAAAATGACAGCTTGATAACAAAAAATAAAAAGAGAAAGAGCTTGAAGCACCAAAGCTTTACTCATGGTGCTTTTTCTACATTTACAAATTGTACTGAATTGTACAGAGGGAGAGAGATCAAGCACAAAGCATCAAAGCTTTCGTACTCTTAACACATTTCCAGTATCCAAATTTTTTCCTTAATGGTACAGTTTTACTAATTTCCATTATAAATTGACATCCCTGTAAGAAAAACTAGAGAAAGATTGGGGGAAGAAAGAGACATCAAGCTCAAAGCTTCAAAGCTTTACTCGTAACCCATTTTTCAATTTTTTAACTTGTACTAAATTGTACAATTTCAGAATTTTCCATCACAATTTTACCTCAATTTTTTAAAAAAAAATAGTGAGAGAGAGTGGGGGGAGGCCGTGTTCAAAGCATCAGAGCCTTATTCGTGACACTTTTCCAGGTTTCTAACTTGTACTAAATTGTATAGTTTCAATATTTTCCATCACAATTTTACCTGGATTCAAAAAAATAATGAGAGAGTGAGGGGGGAGGCATAGTACAAAGCATAAAAGCTTTAGTACTCTTAACACATTTCCGGTATCCAAATTTGTACTTAATAATTTTCATTATAAATTACCACCCCTGTAAAAAAACACTGGAGAAAGATTGGGGGCAGAGAGAGACAACGAGCTTAAAGCATCAAAACTTTACTCGTGGCACATTTTCCAGGTTTCCAACATGTACTAAATTGTACAGTTTCATTATTTTTCATCACAATTTTACCTGGATGCTAAAAAAATAATGAGTGAGTTAGGGGGAGGCTGAGTACAGAGCGTCAAAGCTTTAGTACTTTTAACAGATTCCCAGTATTCAAATTTGTACGTAATAGTAGTGTTTTAATAATTTCCATTACAAATTAACACCCCTGTAAAAAAACACTGAAGAAACATTGGGGAAACAGAGAGACAACGAGCTCAAAGCATCAAAGCTTTACTCGTGACATATTATCCAATTTTTTAACTTGTACTAAATTGTACAGTTTCAATACTTTCCATCACAATTTTACCTCACTGTTAAAAAATAGAGAGTGAGAGGGGGGGCGAGTACAAAGCATTAAAGCTTCAGTACTTTTAACACATTTCCAGTATAAAAATTTGTACTTAATAGTACAGTTCTGGTAATTTCCATCATAAATTGGCACCCCTGTAACAAAAATCAGACAAAGGTGGGGTGGCAGAGAGAGAGAGAGAACGAGCCCAAAGCATCAAAGCTTTTTACTCGTAACACATTTTCCAGGTTACCAACGTGTACTAAATTGTACAGTTTCATTATTTTCCATCACAATTTTACCTCGATGTTAAAATAAAATAGTAAGAAAATGAAAGGGGCGGTCAAGTACAAAGCATCAAAGCTTTTAGTACTCTAAATACATTTCCAGTATTCAAATTTGTACTTAATCGTACAGTTTTAGTAATTTCCGTTATAAATTGACACCCCTATAACAAAAACCTTGAGTGGGACAGAGAGAGAACGAGTTCAAAGCATCAAAGCTTCACTCGTGACACATTTTCCAATTTTTATATTTGTACTAAATTGTACAGTTTCAGTATCTTCCATTACAATTTTACTTCTATGTTCAAAAAAAAAAAATAGAAAAAGAGAGTGAGAGGAGAGGCCGAGTACAAAGCATTAAAGCTTTACTCTTAACACATTTAAAGGGGAAAAATTGTTCAATATTAGTAATTTCCGTCATAAATTGACTCCTCGACGACTAAAGTTCAGAAAGTACCTAACAATTTTTCCATCACAATTGGAAAACTTACCAAAGGTGCTAAAGCTGCATTGTTTAATCCACATTAGATCAATAATGATATTAGTTTTTGTTTCGGTGATTTTTTTTAGTAATAAGTAATGAATATTTAAAAAAAAATAGATTCATTTCAATTATTATTTGATAATTTTATCGACGCTGCGAAGTGACTGAGAGAAGGGTACCTAACTGATTTCTCCCAATACCTACAAAGTACCTAACAGATTTTTCCTACGCGCTTATAGTGTAGTTACCTAACGAGGAATTTAATCATTTTTTATGGTCCCCTATTATTAATTATCACATTTTCACTCAAAAGCTTATAAGAGCTTGTCATTAAGTGTTTAATAGAAATAGTTTATATTCATATTTGAATAATTAAATTGTGAATTTCCTCGTCTTCATTTTTAAATTTCAATAATTCATAAAAATATTGCATATCCGTAGAAAATCACGATGTAAATGAAAAAAAGTACTTACTACTTAACTGCATCACAGCCTCCTGTCCCACGCTGTTCGAACCTACTGCAATTGGACAAAAGAAAAGAAAAAGTTAGTAATTTTAAAATAATTGTTTAAATATTTTGAATTACCCTTTCGTTGATCTTCTCGCCACTCAAATCCATCGGAAGACTAACCCCTTGGTCCATAAAATCACTAACACCAACACAACAACACTATTAAATTTATCACGCACTTGAATTTATTATTAAATTTCAAAAAAAAAAACACTTCATGTTAACATTAGGAAGCTCAAAACTGAAATGAACGAAAGACGGGCACAGACAAGTCGAGAAATGGACGTTATGTAATTTTTCCTTTGTTCTATTCTTATCGGAAACTAAAGAAAGAAACGTATGTACAAACGTCTAATCTAATCATTTATACAAAAAAGGTAGAGATAAATTCGTAAATATTTTGAAGGTTTTTAATTTAAACGACAATAAAATAAAATTACTGTTTGAATATTCTGTGTTTAATTTAATAATACAATAATTATTCGGTAAATTGTACGATTATATTGTTTTCAGATTTCAAGAACCATTTTTTCAATAATTGTTTTTGAATTTTTTTCAGGCGACGTCTTGTAATTTTCGCATGGGATATTCTAAAAAACTACTTTCCAAGCAACTCTTCCATTTATTAAATGACGGGAAGGATTTCAGGAAGGTCCAGAGAACGGTAATTTCTATCAAAAACTGTAGTATTGCTATTTTATTGCATAGACCGCCTTGTTGCTCTAAAAGTAAACGATTCGAATGAAACTCCCACTAGTTAAAGAACGTTTTGAAACATATTTCAAAAGTAGGACCACGTAGCTTATTTGAAAATTGGTCAGAAAACACTTGTTTTATGGGCTTATAGGGGGTTCATAGAGAACATTTTAACGAAATTAGGACCTTTCAGTTCATTGCTACATTGATTGAAAGACGCTCGTGGTCGGTTAAAAATTTCATTGTTGTAACGATTCTTTAAATGAACTGCTGATTCCGGGACGTTTTCCGGGACGCCTATCGATGCGGGACGCACAGCTGGAATCCGGGACTGTCCCGGAAAATCCGGGACGAATGGTCACTCTAAGCTGCGAGGTCCTAATCGCACGTCTACTAATAGGAGACCCATACGAATCGTCTACTTTTATAGCTTTTTTATAATTCTTGAAACTTTAAATTAACAGAAAAAAATTTTCCGTCTTAAGAACTATAAAAACTAACAATAAGAAATTGCATTTCTTACTACTACTTTTTCTTATTGGTACACATTATTAAATATACAATGCAGTTTATTGAAGAACTTTCATAAAATTTCACGAAATCCATCACTGGTCGACTGAATTATTAAGCTTGAAAAGAAACTTTAAATTTCTCTTTGATAATGTCATACCTACTGACAATCTTGACATATTTCCAATTCAACTCATTCTTTTACCATTGATATGTACAAATTATAAAATGCAACATTCAACATTATTATTGTTATTTATTATAGTTTCATCGTCAACATCATCACCACCACCTTTTAATTTAATTGGAAATTATTTAAATGAAACAAAAATTAGTTTATGTTACTTCTTTACATGCTGGTCAAAATATGGTAAGATTTTTGATTTAAATTGTAATAATTGTCTAGAATTTCCTCAATTTTAGAAATAGCCGAAATGGGGAGACTACTAAACAAGCTCGATATCCGTTACGAATTCATTGTATCACCAACAAAAATTAGAGAAGAATTGAGAGATAAGAATACAACACTTTATGGATATTTTTTACAATTTTCCTGTATGAATTTCTCAAATATTGTGATAAAAGTAAGTATAATCGTAAGTACTTTATTGATAATTTCGAAATGATCAATTTAGGACACAAAATCTGTGAATTTTCGACTAACACGTCCATGGATAATTTTTGGAAACACTACAAATCTTTCATATTGGTCCAATTTTTTTCTTAGATTAAAAATACGATTATATAATTCGAAGTTCATTTTTTCTCTTATTTTGGATGTTTTTAAATTTTATATATATTTATTAGTCTCAAAGTCTTTATTCCAAAAAATTTTTGTAAATGATCTTTTATTTTTAAATTGTAACAGCTGTTTCGAAATTACTTATTTCATCTTCAGACATGTACTTAATTATTTTTTATATAAAATTGATAAGTGCATACTTAGATAAATTGTAATGTGTATACAATATGCATACTATGATATATATATATATATATGTAAGTAAATAAATTTTTTCAAATTGATTAAAGAATATTATAAGAAATAAAATAAAATAAAGTAAAAAACTACCATAATAATATGTGGATAATTAAATTGTAATTGAAAAATTGAAAAATATTTGTGTATGTATGGTAGTTTTCTTTACAATTATTAAATTATATAATTGTTGAAAGAAAGAAAGGTAACTAAAAATCTGATTTTAAATTTAAAGGATTAATTCTTAATTTATGAAAAAATTGAAATTGAAAATTTTTCATTTCATTTAGTATTGAATTAGGTTTTTTATTATTATATAAATGAATATAGAATTTTTCAATATAATCTATATCAACAAAATTATATGATTTATAAAGAATAAAAATATCTTTATAATTATGATTTTTATTAATAATATGATCTGCAAAATTAGATTTGTCTAATATAATTTTCCTAATATGATTTAAATAAAAAGAAAATCTGAACATTTAAATCATATTAGGAAAATTATATTAGACAAATCTAATTTTGCAGATCATATTATTAATAAAAATCATAATTATAAAGATATTTTTATTCTTTATAAATCATATAATTTTGTTGATATAGATTATATTGAAAAATTCTATATTCATTTATATAATAATAAAAAAAAATCTCCAAAGGCAGCAAGTACCTTATATAGCGAATTTTTTTATGTATCTACATACTGAAATATTAATTGCAAAACATTCTTATGATACTGACAATTAATATATTTTAATAACATTGAATCAACTAATAAATTCATTTCCCCGATGTTATTTTAATATTTATGATTTTTATTGAAAAATACTTTTAATCCACAAACAATAAGAAACACTAAAAAAATAATAATAATGAAGTTTGTTGTTTGTCTAATACGTCTAATCAAGGCCTGCTTGATTTTTTCAAGCGAAATTCTCTAGCAGGCCTTGCGTCTAATATTAACTGTCAAAATTAGTTGCCCCCCCCCCGCGATATTCAATTTTTTTTCTAATATCAATAGTCAGAACATATAGCCACCTGAGATAATCGATTTTACTGCTTATACTCAAAAAAGAGATTTTTGCATTTTTCTTGCGAACCAACGAACCGATTTTGATGATTTTTTTTCTGGGTCATAGAGAATGGTCGGCTGTACTGTTATTTTAATTTTCATCAAAATCTAAGCAAACGTAATATTGAAAATGATTTTTTTTAACATTTCTTCAGCTCTTATTCCAAAAGTGTTGGCCCTACCAGTCTGGCCAACGAACTCATCCAAGCTATCACAAAGACCGATTTTTGTACCAAGTTTCATTAAGATTGGTGTATTTTTACGGCAGTTATCGTGGATATACATATATAAATATATATATATATATATAAATATATATATATATATATAAAAATTTTAACGAACGGTGGATATGGGTTCCTGAGGTTCCAAAACGAACTTCTGTGCAAAAATTTTTCGGAAATTCAAAAGTGAGGATCTCGTCATTAGCTAATTTTTTTTAAAAAAATTCGCTAAAAAACCTAATTCAATACTAAATGAAATGAAAAATTTTCAATTTCAATTTTTTCATAAATTAAGAATTAATCCTTTAAATTTAAAATCAGATTTTTAGTTACCTTTCTTTCTTTCAACAATTATATAATTTAATAATTGTAAAGAAAACTACCATACATACACAAATATTTTTCAATTTTTCAATTACAATTTAATTATCCACATATTATTATGGTAGTTTTTTACTTTATTTTATTTTATTTCTTATAATATTCTTTAATCAATTTGAAAAAATTTATTTACTTACATATATATATATATATATATATCATAGTATGCATATTGTATACACATTACAATTTATCTAAGTATGCACTTATCAATTTTATATAAAAAATAATTAAGTACATGTCTGAAGATGAAATAAGTAATTTCGAAACAGCTGTTACAATTTAAAAATAAAAGATCATTTACAAAAATTTTTTGGAATAAAGACTTTGAGACTAATAAATATATATAAAATTTAAAAATACGATTAGATAGCAATATAGTTTTGATTTTATCTGATATTGTTAATAAATATAATTTGTATGAAATCTATAATCTTGGTAGAAATTTAGGTGGTAATACTATGATTAATAAGATTGGTCATTGGGATGGTACAAAACTTGTTCAAAATCGGGACGTATTCTATCTACAAAGAAAAAATATGAGTGGAATAACATTAAGGGCAACTGGTGTGGTCCTTGTGAAGGACCATGAGGGCACATTTGAAGAATACATGTTTGAAACTCGATACAAACACCATGATACTCAAAGTAAATTCCATTATCCTTTATTTGTCTATTTAAAAGACATACATAATTTCAATTATAATCTCACCATCACTGATAAATGGTATGGGAATACAACATCAGGAATTGATGGTGGTGTTGCACGATATTTACACGAAGATCTAGCTGATATTTGTTGTACTGGTGGTGCTCAACGATACAGTCGAATTGATGTTTTAGATTATTTAACACCAAGTTATCATTTTCGGTATTTATCGACGTTAATATTAATTAATTAGTATTGTATTAATTATACTTTTAGACCTTGTTATATTTTCCGTAATCCTGGTTCTTATGATCCATTGAAAAATGAATTTTTAAAACCATTCTCTTATAATTTATGGTTAGTTATATTGGCATCGATTGGGTGTGTTTGTGTCTTGTTTAAATCGTTCAATATTATAGAGAATCGTATTCTCGGAAATCCAGGTCGATATTCTTGGAGTTCAGTCATTTTATTAACATTCAGTACAATTCTACAACAAAGCTCATCTTTCTATCCATCCCGTCTAGCTGGACGATTCTTATATTTATCACTTTTAATAATGTCGCTTCTTCTTTACAATTATTACACAACAAGTATTCTATCATCGTTATTAAATGACACACCATCGGTTATTTCAACGTTAGACGAATTAGGTCATAGTGGTCTTGAAATTGGTATTGAAAATTTACCATACACTATTACTTGGTTCCTTATAACGAACACAAGTGATGTTCAATATATTTACAAGAAAAAAGTCACCCGACCAGATGGTTCGTTAAATATTCTTCAACCAATTGTGGGTATTGCTAAAGTACGTAAAGGTGGTTTTGCTTATTATACTCAACTAGATACTGGCTATCCAATAATTGAGAAAACTTTCAATCAAGATGAAATTTGCGATATAACAACGATTCCAATGTTGCCGCAATCGTACAGTGGATTAATTGTACAGAAAAAGTCACAGTTTTATGAATTATTTCAAATTTCATCAAGATTAATACAACAATCTGGATTAATTCAACGATTATCACTAATTTGGGAATCAAAACAGCCGACATGTATGTCAAATACTTTACTAATACCTGTTGGAATTGATCAGAGTTTCATTGCGTTTTTTACGCTTTTCATCGGGATGTTGTTAGCGTTGGTCATTTTGTTTATCGAAATTATTTGGTTTAGAAACGGATTAGATGGGAGATTGCGAAAAGCAAATGTAGCAATGACTGCAAAGTAAATGATGAAATGGAAAATAAACGCAAAAATATCAAAAGTAGAAGAATCAATTATGTTTCGCCTTATAGAGCCACATACTTATAAACTTTTCAACTTTAAATTAAAGGGTAAAAATGGCATTCAGATTGCAAACTTTTAAGAAGAGTCTCGGTATCTCAATAATAAGAGAGACTGTACTCTTTATTTTAATCTTCACCCAAAACAGTAGATGAATATTGTCCACAAATAAGACTTGTAATACAAGAATAAATGATTACCTTAGTTTCCAATTTTTTATTTCTTACATACATTTATATACAGATAAAATAAGGCACTAATTATTTACAAATTTCAGACTTTCTGATGACTTATAATAAAAATATCAACTGGTAATACAGTCCCTTTTTATACTAATCTAATCCATTGTTTATATTAATCTCTTTATGTACAATTGATGTACAGTAAGGAGCAGATAAACTAGACCACTTCTTGTGTGGTTGTGTAAAACTGGCTTTTGAGGCGGGTCAAAACAATATAACAGAACTTTCACAGATTGAACTTGCGAAGAAAGATAGTTAATCAGGCGAAGCGGATGGGGTTACTGTAGTGACATTTTGTGAATTTACCTGAATAGGAAAATAATTTTTACAAATTTGGTACGGTGGAATTCGTTCTAACACCGCCTAAAAACGTGATTTTCCTCGTTCATGAGTCGGTCTTTTTCATATGCTCCTCAATGCACAGTGACGAGTATGTAAAGAAGATCAAGTCTTGAGCGAAGAATGTCATATTTTTCGACTCATATGAGTCAGTCTGTTTCTTTCGTGAGGCACCATCTTCTGACTGAAAATTCTGTTACATTGTCACGATCGTTCTTAAACGTCTGTTTTACACAGCACAAGAGAAAGTGCTCGCTTTTATATGCTCGCCACTGTACCTATATTAATTTTTAAGCGTTATCAATTAGAATAAAATATGAAAATATTTATAACAATTATCAACATTTTTAACGGTTCTAAATTCTTACAAGAATTAAAGTAGTATCTTCTCCCCCAGACGCTAGTCAATGGTGGCATCAATTCAGGTGCATCTCCGCATTTCGTTAACGGCAATTGAAAAGCTGTCGGTCGTTCATTTACAACATTTGGCAAATTATTCGTATCCTCTTGTCCAAGGAACAATAACCAAGCCCCATTATAATCAATTTCAATTTTAACAATATCGTAACGAGTTGATGGTATTAGAATACCTAAATGTGCACAACCATGACTTGGACTAAGCTCTTTGGCTATATTAACTCGCCATTCTCCAGTACCACAAAAACCTAATCGCATATCAGTGATAACACTGATATCAATCGGTTTCAAGACAGCTTCTTCAATATGAAAATCGATATTCATTACACCTTTCATTTCGTTATTACCATCAATAGTTAAATGTCCTGTAGCTGTTGCGATGAATTTTGTTGTTTTACAATACGGATCTGAATAGAATTTATGTTCACCAACCCATTTCTTACTGTTTTCATAGAAGGCAAAACGTCTGATTAGATAAACATCAGAGGGTCGTGACTCGCAGCGTGTTGATATCCATTCACCCCAAATATACGGTGGTAAATGGGGTTTTTCTGTTAGATGTGGTGGTGACATAAAATTCGTAACTAAATTCGTTGGTAACATATTTGGATTCTTAATTAGAAATTGATGCTTATTTATCGTGAAATTTTCACCTTTAGTTTGTCGTAACAATGGGATTTGAAAGCTACTAGGTGTGTAGAATTCTCTACGTTTTTTATTCGAATGTATATCACCCAATAACAATTCCATTTCCATCTGTTTTACGTGATGTTTACGATACTGATCGAAAATCGTTGGTCGAAATTGAATTTTCATCAATTTCAATTCGTTAAACGCCCATTTCAACGATCCCAAACAAGAAATATAACCAGAACTAATATGTGTAGGTGTATTCAATGCGTGATTATTGCTAACAGGCTGATAGAATTGTGACCATAGATTATAAACAGATCGTCGATCATTTCGATTGTCGTAAACGATATGTTGTTCATTACGTCGAAACGATTTCCACAACTGTCCAGGACATTCTGATGCAACGATTCGGTCCAATTCTTCAGCAGCACGATCATCTTGCGGAATTACACTGATATTAATCGGTTTCGGGACACCGTTACATGCATCCAATTGAATTAAAGTATTACGAAGCTGTATTCGACCGATTGTAATAATTGTTAATTTCGGTGATGAACACGAATCGTCCCAATAGTGATGTTGAATTAAATTGTAATTACCATCTGAATTAAAAGTGTAGGAACGTAGAACGTATTCGGGTCCTGGTCGAGTTTCACACCTGCAAATAATCGAAGACTTATTTTTGATTCAACAGTCGATACAGGAGGATTTACATAAGAATTTCGTGGTCTTTGTTGTTATATTCAACCGAATGTAAAAAATAAATAAATAGAACGAAAAGAGATGGAATTCTCGTTATAGGACTTTCATAAATCCGTGTCACAACAGGACAATAGAGACGACAGGTAAAGTCAGACTTGGGACTAATATCTTAAAACTGCGGGTAATTGTATAAACATGGATGAATTTATCTTAACTGAGTATTTTTGATCTTAAAGACCACCTGCTTCTCTGGTAAATTATTTAATTTTTTTTTTGTCCTGTCTTATAAAAAAATATCCAACTTAATAGGAGTGTATTTAATTTTCAAACTTCATTTTTCTATAATTTACGATCAAGTTATACACAAACGAAATCTTGTTATAAACAAAATGAGTTTTATGTTGTATTTTATGACAACATTAAATTACCAAAATGCAGCCTATTTCTAGCCAACTAAATAAACAGACAAAAATAATAAATTTAATTTGATTTTTTTTCAAACATACCCTTTTGATATCCATGTTCCTGTTAATGTTCTCAGATTCGTTTCGACAATTGTGTTATGATCTTGCCAAGCTACCAATGAGGCTAATTTCTCACATTTCGACGATCCGACACTGTACACCCCTAGAAATGGTTTTTTTTTAATTAATATTCATTTAAAACAATCAAACTGTGAGACGGTTCAGACTTGATGAGATTTTTTTTTAATTTAATCTCACTAGTTGGAAGTGGTTGATGATGGGCATTTTCAACTTGTTCTCAATTGAGACTTGAACCCTATTTTGATAAAGTTTGTTTAACTGTATTCAGTGGGAATTTGTCTTGTAAACATTGAAATTAGTTTATCTATCTATAGTTAATTGGTTGTTGTCTGTGTGGCACGTTCATATTTTCAACAACACGTAACAAAATGTGTTGTAAATAGAAAAATTTAAATAAACAGATGTTGTTTTTACACTATTTGTTTAACAAATGTATTTGTTATTGTGAAACATTTAAGGGTGATTTTATTTGCGTTGAAATTGAAATATTCCCTTAAATTAGTTGCGGACATCTGTTTGAATAATCCATAATTTGGCGACACATTTAAACGACCATATGTTAGTTAACAACACCCACAAACTGACTAAATGCCATAAATCAGTTTTAAACACCCTCTATTTCCACCCGTATCAAATATCAACACTTTTTCATTAATGCAATTCTCTAGCAAACAATGAAACTGTCTTATCATGCTCTTATCATTTAAATACATACCAATAATAGAGAAAAACAGCATCCAAACAATCATCGTTGTATTATTCTTCTTAAAGTTACTAGTGACATATTCTATATAGTTTAAATCGTAAAGAAACACATGCATTTAATACACAAACAACAACAACACTACAACCAATTCTGAAGACGGTCAACGGAAGAATGATTCTAATATATCTGGGAAACGTTACCATCCAACATAATTTCTTCGTTTTTTCTTTTCGTTCCTTGTTAAGTCTACGGGGGGCAGAAGACTTTTGACAGGTAAAATATACAATATGTCCATATTATTAACCAGAAACGACCATTATCACTATTTATAAACTTTCAATTCTTATTAGAAGCATTTATCAATTTGTTTAGATGTTGGTGCTTTTTTTCTCAAATAGATAAATATTTATTGAGCAAGATTGAAAAATAAACAATACTGTAATTATTGGAATTCTTAAGGGGTGTCTGTGTTTATTTGTTGTCAATCAAAAGGACTTTTCTTGAGTGATTGAAGATTCATCTAGCTTTCTTCTGTCAGTATTTAAACATCTTGACATTTTTCACTTTGTTAGTGAAATCAAGATTTCAAATGATGGTTGACAAGAATTGTACATTTTACATTTCATATAGTTTAAAATTACTATTTTAAGTTACATGCATATTTAAAGAATGACTATTTTGTTATTTTACATCTTCACAAATCGAACAGCTTTCAAATTTTTGTAGTTAATGTAAATTATTCTCGTTTGCTTATTATTTTTGGCGCACTCTCATATAAAAGCAGTATTTGCATTAATTTTCACGACTTTTGCCACTTATTGGTTTTATTTTCGACTTTACCATTGATGTAGCTTCAAATGGGTGCCCGTCTAAAAAATTGATGTAGATATTCAGGATTTATTCAATATAATTAGTGTACTCACTATAACCGGTAAATCTTGCAACTTAATTGTAAAATTAGGTTTATTATAACGGAAAACTCATTAAATGTGAGTGAGAAAATGTGTATGTACAAAGGGGAGCAGATAAACGCGACCAATTTCGCTGGTTGGGATTTGGGAAGAACGATATTCAATCAGAATAAGGGGATGGAGTTACTGGTGCCATTTTGAGTATTCACCTGAATGGAAAATTATTTTCTACAATTTTGTACGGTGGAAACTCGTTCTAACACTTGCTATCTAACCAGTCACACGAGAGAAACAGCCCGACTCACACTGAACCGTAAAACGTCATATTTCTCGTTCAAGAATCGATCTAGTTTATATGCTCATCACTGTACACTGGCGGCCAAAAAAAGAGACCGAGTCTCGAGTGAGAATATTTTCATTCGTGTGAGTCAGGCTGTTTCTCTCCATAGGGTAAGGAGGTGGATAGGTAGGAAGTATTAGAACAACTTCCAACTATATCAAATTAATATAAAATATTTATGTATTCAGGTAAATACCTAAAATTGTACCAGTAACCCCATCCCCTTCTTCTGATTGTATATCTTTCTTGCCAAATCCTAAGCTGGTACAGTCAAGAGCGGAAAAATTTTAACGGTGAGGATTGTATAGTGTAAACCAGACTTTCGTTTGAAGAGAACAAACATACTATTGGATATCGTGAGAGGGAAGGGGACGATTTATTGATGTACCTGAATAAAGAAAACATTACACCCTCCATAGCGTATTAGGTAATTTTCCACCCTCTACTTATTTATGGTTCATCTTCAACAGCTACTATTCGCCAAAACAGGTAAAGTAACAAAGCAGGTTGGATTCATCCTCAATACCAACAATGGTGGAAGAACGATTCAATCTATGTAAAACAGGCCAAAATTTTTACCAAGAATCGTTAAATTTTTACGCACTTGACTGTACATTGTGGTCTCTCTTTTAGCTCCTAAGTTACGCTACTGAACATTTACTTGCTGTTTTTTCGTCTATTTCAAAACATGAAACATTGTTTTCGAATTTTTAATTTCTCGTTATCATTATCTAAAATGCAGTAAACTTTAGAGAGAATTCAAGGTATAAAAAAACGACTACAATATATCAACCTTTTATAATAATTCCAGGTAAAGCATCATAAAATTTTAAATGAACTAAATATTGCAAGTTCATTTCTCCATTCAAGAAGAAATATTAGTGTTATAAAACTGTCAAATTTTTTAAATGTAAATTTGAAGATTCCAATGCTTTCATCAACAATTTCAACATTTAGGTCATTTTAAATTATCAATAGATTTTTATGTTGTAGTTGTAGACTTCTATACGAATAAAATATTTAGAATACATATCAGTTGTGCTTTTCCATGGTTAGTTTGGAACTTGACTAGTAGATGTCGATGTGATAAACTTTGTAGTAAAAGTATTGGTAAAAATTCAAAGTGAACTTTATTCAACTTTATTCCCACATAAAATGAAAAGTGATTTTAAGGAGTACTTGAAAACAACCATAAATTTTGCAGTTAAACTACTGCCACAACCATAAATAGATACATTTTGTAATCTTGTAATTATTAACTGTAGTTCATTCACAAATTTCATGAAAGTTAACTAAATAGAAGGACAAAAATTTAATTGTATTTTGTACGATTTATTTATGAGTTGATAATATTTTGGCAAATTCTTATAATATTGGATTTATTCTGCTTTTTGTGAAACAGAATTTAGCTTGAAACTGTTTAATGTTTATATAAATTAATCAGCTTGTATCTTACATAGCTGTAACTGTCATGAGCTTTTTGACTATAGAAAGCTTTATACAGAGAGCTTTTAAAGTTCACGCATGAACGATCCGCTGTCCTGTCAAAATAACTTGGCGTCATCCACCCGATCCACCGACAGTCAGACTCATCCCATTTGCCAGTTTATCATACAATTTTGTATTAATACAATAAAATATTCTCTTACAGTTTCATTGAAACTTTCTCATGAAATAAAGATTATTAAAAAAAGCTCAATTTTAAGAAAAAAAAAGAGAAAAAGTGAAGCACTTTAACAAACTGAAATAAAAGATTGTAAAGTTTCCTACAGAATCCTGAAGGAATATTTAAAGATTTTTATACGAAGAACGAATGAAGTAATCAAAACTTCTTTTCCTTCCTTCTAACTAGCATATCTTATATACACATATACACCATTATAGATTTTTTTTCCCCAAGTTGGGGAAAGATTGGAGTGCGCCAGTTCGTACATGCGCATTTTATAAACGTTTGTGAAATTTAAAATAATACAAACAACTGTTCAGGACGACTGTACATTGACTTGAGGGTGAAAAAAAGCGAGGGTGGCTTCGTTAGGGTAAAAAAATACTATATTTGCATTCTCGAACCTTCACAGGAATTTGCTTCTAGTTGTGTGCGAATATATTTTGTTTCATCATATCTGTATAGAATTTTCATCCATGTTTCAACTGTGAATAGGATTTATAAAAAGAATAACAAAACAAGAATTTATTTAGTCTGAAATTTATTAAAAACGTATTCTTTTCGGTTGTGTTATCTGTACTGTAATCAATCTTAAACGTCTAACTTGACTGAACTTTTCATTAATACACTCACGATATTCTTCATTATTAAATGTATAATTCATTGGCGAAATTTTTGCAAATGTTGAAAATTTTATACACACATCTCGCTAACGGAACCAAACCAATTCTCTATTTCATACTCGTGGAGGGTAAAAAAAAAACCGGTAGGGGTTCGTAGCTTTTAGGGGTGACGCAAAAAACTCGTAGGGTGAGCAATATATTTTTTATGAATGTTCAAGCCTATTGTAGTGTTTTCGATTGGAATTGGTGTATGTGTGACAAGGGGCCATTAATCGATAAATTCGATTTTTGATACTCAACGGTAGTAGCAGCCGGCTTTTATAGAGAACATCACTTGCCCTAGGTTAGGACCAGTCGGTTTTTTACCTTGGTTTAGTGCACTCAAAATTTCATACTAACGTTTTATTAAAGGTGAGATTGTTAATATAAGAGAGAAGTTTTATTTAAAAGAGACATGTACAAATAAGTGTGGAATTTTGTGTGAATGAGTAAGAAATTTCAAAAGTTTTCTGATTAAAGTTTTAGAATTGATTTAAACTTTCTGTACGTGAAAGATCTAATTAAATCGATACGGCTCTCCTTAGGAATTTTACGAGTGTTCCTGTTCTAACTGTAGAAAAGAGTTCTCAATAATTGCTTGAAAAAGTTGAGTTTTATTTCTCTGTTTTTAGACGTTGTTAGCAGCTTTATGATCTCTAATTCTATTTTTAGACCTCGTACACTAATTAAAGTACATCGATGAGATAAGGCACGTACAAATTCACACAAATTCCAGTTAAAAGTAGGTGGAGAAAAACAGCTGTTAACCAATAATAACACAATAATGGAGTACATATAAGCTATTCAGTGGCGTGGAGACAATGACACATGTATGATTAAATCTAAATTAATAAACTCTATCCACTAGTGTATTGTAAGATTTAAATTTAACAGAAATATCAAATGTAGATACCTATCCAACTGAAGTTTCCAAAAATTATTAACATATAGCTCTTGTTCATTGAGAACATTGTATCTTTGGGTTGGTATATCTACAAGAGACACTGTTGCCGATGTTTGATATTCTTTACATATACTTATGTACCTATTAAAAAATATATTATTAGCGATTTTGTATCTGTTTATAAGTATCTATTATTAGCAAATTAGCTGCTTAATTAAATTGAAAAATATTTTTTCTCAATATACTATTTAAGGAAGCCATAATACAATATTTATTCGAATACATTTTAGAATTCCCGCCCAAATGTTATTATACATAATTCGTTCATAGAGGCGCTATTGCGAAAATTTTTCATAAATATACGGCTTCCCCTTTCGTTTATTCATTTCTCACTGGTTTGAATTTTTGAGCCGTTTACAGTGTTGATTTTACGTGTGATTTTTTAAGTACAGTTGATTATTTTGAATTTTGATACATATTATATTATAGTGTTTATTACATATTAGTTATTAAAATTGGTTCTTATTAAATTGATTATTAGTAAGGTAGGTAAAAATATATAGTATATTGCAGCATAAGCACGGAAAGTTAGTAGTTGTCAACAAGTCTGAACACGTTGCGCACATGCTGCAGCTGCAACGTTTATACGAGTTACGCAACGACTAAATTTCTGCTTATGTTGTGTACTTACGATTTTTTAGTTTACCATGAATTTTATTTTTCATACAAACCTATAGTTTCTATGTCATGGAGTCTACATCTTCCTTAAAAAGAAAAGGAAAGGCCCTTAACAGCCAAGCAAGAGAAATCGTTGCTAACGTGACGAATTTTTTTAAAAACGAAGCGGAAAACGGAATTACCATTCCGATAAAAAATTTTAAACAAAGAACAATAACATCGACAGGTATTTCAGAAAAATTGTACAGAAGTATTCGGCAACAAACTGTCGACATCGAGGTTGGGGAAAGCTCTACTTACGGAACTCCAAAAAAGAAAAGAGGACCTAAGAAACGAGAAGATCCTTCTCTCGTAGTTGCACGAGAGAAGGCTATAAGAGAATTGATTCATAACTTTACGACTGTAGAAAAACGACACCCTTCATTGTCAAGTGAGTTTCATAATATAGGTACCTATAGTACCTACTTATAACTTGACAGTTAATTTCTATCGCTTATATTTGTTTACAGGTATTCTCGCCCGTATAAGAGATTGTCACTTACCATTTGACGGAGGAAGGTCAACTTTACGTTTATACCTTCACAAGTTGGGTTTTAGATGGAGGAAAACTCCTGATAATAGAAAAGCGATAACAGAATGCTACTCTATTAGACAGAAACGTGTTGCCTACTTGAGGCAACTACGTAATTATAGGCTGGAAGGTCGTCCTATTGTATGGACAGACGAGAGCTATATTAATAGTTCCCATACGCAACCGTATACGTGGATAGATGAGACCGGAATTGGTTTAAAAAAACCTATCGGTAAAGGACGGCGTTTGATCATGGTCCACGCCGGGGGTGAAATGGGATTCATCCCAAATGGCCTATTAATGTGGGTTTCGGGCACTACGTCAGGTGATTATCATCACGAGATGAATGCCCATAATTTTTTAAAATGGGTAAAAGAAAAACTGCTGCCCAATCTTCCCCCTCGAGCAGTTTTAGTGGTTGACAACGCGTCTTACCACAATGTAAAAACAGAGAGCGAACCAAACTTCGCAATGTTAAAAGAACAAATGGTTCAGTGGCTGCAACAGCGCAATGTCCCATGTCACACTGGCATGACAAAGACGGAGCTGTATGATATAATTAAGGTACACAAATCTCCGGTGTCAAAATTTCAACTCGACACACTCCTTGAGAGTCAGGAACATAGTGTCCTACGCCTTCCTCCTTATCACCCGGAACTTAATCCGATTGAAAAAATTTGGGGCTTGGTAAAAAATTGGGTAGCTACTCGAAATATTACTTTCCGATTAAGTGACGTAGAACAATTAGCACGACAAAAATTCGACGAAATCACTACGGAAGAGTGGATTTCTGTCTGCAGTCACGTGAAAAGTATTGAAAATAGTTATATGGAGCGCGAACATATGACAGACAGCGTCATGGAAGAATTCAATATTATTATTAGAGAGTCATCTGATGAAGAGGACGACTATAGTGAAGAATCTAGTGGTCAGGAATTAACAGACAGTGATTCTGATTAAGGGGATCAAAATACAAAATAATTATTTTGTATGGTATGCTTTTGCTATATAATAGTTGTAAATTGTTGTAATGTATCATATATGTATAACTGTAGTTTGATTTCTTCCATAAATTTAGGTTTGTTATTGGTTTTTAGCAAGTTTATACTATTATATTTTCGTATTTTTTGAATACACTTATTTTATTATCCATTTATTTTGTAAGTAAATATTATATTTTATGCAATTTAAAAATCAATCCAAATACTTATGTGCTTAACATAAAACGTCGAACACGCCACTGGTTGTTTAAAGACAATAAAAACTCCGCCAACTGGGCGGAACAAGCGACGAACGTGCTTTATCTCATCGATGTACTTTAATTCTAATTTGCGCTCTATTATTTGTTTTCAAGTTATAAGCTTATTGAAAATTTCTTTACAACCATTTCAAATTTTAATGAAACGATTACATTGTTGATATATCTCCCCATTATCATATGTTATTTTGTATTCTCACTATTATTAAATTTTTAATTTGTTAATTAATAATTCAATATGCCGCCGTATTCGCATATATGTAAATTTCCATATAGGTGCGTAGGTACACCTTGAATTAGTAAGGAAGAAGAGGTAGATACAGGCAGTAGCTGAAATGAGATCGATAACGCAAAGTGTCGCGTAGAGGAGCTGATTAGCAGCAACTGTGGAGGCGGGACGGACGGCGTCGCGCCGACGTCGCGTGACGTCACTAGCAGCATCGAAGTTTCCCCCCCGACCGAATGTTGGCCGCCGCAGGCACAAAATGGTTACTGCGCCTCCGTGAGAGTGTGGAGACATGTCTAATGAGGAACTGTTCCGGTTCTCTGATACTCACTGAGATGTTGTTGTTGTTGTTGTTATTGTTACGAATACTGCCACCACTATCGCCACCCTGTTGTCAACGTTCTTTCTCTTAAAATGTTATTAAAATTCGAGTAGATGTATGGGATACCGGCAGCATCCGCTTCAATGACATGCGAGAATCCAGCGCCATTAATATGTGACACAAAGGCAAAGGACAGATACTTATGTTATGTTAGTTGGGGACGAATAATGGGAATGGAGGGCGGCAACTTTATGTATACATGTGTGCTTATAATGGACGGTAAAGCTTCCAAATAACTGGAGTTTCTGAATGTGGAACTCCTCTAAATAATTGCAGCCATTTTTGTTTTACATCCATTTTCATTGTTAATTAACGCTTATTTCCAGTAAATTTACCAACTGAAATCATGCTGACGATGCGTATCTTCTAAAATTAGTTACTAGATCTATTACAACTGATAGACAAAGACAACACACAACCAAGTCATTTAATAAGGCTATAACTCAAATCCCTCATTACATTATCTAGAGACCAAAACACATCCAGTTTTCTCGTATATTACTAAAAAAAGGCCAACATCCCGTTAGGGTAGGAGGTGATTGTTGGCCGTCGGTGTACACTCTCTCTTTCCCCCCATCTTTTCGATTCAAACCACCCCCTAAACTAACTACCCCGTACTCGCCCCGAGATTATTATAAGAAACGTTGGAGACTAAATGGGTGTCTGCCCGTTCAGCAAACGTTCTCTTTTTCTCTCAGTTTTATCTATTTGTCTTTGTTGTGAACATTTTAACTATATGTTTTTTCATCTTACTTCCACTCGTATCCATAAGTGTATTTTATATATTAACGTAGTAGGGGGTCAATTGCTAAAAAACCTTTTTTCGTCTTTCATACAAAATTCAAGCCATTTCTCTCGATTATTGCTATGCCATGCGAGTCAAATCTAGACGCACGTTTCATTGGTAGACAACTACACCACTGTACATACAACAATGTGCCAACAATGTTACCCATCAGCTGGTATTTATTAACTATACATAACGAATATATACTTAAAGAATTTCTCTAAAATTCAAACAAATATTTCTATATTTTGTATATTATTTTATTTCATTCCATTTGATGATCTCTAAAGAGAATTGTCTGATGGAAACTCTAATTTTCCGCAGCTCTTCTCGCAAATTCAACTTGGAAATGATTGTGATAAGCATCATAGTAAATATATAGCTATTGGTTTATATATAAAAAAAAATACAGAAAACGACTAAAGATAAAGATGAAACGACTGTAACATCCCTTAAACCAACTAGAGGGTTTGTATTAAAGTTGAGGCTTAATTCTTCTACAAAACAAAGCCGCTGTAGATACATTTCTACCCTCACAGATTATACTCGTATTCTACTATATAGATATTATATTTACGAATGAATTTCCGTAAAAAAAAATCATGTGTAGTTATAATATATAGCCGGCTGTCACGTGCATTATTTATATTACCCAGTTCCTGTGGGATTGTTGTCTTAATAACGTTGTTAACTTTCTTCCACATACACCAATGCAGCTTATACATTTACAAAACACCTTCAATCAATAAGTTGTCAAGTAAAACGACCACACCTGTCAGCAAACAGTTTAAAATTAAGTTTACCAAACACTGTCCTCTCTTGGATCAATTTTATAAAGTCATTTATCCATCAAATTATAAGCTTGAAATGTTTGAATGAAAATGCAGCAAATGAATTAGTTGTAAAAATGGTGGATGCGCCGGGCATAGGCAGGTGTAATTTAAGCAATTTTATTCTGTGGAACTGATTGCTTCCAAAGTGTTGTATTTTTCAATCCAAACAATATCTCAGTTAAGTTGGAAACTTTCACTATTCTCATTCTAAAACTTTGATAATAAAATGTGAAGAACGATTGATCAGTAAAATTGCAATGTATTAGTTTCCGATGATTTTGTTTCTTTTCTTCAATAAATCAGCTAGACGCCATTTATGTGGGATCTCATTAAAGCGAAAGGCGATATCTTGTGTCATAACGATAATCCAAAAAAACATTATATATTTAATGGATTTTTTTAGGGGGTAAGCTGTTAGATTATACACAGTATCCCCTTATTATTAGAATACGTGGACATTGAGGTGCAGTAGCGCACATTATTTCGACCCTCATCGTATACACATACAAAAAAAACATATACACACGCATTCTCAGATACAAAAAGGAAAAGAACAAAAAAAAAACTAAGCAGAAAACGTCTAGGCAATTCGTAGTCTATCCCTGCAACGCTTCATTCATCCCCGCGGACTTGAACTGCCGTAAACTCCGACCCTTCGCCACCCTAAACATCACACCCGTGTATGTTTTTTTACGACTTCTCTTGTCCCAACTACACAAGATCACCGTTGGGTCTGATTTTCGTTTCGTGTTTTAATTGTCTCAGTGACCAATCGGAAGGCGTTCAGTTTTTTGTTTTTTTATTGGACAATTAGAACAGTAAAAGAAGATAGTTTTGGGGGATATATATTTTTTTTTGAGGGCTTTTAATTGCAAAATCGTTCGTTAGAAGGTCGTTCTTCTATTTAATGACTTTTACTTTTGTTATACGAATGGAGAAACTGGGCAGTAAAAAGGGTCGCTTGCTCTCGGTTTTTTTTTACAGAAGCAACGTTTAGAGGGTTGGCGGAAACAGGCGGTGGGGATTAATTTAGATTGATCAGACTCGGTTCGGACACAAGGAATTGATTAGGCAATCTGTTTTAGCGTGTCCAGTCGAGTGGACTATGTCCGGTACACTCACTGCAAATAGTCGATTTGCGGATATTGACGTCTTGATAAATGGCAGAATCAGGTACACAATGTAATTAAATTTTTCAAACAGAATTTTCAAATTTCGATATACTTTATTCTAAAACAGTAATTTATTTGCTAAGCCTCATTTTAATAACGATTGGCTTTAATTGCAATTCTATGCATACTTGCCACATTCTAATCAGTACATAGAGTGGAACGATTCTAATTATATTCACTTGAATGAGAACAGTTTCATTAGGAGAAGTTTCGAAGCGTTGAACGCTATTAAATGGATATACAGTAGGAACGTGCGCCACCCTTTAAAATAGTTACGGTGAATATAACTTTGACTGATGTTTAAAGGGATGAAAATATTTTTAAAAGTTTCCGCTTCGAGTAAAATTAACTTTAGCGATTGGCAACAATACATTGATAGTATTGGAAACAATCCAATAATTGTTTTAAAATTTGGTAATTTATCGATAGAACGAAACAATCGATAATGGGACTTAAAACTGTCGGTTAATAGACGAATGAGCAGTAATTTTTAGCTAAAATCTTGACCGAAAAACTAACAGCAGGATGGTATGGAGGTATTAATATTTGGTTACTGTATGAAATATGAATGTCTCTATACGTAGCAATTCCATGACAAGTGCTGAAATGGGCAGCAACACCACGTCACTGATAAATTGAAGTGGATCGTAGGTACTGGGAAAAGATCATAGTGGGATTCAATTCACGTCCCGCGAAATATACAGGCGTTTGACAATAAGTTGAGAACGCTTCAACATACAGCATTTTTCATAAATGGTCCATCTACTATAACTCGAACAGCACTGCTACGCAAGCGTAACAAGAAAAACAACAACAACAAAAAGGAGTATATAAAAATTAAATTAAATTTTCGGTGTGTCAGCTATGTTATTAAGTGACGTTAGAAAATGGTCATCTTTGTTTTTGCTGTCCTATACTGCACACATGATGTATGATTTTAAACCGTCACGATCAAATTAAAGTGTCAAATTAATCAAAATTGTTCCTTTTCCTCGTCTTTACCACTATTCTACTCGATGAAAACTGCACCAACACAATTTTTCTAGATATTTAATTATTTACTTAACTCTCTTTAACGTTTAATTTATTAGCACATTCTATAAGTGTAATGTGTTAGTTTTCGTTGGCAGCAATCGCTAGAAGTTAATGTGGCGTTAACGTAGAAGGATAAGACGAAAAAATATCTACGGTTAATATCCTTGGCTGTCTAATGCGTTCACATAAAACCGACCCTATATCTTGTAGTTGACATATCTTGCACCTGTGGCCCCACACAGCCTAAACGTATTTACATACAAATATATCTATATCTATACGTTGTACATAGTACTTTTACTATTACCTCTCGCGAGCCATTTGCGGCATTGATGTCTCATGCATGTTGGCTGTTCAATTTTGAAAATTGGAAAAGCTATTACGTCAAATGTTAAAGTATCTCTCACATTTCACCTGTTCGTTTTTTCTTACGCTATAGATACTATTCATAATCGAAAATTTACTATGTTTGAAACAAAAATAAGGGATTGTAAAAGAGAACGTAAATAAATAAGAGACGAAGAAGAAGGCAAAAAAAAACACAAACTGAAAATGAATAATTGGATGGAATAGCAAATGGGGTATGTAAAGGACGAGAGAATTATCTGAAATTGATTTTTAAATTTCTTCGACGCGAATATCGTCTTCTGTACACCCTATATCCAATGTTTATTTTAGTTCGGTAAAAATTATACTAGAGCGCACATATCGATTAGATGAATTCCATTGAATTATCAAGATCGGATACAGTGTGCCGCTCATAAAATCCACTGACACGTAGTATTAAGCTTTGTGCCTTTGATGATTTTCTCTGCATCTCATTTTCGTATGTGTGTGTGTGGGAATCGAATTTGAAGAGATGGAGTGGTGAATACCAATTGATGCTCTACAAGCAGCTTTTCTTCCAGGACTTGCGCCTCCCTCCTGTCACCCGTCCAACTTAGCCCCCCATCCTGTATACGATCATCATAGGGGATTTAATTTAAATTTCCTCTACTATCGCGGTTTATGATCATACACACGAATGTTTGGTTGCCTATATTGCCCACTATATTTTTTTAATTGTAGAGATGTTCACAAAATTGAAATCAATTATTTCATAGAAATAGAATGGATAATAGAAGACTTTGAGAGAAAGAGAGGGAACTCCTATAGGATTCAGCAAACAGAACAAGATAACATTAAACATTCTAAATTACCTTCTCCCTATTTATTCTCGCTTGGTGGAGAAGTGAGGAGGTTATCTTGCAGAGATATTACAATTCCTTTGTCTATTTCATCATATATGCAAGACTTGTCCAAGAAAACGTACCGTTTGTATCCCTCTTTGTTTCACATTCAAACAATTAAATGTTCTGTCCTTTATCATCCCGGGGGATTCATATTCCTTTACTTTGGTATACGTTCCCTTCGTTGTGCGAGAAGCATACACACGCGTTTATACTTCTTTTTCTGTTTCCACACGAGAATTATAAATATTTTTTTCTCTTTTGCTCTTCAGTTAAAATTAGTCGATCTTATTTCTCCTTCTATACCATATAGATATATATTCCAATAACAAATATGGCATCCTATTTTCACCTCCCTCTATTGTTGTTATTCATGCTCTTTCTTTACGTATACATATATACATAAATTTGATTGGAACGCATACGTAAATTGATATTGTTTTGCTTTGGTCTGAGAAATTCTGTAAATTGAACGAAAAACAACACTATTCGGTGTAATAAGGAACAACTCCTTGTATTCAATTTACCCAAATTATTTTTGATAAATAATATTTCAACACGCTTACTATTTTAAAAATTTAGATTCCATTTCAACTCGCTAATAAATTAAAAGACTAACGTAAATTATTCGTGTCGTCTTAATCGTCTCATCACGGCTATATTTTTATTTTAATGATGTTTAACTGCTTGTGACCGAATTCCAAATGATTACAATTAAATTAAAAATTTAATTACTTCCTTCCGTCACACGCGTTTCTTTACCTACTGTTGTTGTTTTTTTTACTTTGTGTTATTGTTAGTTTTTCTTTAGTAAAACTGTCGCCTTCTTGTCCCCCTAACAATAATTTATGGTATTTGGACAAAAGGCTTTTCCACCAGTTTACCACAACAATAAATAACAATAATTAGATGATAATTAATACAATATCTGTAGCTTTCTGTGAAAGCATCTCTTCCAAGGGCCTAAAGACCTATGCTCGGACAACTAATACAATAAACTAAAACGCACACACACACACACACACACACACACACACACACACACACACACATGCATGTATGCAGCAATGTATGTATGTAGAGAAAGAATCACTCTTGGCTTGGTGAATTATGGCCGGTTTTCTATGTTGAGACTTTTTCTCTCATATACACACATACATATTATATGCAATTATAATTCTTAGTGCATGATGCTGAGAGGTCTGGAGGGGTATAAGTGGGGGATGTATCCGCCATATTGTATCCGCCCCCGCATCTAAAGCCCCGCCCGTTATCTATCTCACTTTCACAAATGTTTCATACAATAACAACATCATTCTTTAACATACCCATGTATATCATCATACGATGTATATGTGTGTATGTGTGTTCAAATAATTTTAATGGATCGCGAGAAAGAATCAGTTTTGTGCGCCGGTGGAAAAGAAATTTGGAGTGTGTATGCTCCAGATGGGGAGTAGGGAGGTTTTTTCCCTCCATATAAGTGAATGCACTAATACACATATTGTATGTGTATGTGTGTGTTTTATATCTATATGATATGTTTCTCAATTGTGTATGTGTGCACTTTTGTCGTTTTTACTCTATTCACTTTTCACATAGATGTTGTCTTTTGTATTTCAAATATTAAACTAAATACGCTATTTGTCCATATGTCCGACAATTAATTACAGTCAAATCTCAAATAGTATTTCCCGAAAATTATTTTAATTAATTATGAATTCTGAGGCGTGCAATAGAAGCTGCTCATTTCACAATATTTACAAAGATTTTTGTTATAAATAAATACGTATGCGGGCAATATTTTAATATCTAGTTGAGATTGCTATATACCTAGTGCATTATTAAATATGGGAAGAGGAAAACGATATAAAATATTACGGTATATGACAATACTTACGACTGCTATGGCACTAAATTGAAAAAGGGACCTATAATCAAATCCAGGGGGTGGTGATTTTTAACTTCCCGCTAAGAAAATTGAAAATTTTCAAAATTTCGGGAAGTTATTGGTTTTATACCCCGATTTTCGAAAATTGAATTTTCCGCAGATCTCGACGTTTTGGGACCCTAGGAAGCTATTTGGACTATTTTTGCGAGGGCGTTTGTATGGCTGTATGTGTGTGTGTGTGTGTGTGTGTGTGTGTGTGTGTGTGTGTGTGTGTGTGTGTGTGTGTGTGTGTGTGTGTGTGTGTGTGTGTGTGTGTGTGTGTGTGTGTGTGTGTGTGTGTGTGTTATGGGAAGACTATGTGAGCAGCTCATAACCTCATTGACGTATTGAAACGCTCTTTACGGAATTCGAAAGGGTTCCACCAAACTTAGATTTCATGTAAGTTTGAACCCATTCGGCCCGATAGATTTTGAGAAATTCCAAAAAAACCGAAAAATTTCTTTTGTGAAAATCATGTTTTTTCAACATAACTATTAAGCTGCTGTACCGATCAATTCCACAATCTAATCAGCTCTTTACCTTAACTAATGACGTCGAATGCCGTTTGAACGATCAAAATCGGTTGATTCGTTCACGAGTTATCGTTGTCGAAAAATATCGAAGAAAGTGTTTTTTCGACATAACCTCAAAATTACTTAACCAATCAAATTTGTACCTCTCACAATAATTTTAGAGCTTTAAAAACTGCGTCGAATGCCGCAAATCTCGTCAAAATCCGTTGATTTGTTTGCGAGATATCGTAGTCGATAGATTTCGAAAAAGCGTTCTTTCAACATAACCTCAAAATTCCTTAAATAATCAAATTTGTACTCCTCACAATAATTTTGCAGCTTTAACCAGTTAGCGGGAAGTTTCAGGAATGGCCTGCATGGTCGATCCCATTCCAGATTTTTTTTGTTAGGTACAGTGGCGATTAAAAAAAAAGAGACCACCTTTTGTGCGGCTGTGTAAAACAGGCTTATGAGGGCGGTCATCACAATGTAACAGAATCTTAACAGGTCATAATTTGGGAAGAAACTACCTACTACCCACCCATTTAGTTACCCTCACGAGAGAAACAACCCGACTCACACTAACGAAAATATGTGAAATTGTCACTCAAGATTCGGTCTCTTTTCTTGATCGCTACTGTATCTAAATACGTAAACAACATTCCGTTGGAAAGCTTCACTTGATTCCTGCCCTGTTTTACAATAAGAGGCCTGTTTATAATTGTCGATAATTCTCAAATTATTGAACGAAATTCCTCTATTATGTCCATTTCAACTAACAATATAGTGCCCGTTTAGGTTTTAGTAATCGTAGCAATCTCGTAACATATCTCTTGTTTCTATAGTTTTATGCAAATCGTTATAGTACGATCACCATCAACATTTGAAATAGGACCAAGGAATTGGCTTATACATTGTGGACAGTAGTAGGAGGATGGTGTCGGTAATATTATTGTAATACGTCTGGTAGCGTACAGATGGCACCCATGGCGCAGAGCTAAGCTTAGGTAAACGAGCAACCGGCCAAGGAGCTTTGATTTTCGCGGATTTATGTATTGTAAACGATTGCTTTATGCGATATGAGACACCATTTACATGAAAAATGTATCTGGGAAAACGTCCTTATACCGAGCTTTTGTTTTCGATACTAGAAAATATTGCTCTGCCGCCGAACGTGACTGCCTTCCAAGTAATTGATGACGCCCCTGTACTGTTCTATACATTTTTGTTGTTGTTGTTTTAGTTTGATTTTTCTTATTGGAAGACACAAGAAACTAAAGTGTAGATGTAATTTGTAATTATAGTGGTACAAGTTTTCTAAGGGAATGACTAAACTAATAAAATAAAGTCAAGTGTATTTAACAATGAATGTGCAATAAAATAATAAATCAAAAAATTGTCAATTATACCAACGAGGTATAAACACTCGTCTTTACCTGCTCTATCCGAAAACTTCCCAGATGTCGGTCCTTTTCGTGATTTATTATTTTATGAAATGCCCTTTGCAATTGAACATTAATTTTTAAAGATAATTGACTTTATTCTTCTATTTTAGTCATCCCTTTAGAAAATTTGCCAGACTACTAAAATATCGTCCGAATTGTGTACAATTATCCTGGAGCTAGTCTTGCACCACAACTCGACTATTTTCCTGAATAATTCGCTTCTCTATGTAGATTAGTGTGCTACTCGTAAGCCGTCAGGTTTCCGGAATAGAAGATAAGACGATTTCCCAGTCCAGGAAGGGGTCGGTCCTTCGTTTCGTCGTAAATCCCTTGATATATCGCGCGGGTTAAGCAAATGTCCTCTGTGTGCCGGTCACTTTACATATGTTATACATACAAATATACAATGACCAAACATTAGCTTGTCATTACTATTGTCCCTATAGTTTGTACCCCTTCAATCTTATTTATTTAACGTCTAAATATTGTACGTCACCCCTATATATAATAAGCATTCCTGATTAATCTATTGTGTGAAAACCATTAGATTGAAATAGAGGACTTAATAATTCATCTTATAGAACAGGTCAGATGTACGTTTATCTTCCTCTTTTTTTTGTGTGAATCATATCAAAATATTCTAATACGTTTTGGTATCGTAATCTAAATAATACCGACGCCTTAAAGAGATGGAACATATGAAGTTCTATCCGGAAGATGATATCCTTTGAAGTTTTCAACGCCAACATGGAGAGAAAATACAAAACAGTCTTTACAATCTGACTGTGCAAACGTCAACGAATCTACTTTTAATATATTCCTATGTCCACAATGGGAACGACGATACGATTGGAATATCAGATCAGTAGGGTTGAACTGAGACTATCCCCTAGGATCCCTTTAACCGGACGCCGCCCGCGAAAGCTATGTGCTAAATTAAACTCTTCAGAATATATTAACATTTAGAACGACCGAAACTTTTTGAATAGAATGCGACATTTCTCAACACTGTCTTGATCCTTCTCTCCTTCTTTCTGCAACCAAATAGCAGTGTAATTAAGGATTCATATGGCATAAATGAGACTTTTTCAATATGCCTTGTCGCGAGAATAGTGCTTGTTTTACTTTGTAAATGTGTAGTTTTTTTGCCGCGTACCATTTATTTGAAAAAGGTTCGTTTCGCAGTGGTGAAAAATGCTTTAACTTGGTAGTCCTGTGCTTGTCATTGCCCGTCAGAATGATGCCGTTCATCGTAAATTAACATGAACCTGTGCTGTCATTGGAAAATTAATCACCATCACAACATCGGGCTATATACGAACGAAATACCTGACATGAATATGTGATTAGGACTGGTTACTTAGAACATTTTAAAACGATGAAAAAAGTCCAAAGACCAAAATATAGACCGTGCAAAAAAACGTAAAACAAATACTAGTACCTAGTAGGAAAATTAAAAACAATTTCATTGGTATAGAAGTTGCGCATCATAACTACAAAATGAACCACATCAAGGGCCAGTAATTAAAGCAGAAAAGTCCCGCCCCCAAGCCGACAAAGACGCCAATCACCGTTCTTGATTGCGTAATTAGAACAAGTCTCCAACTTGGTTCGAAGTAGCACGTCCAATCGACGGCCCTCATTGCAAACACTGCTACTGGTTTCTGAAACAAGACGACATTATTTTATTGGTCGAGTTTGAAACAATGTACCTATCCAGAGGACTGAATAAGGCCGTTAATTAGTGGATTACATTAACTTAAGCCCAACCTTAAAATTTCAACATTGATAAAACTGTATTTAATTCTCGAAATTTTTTGTTCATCGTTCTAAAATCCTAACAAAAAAACAAGAAAACAGATGGGATTTTTGTATTATAGATTTGGTCCTCTGGTAGGACACTAATCACCAGGAGGTTGCTTTGTTACAAAATCGCTTCCACAAACAGACCATTAAGTTCTAATGGTCCGCACTGGAATCATAATAAAAAAGATTTATAATTATTAAACAATGTCAGAAATTGTTTTGATATGAAAAGTGTTTTTCTTTTCCTTAACAAATGGTAGTAATTTAAGTAAGGAACATTATAAAGCACAATGTAGAAAGAAAGGAACCGGCCAGAGGAATTGTTGTAATTTTTGTTGGACCAGTGCTCCGACATTAGGAAGGGACGTTACGCTTTTAAGGGCGTCGTACGTAGATGCGCATTTCTGGCAACGCAAGCGCTGGAACGCACGTCGATAACATTTCTCTGCATGTATTATATTTTTAAATGTGACCGGAATAACTCAACATTAGTCAAACAAAAATTCTATTTGAAATTTGTACAACACCCAGGAAATAGCCACGGCATCGATGGCGATTGTCCGACATTAAAATCAACAATTTCCAATTACCTTTCTGGAAATTATATCAACATAATCAAAACGATATTGGCAAACAATTCGCTGTATAGTCATATCAATCATTGTAATTTCTCTACAATTTTTCCGATGATCTTTGTAATTTATATTCATTATCTTTAATTGAAGAGATTGAATTGAATATTGGAAAAGTATTAGTAATGTACCGATAACGGAAAGTCGTCTTGTTTATTTAAGCGCTTCCTATAATGATCTCATTTATTCATCAAATACGTTATGAGAAGATATTTTTGTATCTTCATAAACAGAAATAAAGTAAGTATTAATTAAAGCCATTAAGGCAATTTTTTCGCCAATTCAGCACTAACGCATTACTTACTGAATTGCAATTGCCTTAGGGTTCGATTTAACCAACTTCAATTAAGACTAATGAACAGTTAAAAACAATCGTTAGGTACTATGATTATAAAAATCGTTTCTATCACTTATTCGTCCGTTAAAATTTAATAGACATTGGTGAAATCGACCCTTAATGGCTTTAATTAATATATAGGGTGAACCGAAATTTGCGGAACAGCTCAGCAACACCAAAAACTGATGAGAAATAAAGCGTTGAAAAAAATTCTTACTCCTTTAGTTTCAAAGATTGAACCTTTAAGTTCTTTTATTTGAATTATTGAATAATCATTCTCAACAGTCAAGATTAGCTCATTTACTTACTTTGTCCGATGCGCCATTTTCAGGAAATCATTTTAGCCTGATTTCACCTGAAAAAATGTGGGGCAACATAGCGAATTATTTTTATTCTTACTTGTTTATACAAAATAATTAAAGTAATTCATAATAATTTTTATTAGAAATAGTATAATTATTTTATAATTAACCTCGAGAAATATTAAAGAACGTATAAAATTTGATTTCCGACATAATACTGTTGCTTCCGTTCGGATGAATTCTTGAAATGTCCCAAATAGAAAATTTATCTAAGCGGAACAGTAATTGCTTACTTAAAACCAATCAAATGAAGCTGTGAAGTTTCGAAATGTAGAAAGGGAATGATCAAAGCTTTAATGAAACATCAGCGCTGTTAGGATCCAATGAAATGTGCTTACAAAGGGTCTACACTTGAATTTTTCTTTTAGAACAGCATCAGTTGGTGAAAATGATATAATTGTACGTATTTGTCGATGTGTTAGGGTTCGAAACAATTATTTGAAAAAATTCGAAGATATTGATTGTTTAGTTGTTTCAAACAATTTTGGGTGATTTTTCAACTTTTCTATACACAAATTTATAAGATTTGATGGCGTATAATTCTTTGATCTATCCTATTACTCAGTGATTGTTGATCATAAAGACAAAGGTTTTCATTTCTGAATTACTCTACAATAACTTTTATTCTTGGCACCGAATTTGAAGTCGAATTTGTTGAATCAAAATAAAGAAAACATAACGTTTATAAATAAGCAGTTTTCTTGATATTTTGTATTCCTAATATAGTTTTAGCGATTTACCTTGTTAGAAATAGTTTGGATGAAAAAGAGTTTTTGATGTTGTCATCTATTTGGTAAAGTTACAGCTCGATAGTTGTAGTAACTTAAGCAAATTTGTGTACCTAATGTTTGTTGAGAAAATTTATTTTTGTGATTTGTTTTCAGTCGTTTTTACAGTATTATGATAGATTCGCAATACGGCCAATACGGTCGAGATATTTTAATAAAATTGACGCAAACATTGAGAAAATTGATAACTGTTTGGGATGTTCCGCCCTTTTTTCTTCTTCGTTTCTTGCTCATCACATATTTGCCTAGGCTAATACATCTTTCTAAATTACAAATATTGATACAAGATAAGCGGTTTATGAAATTTCGGACAAAATGTTTGAGTTATTCTATGGCACGATCATCGGAATCGAATATCGATATTACTTGAAAATTCTACCACAATAACCAATGGCTTGATGATATCGAAAATATCTTCTACAATATTTATGCATCATAATTTATATTCACCATTTTGTTTAACAGAGATTATATACTCTTATTGAATATCAATTTATTAATTTAGTGATTGTATATAACATTGATTTTTTGTTTTGATTTCTGATAGAATAATAAACATTATAATGATGTTTCGTTTTAAATTTTGGTTAGTTGGCGAGATTCCATATCGCAAATCCAAACATAATCTGAATTACCGCATCCATATAAATAAATAATCCGCATTCTCTTAACGACAGCTTACAGAATACCAGAAAAATTTGATTAAAGATCTATGCACATGGCAAAACGAAAGGAAAAAGGCGTCCAGTCTGTAGTATGTCTATGGCCAGTTGACCATTGCAATAACATTGCTGTATAACTATAAACATTGATGAAAGTTTAATTGTACGAACATGTAAAGGTTAGCTATAACTTGTGAGGTTACCTTTCAGCATATCGGGACTTATCTCGCCTTTGTTTTCTTGTCAACATAATTTTTGCTGTGAATGCATAAACAAAATATTTATATTGTCCCTTCGATTGAGATTGTTTTTTTTTTTTAATCGTCCAAGACTATAAGAAAACGACCAAGAAGTATGATAGGCCTCAATGGTGTTTGTGTGAGTGCATATAATGTGTGTAGATGTATTTGTGTGTCTCTCTGTGCATATCTGTCGATTTTTTTCCAACTATTTTTGTCTTCTCCTCCTCATCTCTTTATAACGTTCTCTTTTTTCTGTACTTGCTTGGTGTGTTGTTATTTTTGAATTCTTAGAATTAAATTTTTGTTCCATTGGTGGTGTAGTGGTGTGCCCCGGATGGAATAAAACTTAAATCGTGATTGAGTTATTGTAACCATAATTTACTTTTTTGACATGGTCGCTCGGTTCGATCTCTACGTGATTATAAAACCACCAACCCGAGCCTACTTCACAAAACACATATTATAACTATAGTATATCTATAGATCGAGTCTTCTCCCCACTAAAAACAACATTCAACTGGACCTTGGTTGAACTTTTCGCACGAATAGCCGCCCAATTAACCCCTTAAGCTATAGCCGAATTCAACTACCAATACAAAAATTTCACAACTATAACAACAATAAGATGATAATAACGATAATAATTGAGTGTTTTTGAGACTTTCCAAAACAGCAAGAAACGTGTAGATTCTCCACATATTTTATGAAATAATCATATAGAAAGTTACTTAACGCGTAATTATTTATTGGTCCTTTGTATATTTTAGGAAATGCATCTGGTTGGCAGTTGCTAAGCGAGAATATCTCAGCGACATGTGTCCTCTTGGTAATTCACAAAGAAAACTGAAAGAATAAAAAAAAACACCACTGACAATTTACAACCTCAGCCTGAATTAATATAATGTAGGTGGAATATTTTACAAAAATGGTAATCGTGAAAGAAAAGAACTCAAGAATCACCTGGCATCTTCCCAACCAGGAAGTTACTGTTACCTATTTACGTTTGAATTTACTTAAAAACGAAAATGCACAACAAAAATGAAATCAACACAATAAAACGAAATCAATAAATGAATTATTAAAAAACAATTTATTGAAATTAATTATGCTGCATGCTGTTCTTGTTATTTCAGATCACAATTCTCTGTTGAACCATCAGCAGGAGGTGGAGCTTGCTTGTTACAACGCCAATATGAAATTAATCACTAATATGAATAGTGGAGACAATGGCGTCGCGACGCTTCAAATAACGAAACAAAAAGATTCATTCATTATCAGGTATTAGAGTCAAAAGTTTTCATTTTTAACAATAGTAACACAGTCTAGATTGGCATTTTATATGTCATAAAAATCACTTGTAACAAAACACTTTACAGAAAAATCCATATAAATTACGTCAACATTTTTTCCCCGAATTATATTTTGTACTTTTTACATCATCTCCTTTCGCCACGTATACATGTGTATGTCTTTTTTCTCTATATATTTATGTGTGTACATGTGTGGGGGGTTAGTTTGGTGAAATGGGGAAAAGCAACGAAACCGTCGCCAGTTCCAAAGGGGGTGAAATATAAAACGAGTTCTAGATTGAAACAAGTGATATATAGTCAGTGACGTGGGCCATTAGTGTGTCCGAAAATATTAATCTCTTGGAAAAATGAAAAAAAAAACAGCACCAGGGATATATTTAGGTGGTGTGTTTACGCGAAATAGAGATATGGAGTTGGTGCGAGGGGTTGTCTCTCACATATATTCTCTTTTTCTTGTTCTAATTCCGGATGGACGTCCATTGGGGGATGAACGATTCTATATTTGCACAAAACAATTGAGAAGTTTCACAGACATCCATCAACCCCCCCCCCCACACTGTCGCCAATTTCAGGCATATCTATAGTATACTGAAAATATTTCCTTCACACTTTTGTTTTTTAATATTTTAATATAAAGACTAAAGGATTGATTCGGTGATTGTGTTGGACACAGGGCCGGCACTGATTTTTTTTGCGTTCTCGTAGTAAAAATTACTTTGCGCCCCTTGATTAGTTCATAAATTTATTATTAATTCATATTTGTCTTAGATTGGCGCTCTTGTGCGGCCCTGGTTGGGCGACAGTAAAGATTTTGTGGATTATTGATAGGGGCAATTATTTAAACAACTCAAATTGATTCTAAAAGAATATAATTGACTATTAGTGGAAATGTTGGAACGTTTCAGCGATAATCTCGAGAATGTCATCTAGGAAGTTTTATGGATACGTCTTTATATGGTAGCAATATTCCAAACTGGTCTATTACTGTTTTGAATTGAATTTTTCAGCTAATTATCTTTTATAAAAATTATATAAATGTATAGTGCAATAACTTTAAATCGATCCATCAACAGTATTCTTTATGGTGATGAAAAAGAATGTGGTCACGTTGGAATAAATCCTTCTCGTCTTTCATCAATTTCTTATTTCCATACATATAACAGTATCATGTTGGATACATTCGCTCAGATAAATTCTCCATTTCAACCAACTAAAAAGCTAGTAGGAGATTTCATTTTATTATTACATCAGTATATTTACGCGGCTTTATTAAATGTCTAAACCGTACAACAATATTTTCTAATTTTCACGTTGATTGTCTTCCATCTCTTGTGCATGATGTGAGCTAGTTTTGGATTAAAATGATATAAAAAAGTGACAATATGTCTCGGGTGTGTCGTATTTTATGTCGTACTTCTATGTATGTACCTAAATTAAAGTTGGAAACGTTTTGAGAAATATTCACATGGTCAACTTGAAACTATATCTGTATGCATATAGACTGGACGGAACAGAAAATGGAAAATGGCTTTTCTTTGACACCTTGAAATTAGATTTTTTCTTTAAAAAGAATAAAAAGCTAAGACGTCCATATACCCTTGGGCTTCAGGCAGTTGTATATCTACATAAACCAGGGCTGGAATATCGTTGGCGCATATAGCTCATGTCCAAATATAACTCATCATCCATCTGGTGGCAGCAATCGTTCGTGCCCAATTAAGGGGGTGAGAACGTGTTGGGTTGTATTATTGTATACAAATTTTAAAAAAGAATTAAACATTTGTCTAGGGAAGGGTCAATTTAATTTATAAAGACACTTTATATTAATCGGTTTGAATTTATAAGACCGGAAATGGAACAAAAGCGGAGACCATGTCCTGTCTACATCTATAACCTCATTATGAATGCTAAACGGTTACTACTATTGACTAAACGACGATTAACACTCATCACTTCTTATCTTAGTTCCATCTGGATATGCTCAGCGAACAGGGTCCGCTTTTACTTAATTATAATTAGACATATCCGCCTTGTAAGAGGGGATCTCTTTCAATGGCAATTTGACTTTAATTCTCTTACTAATTGTACTATATTTAATTATTTATAGAAAATTACAGTAACTTGTCCTTATCTACAAAGTTTTAGGTGTGGAATTATGAGAAAGAGAAAGATAGTACCTATATTGCGGTTAGTTCTAGAGAGTGTCGTGTTTTGCATACCACAACACACAAACACACCCTCTTCTCGACAACCCCCTTACAGTAACCACGGTGGACACACGGAGGAGGTTAAAAAGAAAAAGTCGTCTCATCACATCTCCATGGTAACGAGCTGGCCTGTGGTTCCGTAGCACAGCCTGCTTTGCATCGATCTTTAAAACTGTACATATAAGTGTATATGTTTAGATGAGGGGTAAGGGGATTAAGCGCCAATATACGTAAGTATACATAAATTCAATGTTCGTCTTCAAAGTTGCACATTAATTAATTAAATTATTAGATAATTAATTTGATTAATTGAAGTGTAATCAGTAATCACAATGTTCAAATGATAAGCTATAGGTATTTGTTCAATATCAAGGATTTGCAAATTATATTGTTGATACATTTGATTATAAATATAAGCGTCCGTATAAACTGTTACTTTTATAACTTAATGTCAGAAGCTTTAAAATAACTCTAAAAATATTAACAAATAGCTATAGAGTTTGATAAACTACTGTTAATTACTGTAATTTACAATCGATGTAATAGCTTGAATGTTGCGTATATTGTTCAATATTTAGTTGGAGGCATTTTCCAAATCGAACATTGTTGTAACATACCTATTTCTATCTTTCTCCCTGACCAGCAAACAACACCTGCAGGCGTCGCAGGACATCACTAACAACAGTCGTTAGCTAACAATCGCACGACCAAAAAATCCCGATCCTCCCTTGTGAATTAAAGTAATTTCAAATTCGATTCCGTCGCTAGAGGGACAGATAGATGAGTGGTCCACTCGAACAATTCGTTTTGTAGTTTATCAAGCGTCCGAACGATGGCAAAATTTATCTGTCCTACCACACAACAACCTTAGCTCGGCTTAGCTATTCAAATCGCGCTTCGATTGCAGTCGCGCAAACTATTCCTCTTCCTGACTGTAACAGGCGAGATACAGTCTGAAAGGGGAACCATCGATTTGGACTAGTCATTCATATATATATAGAGACGTATAGCTATTCCAATTGTAAAATCTAAATTCTACTTTGCATTCCCTTCCGCCACTACAGCCACACTCTCTGATTGTGTGCGACTTGAAAGAATAAGTTTTTTTTTTAACTATCAATAAAGTCGAAGAGGTGTGTATAGATTGTAGATTCATTCTACAGAGCCGTCACAAATACGTCATTAAGAAAAATTACAATTAAAATCTTAAACATGACTTGGCTGTTTCCACCCTGATATCCGTCATAATTACTACCTCTAGGGAGATTTCACGTAGATGACAAAAAAAAAACACACAGACGAACGAACGATGAGAGACAGATAGAGAGAAAGAAAATGTATCAAAAATTCGTTTCAAGATGAAAATTGGAATTTTGCTCATCACAACTCTGATTTATAACGACTTCCAATCAATGTGGTGTGGAAATTGCCACCATGTTTCAGTTAATGATAGTATGCAAACGAAGAGAAATTCAACACCTAGTAATCTAATGGAGTAATAATCAGAATGGATGGATGGATGGGATATGTGATGTCATTTTGAATTTACAATGATAGGCGAATAGCCGCAACAGCGAATTTCTAAATGTAATTAAGTTTCGAATACGTGTTCTGATCTCCGACTGTATGAAGGGGTGTAATCGAGTAAGTGGTAATGTGGATCACGAGGGAAATTAAACCGCTAACTAACCAAAAGCTGAGTTAGATACTCCATAGTCAGCTTTGTATGAATAGATGAGAATTTAGTTACCTATAATAATATTCCCTTGCTTCTACAATGGAAAATATTCTAATTATACTCGTATATTAAAATTGAAATATTTCGTACCAATTTTCAACATTATTTTATTCATCTTGTTAATAGTGGAATTGTAATAACAAAGAAAGGATCATATTTGTCTGTGTCGGATGCCTTTTGATGCCTGTACCCTTAATTATATATGTAAATGTTGATTTGCATTGAACTTTGAACAATTGCGGTGGAAATATTATTGAGTTTAGGTTGAGCCCTTTGTTAATTATTCTGCACCCTGTAGCTTATATTGTTCAAATAGGACGCTCATTACGTTCGTATGTTCGCTATGGAACATGTTAATGATATATTTAATTGAAGCTTGACTATGGGCTCTAAAACGGAAATCATTAGAGAATAGAATAGTGTATTACTGGTTGCAGCCACCCTTAAACTAAATCTAACTCTAGTTCTTGATCGCAATGTTGATAATTAATAATAATATTTATCAAAGTAGAACAACGTCCATCAGAATGATCAACAAGCTCTTTTGATCCGTCTTTAACGTTTGATTATTTAATGGAAGCGACTTGGGGGAGGGAATCAGGCAGGTGAACGATGAGTCCAATGAAAGTTAACAAAACTACATAGTATTGTGAAAGAATAGGCACCCCTATTAAATTACAAGATCGTTATCAATAATTTAAAATAATTTCCCGTGTTTTGAATAACGTTAAAATATTATCATTTTAGAATAATCAGTAGATAAAAAAAACATCAAATAACACACCTATAAATAATAAACAAACAAATATGAACAAACATTATTGTTACATTCTTTTTTTTTATGAATATATTTTTACAACATTAAATGAGTATTTTGTATGGTTGGTGATAATAAAAAGAGGACGTTCTTGGTCCAATAAAGGAGCACGCGGCATTTTATCTCAAACATTCATCTTATAACAATGATTATATAAAACCTGTGCAGCATATGGGCTCATTTTATATTAGAGAAGACGTTTCCTTGTTAAAAAGTTTATTGGCTTTGAACTTGTGACCTAAGCGCGTGCCAACGCAATTAAATTTTCAAATAATCACAGTCCTTCAAATCACAAAACTATCCTACATGGAGACAATATAAAAAAAATCGATTTAATCTTGATAAATAAATAAAATCGTTCTTAGAAAAAAAATATTAATTACAACATAAATGGGTGGCTTATACCTATATGGGGGTTGATTGTGTGAAGCTTCAGCTATTCGTTTAAGTTTACGATAGTTTTGCTCTTGTAAAATAGATGGCACAAGTGGCTTAGTCTGTTTCCTAGATAAAAGTTACGTTGTAAAGCTCTAATCAACCGTTAAATATTCAAGTCTTCTATTTATTTCTTTTATAAACGGAAAAAGACACTTTAGTGTTTATTAATTATAAAGTACGTGATTTTAATTAAAATCCCCTAAAGTATAACGATTATAGTGTTTCGAATTTTACTTTCAAATATAATAATTCCACCTTCTATTTACCGGTTGTTAAGATCAACTGAACGAGATATAAATTTAGAATTACATGTTACAATATTTGTGCAATTCTAAATAATGTTAATTTCAACATTTTATATTTCCTTACATAAAATAATCACTGGTTTCATAAAAATAATAGTAATAATGATGATTTTGATGATGATAATAATAACAACAGTAATAAAATGTAACAAGAGTGTTCGTCACAGAACACAAACGTAACTTTGAAAAAAAAGACACGTGTTCAAATATAAAAGAACAAGAATAGAAAGAAAAGAATGTACCATTTAAAAATCTGGTTTAATCCTTTTCAAAAAAAAAAGATAATAATAATATTGTACACAATTTCATAGGAGCACTATAGATATATTTAAAGAAAAAAAAACCAGTTCATCTAATGCTAATTTAACGCTTCCGAGTTAACAAGGTACGCTACTATAAAGTCGGAGAGTTTGTTAATTCTTAAAACGCGTACTGTCTTTTAGCGATGTTTATCTGGTCTGTGCACTTGAATAGAATATAAATGCAAATGGACGACACAATTGTACCTTTGTGTGGGCATTGTGTGATTCTAAGCGGCCAGGACGTCGTTAAAATAATCAACAATTATAAGTATATATACGTTGTATGGATTGTGAATGGCCATCCTGAATCTGTGTGCCTGTATACTGGCTGTGGCCGGCCGGATTGTGCTCGTTACTATTATCTGATGGTTGAAAATAGCCTAAAAGCTTGCCGCCGTTGTCATCACAGGAAAACACACAACAGACCTATACACACATAGAATCTGCACAATTTAAATCATCAAATCATCCCGTTCTTGATCTACACCCTTGTCTTATAAATATTGATCAATTATCAGAAATAACACCCAAATAATGATGGTATAATATCAGAGATCCTCTGTTGAAAGCGTTTAGATCCGATGCAAGGATATGCATTATGATGCAGTTAATGTATTGAATAATACATGTTGTGTAGCATGCAAACACAACTATTGTCATTGTTACAATAATTCAAATTAATACGATTGAATAACCGTATGGATTGTTAGTGGTGGCGGTCTACACACAGTATATACGATAGGAATAAGGCACGCATATGCAAAACTATCATTAAATCTGCTCGAATTAAGTTGTTATAGGTACCATATCAGGCTAATGTTGAATCGAATAGTTCAAGTACCATGAAAATAGAAAATTCAGGAACGATATTTAATCCAAACTTCCCCCATCGGATTTTAAACTATAAAACAACATATTTATTTGTTGAAAGAATAAAAACAATATTAATTCAACAATTAAATATCCGTATTTTGTGTAATTGTGAACGTTGTAATCAATTTTTCCATGCTTCTATATCGTAAATCAGGTTTTAATTTGTCTTACACCGTTAAAATTCAACTGCTAATAAACTGTTGTAAAATACGAGACATTAACGCGTCATAAATTGGTAAAGGATCCTTTTCTATATTATACACTGGAAGTTTGTGTGAAAAAGACAGAGACGAAGAAGAAGAAGAAGAAAGAATATCGTCAATGTGTGTATAGGCGAGAAGACGAGTTTCCGATAATGTATATCCAATGATACGTTATCTAATTAATACAAGAATCAAAAAAATTATTCAACAACCACCACTAATTGGTATTACTTGTATACCAGTCTGATTGACTTATTTTAAATGGTGTTGTGACGATGTTTGAATGTCTTGTAAACGTGAAAATACAATTTAGTCCCGTATGTATATGATCTGTTTTTACGACTTGTTTAAAGCCTTTGGTACCATGTACACTTATAATCAAATTTATTGAACTTTGATTATTTACGTTTAATGCTGTTCTTAAAATACATACTATAAAGACGATTAGAAAATGAAGAGTTGCTAAGAAAAACCACCCAAATTTCTATCAATTCAATTCAATTATACATGTAGGATAGAGATTTTAGAAAAAAATCTAAAATACCTCGCAAAGCTGGTTTTTTAACATCTTGGTCGGCGGCCACAATTAGTGTCCCTTTCTGTGGATATTAATGCAGTTGAAGCTGTCAAAATATTGAAAAACTGGCTGATATAGTAGCATACAGTTACGGTTCTTTTGTCCAATACATGGACCTCTCCAACAAGCGAGGCATAACTCAAATCTAGACCAAGTTCGATTGCGATGAGCAAGTCAATTGATTTCAAATATTTAGAAGAAAAACTTTATTCATAGTACTAATATCTATTCAAAATATGTTGAGGAAATAGAAAGCTTAAAATGATTTATGGTCGATTTCATCAACGCCTGTTAAATTTTAACCAACAAGTAAGTCATAGAAACGATACAATTCCTAGCAACGATTGATTTTAACTGTCCGTTAGGTTTAACTGAAGTTAGTGAAATCGTCCCTTAGCAGATAATTTCGGTATGAAACATTCTTCTTAGTAGCTAAAAGTATTTACACTGTTTGCTACAACTTTTTTTCTTTTGATAAATATTAATTAGTGACTATTGGTTTGTATAGTACAAGTTCGAAAGTTTATTCAGGGCTTTAAAAAACAGGTTTACCCCTTCGAAGGTTGTCGGGGGAGTGCATGAAGAAAACTTCAAAAAATTAAAGATTTCGTTGCAAAGGATGTAGAAAATTAGATAAAGTTAAATTATAAATACAAAACAAACAATGGCAAAGACAAATTTAATCAATTTTCCTACAGAATTCATAACTTTTACGCCAAATTTACAGACACTGTCGTCTTAAATCATAATTTTTTTTAAAATTTTATTACTGAATCGTCCAAGTCCAAGCTTCGCTATACCTTCAGTTTTTAACAAGATTTTCTCTTGCTTCGTGAAATGCAAACAGCTTAGATGCTTTTAATCGTTTTTTAAGCAATATTTTAACTTTTAGGGTAGGCTTCAAGAATTTTTTTTTGATTAACATTTTTTTTTAATTAAGTTTTGCTGTTAAATAGTCAAAAGTAGAAGATTTATTTATTTTAATGAAATTTAAAGCAAAATTTTCGCGTTCAAGTCTAAATTTTAAGACACTTCCATCCTTTATGATTAATTTTTTAGCATTTTTGGTATTAAATCTTCAAATGGAAGACTTTTATTTTAGGATTTTTAACGTAAATTATCAATTTTCAACCGCATTTTGCTTTTAAAGGTACGAAAATGAGACAAATTAAACTAATGGTTGTTTTTGAGCAAGCGCAATTTTGAAGAATTTTTAGAATGAGCTTATACTTTAGCCTGCCGCTACATACGAGTTTCAAATAAATACAATAAGTCGATAGCCCACCAAAAAGTGTTCAAAATGCGATATCAGAAGTTTTGGTCAATTGACTATTGGTCGAGCTACGGGACATTTTTTAGTCATTCTAACATTAACCAAACGAAATGAGATAGAGAAATGGAACAAATTAATTCTGGGCACCGTTAATTCTAATGGCTCTAGAGACCCTCTATAAGGTTATACCACAATAAAATTTTGTGGTTTGCTAGATCTGTATAAATAAATCTTTTTACAATTAGTAACATTTTTCCATATTATGAATAACAGAGTTTTTGCTTAATAATAAAAGCATATTTGATTTTTAAAACTCAAAAGCTTATTCTAAAGGAGTTTCAAACCAAGAAGGATTCATTCCCCAAACATTAAATACCTATTCTTAAGGATTGACCATTGGGCCAGAATTGGGACGAAGCTTGGGCCATTGTTCAGTTCCCAAAGCTTTGGTGTGATGCGATTGATCATTGGATCAGGCTAGGCACAAAGCTTGGGCCAATGCTTAGTTTCCAAGGCTTGGTTGCGATAAGATTGACCATTGGGACAAAATTGGGACGAGACTTGGGTCGATGCTAAGTTTTCTAAGCTTGAATGCGATAAGTTGGATCACTGGGTGAAGATTGTGAAGAGACTTGGCCTGTGCTTAGTTCCGCAAGCTTGGGTGCGATATGATTGACCACTTTGCCAGGCTTGGGTCGAAGCTTGGGCCGACACTCACTTTCCGAGACTTGGCAAATAACGACTGTTCCAAAGCTTGGCCAATTTTCATGGGTAGCTAACCGTTCTCAAAATATTCCAGTTTAAGTATGAATACTAAAATAAAGCTTTCCTGTACGTACTTTCCAAATTTAAGAGGTTCTTGTGGAAGCAACGAACGATTTTTGAGTGGTCTAAATTGGGTGAACCGTTTTTGACATAACCATGTTTAAATATTAAGAATCTTGCCATTAAAAGTAAGCTTTACTGCAGATATTATTCAAATTTAAGAAGTACAAATGGAAGTAGCTTCAGAGTCGTATTGAATAGTTTTTAAACAGATCAGTTTTTAAGCGGATCAGTTGTTCTTGAGATAACTGAATTCAAAAATTATAAGATTTTCGCCCCTTAAAGTTGACATTTCTCTCACTTCGTTCGTGCTTCATACTTGCTTGCAAGCATTATACATATACCAGGTTGATTTAAATCAACAGTGTTTTTTTGATAAGCCTTGCGACTAATTTAGTCACTTTTTGATCAAAATTCTCGATTTATGTCTAGATTTTCGAATGTTTTCATCCGTACTATTTAGATTTTGGAAATTTTTCTAGTGAATCGTGGAATGGAAGTCAATTATTACTATGGTAAAGGTGTATAAAAGTGTCAGCTACCCGTGGCTACCATCATTGGTAAAATGGTTAGAATCCATTATTTAGGGGTGAGAATTTTGAAGGTTTTTCTAAGCATCATTGGCTGCAATTCTTAAAAGGTTTCATGATTCTGATTGACGTTCAAAATTAGGTTGGACTATACTACTCTCGACAAAATTGAAACTGTTATTTTTCGATTTCTGTATCAAATATTCCATCGCAATAATTTCCAACGACAACTCACCCTATATTGTACGATATTGATGGGGAGTTTTTGTTAGTGAGATAATTTATGCGATTTTAACAGACTGTATATAACAATAGGCCGTTATCCGGTCGGCAGTAATTAGTGATCAAGTAGGTGGAAATATAGAGCATACACACATTGACACACATATACACACACATACATAGACAGCTTTCATCGAGACAAAAGAAACATTGAACATATACACTATAATACCATATGCACATCTGCTTGTTTTTATAGCACACCCTCCAGTTAAAATGAAAGTTTTTTAAGTTCACCATAATATTTAGACAAAACGAAAAATATATGGATTGAATACGATTCTACAGAAACGGAATATTATACTTTGTCATTTAGTTTAGGATCTGGCCTTTTCATTGTCTGAGGTGGTTGGTGGTTTTGATTGTTGTTGAATTATCTTACAACACCCTTAATGGTAGATATCCAGAACTTAAACCGGATATGTCGCTGAGAGCGCTAGACCATTTTACTGATAATCTAATATTACTGCACGATGTCGTCGTCGTCGTCATCGCCGTCGTCCTCGAACAGGTCTGGGTGGCTTATGGGGCACCTCTTGGAAATAGGTGTGGGTGTGATTAAGCTTGATTTAAATTATTCATAGGCCGAGAATAATGACCGATAGTATATCTTCGAGCTTTAAAAATAAATAAATAAACAAAGTATAGTGTATTGTTACATGATAAAATTTAAAATTAAGAATACGTAAAATAGTTTTTTTTTGTTCGATGTAATTTCTGATAAAAACAAGGCCGTTAATTTTATTGTTTTAATTTGCAATAGCAACAATTGATATTTGACGTCAAAAGTTGATTGTTAATAAAGACTAAGTGTAGTTAGTTACTGGTATGTTAGTGACCTCTTAGCCACTTAGCACTGATTGCTTATTTAAATGATTGGATAATAACTTAAAGTTTAGTTGGCAGCTTAGAAACATCTCTTCTAACTAGACTATTTAATGTAATTTAGAATACCACTTAACCTATTGTTATATTAGCGTTATATGACCGTCAAAAATAATCGTAATACTCTTATTCCCTTGTATTTTTCTATAAATAATAATATTAATAATAATAATGACAACTTTACAGAAACAAGAAATATTGTTAGACAATTTTTGAATATTAACACAGCTACTTGACTTGAATTGTGAATGTCCAACTGAGCGCAATTAAGATGGTCATAGTTATGTACCAAAGCAAAACCACAGGTGAATGTCTTGTCAAAGGACCGCGCAACTAGATAGAAGGATCCATAAATCACCACAACAACGGAAAAAAAGAGTCCCACCTGACTGCTAGTTGTTGTGTCCTCTCATCATATTCCATACAATTAAAAACGGACATATGTAAAACACGTACATACTTGATTCATTTCATAATAAATATACCCACGTATTATATGAATAAAGGAGAGGGCAATAATGAGACATGTAGAGCAAGTCAATGACAATCATTTAGATGGAAATTTGTGATAATATTTATTAGAAAATTTCGAAAAGAAACGAATTGATCTTGTTTTTATTCATCTATCTAACAACACTTTATTATTCATCGACTATGTCGTAAACATCTAAAATATCTTCGTATCATAGAAATTTATCAACTAATTGAAATAATTGTGTCGTAAAACCTTAAATCCATCGTAGAGAATTAGTGTGAAGTGAAACAATGTGATAAAAATGTAAATTTTATTAGTAAACCAACTAAATATAAATTGGTCTTATATGTTATAGTGGACACTAAGATTTCCTTTTTCTTCTTATTTCCTAGTCGTGTTTTTATTTTTTATTTTTTTCATTTCTTCAAAATCTCAATGTTTTTTTTTCCTGTTTTCTTGAATCAAATTAATGATAACACGTGTATTTTAGATTTGCATACATGAATGAATTTCTCAAACGGCATTAATTTCATTTCAGTTTGTTGTTAGTCTTTTTATTTCGTGGAATTTTTATAGGACTAGGTTTCTGCTGCGGTACCGTGACATTAGAGAGATCGATATCGTAGGTCAAAGCTGTTGAATTTAAATTTTAAATGACATACAACAATACAGCTTGCAGCGCGCATTACTTTTAACTGTTCTTTATCTAACAAACGTATCGACTAAAACTATATGTGTATATGCAGTAATAATTGTAACAGCTATAAGTAGTACATACGTACATAGAGAACATCTTCAATAACTAATACGTGAAAATTTGCAAGTCAAATCTTTTATAAGAAGAACAAAACGAAACTGTGTTGGATTTTATTAATTTCTCTGGAAAATTGTAGAAAATATTCGTGGATATAGCTTACACAATAATGTTCCAAATGGTTGAAACTCTATTAAAACATCGGTTAAATAACTTCACTTTAAGTAATTGATCATTGTTTTGCTCTATTTGGCGAGTTATTATTTAAATGATACAGACGAACGGTCTGCGCCATAAATCCGGCCGTGTGTTTATTGGAATTGCAAATATAGTAAAATCTAAATTAACATACTAGAATCCTATTATAGATTTATTTCTATTCTAAACAATTGTTACAGTTATTTAAACAACAAATTTAGAGAAAATAACACGAGTGTAACTATCGGTGAAATTCAAAGAAATCCACAATCTTACTCCCTATCTAAAAACTCATACAACTTCTCATAAATTCATGGGCGAACTGGCTCTTAGTAAGTGGCCCGGGCGGGTAAGCCCGACTCGATCCCTAACTCATATCAGTGTCTGTATTTTAAAATTTCCATACTTAAAAACAAAGCCGACATGATGAACGTGCCAATTATAAAATAGCACAAGCGTCCACAAATTCAGAGAATTTTTGAGATTTAAAGCCATTTTTGTTAAATATTCAGTTCTTATCGAATTTTCTAAGTAAATTGTGCAGAGAAGACGATTTCGATTCTCCTAGTTATATATACTTTTTGAGGATAATTATCGAGTTAAAGTACAAGTTTCGGGGTACTTTCGTCTTGAGTTTTCAGCTTGCAATGAATCATCTTGCTTTTAAGTAGTCAAAGGGGAACAATGTAGGTAAGTTTAGTCTCAATCTAGTCTGATCTTGGGACTTTTTCGTTAAATATTATCAGTTCCTAAAAAAATTGCTATTTAACTGTGAAAAGGGAACTATTTAGAAACTTTTAGAAAGATTTTTGTACTAAATTCTTGATTTTTAGTTTAGGCTTAAAGAGAAAACCGTAAAGCACTGATTTTTAGCGAATTCTTCTAATGGACTATAAAGAAATCTATTCGGATACTTTTAACTGATTTAATGATTGGATTTCCACTTTTATGTAAGATTTTTAGACATTTTCCCCCCAAAATCAGAATTTCGTTATCGAATGCTCAAAAGCAATCAATTTTAGTAGATTTGAAAACATATTCATTATAAATTATCATTCTTAACTAAATTTTATTCTTGAGTCTATGAAGGCAAAATTGAGAACTTTTAGACTGTTTTTGTAGTCCTAAACCATCAGTTTTTATAGTGAATTTACTACTAACACATGAAAATGAGAGACTTTTATGCCCAGTTTTTCATCCTCTACGTAAGCTCGCCTTAGTAAAAGCAACGGTAAGTTTACACACATTTGGGTCTATGTACAGGTCTCCACTTAAAGTCTATGTATCCATTTTTAGGTAGATTTAAGGCAAGGTTTTGTTAAGGCGAGCTTAAGTAGGGTAAGAAAAATCGGGTCTTAGAGGACTTGAAACCAACACTTCAATAAAAGTAAATCAAAATTTTTACATCTCTCAAATGAGAGAAGGTCCTGCTTTATTATTTTGCACACTGTGCCACAAAATATAGCACCAGTCTTGATTCTAACCGATCGGTTTCATCAACCCAAGTTACTTTAAACATTTAATGAGTGAATTATCACAAAAATAGTTATTTCCCTATCTGGAAAGTGGTGTTCTATTGGCGCACTATATCTCGGGCGATTGCCGGCCAGTCCACCCCTGCCTACATTCAACTGTTTATACATTTACAGATGAAGATATAAGTTGTAATATCACAATATACGTCTAGTAATTCCAGCACACTCAACGGCTATGAATGACTATGATAATAGTCTCTTTTAATTAAGTCCCAATTCATATTCAGATGGTGCTGTAAGAACTTGAAAAGAACTACATTAGATTAAGGGTGGAGATATCCAGATATGACATTAGATAAAAATGAACCTTCTTGGAAATTTTACGTGATATTACCTTGTTTCTACAATAAAGACTTTTCTTGAAATAAAAACTCTTCTAATTTTGACGAAGCACATCCTGTAGGTACGGGTGCGTTAACGTAAAACCAGTCTTTAACAATATGGTTGAATTCGAGAATTTCTATCCCTATAGTAACGAAAAATTCTGATTATGATTAGAATCTAACTGTACAGAATGATGCTGATGATGATGATAGTAATAATAATAATAGCGAAACACCCTCATGGATTTTAATCCGTAACATTGTTTTTGATGCAGCAGATGCGGTAGTTGTATGCCACCCTGATGGGGTTAAAAGCTGTGAAATAATGAGTCCAGATTAATACTTAACTGAACCGATGAACACATTTGCATATGAATTCACAATTAGTGCTCGAAAACCAGTTGTATTAAATACCCTCTACTGTGATAACCCGGTTGCACCCTCGATTCTATTCCGAAAACTTTATCTATAATTAAACAAATAGATTTTCATCTTTTTCATAAGCTATGAACAAATGTATGTACGTACAATTGTAGTATTCAATGTTTATTTCTGAAGGAACTCAATTGGAAAAAAATGTGTACATTTTTTGCTCTAATTGGGACTACTGGGGGGTACTTGATCGATTTTCGTGCTTATGAATAAACAGTTTACAATTAACGGACTAGAAGAATAAAGAAATCTTATAATAGTCTGACAGATGTGTTCTGATTAGGGTGAAATATTAAACACTTTTTATCACAGTTTTTTTTTTGTTTTTAATCTTGGTTTTGTGTGCTCCACGGGAGTTTAGCAAAAAACCGCTTAAACATTAATTCTATTTTTGGGGGGTAGGATTTTTCCCTTCTCGACAATACATTATTTGTTGTTGTTTATAGAGAAAAAATTGTTTTTAAAGGAATGACTGTGAAATTTGTAATCTCATTAAAGGCGTCGTGTCGAACACATCCGGATTGCAATCATAAAATTCTTCTAGTTGGTTGTGAGAGCATAGTCATGAAAGCACGCTTGACACCTATCACTCAGGCTGTTTGCAATGCAAATTTCGTCGAGAAAACAATTAAGGCCTCCTTCCTCTTGTACTGATAGAATAATACACACATTGCAGACGGACAACAAGATCCACTCGTTGTAATTAAACGCCATATAGTCGTTGTAGGTGCAGCAGCCGTTTAGATACGTACCAGGTGGCCAATGCTAGCTGCAACGATGGTGGCAATAATGGTAATTTCAATATTGTTGAGATCTACAATACAGAATTGGCTTGAAGCTAATTTTATGAAAAAATTTTCATTGTTTTATCATTAATTTTCAAACAGACAGAAAGAGAGAGAGAAATTGTTACTTTGCAATGGTTAACAAGCTGTCTGTCAACGAGTTTGTAATCGGCGTGCAAGCCGAAAGGCATATACCTATAGCCTCTTGTGAGGTGTAAATCATTTAACTCTTGTCCCAATCATAACCATAGCTTTATTATTAAGAAAGGTGTCCGGATTAGCAAATTGTAATATGCTCCAGGTGAAACCAATCTCGACGAATCATAAAATCACTTGGAGCAGAACTATGGAAATTATTACGAATAGAAGACGGCATTACAATAATTTACTGCTATTATTTTAGTTTTAATCTATTAATAAAATGTTATTGTGTGTTAAGTTCATAGTATAATTCACCAACTACCAGACAGGACTTTGAGTATAATTAACGTAATTCCAGTCGTAATTAGCAATTAAGTTTAATCGTACATGATTCATCCTAATCACAGTGAAGAGACAGCCAGCTGACAATCACTGTGCATAATTCGGTTGATTATAATGACTACTGTCTGAATTAATATCAATTATACAACGAAATTTAACTCCATCGTCTACGACTAAATTAATTTTAATACTAACAAATAGACGTTTGATTATTCCATCATTTGTCTTGTAGTAATATTTAAAAAATTTAACAATTATTTGGCTCAAACATGAAATTCTCAACATATTTACGATAAGTTTACGTGTAGAAATCGTACAATATACACGTGCCTATAATATGTAGAGTTATCTGGAGCATGGTTGTGTTGAAGACCGGATCGAATCACACACCACAACACACTCCAAGTGTGATGGTGTGAGCAATCGAAATAACTAACCGTTGACATGCTCGCTCACCACGCCAGTCTCGACGGCCCCAAGACTAAAAAAGATATTAACAACTTGTAATTAATCCTGAACAACAACACACACACACACACCACAACAGGACCATATACAATGTTGTGTAAAACAAGAGAAAAAAAACTAGCAAACCAAAGTATATTTATAGTTAATTGCTATCTGATAAACGATAAACGATAAACGAAATCTCTCATTCGATTATTAGATATTCAAAGATAGGAAAAACAGGCGATTGTACAATAATTAAGATGTAATGTTTCATAACTTGTAATTCTCATGGTCAAGTTTGTTGTTGTAGTTATAGAATCGATGAGTAAAACATGAACGAATAAAAATACAGTGTTTTTTATTAATTAGTCTAATTTGATTCATGGATTGTTTCCGTTAGTCTCCACAGTTTTTTTTTTCTTTAATGGAATTACTTTGAATTATATTTAGGTATCTGTAGATTGTCATCAAATTAAAGGCCGACTAATTTTAATGTTGTATGGTTCGTTATCGTGATCTAGTTGATTTATAATTTGACATTTATTTTCAGTAACTTTACAAGATCTTTTGATTACATTCAAATTGTTATTTTTAATGTTTAATTTGAATTTATTAAATTATTACTTACATGATGACTATTCAATTATGCGGGTAATCGTCGTTAAAATCAATAATGGAATTTATGTTGATTATATGACAGTACAATTCCTTAGATAAATAAGAAATATCCTCATGTTGTTTCTCTTAAGATATAGATTTTTTTTATTAATGACGCCTTGTGTAGTGTTAAAATATTCAAAAATATTCAGGTTATTAATTAAACAGTGACTCTTCTTGAATTCTCATAAGTCATCCATACACACACACACATTGTCAGACATTTGAAATTAAACAGGTAAAGAATAGGATCCGTTCTTCTGGTGCCAATCACCGGGCTTGGTGTAGTTGCTGGTGTTTTAGTGAGGTCCTCGCTGACTCAGCGTTCAATTAATTATAAAACTAACCTTAGACAGCCAGTCACTGATAAACAAGGGTGTGTGTTCTTAATGATTTCTATTCAAATGCCACAGTTGGTAAAGTCTAACACCAACCACAATCACCACTGGTGGTCGAAAATCCAAATAGAAACCCTTCCTGTTTTTCAAATCATTAAGACAATTTTCTTGCAAAATCATCAAAGTGTATTTCGACAATTATTATAAGAGAAGAGAAAAATAAATCTACTGTTGGTTCATATATTATCAGATTCCTTCTTTTTTTTACAGGGGGACGTACAGATGAGAAAAGATCTGGCATGTATACTGTCTGACGAAAATACTTTTATTAATTATACTTACATTAATTATGGGAGAGGCACTTGAAAAGAACTGGTTATGGACCGAGAATAATACTTGGTACTTAAAGATACGTTACAGTGGAGTGTTTAAATATTAATATTTATAAATTGACTTTGCCAGAAGAGGTGATAGGTTAAGTAGACGAGGTGTGGTTGAGGCCGCTTCGGACATAGCCCAAAACCTGCAAGAGGCATCAACTTCTCTCGACTGTATTGAAGAGTGGACGGCGTGTGGCGGTAAGCCATCCAATTACAATACAAATTAACTGCAGCCTTTTACGATGTACCTTTACATACTACACCAACTATTAAATTGTTTAACAAACATATACCTAGTAATAAAAATAAAAATTCTATTTAATTATAAATCGATTGATTTAAAATTCAAATTTCGATATACATAATTTATGTATATCATTCTTCAAGTCATTTATGATTCCTAGTCTAATCCATTGACTTTAGTCATTGTTATTATAGGCATTGACTGTTTCGTTGATTGTATAGTCGAGTGAGAGGTCCTGTATAGATGAAGAAGAGTAATTGTAGTTGTATAATTTGACAAGAGGTGCCCAGGTAAGTGACAGACGCGGCCGCCAGTTGGGGGGTCGCCGATACCATCAACTCCAGTAATCGCAATTGGTGTCGAGTCATCGTCGCCCATACACAGACCAAAAAGAAAAGAAGAAAAAACACAAGAAAGAAAAACGAACAAGGAATAATAGTAATAATAATAATAATAATAATAATAACAATAAATAGAGAACGAGCCTATCAAGATCGATCTTGCAAGTTGAGTTCATTATAATCAAAAGATTACGATTCATCATTTCTGTCTTTGTATGACAGATTTTTAATTATCAATGATCATATAGTTGAAATATGTCTTGATCTAGGAAAGTTAAACTATTTCAATAGTGTGTAAATTTAAAACAACGAGAACAACAGCAACAACAAAGGGTAGGAGTGGAAAACTGTTGTGGCTAGTAGTTTGACTTATGTAAGTACAGGAAATAAAATGAATGCCCACTTGTTTTTGTCGTGAACACACCATTTGGATTTGTGATGGGATCGTTAGGGGAGCTCAACGAACGTGTAGGAATTGCGGAAGGATTCTCTGAAGTTGACATTCATTGAAATAAAGCCTTGTTATTACCAATAAAGTAAACACTTTGCATTAATACAACGTACTAATGTGATATGAGAAATATTCAAGAAAATACATTTACAACAATATAGTTGCTGAAGAAGTTGAAGTTTACTAGATTGTAAATGATCAATAATTCAAGACTAATTGTTAAATTTTCGTCTAGCGTCAATGCATTCATCTTATTCAAATTGTATAGCCTACAATACCATATAAATATAGGTATTAGTCTGTACACTATAATAATAAATAATGCAACTTTACACAACAATGTACATATAATAAAATATCACGCCGCAATTCAGATCAATACAGTTGTGTTCCTTTATCAAGATCTGGCCGCTTCAAATAAAATAAATTTTCACAAAATAATTGCACAGTTAATTTCTGTTTAGAATACAACAACCCTACAATGTATACAACTTTACTGGTTGGATATAATTTAAGCTACCATACCAGTAACGCACTTGATGAAATTTATAGTGTTGATTTCATATAAAAGGAAGAATTTCGAGTAGGCTAATTTATTTAACGTCTATTTTGGAACAATAGCTAATATCAGTTAACATTGTACAAACTTTATTTAAACATATCGGCAAAAGTATCATTTACTATAATTGTTATAACGTAAACAGTCTTACCAAAACCAAAATCGTAGGTTAAAGTTGGCAACTTTTAAATTAGTAGTAGTATTCACTAACTTTTAGGAGACTGGTTACTGTACCCAAGCAAGATAAGTCTTCGAACCGAAACTGAACCAAAATCCAAAACCCGGAAAACCGAAATTTTGACCGGCACAAAATTTGGAGCTTAATCGCAAGCAAAAACCGTTTTACAGTTCAAACATACCACTTGACATGATCTTTTTCTCTTTTTCCCCTTTTTATTTCTTCTTTTATCTCTGCCCCGGTACTACTTCAGTAATATTTAGCATGATTTCGATGATTTGTGGTATACACATGGGTAGTTCAATCTGTATTAAGGGATGTGTATTGTGTCGTTGGTGCTCATACTCAAGTTTAAGGGAGATATTGGAGGTTGAAGTTACCCTTGCAAAATTAGTGTTTTTTTTCCAAATACCTCTGAAACGGCTCAACATTTCCTAGTGGTCTAAGAACTAAATGATAGAGATTCACTAGTGCTATCAAAAGGTGTGAGTCGAGTTTTCATTCCTTGTTTTTTTTTATGTTTTTTTTTTGCTATTTTCTACACTATGGTAAAACAAATCATCATAAAAATACTTCTGCTGATAGAAAGTTAGAAAATCAAAGTCACATGTTTGAGGGTTTTTTTGTATTTAAGATAACTTTGGTTTCTGAAAAAAACCTTATTTTTTCAGGAGTTTTTTTATTTAAATATAAAGCATATGGAATAATCAACTGAAACAGTAGCTTGTAGGTTACGAAAGGTGAGTGAGTCTTATGGTAGATAGAGGCTAGTCTCTAAACATTTACAGAATACCACCCTAAATGATCAATTAAATACGTTAAACTGCAATTTATTGTTTATATTTGACGTATAAAAGCTGTAAAATCTATGCTTTAAACTTACAATCAGAGGTACTCGAAAGAGGAGCGTCTATAAGGCTTAACTAGTAATAATCGAAAGTCTATTATATTTTATTACAAGTTTTGTTGTTAATCGTTTAATATAAAATTGATTTGTAGAATGAGTCTGTAAGTTGTTGGTATTCTTTGTTTTTAAACTGACTATGAAGAGTAATTATTCTTGTCCATGATGTGGAAATAAGAAGATCAAAACTGTATGTAACAAGTCATGACAGAAAGTGTCATAAATTTCAATGTGTTTCCTAGAAAGATAGTACAAACAAGTCTGATTTCGATCTAGGCGCGAAATATCAACACAACTAATTACATCATTTATGTAAATTTTATTACCAACATACAAATATTGATAATTTAATTAATCGATCAAATATTTGATATTTATGTGCTATCCTTAAATGTTGGTGGTTGTTTTTGTTTTTTTTGAATTTTGTTTTACAGGATAGCTTTTGAGCTTTTCCTGATCGTACCCATTTCTGATTACAATAGCGATTAAGATATGGGTGTCCGTATACCGCCACGAAGTGACCAGTCTTTAACAATACATTAGGAAATGCGCGGGTGTAAATTCCAATCACCGAAATTCCACAGGGCAATTGATTTTATTTCAACAAAGCAACAAACGAAAAATCCAATAAGAAAAAAAAATCAGAGTGAATGTGTATAGCCCATAAAACAATAGACACCCACGAGGTTCGGCTTGTATGACGACGGTCGGACCATATAAAAACACACAGGTGCGTTCCCCATCAGACTCCTTTACTCTTTCTCTCTACACATACAAATACAAACACACACAATACACACACACTTACACACAAAGACACAGAGAGTCTACAAGTCTCGAATGTTTTCACTCTCTCTCGGGCCGTAGGTGTAGTAAATAGTCTTGCTTGAATTCAAATCCGACATTTTTTTATTTTATTTTGTATTTGATCCTCATTGTGTGAGGACATTAGCTTGAGATGGTATCGGCCGACTTGTGGGTTTGATATTAATTTAGTACTTTAGCCCGCGATCTTTGCAGACACCCATTGTGTTTCGTTTGCTGGTATTTAGAACAAACTATCGCATATTGTAAATATATCGTGCAATATCCACCTTATATATGATGATTCGAAATTCGGTGATACAAATTCAATTTAAATTATCAAATAAGATGAAATGTCAAAATTATTTCGTTTCACATTGAACTACCTCGATTCGATGAAACTGGTGTGATGGAATGTAATGGTGGAGATGGCAGCGTCAACTTTCAACTCAAATCCGGGCGCCTCCTGGACAAAAGACCCATTGGCCTGGAAGCAACTTTGATCTTGAAACGAAATTGCAATTTCCAAACGGTCACCGCAACGCATCGGCCCGAATATTGTATTGAAAAGCATTATGGGATATTTAATTCTGAATTTTCTATCTTAACCTTTCTTTTGTAAAAACTGATAAGAGCACATGCACGCTTATGGAATTTTCACATTTCAACATTTTACATTATACCATCGCTGCCCCTATCGATATTTACTGTGTTTTTTTTGCCTCTTTTCCTTTATTCTTGTCTGTATATATTTGACCGCTCTTGAGAAATTCTGATCCGGATACGATATTATAGCCAAATCTAATATCTCCAAGTCTTAACTACTTTGCCAATTTTCTTAACGATCCTATTTTCTTAATATACCTCTCTTATCATTGTCTAACCAAATACAATTGTATATATCCACTTTCTTCTATCATTACTAATATCTTATATTTGTAACATTCTTAATAAGTGAACTTTTTCACATTTCTCATTTAGTTTAACTTGTCTTTTTCCCTCAGTTTGCGTTCATCAGTTACAGTCTGGCAAACACAAGTACCAACTTTATCCAAACTAATTGTAGAGGATAGATGATAAGAGTCGCCGAATATAACACTCCAAATATTACTAAATAAAGGAAAACACTTGTGCCAGATTGAGATTAAGAATAATAATAATATTGCTTTCTTTGTGCAACCTTTAATTAACGATTGATCGTCAAAATAAACACTTGTATTTTGTGGCGGTTTCCTCTAATTTAAATAATAAAGAGCGTTATTTGTGAATTCATTTCAAGCTCTTGCCTCGGTGAAAACGAAAGCGTTAATTAATTATGGGCCAACATGTTCGAGGCTCTATTGTGTGCGGGAATTTGAGAGAGGCAAGAAGAGAACAAGAAAGACAACACTTGATTGTTTATTATATTTAGAAATAGTGGAATCTTTTTAATTATTCAATTTAAAATTCATCTTTGTTATGTCCATCAGATTAATTATGCATTAACTTTTCCATAAATGATTATTATATGCGAATTGTCCTACCATGTCGTCCTCTTGTACGTTTGATACTGTCAACTGTACTATATATAAATAACGAGACTCTACAGGTATAATAATGAGCTTAACAAACTTAATATGCATAACTGATTATGTGGTGGAATTCATCGGTGTACCAGGGAGGGGACGATATTGCTGTCACACCTCAAGGAATTCCAAAGCGGAGCGGACACAATAGCATTGAGCTGGTCCGCCGCTAAACACAAAACTCGAAGACGAAGAACGTTCGCCTACCGCGCGACATAACCATTAATAAAAGAGTCCAAAAACAAAATTAAATAAAAACGTATAAAATGATTGACAGTAAAAAACGAAAAATACAATTTTTTTTTTATCCAGTTAGTAAAGCTCTACGCTCATTGAAATAGCAAATTCGTGCTCTATCATATCACTAGAGGGGTTTTTGTTTTGAGTGAATATTCCACCTACAGGTGCTTCATTTTCCATATACTTCCATCATTCTATGTCTGTCACACTAGGTGGATATTCATTCTATAATGTTGATATTTATGTTGTCAACATATTACTATCGTCTGTAACAGAATTGATATCGAATATCGTTGGACATATACTAGATGGGCTTTTGTACATGGTAGAACTACCCCATTCATTTTATTATAATATGGTAGTACTCTAGATCTCGTCACTAATAACAACTCTATCTTGTGTTAAGGTAAAGGAGTGGTGGATTATTTCATTGTCAAAAGTGGGCGTCTAGTCTGGAAATTCAACTTGGCCTATTGTAAGGTGTAAATTCCCGGACAAGACGGTGGTACTCATTATAACTTATATTGGAACAGGCAATACGTTAAATCGAACAGTTTACAGCACCAATGAGTGGGATTATCGTACATGTCTCCCTTAGATGCTATCATCAATAATAACAAATATGATCTTCATTATCATATTAAGTACCACATATACGTCGCACCTGTCCAAATATTAATAGACCTATATTTATATTGAGACGATGTATCAACAGTTATTTTATCAATGAACGAAATAATTTAATAGACATTTTTCAACTTTGTACAATTTTGAATACAATCCATTTTTATCACGCTACATTACCAATTATTATCAATTAAAAGTGAGCGAGTAAAAGTGTATACGTGGTAAATTTTAAATAATACCTAATCTAACTTGTAAATTAGCCTGTTAACTTATTCAGAATTGTGAGATATGAGGACACCCCCTACTAAGATAATTTATTATTTCTTTATCATTGCGTGACTGCCATTGTTTATTAGAACAATTATCGTTAGCCTGTAACAATTTGCATTAATAATTGTGACAAGAATACTCACCCTTATAACGAAAACTCGTCGATTTTTCAACACTTCTACTCGATTAACTAACATAAAAAAAAAAAACGATTACAGAATAGAAATTATGTGACATACTAATAGTTTATAATAAGAACAAAACGAATATTTCTCAATTGTATAAATATTTTTTTATCATTTATTAAAGTTTTATGTAAATTGTTGAAAATCTACATAAATATTTATGTGGGCGCAAAGTAGCACCTATATTTGACATTATATTTTAAATTAATTAAGCTCGACTCCAGGTGTCGATAATATCTTTAGCGATTTTATTACTCCAAACTCACTATGCTGTATACGTTTCAAGTTCGGTTTATACATTTAGCTGTTATCATTTATAGTCGACAATATCATTTAGACAACACCAGTCTCTATTATACAAAATTACAGCTATACTCCGTCTAGTTTGCAATGGGCAACTTGAACAAGCCCGAACGAAAAGTGAGTTGTATCTACTATCATAACTAGATCTGTTTTGGATTTTTCCAATTGTCTTGAAATAATTTTCAATAGTGTTGTTGTAATGGTAGCCTAGACTGTTTCACTGTTGGATTTTAATGAATTTTAATTAAAGTTTATGCAAATGTGGCTCATATCAGGTCAAATATTCTAGATAAAGTGCATTTTCTTCAAACTAATTTGGTATATCTAACAAATAAAAATGACATCGTTAGTGGGCCACGCCTATAAAATACCTCCCACATTTAGTGGACACTATTCACTTGTGCCATTGTAGTCCACAATCTTACATTATTAACAATGGCCCGACGGGGTATCTTATACAAAATACATAAATACATTGAATTCATTATATATACATATATCTCGTACAGTTGTACAATCATATAAAAGAGATAAGTATATATAAAATATTATATGATTTTAACAAGACGATTGAATTGGCCGATTGGGACGTACCTTAACGAGCTAATCAATAGATCACGGCTGGTCCTCGATCATTTATCATCTTTCTTAAAGAGATTTGTAATAAGTATCTGTGGATCATTTGATTTTTTAAAGAAAGTGTCACAGGTGACTATTAAATCTACCGTCAGTTTATTAATTTCGTATTGATTTTGAGATGGTGGAACGGTAGGTGGCCAGTGAGATAGTGCTCTAATTGATGGCCATCTATTAATTCCTGCCAACACGCAACTGATAGATTGTATTCGATGTTGAAGACAATTTAGCAATTCAATTAAATTTTGCTTAAATTAGAAATAATTAAAGACTATATTTAAAGGAATAGTTCTGTTAATTTACAACCAATAGGTTAGTGTTGGTGTGTCTTGGTGAAACGACCAAGGGGGAGATTCACAATCGTCTTCAGCCAAGTCGCGTACCACAGTTTGATTATCTCATTTCCGATATCCGCGACTGTGACAAAACTGCAATTAGAGACTTAATGGGTCGCTTTTTCTACCATTCGCACACACATACCCTTGATGATTCTTAGAACGTGCTAGAGTATAAACTTGAAATTTGTTCGTGTAAATAGTGTTTCCTTTTCGATCACTAAATCGACTAACATCTGTTTGTTTTTGTTCAATAAATACGTCCTAATCAACGTGGGATAATCAATAAAATAAAATATAATTTAGTTAAACTGTTCCATTGGCATGTTGTTGTAATAGCTGAAGAGTAGCTCTCTGTTCAGTAGTCATATTATAGCTTTTATGAATATTATTTTCATTTTTTGTAATTTATTGTAAAAAATATGAGGCGAGCTGACGTAAAGTGCCGTAAACATCCTTTTAATGACGACTAGTTTATTTGTAATTTATTCGAATTTTATTTTAATGTGTGAAATTTTATTACAATTTTTTATAATCATGCTTTAATAAGACTCTTAATACTTAAAACCTCACCACAAATTACTACAGTATGGCCGTGTCCAGAGTCACATATATATATAATAGTTCATTATTTTTTTCTCCTCTTCTCCTCCATCTTCTTCATCATCATTTTCTCAGCCTCTTCACAATAGTTGTTATAAAATAAAAGAATTTCTATGCCTGAAAACAATGCCAGACTTGCTAATGCGTCCTGATTAAAATCAATGGTAATTAACAAATTCGTGACCCTAGGATAGATTCTCTTAATGTTTTATAAATCGATAGTCATCATTCATCATTAACTCTTAACAATTAATTATTGTTCCCCGGTCTGGCTATGTCTTTGGCTTCAATGACAAAAGATTTATTGTATTGGAAAAATCATTTACATTGAAACTTTTTATTCAATCGTTTTATATTTAGGATCGACACCACAGGTCGCACGACTATACAAAATATCGACTCATTAAAGAATGCGAACAGTTTCTTTTTATTGGACGAAATTTTAATTAAATTTATATTGACCTCAATACAATAGAAAATAACAATATTTTTATTAATTAAAAAATAAGGAAGTAATAAGAAATGGTACAGATCTTGTATGAATCTATTTCAATATAAATCACCTTCTATGTCTGATATATGGTAGAATTATAATAAACATCATTCGTTTGGTTCGTTAATGATTCTGCATCGTTTCTAAACACCGTTCAAGATCCTTTTTAAAAGACCAATCAGAAACACTTTGGATCGGTATTCAAAAAATGTACAACTATACTATTGTAGTTGATTTTTTTATGCTTGTCCTTTTACCTTCCTCTACATTCATCGTCTCTTGTATCAAGCTAAGATCGTTTCTAATAGAATGATTAAACAAAATATAAAAACACAATTAATTATAACCGATAGATGTTATCGAAGCGGCCCCAGGTGTCCAGGCTGGTTAGACTTGCCCCCCTGTACCGATACCAGACAAACCTGTCAGTCATTTGAGGTGCGCTTCAATTCTCGATTTGCTCTGTGTTATCTTGGTATCCAGCACGGGCCTCAAGACACCATTCATCCCATACAATAATATTGAAATAAGCTCATACCTATACAGTGGCGTGCCCATGGGGAGGTTCAGGGGGGGGTTACAACCCCCCCCCCCCCCCAAGACTCCGCAAAAAATTTTGATTGCACCAATGTCAATTTTGTTTCGTTCAATTAATATCAACGAAACTTTTTTCACTTCCCGCTAAGAAAATTGAAAATTTTCAAAATTTCGGGAAGTTATTGGTTTTACCCCGATTTTCGAAAATTGAATTTTCAGCAGATCTCGACGTTTTGGGGTCCTATAGGAAGCTATTTTGACTATTTTTGCGAAGGTGTCTGTATGGCTGTATGTGTGTGTGTGTGTGTAAGCAGCTCATAACTTTTAAACGGCTTGACGGATGGAAACGCTCTTTGCAAAATTCGAAAGGATTACACCAAACTTAGATTTCGTGCAAATTCGAACCGATTCGGCCCGATAAATTTTGAGAAATTCTAAAAAAACCTAAAAATTTCTTTTGTTGAAATCATGTTTTTTCAAAATAACTATTAAGCTGCTGTACCCATCCATAATCTAATCAGCTCTTAACCTTAACTAATGACGTCGAATGCCGTTTGAACGATTAAAATCGGTTGATTCGTTCACGAGTTATCGTTGTCGAAAAATATCGAAAAAAGTGTTTTTCAACATAACCTCAAAATTACTTAACCAACCAAATTTGTGCCTCTCACAATAATTTTTGAGCTTTAAAAACTGCGTCGAGTGCCGCAAAGCTCGTCAAAATCCGTTTATTTGTTCACGAGTTATCGTTGCCGAAAAATATCGAAAAAAGTGTTTTTTCAACATAACCTCAAAATGACTCAACCATTCAAATTTGTACCCCCTCACAATAATTTTAGAGCTTTAAAAACTTAGCGGGAAGTTTCAGGAATATCCTGCAGGGTCAACCGCATTCCAGATTTTAGCGAATTTTTTTAAAAAAAATTAGCTAATGACGAGATCCTCACTTTTGAATTTCCGAAAAATTTTTGCACAGAAGTTCGTTTTGGAACCTCAGGAACCCATATCCACCGTTCGTTAAAATTTTTATATATATATATATATATATTTATATATGTATATCCACGATAACTGCCGTAAAAATACACCAATCTTAATGAAACTTGGTACAAAAATCGGTCTTTGTGATAGCTTGGATGAGTTCGTTGGCCAGACTGGTAGGGCCAACACTTTTGGAATAAGAGCTGAAGAAATGTTAAATAAAATCATTTTCAATATTAAATTTGCTTAGATTTTGATGAAAATTAAAATAACAGTAGAGCCGACCATTCTCTATGACCCAGAAAAAAAATCATCAAAATCGGTTCGTTGGTTCGCAAGAAAAATGCAAAAATCTCTTTTTTGAGTATAAGCAGTAAAATCGATTATCTCAGGTGGCTATATGTTCTGACTATTGATATTAGAAAAAAAATTGAATATCGCGGGGGGGGGGGCAACTAATTTTGACAGTTAATATTAGACGCAAGGCCTGCTAGAGAATTTCGCTTGAAAAAATCAAGCAGGCCTTGATTAGACGTATTAGACAAACAACAAACTTCATTATTATTTTTTTTTTTAGTGTTTCTTATTGTTTGTGGATTAAAAGTATTTTTCAATAAAAATCATAAATATTAAAATAACATCGGGGAAATGAATTTATTAGTTGATTCAATGTTAATAAAATATATTAATTGTCAGTATCATAAGAATGTTTTGTAATTAATATTTCAGTATGTAGATACATAAAAAAATTCGCTATATAAGGTACTTGCTGCCTTTAGAGATTTTTTTTTTGTATGTATTTGATTTCTGTATTTGAAAAATATTGATGTCTTTCGCTCACTAAATAATATTTGTTTTACCCCATAGTTATTTCTTTCTTTTCTACTTCTCACCTCTTTATTTCAAGCGATAAGTCAACCCCCCCCCAAAATAATTTCTGGGCACGCCACTGTACCTATACATACAACTATATAATTATTTGTTTTAAATAAATACAATTTATTTAATTGAACTCTTTGTGTTTTTAGAACAATATTGAGGCAATACAATCTGTGTAATGGATAGTAATAAATCATTAATAGCTGTACAATGTTTGGCAATTTAATTTCCGCAAATCGTGTCCCATAATTAGCAAATATATCACAAATTCAAATTAGTTGAAATAATATAGAGTGAGAATTGGTGAAAATGGTATAGTCGCGGTGGCACATCCGGCCCCTATATATACGACCCGTTGTTTTAACTTGTCCGTGTTAATTTCCGAACAAACTGATAGTCGTATTTTACATAATTGAGTTGTAATTGTTAAATGGACTGTACATTTTCAATGTTGTACAATTTACATATATACCGGCCAGGCAGTGACGCTATTCGCCAGTTTAAATTCCCTATTCATTTAAAACTTGTAATTAATGTTTGATATTCGAAGAATAAATAACACGACACCACATTTTATCTTGTACGTGTAGGTATTCATATTGCTATAATTATATTTTTATGATCATGAAATTTTAGTATTGTTTTAATAGAAATATTTTAATAGTGTGATTAGTGATTAGATTTAAATCAAGATCTGTTGGTGCGATGTAGAACTCTTAACGATTGTTGTCTATCAATCACCATCGATCGGACCCACTCGTTCAGTCTCTTTCTCTCTTTGATTCTTCGCTTACACTGTTGACCCCCGCTTGTTTGCATAACTAAATCATAATTGTAGCCAACCAAATGGACATATTGACTAATGATCGCAGGATCTTCAACACGAAAAAACAGGCGTTGTTAAACTATACGATGCTATAATGTTTAAACTTCATTCCTAGCTATATCTGTAGTGAGAGATGCCGTTTACCCCTACTCAACTTATATTTAAACATTGTTATTTATTATTTATGTTGTAGATGAGTATTGAATCTTTTGACATGCTCATTGGTTTAAATTGAAATCTAAACAATCATCAACAACCACCAACTATAGAGAAATTGTTTGAAAGTAAAAATACCATTGCCGCCTTCATGAGACCGATTTACAAGCAACTATAGCTGAAAAATATCCATCATCTAATACAGGGTTATTCACGTCGAACGAAAAGCTCTCAGGCAACTCCTATTATTTGGCGAGCGATTCGAAAAATGTTTCAAGAATCTGTAGGAAATCCCTGATGATCATTTTGACAGAGTTAGAACCTCGTTGGTCAAAAACATTCGTTTTGGCGATTTTCAGAAACGAGATAAGCACGCAAGAGGACTAAAAATGACCTACAGCTCAGGCCCTCTCAACAATGATTTTTTCGTTTTACTCCATTGTGTTCTAGAAGAAATGAGAAACATTTCCACCTGTTCCAAAAGAAAACGGAGAAAAACAAATAAAAGCAATATTGGGAGAACCTAGAGTCATTCTGCTTGCCGTTTTGTCGTTTTACTTGCTTTTTTGAAAATTGCGACATCGTCAGAAACGAGCAAGTTTTGACCAACTTCCAAATGAGCTACAGGGTTCTAATTTTGCAAAAATGTCCTCTAGGGAACCCTGTGTAAATTTTGATTTTTTTTCCGAATCGCTCGGCAAATAATGAGAGTTACCAAAAGAACTTTTCGCCCCAACATGAATAAAACAATACATCCAACTAATAAATGTATGCATAACAATATGCTAACAATATGTTAACAACAAAGAGTTTTTCCAGTAATCAACATTTTTAAAATAATTTTTGTAGCGTATCTAAGTAAGTTTGACAGGGTCGTTGTCCGAATCAAGTCACTCTCTGTGACTTGATACTATCATGAGAATTGTCGTAACCGTTTGTTACGTGAAGTTTACTTTTATAATCACGTTTTTGTATTTTACATATACACATGTATACAACGCCCTCTCCTATATATATATATATATATATATAGGTACATATATATATATACCATAACATTATTCTATTTTGCATTTATACAAGTCTCACCGCAGAAACCACAACTATTCGCATCATTCAAACGTGGATTAATATTAAAAATTTTTAATTAAACACGAACGTAGGCGGCCAAAATTACATATTTTGTAAACCGACTCGATTTATTTATAGAACATTGGCAATCGTCATAATAATAGAATTAACAGGAAGATACAAGTAATCATGTGCAATCCTGGGCATGATTGGCTAGGAATTTTTCATCGAACAAAAATTGCATCGATTGATGAATCTTCAAGTATCCATCTTGCTCGAAACCAGGGCTTATAAGCGTTAATTTTTATCGGTTCAGCTCAGGTTTTCGTTCCTCCAAAAATAATGATTTTCCCGTCAGTTCAAAATCATTAATTTTCAAGTGCTTAAATCTTACTGTAAAAGGTACACCCCTAGGAGCTATTTATAGGGTAAATATTTTAAATACAGAAACACCCTTGGACAAGTAACTCTTATTTTCTAATTTTCTATCAGTAAAATAATTTTCATGGCAATATGTTTTACCATGGAGTAGAAAATTGCACAAAAACATAAGAAATGGCATAAAATCATGTATAACTTTAACTCCAAACAAGGGATGAAAACTCGGCTTATATCTTTTGATAGCTCCAGCGAATCTATTTCATTTAGTTTTTAAATCACTAAAAAATATTGGGCTGATCGAGGGATATTTAAGTAAAACTAATTAAGCAGGGGTGAATTTAGTCCACAGTATCTCACTTAAAGTTGAGTCTGGGCATATAGGTACCAAAAATCATCAATATAGGGAGTTTAGACGTAAAGAAGAGATGAAAAAAAATAAAGATCCGGTTAAGGGGTCTTTTGACTCATTCTCATTACTCGATGCGAAAAGTGCCAATCTTCAAACATCGATATCTCTAGAGTTTTTGTGAAAAGTAAACGTGCGCTGGATAGAACATTTCAAGGTACATGTCCTGAAGCTTTCCATTAAAGAAAAATATGATAAGATTCTGAATGCCAGAGAAAACTCTTGGACCTGTTTTTTCGTACATTTTTCTCCATAACTGGCCAACATATTGCCAATATTATTGATTTTAAATAATTATCCGGTGAATTTAGATAGCACAATAAAAGAACTTTCTAGATCTTCAAGAATTTTCTAGATACTTTTGTTCGTTTTCCCATTCCTGGAGCAAATTAAACAAAAATTGAACAGTGATGCTGTGCATAATTTTAAAGATGAAAAAACATACTCTTGTTTTTTTTTGACAGATAATGCAAGGGGGAAGTTCGCTTAAAAGAAAATTTTGAAAGCGAAAGTGGTATGCGTGAACTGCATAAAACGGTTTCTGTTTTAAGTTCAGCTCCGAATTTCGTTCCGGTTCAAAGCCCTGCTCGAAACTCTTGGTTGATATACGAGAAAAAAATCGGTCCCAGTAGCCGACTGTCGCACTGATAAGTCGTATTATTGTCGAACAATATGCCGATGGTGGCTCACTAATCATTCGTTCTTTTATACGGCATTTTACATTGATGCCATGCATAAAGTTGTAAGGGAGTCGCGTTGAGTTCGGGACACAACTTTGTTTCAGCAAGATATAGAATATATGGGTGCGAATATAAATTGCCAATTATTGCATATCAACGTTCATATGTAAAATGGAACGTGTTGAGTGTAAATTAAATTTCCGTTTCAGTTTCACGGCTACTGATATTTCTATATAGTTGTTAGTAATTTATTATACAATTATACTATATAGATAGTAGTCGGGATTGATTGTCGAAATAAATCAATTTTTGAAATAATCAGTTGAATTGTTTAGAATCGAAATAATAGAAAAATAGATAAATAAATAAATAAATAAATGAATAAAAGAGAAAAATAGGAGTGGATTGAATCTGTAGGATGAAATAAAAGCGTTATTGAGAGCATCAACAACAATGTGAAAGCTTGAAATAGTAACTGATATCTAATAGGCTATTGTTAGATATTTAACTTTGATTATATATGTGGGCGAGTTCATTAAAAAAAAGAATCATTTCCTGTACTCTACAGTAATACAGGAATAATTACCCGGAGAGAGATAATTGCTATAATGATATCTATTAACTGGAATCAAATAACTGTTGACGGGAAACAAATACCTAACTGAACCCAAAAATAGTCCTTAAACAAGAGAATAAAAAAAAAAAATAATAACAATACAAGATAGGAACAAAAAAAAATAATCAATTTTTAGGTCAACTAGGTGGGACGAAACAAGTTAATTACTTACACACACACATTCAGTTTAATTCCATCGATAATTATAATTCACGTTGTAATGAAATACAAATATTTTACGGAATTTTTTCGTATGTTCCAGTTATGTGTTTGTATTGAATTAACTAGAAAACTAATGACGAAACGTGTAGATGTTAATTGATAGATGACACTGTGGCACTAATTAAAGCAATTAGTGTAATTAACACTAAATAGGAAAGAATTGTTGTATGTTCAGTTAAATAGAAATAATTTTTATAATTGTCTGGATGGATTTTGGGTGAGATAGTAAATGAATTTTCCATTTAATATTCTTATAGCATATAAAGTGGACCACGTGTAGGACATGTTGAATCCTTCATAATAACAATATTGTCCTACCAATTTGAGTGATTGTGTTGTGAATAATAAATTAAAATATAATTGCGTATGTTACATGTGTTTTTCTATATTCATACATTAAATGAATTTTAATTTTTTATTTTCATGTTATTAAAAATACATTTCCTGTCAATTTCTTAAATATCCACAATTCACACACACCGTTCATAGATAAATGTTGGTATAACTACTAAATACAAACAAATCTTGCACACATACACACAATCTTTGATATTGATTTACATCCACAATTCTAATTTATCCATAAAGTTGGTTGTTTTGTGGGGCAATTGAGAATTACCAATAAAAATGTGTACAAACGTTAATTTTCCCTTTCAATATTTACATTAAATTAAAAATTAGATTCCAATGGTTCAATTTGTCGAACCAGAATTGCGGTTGAACAATTATGGTGAGTTATGGTAGGCTAATCATACAAAGATATCCACAACATTGATCAATATATAAGAGATGGATCAAAAGTATTTCCACAATGTCGAACAAAGATGACAAATACTTATTAAAATACGTGTTATTGTTTCAGTCACGTTGCAGTTTCTCACGGGATTATGTATACATTTATTAATGTTTATAACAATAATAATAATAAAAAATAATAATAATAAGAATAATAATAACAACAATATAAAACTTTACAAATCCGTGTACTGTTTATAATATTTTTTTCAACGTATGTTTGTATTAAAGAATATAGATGCCAAGCATAGATACACCTAGATATACCAAACATGGAAATTAGTTTTTATTGTTGTTTGACTATTAGAATGGATAAGATTCCGTTTTCTTTTATTTTATTTTATTTGTAGGTGTAACAACAATTAGTATCTTTTGAAGTGCTCCATTGAACATCATAGAGATTATAGTTAAATCCTGTACGTATACCTATGAGTTTGAATTTTTATTTCCAACTATAATTACCACTAATTGGTTTGATAATTAATCTGTTGATTTCTTCAACAATGACATTATTAAATAATCATAATTATAATAAAAAAAACGTGCAAATCGTTGTATGCTAATTGTATTAATTTCGATAACAAACAAGAATTTCAACTGTACTAATTAGATGTTGATAGTAAATTACAGTGTATTAATTGGCTTTCTCATTATGTATTTCTTATAAATTGAAAATTAATCAAGGTTGTATAAGTCTTGCCAGTTGCGTACAATTTTTCTTGTTACTTAATCGGAAAACAGTAATATTTGATGTTTCCTGATAAACAGTACTTTAAAAATTAGTGTTTTTTATTAGTAGCAATAGATTTTTTTTATTGCCAACATACCCAATCACTTTTAGTGTGGTGTTTTTAAATTATAAATCAAGGTCTATTTTGGTCTTGTAATAAATAAGGATTCCTTCAAAGGCCGGCGTGGAATTTGGATAATCTGAAAAATTATTTGCAACTTTTCAATATTAAAATTATATTGAAGGAATTTTGTTTCCCTAATAATAATATTGAAGATCAACATTGGAGTGTATTATTATCTCTTTGTTCAATCATAATTCATTAAATTCACAACTATGTACTTGCTTGTTATTTGGCTATGCTAATAGATACTTATTATTTAATACATCCATGGGCGATTCGAAATTTCCAATTAGTATCACGTAAAGATTGCCTGGACAGATATTCCTATTTATAAAGACGTGAAATTTAATTGAATTTAAAAAGGTGGTCTATACAAATTCTTATTATCATATTTTTGATAATTTATCGTTGGAAAATCTACTACTAGTAGTGTGTCTCCATATTATTTAATTTAATCATAGAGTTAGATGATAGAGTGGAAAAAGCGTAGGTTGTTGGTGTCCCCTCATCTTGCAATAGGCTTATCCGTTTCACCATGACAAACATCGATAATTAATTATTCAAAATACGTCTAGTATACGTTCATATATGTAAATTAGGTTTAATCAAATACTACGATATAGATAATATAAATACAGTAGCATATCGTTTTATTATTATTATTATTATTATTATTATTATTATTATTATTATTATTATTATTATTATTATTATTATTTTGTGTCCTCAAGAGGAAGAAATCTTACACGTTTATAATGTCACCCAATTTATCAATTAAGAATTCAAATATAATCCGTCATTGGACTACTGTAATTTTAATAATAATAATAATATACAGTGTCACTTAACGAAATATATTGTATAATTGGTTTTGATAAGGGCATACATCAGACAAAACATTTATTACAAATACTTATGATCACTTATGATATACAATATGGAACAGGTCGTTTGGCTCATCATCTTAAGTGACAAATAATCACGACACTCTTACAATTAATTGGTAAATGTGAGTTTTTGATTTTTATTATTTAAGAGACAAAGCGGAAATTTTAATCATCTATCCTATAAAGTAGATTATAAGAACAACAAAAGAGAATAAAGAAGAAAAAAAAAACCAACAGAATTTGTCTCATTATTAAAGGGTGTGTGTGTATACAAGGTTTTTCTCACTAATTAATATGTCGAGGATTTATGAGACAATGTTTGGTTTGACGTCAATATTCATTGAATTTTACTATCTTCTCTCTCATTAGACTGAATATTAATTTTATGATATATTTATATGGCCTTGGGTTGAATTAGCGCGGCCCCAATTTGTTACAAAAATATAACGTAGGAACGTGTTTTTGTTTACAAAAAGTAAAATTATTAATTTCGTGTTTTTCCTAATTAATAACTACGACTGTATTTTAATCAAATATGCATTAATTAAGTTTAGTATTTGAAATTTTATAATTATAAGTTATACAAAAGAATTAATTAAATTAAAATTCCAATTGATTGAATCTAATCAAATCGAAATAATAATTGTTAATTATTGGTGATTATTTGTGATTAATTTGAACTTGAGAGAGGTTAAAATTTCGTTCATTTAAATAATTTTAGCAAATGTAAATTAAACAAGTTAATAACAACAAAAATGAAAAAAACACATGGTGTGGTCTATAGTTAGAGAAAAATCCTTAAACTGGAAGCAATCAGTTGTTCATTACACCACCTACATATTAACTGCCAGTAACCGTATTCATTCCGTTTTAATAAACATACAAATATTTGTTTACTGATGTTGGGAGACTTGGCTTATATTATTATAATATTTCGGTGATTATGTCGTCTTATAAATTTCAGATTGTGGATAGACTGCCACCCACTGTGGAAACCTGTTCTCTTTCTTAATACACACACACAAACAAACTAACAAACAAACAAACACCGGGGGAAAAATCAATATTCTAATAAGAAGCAATTATTAAAAAGCACATAATCAGAGCCGGTTAACTAGGGGGTGCAGTTGCCGGGACCTCAATTTAAAGGGGCCCCGATAACCACACTTTTTATATGAGGTCATACACTCGCCAACTAATAGAAGTTATGGAACTCCTATTTTGAATGGGGAGGCTAGAGGTCATTTTAGCACGATTAGAACCTCGTAGCTTATTTCGAAGTTTGTCTAAAAACGTTCGTTGCTCGTTTTTAAAAATTACGACATTGTGTTAAACTAGCATTTTTACTAACTTCGAAATGAGCTATGAGGTTCTAATTTTGCTAAAATGGTCTCCAGGGACCACCCTAGGAATCCTTGAATTGTTATTCAATCGAATCGCCCGTCAACTACTAAGAATTTCATACGAATTGTGCATATTTACAGCAATAAGCCTCTATACTCTTTAAAGGTACACTGGCGATCAAAAAAAAGAGACCGAGGCTTAAGCGAGAATTCCATATATTTTCGTTAGTGTGAATCAGGTTGTATCTCTCATGAGAGTAAAAAGATGGGTAGGTAGGAGGTGTTGGAGCCAGTTCCAGTTATGGCAAATTTGTAGAAAGTATCTTCCTATTCAGGTAAGTACCCCACCTCTATTTTCTGATTGAATATCTTCCTTCCCAAATTCTGACCTGTTAAGATTCTGTTAGATGGTAATAAGTGATGACGGCTCTCATAAGCCTGTTTTACACAACCGCACAAGAGGTGGTCTCTTTTTTTTGATCACCATTGTACATAGATGACCAATACTGCACAAAATTATGTACTTTTATGAATATAGTCGAAAAAACTAGATGGCCAACTGACTGTAGGTAATTAAAAAGTTTCCCTTCTCGGGCTTCTCGAGTTAAGTCGTTGTTTGTTGTTTAATTGATTTTTCTTTCAAACGATCGACAAGTTAATATTGAGAATCTAAGAATAGTAGCCAGGCCTAAATCGTGGACAACGACAAGCGTGAAGCCATTGGATTAGTTTGACGGCTCATTGCATTATTGGACTTAGAGGCAGCTTAAGTTGCGAAGATGCCTACTACTCTTTTACAATTCATCTAAAATAACGTATGTTGAATGTATACACATGTTAAATAATGAGTGCATGGTATTATGTAATTATCTCTTATGAAAAATTGCACATTTCCTGAGATCTACGGTATATTATTCAATCAAATTAGTTAGGAATCGCATGCAGAACAGTAGCGGTTCCCAGATGCATCCAAACATAAACTATGCATATATGTGCATGCACTTAGATGTGTCTTTTATATTGTTGATAATAATGACGAGAATTTTATATAAAAATTATCACTTAATTCTAACCGGTAATCTGGTTTTATTTGTGTTTCATGTCGGATGATCGTCGCCAATTTGCATACCATTCGAATTAACTGTTTTATTGTGTCTATAGGGGGAGCGTTAAGAGACTACATTTCTTAATTAAAGACTAAATCGCAAGGGCTTCACGCAAATAACTTCAAAATTGTCTCTGCTTATTAATGATTTAAACTCAATATTTTTCTATAATTTTCTGGATATGAATTTAATAAGATAATAATAGGGGCAATTTACTATTTCTCATTACATTAACTCAACTATCTATAAGGAACACATTAGACTCCACTTTTATGATAGATTGCGTGAATATAATGTATACAAATAAATATTAGAAAACAGTAACAATCATTATTTATATAAATTGGCTTTAAATTTTCAATTTCTGTTATCATTATTAGATCAGTTTAAGAAATCATACAAGGAGATTCAAAACAAAAAAAATGTTTGGCTTTTCATAATAGATGTGAATGAATCAAGTATATACATCGCGACATTGCATCCTTTATTCTCATAAGTGGTGATGAGTGGAAGTCTTTCGTCCTTAATAATAAAGAACAAAGACAAACCGGACAATGGCCAATCGACTTACGTGACATAATGGCTGGTCCAACGGCACATATTGTATCAACTATGATATTGTTTAATGACAATGAGGTCTAGAACAAGGAGACCCGGGGACGGATTCATTGTATCCAATTCGCTTATCTTATTGTCCATCAGTGGATGCTTTGTTAATGGTCCTCTAATGTAAGAATAAAGCAATACTTATAGAGACGATTATTATTATTCTTATTATTATTATAGTTCTTATTATTTTCAATTATTGATCATATTGAATACATGTCATAATTCAACTTTGCTTTTCTTCGAATTGAAAGTTTTCTTTAGTATTGACCTATAGGACAAATTTCAGATTATTGACAAGCATTTGAATCATTTAACAGTGACTTTATAAAACGCTAGTCTCTAATCGATCCGCCGTTGCACCGCCCAACAGCCATTCTTTTTGGTATCGATAATAATTTATCACTTTACAAAAGTGGAAACTGTCGGGAATCTCAACACAAATAGTGGATATACAATTCGATATTATTCGATTTCCTAATTATTATGAGAAATAAGAAGCATCCTCAGAATTCTTCAAGGAACAGTACTGTTGTTCCTCCATTTGATAAATACTTATACAAGATGAGTTTAATCATTAAAAGGACCTTGTTGTTGTACATTGTAGAATTGTGTGCATATTCAAAATATATTCGATTGAAAAAGTGATAAAATGTGTAGATTAGAAAAGCTTCAAACGACTTTCAAATGGCTTATTTTATAGCTGAGACAAGCTTCAAATTTATTGGCTATCACTATGTGTAGGTTATAGAACGGCCGACATATATATACGAACAATTTCGTGCACTTAGAAAATTATTCGTTTATTGTAGCAATTTCAATTAGTCGTTAGAAATTTTGTAGTCATGTCTTAAATGATTCATAATAACATATTCATTAATAATAGACTGTATTGCACGAAAGTAACTAGCAAGTTTGAAAGTGTTAAATTCCATGAAAATCTACAATATTGATTATCACAATTTTCATATATTTTCTTAAAAAATTCTTACAATTTTCCTTTATTTGATTAATATTAATCAACAATACTGTTTGAAATTCGACTACTGAACGAGATTAGGATTGTCGTGTTAGTGTAAGCGTAAGTGAAAGCCAACTGAAAACTCGAACCAGACTGAAATAAGTGAGGGTGGGAAGACGTAAATTTAGACTAAGATTAACTCGCAACAGTTACTGAAATATTGAATGTAATTTCGCATTATTTTGGAACGTTTCATTTAGTATCAGTAACGAAAACAAGAACATCCTATTACGTTTATAAATAATCAAATTGTAATATAGAAAAATTCCATTGTCTTGTATAGTTTTAACGAATTTTCTTGTAAATGATGTGGTTTTAATTTAATTTATACGTAGTTAGAATTTATTAATATTCAACTGAATTGTTAAAGTTGTATTTGAACTGTATAGAAGAAGAAAATCATCAGTCTTGTTGCACACAAAATCGTACTTGTATGTGTTGTGTTGTTCGGGAAATTCTAGTGTCATGTTGGAAAATTGTTTTGTTTGTTTTTGTGCGTTACCTGTTGATTCTTGTCGTATGCGCGATGGACGAATTTCCACATAATACCAACATAATTCAGGTGAGTGCTGACATTTCTAAAGTACACACAAACACTATTCATTTTCTTTCATTCTTACCGTTGTGTTGTGATGTTTTACCCCTTATACTATATAAAACTGTTATTTACCGGCGAAAGTTTCTTGAACTAGAATAATGTGCGTGCTATATTGGTCGTACAATAGGTTAACTTAGGTCAGGTTCACACTACAAATATCAAATTCTGTATTGTAACGGACGACGTCCAAAAATGGTAACGAATCTGGCGCTTGAATCGCTTCATAATCATTTTCAATATATACACACATAAGTTGGACCAACGAAAAAAATATGTAAATTAAACGAAAATATATTTTAAGAACATTGAAATTATTATTATAGCCTACACCTTCCAATCCATACAATTGTGAATCCGACTGTCGGAATATTAACACTGTGTTATTTTTAGGACGCCCCTACACTTAGCTGTAACTATGCTGAGATTATTTTAATTTTATCGCATCTAAATACGAGGATTTTTCTTTTTTATTTTTGTTAATAAAACACATATCATTTAATTATATAGAATATAGCAATATGGTGGTGCTATTTCGCTAATGAACATCTTAAATTAGATTTAACGACTGTTAAAATTCGTGCAGAGTCTGTTAGACCAAAAACAAAATAAATTAGTTTTCTATGTTGAAATGTAATTATCGTCAAGATGTATATAAGGTTGTGCTAATTTTTGTGTGTTGTTGTATTTGTATAACTAGAGGCCTTTAGAAATGCTATAAATAACTAAATAAATAATTGGAAATTTTCAACAGAACATCACACCGTACTCTTATACATAGATGAATTCTGTTATCTTGCACACATTATTGGGGCATACTGTTTTTTTGTTGACGCATTCATTTATCCCGTTTGTGATTGTTGTCAATGGGAATATATTTGGCATTAATTCATCATTTTATACAGCACTCGAAAGATTTGGTCTTTACGAATTTTTGGCTCACGATTAGAATTCTTGTTTATTAAAACAGATCACTTCCGGCAAATGTCCATTGATCAAATCCGATGTGTTGATACATATCGTTGTAGTCGAACGTGTGGCTTACTAATTTAACGCAATTAATACATATAGAGGTTGATGACCGAAAAACATCCATTTATAATTTCGTTATAAATAAACGGCATAAAATATAAATTCATGGAAACAAATAATAGAAGGAATTCGCATCACTGAAAAGATATCTTAAGGATCTTTCAATAAACAGATGCAGGTCGAGTGGATGTCTACGACGATGATGATGACGACGACGACGACAACAATCAACAAGCATCATTGAATGACAGACAGTAAACTGTCCCAGTTGGCCAGTGGTGCTAAATCTTCATCAAAAAAAGATCCTTCTGTCCATTGACCGTTAGAATGTCCCTTCTATTGTCTACCAATTTGAATAAAACAAAAAAAAGCCGTTTCGGAATATCGAAAGTAACGCGTTCCCATGTCACCCGTTTGAACGAAATCGTGTTGCAAAAACTTGCTCCCGGCTTTTGTTTTGAAACAACAACTAACTCACTTGATCCTTTCTATACTATTATACACACAAAACACAAATACAATCAAACTATATCTATACATATATATATAAGGTTTGTTGTCCAGTGTAAACTAAACAGGACCCTAAAGCTCTCTAGTTTTAAGGCACATCAATCAATGCTACTACTGTACATATACATACAGTGGTTTCCTGTTAAATCGCAGCTGACCCACGGACATATGTTAATTAATACTCTCAACGTAATACAAGAGGGGACGATTCTGTGCATATTAAATAATTTGAAGATATTAACCCCCTAGACACCCTTCTTCCTCCATTACTAGATTAACGACCACAACTGTTTAGTTGTTTTATTTTTTTGAAATTCCAACCGACTCGAATTGAAATTAAAAGCAACAACAATAACGAAATGGGAATCTTCTTGCTTCTTGTCTAATTTTATATTGTTTGTTGGTAAATCGAAATTTGTCTTGTGTTTGATTTCGTTTGTGAAAAGCGACAGAGGTGACAGTGTTTAATTAGCGAAACCTCTACAGAGTGTAAGTGATCGGTCTTCCTTGGTGACTAATGAACTTCTTGATTACCTCCTCTGGCCGTTTCGCCTTCGTCCTCCTGTGACGTCACAATGCCTCCAGGCGCCCCACAATGGGAATTAATTCATTATATGTCGCACCACATTGTAAATTATGTTTCTATGTGTAGGTTTTCTACATAGTATATCCATTTATGTGTATGTGTGACTGTGTTGGCTTCTGTACATTCACTCGTATCACCCACACCACAACTGCTCGATTACAATTAAAACCAAAAGAATTATAGCACCTATTGTGCTTAAAGACAGCCTTTTCTAGAAGACTTAGATGGAAAACAAAGTAATGAAATTTTTAATAAGAATTCTTCGAAACACATGACTGCCCCTTATGTCTCGTTACGCATTTTAATGAGATTGTAATTAACTCATTTTAGGCACAATTATTTTTACATTAATTTTACTGAGCGTTGAATTATTAAACATATCTTGATGTCACGCTAAACTATCGTAGAGATTGTAATTAAGATGATCTCTTGGATAGTTCCAAATGAACAAACTTAACTACCTTCTTAACTTTAATGGATTTTAATTTGTACATAATTTAATTTAATGTGCTAATTGTTGTACAAATTGTTTCACATAATCAACGATCAACACTTTGTTATTTAAAACTGGGAAATACATTCTGTTATTCGTATAATCTTAAAGGAACAATGATTGTAGTGTTTCTAGACTTGCCTTTATTTACTTTTAATTTAGTTTGTGATCTTACAACAGGGGTCGTCGATTAATTCAACAACTGCAAACAAATTAATAAGTGTTAATTTGGACTTGGAGCGTTTAATTAAATTAGAACCTATTAGTAATATTTGTATTTGTATCGGTTGCATCCATCACCATCCATATTTAATTCTAAACATATCAGGTTTGTTTGTGAACAAATAACGTAACGACACTTGTTAATTGTGGTGTAATTCCTTTTCATTATCTCACATTATTTCTAATTCTCCTTGTAATTCCTTCTATTTAATTGAACAAGTTTCGTTCATGCTTCAATAAGCATAAACAGTAGTTTTTCATTTATTTAGACATACATATTTATGGAAGTTTTATTCGGTTTTAAATATTCTTGATGTTGTTGTTGTTGACGAAGCACCCTTGTGTGTTAGAATTTCAAAAGAAGCTGTAGACTGCCTACAGATCATTTGAAAGTTGATTACAAAGTAAACATCAACTTAATTAAACTAATTTGGCTGGCGCAGCCAAGTCCGTCTAATAAATGTAATTAGGTTTATTTGCTCAAACAAGTGCTACCCACTGTGAAAGAATTAACTATAGTCACTGTCTCAGTGCTAAATTAGTTATATTGTTTGCAAAAGTTGATGAATTTAATTAGCTCATTAAGTAGAATATTATTTTCATATTCAAGATAAAGAAATAATTAATTTTTATCGAAAAAAATACATGAGTAATATATAGATGATTATTATTAAACAACAACAGTAACACACAATTACTTATATTGCATGGAAAATTATTGCATTACTCGATGTTGTTGTGGCAATTTGAAAAATTATAATGAGAAAATTAAAACGAGAAAATAAACAACAACAGAAGAAGTCTTGAAAAACATGCCGCTGCTGTTGGTGCTACGTCCAATTTGAAATAAAATGATTTTAGTGGTGGTATAATTTGTTTGGGTTGATGAAGACAGCGTTGTGGGAATTGATGTGACTTTAATCAATGGCTGATCACCACCACCACCAACTATTACTACCACCACTTTGCTATACGAAAAAAAAAGAGCAAAGAACCTTTAACTCAATCACAAGTTTTCACGATCTACAGCGGTCACATATTTACCCGACTAATAGATATCTATGTGTATTTGTGTGTGACGTAATTGTACCCGACCGTGACGTCACATCCTCTCTCTAGGGAAGCGCCGCGACGTCTGTCCATCGTCTTTCAATTGTAGGAAAAGAAAAAAGAATTTTGCAACCAACAAACGGTCAACTAATCAAGCGAAATGCAATGTTAAATGGAGGGCTTATTTGTTGTAGGTATAGATGTTTGTCTGCATCAATAAATCACCCGTTGCATTAATTATCGATGCATTCATCTAATGAACAATTGACTTAATTGCAGGACGTGACGTAGTTTAGTACATTTTGTGTGAATAATAAAACATCGCGTTTTGAATTTTGGGCAAATTGCCATCATGTTGATTCACGCTAACAGAATTAGTGATAAGTAGTGCATTATAATAATAATAACATAACGAAAACAACCGAAAAATAATTACAAATAATACAATGTATATAGTTGTGTCGTGTTTTGATTGTTACCTGAAAATTTTCCTACGACCACACCTGTAATTTTCCCCCATATTCATGGGAGCTATTGCCAAAAAATTTCTCCATATATAAACATATACCATACAGGAATTTATTAAATCTAATACACGTATAATTAAAAGGAAAAACTGATATGATAGTGTATAGACGACGCAAAGCCGCTAGGGTTTTACTTTCGTCTATCAACCCTAAGGCGAACACGTCAAAAATAATTTCCTCTTGGTAGTAATTTATGTTTTAATCAGTTGGTGGTCACGCAACGCTAATTACCCCTACGTGGGCCGTTAGTGTTTGCTGCACGTCTGGTTAGATCTTTTGTTTAGTCTAACCCAAAATAATAAGCGAAATAGAGAGCTATCTGCCATACGGACTGTAATGTAGATAATTACTGTTGTTTTCTTGTTGTTGTTGTTGTTGTCATCGTCGTTTTCTTTCTCTTTGTCTTGACTTTCCCTAGTTTGGTGCCGATAGCAAACATTTATACGACAGAAATTACCTGATATTGAGGGTGGATTATACTGAAAGTGGTGACTAGATACCTGCTATATTTGGCTAGAGCTTTCGTTTATTTAACATCGTACAGACTTGTAGAAAAATTTAATTTTGTTGATTATTCTTTATTCTTGTATGCACCTTCATCGGTTAAAAATTAATTAATCATCAACAACTCTTATTTCTTTAATAACAATAAAACGAGAATCTGCAAACGTCATGTTGGCTAAGAAACCAAAAATGATTCATTGACGTGGTTTAATTAGATGGCGGAAATTTATTTGTTTCTCTAAATTCTTTCAACATTTGAACAAAACAGATAAAATCACAAATGTCACAACGACACTGAAACAACAAATCATTTTTTTCTCTCCTTAAAATTAAAAGCCTCGTAATTTAGATACATAAAGATATGAAATTTTATTAACGACATTTTTAGCTGAAAATAAACAAAAGGTAACTTCGATTCAGTCTAAGATGGAACTTGGATCTTTTGTTTGGAGTGAATTATGGTTTCCTTTAAGATTTAGGCTTAAATGCACACCCCATAATCGCCACTTTAAGTCCAACTTTAGAAACAGATCAAGCTCTTAACTGAATCGACTTCCATTATTAGGTAGGTAATTTTTACTCTTGGTAATTGAAAATACGCAAAATAATTTTACTGTTAATTAATTATTGTTAGAGACAATTGTGCTACCTGCCACATGCCGCGGTTATGGTGGTAGTGACACATCGATCGTTTAATTTTAAACAAAGAACTATCCCGGAGACTATCGTCGCCGTTATTGTTACCACCACCGTAGTAGCCACGTGTGAAATTAATAAATATACACGCCACCACTATTGTAATTAAATATCTGAAACTTAATTTAGACTTTGCATGTTGACTTAAACGGAACAGTCTATGGACGTTTTCAATTAAAATCGTTTGGTAATTTATTTATACATTCATTACAGTAATAGATTTTTATTCCTGCAAAATATCGTCAATTTACATTGTCTAGATGGTAGTTAGATATAGACAACGATATAATAAAGTATAGTTTGACGTTAAAATAAACGTTTCCAGTTGCTAAAGAAAGTAATCATTAAGGTCTCTAACAAATCCATCAGCGGTACATGTTTAATTGTAGTTGTAGAACAAAAGCATTGTAATAGCAATGTAATTATCAAATTTTTATTGTTGAGACCATTTGAAATAACGAGAGACTTTATGTTTTATAAAGCTGACATGGCATAGCGTGTATGTAAGTTTTTGATGATAGATTTCAAGACGTTGTTGGAGCTTCACACTTCGATACACACAAACTAAAAGACTCTCACAGTATAAAATAGTAATTAAATGTTACTCCCCTTGTATATAACGTTAATTGTTGATAATTGTCCATTTTCCACTGTATAGACGTTATGATTGACAAATTACACTATACAATCACAAAACAAAAAAATACAAGAATTAGTAGAAGTAAATTAATTCTTCATCGTTGAAGGAATTAGTCTATTTTATTAAAACAAAAATCACAATAATTATATCTAAAATTAATGATGTGACCATTTCTGATGCCAAATGTAATAGATGTGGGTGTATTTTAACGAAAATTAAACAAATGTTTGTTTCCTGATGAGAAACGAAGGTTATAGGAGTCAAAATCGACTATAATTAAAATGAGGACATCATGATTTTTTTTATGTGTTAAATAAGCGTGCGTGTGTGTGTGTATATATCTTATGCTATTGTATAGATGTAGGTGGATATTATTTTTAATTTTTGCGTTATAATTCTAATAAAAAAATTGAGATTTAGAGTATCATGAGCAATTTTTATGTATATGCGATGTAATATGAAATGTGTATTTGAATTTATTTTAAGAGTCGACGAATTAATAAAATATTACCGACTTGAAAGTTTTGCTCGCTTACTAAAAATAAAGAAGTAGAAATTTTACAGTATTCGTTAATAAAAATAAAAATATAACACACACACACATACTTAATGCTGTAAATAAGCAATTTGGCAATGATACAACTATTCTAATGAGTATATTTCTTAATTATTTTTGCATTCACGTCATTCCATTAATTTGATTTACGCTATCTAACTAATTTCTAATTAACACACTTTATCTTTTCGTATACTTACTTACATATATGAAAGGTAAATTTAACAGTTTTTATACCAATGTTATTATTAAACAATGTAAGATTTTTGTTTCCGGTCTGTTGATTTAGTAAGGGAGAAATCTAGTGAAATTATCGTGGACAACAATGTTATTGGCTTTGAAGTATACCTATACGGTTAGTAATTTCCCATGAGTCTTAACCAGCAATATACAACATAACACATCTCTCATATTGTATAATTATTCATCCCATTATAATTATCAAACAACATATCCTAGTCCAGTGACACAAAACTGACCCTACAATCGTCCAATACAAAATCTAATCGTAGTTATATACTCATAGAATAATCATAAACGAATTGTATTCATATAGCAAGTCGTATAATAATAACTATTATAATGCAAATAAGGTAAAATACCATTGCCTAAACCAGGTGTTGTTATTTCGGACTGGACAAGCTATTCTCTTTCTCTAACACTCTACATAGATTGAAGAAAGATGTGTTAACGAATGCAGAATTTCAGTTACACTACTATAGTGTTGTTAAATATTATTTGCATTTGCATGCAATTATGCAAGAATCCGTGTGAAAATATTAAAATACTTATCGGAGCATGAAAATATTTGCAATATTTATCGATATTGGATAGAAAAGAAAAACAAGTAAGTACTTAACTATATAAAAAGTTGAAAGAATTTAGAAAATTCATCTAGACAATTATATTTTAAATTAAAAGAAAAACAAGCTAGAAAAAATATGTGGCGATAAATGGAGCGACTTTCTTATCCATTACAAATTTACTCGCAATAAATGATGGTCATACCTGATAGATACGTGTAAGTAACGACAGTCTTTTCAGAGTTGAAGGAAATTAAGAAGAATCCGGCTATAGTGAGCAATACAGGGTGTTTTTTTTAAAGTGTTCAATTCTTACGAAACTTCTATTAATTGGTGAGCGATTGAAAAAGATTTCAGATTTGTAGAAGAGCCCTGAAGAATATTTAAGCAAAATTAGAACCTAGTAGCTCATTTCGAAGTTGGTCAAAAACCTATCGTCTTGGACAATGTCTCAATTTTCAAAAATGAGCAGCACGCAAAACGAATAACAATATACCTTCCCAACACTGATATTTTTTCGTTTTACTCCTTTGCACTCTAAAGTGAATGCAAAATATTTCCATCTGTTCCAGAATAAAATTGAAACACAAAAATAAATTACTGTTGTGAGGTTCTATGAGTCATTCTTAGTCGTTTTGTGTGTTTTGCTCGTTTTTGAAAATTGTCAGAAACGAGTTGTTTTTTTAATCCACTTCGAAATGAGCTACGAGATTCTATTTGCTAAAATACTCTGTAGGGAGTCTCCCCTTCAAATCCCTGAAATATTTTTCGAATCGCTCATCAACCAATAAGAGTTTTGTAAGAATTGACCACTTAAAAAAACAGCCTGTATACGATTATTGATGTACACCATACGGGCCATAAGAGGTGCAGTGGCGATTGAAGAAAAACACATTTTGTGGGGCCGTGTAAAACAGGCTTATGAAGAAAGATATTCAATCAGAAGAAGTTGGTGGGGTTACTGATACGATCTTGGATATTTATTCGAAATTTGCTATCGCTGGAACTGGCTCCAACACCTCCTATTTACCCACCTTGTTTCCCTCACGAGAGAAACAACCTGACTCACACTAACGGAAATATGTATGTGAAATCCTCGCTCAAGACTCGGTCTCTTTATTTTGATCACCAGTGTACATTTACGAAGAATACCTATTAATTTATTTTCAGATAATTTCATCCATTACCGATTTGATAGTTTTACCTGATAGATACGTGTAAGAAGTGTTGAAGCAAATTATGAAGAATCCGGATATTGTGAGCAATACAAAGTGTTTTTTCAATAGTAGTCAATTCTTATGAAACTCCTATTAATTGGCAAGAAATTCGAAAATATTTCAAGGATATACATATAGAGGATCCCTGGAGACCATTTTAACAACATTAGAACCTCGTAGCTCATTTCGAAATTGGTCAAAGAGCTATTGTCTTGGACAATGTCGCAATTTTCAAAAACGAACAAAATACGCAGAACGACTGAGTATGACTCGTATATCTTCCCAACAGTGATATTTTTTCGTTTTTCCCCTTTGCACCCTAAAGAAAATGCAAAATATTTTCCCACCTGTTCCAGAATAAAACTGAAACACAAAAATAAGTTACTGTTGTGAGGTTCTACGAGTCCTTCTTAGTCGTTTTGCATGTTTTGCTGGTTTTTTAAATTTGCTTCATTGTCAAAAACGAGTGGCTTTTTAATCAACTTCTAATTTTGCTAAAATGTTCTCTAGGGAGCCTCCCCTTTAAATCCTTGAATATTTTTCGAAGAATTGACCACTTAAAAAAACAGCCTGTATATGATTATTTGTGTACACCATACAGGCAATAAGAGGTACTGTGGTGATTTAAAAAAAGAGACTACATGCTTACGAAGAAAGATATTCAATCAGAAGAAGGGGTTGAAGTTACTGACACTATTTTGGGTATTTACCTGAATAGAAAGATATTTTCAACAAATTTGCTATGGCTGAAACTTGCTCTAACACCTCTTATCTACCCACGAAAGAAACAGCCTGACTCACACTAACGGAAATATATGAAATCCTCGTTCAAGACTCGGTCTCTTTATTTTGATCACCAGTGTACATTTGCTAAGAAGACCTATTAATTGAGATTTCCAATTTATTTTCAGATAATTTCAAGAGATAATTGGACTCGAAATAAATAGATTCATTAGAAATTTCCCTATAATTCCCTTTTCAAGCTAGTTGTTTCTATATGCTTGTTTACGAATTAAACATCTAGTAAACATTGTGGGGAAAATCAGAAATGCAACATCCACAATCTGTTTAGATTTTTTGTATATTGTCTTTGTTTCTAATATATGAAAGCCTAAAGATTCGTGCTCGCAAAATCATTATATTTATTTATACCTGATGAATTAATATTTTGTGACGAGAAATAGGGTGATTCTGTATTGGGTACCGCAGTCGTAGCCGGTCCTGTTTTTGTAACCCTTTTTTGCTCGTTAGCGTTGAATACAGATTGCACAACAATTTTAAATCAAAGCCTTTTTACTTCTATTGATTTTCAGGGCTTTTTGAGGGGAGATTTTTTTAAAATTGGACTAGCTAATAAGACAGATACGGAAAACGTCTATTTTCAGGATTTTTCACGTTTTATACGACATATAAAGCGGTATGTATTAAAATGGAAAGTTAGAAAATCACCCTTTAAATTTGCGGAAGACGTAAAGAAAGTTATGCTAATTGTTTTTGTCGTAACGCTTTGGTCAATCTACTTTCTTCTATTTTTTTTTCCTGCAATTAACGTAAATTTGTAAATATTTCTGCTTGAATGCGTTATTTTTTGTTGTTGACGACAACAATAAAAAACTAGAATAATCTCTACAATTCCAATTTCGTAAAATACTTGTATTTCAACCGTAGAAAAAAAAATTGTTAACGGATCTAATCCATTTTCGTTACCTATGAACATATAAATGTAATATGTAAAAGAAATTCCATCATTCTTTATAGTATAAGTCCCAACTGGCCCAGGTAAATAATATGAATGTCATTGTTCTCCATTGACACAAATACACATACACAATTGGGGTAGGTCGTAGTTGTCCAAATGAATACTAACAAATATAACCATCAGTTATTCAAATTCAATACAAAATTGGTCTGTTGGTGTTTTTTTCGGTCAAATTGATGGATATTCTTACGGATTTGTACACCAACTGTCCAAAAATGTATAAAACTACTAATGTATTCGATTGAAATTTTGATGAACAATAGATTGAAAAGATGAGAATTTCAGGTAGCACACAACATATATTAACACACACATGTTGTGTTTCTCTAATATTGTGTGTGTATGTGTTGTGTATTATTGGAAATTTGTGGGAAAAATCGTATTGTATAAGAATAACTGTTTGAATTTTTAAGAATACTGAATCAAACTGTAATCGTATTAGAATTTATATCGACCGGAATTCCCATGATATTTCTGATTGTTAATTTATAATCTATCGGTATCTTCTAGTGACCTATAACGATAATTATTATTGTATATGTGTATAGATTGAGAAATCAAAAACAATCTAATTGTGGGCGTGGTATTTAAAAAAAAAAAACACCTAAATGCAAATTAAAATGTATCATTATTGAATTTATTGTGAAATGTTCGCATAGAACTGTCAAACCTACACGACACTAATTCACGTTACTACTTATTTAAACGAAATTTTTTTCTTAAATCCTAAATAACACTAACAATAGCCGTTTATTGACAACGAATAGATAATGAGCCCTTGAAAGTAGGTTTTATTGTATTTTTTTCTTTAATCAAATATCCTGTTCTTAGAACGATTTATAACTTCATTAAATATGAAATGTGGGACAATTCAAATTGTATATAATAACTTGCATTCCATTATCTCTACTAATTATTTATTGATAATTAATCAGATCATAAGTAGAAGGGGAGAGACATTTTCCTTAGGTAATAGGTAAGGTAAAAGAATAATCGTAAATTAAATGCATTTTCTCCAATTATCTTAATAATGCTCTTTACAGTTAATAATATCAATAGTATATTATACAACGAGGCTATAATAAGTACTATTATTACCGAGAATGAGCGAGTGGAGCGAGCGAGATTTGTAATCATTCGAGGTAATAGTAGCACACAGTATAGCTAGTTGTATACAATATTTTATCTACGACTTATTTCTAAGTGTACGGGTATCTATATACTGTTGGTGTACAAGAATATTTATCTTCTCCATTATTTTCGATTCTTAAGTCGCACAAACAACGAACACTTTAAAATTGTTGTTAGTTAAAAGTGTCGTTTTATTTATCTTTTGTCTTTGCCATGTTTTTTTTTATATTAGACAGAAACAATGATTCAAATACTATTTTCGGATTGGCTTACGAGTGAGGGAATAATGGTTTATTATTCCCTCTCGTAAGCCATAGTAGGGAATAATGTATATTGCAAAAACCACAAGTGTTATAGTCACTTTATGTATACATAAGTCGTAGATAAACAATTTTATGTACTCACTATTTCCAGTTATATTCGTTTTATTTATTAAAATATGCATTTTATAGAAAACTTAATATTATAATTTATAATTTATGTCGGTACTCGATTCCTATTTATTAGTTAAAATTATTATAAATAAGTTTTATGGTTTCGAAAATAATTACAACTTCTTTCTATAGGTATTTATTTGACTTCTAATCAGTTGTGGACGATTTAATTTACCAACAATTTGTTCATTCCTATTATAACCAACTAGATATGATAAATTATATTATTTTATAATAATTTATAAGAATTTACTGTTTTGTTGGAAATATTCAAGTAATCGATATAATGGGAATATTCCACACAGTGTACGTTAACTGTACCGTTAAAATTGGAGCGTATAGATTAAAATAATTGTAGATTATTGATTATTCTGTTATACTTGCTTAAAACACCCCTTTGTTTGATGTAATTCAAGTACTTACTTTAAGTACTTTAATTGTTCAATTTTAAATTTCTATAGTTTTGAATTGTAATCGATAGAATTCATTAATTATTTAATATTCTATTTTATTGATAGTTTCAATTATTTTTAAAATTATCTTCATTTCTTTGGTGTACATTATAAATATTGTATCGTTGCATTAATAATGGCCTATTTGTAATCCTGTTGACAAATGGGCTGCAAAGTCCCGTAGAATATGGATTCAACTTTAAAAGGCAGTTCCTGTGTTAAAATTTCTGCCAACTTGGTGTAGACAGCTTTAGTGAAAAATACAATACAAACACATATATGTATTTATATATCTATATACATACATATATATGTAAAGATACTGTCGAAATAATAAGTAGAAGAGAGATGGAATAAGATTGGCGTTAAGACAAGGACTGTTCGTTCTATACACATACATATTTGTAGAAAAGAAGACACACATACACACACACATACATACACATTGAATGTAAGATAGTGGGTGGGTGGGTGGCCAGAGTGGGTACCTTTGGTTCGGAACCATGCAGGTTCATTCTCCTACATCAACAATGCCCGCGAGGAGGCGCTGCCATTGGACGGATACGCCACGCCTACCGCGACTTGTCACCTACCGGTATGCAAATGGCCCCCTCTCCAATATGAAGACCTCAACCCGCAACGCACCGCCACGGCTAGAGGAGAGTCTGTATTGGCATCTCCAGCATCCACCGCCCGGAGAGCGGCGGTGCGCCATCCATACCATCCTTATCGAATATCAAAACAACATCAAATAGAAAACAAGCACACACATATGTAAATTATAACAATTCTAATCAAATTAATTCAACAATATTATTTAAAAAATACCAAATAAGATTAACGATAGTTTTTTATAATGGGATTCTTTAAATATTAGTTCAAAAAAAAACTGGCCTTACATCAGACTATAAAGAGATCGATAACTTATGTGGCAAATTCCTATTAAATTGAATGTATCGCACGATAAAAGGCAGCACAACATATAAGGACGATGCTAATAAAATTAATGAATGTTACAATATTAAAAACGACAGAATCATAAAAGCTTTGTAAAATTACTATAGGACAAGAACGGTCGTCTAACTTCAGCAGGCAAGAAGAACAGGAACATCGGGGAGGGAAAAAAAAATTAAATCAAATCCCTACTGTTCCAGGACTCTTCTTTCCATTTATCCATCTATCCTTGTATGTATTGTGTATACGTTTAAGCTACATTAAATGTGTGCGTCGAGCTTTGTGTGTCTTTGTGTATGTTAACGTACAACAGGAGTGACGATTTTTCCTGTCGCCGTCGTTGACATTTGTAGAAAACGTCCTCGGAAATATCCTGTTGTAAGATTGTTGCACTTCAAAAGTGTTTGACCTTGTCATGAAATATGCAATACAGTGGTTGAGTTCAATGCACACAATTGCATTTAAAAATAACCATAGGTATTTTATTATTATCATTACTATTATTATACAAATCAATGCAAATGTGCATAATAGATTTTTGTTGAGAATCTTGTATTTTTTTCGTTTATGATTATTATAGTATTTGAAACAACATAATGTACACTATATCCCAGTGAAACTGTCTTGATTATTTATATAAGTAGTTAAATAAACTTGATACTCTCCATTGGGACACATTGTGTATACACGTAGGTATACGTATCTTATAGATTAGATAGGTACAGTGTTTCTATAAAAGCGCTTATAAAGTTGACTACCAATCGATAGAGCTTTATACTATAGAAAGAAAGTTGCAGTAATTGTGAGTTGGCAGGAAAATTTCTCGATTACAACTCTATATACTTGTTCTGCAGATTTTACGTTAGCTTGACTAGTGTATCCTGCAATAACTGAGCAAAAGTGATTCTTATTGTTGGTTATAATTGCTCAATTAGGGAAGTATTCTCGAGTAGAAATGCTCGAATGTTACACTCAGGCCAGTATTTACAGATTCCTTGAAGATAATCTTCAAGAATGATGATCATATTCTATTTAGTGAAATAGATAGCTGCGTAGTAAGTTCTGCGACGGTTGTTTTATAGTTGTCTCATTTCAATTGTTAGGTACCTATAATGAAATTGTACAGAGTGAGATAGGTAGCTCTCTCGTACAAACACTGTTTCTGTCTCACATGTTGATAATCCTCAATTTCTAAAGAATCTGTGAATACGGCCGTCAGTGCCGGCTCGAGATTATTCCACGCCCCTGTCAAAGTGGCGAAAGTGTGCATCTTTATAATGTAATGACATTGACTATTTGCTAGCAACAAAACAGAAATATAAAAGTAATCATTATAAACCAAAATTTGTTCAAATTATAATTGAAAATTCTTTGGCTGGTAGATTTTTGCGTCCCCTTATGTCTCGCATTCTAGGCAGCTCTACTTCTACTATAAAGTCGGGACTTGTTATACTTTTGATGCAAATACTGAAAAATCCTTTTTGATTATCTGTATACTATTCGATTATTAAAAGCTCTAGCCGTTAGTCCTGTTGATAGAAGCTTGAGTAATAACTTAGCAGCAGGACTTACACACTCCAGCGTACTCATCATGACCTCTCAATGGACTTATCCGTTTATTTTTTCTGATTGTAGCACTACAATAATTCAACGTAGTTGATAAAGTGAGTGAGCAACGTCACAAACAATAAACTCTTGCTGGATTTTTTAGAGCGCAGCGAGTAGGTGGGTTCAAGTAGGTACATGTTGAAATCACGTATGTCTATGACGTGCGCTGACGATAGTCGGGTGGCAATCTGAGATAAATTCCCACCACCGTTACCAAGTAATACCTTTGAATTATCTCTGAATAAAATGCCTGTTTGGGTTAATAATGAAGTCGTTTATAGTGATAGTAGGCTTATTTTTGAAATTATCTTATCAATGTTATTGTGAGCAGATTAATGTTTGTCTGAGGTGTGGATGCTGTTTTTGGTGGTTTTATTGTAATGTCAATGATTGTTTTTTTCTGTTATTGTTACTGTTGTTTTATATAATCTGCAAATTATTGACAGTAATTGGAAATTAGAAAAACCAAGTTGCTTGATTATAATCAATTTTATTGGAAATTATTATTACAGCTATGGTAATATTTGATTTGTTTTAGTGATTGTAAATCACGTATCTCATACTTATTCGATTAAATGAGAAACCAGATATAAATGAGAATTGAAATGATATTATCATAACTTATAAGTATCCAACAGTAATTTGTCATAAAACAATCCTATTTAGACTTTGAAATGTGAATAATTCTATCGTTTATAATAAATTCTTTAATAAACTAATCTGTTGTATATTGACAAGGATCGTGTAAAAAGCTTGATTATAAAATAATTTGTCCTTTTTTCCATATTAATCGATGACAACTTTACGAATATTTCAAAAGTTATACTACGAAAGAAAAAAAGATGGTATTGTGACATAATAGTGTAAACACAGTTTCCCGTGAATGTGTCAACAATGGAATAAATCAAACTCCTGCAAAGTGTCATTTCGACCGCCCTTTCATCGATATAATCTTTGAAAATATCCTGAGATAGAAAACAGTAGAGAGGCCTCATTAGTCGATATGTTAACTATATCTATACATATACATTGTTAGCGCACATGGTTTTCCCCCCTTTTCCTAGTGTAATTACAACACCCCCTCCGCTAAGCCCCCTACGGTCAGCGATGCAGTGGTCAGAGCATCTCGACTAGCCGTGGAAACAGGACGCGGTTGAAGTACATATACACTAACACACACACACACACGAAGAATACAAATACATACAAAAATCTATACGTATACATACAAACAAAACGTATATAGTATACACACACATATACAATATCGAGACACGCGGTCGCAGGAAAACGTATAGAGAGAAGAAGTGTAGACTATCGCGCGCCAGTTTTTCTACACTTGTTCCTGTGTTATCCTGAAACAACAACGGCACAATAAACAACAACAACAACAACAACAAAAGTGCGGTAGACGATCGAAATACACGTGGTTGGAAATTTGTGATACGTCCAATTTTGTGTTGAAAACATTGATATAGAAGAACGCACATGTGGAGGACGAAATATAAAGCCGACAACAGGACAAGTTTGTGGTTATGTTTACCGGCAGGATAGTTTTGTAAACAAATAACTAAAAGTGTCCGGGTTCAGTGCCTCTTTGTGTATTATTGTTACAAATTTAGTGTACAATTTTATTTTTATTAGCGTCAATTTTTTATTATTTTTCTTGTGTTACACGATCACACGAATATGTGGTTTGGATTTTCAGGACTATTCAGTTGTAAGTATTCTTACATATACCTCACTGTATCTAAATAAAAACGAAAACAATTTATGTTAATTCTTGCACGTTCTTTTCAATCTAAATAAATTGAGTCGTAATACAACGCAAAAAAGAGGACTACAATAGTTTTTTTAATTTCGTATTGTAATTTTATAATTAAAAAAAAATACCGTCAAGTACTCGGTCATCAAAGCAATCCTACGCTATTGTGTTGGACGATTTTATAGACCCACTGATGAGAGCATGACATTTATAGGTCTGAAGCTATTAATTTTTCTTATACATACTGGCTTTTAGCACGGAAAAAATTGATGAGTACATGAAGATTATAGGTATCGTCTGAAAATTCTCGTTACGGAAACGGAAAAAACAACGAGAAAAAATTGAATTAATTATCGCTATACTGTACAATAAAAGCAAATATCGTTGCGTGCTCAGAATGGAATCGAAAGAATACCCTACGTGTGTATTTATGTATGTGTGTGTGTGTAAATCAGCAGGATAAACTCGGACAATAATATCACAATCCTCACCCTTGTTCTCACTGTCGACAAACCGTCGATTTTGGTACCAATTCTCAAATAGGTAGATCCTTAATGTTGATTATATTATAAAATTTCAGCTTATTTTTTCTTCTTCTAGTGACTGTACATGTAATCTGCGCTGGCGTTGATGACTACCCCCTCGACTCTTGTAGCCTTTTTCACCCCCTTTTATTTTATAACACGCATGCGCCTTATTCTCATTACTTTACCGATTAATTAACTTGCATATTGCTCGCTCCTTCTAGCCACTGTAAATTACTAAAGTGGTTATCTTTGTTTAACATGTTGGAAACTATCCGTCTTTCGCGCTCTATATATATAACCAGGACTATAAGTTCGTCTAGTTCTCGTCTTAGTCCCTCTTATAGGGTATGTAATTTCATTCTGTCTCTAGTCTTAATGAAATATATATCTATTTCTTTCTAGTACGTTCATTAATGTTAACAACTGTCTTCGTCCACATGCCACATGATAAATTTGATGTGAATTTCACAAGAAAACGAGAACGTGGATTGCGCGGGTGGTGTTTAATCATTAAAATTCAACGGTAGCAACAACACACAACTAACTTTCAAAATAGTAAATTTGATAGCGAGAGATGATATATCTAATGTTGCAAACTAACAACAACATAGTAGATAGTAAAATAGTTGGTGTTCTTATTCCAATTTTCGCTATAAAACGAGCCACCGCGGCAAGTCTCCGCATCCATCCCCTACTTTTGCTATAACAAATCCTTTAAAAAAAAAAAGAAAGAAGGAAAAAAACGTAAAACAGGGTCGTTCATCTCACTTTAGCAAGTTATGGGGATGGTGTATCGTCATCACCCTCGCTAAAGGTGGGGTGTACGGTAGCGCCATGCAAATGTGGCAGGCGTGCTAACTATCCCGACCGGCGCTCTAAACCGGCGCCAGAACAGCGTCGGCGTCGCTGTGTAACGCTACAATCAGTTTCTGTAATTACGAAACGTTTTCTTAATTGCTTTTGGTTACTTTCATTTGTGTGCGCCTCAAAACAAATCAAGTGTTCCGCTGTGTGTTCCACAATTTGATTTTGCGCCACGTGTCCATTCCTATTCTCCAATCGGCCGCGGTAGCGCCAGTTCGATTTCAAAAACTTTCGACAATCAAACTTTTCCATTTTCGGAAAAGGTAAACAAACACAAATCTTTTTTTGTACTTACACATTGATAATTTCATCAACTCTCCGAATATTATTGTCGTTCATTAGAATTAAACAATGTAAAAGAATCTTTAAAGTTTTTTTTTTTATTAATCACGAAGTAATGTTCTGTCAATTTCAACGTGTAAACTAAAAAAAGTACAGGTGTGATAAAAAAAAAATCATAAAGTTAAAATATATCACGTTGATTTTAACTGCATTCTACATATATCTAAACAGGATCATGCCGTGCTTATATTGTTGTCCAGTAAAGTTACGAATATACTGGTTAGAATGGACCATTGGAGAATCAGTTGGCCGGCCACATTGACACCTACCGGGAAAGTCTGTAGTGACACGCTATGAAATAGTCTTTATTGCTTCAAGAATCGAATCACTATACATACTTTTTAAAAACTGTATCTTATACATTTATTCGATTAACTTTATCTTTATATTGCATTTAATAATATACATGTATACATCGATCCTGTGCGTGTATGTGTGCGTGTGTAGGTGATATTTGCATAAAATCATCAAATCATCAAATTAAAAACATTGCTATTATTTAAGCATGTTGTTATACACTTGAAAATCGTACACAAATGAATGTAACCACCCTCGGTATATTTGTTAAAACGCGTCGAAAATCGTCTATTGTGTTTATAAATGTTGTCAAATTCCAGTTTTAGTTTTATGTTTGTAGTTGAACAAGTCCCTCTACCACCACCTTCACTCTAACTTTATCGATGTGTTTTTGTTTATATACGTAAAACAACCGGAACAAAAACATCAATGGCCAACTATTCAAGACAGCACCGGACACAACTAGATGGATTTGAGGTAATATTCGTTGTGTTGTTTGATTACAACTTGAATGATGTTGAAAATCAAAAATTCCCTATGTATATCGATCCAACTTTCTAACAAAAATCTACCCGTACTTTCAAACCTCTATACACCCCCCAAAAACAAAGCTTATTACATTATTAACAAAACAATCGTGCGTACAATGGCATTTTAACTGGCAAGAAACCCACTCTTTTCTCTCTGATATTCTACACATAATTTATCAACTTTTCAATCATGTAATTGAAAGTCTTGAATTATATCTTTCGTAAGATTGTAGTGTTGTAGTATGCGACTTAAAACGATAGAAAATAGATTTTGTATTTGCAATGTTTTAGGAAATGGAAAAAAGTTTTATAGATCGTGTCGCTCTTAAAAAAGTTTTTCTTTTTATGAATGTCAATCATTGTATAAATACCAAATTTAGGCTTGGTTGTAGAATTGTGTCATCTAAATAATAACATTATGCAATTATCTATTGTGCTTTAAAATTAAATGACAAATAATTCATTTTTATAATTTTCTAAAAGTGGCAATGATGATGAAGCCAAATTTGAATATCCCCAATTTAACAACTCTCTCAAATAGATATATTATTAATAACTAAAAATAAATCAAAATACTATAAATCTAAGTATAGGAAGAACAGATGCCTTGCTAACTTAAAGAATTATAACAAGGTCGGATATTATCGACGGATGCGACAAGTAAAATTCACAGTTGAAGTGATCTAATAACGCCGATTAAATTTCATCATCATACCTGAATTCACCCTGTACGTATATAATATCAAAGATCAGTTCGTTATATCCAGTATTGTTCAAGACTTATCCTAAATATGTCCACAAAAGGACAATTTCTTATCAAAATTTCAACCAAACACTCCACTACTGAATATTGTTGTATTGAAAACTAAACAATAATAGATTTGGACGATTGTGTACCACCTTTTTTTTTCCTTGTCTTCTTTCTACTGAAAAAGATCGAGATGAACCCTTAGGTTATTTTAACCATTTAGCCACCCTTATTGTGGAAAGTTTTTTAAAAATTTTTTCACCCTTTCAATACGGATGAAAGAAATATGTATGTATAATCGTCGCTATATATATTTACAGGTAAAGGTCCGGAATTGGATAGTCGAAAAGAAATTTTCGAGTGAGTTTAGGTGTATTGTGTCGAAAATGTATAGGTATAGAAATATGATTTGAAAGATGTCTATAATCAGTTTCATGCATGTTATTTTTAAAGTGTTATTAAAATGTAATATTTCGGGTATTTAAAATAATTTTACATTGTTCGTCCGATGTAAATATTCACAGTTCGATAAACAATAATAAAATAACTACACCATGTCGAATTTTAAAATATAAAATAATTACAATGAATATTTTTTTTTCAAACACAAAAACCTCGTAAACTTATTTATAAACACGATATTTTGTTGGCAATTAGTTTTCCGTTCTAATCGACATCGATCTTTTCTTTTCATTTCTACTTAGTTTAGAACGTAATTAGTTTTTTCATTACAAGTGTAGGCAAAAAAAAATAGATAACTCCTCAACGATATACTCAATTACTGTATTGTATGTACCTATGTATGTATAGTGAAACGTCGATATTGCTATACGATAAACAGCAAGAGAGTAGCAATTCTCGAAAAATTTTAATGCAGACTTTTTGGATACGAAACAATGTCGACGAATTTCTTTTATAATGCATCTAAAACCGGATTCAACCCCTATAAGCAAAAATATTCTTTCTGTGCCGTATTGATTTTCATCCCCATCCGTATAGCGCGCCAGTGGTTGTTTGTATGAAATTAACCATGTGCATTTACAATAAACATCAGGTCCACTGTTTTATATACTAGACACTGTATAATGAATTTGTGTTGTTAGCGTCTGGCTTTATCTAAAAGGGAGCACGTCCTTCTCCAAGAAAAGAAGGATCTTTCTTTATACGAAACACACATACACATACATACACACATACACAAAAATAAAAATAATATCTATCATTTCATGAATATAGCATTTGTGACCTAAAACTGTCGTAAATTTTTGCATATAATTCTTCATATGACAATTGTTTTCAATATTTTTATATAATATACATATATTTATATTTGTATTTACAGATATATTATGAATTATTGTCATATGGAGAAGTAAATTATTGATTATGTCCAATACATAATTATGTTTAACGTGGAGGGGTGATTAGTGCGGCCACCCCTGATTGGCTGCTTTGGGGTTAAAAAAATGACTCACGCAGGGTGTAAAGTATTGACTAAACAATTAGTTCTTCTAACCTTATATGGATATCAGCAAAATTCTTAAATAAAAATAAATAAATAAAAATTATAAAATTTTACCCTAATATTAAACACGATTTAAACATCTGTAATGCAAATATTTACAACCCTGTTATGAAGATATCGTAACACACACACCATAAGTAGTATCATATTCAAATGTTGGTGGTTGATTGTCAAATTAGCATAGGTTCTTCTAAAGTATTTTTTACAAGCACGTGTGTTTGGTATATAATCAATATAATAACAACAACAATAACAACAAAAACACTATAAAAAACACATCTAGAGAGACACACTTCTAATCGTCCAAGAATCTCTTGTATGATTTCCTTATATTACCTGACCACACTGATGTTATTCTACTTGCAATGGTCTTCTGTATATTTAAATAAAACATCTAGTTGTTGCCAATTTGCATATACCGGTAGGGTTAGATTACCATAAGTTTAACATAAAAAAATCGTACAAGGGTGGCATCGACATGATTATTACTATTATAATAGTAGTAATAATAATAATAATAATAATAGTAAAAGCAATGCAAAATAGGCGTGTGGTCATTGATATCTTATAAAGCCTAAACACTATGCAAAATAGGTTTTATTGAGGATAACGTACGACTTGAGTAGGAAATCTTTACTACCAACTATAAGGGTGTACGGCTTGTGCTGCATTATTTATAATAATTTAACACAAATTTTTTTCTGCCCTCAGTACAAAATTGCACGTGTCTATCTATAAATTTGAATACGAAAACCTTTCCGATATCTTAAAGCGTTTCGAGTATTACTGATTGTGAGATGCTATATGGTGGTGAATCAACTTGAAGTGTGTTCCTTTACTGTCGGACTGTTTGGTCAACACCACTTGTATATATGTGTGTGTGTGTATGTGTGTACGAGAGTGAATGTGTGAGGGTGCACTTTTCCACAAGCGTACGACCACAAGTTGTGTAGGGTGCAATCGATATATCGACTAGGGCAGTGCTCTACTTGTTGAACGCTATGCCACCCTCACCTAACCATCACTGGACACCCCGTGCAGCCGTTGAGGGTGCATTTCATTCACGCACATAACATACACGTGGTCAACGTGACCTTCATACAACCAATACAAAATTCTCAACCCTTGGATTATGTAAAGTTCAACGAGATATTGAACAATTGAATTTGAATTATTGTACCCATGTTGAAATTGACCTTATTTCAAAATACTTTTATATAGACAGTTACAATTATAAAGAAGGTATTAAATTACATCCCTTCTAGTATAGGAACAAAAAAAAATATATATATACGAAAATCTCATAACTAAAAACCTGTTGTACCAACATAAAAATACGTTGAATTCTTCTATTCTATAGTATTAAGTTTGATATAGTAAGGCACATTCATTTGATATTGGTACGATTACAAGACGACACATCATGAGAAAATATCATCAGAATAAATTTTAAATTAAGGGTTGTGTCATTGTCAGAAAATAAATAAGGGATGTGTGACCTATTTCAAGTCGTATTCTCAACGCTACCTTTATTGTGTGTAATTGGAAATTTCTTAACGAATAAAAACGTCCTACTGGGTTGGATTGATTGAAATTCATCGATGCGGGCAACTGTTTGTTTCGAATATTTTCAAAAAAAAAATAATTCAATCATATTGTTTACAATACAACAGAGAAAAAGTGTATCGAAGGGTAGCAATATTGAAATTGTTGTTAATTTCATAAATGGTAAATAGAACGAAAAACAGTATACTGTTCTTAGGTTTTTTTCTTATTTTTTTCTAAAGAAGAATGTTTAGTAAAAACCGTATACCTACCTGAATAGAATAATAGATGCCTTATTTTACCAACGAACCCTCCACCTACTAAATAAGACCGGCTTGCCTTGACAAACACCTGGCTAATTTGTGATACAATGCTGCTCACTGTCCTGACCAAGATTATTAAGAATAGTGAATTTCTTTAAAACTACCACCGATTACAAACGAAAATGGAAATAATGTCAACCGCCACGAATAATTAATGAATGGTGATCCCTCGTTCTACTACCAGCCCCCAAAAACGAAATGAATGAATTACAATTATATCTAGAAATCCCGTGGGGACGTCTTGCATTTTGACTGCAAAGTTTATGTACTCATTGTCCTCGACTACACCCTATGATTCTGTCATTAGAAAAAGGGCCTTGATGTTATATAGGTATCAAGTCGACCAAATAAATTACAACATTAACAACAACAAATCGATATTATGTTATCGATAAAATCATTGGATGATCTCTTTTCCATACTATAATAATAAAAATAAAAAATAAATTGTAAATAGTATTTCGGCAATCGAAATGACAACGTATCGAATTTTTGCATCAGCCTGAAAGGGGTTGTTTTAATCGGTTTCTGTTCGGTCTAGGGGGGTGACAGGATCGCTCCCTTTTCTATCGACTGATGTCGTTAAGGGGTCGTGTAGACGCCCACCGCAACAATAGCTTACAAATAATGTTCCATTTATATTTGTTGCAAAGATTTCGTTTGAATGAAATAATGCAAATCGGCCACTAAACCGTTGCCACCACAAAATCGATCAGTAACGTATCACGATTAATAATAATTATTCAAATATGAATTTTCTGGAAAATTGATAAAGAATCCGTTGCAGCAGCGTCTTTATCAATTTATTATCAGTTTTTAAGTTTTGTCGCATTATTTATTATTGGTCGCTTATAGTTGACACAATAACGATTCCTTCTATTTAGATTCCATTTCTATCTTTATTAATTTTATTTAAATATCGTAAATATGCCAATGCAGCTGTTGAATAATAATAATAATCTGTCTCTCACGTCTCGTTGATGATATTTTAGTTCAAATATTAGTATAGGAGCGTCACAATCAACGTTAATGTACAAGATTTTCGAATATTTGTTGTTGACAGATAATAATAATAATAATTCCGATAACAATCATTTCCTGATACAATTCCAATGAATGTTGTATTTGTATTATTTTCTTAAATATAATCATAAATATATAACAAAACACACATAAACAGACTTATAATATTAAGAGAAACGTTTCATTAAAAGCATTTTCAACTTAAAAAAAGATCTCCAAAGGCAGCAAGTACCTTATATAGCGAATTTTTTTATGTATCTACATGCTGAAATATTAAATGCAAAACATTCTTATGATACTGACAATTAATATATTTTAATAACATTGAATCAACTAATCTTAAATTCATTTCCCGATGTTATTTTAATATTTATGATTTTTATTGAAAAATACTTTTAATCCACAAACAATAAGAAACACTAATAAAATTTCAAATTTCACTCGTTTCTAAGTTTGTTGTTTGTCTAATACGTCTAATCAAGGCCTGCTTGATTTTTTCAAGCGAAATTATCTAGCAGGCCTTGCGTCTAATATTAACTGTCAAAATTAGTTACCCCCCGCGATATTCAATTTTTTTCTAATATCAATTGTCAGAACACATAGCCATCTGAGATAAATATGCGATTTTACTGCTTATACTCAAAAAAGAGATTTTTGCATTTTTCTTGCGATCCAATGAACCGATTTTGATGATTTTTTTTCTGGGTCATAGAGAATGGACTGCTCTACTGTTATTTTAATTTTCATCAAAATCTAAGCAAATGTAATATTGAAAATGATTTTTTTTAACATTTCTTCAGCTCTTATTCCAAAAGTGTTGGCCCTACCAGTCTGGCCAACGAACTCATCCAAGCTATCCCAAAGACCAATTTTTGTACCAAGTTTCATTAAGATTGGTGTATTTTTACGGCAGTTATCGTGGGTATATATATATATATATATATATATATATATAAAAATTTTAACGAATGGTGGATATGGGTTCCCGAGGTCCCAAAACGAACTTCTGTGCAAAAATTTTTCGGAAATTCAAAAGTGAGGATCTCGTCATTAGCTAATTTTTTTAAAAAAAAAATCGCTAACAATGTACAAAAATCGATCGTTTTCAATTAATAATGATTTATTACAAACGCAGTAACAAAGTGACAAAAGTAATTTCTGTAATGGATAATCGATGAAGAACTTAATGAGGCACCACTAATTTATTCATCAATATTAAAGCGACAAGACCGATGGTGGCAAGCTTATACCGCCAATGAAAATTACAATTGTTTCACTATAATTCTTAATCTTTTATTTATTATTCATTTCTAATTAATAAAATGAATTTGTGGTTGTTTCAGGAGGTAAGTCGCAAAATTTGGTGTTTAGTCTCCCCTACCACCTACACCACAGCTATTAGTATCGCCAACAACAAACTACTACAACTATACTACAACTATTATCACTAGAATCGTAGACATTTACACGTTATATGGAACGAGCGACTATTGTGATTGTCGTGAGTAAACAAATAGCTTTATAATCACCTTGTAGGTCTGCAAACTGTGCTATATAATTATAAATAATAATTACCGCTGCAACGCCGGATAAACATTCATAATAAAACTTCATCAATACAAACACAACACAACATTGCTGCAGTATGTTCAAACAAAACCTCTAATTTACAATCATCTATCCCATTTAAAAATAGATAAGACAGTTTAATTAGGGTTCGTGACCGTTAATGACTGCATAACTAAGTTTATTATTGTCATGAAGATAATTTAAGGAGAGGCGAGCTTAATAGAAGAAAATAATAAAAAAGACGTTGAAAATTTTTATAATCGAAAATTCAATCTAATGTAAACATTTCCAATGTTGAAAGCACTTTGTATATTCTAATGTATAAGGAAATTTAATTGGTGGAAAAAAAGCCAAATTAACGGTTAACTTGTAATACGCACGTGATTTTACTTGGGAAACGATTCGGTTTGTTACAAGCATTCTAAATATCAAATGATAATAATTTAGATCGAACTTAATTATATTATCGCCCCCATAATGTATTATTTTTTTTGCTTCAATAAATCTGAAATTCGATTAGTAAGCGGGTAATTTCTCATGCACTACCATTGTTGTTTAATTGATATAATAATATTTGAATCGTTTTCAATTATTGCTATTTCAAATTTAAAATTGTTTGTTTAATAATCAACGAAGTCATGGAATGCAAATGACTGATGTTTACAAATGACAATAACGGAAAAATTTCGAATAATATCTAATAAAGTGTGGATTGAATGCTTGATTAAGCTTAAATGGTGAATTAAAAGACTCAGTTTTAGTGTAAAGTAAAACGACTAAGAATTGATCCCTTGTACGGCTAACAAACCATTGGTGTTATCAGCACTACGGGTATTGTGTCCGCTTAAATGCCCAGTTTTACACTGGCAATTCCGACGTAATACACTAATACTGAAACAACAGAACCATAGCCATTCTACACGTAGAGACCACATACATACTACACAAATACATTGATGACGAGGACGGCGACGTTGACGTCGACGACGCTCTCCAATAACAACATTAGAGATAAGGTGTTTTAATGGGGGAGAGTTTTTGATCTTGTATTGTCGCAAATTAATTCGAATTTAGAATGTTTTCGTTTTTATTTTTTGTGTGTGTTTCGTAACAGGGTGATGGTTTCGAATTGATAATTATCGATATTTTTCCTGTTTTTGCTAAACAACAATGAATAATTGATAACATTAGGAAGATAATTGGTTTATAATGGGCTCCTTATTGTCAATTAATTATTCAATCAAGTGAAACACCAAAATTTCAATAATTAATTCGAATAAGGGAACTGAAAGTAATTGTTATTATAGTAGATTTTCGTTTCCAATCGACCACAATCGAAAACTTTTATTTTATTAAATATTGAATTCGATTAGAAAATGGTTGAATGTTAATAATTTAGATGACTTTATTATGGTTGCTTATGATTTATGTCTTTACGAGTTATTAATGTGTTCATGCATAGAATTCAGTTTTCATAGTCTAAATGTTTTTCGCATCATTTTATTTATTGTTGTTGTTGTTATTATTATTTAATATAAAATGTGTACACGTTTCCATGCTCTAGTGATCAGGAACTTTGAGCAGTCCGTATGTAATTATACAAAATTAATTGTAATTAAATATTAAATGCACTTGGACAGTGCTGTACACTGTAATAATCGTTTTCCTCTTCAAATTATATTGTTTATTTTTTTTATTTAAAAAAAAAGAAGAGTTTGAATTACAGTTAAACAAGTACGTTGACAGAAATAACACAAGTAGATATTAAAAAGTAATTTTAGTACTTTCATGTTTTATTAAATTTCTTCTTGAATAATTGTCATACTAGATACCGTTTCTTCTATTGTTGAACAATAAATGTACCTATAAGTATGTGGCTTCTATATTCTACTCCACATTCAACTGTCGAATCATCATAACTTATTAAATAGTTTAAATCATTTTTAATTTTTGAAATTAAATAGACCGACATACATACTCATATTAAGTGATTATGCGTGGGGTAAACATTGTGCAGATATTTATCGATAAGGGTGGTGATAATAAAAGTAACAATTGAAGTAGATAACAAGATCAATCAGAATCGTGGCTTTGTAAAAGTGTCATTGAAATTGAAAAACCATTAATTCTAACATTCGTGACTAAAACCGGCGCAAGCGTATTCTTATACCCTTATTCTATGTTAAGGGTAAAAAACTTCAATCAATACCTTAATGATTACTTCACGTTCGCATACGTAATGAGGCGTGACGTCATTCTTAAATTAGTATACTGTCCATAACAATAGTATAGCGGCAAATTCTCTAAAAGCTATCTATCGTGATGTTGAAGGAGAGATTTCTTCAATCCGCATTATTCTAACAATAATTTTTAAATTGTAATCTAATTATTACTTTCAATGACAAATTACAACAGCTACTTCTATTCGATAACTATGTTGGTGTTAATTATATGTTATTAAGTTTTAAATTATGTAAAAGTCGATAATAAGCCAATCCTATGATGCCATTACGAAACCTCATAACAATCCAATTTATTAAAAAATCGAAATCCTATACCTACTATATATGTACTAACAACCATCCCTCTGTATCGCTTTAGATACATATATATATATAGTATATAAAAATTAATCACATTATCAATCTGAAGGTTCCGTGGGCCAATCCAGTCTGCACGACTGTTCCATCTAAGAGATTAGCAAGACAGATTCATTAATTAAGCTTCGATCATTCATTACGCTGATTGCTAGTCGAGATCGATTTGTCGACCAAGCGGACAACTATACAATGTACCACAAGGTTTGAATTCAGTAAAAAAGACTTATCGAGTTACCTATTATGATTTGCTGTATAGATAACTTTTTTATCAATCTGCATTATAGTTTTAAAAACACACAAGTACGTCGTCTATCGATCGGTGGCGAGAGAAAAAAAACGGGCGTCGCGGTGCAAAGTGTGTAGCATGCACGCCATCTTAGCAAACCGCAATTAAAACCATTCCCGTTGCCTCTCTTGCCTCCTGTTAAGCACACAGTCTTACTATCGTCGCCACTACCACCCTCACAATCGCCACCACAACTGAAACATTCACATCTATCCGAGTGCGATGTATGCACCACTACTCTTCCGTCTTGTTTACATCGTTCGTACGTTCGTTCGATTGAAAGAGATGATCAAAAAAAGGGGGAAATTGTTCTTTTTTTTATTAAATGTACAATGCCCTCGATTAGATTGTATGAAATTTATAATTTTAATATTTCAGACAAAAACAATTAAAACATAACGAAAAAGAAAAACAGAACGAGGTCTACCAATAACAGCCAACAGTTGCTACATAAGACAATAAAATTGTTTTTATTATTACACGACAATGTTGACAATTGCTTAATTCGTGTAATTTGCATATGTGTCTCTGGGAAATCCAGTAATTAAAATTACAAAGAAATCAACATTATAGAATTAATAAAAATGAAAATAATTAATACTTTTTTGCCTTAAACAAAACCTACAATCATAATTAAATTAACAATTTCTTAATAAATAATATAAAATGAGCCTGTGGCTAGCAATTAATTGAGATAATCGTTTAATTATTTTGTTTACAATTAAAGAGGGAGTTTTATAATAACAATAAATACATACATCTATGTCAAAATCTACATACATTCAGTATGTATGTGAGTAATCATTGCTTTTATTGTTATTATTATTATTTTCTAAATATACAAAACTTGCATCAAAATGATGGGTAGTTCCATCATTTGATTATTATAATTCTGCTCGTTTATTTTAAAATTAATTATTAATCTTGTTGTGTTCGTCTTTGGTTGTTTATCAAACATCACCGATTCATTTTAACGTTTTGACAATACGTGTCCAGATAATTAAACGAGCACTTTACTTGTGTTTGCTGATTTCGAAATTACCATTGCCGGGTACTGGTGGTGGTGGTCATGACCGTTTTTCCTTATTGTACTCTCCTTTACATTTAATTAATTTGTTTTGAATTCGTGGTATTGTTGTAAAATTTTCCATAATATAAAACATATGAAAAATTAAATTTAAAACCATCCCATTTCCTTGTAAATTCTGTTTTATAGACGTGTTGTTTGTCATTTTAAAAATATCTAAATAGTATCTTTCAACAGCCTTCCCCTATCATCATCATCATTAAATCATAATTTTAAAACAACCAGAAGCATTTAAAACGAAATTGAGGCGAGCAACAGGTCGTTGTTAATTAATAGCAAGAACATCCCCTTAATTACCCCTTTCACTTGGTCCATTATGCAAACTGAGACCCCGACCCTCGCTCTCTATATATTCTGTGTGTTGTTGGGTTGGTGCGCGCGAGACAGCCAACACTGTTAAATATATAATTACTTAACTTCCTAATTGACGTTTATTACGAAAAGGGGTGTTAATGAAAGATTTAAATTGTCAGTCTTGAAGATAATCACCAGTTTTTCTTGTTATTAAAATACTATAGGGGTTGTTCCATTCAAATACAGATATCTTATTATCATTCCTCCCCTTGTTTCTTCTTAATTTTTATTTCTTTGTTAATCTTTGTTTCTTTTCGTTAATTTTTTTTCTTGCCTAAAGATTACTACACTGTCATCATTTTGTGTTGGGCTGATTAATTGAAAGGGGACGGACCGTAAATGTCAACATTACAGTTTAAATTGTAGGTTAACTGAAATTTGTCCGTGTTAATATGAGTAATAGTTTCGATTCTTTGATAGAATCCTAACTGTGCTCTCTTCTATAGAGAAAAAAAACTATCTGATAGACACATAGACAATAACGGAAATTAATTAATGGTAGTTTTTCTTCATTTAAATTTCCAATGAGTTGTCGTTGTTGATTAGTAATTATGATCAAGAATTGGATATGTCAACGTATCGAGACCTTTTTTCTCATTTTTTCAAGCACATATAAATATGGTGTAGATAAAATTATGTATTCATTAATTATTAGCTCATTCATCGATTCTATTACCATCAACTACCGTTGGATTAATAATTAATTTTTCACTCATTCTCTAGTAGATTTCTTTAAATTCTTCTATTCTGATTCATTCCTATAAGCCGATTTGAGATTAGCGAATCTTCGATTTTACAATAAGCTTGAGCTACTTAACTGTACCTGCGTATAGACAAGGAAAATATCTTGACTGTTATTATTTTTAACCTATTCAAATCAAGTCTATCGAGTCAAAACAGACAGAGTATTGTTCGTCTAATTTTGCTTTTTTTTTATGTTGATCCCTCGTTTAATAGATGGACATTTTGTTCGACGAAGTTGTCTAATAAAGTTGTTAATCACGTTCTTCGAGGGCGGGATATGCAAGAATCCAAGATTAAAACTTTTAAAGGAATACAAACGTATAGATTGTCTTCTATTTGTCGATTCGGAATGGTCAAATTTCTTCTACATCGTTCGTTGACAATCAACAACATAAATTCAATGTAAAGTTAATATTTTAAGATTGACGAGGATTTATCTCATTGTCAAGCCAAGTTTCAATCTAATTGGACATTGGTCTTTTCCACCCTCTTACCCTTGTCGTTTCTTCATCGTGTTCTTTCAGTAAAACATACACACAACATGTGTGTTTGTGTGTGTGTGTGTGTGTGTGTGTGTGTGTGTGTGCGTTGATAATGTATGTATTTGTATGTAGATACATACTTGTATATTTTAATGGCCAAATGTAAAATACGCAACATTCTTGTCACTAGTCGTACTTAAATCTTTCTATAAACTGTTTGCTTTATTACTAGTTCATTGTCAACTTTAACAATATTACATTGGCGACATACACTTGTATAAAATCGTTCAGATATACACAAATACACATATGTACGTGCACTTGTAGGCCTCGTTCAATTTATTTTTGTTTTGTCTTCGTTTCATCTGTTCTATTGAAAGTACGTGTCAAGAAATCAACAATAAATAAATGATTACTATTTAATATAACGGTATATCTTATCATTTTTTGTTAATTAATTATTTCTCCTTTAGTTATGCAAATGAATTTTTTATTACAAATTGAATTGATCAATGGATAACTTCAAAAACTCAACTATCAATCAATTAACACCTCGAACTCACTAATTATTCAACAACTGAACAACTCCTAATTTGTGTGCACCAATCAATTGACATTCAATAACTATAGGTGATATAGTATCATTATATTGTCCTTGATTAATAAACACACCAAATTGATTCTAATTACGATTAATTTATTTAGAATAAAGTGATAAAAGTAGCTACGTCAGTATTTTTATTAATTAAAAAATTATGGTTGAAATAAACGACTATGTAAAATTAAAGTACACTAATTCATCCAATAAATGAGCTTTCATCAGTAAGCTCTCTTCATTTGAGGGCGTGTCAGGTGGCATAGACTAGATCTGGGGATGCTGGTAATTTCCCAGTTTGCATGTTAAGAGCTTAATTTGCATGTAAACCTAGCAATTCCACCACCCTCAAACAATGTCTCCATTAATCTGGTAATGAGCCGCCTCTCAGATCTCTATCTTTGTTTTTTCCGTCTCTCTAATTCATTCATTCTTTCAACCCTTAGTTACTCTACCACCACTAATTAGGTTTAAGTGAAAACGCGAATGGTAAATGAACGACATTCTAATTTTCATTTAGTGAAATTTTCAGCTCGGTTTCCTTGATTCAATTCTTTGGTGACTTTAACTGTTTGTATGTTAGTTTTTATATAAACGATCTATATTTTGTAAATTTGTATTGTTTGTTTCTTACGCGTTAAGTAAAAATTTTAGTGGCCTGTTTTTGTTGTTTTAAACAATCTATACAAGACAATGTTCATTTATAATTTACAAAACAATGGTCTTACGATTTTGTTTCAAGTCTGTTCTTTATTATGATGTAATTGATAAATAATACATCAAGTGGATGGCTGCTTAGCCATCCATGACACGACTGTGAAAAACTACTTTTTCAAACAGTCTGGCATTTTGTTATTCGCTATCGTAGCAACATATACTGTCGAAAGGTGTACTATATACAGTATAAAATATTGCTGTAATTGTAGTTTGAGCTTTTTCTCAATACCTAGTATTTACACGAACTTATTATTAGGATTTAATCAATTCTAAAAGCTCTAATTTTCATGCATTTTTTTAATGAGAATATGAATAAATATCAATTGTTGTTGTTATTGTTATGAAATATAAAGTTTACATGATTTCAAGTGTGATAGGTCATAGATGTACTTTTCATCTTACAAATTTATAAAGGGTTGTAAGCGTTCAGTTTCATTTGCCTTTCCATAAAAGTTGAATAGAATATGAGTCAAAGTTGTGCAGTGAACTTTGTTTGTATTGTATACGAGACATTCTGCCGCTCTGTATTCCTAGTGAATGACTCGTTCAAGGTAGTTATAAATATAAACATCATTGTTGTATTATAATTTTTGATTTTCTTTGACAAATAGTCGACAATTTCATCGAAAATATGTCGTTGTCTCTTGATAATCCTAATCGTTGTGGAAAGCATAGAGAGTTTTAGAATATGTATGTTGGTACTACATTAGATAGTACAATAAGTTGGGGGCAAGGAAAATTTATGCAAATCTTGATCGTCTACAGGAACATTCTTAAAATTCATCTTTTAACAAAGCGCACTTGTATGCAAATCAAGGCGTCGGCTATGTAAAAAATCTATCACCGAATACTTCCGACTGGGTGTTCCCTCCCTGTACCGAATCGCACCGAACTTACACACACTTACAGACAAGAAATGGAATACTTATTGATTTTGAATTCTACTTAGCAAGTCTTAGGTGGTGACATTTCTACGATGCGGATGCGGAAACTGGGCCCTATTTTACATCCCAACATATATCAGCCCTAGTTTAGAACGGAGATAGTAGGAGAACGATATAGGATACAACACAACCACCAACCATCACTAACGCTACACGCAAATAAATACAGAATTTTTGTTCAATAATTGATAATTGAAGAGAAAAAGAGAATCAAAACGCACACACAACTAACATACAGTATTTATTTATATCGACTACATTGTTTACATTTGTACAACTTCAAAGCACTTTTTATTACGTCCCTTTTTCGGGCGCGCTTTCTACTTTCTTTGTTAAGGGGATGATTATTTTTCGAATCGATTACAAGAAATCGATGCAATTACTTCCTTGATGCCATTGAAACGGAAATATTTGCCTGATGGCAAACCAAAGTGAGGGGGTGAAACGGTACAAAACAAAAGATTGAAAGAGGCCAGAGGGGTAATTCAATGGTTGAGGGCTTTATTAATTAATTAAAGATTTCCCAATATAAAATATTGTATATCATCTTAGATATTAAATAAAAACATTCAGTTGCATCATATAGATTTAGTTTCTTCATATTACAAACAATTCTAATCAATAAATCAATCATATTTAATCAGAAACTATTGTAAATAAATGAAAAAAACACCTACGTATATTATTCTTTTGATTGTTAAAAGTGGTTATAATATTGTAATCAATACTTATCCAAAAGTAAGATTTTATTATATGTAGGCGCTAGAATCTTAAATTAATACGTTTCTTCTATATATGTATAGAAGATATTGTAAATAAATACAGGTAAAATAAACAAAATGATCTTTGTTAAACGTTCCACATGGTGTATACGTAATGAAAAAATTAGAATGTTTGATGAACATGCATATAAAGTGTGATGAATCACAATTAGAAATCGAATAAAACGATTGATGTAACATGAAAGTGTAGTTTAAAAAACTTAAACAAAAGGCTCTAATTATCAAAATTTAACAATAAAATTAATCCTATGCCGCTTTTAGACAAAACACGAACATTGGTGTAGATCCTCAGAGTAGATATCTAAGTTGGAAAATACTCCAAACTAGAAATTATCAAGTATTAGTGATATATGTTAACTCTTTACAACTTTGGCAGAATAAGCATCTTTATTTACATGCAGAATTTTTGAGGCTCAATTGATTGATTGATTCTCAGTTTGGTGCAGGTGTAGTAAGATAGACAAGGTATAACTTGTAACAATAGGAAAAAACGCGTTCAAGCCAAAACTAGTTCTGTGATTATATTTATAAACACATCTTCTTTAATTACTAATGCAAGTTAATTATTTTCTATATTTATGTTCAATAATTGTTCACGTTTTAACTTGATCAAGGTAGTTTTTGCTGATGTCCTCTTAATGAACCTGTATGTGTAATATTCCTTTGTATAGTAAACTATTTTTAGGAGCACGATTACGTTTTTATATCACTCTATATGTATAAGATTTTCTGTACAGATGCGTAATAGTAATTGTTTTATTTAGGGATTCGAACCGGAGTTGAACCGAAAACAAAAACCGTTTTTTTCCGGTTCAAGCATACCACTCAACGCTCTTTTTTCTTCTCTTTCCTTTCTGCCTCAGGAAGTGCATCAGCAATAGGTACTACTAGGTACTTAACAAGAACATGCAAATAAACCACCCGAGGTCAAAACTCCCTATTTCGATGTTTTTTTGGTATATAGAGAGGTAGTTCATTCTATTCTAAAGAATGCGTATTTTGTCGTTCATGCTCATACTCAAGTTTAAGAGAGATATTGTGGGTTAAAGTTACCCCTGTAATGTTTTCAAATATCTCTGTAAAGACTCAATATTTTCAGTGGTTTAAAAATTGGTTGAAATACATTCGCTAGGGATATCTAAAGGTGTAGACCGTTTTTTTATCCATTGTTTGGGGTTGAAGTTATAGATGATTATATGCCATTTTTGAATGTTTCTTGCAATTTTCAACCTCATGAAAGTTCTTCTGCTTTCTGATAGAAAATTACAAAATAAAATTGCTTGTTTGAGGGATTTAAAATGGTTAAGCTGTAAATAACTCTTAGGGGCTGTATAGTGGCTGCCTAGGCCCTTGTGAATTTTGACTTATGAATCAAGTTAGTTTATGGTTGCGTTGCACAAACAAATGAATAGCTATGGATAATTTATAAATCAGATCAAATTACAGTAGACAATTTTCTTCGTGCTCCCAAGCACTAACTAATCTGACTTTTAAGTGGAAATTCACAAGGCTCAGGCGAAATTTAAAAATTGATCAGTGGAAAGTGAACCAATAACTGAAAAAAACGTCATTTTTTTCAAGAATAAAAACCGGAACTGAACCGATATATTTTTTTAATTGAAGCGCAACGAAAACCGAACCAAAAAAATAACGGTTCGTAGCCCTGGTCTTATTTGATTGAAGAATGCTTATTGAAAATTTTGTATACAATAGTTGTCTTCTGACTCATACAGCTTTTCCGGTGCTTGACTTTATGTCGCGATGAGCGAAAAAATCGACAATCTAACACGATTAAATTACCTTCTGTCATTCGATACTTGTCTAGTTGATAGATAACTGGTCAAATGTGCCGACAATATAGGAATATTATCGAATATTCACAGCATTTCCGTTTAAATTCATTGAGAGTAATTTATTATTGGTAGATAATGAGAAATGTCGAATTTTATTGAGTCTGTTTTTTGTTTTAATTTAGTAGATAATAGGTGAGATTTTAACGTTTTTTTTAAGTAACACTATATTTTTTAGTGAATTTTTTTAAAAAAAATTAGCTAATGACGAGATCCTCACTTTTGAATTTCCGAAAAATTGTTGCACAGAAGTTCGTTTTGGGACCTAAGGAACCCATATCCACCGTTCGTTAAAATTTTTATATATATATATATATATATATATATATATATATATATATATATATATATATATATATATATGTATACCCACGATAACTGCCGTAAAAATACACCAATCTTAATGAAACTTGGTACAAAAATCGGTCTTCGTGATAGCTTGGATGAGTTCGTTGGCCAGACTGGTAGGGCCAACACTTTTGGAATAAGAGCTGAAGAAATGTTAAAAAAAATCATTTTCAGTATTACATTTGCTTAGATTTTAATGAAAATTAAAATAACAGTAGAGCCGACCATTCTCTATGACCCAGAAAAAAAATCATCAAAATGGGTTCATTGGATCGCAAGAAAAATGCAAAAATCTCTTTTTTGAGTATAAGCAGTAAAATCGATTATCTCAGATGGCTATGTGTTCTGACAATTGATATTAGAAAAAAAATTGAATATCGAACAGGGCAACTAATTTTGACAGTTAATATTAGACAAACATAGGTAGATCTAGTATGTTAATATTAACATACTAGATCTATGTAGACAAACAATGTTTCTTATTGTTTGTGAATTAATAATATTTCAACATGTAGATACATGAAAAAATTCGCTATATAAGGTACTTGCTGCCTTTAGAGATTTTTTTTTATATTGAGTTTGTAATCTCTGGCAAGGATGTATTCTTTTTTTGTATCAAGATAGATCGCCAAATTTTAGCGTTTATTCATTTTTTGGAAAGAATTCAAATACAAGACAGTCTAAATACTTATCTACTGTAATTCTCTTTTATTTTATTTTTTTCCTAATTCTTAAATTTCCCAAATCAAATTAATGTGGTTATTTGATTCGTAGATGTGTTTGTTTTCGGAATTGCGGCTAATTAAATAACAACAACAAACATAATTGAAAGGAAATAGTAATAATAAACGATCTTGATGAAGCCAATTTTTTAACTACCTACCTACCTACCAATATAGCAGGTTGATATACATATACTATGTTCAAGTATTTTGTACAAAATTTTTTATTATACACAGCGGAACAAATTGGACGAGTTTTGTTGAAGAAAACACACCTAATTACCTGGACATTTCCATAAATAAATAAATTTGTAATGAACACCTTGGAGGTGTGTGTATGTGTGTGTATGTTTATAAACTGGCACGGTTCGTCGCCGTTTTCAATCAAGATATCCTTTACGAAACCACAGATACAAAATTTTTCGGACATTATTTATATTAAATATGATCTGTATGTGTATATTTATTGTATAATTAGTGAAAGAATCGGAATTTATATTGCAGCAAATTTCTAATTGGATTAGTAGCCGGTGTCTGATATAAATACTAGTTTTCACTATATAATTTCACAGTACATAAAGAATTCTTTTGTTTTAATTAATTAATAGGCACTTGTTCGGATAATTACGTTTTATAGTTTACATTTAACTTCAACGCCTCTTCGGGTTATTATTATTATTTTTTTTTTTAAAAAAAATCAACAATATTCCAGTTGATTCTATTAACATTATTTTTTCCCTGTCAAGAATTGTAGGTGTTAGTTTTAATCGAACAACACACGTAAAGAATCGTCTAGTTTAATTAACGATCGAACCCCTAATAATACACAGACGCGCTCACATAGACATACACAAACACACACAAAATCGATTATTATAGAATTACTGATTTGATTATAAGCAAATAAAAATCAAATAACTTTGTGTGGAAACATTAATCAATCTTGTATAACGAAACAAGAAAGACGAGAAGATTAAAGACAACAAAAAAAATCAAATTAGTAGCAATTCATACGAACCAGACATCAACTTCAAACTACCCATTATTAATTAATAGTAATGTCTATAAATTGGATTATTGAATTGATAACAAATAGGGCTATTTTTCGTATTCTTTTTGTTAATTAAATTTATGTAATCTAGTTTTTGGTAAGTCTGTTCGAAATTGTTGTTAGACAATAGGAAAAGTTTCAAGTAGAATCTTTGCGGTTTTCATGAAACTACCTCAACTACTATTCACTAGATGTCCAGTATGTAGAGGCAAAAAAATAACACTACTACTACCACTACTACAACCACCGTCGTCGCCACCACCACCACTACCACCACCGTCGACGTCTCAAGTAGTTCGAAACGTCTCCGTTATGCGGCGTCACTTTCTTAGGTATAAATTTCTCGTATAGGTATATAAAAATTATCTATTTTTCTACCAATCGAAACTTTCAAGATCAAGTAATATATATAGTGTGGAATTTTATTGTTGTTAGTTATACATTATTATAGTTGTAGTAGATAGAAAATGTTGAGAATTTTGTATTCTGTAAATAATAGCATTGTAGACTCGTGTAGTGTTTGAATGGCAATAACTAACACATAGTCGAGTCCGTACCTAGTAAAATATTTATACGAGTATATAGATGAGTTACATACTTGAGATTGGTTCGATACGATTGTAGAATTTCCAAGAATTCCAAGCCAAACCTTGTTTACCGACCATTTTTCCTGTATTTATCGCTAATTTTTGAATTAATTACGTACAAATTACAGTTGATAACTAGACGATACTTGGATTGATGATGACTGTGCCAATAACATTGTGAACTTTATAGGCTCATTAACTATCTTTCCATGTAGAAAAATCCGCTAGGTTACAATAATTGTTCGACTATTTATTCTAAAAAAACCAATGTTAATGTCGGTCACAATATAGGTAAATGTCATATAGGAAAAAGCGAAATTTGACAACAAACTTTTTTTTTTACCTCTTCTAGTATCATAAACGAGACGAAACTGGAGAGCTAAAGGTATACCGATAGTTGTAGGGATCATAAAGTTTTGTGACAAGTAGTGGAATTTCGTAAAATTTAACTCAACTAGCGAGAAAAATCGATACGTAAAGAATACCAACGATACCGGAAACTTGTTGCACAGCAGGAAGTATTTCAGACGGCAGTGAAATTTATGCACTTGCTCTTTCTATACGATTTTCATATTTAACATAGTATAATCTTAAACTGTGTCGTATTATTTGTATTGAAATCTAATCATTTCGAATTAAAAATTATAATAAATTAAGACGATTTTTTAATATATTTGAATGAGTATCGGTCTTTTTAGGAGTGGTGATTATTTAAATAAATCACTATACAAGATTGGAAGATTTATTTATAATTTGTCGATTTGAATTGAGTGTTAACGAAAAAAAATTCATATAATTTCCGTTTCCGGTTTTAGGTGTTGACTAATTATTACCGGTGTTAATTGTCATCATTATGAGTCATAGCTGCAACTAATTACCCCCTGAAAAGCATTTATAAATTATCGTCCCTCGCCATCCATTCTGACTCATTCCCCAAGATTAACAATCAACTTAATTACTTTTTGGTTTATCAAATTAATTAACGCAAACAACAGTTTTCCGTTTAAATTCAACAAAACTTGGTGGGCGGGAGGGGGGATTAATTCACAAAACCCCTCCCCCTTTACGGCGACAAAACAACAATAACAACAACAACAACAACAGAAAAGCATGTGTGTCTAGATTGTAAAAGAAAATAGTAACAACAACAATAATATCAACAACAACAATGTGAAATTGTTTCAATGGAAAATCAACTCGAAACTTATTTCGCGATCGTTCAACCGCGCTTCATTCTCCCCACTCTCAGTAAAGCCGCCCCACTCATTCAGGTGTCTAAGGGTGGGGGTGTTATCCCCTCTTGGCACCGCCCCTCATTGGCTGTCAACATTATGCAGAAAACAGTTGAAGCTCAAACCCTGAGCGGTCATGTTGTCCGCGTGGCCCGTTTTCACGTTTTAATACAATTTTATTATTATTATTATTATTCTAATTATTATTATTTAAATTGAACACCTGTATATTGTTTTAATTAATTATTATTTTTGTCGTTTTATAATTTCTTCGTTTCAACTGTATTGATGCTGGAGGATCATTTTAATGTTAATTAATTGTGTCTAAATGAGAATTCTTCGATTAACAATCAATTAACACCAACTGTTCATGATTAAATGATAAGAAATTTGATGGATTTTTGTCTGTGTTTGTTGTGTTCATGACTACTACACTGTTATTATCATCATCACCATCATCAACAACAACAATAACAACATCAGCATCATCTTCAGTTTTGTGTTACTGCTGTGATCGTGTGATTTATTTTGATTTAAATAGTGACTCAGGTGTTGAGGATATTAACGTACAGGAATGCTTAGAGGTAAATTTTTTTCTATTCGATACCATATGAAGAAAAGTGTCTATGGGGTGTTGATTGTAATGCCACGTGAACTATCATCTATGTAAAATAAACCGGCACCCGTGACATTTTGCATACGAATAGTTTATCGGTAAAAATTCATTTGAATAATTCCACCCTACAAGCCAACACACACGAGCCATGCTGTTTCCATAAAACCCCTTTCAAGCTTTTTTGTTATTATTATTATTACTATTATTATTACTTATCACAATTTTGAATTGTAGATAGTTTAAATTTCCTGCATAAACATTGACAAATCGTTTAATGTTTTCAATATATTTTACACGACTTAACAGGGGATTAGAGTCGGGAACGTGCAAATTAACATTTAAATCCTGCATTTCCTGTTCTTCTATATACTGGCTCGCTTACATATTTCTTCTTTTTAAATTAATTCCATGTTGTTGTTGTTGTTGTTGTTATTAACTTTCTGGTTTTATTAATTTTTTAAAAAATCTAAAAACACGATCAAAGAATCATTAATCAAGAAACATTAATTAATGAGCAAAATTCAACTGATATTAATTTCTTTTATTAGAAAGAGAAATGAGAACGAAACGAAAGATAAACAGAAAATTTACAAATATTTCTACAGCTGTATCGATAAGAAGAATAAATACAATTTATGAATAGCATCATTATTAAGATTTGTAACACGTAAAAGACTTGTTTAATTTATACAATAAATAAATTAAATTATTATAAGAATTCTCACATTCTCTCTTTTAATTAATCCGATTACAATTAAAGATATTTATTAGCCGGTTGGTTTTTCTGATAAGTATATATATACACACACACACACACACACAAGCACACAACCCTTGTAAATAAATACATTGCAAGAGAATAAAGAAAATTGCCAACCCTAACGTAACACTCAATGTATGTATACGTATGTATTTAATGTATAAATTGTGTGGGGGAGTAAAAATTTAGATATCCAGGGGTTGATACAACTTTTCACTCATTCATTACTTATAAACGGTGATTCATTGATTCGCTTTTTCTCTCATGTTGTTGTTGTTGTTGTTGTTGTTGGTTGTTTTTGAATGTTGTAGAGTGATTATAACGCGCGCATAGACACGAATCCCGTTTTCAATTAAAAACATCAATAATTGCAAATGATGAAACGCAAAAAAAGCTGTATATATATATAGGATATAAAGGGAGAGTTGATGATAGTGGGGTCTTTAAAGTTACACTGATAGTCGGTTTTTATGATGGTAGTGAATTTTTATATATACTAGTCGTTTCTATTGTTTTTTTTCCCTTCTCATTCATTTTCTGAAGGGTGAATTTCGAGTTTCCATACAATTTCTCATTAATGATTCCCATTATGTTTTATGACAGTTGAAAATTAATCAATGGAAATTGATAAAATATCTCTTGTAATCTGGTTGATAAACCAGATTCATCAAGTTGTTAGAACGACTGATTGAAATCTGTTTAATTCAAGTGTTCTAATTGAGATTTATTTGGAATATTCAATGTTTTCTCTTATAATTTCATTTATGATTCCATTTATAATTAACCGTCGGTTTATTGATTTGATTATAATCAAAATATCGATATTTTATCGATATTCACATGTGTTTTGTGAATTTTTTCTGTATAGATACTTATTACAAGATACTTATATTATAAGAGGATAAATTGTTGGTGTATCGTTTAAAAACGACGATGCCAAAATTTTATAATTATCGTATCGGAATCTCGAAGAACTGGTTGCGGCATGCCCTCTCCGGGTGCTATGTGTCCGCTGACGCGCCATTTGTTCTTCCTTTGGCTCGTTCCTGGTGTAAAACTGGCGCGACTTTCTGCACATATACGTATTATAAATACACTTATTTTATAAATTTCCTAAAATGTTCATTTTTTGAATTTATAAATAATTAATTAATACATTAATAATAATCGTAAATGGCTTTCTATTCTTTCCCAAAAATAAATTGAGATGATATCATCGGAATTTTGATTTTGATTGTCGGTCATGTCATATTTACACAATTAAACAATTTTATTTACGATTAGTTCTATTAGAAAGTGATATGTGTTTTTGTGTGTGTGTGTGTGTGTGTGTGTGTGTTTATATGAGAATAATACAATTCCGTAATTGTCGTCTACATAAGGAATTCTAATACCGATTTGTAAGGGACAGTTGGTAATTTAATTTAATTGATGATTTTTATGGGATCGACTCGATGGAAACTGGATCGGTTCCATATAGGCAAATGATTTGTTATTATTACAGTAACATTAATAATTTTTTAAAGATTATATTTAGCCGGATAATTATTTAGGTATATAAAAAAGAAAAACGTATAAATTCCACAAGTTTATGATGAATTTATTAAAAATACGTTTGTTCAATTTCTAATATTTCTGGTATGCCGAGTATATTATCAATTATTAATCTATAAATTAATTTACAAAAATTTAAAAATTAAAAATAAAACGTGATAGAATTACAGTTGTCACAGATACAAATCAAATGGACATTGTCGGATTTGATGTCACACCTTAAAAAATCCTCATTTCTTAATAGTGGGTATTATTATTATTATTATCATCACATTAAAAATCAAGTGTTACATCGTCTGTATTGTCGTATTTCAATCAGTAAAAATCCCACCCATACAAGAAATTCCATCACCATTAAAATACTTAAAAATGTCCTCAAAATATCCTGTTTAACATATTCATATATAAATAGTGTCAACCATAATAATCAATTTTAGTGAAAATTACATGATATATAACAATAATAATAATAATAAAACTTTCACAAGCCATTTTATATGGTGTAGAAATTTTTTATAACTCCTGCAACCCTTTTCGAAAATAACGATTTTATCTTTTATGTATATTTTAAAGTAAATTTTATCATCAACTTTATAAGATTGTTATTTGGATATTTATAAATAAAAAAATAAATACAAACAATAAATTTATGTAGTTGATTGGAAATTGTTTAACGTTTATTTTTTTTCTGTTCTCTAATATTAGTGGTGTTGGTGGTTGACGGCGACCAAGTGCGTGTTCTAGTTGCGTGCCAGTTGGTAATTATGACGATAATCACTTCAAAATTACCATTACTTGTATTAAAACGCAGAAATGCATTGATTAATGTGCGCATATGTCCCAGTTGGGTCTCCCTAAAGTCCCTTCAATTGATTGTCTTAGATCAAGGACATATTTTTTATTGTTATTATCATTATTCATTCATTATTTTGATTAAAATTTATAGAGAAATAGAAATCTTGTTTTTTTTTTGAATTGTATGTAGGTATGTAAAAGATTCGATCCTAAAATCAGATAAGTATGCCTATACGTAGGTTCGTGTTTGCAGCTCATGTCGGTTAGTGTTGAATGCAACAGACCGGGAATCTACCATAAACACACACTTAGATAGTTACAAGGGAAAAGGGATATCTATCCACACACACGTATGCTGTTGTTATACATGAAATACGATAGAAATCTTGATTATTTGCGCCTCATCTTGATTTCATTGTGAGTGTAAATGAAATCAAAGTTTTTACGTTTTTTTTCCCTCTGTCTCTTCTATTTCGTCTCTATAATCACTATTCGAATAATTCAGGACTGTATTGTTATTATCTGATCTGGCACGATATCTGTTCATTTACGGAATTAAACAAAAATCTAATCGAATAATTGCTCATTTGTCCCAATTCTTTCTACTCTAGTTTTCTTTTTTCCGGTTTTGTATTTTTTTCTCTCTCTTCTCTCAATTCGTATTGTAGTTGTAACCGGTTGATACGTTGTTATTATTTTTTTCTCGTTTTGTTATTGTGTGTGTTTGTTTGTTTTGTCGGTAAATGTTCAATACAACGAAAGTTCTCGCCCCAATTTCGTGATGGTATGCCTGCCAACCATACCTTATAAATCTACACGTCCGCGACAATTTTATTAAAAACAATATGCCGATGTTTTGGCTACAATACACGGCCACAGACTCCGTCTCGAATTCTGTTTCTGTCGAGACACGGCTCAACGGCCATCAAAATTGACCGCTACTATATTTTTATATATGTTGGTTTTACAACAGGAATTTTCTTCATCGTCGATGACAGCAAAAGAGCCGTTTTTGAATGTTTCTCATTTACCACCGAAATCGTCAAAGTTCGTTTTTTATCATAAAAAATAATCGATACGTTTTATTGGATAGCATATCGTGGCAGGTGTGCTTGTGTCTATGTTGATTCCTTTCTCCTATTTTTATTTTTTTATTTTTCTAAATGACAATTCTTCTTGATGTGGGAGGGGCACATAATGAAATTGAATCAAACGAAAATCAAACAAGATGATGGCTGGCTGAATCGTGATCAAACTGCTAACAATAGAATGATTTATGACAATTAACAATTTGTTGAAAAAGAAATTCTTGCACAAGTTTGGGATGATTTTACATTTATGTTATTCTCAATATTTAACCGTTCCAATTGTTGAAAACTCATTAAAATTGGTAAATTATTTTTTGCTAATCCCAATAGAACGGTCGGCGGTAGCCTCAAAAAAATTCGTCATACACATTCGGTGATTAAAAAATAATTATTTGAAATTTCCGCAGTATTTCTGTAGAATTAATTCGACCAGCATTTGTTTTATAAAAATACAAGGCTGTGTTATTTAATTGAATTCAGTTTAACTGTGGAAAAAAGAGTATAATATCAATATTACAATCAACTATTATCTGAAAATGGTTTTTTATTATTATTATTTTAGAATAACACAGGGAAAAAGTTTAAAACAATAGTAGTATTCGTTTAAAATGATCGTTTATAATTCATATGTCGATTGGGTCCCGGTTTCACATCATTTATTTAAAACATTTTGTGACGATTTCATTATAACTGTTATTAATATTATCATTATTATTACTACTACCATCTATAGTTGTAGTCTTAAATAAATAAAGATCAATTAATTTAACAATTCTACTTAAATCATTAAAATTAATTATAATAACAATGATAATTTTTGTAATCCGTCACGTCATGAAACCGTTTCAATTTACATCATTATACAATTTCGTATTATAATTGTGGTGGATTTTAGTTGAAATTGTACAAAAGGTTTTTTTTTTTAATTTGTAAAATTGTCTTTCGACATCATAAATAATAATTTCATGTAATAACGAGAAAAATTTTCAACGGCTTTTTCTATCTAACATAGCACGTTTTGAGGAAATGTTTTTGATTTTTGTTTAATCACGCCCTAATTTTTTTCAATTTTCTATTGTTAATGTTATTATTATTATTGTTTAATATTTTACAATTATTAATAGTAATAGAGAGGAATTTTCGATTGCATTACATAATTTCTAATTAGAATTTCTGTAGGAAGTATTTTTTCTGAAATTTTATTCGATATGTGTGGAAACTTTCGAATGTGACGCTTCAGCAAATCCGTTGTCAATTTATTCGATTAGGTTTTTTTGTTTTTGTTACCATCCGTTTTTACTATGATAGTATGGTTGGTATTTTATTAAAATCCAATTGAGTACACACACATTTTTGAACACACACCTGGTATCGTGTTATTTCAGTATTATATGGCGCCACGAAATCTCGAACACCAACATTGACCCATACTGGTGCTTTACTACCCCATTCAATACTGGCCATTCATAATAGTTTTTTTTTTTTCGAGGATCCGATAGTGTACAACTACTATCACACACAGCACACATACACACATTTATTGACTTTCAGTTTGTTACTTTTCCTGGCGTATAAAATCTCCACATTTCAAGCAGGATAGGTCGATTTTGAAGTGCTGCTTCTTCTCGAAAATTTTCATTGAGTAAATTTTCAAAAATACTTGTAGCCGAGTAATCGTATCGTGTATATAGGCAAATAACTTAAACATATGTCTTTCTAATAAAATTAAAAGTTATCGTTTAGGCCTTCGTGTTTCATCATCTATTCTATAAAGGATATTATTTCAAGTTACCTTTTATTTTTATTATTTAAGTTTTAACTACAATTTAAAATGCACCTATACCTATAGTTGTGTTATTTTCTCGTTCTTTCCAATATTGTAAATAATACAAATCAGGAATTTCTAACAACTAGGTAGCAAATATAATAATTCAATAAATAAATAAACAAATAATTGATTTTTATAATGTTTAATAATAAATATTTAATTGACAAGTTAATAATAATATCACCAGAACCCGCCGGTTACATTTTATTATTACATTTCCTGAAACTGTTCTGTTGGACGATAGAAGAGCCGATAGCAAACTATCTGGTGCATAAATTACAATTCTTAACATATAGGTACCTACACGTCGTTCACAATAGCCGTTACAATAAATAAATGAACGAAGAAAGAAAGAATGAAAGAAAGAACGAACGAAGTAGGAGGAAGGAAAAAAAACGATAATAGCCACAAATTGTCGATAGTTATCGTCCGATTTTCGCTTTGGGCTTTGTAGATTCACTATCAATGCGATATTATACACTCATACCTTTAGATTAATTCCAGATTATTTGCGTGTGTACAATATAATTTTTGGATTTAATATTCAGAGCCCAATATTGTACAGAAAAGTCGCTCGTGTTTTACAGGCAACAGCCTGAATATTTAACCACTAGATAGTTCTTGATTGCATTGCCTGAAGATATCAATTATATAGATCGTTATTCTCGACTAAAGACAGAATATTTAATGTTCTTATATTCTTAGAACAAAGGAATGTTATGCTGTTATGTCGATCAAATTTAGTTTTTCGATCGAAACATTGTGTGTTGTTTGCGAATCGAGACGATGATGCTACTACCTACCATCAAAATCACTGTAGCTTTTATAGCACCACCCTCTTTTTTAATCGTTTGTTTTAAATTGATGGCACTATATTATCGAGTTCCCTTTTTCTACAGCAAGTATCAATTTGGGTAAAATTTGTAAATTATGGATAATTTTGATTAACAGCATATAGCCCGTCATAAGGCGCCTTTACCAAACATCAAGAATCGTCTACAATGCAGGCAGATAACCATCGATCAGACGAATCTTGACGATAAGTTTTCTGGTCAGATGCTGTAGCGCACTTGTAATTACTGATTCCCACACCATGTTGCTCTAATCATAGCAATAATTACGGCCTTTTTGTTCGGTTTTCTGGCTATTTTTCTCGTGATTTCTCACGATTGATTCGTTTTGTTTGGTTAGTTGGCACGAAAGTAAAAAATGCAATAATGCTGATTATATTGGTAAAAAATTATTACAATACATATGTTTACATACATAACGTATATATATTCGTTATATTTTTAAGTATCTACTCACACACACACATACAATATTGCATTCATATAATGTTACTAAATGCATTGATAAATAATATTAATCATTGATAACGTGTGAACTATCGATTATTTAATTTCACACGATTCTGATAAATACATCTTCACGAAATATAAAAATTCAAAAATATTTAATATAAATATGTACAGAATGAACTAACTTCTTTAATATAGATTATCATCATCATCATCCTCATTATTATTATTATTATTCCTGTATAAAAATATATAGAAATAGGGACCTACAAGGATTGTATAGAATTTGGTATAGCTATTTAATACATGACAAAACAAAATTGAATTATTACAATATTGTGTACAAATGACCCAATAATTATGAAGCACTTTCTTTTACCATTATCGAAACATAAAAATTGTATTGTTTTGTGAGTTTGCGTGGAAATTCGGTTGTTTCGATAAAAATTGTCTATTTCCGTTAATTTTCTAGTGAATTCAATAGTAAATAACAATAGCGTTGACAAAGATCTTTATTCTGTGTGTATTAATGTACGTAACAATGTAAAGTAATTATGCTTTGGATGAAAGATTTATTTTACATATCTTTATACCTACTTACCTATACCTACATTTCTTTTTGTTGTTGTTGTTTTCATTATTTTTCAAAATACTGTTGTTATTGTTCTAGGGCGTCCAGGTGGCGAACATGTGATGCGCCGCGATGCCCACATTGTCCGCGGCGACTGAGCTGAGTCCCGGCGGCCGCACCGAGCGGCATAATCAACAAGACGAAACCGCCATGAGCCCAGAGCAGGAGGCAAGTCCACCACCTGCAGCGCCGGGAGCATCTCCGCCTCCGCCGCCTCCAACACGTCTCCCATCACCAGCTATGTCTCATCAAGATACTTCTGATGTGGAGCAATTTTCTGGGAAAATCGTTTACAATCCTGATGGATCAGCTTACATCATAGAAGATTCAGAAAGTGATAGCGAAACAATTGGCGCCAACACCAATATACCAGAGATTGTACCACCTTTACAGGCCGTGTATGTGTCGCGATTATTGCGACAAACAACAAGACCTACTGAATTGCCGGCCGTCCATAGTTATCGTGTGGTAGCACTTCGGGACGCAAGACCACCTAGGCCAGCATCAGTTCCTGTTAAACCAATCCTAATGTGTTTCGTATGTAAATTGAGTTTTGGTTTTGCGCGTTCGTTTGCCAATCACGCACAATCCGAACATGGAGTTACATTGAAAGAAAACGAACGTGAAGTGTTGGCCGCAGACTGTTCCGCGATCCTTCAGTGTGTGGGGGCAGATAAAAGACCTATAGTGTCGTTATTAGAACCGCTCGGTACCGCCCAGGACATTCAAAATACACAAACGATACCAGTGACTTCGATGCATAGTAGAAACGACGGTACCTCACCTCATTCTGAAACACCGCCGTGTTCTACGTCTCGAAATACACCAGGTAAATCACCATCACCACCATTTGCACCACCGCCAGCATTTATGACTGGTACGACAATAGGTGTTTGTCCAGAACATCTACAGGGACGGCCATCGGGTGTTGAATGTGCCAGATGTGAAATGATTTTAGCATCAGGTAGATTAGGACCAGCAGGATTAGCGAATGTCCATAGTCGAAATTCCTGTAAAACGCTCAAATGTCCTAAATGCAATTGGCATTATAAATATCAAGAAACATTAGAAATACATATGAAAGAGAAACATCCAGAAGCAGAAACTAGTTGTATTTATTGTATTGCCGGGCAGCCACATCCACGATTGGCGCGAGGTGAAACTTATACATGTGGATACAAACCATACAGATGTGAAGTATGCAATTATTCGACAACAACAAAAGGCAATCTCAGTATACATATGCAATCTGATAAACATCTCAATAATATGCAGGAATTACAGAATGGGGGAGCACCCAATACTGAACCTAGGCAATCATCCCCTAAAGCACCCCCTTTACATCATTCTCCTGTTAGTACTGGTCATAAGCCAAAGCCGAGTTTTCGTTGTGATGTTTGTAATTATGAAACAAATGTAGCAAGAAATTTACGAATACATATGACCTCTGAGAAGCACACGCACAATATGCTTGTATTACAACAAAATGTCAAACATATGCAAACTCTATCTGCACTACACCATCAACAACATCCACAACAACATATGGAAAATCTCTATGGGATGTATCCAGGTTTAGGTGAAAAGCCAGAAGCGGCTCTTGCTGATATGGCATATAATCAAGCATTATTGATACAAATGATGACTGGTGGTCAATTACCTGGTCATGGGGCACCAACTGATATGTCAGCCCATTCTGATCTTGGTTTAAATCCTGAAACAATGGAACCACCCCCTGAACCAGCCGATCCTGATCCAGAACGTACCTATCAGTGTTGTGTTTGCAATGTGTTCATGACAGACAGTTTAGAAGAATTAGGAAGGCATCTAGCACAGGACCGTACTCGATTAAGAGAACAAGAAATTTTAGCTGTTGTAGCGGGCCATTATGTATGTAAATTATGTACATACAAAACAAATTTAAAAGCCAACTTCCAACTACACTGCAAGACTGATAAGCACTTACAGAGACTGCAACACGTCAATCACGTGAAAGAAGGTGGCAATAGAAATGAATGGAAATTAAAATATGCATCAGCGCCTGGTGGTGTTCAAATACGTTGTAATGCTTGCGATTATTATACAAATTCAGCACATAAATTACAACTACATGCTGCTGCTGGTCGACACGATGCCAGCGTAGCGCTCCTAAAACATTTGGTAGAACGATGTGCTGCACTAAGAACAGATCAACCGAAAGTGTATCATTGTTCACTATGTGGATTTTCAACAACCAACCGTCTACCATTATTACAACATGTTAAATCACTTAAACACCTTCATATGGAGCAACTGCATCAACTACAGCGGCGTGCTGAAGGTAAAGAAAATTCACCAGAAATTGGGGAAGTGTTTCACGTTGTACCTGGAATTATCGACCAACAACAACCACATCAACAAACACCTGGTAAGCTGATTATTTCTTATATATCTAACAATAAATTGGAAATTTATTTAATTTAATTCGTCGGTACCTATATTTATTTTTAGAAATTAAAATTTTAGTTTTAATAAGTTTTGCTTTTTAATCACATATAGTACAAAACAATCATTTTTCAATTTTATCGAACTAAATAAATTGACGTTTATCAGACTTTAAATGACGATTATAGTTTTTAGCTTTTTTTCGCAATTGATAATTACTTGAATCTGAGACTCTAAATACACATTTTCTACAAATTATCAACACTTCAATTTAGTTAGTTTGTATTTCAAGTTTTTAAGATTAATATTTATATTTTCATTCGACAATACTTTAATTAAATTCAGGTGATGAAGTTGTTTTACAATCAAAAAAATAAACAATTAAAGATAGTAATTTCAATCTGCTGTAAGTTTCACGTGTACTATTAAATCAGATTTCAATTTATATTGAGTTTTTTTTTTTTAATTAATTGAAGTGGAATTTGAATATAAGGGATTAACGGTTAACGTGTGCAAAAAAACAAATTCGTTATTTTCGTTACTTTTTCTATCATTTATTAATAAATATTGTATCTATATCAGTTGGTGAGCCATTTAATTTATTTAATTTAAAATTTGCTTATGAGGTAATACACTTGCCATCTCGCAATTTATCTTACCAAGAATTCGTTAATTTTAACGGAATTTTCGTGTACATAATTGACCGTTTGGATGGTAAGTCAAGAATTTATAAAGTCAGCTTGCTGCATGTATTTTTCAAACAATAGGCCCTCAAAAAAATGAATAAAAGAGAAAAACAAGCAGAACAATACATTTAACAGTTAACTATATCGTGATGATGAAATAATATTGTATGTTAAAAGATATCTTTTAAAAAAATAAGAACAGTATTCTATTCGTGATATAAATGTGCATGTGTTTTTGACACCCATAGCGATACTGTAGGCTTTCCACCATCTGTCTGATACGCGTATAATTGTGGGGAATTTTATGGAAAGTATTTAGTTTTGGGTGTAATTAAGAAAACTTTGATCATATATATAAGGGTCGATTTTAGGCGGGGTTCCCAATCCCTCAAGCCATTCAATACAATAGCGACTGTAAACCGATTGTTCTTATTGTCACTCAGGCCCGGTGTTTTAGTTACATCTCGCCAACTCCACACACCGTTAATCCCTGTCATTAGTCATTACAATAACACAATACCCGTTCAAATTCCACCTATATCGTCGCTTTCTCCTAAATTGAAAAAGAACAATATCATCGTTTATTATTATCACGATTATTGTTACCTTCATTTATTTATTTTTAATTCAAAAATCTTGATAATCACAATTTTATTATAATAAATTATTTTTTCTTTTTTTGTTTGTTTGATATCTTAACAGAACGTAGAAATAGCGTCAATTCAGAAATTAGTCAGTTGGAATCATCATCGAGTAGAGAGCAACATGTAAAAACTGAACCTCGCGAAGACAACGAAGATATAAATAATTCTGAGAGTGGATCATCACCACAACACGTTTGTCCATATTGTGATTATAGTAGTGATTCAGAAATGAGAATACAAGCACATGTTTTAGCACAGCATAGTAATAATAGCAGTAATAATAGTAGTGCTTCCGCGGACCAAATATTCCAATGTCCCCTCTGTCAGGACTCATTCAAAGAACGTTCGAGTCTAGAACGGCACGTCATGCAAATACATTCAGTTAATAGTGAAGGATTACAAAGATTATTAATGTTAGTTGATCAAAGTCATTGGCTTAATCAAGCATCAAGAACATCGACGCCAAATAATTCCACGAATCATCTACAGACACCGCCTAATCAAACGGTGTCACCTACCTCTGTGTCTTCCAAAGATTCGAATAAATTAGAAAAAAGTGACAATGCCAGTAACACAGAGGCCGATAGAGAATTAATGATGTCACCGGCTAGTGAAGATAATAATGAATTAGAATCTGAACGATGTGGCACTTGTTTTAAAACATTTAAAAATATTGATGAATTATGTTTACATCAGAATGAAACCGGTCATTTAGAAATTAAACAAACACCGAGCGGACCGGGCTATATGTGTTGGAAGAAAGGTTGTAATCAATTTTTTTCAACTGCAAATACATTACAAATGCATTTTAAAGAGGTGCATGCGAAAAATTCAATTGCAAATATGTCAGTATCGGAGAAGCACGTTTATAAATATAGATGCAACCAATGTTCATTAGCTTTTAAAACATTAGAAAAATTACAATTACATTCACAATATCATATGATTAGGGATGCGACGAAATGTGTATTATGTGGTCGAAGTTTTCGATCATTGGTGGCACTCCATAAACATGTAGAAAGTGTCCATTCTGAATTGACTGATGAAGAATTGAACGCTTATAAACAGAGTTTGATGAATAACCCATTGTTGTTGGCCGGTTTGCAAGGTCAAGTTTTGGATAGTTCAACTAATGAAATTTTAAAAAAAGAATCATTAGCAACGGATGATATTATTGAAACAACTGAATGTGATGATAGTAAAGAAATAAATACCAGCCATGATGATAGTAATCAAAATGATGGTGAAAATTCCGATGATAGTATAATTTATAAAGATCAACAATTTTTAGAAGATTATTTAAATAGTCAAGCAATAGCTGAAGATAGTTACAATGATCCAAATCGAAAATATAAATGCCATCGGTGTAAAGTCGCATTTACAAGACAAAGTTATTTGACTGCACATAATAAAACACTTTTACATAGAAAAGGTGAAAAACTCAGTTACCCAATGGAAAAATATTTAGATCCGAATAGACCGTACAAATGTGATGTTTGTAAAGAAAGTTTTACACAAAAAAATATTTTACTAGTCCATTACAATTCAGTTAGTCATTTACATAAATTGAAAAGAGCCATGCAAGAACAACAACAACAAAATAATAATAATAATAATAATCCAGCCGTCTCACCAATTATTGGAAGTAATCAACCACAAAATTTAACATTAACACCAAAAAGTACATCATCGGAAGAAGATGACAAGAAACGTTATCGTTGTAATATTTGTAAAGTTGCATATACACAAGGCAGTACTTTAGATATTCATATGAGAAGTGTATTACATCAAACACGGGCTAGTAAATTGCAAGATTTAGCATTAGCTGGCCAGATTGACCTTTCTAAACCATTAATTGAACAGCCTGAAGCCGTGCAGTCTCCGAAACAATCGAGTCCTACACCAGGTAGTGGTGGTTGTAGTGGGGACAAGACGTCTCCCACCCCTCCATCACCCGGCTTGGGTACAGGTAGCAACCAAGGGATGATGAGCTGTCCCAAATGCGGTGCCCTTTTTAGTTCGCAAGATCAGTTGAGTGCACACCAGCAACTGTATTGTATGTTTGCCGCACCGATGGCCATCTTCCAAGCGGCCCAAGAACCAGGCCAGGCGAAGAGTCCACCACCTGGTGAACAAGATGATGCTGTTGTTCGATTGAATTTACCAAAAAAGACCGGTTCACATATGTACAAACATTTATTGGAAAGTTTTGGTTTCGATTTAGTAATGCAATATAATGAGAGTCATCAACGACGTCAACGGCAACGTGAAGTTGAAGAAAAGGCACGATTGCAAGCCAATACATCACCAACACCACCTCAACAACCGATAACGATAACTGAGCAGCCCGAGTCCAAAGCTGAGGATGACATAATAGACAACATCCTGCCTGAAGTAAGTAAATCCACGTGCCAACATTGCAATAAAGAGTTCTCTAGTGTGTGGGTGTTAAAATCTCACTGTGAAGAAGTACATAAAGATTTAGTGCCACTAGAATTCTTAGAAAAGTATGCTCAACAGTTCAAAAACGAATACGAAAAGAAAACGGTGGTCGTGACGGCGGCAACATCATCAACAATAAACACCAATCCAAGAGTTACGACGCCGGGTGTACCGGCTACTACAACATCAGCAAGTCCTGGTGCCGACACAACGCCAGAAAAAGAAGATGAATCTAAAGAGACATTACATGTAAAACTCAATCTACAAACACCACCAGAAGCTACATCAACTGCACCATCAACACCAACATCATCAACAACACCAGCCAGTAGTACAGACTCATTACCAGCAAATATACAAGCAATGATTGCTCAAAGTATGAGTCAAAATCCAATGGCATTAGCACAACAAATGTCTGAAATGCAAGCTGCATTAAATGTAATGCAATTACAACAACTCAATTTCAATCCAATGATGCAAATGATGGGCATGGGACTACCACTTGGACTTAATGCTTTAGCTGCTATGAATCTACAACCACCGCTTGTTCCATTAATGATGCCACCACCACCATATGATCCAATATCACAATTCGGTCCACAAGATCAACAAGCTATAATGGCCAAACAACAAGCCATGATACAACAACAACAACAACAAGCAGTGAGTACCATTTTTTATTCAATTATACATATATGTTATTATATACATGCATATTTTCAATTTATACAGTACATTCCACAAAAAAGTATTGGTAATTAAAAATTACTGTAGATATATTCATAAATACCTACAAATTTTTAATTTTATAAATAAATTCAATTGATACTTTTTTGTGGGATCTTGTGTATATATTTCATAAAATGTTATTATCTATACATCCTATCTATTAAAAAAATGGGTATTTATTTTTTTAATTGAGCGTTATAAGTAGAAAATTAAAAATCCATTTCGTTGATTAGTAAGATTTAGTGAAGCTGTTTCTTTCTTTCTTTCTACAACTATATTTTAATTGCGCCCAGATAATTAAAGAGACAGACTCTAGTCACATGATAGTAATTATCATGTATGATTGTGTTAATGATCAGTTACATCTTCAAAGTTTTTAGTACCTTGAGAATTTTCTGTTGGACATTTTCAAATTACACACATCGAGAACAATAATTATACATTCTTGTATCTGACAATTATTAGAGTTGGTTTCGATCCGACTGTTGATTATTTTAATTGCTGTTTGTACGATGTAGCCTTGCATTGTGATAATTATCGTAATTGATTTATTGCCAATTTGTTACAATTTATTAAGGTTGGTATACATGTATTCACGGATCGAGTATTGAGAACATATAAATCTATATAATATCGACAGTAAAGTAATGTATGGAGTTTTATCCATTTTGCAATATTTTTGTTTTGTTATTTTGTTGTACAGGCCGTGAATGCTGCTGCGAATCAGAAACGCGCCAGAACTCGAATCACTGATGATCAACTGAAAATCCTACGTGCCCATTTCGATATAAACAACTCACCGTCAGAAGAACAGATTCATGAAATGGCATCACAAAGTGGTCTTCCACCTAAAGTTATAAAGCATTGGTTCAGAAATACTTTATTCAAAGAAAGACAACGAAACAAAGACAGTCCATACAATTTCAATAATCCGCCTTCAACTACGCTTAATTTAGAAGAGTACGAAAAAACCGGTGAAGCTAAAGTTATGCCATTGAATAGCTCAGGTAGCAGTACAGAAGACAATGCTAAACAATTGAAAAGTTCTACACCACCTATCCCTACTGAAATTAAAACAGAAATGAAAGAAGAACCAACCGATGAATCGACAAAATATGATGATAAAACATCATCAATTGAATATAATGATGAGAAACCAAATATATTCAATTTACAAGCTAATTTACAACCACCACAAAGTCCAGTGACATCAGTGGCCAGTTCTGATAATATTAATATGTCGCAAGTTTCTACCCCTAGTACCACCCCAACTAGTCTCACACTCACATCCATTATAGCATCCCAACTTGGTGATACATTAACAACAAGTTCACCTGCTTTAAACATGTCAACATCATCAAGTCATCATGGATTGACCAGTCCAATGCTACCACCACCAAAATTAAATCAACAAAATTTCCCAAATCCTAATAATTTACAAGCAATGCTACCATTAACACCGAATCGTTGCCTCAGTCCAAATCGTGATTATAGTAATCCACCATCGAATCAATCAAGCTCTTGTGGATCAACTGGAAAACGTGCGAATCGTACCCGATTTACGGATTATCAAATTAAAGTTTTACAAGAATTTTTTGAAAACAATGCATATCCCAAAGATGATGATCTTGAATATTTATCAAAATTGTTAAATTTAAGTCCACGAGTGATTGTTGTCTGGTTTCAGAATGCTCGTCAGAAAGCTAGAAAAGTTTATGAAAATCAACCCGCTGTTGAACCAGCACCTGGAATTGCCGATGAAACAGGTGCTAATCGTTTTCAAAGAACACCAGGTCTTAATTATCAATGTAAAAAGTGTTTATTGGTTTTCCAAAGATATTATGAATTGATTCGTCACCAAAAAACACACTGTTTTAAAGAAGAAGATGCGAAACGTTCTGCTCAAGCACAAGCAGCAGCTGCACAAATTGCCGCTGTGCTTAGTTCTGAAGATTCCAATTCAAGTACTACAGTTGAACAAGCACAACAACAGCAACAACAACAGCCATCGCAGCAACAACAACAACAAACACAACAGCCACCACAACAACAGCAGCAGCAGCAACAACAACAGCAACAACCACCACAACAATCACCACAACAGCAACTGCAACAACAACAACAGCCTCAACAACATCAAATTCAACAACCTCTTCAGCAACCACAACAACAACAACAACAAACACAAAACAATATCCAACTTAGTCCACAGTTACAAAATCCAGTTCAAAGTCCTGTACAACCAAATCCATCAACTACTCCAACACCTACCAGTTGTAACTATCCAACATCACCATCATCAACTGATAATAAAGAGGGTAGTTTTCAATGTGATAAATGCAATTTAGTATTTCCAAGATTTGATTTATGGAGAGAACATCAATTAGTCCATATCATGAACCCGAATTTATTTCCAACTTATCCACCAGACTCACCCTTTGGTATTTTACAACAACACGCACAACTTCAACAATTAAATGCCAATCTTGGCGATGTAGCAAAGAATCCAACACAAAATCTACAACATCCTTTAATGAATATGTTGAATAATGTTGCCAATCAAAAACGAAAATTAGATGAATTCGATAATGAAAGTGATACATCTGACCAACCGAAAGATAAACGATTAAGAACAACAATTCTACCGGAACAACTTGATTATCTCTATCAAAAATATCAAATTGAAAGTAATCCATCAAGAAAGATGTTGGAGAATATTGCGAGAGAAGTTGGTTTAAAAAAACGTGTTGTACAAGTTTGGTTTCAAAATACACGTGCTAGAGAACGTAAAGGCCAATTTAGAGCACATGCTCAAGTGATTAATAAACGTTGTCCATTCTGTCCTGCATTATTCAAAGTTAAATCAGCATTAGAATCGCATTTGACTACAAAACATGCTGCTCGTGGTGAAGTTAATATTGATGCATTGCCAGATGAAGAGGTCAGTCTTGAATCATCACCAAGTTTAAGTTCAGGTGGTGATAATAAATTTCAACAAAATCCAAATATGATGCCACCGTTATTTCCCGCATTACATCCAGATATGGAGAATTCCATCAAGAAATATTATGAAGAGAGCATGAAAAGATATATTAGTGAATTACAAGCGCACGCTTCATCATCTAATGGTGATAAGAGTGAAATTAAAAGTGGTAAAGAAGAAGGTGAAATACCTTTAGATTTATCAAAACCAGTTGATTTATCAAGACCAATGAAAGTTTCAATGGATCATGAACGAAATATTTGCGATCCTGGTCCATTGACTGATTTAAGTGAACGATCTTTGTGCGATGAACGCAGTGATTCAATGTCGGAAACAACAGAATTTTTTGATGATGAAAGTAATCCAACATCACCAGCTAGTAGTACACAAAGTAATACACAACGTCTATCAAACAATAATAATAATAACAATAATAATAGTAGTGGTGGTTCTGGTAGTGGTACAAAACGATTTCGAACTCAAATGTCTTCAATACAAGTCAAAGTAATGAAGTCACTATTTAATGATTATAAAACACCAACAATGGCCGAATGTGAAATGTTGGGTCGTGAAATTGGTCTACCGAAGCGTGTTGTACAAGTTTGGTTTCAAAATGCACGTGCTAAAGAGAAAAAAAGTAAAATTGCCCTGCAAAAAGTCCTAGTCGGTGGTGGTAGTGGTACAACAGAAAATGATACACCCGTCCTACCTGATGATTGTAAATATTGCAATTTCAAATATTCACATAAATATTCAATACAAGATCATATATTTACGAAAAATCATATAGCCAATGTGAGACTACATTTAGAAAGTTCTAGTAAAGAAAATAATGAAAATGAATTTACTGTACCACCTCTACCAGGGGCATCGGTTAATGCTGATTCAACAACAAATCCACAACAAAATTTAAACAATAATTCCCATCTACAATTGTTACAAATGGCTGGTATGCAAATGATAAATGCTGCAGTTAAAGGTGTCAACAGTAATAGTAGTAATAACAACAACAGTAGTGAAAATAATGGTGGAAGTGGTGGTGGTGGCGGTGGCGTCGGTGGCGGTTCCAATAATAATAGTGGTGAACAAGATGAGCATTCAGAGAATTTATTCCAACAACTTTATGCACTGGGAAATAACGCCAACTATGGGGTTCAAAGTCAATTTATGCACCATTCTATGTTTGCTACTAATGGTGAGTCGAAATTTACAATTCGTTATTTTATTACAATAGAAAAAGTTAAAGATTGTTATATTTAGTTGCTCTTTAACTTTTTCTTGTTTTATCTATTTACACATCTTATTTTCGTTTTATTTACTATACTAATACAGTTTAATATAAATATCGAAGAATAATTGCAAGTCGTTCGTTGAGTGGGTAGGGATCGGGTGTCTATGAATTGTTTTGTCGGAAAATGAGAAATATGGTTAAATATTTCAGGTTTCCCCCTGTGTTTTTCACATATGAATTCGTAATGTGGCCAAGGCATAGACCTATAGGGACTTTCTCGTATGCGTCTTGTCAATAATATATGACGCACGTACGTCTAGGCGCCATACTACTAGAGAAACAAAACAGTATATCCCTATATATATATATAATTTTCCAACTCTCTTTCATCATAAGATAAGCTCTTTGGTGACTAGATGCCATTTGTCATTGTTCTCCGGTAACGATTTTAATTAGATATAGACTATTGTTCGGTATGTTAATTATTATACGCATCGTGTTACCAATACGTCGTAAATTTTATATATAAAAAGGCCACCAGTTTTTTCTTCTTCTACTTCTTATTTATTTATTTATTTATTTCGTTACAACTCCTATATGGGATTGTATTTTGTATTTTTATTGTTATTACTATTATTATTTCTTTCAACAATCAATAGATTGTTGCCACTGTTTAGTTTCGGTTCAGATATATGCTTGTCTGGGATTCTATAGATGGTAAATCTGAACGGTAAGAGATTGATGTAAAAAAAAAAAAAATTACATACGTCTTCTATATAACAACGTATTGCAGTTTATATATTTGTATGTATGTATGTATTTATGTTTGTATATAAGTATGTATCGTGTGTATTGAAAGCAAGAGTAAAAGGAGTACGCCTATATGATATTTCTGTTTGTACAAAAAGAGACGTGAGGATTATGGGCGGAGTTTAGAGATTCATTCTACTTTTATAATAAAACAAACAAGTAGGTTCGTTTCTATAGCTACCACATTACGCTTCACCATTGGCCGATGCTTGTCTTACACTCAATGTACCGGTCGATTATAAAGTTCGTCGCGCTTTTTATATGTCCAATACTCTCATTCCAGTTTTCAATTTGTTTTATTCCATTTACCATCTCTCTATACATTATACATAACATTGTATCTATATATGTTATGTATGTATCTTTGCTTATGTACGTATACTTGTTTAGTACACGATACGTTTACAATCAGTCGAAGAGACACAAGTATGTAGCATCGAACACATGACCATCTGTATCATTTTCATTAAGCAAACCGGGTCGGTTCAGGTAAATTTCCAAGTTTCCAATGTCAATGCCTTTTGTTTGTCGATAATCCCTATAGGGTGCCCACCAGGTGTTGCGGATGGCAAATAACTCATAACTCACACTCACTCACTCACTCATACGCTCACATATACACAGACACACCACACATACATATATACATATAATGTGTCTTCTTGGCCCTTTTTTCCTCTCTACCTGAGATTGCTTATCATTAAAAGGACCAATAATACAAAAACAGATGGTTTGTTTGACGCGAGTCCGTTCAAAATACACATTTTTCCTTTCAACACAACAAAAACAACAAATTCCAACGAAATCAATCATAATACATATTATCCACAACTAAATATAGTAAATAACAGTGCATAGGTCACACAATTCTGTTATAATTTAAAAGATTCAATACAAAACAGGATGCAAATATATCGAACAGATATGGAAAAGGAGACAAAGAAGGAAAGAACACAATCAGCGTGAATTAAACGCAAACTTGACCATAAATTACAGTATAGTTATTTAAGTGAGAGAAGCTCAGATTGTGTTATGTGTGTATGTTTGTATGTGAATGTGCAGGCCAGACAAGTCAAGGAAAGGTGTCGCATACGAGTTTAATAGCTCGCAGGTGTTTAATATGGGTGTTCAACCGTAAAAACTCATAATACATTAAACCAACGCGTTACTTGCAATGTTATTATAAATAATAACTTTAAAGCTTGTTTTAATGGCGAGTAATGGCCGTAGATGCAACTATATCACAATTCTTGCAAATGGGCCATGTTTGTTGAATTTTCCAAAATCTAACAAGGTTATCTATTAGGCAAATAATGCACAGATTTCGTCTCACACAAATACAACAAAACAATATTAATTTAAATATATTTAAATGTGATGCTGACAAATATTCTTTTGTTTGTTTGAAAATAACCAAATGAATAGTCTTGGAATTGCTAATTATTTAAAAATGGCCGACTGTTCATATACATATCGAATTTTGCTTTAAAAATCTGTCATTCTACATCAAAGATAGTACCTATACCGACCTATTATAAATACAACTGCGATAAAGTAAACAGTACCAAAAAAAAGAGAACTACAACAATAATAGAAAGGAATGGTCTCGTTAATTCGAGCCCATTTCAAGTAAATTTTAAGAATGTTCAATGGCCATCAACTAGAAAGCAAGTCTGCCATGGTTGCTGTGGGTGAATTTTAATCTTGAATCGTCTATATTTCGATTGTAATGTTATTGATGACTGACAGTTTGCATCAAGATAGACATTTACTGTTGACGAATTTAAATCTTTTGTTATTTTGGTTTCTTTCTTTTTTTGGATTGACTTTTTTTTCTTGATTCGTGACTGTCTCTCTACAAATTCGAATTCTCTTTCTATTTAATGTCTAGTACTACCTACCCTAAAAATGCATTCACTTTTATTACACCATGTCTGACCTGACATTGTCCCGTTCTCCCTTGTGTGAGACGAATTCTTATCTTGTATATACGATTGCAGCTCGGAAACAACGCGAATATTAACAATTCATATCATTTACCGCGACGTGCTGTACAGTAGAAAACAACAAGGGACATGCGAAAATACTCATAAATAACAAATCTTCTACGGCAGGCGTTGCCTCCTCTGCACACATACAAACAAACAAACACACACACTTTCAAAACAGAAGAAATGGAGAAGGAAATGAATGTATAGAGGCTACGGAGGTGGACGTTTCTAGGTGGTTCCCTAATTATTCTTGTTCTGTGTCTATACTATACATACATATAGTTGCTCCAATCCAGTTGGATGCCACGACGGCTAATTGGCGGATGTTCTACGTGTACATTGGAGGCGGCGTCGATTAAAGCCTGCGCTATACAAACCAACCCCGGACTTTACAGCGGCCGTCCACGCTGCCTCCAAACTCTCTCATTATTTATTTAATGTTAAATATTGACCAAATAATAATAATAATAATTCACACAAATTATTCAATTAACATTCAACAACAATGTATAAAGAGATAGATTTTGTCACACATCACTATTGTTGTATGTATTTATCTATTAAAACTTAATTACATAATACAACTTGATTAGTTAATTGTTGATGAGACCTTGGTAACTTATTAAAACCTCATCAACGTGTTATTTGAATATTTTTGCACAATAGCCTTCACACAGTCATATTGTCATATTAGTAAATTCAACTATTATTTTTTTTTTTTGTAATTGAGTTTTTAAGGAATAGCAAGAATTGAAAGTGGGGAATTTCTTTAACAAAATGAAAACGGGAAAGTATTCGCGTATCATGTCCAGCAAAAGTGATGTAACGGCACATTCTCAACATCTTTCTTGGCAATAAACTTTACCAACGGATAAAGAATGCCAAATATCCCTGGAATCACCATCAAGCATACCCAAACAGAATTATGACTTGTTATACGGCCCTTCGATCATATACGAGTCGTTATCTTGCACCTAATGATATCATTTAGCAAAATTACGGTTTTTCAATGGTCTCAAAATGTCATCCAGAAATAAAATCAAGAATCTTAAACTTAATATTCTTTTCCCCCTTTCCCCATCATAGATAATAATAAAATGACGTTGGTGTTGTTTGGTTGCTTGGTATCTAGCCCCTATTTTTTCTCGATTTCCTCTACTTCTTTTTTTTTCCTCGTCGTCGATGTTCGTTGATAATTATATTGATTCGAACTGGCACAGTTTGTGGAGCGACATTTCGGCTATTTAGAAAGACAGTCATTGGAGGAGGCAGCGTATAAATTCGATTTATTTTAGAGACAATTTAAACGATTTAAAGAAATGGCATTATTTAAACGGGGGTGGCGGTCGTATAGCAATAGTATACTTCAAGTCGACCAGATGTATTTTATCTTATGTTGTAACATATAGAATCTATTCAAAATGGATATGGCCAACTTTGTACGCTAACTTATCTACGTCCAAGCAAATTGGAATATTTTAAATTCGTGTTCTATCTCCCTAGGGCGTCGATGACTTTAGGGTTCAACTGAGACGACACAACCAAATTTAAATACTTTATATGATTCGATATTGGCTATTTGCTTCCGTAAATCGTATATGTATGCGTATTTAGATTTGATAAGAGGGTGGCAACAAGACTTGAACAAAATTTATTGGATTATTTAAATATCTGTACATATAAATAGATATTATAATAGTAATAACAATGAAAATATTTAGGGGCTGATTGAGGGTGGAAGATAAAAACAAAATAACTTGTGTTAATCAATCAATATCTCCAATAACATTGACTTGCCCACGGCTTCTTATGTAGCAACCAAGTCCTGTTTAACTAACCGAATGATTTAATCACCATCAAAGCGGAAATTCTGTCTTAACAATTTAGCTACTGAATTAAAAACACTAACCAGACTGGTATTCGAAAATTTCCACAACAGAAAAGGGTTACTAATACATTTCTTTTTGTTTATCAATATTGCCTTTTTTTATATCCTTATTCAGCTTTCACACTTTTCAGGAAAGTTCATGCCACAAGTTATTAAAAGCACGAACGAAAACAAATCTCCAAACTGTATTTAAGCTATTTCAATTCAAGGAAAATAAGTAGACGAACGGTTGGAGCAGTTAATATCGCGAATATTAAAATTTTAACGTCATCGCCGTCCTTATATTATATACCTACGTTTTTTGTGTATAGTCTATATGTATATGTGTGTGCCTGTGTGTGTGTGTACGAGTGGGTGAAAGACGGCGGGACGCGAATTTCGCTCCAACTTTCCAACTCACTCCAGGAGCTTCTCATATGTCAATGTATATAAACCCGGATCAGAATATCAACGGAGCGGAACACAGCAAAAGGCGTAGTTATCGTTAGTGCATATATGGTTGTTTGTCGAAAACTCCCGCATCGGATAAAAAGAAGCTGAAATTCATTACATGCTTGGCTTCATAGGGAGATTGTATTTTTTTCATTTTCAAGTATTTTCCATGAACGCCCCCGGGGCTGGCTCTGCTTAGATTACCAAAGCGGTTGAAGACGAGGCGCGTTTGAATTCCGCAAACGCTTCTTTTATGTATATGGCAATTTCTTTTTCTAACTTACCAAAGTTGTTAACGGCATGTCAAACATTTGAAAATAAAACTTTTCCATACTTGTATTTTAACTTTTTGTAATAAAATTAGTTTTACGATCCTGTGATTGCCGTTAACTGACATTTCTTAAATTTTGTTGACTTGTTGACAACAGAAGCAATTCGTCAATTGTATGAGCAATTTCAAAATTTTACAATATGTTGTAAAATGTTAAAATTCTAGGAAAATTTTACTCAATATCAAAGTGACCGACAAAATTTCCGTTTTCGTGTCCAGTTTGTAAATTGTCAATTACAACTTTGTGACATAGACATTGGAAATGTGCTTTTTTGATTGTCAAACAATACCCAATAAACCATTGTTATTTGAGACCGTTTCAAAATGGCAAATGTTTCAAAAACTTGGGGTAGGTTTATCAGCAAATAAACGAAAAAGTTTCTTTTATTATTATTTTTATTATTATATGGTTCAACCGAGAGCCCCTCTTAATTTAAAAAACGACCCTTTTCTTTTTAAATAAATAACGGCCGATTATTGACAATTCTAAAATTAATGTCATCGATAAATCTTCAATTTAAAAAAAAAAATAGTACAACTGATTCATTTTGCTTCCCACATATTTGAAAATACTCCCATTTAAAGTATGATCAAAGTTCGATCGAGAGTAAAGGGAATCTCGGCGTTAATTCACAATAAAATACATTTTTAGATCATTAATCATTTATAATACAATACATAGTTAGGGGATTTTTGCATGGAAAAATATGTTTTTTTCCTCTCTGTCTCTCTCTAGTGATATGGACAAAGAATTTAATGGGCGATGCAAACGTCGTGGACAAAAGGTGTAGCTTAGAATAACATCTCCCTCGTAATTTCATAGGGTCCTTATTATGTCTTCGCCGTTTCTGTCTTATTACTAGGTACTATTCACCACTACTATTTATCGATCTGGTCGTCAAGCTATAATAAATTGATGAATTGTTTCGTTCCATCGACGTCATAATTCCCTAAACATAATTTTTTCAAGACCTCATTCTATACAGAATATTTCAACTTGATATTGTTTTCAAAATAATTAAAATCTTTTTGCTTCAGATTCTTTTTGTTTTGTTTGAAATTTATGAAAATACACCAACAATATTGTAACGAACAATGTTTTTTGTTTGAATGTTGCGATCGCATTCCAACATCTACCTGAGCACCCACAATACACCCGGTAACAAAAGATATGAAATCCGTCTTTTGTCCAGTTACCTGGCAACGGAATCCAATATTGTCCTGAAAGATCAACAGGAACCTATTAAAAAATCGTCGTCACTCTTACCAAAACTGTTTTTCTTTCACTTTTATCCTATAGCTATTATTTCTGATCAGGGCCAGTTATGGATTTGGTTTTTGTGTTGGATATTTGAACTACACCGTCAATGGAACGAACCCGTCCGCTTGTCCTCTAATAATCTAACAAGCCAAAAAATAAACAAGAACAAAATTCGTCGCAAACTTCTCTTTAATCGGTCTTGTTTTATGCTAATGAAGATCAACTGGACCGACTATTTATCAATTTTTTTTTGTTTGTTCTTATACCGATTGTATCAAAAGATAACCAGAGATATGCTAATATAGTAGAATAGTGGCAGTTATTAAACAAATCCTTAAAGTTCACCATTGAATGTATAGGAAAAAACAAGAGAGAAAATAAAGCAAAGCAATATTTGAGGGTGTAAAGCCGTTGAGACATTCATTGGAACGGGAAGCTCATTTGAATATAAAGAAATGCAGTCCATTCCGTTTAAAAATCTTAAATCTCTAACATAGTATAAAAAATAGTGGAACCCTGAATTGAAAAGGACCGAATGTGAAAAGTTGAAATTTATAGCTACAGAACAATGATACTAGTTTTTATAGACTTAAATTATTGGTTAAGTTTGGTCATTTAAACCGTTGTACTGTGTTGTTAACTATTTCTCTACATTTTAAAAGTATTATTATGTGTTGGCTTTACTACTGTAATAAGAATTGTATTACTATCTGTTTTTTCTAACAATCTCTCTTTCTTTTAAAAAAAATTGTCTACTTATTTTCAGTCGTTTTTTGGTTTTATTTTAAACAAAAATTTCTAAATAATGCCACCCAGTTGTGTGATTCAAGAAATTGTACACTTTCATTCACAGCTTTTGTTGGACGTTTTTCTCTTCGCCCTTCTTCTCATGCACTATTTTTCTTATAAATTTTTACCTGAGTCGGCGTTACAAATTAGTTAAGGTCGACTAAGAACACCCTCTGCAACACTGCCTAAACAAATACTCCACATCCGGCAGATTTTTCGTTATATACCTTGTCAGAATTTCAATAAATTGCATTGATAAATTGTTATCAACACCTTATCCAATAGAAGCGAAAAATATTACTCTAATATTTCCTGTAGGCATTTATTATTACATGTGTTTGTTTAATTCACTTTAAATTGAGGTTTTTTTTCCTATAGTATAGTAGCGATAGTAGTGGTGGTAGTAGTTGTAGTGGTAGCAAAGAAGCAATGGGGGCTTCTTTTTATATATTATCTTTTGTCAAGATTTATGACAATCGAAGAAATCGGGTTTATAATGGCGTGTGATGTTCGTAGACAATAGACAATAAAAAATAAATTATAACCAAACCTTTAAGAGTACCTTACGTTTATTTAATACTAGTTAATCATGCAATATTTAAATATAAAATGCCCTGTACACGGTGGTACAGTCGAACATGTTTTAAATAAACTGAGCCCTAGAAGAATAAACCCCCAATAACTGATTGAGTACAATTCTTTTATCAGTTGGTAGAAATTCTCAAGATAAGGGGAATGGGCAAAAAATAGAAAACAAAGATTAGTGACATGCTACATCATACTAAACAATGAAATACATTATTTTGATTTTGTTGTTGTTTTTTTTTTTTGATTTTTAATTTTTAAGCATGTTGGTTGTTATATTAATATATTGAATTTGTTATATATATAAATATTTATAAAACATTTTTGATTTTCTTATAGACCCTGACGTGCTTAAAATTCAAATTTTTTTATTAATTTTTTTTTTGTAAAGAATTTCTTACTATTATTTTTGTTTTTTCAATATTTCAGCATACGATCCATCTCAATGCGACTATGGACCGATACTGGCCTCAATGGCAAAGGTCAGTAATAAATTTTATTTAAATTAATTTAAGCACGCAGGGCCAAACTTGTTATAAATAATATAATTTCACCCTTTAGCTTTAAAATTTAATTGTCAAAAAAAAAATATCAATTTATTTATAACAAGTCATAACCCAATAAGTTTCTAACACATCAAACACAACCATTAAACTAAAAGCAAAAATAAAAGGGGATGGTTTTTAATGTATTCTGTATCATCTCTTGTACATATTTAATTTCCTTATATCGTATAAGGCACAACAAAACAACAATGTTGACTATATGCATGGTAGAGAGGAATATGTGAAAACGAAATTAGCAATGTCTGTTTGTCTCTCCCTTGACTATAAGGAAATTGCCAAGTTTGTCTTGGGGTTGATACACATCACCTTCTTTCTACTTTGTTCCCCACAATCATTCAACCGACGATCCGATCAATATTTTAAACCCGCGGTTTCGTTTCAAGAAAACTAGGGGTGTTTCATTCGCGTGACTCATTTTTTTTTCTCGTTCCTCTCATCCTTCTATCCCTTTAATAAGGGGCGGGCCGGAATAACTGCACATAAAAAATGCAACCCCTGAACCACCACCACCACCACCACCATCACTACGACCGTCACCGTCATACATTTAATAATAGTACTCGGCTGTCATGGAAATACGACGCACTCCTTCTTCCAACACACAATCGATACCAATGAATTAATCTTGTGGAAAGTGTTTTCTAATTGAAATCATTTAGAAATTCAGTCAGGTTTTAATTAATGTTTTAACGTAAAACAGATGAGGGGATAATTTGTCGTGGGAATATCGTGTTTTCCATTTTAATTCTCTATCTTTGTCTTGCTTGTTTCGTTGTCGGAAAATCTGAGAGATTGTTGGCGTTTATAAATTGGTTTTAATTAGCTGTGCCGAGGGCGGCTTTATAACTAATTGTGGAATTAACATTCATCTACCCTTTAACTGCCACTTGTTGCTAATAGAAGGGTTCACTTAGTGGTTGTTTGCACCCTAATTAGCAAGTGTCGTATTGTTTGAATAGCTTAACAGATTTGCTTTAAAGTAGATAGATTCGTGAATAATCACAGCATACAACTTATTATTATTATTTTTCTTAATTAATATTATTGTTGTTTGATGCGTAATCATTTTAAGAGGGAAGCAATTTTATCGACACAACAAACATTTGTGTAGAGTAATCTTTCTAAATTGGCTATCTGTCATTGTCATCATGTTAATTCAGGGATGTCTTAAAACAAAACCTCAATTAATATTGACATGTAAACCACACAATATTATAAGCGACAGATTACAAAAACGCCTACACAACATCAACAATTACTAGTGTAAATTGTTTATGTAATTATTTTAAGTACTGTATCCCTATTAAAACACTAATTACAATTTGTTAAGAACGGGTTCACACTATAATTATTCTCAACGTCATATCCGCCCTGTTCTTCCTGTTTTTTTTTTCAATTTGAACTGATTTTCTAACATTTTTTAACTTTCAATTAGAGGAACCATTTCAATATAGTCCAATATTTCCAAATTTATTTATAAATAATAAATTAAACGATGTTTTTTAATATAAGAGCTAGGTATTATTATGGGAAGTTTTTTAAAGATTTTTTTTTAATAAAGGTTTCTACTCGTTGTGTAGTAGATTTTTCCTCCCCTTCTATATTCAACAACATCACCCGAAAACGAAGAAGATATTTTATAATTCAGAAAAACTCCACCGGCGCGTCGGAAACAAAAATCCATATCTTACCCCTAAAGCAACTCTCCCTTCTCTCTAGTATACGTTATTATAACTCGCGGAGCGAAAAAGTAAATTTTAAGAAACCCTCGCCCTAGTTTTATAGTCGACCAATTCGTTATTCATAACAAATTCAATACGTACTTTCTATTAACATTATGTATGTACTGATGCAATTAAATAGGCAATTTATTTTTTATGTGATTCTTGGATTTTTTTTTAATCAAACCACGAATGTAATTAAAAATAAAATTAACTGTTCCATTATAGTTTTTGCGACGATATTCTCGTTTTATTTGTTATTTTTTTTTCTTAAATTGAAAATTAATAATAATAATAATGGAATATAGACAGGAAGCGGTTGTAGATATGGGTATTTGTTAAATTCGATGGACTCCATTTACATACAGATAAATATTTAGATAGCGTTAGATCTACTTGATACGCAATTAGTCGTGTAATTTATGCATGGATATATTGTGTGTTGTTTGCCAAGTCATTGATCCGAAAACTCTTCTGTTCGATTCGAAATAAATGTTTGCTGTGATTGAGTGGGCCGCGTTTTAACTACATTTTAATCAGACTCAATCTAAGACACAACTGTGATACAAATTTATACAAGACTATGTTACATTGGGCTTGCCTCAATTCCAAACAACCAACAAGTTATTGTCAATGATCGATACATAATCTTTACTATATCAACTTGATTGTCTGTTTGTACTGAATGGTTCGTTTTAATGTATTGACAAGTATGTTATCTCTTATATACGATTCTAATGGCGTTCTTTATTTATTTGGGTACGCGTGGAGCATTTTTAATGGAAACTCTATAAAGGACATTACTATTTTCTAATCAAATGTATTTCGCACAAATGAAAAAAAATTATTATACCTATACATGTATTGTTTAATTTGGAATATTTTGTTGTTACAGGCGGAGCCGGAGGATTGCTTCTAGATACAGGAGCTGGCCCTTCATTTCTGCCATTGCCAAGTTCCGTTCTGGAGCAGGTGGCGGCCGGCAATGCAGAACCCGGTGTAACATCCTTAAAACTACCCGACAACCATCAAAAGCCAACTGATCAATCAATCCGCGAGACCGACATTGAAATCTGTTTTGTGTGTAAAAAGTGTCGTTTAGCCTTCCCTGGTGAATCAGCATTATTAATACATCAACGACAGTGTTATGGAGGTAATCAAGAGAATCGCGGAGCATTTCGTATAGTGCAAACCGGGTATGAGTGTAAAGCGTGCAATTTAGAACGTTTTAAATCATTAATAGAACTACGCCGACATTGTGAATCTGATACACATATGAAAAATACAAAAATAAGTTCATCACTGCCTCCACCATCAGAATCACCACTTAGTCACGAAATGGAAGATGTTGTTAATCAGATAACATTGTTGGCAGCCAGAGCTGCCCAAGAAGCAGTACCTGAAGGTGCCACACGTGTAATTGATTCAAATTCAAATAGTACGTTTTGTCAACCAGCTGAATCGAAACGGCGATTCCTATCACCGGCCGATGTGCCCCAACAATTGACTAGTGCCGGACATTGAGTCCGAAACGCGCCACCTCATCAACATCATCAATTTAATCTTTATTATTATCATCTTCCACCCGATCATGACAATTTGAATACACGACGATGACAATGTTGCTAGTGGCCGAGTTTCATTCATTTTTCTCCTTCTAGAAATTCGCCACAATTTATACAAACAAAACAGGAAAACTGTTGTAACAAAATAGGAACTCGACCTCAGTAAAAACGATCATTTACAAATAAATCTAAATAAAATAAAAAAATTAACAATAAAAATTCATTTCTCTTGAAAGCTAACAATGAAAATCAGAACGCCAACTATCAAAATTAACGTAATAAGCAATTTAAATTATAAATCAATAAGTAAATAAATGAGAAAATTAATAACTATATATTTACAGCATGATCTATATTTTTGAACGTTATCATGTTATGTTATGTTATGTTATTACTACTATTATTATTATTCTTCTTCTTCTTATTATTAAAATTATAATTGTAGATGTGTCAGTGTAGTTGTGTATATGTTGTATAGTCGAGTATAGGTCCGATGATTCCTATTGCAACGTATAGTTATTACGAGTTGTGCGCGATGGCGCGAGCGCGAGCTCCTAGCTCTGAGGTCACGTGCCTAAATAAGGTGCCGCGACGCGCGTCCACCTTTACGCCGTCGCGACGCTTAATTCAGGCACGCGTCCTCCATAGCAGGGCCAGAGTTCCTCATTCTTTCTGTGTATATCAAACAAATAATAACAAAAATTAAATATGAGTAAAGAAGCAAAAAAAAAATAATTATTAAATAATAATAATAATGTTTAGAAACTATATGCGACATAACAATGTTCCTATCGAGATGTAGATACTGCATGCGGCGCCCAGGAGGGTCCACGGGCTCCTGGTAGCCCAGTAAAACAAGTTCCTATAACGGCCACGTTTCGACAGTTCCTCAAAACGACTCGCAACGAACGTGGTCGCTCTTTTTTTTATTCATTATTATAATTATTAAAAAAAAAACGATAAATTATTACAAAAAAAAAGAATCTTTTATTATTATTATTATTGACACTAAATATTAAATAAAGTTGATAAAGCAAATGCTGTATTTATCAAATTATATGTATATGTAACTATATCAGCTGGTAAGAGAACACGGACTCCCGCTTTCATGGTCTCACCTATTTAATAATTATTATTATTATTATATAAAAAAAAATAAAATATGAAAATCCACCCTCGTGCCAGCAGTGAAATTGGTTCCTACTAATTACTAATAATCGATACGGTGTTTAAGTAATAAATTTAAGAATAATAAAAAAATAATAATAATAAAATAAAAATAGTTATTATGTTTTAAAAGTTGGTTTTCACCGGCATTGTACGTATATATAGTAGTAGATATATATTTAAAATTTTAAATATATTCTAGGTTACGTATCCAAAATAACTCAAAATTGGGAAATACTTCGGTATGACCTGCCTCGCATATAGTGAGTTTCTTTGGAACTAAGTGTGATTGTTGATATAGCGCGACGTCTCGGATCGTCGTGGCGCTCGATATCATTTCTGATGATGATAATAATAATAAATAACAAATAAATAAATAAAATCCTCCCCCCCACCCACAATTATTCTTGACCCACAAACACCTAATTTATTTACAAAATTAACTAAATAAGCGTTGACAAAAAATAAATAAATGGAACAAATTTGAATCAAGGGTCGCGACGAACTGCAGATTCGCAACTAGCAATGCTAAGTGAATGTGACACGTGGGTCCGCCCACACCGACGTATTACACGATTATTATTACTATTCATATTATTATTATTCTTATTATTATTATATGATTATTATTATTATCATTATTATTATTATTATTGCTATGTATAGAGCAGTCAGTGTGTAATAATTTATTGAGTATTTGTTTTGAGTACTGCTGGACTATGTCCACAAAATAAATAAATTAAAATAAAAAAACGTGGTTCCTAATAAATTTCATATCGCAATTGAGATGAAAAAAAAAAACACAGACTATTAAAAGAATTTTATACATAATTTTTCATCATTTCACACAAATAATTGTTCATACAACATTAAAAAAAAAAAATCTCAAAATTATTGGCTTAAATCTCCAATTCTCCTACTTATTGCTCTCTAAATTTGTGATTCCGGCATACTAATAATAAATAATCAACTCTCATACATAACGCTTCTAATTTTGGTAGTTTACAAAGATGCACACCTATCTTCTTGATTTCTATTTCTTTATTCTCTTGATTATAATTATTTCTGATGAACCACGACGACGATGGCAACAACAATAACAACAAACTAACACTGACCTGCTTCCTTGCATGGATCTCCCGATAAATTCACCACCTCCGAATTCCAACAGTTTATTTATTTTTGCAAAAATTTTATTTTATTTTAAATTCAGAATTTGTTTTACTGGTACTCCCTGTTCCACATGAAAATGCACGGCAATGTTCGTTTTTTTTTGTTTTTTTTTTATAATTTGTGTACATATTACAATATAGCTTTATTTGTAAGATTTTTTTCTGTGAGATATATGTGAAAATGCCCGCTTATTTTGGACCCTCTTTGTTTCTTTAAGTTTTGCTTGTTTGATTTATTTTTACGTTCTGCGTGCAGACATCTCGTCCTTGCCCAATAAAACGAAAATCTATCGACATTATATTGTTATAATGTTACATATATATTATATATATATTTTTTTGTATAGCCAGTACAATTTTTTGTGTATCATAAATTTGATAAGAGACATATCCGTCGGTTGCATCTTTGTAAATAATTAATTAAAAAAAAAAAAAATAATGGACTCGCACACACAGAGAGGTATTTTTAAGTTTAAATAGTGTTGTCGCCTGTATAAATTAATTTAAGTTTTAGCTAGATTTTTTTTTGGATTTTAGATTATTTTTCGGTTACGTTTCGCCACGTAAGACTTGACAAACAGTGATTTAGGTTAACTTTTACATTATTATAATTCTCATTGCATAGATAATTAATTTATTTCTCTCTTATTATTATTTTTTTGTGATGTATATATTTATAATTTAAGTTAATATTAAATTGTCGACTGCGTATGTGTGAGAGAATGAACGCTATTTATGTATTAAATAATCGTATTTTCATATTTTGTTTGGAAATGCGATTATTTTTGCTAAATATTGCCGCTACATCACCATTGTTTTCTTATAGTTCTTCTTTTTATTGACTTCAGGTTAATTTGTTCATATTGTTATTTAGAAACACTTGATTTTTTATACAGTTTCATATTGTGAGCTGACAAAATAATGTGGATTGTTTTTAGATTAAACGAAAATTAATTAAAATTGATTTATTCTCATTTTCTATACAAATAAAAAGATAAATAAAATAATTAATAAAAAAAAATTATAATATGGAGAAAACAACAATTTTACAATAAAAACGAAAATTCCGTTATTTTTTCAGACAAAACTGATGATGAATATTAATAATAATAATTACTAGGTAAATGTTTGTATCCTACGGCTTAAGCCGCTCTCAATTTGTGAGTGTATATGAAAGTCAAAATAAACTACATAGTTTATCATAAATTCCTTGTGTTTTATTCTCTTACTATAAAATAAGAATCATTAACACCGAAAAAAAAATAAACAGAAAAGAAAAATAAAACGAAACGAACGGGAAAAAATATCTGTTGGAATGTATAACAATGAACTTATCCTCCTATACAACACTAACACTGTACCAAGACTCTCTTGAGTTCATGTCGCAACAACAATCAGATCGAATTATAATGGTTAATGGTCACGGCTGCGGGCACAAATTATTTATTGTCTTAGTGATAATTAAGCCGCATTACACGTCGATATCCTGGCGTAGTCGACCGGTTTAATTACATGCTTCATAACTGCATTATTCTTACAAATAATAAAAGAGAGGAGAACAACGAGGAAGATGAATTGAAGCACAAAAAAAAGAAAAGAAAACGAAACGAAAGATAACCCACCATGATTGGATTAATTTGTAATTACGGATATTTGAAAATCTTGTCTTGATAAAGTTGGCGATTTACAATCCACTTTGACAGGATGTTGTTTTATTGTATGTGTAAGTTATTGTACATATCTGTGTGTGTGTGTGTTGAGTGATTTTTTCCCTTCTTCTTATTGTTATAAAAGATTCAAGCGTGATCTATGAAACGATTGATATTGTTGCTCGACTAACCGCTCCTTGTTATTAACTGTCTCTCTTATTGGCGAAATTGTATGTTATAAATATATCTATATGTATTTTATATTTATATATGTAATCTGTATTATGATGACTCCCACGTCCACCAACAATCTGAACAATTAACGTTCGTACAAATATTTGAAATATTATTATCACCGATGTAAATGAACTTGGTTGTCTGTAGGCAATAATTGGAAAGCGACTATTTATTATTCTTATAACCGTCGTCATGCCAGCCAGCCCATATGGTTAATTATTTTTACTAATAATTAAAACTGGGCGATAGATGGTGGATCGTTTCAATACAATACCGAAACACTGCCTAAGAAAATAATTTATCCGTTATTTGTTTACCGGCTAATTGATTACTGGTTAAAGTTTATGACCTGTCGGAGTATATTGTCGAAACGATACGAAAAAATCCGCTACATTTATACAGCCAAGAAGATTTAGTCAATGTGTTGTAATTTCCGTGATCGTGTGAGGTTTTTATTGAAAAAGTGTCGATGACTGTTGTGTTATTTTTCTATGAAAGTTTTCGGATACGTTGCCGTTGTTGTTATTGGTGTTGTTATTCAAGGCCTAGCCTTACCTGGCCGGCAATTAACACGGCCGCCGATCTAACAATTAAAACCCGCCTGCCGGACCTACAGGTCTGCCGCCGCCAACACGCCAATTATACTGACAAATTAGTATAGCCTGTCATTACCCTTACAGCGACCTATACAAACCTTACAACACCTTATAATCGACTGACTATACTACAGGACATAGTTGCGTGTTTCTCATCACTTGATCAAACAACATTCGATCAAATCAAAAGAAATAAAGAAAAAAGGATTCGATCAACGAGACGACGATGACGATGAAATAAGCAATGAGAAAAATAAAAGAAATCAACAAATAAAACTTTTCGTTAAATTGATATCAACATTGAGTGTATATGAATTACGATGATTGCTTGTCATAAATTATCTTCAACAGTGTGCAATTTGTCGAAGCATACTTACCTGTGAAAATCAAAATGTGCAAATTTCACTATTAATACCATGCTGGTATGATATAACTACATGAATTTGCCATTAATTCCATATAACATCTGCTATCATTAGTATAATTGTTAATTAGTAAAGTCCTAATGTGGATTTCCCAGCTGTAATTTATTTCGAACGTGGACCAATAGTGGGCTTACAAACTAGAAAAAAAGTCGCCAATTTTCTTACATTTGTATATAGCGGGTGATTCACCTTCAACGAAACGTTCTCCCTCTACTTGGCGAGCAATTTCAAAAATATTTCAGGGATTTTCAAGAAATCCCCAGAGAACATTTAAGCAAAGTTAGCGACTTGTAGCTCATTGGAAATAGCTCAAAAGACGCGTTATACCCGTCAAAGGACTAAGAATGATTTGAAAATCCTCTTAGAATAGTTTTTCATCTTTACTAAAATGGAAACACTGATTTTCCAACATCCTTATGAATGACAAAGTCATTTACCTATTTTTACTATTTTTGACCCGATGGGGGAAGATTGTTTATACTGATCAAGGATTTTTTTAAGAAAACCCTTGACATTGGAAACATTATTATTATTGCATTAAAGGAAATCAGAATAAGAGCAATAATGACTGAGTTAACAAAAGCAATCTTACCCTATCAAATTAAAAACAGTTAACAACAGAGAAGGTTATTTACTCTAGATTCATTCATTTTTCCTACGATCGATCTCCTCTACGCTTTTTTCAATTTTTCTAATGGTACAAATGGAAAAACGGGAAAAATCCATTTTCGATGTTTTACGAGCGTGAAGTTGGTTGGCAAAAATCACAACAATGCGAAATAATGCGTTTTTTAACCATCCACCCAATGAGCTACAAGGCTCTAACTTTGCTCAAATGAGACCTCTACAAATCCTTGAAATATTTTTTGAATCGTTCTACAAATAATGGAAGTTGCCATACGAACTTTGCATTTGAGATGAATCACCCGGTATAGTTGGAATTGAGGTATTTTCAAAAAATTAATTAAAAATACATCGACCGGAATCATTAATTAAAATTTAAGAATAAAAAAGAGAACTTTTTTATATCTTCTATCTTTTTGATTAATTCTCATACAAACAGAAACACGAAATAGTAACGAGTTAAAGCGGGGGAGATCCTGGGTGCACACAGGTATACATAAAGTTTCTTTTTTTTTTCTCCTATCTTTTTAAATGAATATTCATAAAGTCGGTGGACATTATAACCACAAATATTTCAATGTAATAAATCAGTAGATTCCAAATAAAATATCTATATAAAGAAGAATATAATTATATAATTTGATGTCGAAGATCGATTTTTAAAAACAAACTTTATTTTAATAAATTTTAAATTACTACAATTTCTTGAATTTAACTTATCTCGATGATAGCTAAAAATTGAATGAATGACTTTATTGAAAAAACTACATTGATGAATTTTGAAAAGTAAGCATTTCCTGCATAAAACTGGGATTGCTGATCATACATTTATTTATAATAATTAATTTAATTTGATTATTTAACTCCTCCCCCACTAGATTCATGTCCGGAGAGTGTATCTCGAGGAAGCTGAATTTCGGTGTTTGTAATTTCTTCAGGTGATTCATTTTTAATTTTGAAAGATTCTACGATCTTCTTTTTGAAGCAAATGATAACCATTATTAGTCCAATGAAGCAATATAATGTGTAGTAATGGTGGACGACGTTTCTTTCGAATTTTCGGGGTTGAAACCATTTAACTTCGTTTTTAAGATCGGTTAAATCTTGTAGGTTGATAGGTTTGATGTTCTCAATTGTTTCCTAGTTGATTTGAACTTGATTTTCGATGTTATCGAATTCGAAAAGTAATAGTTGACCCATGCTTTCAGATGGTGAAACACTAATTTTGTCTTCGTTTGTTTCAACTGTACACTGGCCGTTTAATCGTATTAAGTTTGTTCCTTGGATTTTTTGTACTTCTCTCTTCTTCAGGCAATTGATTTTTATATTGATTTGATCGGCGGAAATAAGTATCCAAAATTCCGTGTCTTCTATTTCATGGAATTGTGTTTTTGAGATTTGTATTTCGTTTTGTGTACAATTTGACAGTGTTTGATGTAAGATGATGTTTGTTTCACAGTTATTGGATTCAATGTTTTCAATGGTTGTTGATTTACAGAAAAATGATCCATTGACTCTCTGGCAACTCTCAGTTTCACGGGCCATGTGAATTTTTGATAACAACAAATATCTGGCGTCGGGGATGATTAGACGGAATATATTTGAATGAGACCATACGGGAATGGGGTACAATTTGTATAGATTGAATTGTTCTTGGTAATATATGGGTACAAATAAGATAAATACAAGCTTTTTGTTATAAACATACGATTCTACTTGAATTAGTTTTGAAATTTTAATTAAATTGTCGAATTGAATGTCGAATGGTAATTGATTTGATTTAATGGTTTTCTTTAAATTCATCAGAACATTGTATAATTCATTCGTAGATATGATACTGGGGTGTAAAATTTTAAGTTGTGTAAATGTTATTGCTGTAACCATTTTATCAAGAACATTTTCTATAACTGTATACATTAATTGGATCTGGTTTAGGGTGTCTGCAATATTATGTATGTTAGTTTCATTGACATCATGTTTTAAGAATTCTTCTGTTTTCATTAATCGGCTTTCAAGTATGATTTCATTTTGATATAAGTTTGATAAGGTTTTATTGAAAGTATCAATTAATTTAGATGAAAGTGAATGTTGTTTATCTAAATTTTCATTTAAAATATTTTGATTTTGTTCTAATTGACGTATCATTTGTTCGAAATGTTCGCCATCTTTATAATCTAAATTTCCGGTGATACTTTTAAAAATTGAACCTAAACCATTGATTAATCCTCGCTTAAATCTATTGGGTTTCGGTATAATCTCATTGATTTCTTCTAAGATTGTTATTCTAGTGGCATTTATGATTTTTAAATAATTGTCAAATTCCCTAGAATAATAATAGTGTTCGGACAATTGAGAATTTAATTTTTCGACTTGTGTGTCAAGTTTTGTTAGTTGTTGGAAAAGTGAAGAAAGATCGTAATAATGAATAATTTTATGGTCGTATTCTCGAAGTTTCGCGTAACCAAGGTGTATTGGTACCAACCCAGGGTTATTTTTCAGATTTTTAATTTCCACTTGTGCTTGGATGGGGTTCATTACTAGGACGAACCTGTAACAATATTTTTTCATCAACTTTTAAAGGTCTTTTTACATTTCTTAGATGATATTTTCTGCGTGGGGTGTGTATCACTTGTTTCTTTGTATTAATAACACTTGCGCGTATTTTATGTCGAAATTTATTTTGTAGTTTAGGACCCTTTTTAACTTCCTTCGGATAAACTTCTTGGCCGGGTTTTAGGTTAGATATTTCCTTTTCTTTATTTAATTTAGAAACTATTTTTTCTTTGTGATCTTGTAATTTTTTATTAAGTTCTTTATAAATTAATTTAGTTTTTTCTTTATGATTTTGTATGTAGTTAGACATAAGTAATTTTTGGCAATTTAAATCGAATGGGTCTTCTAAATCGAGATGGCCTGAAATTATTTCTATTGGTTTTTTATTTGTTGCAGGATGCACAGTATTATTATAGGCTAAGATTGCGTACATTACTTTAGTTTTAAGATTTTCTGTTGGAAATTGTTCGTTTAATAATCTTATATGTTCTAGTAGTGTACTGTGTAATCTTTCTACCATTCCGTTTGATTGGGGGTTTTCTGGTGTAATGAAATGTATCTGAATTTTGTGTAATTCGAGTAGCTCTTTGATATTGTTGTTCTTAAATTCGGTTCCGTTATCGCTTATAATTTTCTTGGGGATTCCTAAATAGGAAAAGAATTGAAGCAGGTTATTTACGATACTAATAGAGTTTGCGCTACATAACTCGTATATTTGGGCATATTTAGAGAAGGCATCTATTATTGTCAAAAATTTCTGATTTTGTATTTTGATGGTGTCTATGTGAACAATTTCAAACGGTTTTGTAGCAGTGGGAGTAAGATTGATTCCTATTTTGACGGGATTTCTTTCATATTTTGTTCGTTGACAAATATCACATGTATTTATGTATGTTTGTATCGAATTTCTCATGTTTGGCCAATAATAACGTGCTTTTATCCGCGTTTCTGTTTCATTGATGCCTCTGTGATTTGATTTACCTTCGTGATAATTTTTTATTACAATTGATATTTCTTCTGGGGCTACGTCAATTAATTTGGTTTTAGTACAAATAAACTTGTAGTGGGGCCATTTAAAGGTTTTTCTTATAATTTCGCAAAATTTATAATATATATCATGTGGATCAAAATATAAATAGTATGTAATTTTTGGAACGACATATTCTTTAACTATATTGATAACTTCGTTTTCGAAATCGTTTTTGCTGATTTGGAAGATTATTCTTTGTTTATTAGGAAACGGGTGAATTAATTTGGGTTTCGAGGGAGAATGGTTTACAATTTGAAATTCCAGTTGATTTTGACCGTTATTGAAAGGTTGTACCGAAATTGGGATATCTACTATAGGATTTTCTTGTTGATTAGAATGTTGGGTTTGTTCATCATCGTTTTCCTTATTTTCATTGTTCGATATTTCAGGTTCTACAGAGTCATCGGCGTTTACAATCATAGATTCGTTCTCTAATCTGTTGTCCGACATAGCTTCATTAAATCTTTCTATGTATTCGAATATATTTTCACAATTTTCGGCGGTATTGACATTGATTTCGATACGAGAAAGAGCGTCTGCATTGCTATTTTGTTTTCCTTTTTTATAAAAGATATCGTAATCGTATTCCTCGAGTTTTAACCGCCATCTTACAAGTTTGGAATTTGGTTCTTTTAAAGAAAACAGCCACTGCAATGGCTTATGGTCTGTAATTATGTTGAACTTCCTTCCGTAAAGGTAGGGTCTGAAGTATTTTACGGCATAAACGATAGCCAACAACTCTTTTTCTATAGTTGAATACTTCTGTTCGGAATCGTTAAGCGTTCGCGATGCGTAAGCTATTGGAAGGTCTTTTCCGATGATTCCTTGTGACAAAACGGCACCGATTGCTACATTGCTTGCGTCAGTCGTGAGATTAAATGGTTTTGAAAAATCCGGATATTGTAAAATTGGTTCGTTCATTAAAATGTTTTTACAAGTTTCGAAACATGAAACGAATTCTTCATTATGTATTATAGACGCGTTCTTTTTCAGGCATTTAGTGAGTGGTTTAGTTAATTTTGAAAAATCTCTTATAAATTTCCGGTAATATCCTAATAGTCCTAAAAATCCTTTCAATTGTTTTTGTGTTTTCGGTATGGGATAATTTTGAATGACTTTTATTTTTTCTGGGTTAGGCTTAATACCTTCAGGGGTGATGACGTGACCTAAATAATTTACCTCTTTTCGAAGGAATTCGGATTTGTCTAACTGAATTTTGAAATTTGAATTTCGTAGTCTTTGAAAAACTTGTTTCAAGTTATTAATGTGTTCTTGTAGTGAGACACTAAATATTATGATGTCGTCTAAATAAACTAAGCAAAATTCGTTTTGAATTCCTCGTAAAATATTGTCCATAACTCTCTGAAATGTCGCGGGCGCGTTTTTTAAGCCGAAAGGCATTCTGAGATGTTCGTAATGCCCATTTTCAACACTGAATGCGGTTTTCGGTATGTCAGAAGGATCCATTTCAATTTGATGGAATCCTGATGCGAGATCGAGGGTGGTGAAATATTGACATCTACCCAATTTATCTAAAATATCGCTAATGTTTGGTAGTGGGTACTTATCATCGATGGTCTTTTGATTTAATTTCCGATAATCGACTACTACTCTCCACTTTTGTTTTCCACTAGCGTCGATTTTCTTTGGCACGATCCAGATGGGAGAGTTCCATGGAGAACTACTTGGTCTAATGATATTTTCTTTCAGCATTTTCTGAATTTGTGATTGAATTTCTTGTTTATGAACAAAAGGGTATCTATAAGTTTTTGAATAAATCGGTATTTCATCAGATGTTTTAATTTTGTGTTTAACTGTATTGCTGAACGTTAGAGGGTGGTTTTCTCTATGAAAAATATCGGCATATTCTTTTATTAGTTTTAAAATTGTGGTTTTCTCTTCTTGATTCATATGATCGGTACGTATATTAAAGGGATCTTGATTGTCACATTCGAAATTATTAAAATTGGGAGTATTGATTATTTGATTTTGAAATTCTCGCGGAGATATTAATTCATCTTGTAGTGGTTCGACCACTAGATTTTCGGAAAAATTTAAATGTGCTATGTGTTCATTTTTGTTAATTATACTGACATAGGCTTCGAAATCTTTACATGTTGTCAAACATTCGGGAATTTCGCAACCGTGTGAAGCTGTATACGGTACCAAAGAATACATACTCCATAGAAGCTCAGATCTCGGGGTTTTGTGGTTATCAAACTTTTAGTACCTACCCTGACTCACGAAGGGCGACACTTGTTCAATGTCGGTCGGTCGTCGACACTGTTGCCGACGACGTAGGAAGAAAATCTACTAAATGGTCACGTGATACCCACTAGAAATCCATTTAGTTTATTTTGAAGTCAATATTCCTTTTCTACATCCAAATATGTCCATTATAAATATAAGATAAGAAATTATATAGGTAAATATCTCCAAAAGTTATATTTAATTAGACAAATCAACAAAAAATATTCGAAAAAAAAATCTAGCAATTTTCTACTTTTCTACCAGACATTCTACTTTTCTACCAGATTTTCTACTAATCTACTAGACGGAGATTTATCCACAAGACGGGTCGAAATTCCACCAGATCTAATAGAAATTCGCCTGAATCGCCAACCGTGGCCATGAGTTCGGTTGATAAAATCGTCGTGCTTAGCATGTGCTTACCGACATTGAACAAGTGTCGCCCTTCGTGAGTCAGGGTAGGTACTAAAAGTTTGATAACCACAAAACCCCGAGATCTGAGCTTCTATGTAGTATGTATTCTTTGACGGTACGATTACATCACCTTTCTCGATGTTAGTTTTGATTTTTATAATTTGTTCAGATCGGGGTGATATAGAATAAATATGAGTTTGTTTTTGTGGTATATTTTGGAAATGAATTTTGATTTTTGCATTTGGTGTTATTAACAATTTATTTTTAAAATCTAATGTGGCGTTTAAAAATTCTAAATTATCTAATCCGATTAATCCTTTGAAAATATTGTGAAATTTGAATAAATGAAATTTCATATATTCGTCCGGTCGTTCGAATATCTTTGGTATTTTCATCCATCCGGTATAACGATGTGCTGATGTTGAAAACGTATTCGAAACTATAAACGGATCGTATCGAATGGTTTCCGGGAATAATTTTTCTGCGACATCCGGATCAATAAACGATTTTGTGGCACCCGTATCGATTAATAATTTTAAGTTATTAAAATTTGGAAAAATTATGTACGGTAATTTACTAGTATACTGTTCGCTATGGTTAAGTGGAATTATTGGGTTGTTGATATTTCCGAGGCCGTTATTTGAAAATTTTCGTATTCGTCATCAGTTGGTTCTTCACAAATTTCATCATCATCTGGATTTACATCATCTACATTAACTGTTTCTTGATTGAATAATTCTTCTGATGTAAAGTTTCTTTGTGAGAAATTTGGAGGATTCGCGAATGTTTGTCTAGTACTTATACTCATTGGTGTTGCAGGGGGTGGCTTATAGTTTGGATTGGGTTTGAAAACATTCTTATTTTGAGATGAAAAATTGTCTTGTCGGGAATATTGTTGGGGTTTATTGTTCGGTTTTTTGAAAGCTTGGATATTTGTTTGGAATTTAGGAGTTGTTAATTTTTGTTGGAGGTTTATAGGTTGTGATGGAAACTGCGGGGTATTTTGTGTTATTTGATGAACTGGTTTCTGATAATATCGGACATTATTCTCTTCGTTAATGTAAAGTAACGCGACTTGAAGACTGTCAGGACGCATTGCCCTAATTGAACTGCCCATTGGCTCTTTTAGACCGGCTAGAAATGTTTTCAAAGCTAATTTATTGTACAAATCTTTTTTGATATTGGAACCGATATCGGTTTGTTCGTGGGTTTTTACGTACGAACATAATAAATTTAATAAATTCATTATCTTATCATAAAATTGCAGAGCACTCTCTTTGTTTTGTTTTAAAAGGACCAAATCACGAATTAGACAAATTTCGTCTCTTTGATCACTAAAATTTCTAATTAACGTTTCTTTTAGTTCTTGCCAAGTGGTTACACTTTGGATGTTAATAGCAATTTTCGCGTTTCCGCTTAATTTATTAGTTATTGATTTAAGTATAAACGTATTTAAAAAATGTGCTGGATTGTTCTTATCTACGAATGTATTAATAATGCTCTCAGCGCTATTAATGAATTCGTTCAATTCGTTTGGATTTCCATCGTATTGTGGAACACATGACAAATATTCTGGTTTGAAAGTTAATGTGGTCATTTTTGATTCTGATTCAAAATTTGTAGTTGTATTTGTATTTGAATTTGAATTTGAATTTGAACTTGTATTTATCTCAGCGGTTGAGATTGATAGGGATTGAATGGATTCAGTTAAATGATCAACGACAGACATAAATTATTATCAAAAATCACTTACCCTAGTAATGTAATTTTTGAGAGCTTCAACATTCCAATTTGATCCGCCTACGATAGGTGTGATTATCCGATTTCTAGGATGTCAACTCGGTCCAATGGAACTTGAATTTTTGTTAATTTTCTTTATTCGAATACTGGACAAACTGTTGAAACAGACGAATTTCCACGATGAAAAATCTTCCAGTATCCTACCGACTGCGCCAATTATATAATTTGATGTCGAAGATCGATTTTTAAAAACAAACTTTATTTTAATAAATTTTAAATTACTACAATTTCTTGAATTTAACTTATCTCGATGATAGCTAAAAATTGAATGAATGACTTTATTGAAAAAACTACATTGATGAATTTTGAAAAGTAAGCATTTCCTGCATAAAACTGGGATTGCTGATCATACATTTATTTATAATAATTAATTTAATTTGATTATTTAACTATATGGTAGGACCTTGAGACTCATCTTTCTTTGTCCACAATTCACTCCATTGAAAAATACAAAAATTAAAAAATGATTAAAATATTCGATAAATTATATGGAATCTAAGAAAGGGTGCTCTTTAATTAAAATTCAGATTCCTTTCGGTTTTTTCTCTAGTTTGTTTGTTTTTTGTCGTTCATTCTCTTTTTTTATAATTCGGTTTCGTTTTCCTTGCTACATCCACAAAGTTACAACTTTCTATAATATATTTAGGACTAATTTTAAACATTTTAAACACACAATAATTGCAGCACCTAATTGGTGGGTCTCCTCCAACTGTAGACCTATAGAAATCTTGAAAATACAAGAGAGAAGTGTACAGGATGTGGTCCGATGTGATCTCTATCGACAGGAGGCTCCACACAAACACACACACACACACATGGACACTGTCGGGATCCAAGTACCTGTTATTACTGACTAATTTCGGGTGCAATTAAATGGCCTGTTGTAATTATCTCATTTTGTGGCGTCTCCACAAAACAACATTGTCTGACTGCTTTCAATAAAGGGAGGTTGTTTTTATACCAACAACAACAAAAAAAAAATAATAATCATCTAACATCTTTAATAATTCAAATGGTAGGATTTTGCACCCATGCTTTATTCAACAATACAAAGTCGAAAAAAACCGAGTTAATTAAAGTCATTTGTTTAATTAGCAGATGGCTATAGAGACCAGTCTCCATAATAAATTAACATTAACAAATTCAAAAGGCATAAGGTTAATTATTAATTTTTTCGATTTATTTTTTTATTACTATTGCTGTTATTGTTGTTATGGCTATTGGACAGTATCAACTTGGATCTAATCAAACTCAATTAGTAGTTTGCTCGACAACAATTAATAAAGCAGGCGTGTTTCGATTACGAGTTAAAAGTTTTTTCTTGTTCCAATATAAACGTTGAAATGACGCTATATGGTGTTGATATGAATTTACAAAAATCTAAAGAGCATTATAAGTAACTTCAGTCATTTATCACATTATGTTTGTTATGTATTTGAAATGTAGGCGTGCGATACGTACGGTAATGGCATAAATAAATAATAAAATTATAAAAACAATCATGATTTACATAAAAAAAAATCAATTAAAATGTTTTATAACGTTTTCTCTTTATTTTACATAATAACGTTAATTTTATTTCTTTAAACAAGTTGTTAAATAACTGTCCAGTAAGATTAATTAACGCTGAATATTCAAATGACATTTCGACTTTAATTTCAAATATTTTTTCGTGTAGACACACACGTATAGCTAGCCCTCTCCTGTCTCTTATCCACACATAATTCAAGAAAGAAACAAAAAAAGGAACATAGTAAAAATTTTATTAGCTATAAATAAAACTATACCATATTTTACGAAATATACACCCATCTCCTTACCTCTCTCATCAATAACATTTACATAAATTAGAGTCACTAATTAATAAAATTATACACAGAACGTATTCACAACATTTATGAAACAAGTGTGAAAAATGTCTTTTTAAATTGTCGATAATAAAATCTATAAATTGGTAATAATCAAACTTAGATACTCCATTAAACTTGCTAATCAATCATTTATTTTATATTATAATGTCTTAATTTAATAAACATATTATTATTATTTATTACATTGAAAATGTATTCAACTGGTTGCTCATTTTGGATAGGGATTTTTTTTACAATTTTCACAAAAAAATCATTACCATTGTGGCGTTTCATATGAAATAAAATTGAATACGTCTCAGGGAAGGCGAAAATGTGCAATAGAATTCCGTAATCCTGCTTGATTTATGGAAAAAAATGCAACAAAACTGTAACCAGGAAGATGTTCTTCGATTCGTTATAAATTTGAGCTGGAGAGTAAGCAGATATTTATATAAAATGTGTGAAATTACTATGAAATTATTCGTAATTATTACAAAATTTTAACATCTCCAGGACCGGCGTAAGCGGGTCTTCAAGGCCTGCCAAATCTGCTATTTTAAAATACATTTTCCTTCGTTCGGGAATTATTGTTATACAGTATAACAATAATATAGATATAAATAAAGAGCGGTTTAGTTGGGGCGCCTATTTCGACTTTGCAGACGGGCACCTTACAGCCTAGCGCCGGCACTGCTAACAACCATTTGTCCTGTATTACAATATTTTTAATATTATCAATTAGTTAATAATTGTTGTATTTTATAATTTGTACACATTTAATGATGGCCTATATTATCGTTGCAAATGATTTTATTGTTATATTGTTCTATATTATTTTTATTTGTATACCTACACTTTCAATATTCTAATATGTTTAGATTGTATGCAAAAGATAATCGCACTATAAACCAACATTAAAACAATCAAGTTAAACTGGCGATGTCGTACATTACGTGATTGCGGGCGCCCCAAACAAACAACCAACCGATTCATCAAATCTGAACAATACCTGCTTGACTGTTCGCCCGCCCTTAATAATCTTAATGATCACGGATAAAATCTGTTGTATAATTTCTATATAGATATTTACATACATATATAGATAGTTGTATATACATATAAAACATGTATGTATGTATACATATACATATGTATCCATGAATTCCCTTTAGGCTTATGTCTAGTATCACCTCGAAATATAGTCAGCCTGTTCGATCATGGTAATGCATCAAAACATTATTGTCCCAAGACCGTTGATTTTGTTACAACATATGAATGACCATACAACATTGTTTATAATAATTCTAAAGGTTTTTATCGCACTACTTAACTGACAGACTGTATACCCCAAGAAAACTAAAGCTATAATTATAATCTCGAATCCCGATGTAATAATTATTCTATAGTTCTTGATCTTATACTATGTGGCTTTGTAGCATAATTTCCTACAATTATGGTATTTAAGCAGCGGCTCTCAAACCTTTGCTCAATATTACCGCCCCTACAAAGTTTGCTGAATTTTTTTCCAAAAAAGAGGAGAAGATGGAGAACAAAACAACCATCAACAATGCTATTATAATTATTGTAACTTAATTTGTTTTATAATATTATTGTTTTGGTCATGTTAGGGTTGTAGATTTACAGAAAAATTCAAACGATTGTTTATATCTTTGGTTGAATCTTGATGTTATTATAGGAGAAATTGTGCAGTTTTGTTGGTACCTCTGAATGGCCTGAGGTCAGATCTCGTCTCACGAACGTATATACTATATATATATACACACAATTATACCAAGTCGTGGGTGTATAATCGCTTCTCTCCACGGCTATCCACACCTGCTTCCATCTTTGTCCTAGCTTCTAGGCTAAAGGGAGTTGAACGATAGCCAAGTATCGTATATATTCGACCAGAGCTCCATATAGCACTGAATATAATAGGGGAATTAGCATAAACTTTGAATCCAGATGGTCATCAAAATATTAACCATGTTTGTTATAGTTGTTTGATTATTATACAATTGGATATCTAGTTTAAGTACACATTATTTAATAATTATTCTGATAAATCAAAACAACAAATCGTAGACGTATATATTTAAGGTTGTGTTACTTTAGTCATGTTAAAAATAATTCCCTTTAATTACGGTTTATTACTCCTACTTTAACCACCGATGAATTTTAATATAATGTATGGAGAAAGAGATGGCTATAATAATAATAACAACAACAACAACAACATCAACCATCGATTATCGACCAAACTTGGATTAATGATGCGGACAATTATGTAATTATTATTTATTATGGCCGACGATGTTATATTGAGAGAAATGTGTGTTTGGCAATTTGCGCAAATTAAAAATGGCCCTAGTCCTTTCCATTCAACAATAATAATTATAGTTTTACAGATTTCCACCATCTACCATTCTCTATAAATATTACTAAATACACTTTTATCATTCTTATGTTGCCTGCGGGACTAGTATTTTTTACGATTAGATTAGGTTAGCCTTAATTCAGTAAGATTATCTTTTAAAAGCGCCCCAGTCAGTATGGCCACTATCGGCAAATATAGAGTCCTGCCATAGATCATGTTAAGGCCAAAGCGTAATCTTCATTATTTCTAATTGTCCTCCTAGAACGTGCTAACGGGAGGCATCCACCCAGCTGGATAAATCACGATCTCTTATGGAATGTATGTTGTGTTGACGACATGTTTGTTGGTCCACTATACACATATGTATCTATACCGGGCCAGGGTAGTATATTACCATTAGAGGGACTACAAGCGTCCAAGTTGAATTACTACCTACAATTCGTCGGTAAAACCATTGATAGTATACCAAGAAACAACTGGGCTAGTGTTGTTTTAATATTGAAATATTTTTGCTGGAAATTGATATTGTTATGAGTTTTTCTTTGTTTCTTTTTTCATGATGTAAATATTTCCATTTTGAAATTGTTGAATAAGAAAATGCGCAATTTCATCTAATTTTCAACCAATTATTAAAAAAATCATCCCCTTCAATTATGTAATTTACACATTGAAAGAAAGAGGAAAATTAATTAAGACTGGAAGAAGGCGGCACAACCCCAATTTTTATATGAACGCCAAAGGTGGCACTCCACTCAGAAAGTCAATTTAGAGAAAAATTTCCCCATTTCCTGGAAATCAACAGTGTCGAAGTAATTATTAAAACCGCCAGTCTTGTAATTTAAACCCTCAGTTGTTTATACACTTGTAGATTTAGAATGAAGCAGCGAATAAAAAGGACAAAAAAAAAACTGTAAGGAATTACGAGAAAAAAGCGTTGTCGACCCTTCTTCCTTTCCCCACACAGACTTTGTCGTCATTAATTGCAAAGTGGGGATTGATTAATTTTTAATTTCGTTTTAGTGATGACCGGCTGTGGCACAACTGTTCTAATTATATGTTATGTATACATAGTTTGGGAAAGATAATTGGCCATCGGAAAATTGGACCTATTAAATTTGGTTTATTTAAGAAGGGTGTTTTATTTAACGGCCCGAAAGAGTTTACGGAACTTTGAAAGTCTCGATTATTTGTTTGAGTTTTTTTTTACCTCTGTTCTTCTTCTACACCACAATATTCTTACTGATATTATCGTTAATAATTGAGAAAGTGAATCGGATCGCGCGGCTAGACTAGAGCACTCGAAATAATTACCGCACACAGATTTACTAAGGCAGATTAGATATACTTTGTTGGTTTTTTTGATAATAACCATCTTCAAGACTGATAATTTAATATTCTTGTTGTCCTGAAGGGGATGATCAGTTTTTTTACATTGAAATTTTCATTGTTTCGTCATAGTAAAGAGTATTTCCAGAAAATAATTGATGATGATGATGATAATGATGATAATAATAATAATAAAGTCTTTAGTATAAAAGGGGGAAATATTCCAATTCCTCGTCTTTTATCGATTCGAGCCCATTTAGACTGAAAACTAGCTTTTTCCTTATATCTACATACTGGAGTGCTATTCAAACATAACATACGACCAAACAAATAAAACTTTAAGTAACTCATATGTAGGTAACATTGTAAAACTGGACGACTGTTTCAGTAAGATGCAGCTTTCAATTTAGCTAATGACGTTTCGTCGACTGTCACAAGCACACGTAGTATGCACAGAGAATCTCGATTTAGCAAGATAAAGGTGTGCTAACTATAGAAATAAACCAAACCATTTTCCTAACAAATGGAATATTGTCAAGTTGAATATATGTGTGTTTGGAAAATAGGTGGAGAATAATGATTAAAACAAGTAAAAAATAAATAAATGCATGGATTAGTTACGACAGATACTATAAAGTATTTGGCTGTATTCAAATAGATGAGAATTAAAGTAAAGGCGAATAGCCAAAAAAAAAAGATATCAAACAAGTCCAGTGTAATATTCTAAATGGAAGAACGCTGTGTAAATATATCTATCTAGCCGATACATGGATGATAAGCGGTGTGGAACGATCTTGAAAAAAACATTAAAAACTCTAATTACAAGTTAGGAGAAATTTCCATCGAATCCTTGTTATATACCGATTTGTATAACAGGATCGAGTGGGAGATGAGATTGGTTCGTGATGGTCAGACTAAGCACGTTTTTAATTTCATCACACAACTCACAAATATTGTCATTTCACTTTCTTTCCAACACCACACATTTTCCGTTAATTTACTGCAATCTGTGTGCTGTGCGCGCTGATTTATCTATATCAGGATTTATGTACACACATATTAGAGACGTACTAAACTGGACTAGAAATCTTGAACGTGCACTTGCCGCATCCGAGAGACTATAAGCGAGAATTTGACGAGATCCCCTGGACAATTATCCTTCGCTTTATCTAATTGAATGTAAATACCAGTGGCGTACTGCCAAACTTTTCGCCTCGGGCAATTACTATTAAAATCAGCCTTCGGTATTTTTAGTATTATCCAAATTTGATTTTTAGTATTAGCCACGATCGTTGCACATCCCGCTTTCTTAATGTTCTTGCAAAAAAGCTTTTTAATTAAAATGGTCCTTCTTTAACTAACATGTCAAATCTTCCATCATTAATTAAGGGTTAGTAAAACAGATCTCCCATATCCAGGATTAGCGTTAAATTTTTCGGAGCCCTATGCATAGTTGAGAGACCTTCTCTCATTTGAAAGATATTTACTAAAACTTTAATTTGCTTCTGTTGAATTTTTTATTGTTTTGAAGATCTACAAAGAAAGTCCTTTTTCTTGTCAAAATTTAATGATTCAGGACCACTGCGTCCTAAAATCTAGATTAAAGCTGAAAAAAATCAGGTCTGAAACTTTATAAAGGTGTTTGAATCTCCTTTTTAAAGGATTCTATAAAAAAATCCTCGAAAAGCTGGCGGCTTATAATCAAACTGTCTTAAAATCTAAATCCAAAGATGAGAATGTGGCTCAAATATCTACCAAACTTTTTCTACATTTCATTTCTCATTACTATATAAAACTGAGCTACCTACACTAAAAATGGATGATTTGAACATAAATGTACTGAAAGTCAGATTAGAAGGCTAGAATTTAGCTGGAAAATTTATCTCTTTTTCTAATGCAATATCAAATTCGCAGAAACGTATCGATTTTAGTGCAAGAACATGTCAAAAGTGTCATAATTTTCCATTTTTAGACTCAAGAACAAAATTGAAGAATTCTGGGAAAAAAACACTAAACTTGACTACGTAAATCTGCTACTTTTGACAATTTAATAACAAAATTTACAAAAAATTATAATTTAGCAGGAAAGTATCAAAAAATTTTAACCAAAAGCCGAGAGTCCAAATCAAAAATTTGTTTAAAAGTATCCAAACAGATTTTTTTTACAATTCATTGCAAAAAGTCGCTGAAATTCAGTACCTTATAACAATTAGGTACTTCTAAAAATCTAGACTAAAAGTCAATAGTCAATTGTCTCCTTTACATCTTAATTGTTAGCAAAATTTATTAAGAACTAATAATTTCTAAAGAAAGTATCTTATTTTTTGAACATAAATTAAATGACATTGAGCCGTAATTTTGGCGCCCCTATAAAGTGCCGCCTTCAAGTAGTGCCTGACTTGCCTGAGCGCTAGAGTCGTCCTTAATTTTAAGAATATCAAGACACACATGACATAAGCACAACACGAGAAAATTAAGTAGTCAAAAGAGCACTTTTTAGATTTGTGGCCCATCGGGGTTTGCTCCGTTATGCCCGGAAGTCCAGTCCGCCACTGGTAAATACCTAAGACTTATGTTTCTTTCACTATATTGTCTTATCATTTTCGAAATTTGCCAAATTGAGTTTCCCTAGTTATTCCTATATGATTACCGATGGTGGAGGCGGTATAGTTGAGGTATCAGCGGCGGTGGCTGTGTGTATGTGTGTGCGTCTACACCACACCGCCACACAGATGTGATATGTATGCATGCATTCCAATAAGATTGTCTGATTGAGTCTCTCAAGATGGCGCTGAGTGCAATGAATAAAACATCAAGAGCTCGTAGGGAAATATTGAAAATTGAAAAGAGTCTCGAAGGAGCCGCGATAGACTCAATCGATGTCGTTATGTAAAGATCCTATATACTGAATGTGATATAGCTGATATGAGAAATTCACCGGTGTTTTTTTTTTTGCTATCTACAACACTAATTTTACTTTTTAATACTAGTCGAGGAATATTTTTTTTCTGAAAATGATTAAAAGCTCAACCAGCCATCGTTAGTGATTATTTGTAGAATTAAGGACAAACTGGGCGAGTTCTCCTTCTATTGGTGGTGGTTTTTATTAAAAATCCCATTATAGATCCGGTTCCTGTTGATATACACGGCAGCTACATATGTGTATTTTCTATAATCGAACACCCAAATACATACATATAGTATACGTTAGGTGAGGATCAAATATCGGCCGGTCCAGCTTGGATCTGTATTACGTGAAGCGTCAACAAATATACATTATATGATTGGTCCACTGTACAGGGTTAAAAATTCTCCTGATGAAAAATAAACACGGCTTTCGTTTTTCCTGCTATATAAAGCAGATTTTAGCGTCGACTCCCCAATAGTCTTTCAAGAATTAAAAAGTCAAACTCTTGGTGGGGTAATTACTTTAATTACGTATACCTACCTACAACAAATGATGACGATGTTAAAAAAATCCAATTAATTAATAATAATTCGCGATTAGATGGGATGTAATTTGTAAATTTTACACATGGTGATTATTTTTAATCTACGAATGTAATTGGAAAATATAGCCAGAAAGCTTAATTTTTTTTTATCCCCTTTAAACTCGATGATTGCTATGGCATTTATCTAGAGATGGTTCATGACCTGGCCTATGTAATTAACGGATAATTATGCATTTAATAAATTCTGTCCGAAGCTCACCAATAATTACAAAAGATAATTCCGCTTTAGTAACCTGATAATATTCTACTCATAAAATCGTGACAAAGCCTCAAGTAACAAATTAATGAAATTATGAATTATGAAAATGATCGCCGCCGTCAATATAGTCGCTCAAATAATCGTTCAACGTTCTCTACTAACTAACATATTAATTATTTATAAGGATATCCCTATCTACACTGTTTTAATAAAGAAGGGACACATTATTTTAATAGAACCTAAATAAATACATGTAATAATTTCAAATTCCGACTATTGATGGTAATAATAAGATTTGAAATTATTTCAACACTATGTTAGATTTTATTTTTTGTTTCTTTTATATATCTACTAATAGAATTCTAACAAGCCCATATTGTCAAGAAAGAAACGCTTGATTAGTCGACCGATAAGTGTGGTTTGAAACGATCAAACATAAAATGTATTCCCATTGTCTTCAAATTGGAAAATACTTGGCTATAAAACTAACCACCTGTTTTATGGGGAAAAATCATGTGGTAGTTTTAACAGTGTATCGATGGAATGTTTAGCTGGTGTCTAATTGCTATTAATCAACGGTTAAGTCCGTCTCATAGCACGACCGATCAAATTATAACTTTGTGGTAAAGTGCTGTTGGCTAAAACAACTATAACCTCGGTAAACAGTGCGTTTACACTTCTATAATTATTTATAGCTCTAAAAACAGTCAATGCACAATGTTTGAATCTAATCCTTTTCATCTAATAGGTACCTTATTAAGAATAATATAAAATTCTAATAAAAGAAAAAAAATAGCTGCTCTTAAACTGTTTCATTTGTTTAGTTTTCGATTCACGATCAATGATATTTTATTAAATTTATTGCTGTTTAGTTGATTAAAAACAACCAACTCAGAGACTTGGAAAGTTATGTAAAAACGAAAAAAATAAGTGATGATCGTGAGAGTTACTCTATTCTACCATAATTCACAACTTTACAAACTAAAATCTTGATGAAACATCTTATAAAGTTTATAAAAATGAAAGCCTTAAAATGATTTATCATATTACTGGCAAGAAAATATAAAACCGTTAAATTTCTACTGATTTAGTTTCTGTTAAATATTTATTATTATTATATTCATGATTTGTTTAAACGGAACTTATCAAATCAGTATTTCCGTGTCCTGCCAATACAACCAATCTCTAGATACGATGAAATCCTTAATTTATTTTGAAAATAAATAAATAGTTTAATAGTGAACGGAATAGAAAAGAAAATTCAAAGAAATGACAAAGAACTAAATATAAAATAAGTAGAAACCTCAGATGTTCGATTCACAAAGTAAATGTTTATCAATTTCGTCCGAAATGTGCATGCAATCGTTCGTTAATAGAGAAATAATGGAAAGAAAACAATTATTCGATATTTGTGTCATAGTAGTGACAATGATGGACGTGTTTTGAATTATCTTGTCCTGATAATAGAGTTGATCTGTTTTAGGAATCGCTACAACACCTGCTCAATTCACACATATTTTATTTATATTTTACTTGTCTTAATCCTTATGAACATCATTTATTATAGTAGGTAGAAATTTCGATAATACATACAAGGGAGAATTTTGAATTAATTTGTAATAGTTCTCTATCTATAGCGTATACTGCACATGTGTGTATGCATAAGGACGTCCTGCTCCTTTCAACATCATAGCAACCTCGTTAGTATCGGTGGAAGGCGCTGGCAATGCCGGCGTCTCTCTTTTCAGTCAGAGTGCTGTTTATTCTTAGAGTAAATTTAAAAAATCGATCGGCCCCCTTGTCATGTATGCCATTAGCGCTGTAGAGCCAGCGTTACCGTGGAGACGCGTGAGAGACCACTTTGCAGTTATAATGATGTCATTTACACTTGCCGCCCTCTTCTTCGTCTTCCTTATTTCACCCGCATATGTGACGCCCCTGTTGCCAGAAAGAAAGCAATTCTTTTCATCATTTCTCCCTTGAATTATCACCAAAGGAGGATGACAACTTTAGAAAACAATCTCTATTAAAATTCCATTTGCAACCGGCATTCTAACAAAACATCGTTTTGTGTTCAATACATTTGCTACCCTGTTGATTATTAACGTCCTTTTTTTTAATAAACAAATTAGGACTCAAGAATTTTTCCTATTGCAGCTATAGTGATAATCCAAGTTGGTTTACTTGTGTTCTTAGTGGTTGTCCGCCCCATTAGTAGTGTCTATAAATGGCCACAAATTCAAGTCGATATTAAAAATATAAAATATGACTTACATTCGTCGTACCATTAACAGTAATGGAATTCTTTATTGTTCAGAAGTACCTACTTTTCAAAGGCAAGATTTATTCATCCAATTGCCCATCGTGTTTTTATACAAACTGTAGACCATTTACAATAATTACAATGCATGTGTAGGATTCCGAAATAAGGAGCCATAATTATAGTTGGTGTTTTTATTGATTCCGTTGATCGATGCATGGATGATGATTGATCTATAGATCGACGGATTGGCATTCAGTCATAGATCACGCTCGAAACGATCATGGAACAGAAATCATCTTTAGCTCATTTTGTAAAATATGCTTACAGCAATATTATGAGCCTTTAGCGATAATTTACTTGCAATCGTACAATTTTTATATATTTTACAGCTTTTGACTCGAAAAGAAAAAAATGAAAAAGCATCATAACAATTTCTAATAGAATATTAGGAGCGGTAGACTTTATACAAATTCCTATTCAACAAAACAATTTTCTTATTGGAAATTAAAATCATCATTACAAATCTAATCTACATCGTGATCAAAGATTGTTGTTGATTGTTGCAAACGGACACACAATAAAATTCGTAACTACAGCATATTAAAGGATGTTCCATAATTTTCAAGAGAGAAAAGAATGTAATCTAAACTTTCCAATTTGTAACACAAAATAATTTAATTAGATTTCCCCAAAATATTAATTATTCAAGTTTTATTGTTGATGAATCATGAAACCCCAGGCTAAACACCTAAATATTTACAAGACGAATTCCAGCAGATGGCTTTAGAGTCCTGTCGTTCGGATGCCACCTTTTTTTTGTTGTTCACACGTCCCCCGCCCTGTATTGTTGAAATTTCACCGCGAAGCAGAAATAATTAAAGAATATCTTGCCGGCCCCGGCTCGTCCGATAATCCCCCTCCTCCTGCTCTAATTTGATCCATCATCATCATCATCATCATCATCATCATCATTATCATCATCATCATCAGTGTAGCTTTTATTGAAGCGTGAAATACGGAATGAAACAGTAAACTCAACAATGCAACAATTAAGTTTGATGAACCTGCATGGCGTGTCGGTTGGTTAGTGTCTGCTGCTAAAACTTTTATTATTCGTTGTCGTTTTTTTTTATCTGTTCTTTTTAATTTATAAAAGGACAAAGATTTGAGACGGTCATGTCATTATCAGAGAGGTGTGGATGATGAAGGAAAAGAAGAAGGACTATGGAAGAGGAGAAGATGGTAGAGGAGGTAATTCGATTGGTAATTTGCGGTCTGACTAACAATGACCGTTCCTCCACGCGTCGGAAACAAATCTGTAATTGTACATTAAGGTTTAATCACTATACCTAACATTCTTCAGATAATATCCTTCTAGCAATCAAGGACGTTTGGTCGGCTGAGGATCCAATTTGGACCTCGTAGACGAACCGCAGAAACGTAATCGACGACGAGAAGAAAAAACGTTTTTCAGAATAAACACCATTTTTTTTTTATTTTTGTTTTGATAATAGAACGATTTCTTATAGCCAGACCATGATAATTACACTTATAAGATAGAGTTCTTGAGCTATTCACGATTCCTGGCGATTAGTTCTCAATAAATCTCAAAGATGTAATATCACGTTTCCAACTAACGTCATAATTTGTTTATTGTTAACTAAACTATGCTAGCATCAATAATAATCCAAGACAAACTCAATAGATAGAAGAGACAACAGTCTTGTTGATCATAATTCAATTTAAATGTTAAATTCTCTTAATGTCGAGACATAATAATTTCGTGGATGACGGAAATGAAAGCTGCTTATTCGAAATTTTTTCAAGTAGATCGTTGTAATACGAAATTAATTTTAATACAAATTATTCTACGCCATCATGTAACCGACAGACTAATTTGTGAATTGTAAAAAAGTCTTTTTAATAACCTCCATGTAGTTAATGACAAGTTTTTACGTGCTGTAATTACTTGAAAGTATTGTATCATTTTCTCCATGTTTTTTTTTTAATTTTATTCAACTAGTCTTACCACAAGATCTAATTAAATTCCGTGTATTATAATAAGAAAAACTCTAGATTGTATTTTGCGTATTAAATTATTTCGTAAATTCGGACAACAAACTACTAATCACCATCGTTCCAGAACAATGAAGTTCTCATTTCTCAATTCTATTAATTTTGCATACTTATTAAATTCTCAATTTGTAGTGAAATTTTAAGTTGGTAATTTTTAATAAGACTCCCCTGTCCGCATTTCACCTACCTAATTGTAATAATATTTCGTTATTGGACTACTTGGCATGCGACCCAATATAATAAGAAACGAAATTCTCATTAAAATAAATCGCCAACTACCACCACCAGAAATCGTCTCATTCCCTATTTTGCAATCCGCACCCGGACCCGTCTCGGATTTCCAATTAAAAAACCTCATTTATACTCGAGTAGAAATTACATGATGCAATTTAAAAAAGTCGAAGGAAAACCCTTAAGGAATATATAGACAGCCTTAAGTCTACTACAAATTTGGTTGAATATCCACAACTTTTACATATAGATATAATGAAAAATCCACTTAATATATAAAGTATCATGCGCACGGATAATTTTTATGCGATTTAAAGATTTCGCGTGTTAAAAACGTTTCTTGAATTTAATTCCACCAATCCACCCTATGTATAGTTTTAATTGGATTTGTTTTTTGTTCTGTATAATACAATATAGTATAAATTTCGTATTACAATTAAAATTAAATTAGTTGAAAGTCAATGATGAACAGTGGTGCTGTGCTTATTTTCCTGTTCGTATTGTTTAGCACTTTACGTTCTTATTGTGAATGCAGAAATGAAAACGGCGATTTCCTCAAGTCACGTCCTAATGAAATGAATGAGATTTGTTGTGTTTTTTTTCGCTTGTCTTTGTTTTGAACAACGAACGAAAAGATTAAGAAAATTATTCGAAACGGTGCCTACCCCGCCCAGTAGAGGAAATAAAATAAAGCCAATGATGATGATGATGATGATGAAAGCATCGAGGAAAAAACCTGTGCGTATTCAGGTTTATAATAATAATTGTTAAAACATGAAAAAAGAACAGTCATCCTGTAGGAACAATTGAGATTAATGAGATTTATAATTCCATCTCGGTCAGTTTTATATACATTAGTTATTAGGTTGGTCTTGTCTGATATTATGGGCATGGTCCGTCTTTCAACAGAGAGAACAGAAAAAGAAAAAACAACAACAACAAAATCTCTTTCAAATTAACATCGTGCTACTGGTTTTTGTTAATGGACCTCCGACTCGAACTCAAAACTGATTTTCACTTTATATTATTATTATAATATTAAATGTAATGCATGACTACTTCGTTACAATTACAAAACATATTTTTGTCAATTAGTCAATTATCGTTCCAACAATATCAACTTTACAAATTGTTGATTAACTTATTCTCGAGACAATTCGATTTAATTAACTTGACAACAATGAACAGGAAACAGATGAACGAAATTAAAACTTTCACAAAACTAATTATAATTTTCTAAACAATTCATTATTTAAACCGAAAAAATAATAATTTAAATTAGCGACAAGTGTGACGATTCGTATTTGGCGCCTTTAAGATGACTGCCAATTTTACCAACATAAAAACGGTTTTTTATTTATAATAATAATCACTGTTACTGGTGAAAGGGGATCTTTGAATTATTTATAAACTTTTACTTTTATCGTCAATAACCGAACATAAACTCAATTTAAAATTTTATCCTCTACAATCTTACAATATTGTGAATGTAATTTTTAGTGTAATTTACTTGTAAATCCAACATAACCTCAAATTAACCTCAAATTGACGTTTCATTCGATTGGAGATTTTCCAACGGATTTTCCTGTGAAATTCAACTGAAAATGAGTGATAACGACTTTTGTTATGAAGAAACGAAAGAATCAAATTTACCAATTAACGATTATATCGAATCGTCGTTCACATTAAGACCACGGAGTGGATTGGCGAAGGCTCTGTACGAGAAGCAGAAGACCGACGAGTATTTGAGTCGCTTCGATAAGAATCAGGTAAATTTTTTGATTTATCAATTAATCGGTTTTAGGTTGTATTAGTAGACGTGACTCGAACATCGATAGTTTAGATTGTAACTTTCACCGCATTCAGTCTTGTCTATTAAGAAAAATAACATAATCTCTTTGCTTTATTACAACTCAATAAATATACAAGGAATTCGTGATTAAGTATTGGCTATTTCGTCCCTTATAGTTATTATTGTTAAATAATAAAAGGTGTACTGTGCAAACCAAATTATCGTCAATTTTCTTTCACAGCCGTATACATAAAGTACACACATACAACGGACAGGTCATCAAAGCGTCCACCAATTATTAACAATCGCTTAATAATAAATTTGTATTTGTTAGATGAATTATTTATAAATTCTAGCAAAGAGAGGAAATACACTATTTGAATAACACAAGGGTGAATTAAATACAAAACAGAAAAAAAAACAATTAGAGGTAATACAGAGTGTCCCACACAATATGTCACATATACACTTTTGCCATGATTCTACACAACACACAATTGGTTATTTAACAATATGAGAAAAATTTACGACTTGCAACTATCTTATCAGAACGATTTAGATAAGAGGCATTACATTACATTACATCTTCCATAGAGTTTTGGTGTGGATTTTAGGGTGTCTACTATGTCGTTTTTCGAGAAGATTACAGTCTATCTTGATGTTGAGGTATTAATATTTATATTTCTCTTTAATGTAAAATTGAATGACTAAACTTTCTATATCAGATTCGTGCTTCAGAAATGTTATTTGTTAAATGTGTGCAAGTAAACAAAAATTCGTGACGATAATTTTGTGTATTATTAATTTATTTATCAATAAAATAACACTGCACTGCCCTTTACTCGATAATATTCTCATTTTTCTAATTCAAACTACGTCTTCTAGTTTATTTTATCGTGAGCAATTTACCGGACATTAGGCGTAGAATAAACAAATTACAGGCTGTCTTAGGAGAAGTAACTTATTATAAAATCATCCAGATATCAAGGTTTTTTATATTAAATATCGAAGAAATTTGATGTTTTCGAATCTCTAATTTGAATATCTTTGAATTGTGGTTTTTATAAGCCTTCCTCAAATTCATTCAAAAAAGACATTTTGAATTTAAACCGTTTTCTTTGGATGAAAAATTAATTCAATTTAGTAGAGATTCGTAGGCCTTAGCGATTATTCTTTATTTTGCTTTGTTATAATTTTTAACTTCCCGCTAAGAAAATTGAAAATTTTCAAAATTTCGGGAAGTTATTGGTTTTACCCCGATTTTCGAAAATTGAATTTTCAGCAGATCTCGACGTTTTGGGACCCTAGGAAGCTATTTTGACTATTTTTGCGAGAGTCTGTATGGCTGTATGTGTGTGTGTGTGTATGGGAAGACTATGTAAGCAGCTCATAAGTCTCATAACTTTTGAACGGCTTGACGTATTGAAACGCTCTTTACGGCATTCGAAAGGGTTCCACCAAACTTAGATTTCGTGTAAGTTTGAACCGATTCGGCCCGATAGATTTTGAGAAATTCCAAAAAAACCGAATAAATTCTTTTGTTAAAATCATGTTTTTTTTTTCAAAATAACTATTAAGCTGCTGTACCGATCAATTCCATAATCTAATCAGCTCTTAACCTTAACTAATGACGTCGAATGACGTTTGAACGATCAAAATCGGTTGATTCGTTCACGAGTTATCGTTGTCGAAAAATATCGAAAAAAGTGTTTTTTCAATATAACCTCAAAATTACTTAACCAACCAAATTTGTATCTTTCACAATAATTGGAGGGCTTTAAAAACTGCGTCGAGTGCCGCAAAGCTCGTCAAAATCCGTTGATTTTTTCGCGAGATATCGTTGTCGATAGATTTCGAAAAAAACGATTTGTTAACATAATTTCAAAATTACTCAACCAATCAAATTTGTATCCCTCACAATAATTTTGGAGCTTTAAAAACTTAGCGGGAAGTTTCAGGAATGGCCTGCAGGGCCAATCCCATTCCAGATTTTTTATATAGTTGTGAGCACGATACTAAAAAAAGAAGAAAATTTAAAATAGTTGCTTGCGTTTTCCAAACGGGGGAAAGCCATGTTTTTCTCATAAAAATATTAGAACCAAGGCATTTTGCTTTGAAACGTATAGCAAATAAAATGACAATTGGGTGTAAGTAATTAGCGAATTTATCCAAATCGCTGAATTAATTCCAGATTTTCATTTATTTTCGTCAATCCAAATTTTTACTTGATTATATAGTGCCTTAAAACGTGATTATTATATTTTATACATGTTTTCGTGTTTTTTAACTTCCCCGACCAGAGGGTAGGGAAGTTATTAGTTTCGGACCAAAATTTCGAATTCGAGATTTCACCAGATCTTTACGTTTTGGGGTCCCCTGAACACGTTTTTGAAGTTTTTAGCATGATGTCCGTGTGTGTGTGTGTGTGTGTGTGTGTGTGTGTGTGTGTGTGTGTGTGCGTCTGTCGTTTCTCCAACGATTACTCAAAAACGGCTTAACCGATTGCGTTCAAATTTGGCCAGCATCAACTATTCCGTGGACTTTCGAGTTGATTAGTTTTTGGTGCCAATCGGACCACGGGGGTGGACGGGGGAGGGGGTTGATTGAAAAAAATGTAAGATAACGTATTAATTTGATATCACCAATCGAAAGGGCATGTGCTTTTATGTCAGAAATAATACCCATCATGTGCGATATTTTTCAATCTGGCGACTTATAATGATTAAATTAATTAGATGGACAGTGATTCTTTACTAATCAAGTATGTACGCAAGACAAAAGAATAAGACATTAATATATCAAATATAAATCAGGATTTACGGCCGTTGTCTAGCAACAAGACTGTTTCGTGAAAGATCGAGTAGGTGTAAATAATTGCGTTGTTTTTTTTTAAATTTCGGTGCTGATTTTGACATCTTTGGTTTTGTTAAAAGCTTTACTGGAATATTTGTTTAATCTTTTGTTGTGAATTTATTGTAATGGATAACATAATGAGTATCTAATAATACTTTTACTATCCATAGAGGCAGTAAGTAAACTAAAGTTTTCTATTTGTTAAGAATAAAATAACAAAATAGTAAAGATGATTATTTCCATAATTGAAAAGAAAAAAAATAAAGTTATTCTGGCGAGAATTGAACCCCGTAGCAAACAGATGTCAGGCGAGAGCGCAACCACTGTGCTTTTCGCAGAAATTTGACAATTTTCTCTTGATCGTAGAAAAATTTTTTTCTAATTAATGATTAACTACTGGGACTGATCAGTCGGGGAAGTTGCTAGGCCGGGTCTTCGATTCGGCCCCTTTTCCAACTCGTTTTTTGTTGGTAACCTATTTTAACGCCCAACATTTTTAACTTCCCCGACCAGAGGGTAGGGAAGTTATTAGTTTCGGACCAAAATTTCGAATTCGAGATTTTACCAGATCTTTACGTTTTGGGGTCCCCTGAACACGTTTTTGAAGTTTTTAGCATGATGTCCGTGTGTGTGTGTGTGTGTGTGTGTGTGTGCGTGTGTGTGTGTGTGTGTGTGTGTGCGTCTGTCGTTTCTCCAACGATTACTCAAAAACGGCTTAACCGATTGCGTTCAAATTTGGCCAGCATCAACTATTCCGTGGACTTTCGAGTTGATTAGTTTTTGGTGCCAATCGGACCACGGGGGTGGACGGGGGAGGGGGTTGATTGAAAAAAATGTAAGATAACGTATTAATTTGATATCACCAATCGAAAGGGCATGTGCTTTTATGTTAGAAATAATACCCATCATGTGCGATATTTTTCAATCTGGCGACTTATAATGATTAAATTAATTAGATGGACAGTGATTCTTTACTAATCAAGTATGTACGCAAGACAAAAGAATAAGACATTAATATATCAAATATAAATCAGGATTTACGGCCGTTGTCTAGCAACAAGACTGTTTCGTGAAAGATCGAGTAGGTGTAAATAATTGCGTTGTTTTTTTTTAAATTTCGGTGCTGATTTTGACATCTTTGGTTTTGTTAAAAGCTTTACTGGAATATTTGTTTAATCTTTTGTTGTGAATTTATTGTAATGGATAACATAATGAGTAATAATACTTTTACTATCCATAGAGGCAGTAAGTAAACTAAAGTTTTCTATTTGTTAAGAATAAAATAACAAAATAGTAAAGATGATTATTTCCATAATTGAAAAGAAAAAAAATAAAGTTATTCTGGCGAGAATTGAACCCCGTAGCAAACAGATGTCAGGCGAGAGCGCAACCACTGTGCTTTTCGCAGAAATTTGACAATTTTCTCTTGATCGTAGAAAAATTTTTTTCTAATTAATGATTAACTACTGGGACTGATCAGTCGGGGAAGTTGCTAGGCCGGGTCTTCGATTCGGCCCCTTTTCCAACTCGTTTTCTAGTCCAATAGAACATTATGTCCTTCGGCTGATAAAAGTTTTTAAAAAAAAGTGTTAAAGTAACTTCGAATGTTGTCTTTCTTTGATAATGCATTGAAATGCAACTTAAGACAAGGATCCGAAGCATAAAGGTTACTTTTAGATCATTTGATAAAAATGGTTATTATGTTTTATGCATTATACGTGGATTCAATGAAAATGAAACGATTTTCATCTTATAGTATGAATATTGTGACACTATTTGCTACATTTTGAGCTTTAAAACTCCAAATTAACAGCTAACAATCAAGAAACCGCTCTAAAATAGGCTAAAATTAGCTAAATTAGCTACTAAAAAGGTAATTTGCTATATATTTTGTGCTAAAGTCAAAGTTAACCGTAAAGTTAATGTGGCCCCGTTTTATAGTCGAATGATATATGCAACTCTGTCTTTTTAGTCAGAATTTTCACAAAAATTCATCGTCTTACGTATGAAGATGTAATAAATGTTGTCTTAAAAAATTAGAATGTAAAATTAATAATTATATAGCGTTGCTTTTTTTTAAATGAGGTCTATTCATATGAAACTCTCAATAAAATATTTTAAAGATTTTGTAAGACCATTTAAGCAAAATCAAAATCTCGCAGCTCATTTGGAAATCGGTCAAAAAATGCTCATCTTGGACAATGTTGCAATGTTCAGAAATGACTTAAGCAAGACGACCAACAATGACTCGAATACCCTCCCAACTATGACTTTTTCATCTTCCTTCATTACATTCTAGAAAAAAATAGGAAATATTTCCACCTGCTCCAGAATAAACTGGAAAAAAAATGTTGGAAGGATCTTCAAGTCACTGTAAGTCATGTTAATTATGTACCTAATTATTGAAAATTGTGACATCGTCAGAAATGAGCGTATTTTGATCAACTTCAAAATGAGTTAGAAGTTTCTAATTTTGCTAAAATATTTTCTAGAGACCCTCCTATAAATTTTTGAAATATCATTCGAATCGCCCGTTGAGTTTCACAGGAATCGGTCACATTTAAAAAAGCAACGCTGTATTTCTGGAGGCTCCAGTGAATAATTTATTGGAAGATCAATCACGAGACATTCTATATTCAAAGACGAAAAAAAAAAGCAATTATCTTAAAAGTAACGCGAATAAGTGAAAATGTTGGAAAGAAGGCTCCTATATCGAAACGACAACACTATAAGAGCTATAGTTTGTCAAGGGATGTAGTTTACGAGCAGTCCCAAAGGTATGCTAACCTCCAGTTATCTACCTTCCCTTTTAGTAGCCCACTCAGTACTGGTATTGTTGGTTAGTTTTTACTTCTTCTTTCTCTCTCTCTCTCTCTCTCTCTCTCTCTCTCTCTTGAATGTGTGTGATGTTTTTCTACAGGGTTGTAATGTTCAATTTCATGTGCATCGCTTATATACATACTGTTTTCGCATATACATATCTAAGGTGGGAAATATTGCTAATATTGTATTCCTTTCTGGTAAAAGCACCACTATAACCTGCCGAAGAACGAAAAACTGCCTACATTTCGTAATTTACACTTTCGTAACATCTTCAACGAAGTGGTAGAGGACTTTTGATGCGCTTATGATATATTCATGGGTTCAACAAGAGTTTGTGTTTTACCCTATTCGCATTTTGAACGCAAATCTGGTGCAAAGAGTGAAAAAGATAGTAGTGGGAGTGTGAAAGGGAGTATGAATATTTCAAGTTATCGTTCACGATCTTGAATTGGTATCGATGCATTCGACTGAAAATAAAACAAAAAAAAATGTATACGATGTAAAAACAAATATAAAGGTATACATCTACCTGTATGTTGAGTTTTATTTGAAGCTGAATAACGACTATAGTTTAGTTGTGTTTGTGTATCTGTGTATTTGTTGATGCTTTTGAAGGTGTTCTTTAGTTGTCGATAATGATCTTAAATTTCGTCCTGATTGGACCTGCTGCGATTGGGGATTTCATCAAATCTCTTCAACGATTCAACAAAATAAAAGGAAACGGAATGTGTGCATGTGTGTACGCTCGTGTATGTGTATGAGTGTATATTTAAGGGGTCGTTCCAAGTCCCGTATATGCATGGATTACTTCTCTCGCAACGTCATTACCAAGCTTGCTTGCGTTCCCTAAAATACTTCAAAGAAAAGAATACTAACATTTATCCTTATTCTAACAGAACGGATAATTCATCTTTCCATTCAGTCTGTTTTATTCAATCAAAATGTAGATATTGCCGCTTCTATCATCATCTACTTAGTGAATGTTTAATTCGCAAAGAGGCAGACTCGTTCTACTGAAATGAGTTAACTGGATTTTATACAATGGAATGTAGTTTTTATAAGAAGAAAGTTTACTCCCTTTGTGTCATTTGTGATTTAGATTTTCAGTAATCTGATGAATTCTCTCTACGAATTTACTGGTGAAAAACTTGGATATTTTCTACCCTAATAAATACAAACTCAGTCTTAATAAGGCATGTAATTTCCGAATAATGTTAAAAAATAAATGGAAGTTCCTAGAATATCTAGTCCTGAAAGTATATTTTAACTTTTTTTTTGCTCTTTTCAAGTAAAAATCCTAAAAATGTACGTATTATACTTTGGTTACAATCAAAATGTGATCGAACACGCCTCAAGATATTCTGCAATACATAAATTCCCATATATTATGTGTGAGAGACTCAGCCCCCTGTTCCACCCTTAAGTAAAAATATATGTATCGAGTATTGGAATCGAATCCCATGCCTGACACTCTGATACATTTTAAATTCACATTCGTAAGTACGGAAAATAACTCTGATAGCGCCCTGGAAATGGGTCTTTGTTTCCATTATTAAGCTCTCCCATTTTTCCATTCTCCCTTTTTTTACCGATTTTCCCTCTTCTTATTTACATTGCCGACGTTGTTATATTTCATACCGGATCCATTCTATAATACGCCATTCTAATATTTTCTTCTGGATCTTCTTGATTAGTTTCGCCGTCTAGCTGTTTTTCTATTTCGAATCGTACTATTAGATTTGAATAAAATAACTATAAATATAAACAATTAAACTATCTGTTTTTGTGATTTTTCTACATTTTGTGATTCTTTTTTTTAATATTCTCTTACCTATTATGAATTTTTTATACAGAAAAGTGTCAGTTCTTGTTACAATCTTAGTAGTTGTGTGAAAATAGCGCATACGGCCGTCTTTCTGTTGACTTTTCCTTCCATTTTTTCCTCGGATGCAATCGAATTTCGAGGCGTTTTTCTTATAAAACGATACCGGAAATTGAATTGTGCATCACTGAATGCACCTCTTCAGATGCATATTCGCCTCCAGTTGGGTATACTTTATTGCATTTATTCCGTTTCGTACCAATTTACATCTACCCATTGGTCTTTGTTTTGTTACCTCTCTATATGTTTAAGTGGTAATATTTAAAAGGTACGTGCATATAAGTGTATGCTGTCGATAAAATCATATTAGATATAAAACTTTCAGATCTGGCAATTTGTTCTTTGAAAAGTTCAAATAAAACAAACCAATTGATCAGTAAAATTATAAATTAAATATTGTAGTCGCCGTCTGGACGTCGCCATTTTTCCATCTATTTTACCGGATCGGAAAATATAAATTTTTCACCCAACACAATGGCGGCGGATGTTTCATTTATATATAACAAAAAAAAACCTTATTAGTTTCTATATACATTCGTCTTAAATTTAATCCGAAGTAACTCTGTCGCCCAATGTAAAACAAGTTGTATATCGTTGTGTTCCGAATTTACATCAGTATTCACAGGACTACCTGGCTCGTTTCGGTAATCTCATTTAAATATTAAATGAATAAATCGACGGTCGACTGGTATATGTAAACATGTATTATCTGATCAGAGACAGAATGATCCGACGACCGGCTTTCAGTTATTTTTAATTACTTCAGAATCAAAGATAAAAAAATTAAAAAGAAGTGTTAGGTTGAAAATACAGATAGATAATGTTTTAATATCGATTCTACTATCCATTTGTTTGTAATATTATTGGCTACTGTTTAAATTATAATTATCACAGAAATATTGATCCTTATCAATAAATCTGATCAACATAAATTATAAGAACTTAATTAAAATCGTACCATGGAATATTTACAGGGCAATAGGAGGCACTCATTTGACGTCTACCACTGTTAACACCTAAACTACACGCAACAAACTTGTCTGGAAATCCTATTCTATCGCTATATTGTATACATTGAACAGAATCGACCCAATTACTTCTGTTCCTTCTAGCCACTTGTTTTATGATTTATGAACCAATTAGAATTTTACTAATTGTTTAGTGTTTATTTTGTGACTGGTGTATATTAAAGACAACATGATTTTAAATTGACTTTCTCAGTAAATGAACCCGGAATATTCGTCCGGAGGTAATCCATCAAGAATTCTTTAATATTAAAATACGTCTCCGAGATGTTCTTGTTTTAATTTCAATATTGCATCTTTAAATAGACATGTGTTGGCAGTACCGTTTTGAATATTTTTTTAATTTTTAATAATGATAATAAATCGTTTTAATATTGTCTGAGAATAGAATTGAAAAATTATTCTTATTTATTTCTTTCTATACCTTTCTCTCATTTTTAATAATTATAAATATCAAATATTTGTTATTAAATAAATACTATTTGTTTGTTAGAGGCATATAAAAGATTGTGTTGTTGTATGGGTAAGTGATGGATGGATCCCTAGAGTAACCTTCCATCATTCCGACCAATCAACCAAATGCAAATTTTCAGTTTATATTCCATCAAGGACACTCAAGCGTCTCAATGAATACCATTTACAGACTTACAGTGTACCGAAATTGACTTGACCGAATCAACTAATTAATCACCATCCTTCTAGAAATAATACAATTATTTTTCTATAAGGTCTTCCAACTAAAAAGTTATTAAAATATTTGTCGAATGTTAAGCTTTACATTCAATCTTTTACGTGTTAGCATATGTATTTGTTGTACAAGCCATATACAAAGGTGCATTTAATCCACTTTTAAAACATCAACCAACTGGTCCGTCGTCGGTGTTATTTGAAACGACCAGAACTTATTTCTAACTAATTAGTGGACACCTGGGCTTTAATCGTTCTACAGTCCAAGAATCCTCTTTCAATCCTAAATTAAACTTTTTATCAATTTAATTTAACATATCATAGATATAGGGAAGAGGGAGAGAGGACACGTTTCGCATTCATTGAATGTATTCAACACGTGAAAAGGCTCGCAAGGAAGTTTTTTAAAAAAAAAATAGAAACAAGAATTCAGTTCGGTGATATTTTTATGGTACATTCAACAGACTGAAACAGAGGCGGCTCCTAACCATTCTTTGGATGTTTGTGTTTCAACTAAAAATAGTTTCTATAACTCTTATAATATAGTTGAGCACAGATTGTTTTGTCTTCGCAACTTTACTGGCACATATTGACATTTAGCGATTGTTATAAGTTGATTGCCCGTTTTTGTACTGTTTGTTAAGCCATCATAGTTTAATAGAAATATTGAAACTTTTCGTTTAGCTGCTCCTCTTTCTATTAGTTTTAACTAACTTTCTTATAGGGTGTGTTCGGCTATTTTATATTGATTATAATTAATGTCGTCCCAATATTACGATGACAATAGATAATTATTCCGTCTTAATGATCGTTCAGTCGTATAGAAGGTGTTTTGGTTTTGTCGAAATCAACAATATACAATCGGTTGATTGTAATGAAGTTTAATTAGTGGCAAGATGACAGGCGATTTTAATTCAAATTATGTTACACTACGGTACACTTTACAAACGTACAAATTACATTTCAACCTTTGTTATTCTGCTTCTTTTTCAATTTTTGTTGTTGTTAAATTCTCATCTCCATTTTGTATATAACTATATATATTTAAATTTATTTATTTATAAATACATATAGTACATAGGTATTTATTTATCAGGTTGTCTGTCAGAACTGGTAGTTTAGTGTGACTATACGTTTTATTTCTCATTGTGTCTAAACAGAAATGTGTTGTGTCTGTCAGTGAGGCATTGTTCATTTCTTAATGCAAGCTACTGGTATCTGGCTCAGTTTTGATCTTTCAGCTACTGAATTCCACATAGATTGACTTGGTTATGCCCACTTGTCTAGTCTCTTGACGACTATCCACAATTGGGCTGTGTTATTTCATATTCATCTCAAGTATTATAAAAGAACGATGGATATTTCTATTATTTTGCTGGTATTTTTTTGCTCAGCCAACAAAAGTATCAAGTTCTTCCTCCCTCTTTCTATTATCATCTACTTGCTATTTGAATTTTTCAATTTTAAAAGTAACAAGTAGAATTTCCGTAAATATAATTAATGATACATTTCTCTAGGTACTACAGCTTGTCAGCTACAAAATAATCACTGAAGGTGTGTTTCAACACAAAAATGAACACAACGAGATGGTATGCAAATCTTATGAATATTTATATTTTGTATGCATAAGAAATCACGCCTTCGGTGAGATATATTATTATTCATAAATTGCAAAACGAAAAATTGTTAATTGGCCATACAACTACGCCAAAGGGATCATTCTATAATTTCTGATATATTTGTTTTATTTTTGGTTTCTCATTTGTAGTGGTACTATTGTGATCTGGATGGATTATCATCTGATCTATCATCGAAATTTATCCAACTGGGTCCAGATGAGGATACGATCAAATTCTTACATCAATCCGAGGAAAAATCCGACTGGATTTTGACACAAATTTGGCATTCTCTAGTGAAAGCACTACTTGGTTGGTTCATGACACAAACTTCAATTAACGGGTAAGTCGACCAAAACAATTAGTTTATTTTTTTTTTCGCTTGATTGTACTCTCTCAATACTTTCAATTATAAAGAAGAAATAACAGGATATCAAGACAGAAAATAAAAAAGATATCTGAGAGTATTCAATGAAAAATATCTGTTCATTAACAACTATAATAGGAGACTTGTCTAATTTTTACCTGACTGTCATTTTGAGCATAACTAATTATATAATTACGTCTTTTTTGCTCTAACATTGTTGAGCGGTTAGTGGACATTCATTAGGCAGGCAGGCAGGCAGGCTGGTAGAGTTTATTGGGAAAAGAAGACAAGCAAAAAAAACACTTATTATTCGATAATTATTGTAACAGTGACGACGTGTCTCAAGCAACACTGTGTCGGAAAACTGTAATTATGAAAAATTATTGTACTCAATCGCCCTGTCTTCTTCTATTGTATCAGTTATTTGGGTCGTTGTTCTTTTCTTTTTTCGTACAACAGATGGTCACCTGTTTTTTTTTTTCATTTTAATTAAAAATCCTCAGAAGCTATATAATTAATTAATTTTTTTTTTATTAAATATACCTGTATACGGACCTGTATAGTAGTAATTAAAAAAAAAACATATTGTAGAAGGTGGTGGGTAGGCGTACAGTGGTTGTAGAAAAAACGATAGAAAATTACAAAAATTATAGAATTAAATTATAATTCTAGAACAAGATGTGTCTACAATCGTGTTTATTATTCCTAACTTCGTTTATTGATGTTCATTGACGTTCACATTATTTTTCAGTAAATTATGCGTGGATTCTTAATTCAGTTTCTTGTTTGTCAACTGTGTCTTCTTTGATCCTAGAAAACTGTTTTAAAATATTAAAATTTGGCTGTTGTAAACTGTCAGCGTCTAAATTTCGGCAATTAAACCGCATAAAGTTATTTTTTTTAATATTGTAAAATATTTCGATTTGTACCTGTTGTGAGAATTTTCCTTTTTCGTAATAGTTTCGGCGTTGGTTACACAAAGGTACAACGTTATATACTTTTTACTTTTATCAAAATTAGAACCTCGTAGTTCATTTGGAAGTTGGCCAAAAAATGCTCGTTTTGGACAATGTTGCAATGTCCAAAAACGAGCTAAGCAAAACGACTCGAAGAGTCAAACAGAGATTTTTTCGCTTTTCTCCATTGAATTGAATTAAATGAAGAAAAACGAAAAAGTTATTGTTGGGACGATTCTCAAGTCACTGTAAGTCATTTTAAGTATGTAGTTAGTTAAAAATTATGACGTAGTCAGAAACAGGCGTTTTTTGATCAACTTCCGAATAAGCTACAATGTTTTAATTTTGCTAAAATATTCTTTAGGAAGCCCTTCAAATATTTTTCGAATAGCCCATCAAATAATAGGAGTTTCTCACGAATCAGCCACATTTAAAGAAAACAACTTTATATATGTAAGTGTAAACTTTTTCTTACACATATTTATTTTGCTTGGTGAAGATCACATGTCTTGTTGTCTACTATTCAAGAAAATTGGGATTAAAGCAATGATAAATTACATACAAGACGAGATATCATACAACAACAAAATCCCTATCAACATGGTTCAAAAAAAGGACGACATGAGCTGCCACCCTTATCCACCAGCTAAACTAGTAACAAATAGTTTTTTACATGAAGAAGATATACAATTACTTATAATCATTTTAATGTTTGTATAAATTACTAGTTCATTTATCATTCTATATTTTAATTTAAATGATAATAGGATAAATTCAGATAAGTTTTACGATAATTTTTAATGTTCTTAATAGTAGTAGTAGTAGTAGTGGATGATTTTATTAATATTAATTCTCGGGGTGTTTGTTTTGTTCGGGAATAAGTCGTCTCGGCTAACAATAGCAGCCAGCATTTTTTTTTTGAGATGAACTAGATGCGATGGCGTTTTCTTATAATATGGTGCATTTATTTCAACTTTGGTATGCGATTTATATCCAAATATGAAAGGTAATTTTAAACTACGATTGTGGTCGTGTCAAATGCGGTTCACTATGACATGAACAGACAGTCACTACGTGCACAGCTTACCAGCAACTGGATGACTATTACTTATATTCCACCTACATACATACATAGGTACTTATATGCCTATCCTACCTATACCTACTACCTTTATTTACAATATAGTTGGTGGATCATATCGTCGATGACACTTTCATGAGCTTGTGATATCTGCATATCTATTTTTGAAAAATCTATCCTATTGCATTTGCTTGCATCGTTGAATTGTGGAATTGAAAATATCAAATCTTCAAATTTCCTCAACAAAATTCAATCTTATTTACAAGGAAATTAATTCTGATATGTTGAGAAATTCATACATACATACCTATTACACACATAACGTTTTAAAGACTTGTTGTTGGTAATGTAGAACTAATAACAACAACTATAATGTGTCAACAAGAAAAGAGAAAATAATAGTGCACCTACAATTACATTATGATTTTGGTTTTGTATAATTAAACTCATTGACCATGGTTTTATAGCTTGTTAAAATTGCTTATGGAACTTTTGCAAATAAGCAGGTGATGAAGGATTTTTGTTTATCGAATTTATCACGCACCACTAGTAATATTTCTTCTTATTACCAATAATTACTAAAAATCTCCAACTTTATTATGGAATCTGTTGTTGCATAAAGACGACTGCATTGGTAGTATATAGGATTTTTCAACAATAACCCAAACATTTTATTGTTGTGCTATTTGACTTTTATTGGTTGTAACTTTTCAGAATTGTAAAAGAATCTACTAAAGTCGATTTAATAAACAAAATACAATACTTATTATAAATAGAGCAAGAGTATTTGGTATGGTATTTAAATCTTTTTCTCATTTTTAAATTGATAAATTATATTATATTTGAATTGAATTTAATTTTATACAATTTCTGCGCTTAATTCACTTTTTGTATGGCGAAATTAAATCTATATTTATTTTTAATATAGAAGGATTCGATTTCTTTTAAATTAAATTCGGAATTTTATAAAGGGATCGATGTCAAAACACAAAACGAATTAATATAAATGAATACAATCGAAAATGCGAAAACAATTTTTCGCATTTCAACCAACAAACAACTTGGAAATAGTTTTTAATGATTGTTGTTGTTCTTTGTTCAGAAAACTGTTGTCTTGATGAGTTGGTTTGTTCGGTTTTGTAATTGGCCGTTGTTGTTGTTGTTGTGGTTATTTTATTTTTGTAAAAATTCGCGTTGGTTTTAGTGTATCTTGACAGTGGGGAATGTGGTAGTTTTAATAAGGCCGTTGTGTACATGGCGCGCTCGCATTCAGATGAGGTTGCACGGGCCATGTTCGCTGGACAGACGTGTGATATGTGGCTCGTTCTCCTGTGGTCCTTATATGAGCAACCAGACTGACGGCTGTCACTCACTGACAATCACATCCGTCACCCTTGGAAAAAGATCCGTTGCCGCCACCGCACATCTCTTCACGAATCCAAACTTTGTTTAAGCAGCCATCCATCGATCGAACCCATCCGACCAACTGTATCTTAAAGGAAAGTTAAATAGGGAATAAATGATGTTGATAAAGAGGAACGTATATATGTTTTTCTAAACCACCACCACCACCAGTATTACCGCCATCATCACCATTGCCAGTGTACCGCCACCGCATGCATTATTAACTTGCTGATGTCTGTTCGTAGACTGCATTTCGCCATTTTGAGTACATTCCATTGTACTCTTTGTCTCTTTTATTGAAAACGTGGCTTTATTATTTACTTGCCAGTGAATTCACCGGCAGCAATACAATATTAGAAAAACCACCATATATTCTCTATATTAGAGCTTCATGAAAAAAAATCATCCTGGCACAAATTTAAATTATCAACTTTAAATTAATTCACTTTCAAAATATAGATAGACATAATATAATACAACAGTTTACTCGCAGTTTGATATGATGGTTTTTGACAGATGAGATAACGAGCACGTCGAAATGTTCATATCTTGTATTACCTATATGGTTAACTGTTAACATGACAGATTGGTAGTCGACATGATGATTTTAAGGACACCTTGATTGTTGAAAGCAGATGTTGAAGTGCTCAAAATTATTGTAAATACAACGACCGCCAACTGTATATATGTATTACTATTATTATTATTATTTTTAAAAGATTCAATTTACAATAGAAAATTTAAATTTAAATAATCGAAGAAAAAAAGTAGTAGAATTGATTGCCTTCTTTAGGATAATCTCCAAGAATTGTATAGAATATAAGATAGATGTATTAGAAGGAATATAATATTAATAAAATAAACAATACAAAAAGACATCCAAGTTTGGTTATAGCATTTGAAATAAGCTATTAAAGGTGTAGAATATGATTTATTAAACACCCACATTTGTTAATAAAAGCTCTTAGATCATAGCCCCACATTAAAACAACAATGTCTTTGTAGACAATACCGACTCGGCTCAGTCACAGTCTAATAACATAACATTTAACCAGACTCTATAATATAACAATCATAATGTTATATACTTAAATTTAAATTATTATTACTTCACTCATGATCCATCACCGACAAACTTTGCAAACAGAGAATATCTCTGTTGTCGATATAACAATCCTGTGAGAATTTTTGAACGTATGTCTGATTGCCATTCGTAAAATCGACTAAAAGATTGACATTTATAGCCATTTTTCTTTATTTTATTTTAATTTTTTTCCTTCGTCTTATTTTTCTTTATTTTTTTTTCTTTCGTATATTGTATTTTTAGCGATTTAAAAGTTGGAGTAAAATTTCAAGGCGTGACATTTAGAGGCGCGTTAAAACGGCACTTAAAGTATTATTTACGGTTAGTAATTAAGAAAAGGTTTAATTATACCAGCCTGATTGGGACTGGAGATTATTCTAAGAAATAACCGCCAGGTAATACCGAAACATGCAAATTCTTTTTCTTTCTTTCCACGTTCGTATTCCTTTATTATTTCTTTTTGTTGGTTATTTATTTATTTATTTATTTTATTATTAATTATAGTTGGATTCGTCTGTGTATTTTTTTTCTTGTTCGTTTTTCTGTTTCGAATAAAATTCTTGGCTAATTAAATCAATTATGCCTGCCGGCAGGAAAGCCTTTCTGAAAGCTCTCTTTATAGGCTAGGACCTTGAATTGGATAATCGCAGCAGCGGCACACCGGCCAGTTGTCGGTTTGCGGTTCTATTCTATGCGAAAAACAAACATATAACGAAAACAGCAAAGAGAAACAACACTATGATTATTTCTTATAGTGTAATTAACTATCTAATTATTATGAAATTCCTCTATATTCGGTTGAAAGTAATTTTGAAAATTATTAAAATTGTCGAAGAAATTGAAATTTCAAAATAATTAATGAGAGATGTTTACAAATTGAGAACACGTGCATTGATAAATCGTATTCATTTTATTCAAATGATTTATGTCACTATGCAATGCTTCTTTTTTTAAATTGTTATAAGAAAGAAAAAAATAGTATCATCAATATTTAAAAGGTACAAATTTCGAAACGAATTCCAACAATTTGTTGTCCTGATAGCATACTTTATTAATTATTTATGATTATTTAAAAAAATGCTTATACATGGAAGAAGACGAGGATTTGCATTGAATTAAATAGGATCATTTGTTTAGATCACAAGTAGTGTTATTTGTAATCATTTTGAACGAATTATAAACAACACATAAAATTAGTCAAATCAATTCCAAATTAATTCCGTTTCAATCACTGCGCAAAATATTATCGAATAATTCCTAATTATTGAAAGTGTTCCCAAGATTTTTCTCCATATCCACAAATAATACAATACATTTAAATAATATTAATATTGATCATTGTTAAGAGTCAAATGTTTTGTTATTTCTGATGGCCTTCTAATTGGAGCGTGCACACGAAATTGTTTATCGCAGGGGTTCTCAAACTTTCTAAATTTTGTACCACATAAATGAAAGATAAAAATTTTATGTAGCATTACCAACAAAAGGATTTTCTGATTAAAATGCAATGTTAATACTGGAAATATTCTTATAAGATTAGACAAAAAATCTCCAAAGGCAGCAAGTACCTTATATAGCGAATTTTTTTATGTATCTACATACTGAAATATTAATTGCAAAACATTCTTATGATACTGACAATTAATATATTTTAATAACATTGAATCAACTAATAAATTCATTTCCCGATGTTATTTTAATATTTATGATTTTTATTGAAAAATACTTTTAATCCACAAACAATAAGAAACACTAAAAAAAAAATAATAATGAAGTTTGTTGTTTGTCTAATACGTCTAATCAAGGCCTGCTTGATTTTTTCAAGCGAAATTCTCTAGCAGGCCTTGCGTCTAATATTAAATGTCAAAATTAGTTGCCCCCCCGCGATATTCAATTTTTTTTCTAATATCAATAGTCAGAACATATAGCCACCTGAGATAATCGATTTTACTGCTTATACTCAAAAAAGAGATTTTTGCATTTTTCTTGCGAACCAACGAACCGATTTTGATGTTTTTTTTTCTGGGTCATAGAGAATGGTCGGCTCCACTGTTATTTTAATTTTCATCAAAATCTAAGCAAATGTAATATTGAAAATGATTTTTTTTAACATTTCTTCAGCTCTTATTCCAAAAGTGTTGGCCCTACCAGTCTGGCCAACGAACTCATCCAAGCTATCACAAAGACCGATTTTTGTACCAAGTTTCATTCAGATTGGACTATTTTTACGGCAGTTATCGTGGGTATACATATATATATATATATATATATATATATATATATATATATATATATATATATATAAAAATTTTAACGAACGGTGGATATGGGTTCCTTAGGTCCCAAAACGAACTTCTGTGCAAAAATTTTTCGGAAATTCAAAAGTGAGGATCTCGTCATTAGCTAATTTTTTTTAAAAAAATTCGCTAAAAATTATTGGTTTGCTGTTTCTATGCATCAAAAATTGTACCATCAAAATCCATGAAATGTACCACCAGTGGTACATGTACCATAGTTTGAGAACCCCTGGTTTATCGTATATGTTGAAAAGGCCCGTTTAAATTTCTAATGAGTGTTTTTTCGTTTAACATTTTGTTTACATGTAAATATCGGCTTGTTTCACAGTTTTCTCCTTGTGTCCTTTGTATTCTCCCTCGTCCATTTGTTTTGTTCTTTTTTTTTCTATACAGCTTTATTTAATCTATCTTGGATGATAAAGAATAATAAAATGTGGGATAATTAAAAGAGTGAAGATCGTCTTTTTAGATCTTCAATCCATGTCTCTTCGTCTTTCTTGAATCACTGCATTAATTGGCCAAGTCTTGGGATAGAGTAATTAACTGGGAATGTGTTGGTCATTAATTAGCGGCTCAGGTAAAGGAATAGATTGTACCTGTATGTGTATAGAGAGAAAATATAGTAAAGTATAACTTTAGGGTGCTAACAACCGCACCTTTTATTGTTGAGAAAATGCAGTGTAATCTTTAAGATTTCTAATCGGTAAACGGAAATTTTTACACATTATTTTTATTTTGTTTCTTTAAACACTAATGAATGATGAACACTTGAAATAAAACTAATAGAATCTACGGTTTATTGTCCTTGGGGATTTTTTGAGTTTATAAAGCTTAATCGAGATGAAGGTGATACATTCGACCATTGTCTTGTCGAATAGTTTGACGGCTGTTATCCATTATCTTGTACCTTCCACTTTTATATAAGTTTGGTGTTAATTAATGAGTTTTTTGCCAGCTAAAGATAATACAAAAGAATGTAGTAGTTTTTATCATAACGAAACAATTAGTTTTGCTTGTCACGTCAGCTGCTGTTATAATAAAACAATTGTTTTTTTTTTGTTGTTGTTGTATCGAAAAATTATAAAGATGGTAACACAAAACCCTTTAATCGAACAAAGAACGAAATTCTAACCGCTCTTCTATTATATAACTGTAATTTTTAATTACTTTTTTTTTAAACCTTAATCGTAGTTTTATTAATTTTTAATTATCGACAGTAGTCTGTCTTCATCGCCTTTTTTTGTGTTATTAATTTAAAACATCCAACGTCACAAATGAAACACATTCCATAGCGAACCAGTGAGTCAAAAAAAGTCGGTAGGATTTCACATAAAGGACAATGCAGTAAAAAGCTGTAATGACAGCAATATATCAAACCAATTAATACGCGATTATTTATTATTATTATTAAGTGTATTGCCGGCTGTTATGGCCTTCATATTGGAATTTTTATATATTTAATTGATAATAATATACTTAAACTATACAGAGTATCGCACAAGTATGCTTGAAAAATAATTCAATTTCAATCATAATCACAATTACAGCCGACTGTGTAAAATAATGAATTTCAAATAGATATTTTTTGTGTTAAAATTTCTTGCTTCAATAACACTGAAATGTGCACTTTTATCATAGAATTCTTCTAAATAGTAACACCGCGGAGGTTATGTGTCAAGTTGTATTTGCTCTACTATATTTTGGTGTTTTGTTTGTTTTGTACATTGAGGATTGTAGTCTTAATTAAGACGTTTTGATATGACCAGTGTCTAGTTTACAACATCAACAAACAAGATCATAAAATGAACAATCAAACTAAAAATGAGTTTAATTAATTATGAATTAAATCTGAAAATGTCCCATTAAACTTTGCCAGTTTCTTAAATTTAACAAAACAAACATTAAAATACAATTTATGTGTGATGTTATTTTTAAAATAACTCTCCATAATAAAATTACACGAGTTATTCTAAAGATACTTTAATAATAACTCTTACAAGTTAATTATCTAATTAAGATTTCTTTTTATAATATCTAACGAATTAGAATAATCGGTAGTTGTAATTAGTTTTGACCAAAAGAAGTACGAGAAAAGCTATATCTAATAATATGTTGTCGTGGCAATTACGATAATTACTGTTAGCAACAGGAGCAATTAACGTGGCGTTCCCACGTTATTAATGAATACCAGCAATCATTGTGTATATGTATTTATTTATTCATCAAAAGAATGGACGACAAGTCTATTTGTTGTATTTGTCCTGAACAAACTACCTATAAAGGAGGATTGGGTTCTGATATGAGTTGACTGCCTAACCACACCTCCTTTAGAAAAACTATAAAGAAAAAATGAACGTATATTATTAAGATGATACCTGTTAACGTACAGTAGCACATTCCGCAACGTTTCTAAATGGTATTTTTGTTATAGCATTTTTGTTATTATTCGTCGAGCTTTTTTTCTCAACTTGTTCCCCATATCATCTAAATTATTGTAGTTGAAGCAATCTTTTTTTTTCAATTTGTATAGTTTGCGTTAATTTCTAAATAGAATCTAGAATTTTAATGTTATTGGTGGCATCGGAAGAATTAAAATAGAAGAAGTGCAAGATTGTCCGCCTCCTATCCTCGCCTGAAGATCTTCAGCCAGAAGCACAGGTGTGGGCCACACGCCTTACCTCCCGCATTGATTTTTATGATTATATGTTTTGTTATGTTAAATAAACATTAGTCACTTTAATTAAACCTGGATGGTATATGTAAATGTGTACATCGTACAGAACTCCATGATGAATAATCGTTTAAATCACAATATGATAAATACAAAAATCGTTTTGAATATAAAGAAAGAAAAAAAAATAATAGAAAGAATCATATCTGATTTGATCTGTTGTCGGTTTCACATGTCTAATTAATTTTATAGTGTTTGAATAAATTGAATAGATGTAAAAGTTGAAATAAAATTAAAGGAGACTGACATTACTAATTTTTGAATATAGTATACCGGACACTATCATAATTAAATTTTAAAATAAAATCCACGTTGGTATTTGATTATTTTTACAGCTATCTGTTTAAAAGAATGACTAATGAATGAGCCATTCAAACAATTCGCTAACGAATAACTCGATATAATCTAATTTTATTTGACTATCATTAAAAGTCTACATAATCTATTTTTCAGATTTGCGTCCCTTCTTTTCGTCTTTGTTTAAACTGCCCAACTACTTATTATGCGTTACAGCTACTGTCTTACGCAAGGAATTATGATATTGATGATATCACTGTACGGTTGGGGCCTCCAAGAAACTTACACTCAAAGACACAATAACAACAACAACAACAACAACGACAGAGAAGAAGAAAAAGATGAGACGATCTGTGTTACGGACACATTCTTTTGACCACACAGTGTACAATAACGAGGCTATTTCGTTTTATATCATCTTTTTTTTTGTTGCTTTTAGTATCTTTTTTGTTGTATGAAAATCACACATCTACATACATAGAAGAAGGCGATTCCGCATCATTATTCCTATTTTATACGTTAAATTGCGAACACCATATGGATTCGAAATTGCTATCATGTATTTGAATATGGTGAAGGGAGCGGTAGATCGGCCATCAGACCGCTAGTCTTGTCACTTGACAAGACCGTCACTATCTAATCATCTAAATGGATATCAGATCTCAAGGGAAGATTGCAGTTATTGAAGCGCTCAAACGATTGTCTTTTTGTCGATTTAAAGAAACATTCTGTATAAATATTGTCTAATATAGACACATAACTAAACTGGATTTCTTGATTTCAACAAATAACATCTGGATATTTTTTTGAGAATATACTCCTTAAATTAATCACGACTTTATTACCATCGATGAATGTTTATAGCATCCCCTTTTAGTGAAAATAAACAACAGAACAGGATATGAGCTTATTAACGAATTATCGAATTTTCAACGGGGCAGAACTTTTATATTGTTGATTGGTGTAGGTACATACATATAATAAAGCTTTAATCAAGACCAGACCGCGAGACTTATTCAATTAATTTCACAAAAAAAACTAGTAGAATATAATTAACAGTTGTTATTTAAGCGTGACATTAATCTAATGAAAATTGTCGAATAATAATAAGAACAAAAAAATTGTGTATTGTTTTTAATTAAAGGTGTGTGTGCTACCATATATAACACCGTTATAGATGAATAGTACGGCGTACGGCAACTTTCTCGATATCTCCAACATGTATAAACCGGTACAAACTTGAAGTTTATGTATTAGGGAATCCTATCGTCGTCAATAAACGAGCTTTTCTAGCCGTAACTGTAGCTATTTACTACACACTTGACGGCATATCGGCCTCTTCACATTTACGCTACTCGTGTTACTCTCATTGTACCGAATAACCAACTATTAACACTTTATCGTATTCTCTATAGAAACAAAGAACTAGTCATTAATGTAGAATTACAGTTGGCTTTCATTATTTTTGAAGGGAAAGAAAACAAATTAACTTATACTATAATTCATACAATCTAGGTGCGATTTGCTTATTTTATGCTCTGTCTGTCCCGACATCTTTTATTTTAATGCCACAAAACTTATCGACGGCCAAGTGTCTGTGTTGGCTTGCTGTATGTTGTTCTAACAAGTGATACTTCTGTGTCTGTGAATTAGCATTAATGCAATTCGAATGAACAATTCCCGACAGCCCTTTGTAGGCCGGTTTTAGTTATTGTTGGACCCGACAAGATTAATGCGACGAATTAATTCAGAATCTGCCGGTTTTCATTTGAGTCTGGGAGACTACCCTGTTTCTCATTAAACATGACCATGGCTACCTACTACTATACATCCAAATGGTCTCTTCTATATAAATGTATATATGCAGGATATTATTATAGTTTTATAAAGATGAAAGAAAGAAAAAATATGGTAGATTGTCCCATACAGACAATTTGATAAATACAGCAACAGTTTATTAAATTTTTTTCTTATGATTTAGTCTCGATTTTGTTTTTTCAAGGATTTATGATAAAAGTTTTGTTGAAATTTATTCGAGAACAGACACTGTTGAAATTGTTGTTAAAAACTTGTGGAAAACGATTCGATTTTTAAATGGTGCAATAAAAATTGCAATAAAGACCCACCAGTAGGTATCTTATTTCCATCTGTTCGAGTGAAATCTTCGAAATTTTTTCGATATTTTTTAAAATACACTCACGATATCATATATAAAAATTATAAAAGAATGACAATTTAAAAACAGGAAGATATGTTTTGTACGGTTCTCAACGTACAATCATAAGCACATTACTTACAGCATAGGCCATAATTATAACCATATGTCCAATGAGTTCATCATTAACTTTAGGAAGTCGACAATTAGAAAAATTAACAGTAGCAGGTATAGGAATCTATTGTGCTAGCTAAACAGAATATAAAAATAGGATTCCGTTTTTTTATACAATACTAAACAATACATTAAAGAGATTGTTGTAACGAAACTCATTTTAATCATGTATACAGTCTTTAAGGCAACTTTTTCTATTATCATCATGATGATTAAAAGTTTCTGCCGACCACAATCACCGTATACTCATATTTACTTGTTTGGATAAAATCATTACACAGACAAGAAAGAACAAAAAAAAAAAAGAAACCATGGAGAACTTTATATTGTTAGAATATCGAACCAGTAAATTTTATGGTGGTTTTTGTTAATAATTGAATCCAATTTTCCCATCAATTATTTCAAACGAAATGACAGTGGTCCGATAATTAACCCACGTTTTTAACAAAATACATCCCGGTGAGTAGGAAAACGATGACAAGTAATTTTGTTTTTATTATAAAAACTGTCTTTAATACTTATTGTTAGTTGAAGCAAATAACTTTTCGAAAATGTTTAATCGCCTCGTTTTTATATTGTAGTCTTATTACTGGGTAATAAGTTTCTAACGAAATATTTGAATACTTTTAAATAGTACTCGAACTAGGACGTTGATAAATATTAATTCTCTAATACTGTGTTGTTTAAAGATAGCAATAAGAAAAAATTCGAAAGTGACAAGAATTATACAAAACTTTGTCTCTTTTCAAGTGAATTTTAATCACTCTAAAATATTGAGCAGATTTGACGATATTTTTTAAAAAAGCTTTTTTTTGATGAGAGCCAACAGCAAAATTTGTGTCTACTTATCTACTTATGTGTGATTAAGCTACAACCACTAGCTGTTTTTCGAGTTTCCTTTGTAAATCAACCTCTGATTAAACAAGGGTGACGAAAATCTTATCTTCAACATTACTGAACTTTACAACAGCTTATTCTGTTTAGCCTTAAGTCTGTTAAAACCCTATTACTAGTCTTGGATTTTTGTTAATTAGGGACCGCTCATTAACGTTTACAGCCGTTGAACTTATGAGCCACCAACATTTCGGTCAGAGTCGTATCAAATTAGTTCTACATTGTCAAATACACTACTATACAAGGTGTCTGTTTTAAATGTGGTGGATCCTTTATGGCGAGTAATTTAAATAATATTTCAAAGATTTATAGGGAGGGTCCTGGAGCTTATTTTAGCAAATTTAGAACCTTGTAGATCATTGGGAAGTTGGTCTAAAATCGCTTGTCTTTGACGATGTCGCGATTTTTGAAGACTTGCCACACGTGTGAAATGACTCGAGGATCCTCCCAACATTGATTTTTTTTCGTTTTTCTTTATTTTATTCCGGAACAGGTGAAAATGTTTCGCATTTTTTCAAGAAATCCCTGGAAAAAAAAAACGAAAATAATCAATGTTGGGAGAGTCTTTGAGATATCCTTAGTCGTTTTACATGTTTAGCTTATATCGTGCGATCCATTAAATTCGTTATCAGAGTTAGCGTTGAAACTGTCAAGGCATGTCTTGGATTGAACCATCACAACAAACTTCACTATTAATGACCATTGTAATACAGAAATATGATGGTTCAATCAAAGACATGCCTTGACAGTTTCAACGCTAACTCTGATAACCAATTTAATGGATCGCACGATATTTGAGAATCGCAATATTGTCCAAAATCAGCAGTTTCCAAATGAGTTACGAGTTTTTAATTTTTCTAAAATCCAGGGACTCCTCTACAAATCCTTGAAATATTCGAATCGATCGTGAACTAATAGGAGTTTCATAAGAATCGACCACATTTAAAACAAACAACCGGTATAGATAGAATTCAGTTATAACGAAATCTTGTGGACATGTCACAATTTGTGAAGCTACAGGAATGAGTATTCGATTTGTGTAATTGTAATCTTCTTTAAAAATGATGTAGAACAGTAATTAGTTGCTCTCTTACGGTCTAAAGCTAATAATTAGTGTATAACGTTGAATTGTGAGCTTCCATATAAGAATGAAATTGATTCTTGATTCTTGTTTAAGAGGTAGCATCTGAACAATAAAATGTCCAAGATTATTGCATTGCTATATGTATGTATGTAATGCGTTTTAAAAACAGAAATTATGACATTTCAGTAATTAGAATTTATATAGCTTGCAAATTACCAACAAAGGCGATCAGTGGAGGAGTGCCACGTCCTGTTCCTGCTGTGAACATTTAAATTGTCTGGCCGATCGCCATATGTAATACCCCATAATGTGTTAACCGCTCTACACTCCTGATGCCTGGTTTGATATTAATTGCAAAGTCATAAAATTGAAATGGTGTCTGAAACTAAACGTAAAAAGGGCCATTGTAGCCTTGAATCTTATGAGAAGAAAACAGTATGAAAATTAGTGTAGAATGACGGTCTTCCTCTTTTTTCTCTCGCTCTCGTCTTTCAATTTGCATAAATATGGTTTAAGTTTTATCAACAACGACATAATGTTTATATATTGATTGAAAATTTACTATCAAGTGCATTAAATCTAATGAAATGTAATGGTAGTAATATTAATAATAATAATAACAAAACAGATGGCATCATTTATAAAATTTCTTATGAAAGAAATGACTTTTTTCATCAAAACAACTTTTTCACTCCTATAATATATGGTTGTAATTAAAGATCGATTCATAATACATACGAGTTAGTGGAATAGCTTCAAGATTATACAAAATGGTCACCAACTAAACTACTAAATAATACATCAATTACAAGAATCTCGCCTTAACACTTAATTTATTAAGATTACCACTCATGTGATGTACACCTAAATGAACATTTGATGTTAAATCTATAAAACACAGACAAGAACTGTTCTTGACACATTATTTATATCGAAAATTTATCGAAATTAACAGTGAAATATAATCATTATTGACTAAAATAGTGAGTATAGAATAAATGTGTGTATATGTGTGATGAACCACCTGTGGTTAAACCAGAAGTAAATTATCAGATTTGTGTCAACGGAAAGTCGTAGCATAAGTGTAAATTACCAAGACCAGCTAGATTCCTGCTATGAAAACCTATATATAAGGCAATGCACAACAATAAGATGGAAAATCCACGCGCGCCTCTGTCATACAAATTGACAAACTATCGATAATAATTTAAACATTGCTATTGTTGAATAGTGCACGCCAATGAAATTATTTTGCAATACCAAACATATAAACAAGACAATCTTTAAGGAATTTACTGTAATTTAACCATCTGTGTAGTCTCTAGATAGAGATTAAACTATATTGAAGATTAATTAAAAACATCCCTCCAATTTATATTTCTCCAATTAATTCCATCGATAATTTATCAATATTGATTGTGGAAGAGAGCCTAGTCCTGTATGTGGATGGATATCCGAGACTATTTATGTAGACGTTTATGCGTTTTCGAGCATTGCGTTCTGTATTGCACAAGGTTAATTTTACGATCAACATTATTACATTGGCTTGCAAAAGAAATATGTATGCATTAAACTAAAGTTTCATAAGGTTCACTTTTGGTTTTTGGTTAGGTAGTAGGTAACGTTGCTATCCTGTACCATAACTTACACGGCTAGTTTGAGATGCTCTCGTGTTATTTTATTATTGCGCCCACCGTTGTTCGTTTTCAAAAGTTGTTGCAGTTTTGACATTTTTTATTATCAAGATGCTTTCTTGGAATAATTTCGGTCAATTTTAACAACAATAACCCAAACAGCCGACCCTCATTCAATACAATATGCATCTATCTATATATTGTACATCCACTTATTTGTACCGATTGTAAATTATTCGAAATAAGCACCTATGTGTACATATCCAATATCCACCTCATACATATACGAAATACAAAAATAATTAGTTTTTTGGGTAAAAATAAAGATTCAAAATTTGTATGCGTGTGCGTGTTGTGCAAGGGGATATCTTCTTATTCGCTAATTGGTTAATCTGTTCTGGCCAGTTCCGTTGCTTCATTAGGGTGTCCCCAAGAACACAAACCAAATGCTCTAATAGGTCAACGTAGCTAATTCGCACCCTGATACGACCTCTCGTTGGCGTCGGCGTCGCGGCCACCCCTTAATTAATCCGCCTTGTTAGATTGGCGCCGCGATGGTGATGTGCGCACGCTGGACCAACCCTTTTATACAGCCTCCGCCCTAATTAACAACTCTCATTAACAACAGGTTCGTTGTATTTTTGCCAGAATCCTAGCCACACCCAATTCTATAACTAATTAGTCCCTGGTTCGGTGCGCGGACACGTTAAATGAGGCTAAATTGTTACTAAAGTTCGTTAATTATTGCTTGATAATAATTCATTTGATACGACGTCTAATTAACTCCCGTTTACGTCTGTTTCAAGGAATCCACGTTCTACTATTGTATAGTTTTCCAAGTGATTTTCAAGAATGCTGGAAATACACATCGATTTTTTCGAAATTTTAATACTGCGAGATAATAAAATTGCTAATTACTTTTTTGTGATGTAATTGCCTTAAACGATAGATTTACTGTGAAATGCGTTGAAATGTTCTCCACGAAAAGATGCAGTAGCTTTTTCCAATCTTCAGCTTATTTTGTAATTAATTGGAATTTCGAGTTGCTTTGTTGATTGATGTCCCATAAGTTCTCTTTTCGATTATCTTCCGGTTGTTGTTATTATTATTATTATCTAATACACACTATTCATTGTGTATTTTCCTTTATTTTCGAATTTAATAATAAGTAACAAAAGTTCACATAACGATCATTTGGTATTTTCAATACACTCTTCTTCATTCATAAATATTTATCCATGTACGTCTGCAATAGCAAGAAATTTAATTACGTTTTGACCTTGAGGTATATAATCTCAAGTCCAACAATCTTTGGTGAGGACAAGGACCCTATTTATAGTTTTATTTTTTATTTATTATTAATTCTTTTTTTTTCTTCCTCAACTTATTTAATTGTATTATTCTAATGGGTACCATTTATTCAATCATCATCTTTTTCTCTGTCTTATAGATTATTCTTTTAATCTATAGTATATTCATTTTATTTATTCTACACAAAACGCACGTGTATTTCAAACGATTTTAACATCCTCTTTTATTGGATATTTGAATGGTCATGGGCGTGCTACAAACCGTATTCACTTCAAATCCAGTTAAACATTTTTTTTCTCTCAAATGAATCCCCTTTTAATTCTGTATACTTCTCTATAATTTAATAAATACATACACACATGCACAACAGTATGTACGTTAATTACATCTTCCGGACAAGTGTGTAAATTTATAGTCTTATGTTATGCCTTTAAATAGTTAAAATCTATGACAATTAGTTGTTTACAAAGATACAACATACATTCACCTGTACACCAACTTGAATTGAGAATGTAGTATAGTTTAAGAAGCAGTTAATTACACGACAATCACGAATCCACCCAAAGACATTTTATATGTATGTTGTGTGTACATTGAAGCCAGAAAAGGGCAAATTATCTGGGCGCGAAACGGCTTTCTTTCGCTTTGAACCTGGTGTAGACAAGAACAGCATAAATCACATTGGACAGACATTAATTAGGCCGCAATGCTGGGATGCGACATAATATGTAGATGCAACGTTCAGATTAATGTTACAGGTCAAGATTATTATTTTAGTATTTTTGTTATACCAAGTTTTTGTCCAACAGGATTCTATAAATGGTAGTAGCTTTTCTAACATATAATATGACGTATAGGTCATGTCTCTGATAGTTCGTGTGTGTGTGTTTATGTGGATCTTTATCTATTTCTATACACGTATAGTTTGGTATTTGTTGAAGTAGTAGTGATGTTGGTTGTATGTATCCAGTGGGTTGGACCCAACTTCTCGCCAACTTGAATTATTAGTTCTAAATTGAATGGTAATTCTAGTGTCTAGTTTGTCTTTCTAAAATGCCGTTTAATTCAATATTGAAAACGTTCTATTAAAATATGACATGTTTGAAAAAGATGTTAGATATATTTATAAGACTTAATTTATACGAATATCGTAAAAGTGAACATAATATTAATAAACAAGAGCATAAATAGACTATGATTAAGATATGAAATACGATTCGTACACATGCTAAACATTCAATAGTGTGTGAAATATATAATTGAGTCTGTGTATATAAGGAACATTGAGAAATCTATCACGATTCCTTCAGCATTCCCATTGAAACATTTTAAATAAAACAATTGTAACAATCCGCACCTGTCTGCCTCTCACAGACTGATTATTATCAAATTATACATGAGCAATCAAATCAAATTAAAATTATGCTGCGTCACAACTTATAATATATTCACAGGCAAGAGCAACATGTGTCTAACGAGCCTCCCGCTGTATTGTTTGAGCGACATCCGAACTTCCACTGGATATACCATACCGTACAATATCTATGTGTGTGTGTGTGTGTATGTTTGTCTGTTTTGTTGAGTTTTGAGGCCTCTCCGACACCAAAGTTTACTACCGTAAACGACAACATCAAAAGAAATGTTTATTCTTTAATTTGACATCCCGTATACATTGAAGGTAGTTATTAAGTTTCTTTTAAAGAAATCTCAACTAATTTGTATCGAATATTAATCAACAACAAAAAATAATAATAGTAATAATAATAATGTCCTCTACTTGTATATTTTTGATAAAACAAATAAATGATCGATTACTGTACATATATTAAATATAAATGAAGTATTATTGCAATTATACGAAAGTTATTGGTTCTCACGGTCCATCCAAACGATTAGCTACAGTTTTACAAGGAAATGTGCATTGAATTTTAGTTGATACAGTCATAATTTGAATTGAAGCCAACAAACTTTCATCGACATTGATCCGAACATTAACACATTGTTAAAATTCAAAAGGAATTTTTTACTGATTTAAAATAAAAGTTAGTTTAATCAAAAAAAAATATATACCGAAAATGATTCCGTGACGTACTACTATTCAAGAATAAATCATTAATTTTTTTTTTCAATTAATCGTGAATTTCAATTATTTTTTATTGTAATACAATAAGCACACATTTGAGCCAGTTTTAAAGTAGTTTCTTATAATAAATAATAATAATTTTCGGTGTTTAGTTGGCATTACTGGATCTTCAATGGATATTTAGCACTATGATAGTCGTGTAAGTGTTCCTCTTGACGTTCATCCCATTGCTTTCCAATGCTTTCGAACAGCTATTGTTAGAAATATTGCTCGTCTTTCAAAGAGCCAGACACGAATATTTAGACGACCGTCTTCTAAATTCCTTTTTCTTTTTGTATATTCTTGTATTTCTCGCTTATTTCAGAAAATTATCATTTGAGTCCTTATCATCCTATATAATAATTGATGTATTATCTAATTGTTTGTTGAACTTTCTATTCTAATGATTGTTGTAGTATAATAGAGCGGTAAACACCTACAGGTAAGCAGCAGACTAGTTATGGGACGCCTGTCAAGATAATAACCGGGTTGGGGGAGTAGGGTGCGGGGACGGCCGCGAACCCGGGACGCAGAATCTTATTAAATTGCCCGGGCGTCATATCAGGCCGAGGCTGCGTTGCTAGGGAAACGGCCGGGACACTTTGAAAGTCTAATGCATACATCTCACACTTGGGGCCGAGTATAGGGCGTGGGGTGGCTGCCCGACTTGTAGAAGGTGGAGGTTTCATTTTGTTTTCACCCGTTCTCCCATTATAAAGAATCCTTCGTTCACTATCTCTCTTTACTTTTTACAATTTTTTTTTCTCGATCTGTCCTGTTTGTTCTTCCTTTTACATTTCCTAGTTTTCTTACAAACTTTGGAATAATGGAATGTCGTAAGAAATAGGGAAAAATTATGATGTTTTTGTCATCGACATCAATACCGTCATCTTTCTTATTAGTTGAAATACTCTTTTCGTATTCTTATATGGATTAGAAATGGAGAACCTAGCGACACCTGTGGTTTGTTGATTGGATTAAGCACTGTTTTATTCATGGATATTCGGTAGTCTCGTTCCTGCCACCATCGCCACACATCCACCACCGCTACCCACCCTCCAAGCTAAACGATCCGGATGCATTAATCTTACGGACAGAAGGAAGCGGTCGAGGATTACGAAAATTCAATTTTTGACACGAATTTATGGTGTTATTATAACAGTTTAATTATCTCAACGGTGGAGGCTTACTCCCTTTTACGAGAAGATATTAACATAAGATTTAATACGATCTCCCTAAATTAATCACTGAAAAATTATTAATTAAATCCAGAATAACGGCACGAGTAGTCGTTGACAGGGAGAAAATAAGTCCAGATCGTAAGCTTTCAGAATCAATTTTTTTCTTGTTTGTTTTTGTTTTATTGTTGGTTAGTTTTGTGGTATGATTTGAGACGCGCCCGCGTCCGTTTAAGTCCGTTATATTTTATTTAATCACAAAATGACGTCCCTATCGGCCGTCAGAAAAAGTCAATTGGTTTTTTTTTTGTTAGTGAACGATTAACACACTGATCAAAGAGAATCTCTAAACAGATGGATTGAAGGCTAGTGTGGACGTTCAGGCACGCCAATTACATCGTAGAAGAACTTTTATAGTCGTACACAATATCATACGAACTAAATGATGGCTTTGTATCTATCAACTCTTGACTTACAGCTTCAACAATAGATATACGGTCGTTTTTTGAATACAGGTTGTATTGTGATGGTGGTTGTTGTAGTGGTGGCGGTATGCAACAACCAACCAACTCTCCATGAAAACACTTCTTCATCGTGTTTTGAATAGTGAATACACAGTAGCAAAAACATTCTCATCGTTTTAATGATTAATCCAACAAAAGATGCCGTGACGGACAATCTACGTGTCTTAAGAAAATCTCTACTTATATCTTCATCAACTTTAAATCGACAGAAAATAAAGGCAAGAGTTTTGATTTAATCATCATGGATATGTATTGATTGAATTTTGATAGTAGGTATATGTTAATTATATATGAAGAAGCAATTACTTTAATCATTCTAATTGAAAACTTACAATGAATACAAAAAGTACACACAGCGATTCTTATTCAAATTCAATGTTTCATGAAAGGGCATCAATTTTGCACTTTGCATAAACACCAATCCATTGGTTTACACGGTTCGTATCGTGTAAATACAAACCGTGTTAGACTAGATACAGATTAAAATTACAAAACTGCCATTTTATCACTTATTAATACTCATTTATATCAATTATATCTACATCCCAACTTTATTTTAACACGGAACGCGCAAAGTATGTTATAGATCAGGGATGCAACAACCAGCCCAAGTCCGGACCGATGTGCAAATGCATAAATATAGAAAATTTGTACTTAAATATTAAGGGGCTGTTCAAAAATGTGAGTGTTCAATAGACGATTTCCGACGTGCTTTTTAAGAGTTAGGAACGCGCGATATTGGGAAAATTTCGATAAAAATCTGAATTACAGAGGAAAATCTTGGAGCATGTTTTTCTTATATTTTCCCCATAACTTAGCCCATACTGATTCGTTTGCAATGAATATTAGATGGTTGACAGTAAATTGAAAAGGCCTTCTAAATCTTCAAGGAATTCTCTGATCAGCTTGTAAGTTTTCCGAAAAAGTAATAAAAACGTAAAAATCCGTTATCATAATTTTGAAGTTGAAGAACGGAATATTTTGTTTGGAGGCCTGTACAAAAGGGTTTTGCTCTCCAGCCGCGAAAAATCCAAAATTCTCCTCTTACTATTTTCACCTAGTAAAAATAATTATTTTGCAACAAAATTCATAAAGTTTGTAGATGGTCTTATGGCTTTTCAAATAGTAACATTGTTGGTAGATAAAAAACGTTTTACTGAATAATTGAAAAAGGAATTAGGTATTACAAGATATTTACTAAAGAAGTGCTTATTTCAAATTGCAGTTTTTATCTTTAGCTATCCATAATTGATTTCTAATCAGGTCATTTCATATTTCTATGTAGTATTCCGACCTGTTAGCACAAAATGTTATAGATTACGGAAGCATATTGAGGGGGCTCCAATTGGTAAATGAATATCACTGAATTGTGAAACGTAAACGATTTTGCAATTGAGAATTGTGAATCAAACGCATTAATCGAGCTTTTAAAAAAGTGCATTAACTCACTTGAATTAAGTTTAATTTAAAAACCATGTATAATAAAAATCGCCTTTTAAAGTATGGATGCAATTTTATTGTGCCACTAAAGTAAAAAGGTATAAACCACAAGGAAATTCTACTAGAAAATTGATTTCTGTCTATTCTCTGAAAAAATACATATATTTAATATAAGCAGCAATTCCTCATTAAAATACACCACAATTATTTACATTACATTACTGTTTTATTGTCTGAATGCAGTATATCTAGTTAAATCAGTTCATATTAATACAAAATACCAAACACCATCATTTTAACTGCAGCATTGTATGCACCACTAACTGCTTCTCTAGTTGACTTCATAATAGGTTCCCACACAGGACTGGTTTCAGGACAGTCTTTAAATTTTACAAATTTTGTCGAGCTTTCTTGTGATTTGGAGATTGATCGATAATCGCGGAAAAACTAAAGTAATTTTTCGTTAATATTGAAATTTCTTTTTTCTATTACTTATATTGAATGATTTGTCACACAAATATTAATAGATTACGGCCCTGACTCTGTACAATGAGCAAACAAACGCATACATTTTCCGTATACAGACTTTGATTGTAATCAATCCTTGTGTCGCGTAGTCTACTTGAAATACACAAGAAAAAAATGCCATACCCAATTTAAAGGTTTACACACAGGTGCACATTTTCCATTCCAAAAGCAAAACCAAAACAAATTATATTAGAAAAAAATACAGCATATATTAAATTACTTTCGTTACATAGGGTAAATCCAATAGTACCAATAAATTTTCATTGTTATTCCCATATAGTTTATGTTGTTATGTTTATATGGTTGATTGTGGATGGTGTGAGAGAAACGGCGTTCATTTGCCTAATGGCTGGCCTATTGTTTCTGGACAGGAGGCCAGCGCTTCCAGACAACAAGATATATGTCCCGTGTCGGATATGTCCTCCTCTTCTACACATTTATGTGTTTGTATGTGTATATGTGTAAGTTGGAGCATATGTGCTTCATTCAGAATAACAAAGACGACTAAAAAAAGGCTGCTGACCATCAGATTAATTAGAAACTTTATTTTTTAAGATTCGCCGCCTCCTTTGTCGTCATTTTGATCTCTAGCTTATTATAAATAAACCTGATCTTTATGTAGCCGAACTTCTCGTATATTTACCTCTTGCTTCACAAACCAGCAAAACTATATGTATACTTACCTACCTACATAAAGTTTTTAAATTCAAATCAAACAAAGCTCGTGTAAATCATACAGCTTTTACTCTAAAGTCACAAGCTACTATACTTCATTCGCTCTAACTAGACAGTAATGATGGTGCGTGATCGATACACTAAGCCAAAGAACGGCTTATCGACGTGTTTAGTTTTGGCTAACTGAAATTTACTGGGTATTAAGATTATGTTTGTATTAAAATTTGATCATTACACTTTAAAGTTTGAATGTCTTCATGTTTTGGTCTGCTGATATTATAAATCTGACATCAATGTCAACCATAACACTATCTACAATAGAACATGCCAATAAACTGCATATATTACAAGTGATTTCGTGTGTGTGTGTTGATGGTAAACATGCAAGGAACAACACCACGGGTGGTTGATAATTAAGCTTGCCACATATTGTAGTAATCAACATTTAAAATTTTCGATATTGCAAGACGACAACTATTGATTGATACTAGTGGTATTATAAAAATATCAAAATTGTTCGCTTATATTATTGTGTAATAAAAACAAAGATACCATCAATATCTCCCGGTTACACTGTAAGCGTATTTGGTATGAAACAACAGCAAAATCGTAACTAGTAATTCGTTATTCTTCATGTATAAATAAAGGGTTTTCTCGTCGATTTTTTAATCGGTTAAAGAAATTGATGAGGATAGAATAGTATATTAAAAAACGAGTTTCAGAAGTCGAAAATTCCTGCATGAGACCAATATTAAAAAACGAGCCGCGAAGCGGCGAGTTTTTTAATGGTCGAATGCAGGAATTGACTTCTGAACCGAGTTTTTTATACTATTTTTCCTATTTTGCACCCCCTTGCACCCTTTTTTCAAAAAAAAAATAGATTTTGGAAATTTAGGGAATTTTATAGGAGTTGGTATTGTAGGTGTAACCGATATTCAATTTTTGTATCTAGTATCCATCAAGTTGATTTTCAATTGTTTTAGTCTCCATTTTCATTACAATTTTTAAGTGAAAATGTGTGACGACTTATTGTGCACTCCACCCGAACTGTAGGAAATTGTTGAAAATGCAATGGAGAAACAATTTGAATTAAATGAAATAAATTTTTTATTTAAATCGACTGTTTTTAATATCTGTCAAAAAGTGACATTTCAATAATAAGGCAAGTGTTACCAACTTTTAAAAAATAAATTATCCTAGATATTTCTACACTCAAAGTAGTTAAGAAATATTTCATTTCCACACTACTTTTTATGTCAAAATAAGTCTATTTCCAACGCAAAATAGGAAAAATTACATTTAAGTATATATCAAGTCTACATTTAATAAGTGATTTATATACAAATCGAATTGCTTTGAATTGTTGTACATTATTGCAATATATCAAAATTATATGCATATATATGTATACGTATGTACATTTATATAGAGGATTTGAGTGGGACGCCCACTACATATACCTTCTAGCAATAAATACCTTAATATTTCCAGTGTAATCATGAGAAATTAAATAATTAATGTCGCAGTCGATTTTGTTTGTTGTTATTATCGTCCACTATTTGTGCTTATTTACTTAATACAACAGTTAAACATGGAATTTGACGTGTCCTACAATAGATCAAAACAATCACTCATTTGTATATATAATGTAATCAAATTGCCTATACAACTACTGATTTCCCCGAAATCTATTCAATTAATTAATATTTAATTGAGCCTAAATCATCATCAACGAACATTTTATAGATTTAGATGTGGTGTAAAGGAGAGGATCGTTAAAGTTAAAAAAAAAGAAGAAGAGAACGACCAAAGGGAGAGAACGTGTGCCACCGCCCTTCTCTCGACGTCTTGCCGCCCTCAATCATTTTCAATATGAAATTTTTATGTATTGATCGAGGTTTTTTTTAGCCTGGAAGAGATGGAAGAATGATTGGGGCGGGTAAAGGGACTACAATGTGTATATGCTGTTGTCATTTTACTACTGGACATTGTCGACAAGATTGCATTTTAACCATATTTTAAAAAGAATAACTTTCTTGTTTTCAGATGGCTACAACGAGGTTCAATGTTTGTTCTATCACATCAACAATTTCTAAAATTACTGCATGTCGATTCTAATTGGCATCAAGGTACACTACTTGATCTTGGTGCTGGTGATGGGGAAGTGACTGCACATTTAGCTCCAGCATTCGATTGCGTCTATGTTACAGAGATGTCGAATACCATGAGAAATTTATTACATAGACGCGGCTATAAGTATGCGATCATTCATTTAATCAATTAAATAATTAACTAATTAATAGAATTTCGTTATAATGAAACTTCTCTCATCAAACTAAGTGCAATTGTTAATTAAAACAGCTCACTCAACTAGATTGGTTTTTCCTTAATGTGGTCTTAAAGTGGATTTTATGACCGATTCACTTGGATAATTAATACACAACATTTTCCACGTTTTTATTTGAAAATCAATCATTAATAATACATTGTTACAGAATATTAGAAATAGATTCCTGGTATAAAACGGGGAAATTCGATGTAATCTCATGTTTGAATCTAATTGATCGCTGTGATAATCCCAGCGATATTCTACAACAAATTCGTAATACCTTAAAACCGAATGGTAGAGTATTATTGGCTGTTGTTTTACCATTTTCACCCTATGTTGAAACGGGTTTGTTATCCAAATCATAATTTAAATTTTTACAATAATTATTCGATTTTTAGGGACATCGGATAATAAACCTAAACAATTATTAGAAATTAAAGGGGGTTCGTTTATCGAACAAGTTCAAAGTTTGGTGGATGATGTTTTAATTCCGCATGGATTTGAAGTGGTTTCTTGGAGTCGAGTGCCGTATTTGTGTGAAGGTGATCTTCAACAATCTTATTATTGGTTAGACGATGTAGTTTTTGTATTAAAACTCGATAATTAATTATTTTTGTTATCTAATTTTTATAAAATTATTTTTTTAACCGAGAATAGTCTATTACTATACCAGTTTCGTTATTTGCAACATCATTAATGTTTAATTTTTTAATATTTATTACACTATGGATTATGGGATAAGTATACATAAAAAAAATAAGACTATTTACAAAATTGTAGTTGTGTACTGGTAATGTTGTAAAAAACATATTGTCTAACACTACAACAAATTTTCGTGAAAATTTAGCAATTTAACGTTTTCATTCGTAATATTGAGTGCTTTAATCGGTATTTATTTCAGTTATTTGGTACTAAAAAATGATAATTTTCCCGATTTCTATCGTTAATAGCCATAAAAATTAAATCAAACTATTATAAAGTTGAGTATTTTCAGTAATGTTTCAGGGATTATATGTTAGCAGTACTTGCTGATATTTATTGATACGGTGCCCAAGGGCGTCCTGATAAGGTGTGCAAGAAATGTGAGCAGCCAAAATTAACCATATTTTCTACTATTAACTTCTATTTAGCTTTTATTGTTCATCATAATATTATGAAAAAATGTCGTTTTTGGTTATCATGTCCATCATTTGCTCTGACAACATTAGGTGTAATTTACGTATATTTACCTGGTTTTTATAAATTACAACTGACTAACAGGTCCAAATATTCGATACGATTCGATAGTAAGAATCGAATATTTGCATCGTTCCTATTCATATTATCAGTGCTATTATATTTACTGATTGTTATCTATATTCCAGGACTCGCACTTTTTACAGGTAATGAATTGGAAATATCAATTAATTAAAAAAATAATTCTCATTAATATTTCAGCGATTGGTGTGAATGTACAGTCAAGTGCGGAAAAAATTTAACGGTGAGGATTGGATAGTGTAAACCAGACTTTCATTTGAAGAGAACAAATATACTATTGGTTATCGAGAAGGGAACGATTTATTAATGTACCTGAATAAAGAAAATACCATAGTCCCCATAGCAGATGAGGTAATTTGCCATCCTCTACTTATTTATGGTTCAACTTCAACAGCTACTATTCGCCAAAACAGATAAAGCAACAAAGTAGGTTCGGTTCATCCCAATACCAACAATAGTGGAAGAACGGTTCAATCTATGTAAAAAAGGCCAAAATTCTCACCTAGAATTGTCAAAAATTTTACGCACTTGACTGTACATTTGATAACAATATATGGTGTTTACATTTTCTTCTACATCACATTAGATGATTTAAAAACGCTTATATGGACCGGATACTTTACAATTTACTCCAACAATAGGGGCGCTATCTTTACAGTTTTTTTTCCTCATATTAAGATTTGTTGGTATAGTCTGTCGATTTTTCTAAGAGAATAACTAAAGTAATAAAATAAAGTCAAGTATATTCAACAATGAATGTTCAATTGTAAGTAGCACCTCATAAAATAATAAATCAAAAAAAGGACCGACAATTTCACCATCGGGTTAGTTTTTGAACAAAGCAGGTAAAGACGAGTGTTTATACTTGCAATTGAACATTCATTGTTGAATATACTTGACTTTATTTTATTACTTTAGTCATTCTCTTAGAAAAATCGACAGACTATAGTTTCAGCGTTGTTTTGGAGGCTGTTCTAGAAGGGGCCCTTCTCAATATTTCCGACTAATTTGCTGCAAATTTCGTTTTTAATACATTTAATTAAACTCGAGTTGTTTCTAGTCTTGATCTGGATACAACCAAAACAGATTCATTATGTATTATGCTAATTAGTTCACTGATTTATTGATTCTCAATGCCTGGAATTAAACCAGATTTGCGTCAAAAAATTTGCATCTCTACCATTAATCTAGCGGCTACCAAATTTTAATATCACTCCCAAATAATTTAATAATAAAAATATCAAATTTGCAATTTACTTCACTATCAGTATCACTAATGGACTGATTATGTGTTCAAAATATTCAAAATGCGCGGTCAAATCACACGATGGATGTCGTCTCATTAATATCTGGCTTATCAAATCTCCACATAGCTGGTATTTTTTGTGTTGCCCTAAACACCTTATCGACAAGTTTGAATTGTGTCTCCGGTACGACTTAGGAGGATTTCATTGCAAAAGTATACGAATAATAAAAAATATCACTTTTTTTACTAATATTGATTTATAATCATTTGTGGCATTGTTTGTACAATTCTTGTATATAGGTATATTTGAACATCTCAGTTTTAATGGTCTTACAAATAGTCCTCTATGTCCTCTTTATAGTTTATTAATTTCGTGGATAACGAAGAACGAAAATCTACTTGTACATGGAGATCTACTGATTCCAATCACATATTTCTTGTTGTCTAAAAAGATAGAACCGGTGAAATTAGAAGCTAATCATTCACAAGTTAAATAACTCATGTAAATAATAATTAAATAACAATAAAGCTTGGATAATTTTAAATAAATTTGAACACAGAATAAATCCTAAAATAAAAATTTACTTAAACAATAGGCTTAACTATAAACGGATGAATTACAATTGTATTTAAAAATAACTTATCTATAGTTTTGTAATTTTAAAACTATAACAAAGAGCTTGTCAATCATAGAAAGAAATCTTTAAGAAAATATTTGCCTAAAGCTTACTATGAAACAAGAGAATATCAATTATTTTTTTTTACTAATTGTTTCTTGTATAAACCGATTTAAAGTAGCCTCATAGGGTTGAGAACCTTAGATTTTCGTTAAAAATTATCTCTTATATTGAAAAACTTCTTTTTAACCTTGGTAATATAATTAAATCTTGTTAATTTGTGAATTCTATCTCTGAGCAAACATGCAGTATCTACTAATTAATCAACAATTCAATGAAAATAGGTCTGTATTGTCTGCCACGTTTTAAAGTACATACTTTTAAATTTTTATCCTTATCTTATTACGTTATTAAGATGTTTTATTAAATGTGCCAACAAGCGTTCAGTTCTTTAGTGCTACTTTTTAGAACAAGTTGCAATAGTTTTATGGTCTAAAATTTTTCAATCATTTCTTTAAAATGAACCAAACTGAGATACCATTCCTTTTATCACCATCACCACCCAGTAAATTAATGTTTCTCTGGTATGATTACACAATATTTACATTGATGTTAGGTATAAGTGCTATGATCGGTATCTATTTTGGCTGTTTCGGAAGTAAACAATCAACAACCGTTGAATATTTAATGGGTGGTAAAAAGATGAATGTTATACCGATTGCTATATCGTTAGTTGCGAGGTAAGAACGGCTCTATTTTACATAATTGAAAAATTATCAAAATTAAAATGATTTCAGTCATATTTCCGGTATAAGTCTTCTAGCTGTACCTGCGGATATTTACAGATATGGTGCTTCATATTCGTTGATTGTTTTTTCATTAATTTTAATGTTAATACCAACAGTTTACATTTATCTACCTGTATTCTTCAATTTAAAAATCACAAGTACCTATGAATATCTACAAAGGAGATTCGATGCAAAGACACGAACGTTTTCATCGTTTCTTTTCGCATTGGGTCAATTGCTATTTTTACCGATTGTGATCTATATTCCAGCTTTAGCGTTTGCTGCTGGTAATCGGATGAATTAATAACATTAATGGAAAATTATAATAATCTAAATTTTCAGCGACTGGAATCAATTTACACTTAATCACACCAGTAGTTTGTGGTGTTTGTATTTTCTACACAACTATAGGTGGATTAAAAGCAGTGGTTTGGACTGATACTATCCAGTTTACAGTCACCATAGGCTCTCTTGCTACTGTATTGATTTTAGGCATTAAATCAATTGGTGGTTTTAATGCTATTTGGCAAAAATCAATTGACGGTCAACGTTTAGATTTATTTAAGTAATTTTAAAAGATTACAATTTGATCAGTTTGTAACATTTCAATATTTAGTTTTGATTTAGATATAACAGAACGAAATAATTTCTGGGCCATTGTAATTGGATTCACATTCCATTGGATCAGTATGACAAATACAAATCAAGGTTGTGTTCAAAAATTCTTATCTGTTGCAACATTAAAAGAAGCAAAATTGTACGAATTTTCACATTATCTTTGTTCTTATTGATGTATTTCCATTTCAAATTTCAGGGTTGCTTTATATTACGTTATTGGTATGTGTATTGTAAAAAGTGCTACTGTTTTTATAGGATTAACAATGTATTCAAGATACTCCAATTGTGATCCATTTACCACTAAACAAATCAGTAGAAATGATCAATTATTACCGTATTTCGTTCTAGATGTAGCTGGAAAAATTCCAGGATTGCCTGGTCTTTTTATTGCCGGTGTTTTCAGTGCTGCACTTAGGTATAAATGAATAACTAACAATTTCGTTTTTATAAATAAAATGATATCGATTTAGTACATTATCGGCTCATTTGAATTGTGTATCTGGTACGATTTTTGAAGATTTCATCGCAAAATATCTTCACCGCGATGTTAAAGAGAAGACAAAAAGTAATATTTTAAAATTAATTGTTGTTGTTACTGGTGTAATCTGTACAGCTCTTGTATTTATTATCGAACATCTCGGTGGCATTCTACCATTAACCGTCAGTTTTTCAAGTGTATCCGCAGGACCTCTCTTAGGAATGTTCACATTGGGTGTTTTATTTCGACGTGCTAATTCAAATGTAATTTTAAATAGTCTTAAAGTTGAATTATTTATAATAAACGTGAGTTGTTTTAGGGGGCTTTCTATGGTGGAATTATCGGTGTAGTCTCTATTTTTTCATTGAATATGATGATACAATATTATAAAGCAAAAGGATTATTCCAGTATACACCGAAACCTCTCTTTACAGATCAGTGTGATTTCCCCTACAATACAACAACAAATTTCACAACTTTCAATACAATGTAATTTGATCGAATATTATTTTACCTATAATCTAATCTATTATTATTTTTGAAGGATCTCCACGAATGATTCACAAGAGTATATACCGTTCATCTTTAGGATTTCATTTTATTATCATTGTTTAATAGGAACTGTTATTACATTAGTTGCTGGACTGATTATAAGTTATTCAACGAAACCAGATGAGAAAATAATCGATGAAAATCTGTTATGTTCACTGATAAAAAAACCACCAAAGAAAATTATGAGTGGTGAAAGAGGACCTGTTGAATATAACACAGTAGAAACGGCTCTTAATCTTGTCGTTCATAATATAGAAAAGAATAATATACAGATGGACAAAATGTAGCAAAACAAATTAAATTAAAAGAAATTGTAATAAAATATGATTTTAATTAGAAATTATAAATAGTTATAATGAATGGCAACGCAGCATTCTAAAATTACTTGTAATATCTAATGATTTGAAAGTCGTGGACTGCACAGTCAAAGTTTTAGATATTCCTGTTTAAATTTTTAACATTTTGCTACCGTAATTATCATTATGGTTACTTTATAAACTTTCAGAAACCTAATCTAATTTCTTTTGTATTCGGATTTTTATATGGCAACATTGCGTAACCACACCCGTCACTAACCAATCTTACTGCCTGACCTTGGTTGTTATTCATCTAGTGTTGCAGATAGCCATATAAAAAAAATTATTCTTTATATTTCTAGGTTTTGCATACGGATTGTGAAAAATAATATAAAATTTATATAAAAAACAAATGCTCTGTTATTACAAAAATTGTTTTATTCATGTGTGAATGGACTGTATACGTAGACGTTCTAGTGTAAGGCCCGCTTTAGCTGGATTTGGTGATTTTGTTTTCTAATAATTTCCCCCTAACTTCAAACATCAATTGTCAAACAAGCAACAAAGTTAGGTTATGTTTTGATTTAGTTTTTATAATTAATTAAATAATCTTGTAATTATCGATAAAATACAATCGAAATGGATCCCGATGATCGATTAGAAGGTATTAATGATCAAGTTGGTGGTCTTGTTTTTAAGAAAAAACCACCAACATTTAAAGTGCCCCAACCATCTCTATTAGGTCTTGATAAATTAGCTGCTGCGAAACGTAAAGAAAAAGAGGAAGCTGCTAGAAAGATATCATTTAATGTGGACGATGAAGAGAATCAAGAAGAAATGAAAACTGAATGGAAAACAAAAGCATCATCCAATGATTCGAAAAAGTTTCGTTCACCATATCGTGAAACACCAACATACACGGGTGGTATTAGTGAAGAAGCACGAGAACGTTTAATTGAACGTCTTAATAGAAATAATAAAGAGAAGGGTGTTTATGCAACCACAAAAGATAAACGTAAAGATTCTAAAGAGCGTGGTGAACACCGTCATCATAGAAAAGATCGTGATCATAAAAAATCACGTGACGAATCAAGTTCCCACCGTTATAGAACACCTCGTTTTAAAGATGAACCTAAAACACCAAATATTAGCGGTAAAGACATTACATCTAAAACATCTTGGGATGATGACGATGATATTGTACCGTCAAAGAAATCATCATGGGATTTTCCCACACCATCCACATACAAATCGAGTGGTGGTAGTGGTGCTGGTGATTGGTCTGAACGTAGTACAAAGAATCGTAAATATGATGATTATGATTCAAAAAGAGACTATAAAGAGAGTAAAAGGAGACGTTATGATGATACACCAAGAGCTACACCGGCACACAAATACAACGAATGGGTTAAAGATAGAAAGAAATCAGGTGCCACACCTGGTCCGGACAACAAACAAGAATCACTAAAATGGGAGAATACAGTTGACCGGGAATTATGGGAAGAAGAACAGAAACGTATCGATCGGGAATGGTACAGTATGGATGAAGGTTATGACGATGGTCATAATCCGTTTTCGAGTGTTAGTGAAGAATATACGAAGAAGAAAGAAGAACAATTGGAACAACGGAAGAAGAAAAGAATGTCCGCCCAACAGCGACAAATCAATAAAGATAATGAATTATGGGAAAGAAATCGAATGTTAACATCCGGTGCTGTACATTCAATCGATTTCAATGAAGATTACGATGAGGAATCCATCGATCGTGTACATTTATTGGTGCACAATATTGTACCACCATTCCTTGATGGACGGATTGTCTTCACAAAACAACCAGAACCCGTCATACCGGTCAGGTAATTCGATTTTATTAAGAAAATCTCAATTATTTTAAACCAAACTTGATAAAATTTTCTAGAGATCCAACATCTGATATGGCAATTGTTGCCCGTAAAGGTTCCCATCTAGTTCGTGTATATCGTGAACAGAAAGAACGAAGAAAAGCACAGAAGAAACATTGGGAACTTAGTGGTACGAAAATTGGTAATATTATGGGTATTAAAAAGAAAGAAGACGAAGAAGATAAACGTTACAATCCAGATGATGATACAGCTGATTATAAAACTGATCAAAAATTTGCTGAACATATGAAAAGTACAGAAGCTGCTAGTGATTTTGCTAGAAAGAAATCAATATTAGAACAACGCCGTTATCTACCAGCATTTGCAGTTCGACAAGAATTATTAAATGTTATTAGAGAGAATTCAGTTGTAATCATCGTAGGTGAGATTATTTTACTGGTTATCGTATATTGAAATTGTTATTAAAGTTTTATTTTTTCTTAGGTGAAACTGGTAGTGGAAAAACAACTCAATTGACGCAGTATTTACACGAAGATGGTTACAGTAAATACGGTATGATCGGTTGTACACAACCAAGAAGGGTAGCCGCTATGTCTGTAGCGAAACGTGTTAGCGATGAAATGGGTACACAGTTAGGTACATTTTACAAATTTTAATAAATACCGGGTGATTCACGTAAGGTGGAAAGTTCTTATGGAGCAACTCCCATTGTTCGGCGAGCGATTCGAAAAATAGAGAGATAAATGCTTATAAGATCTACATTTAATGAAGAATTGTTAGTATAAACCACGTGATTCCATGCGCACTTAAGACAATATGCCCGATAGCAATTAGCTGATTATAATAGCGATGATCTCAGTCTAAAATAATCAGCTGTCATTTGTCATTATAGCGGCTTAAGCCTTTAACGTAAAGCGAAAACGCCTTTCCGTTATAATCTGGACCGTAAAGTACAAGGCTATATCGGTGACAGTCTAAAACTCTCTAATATTTCAAGGACTTGTGGCGGGAGCCCTAGACAACATTTTGGCAAAATTAGGGCTTTGTATCTCAATGGGAAGTTGGTTAAGAAACGCTTTATTTCAACAATGTCGTGATTTCCACCAACCAATTACACGCATGAACCGATGCAAAATGGCTCGAAGACCATCGTAAAATTGTTTTTTCCCGTTTTTCTCATTTCTATCATTGAAAAATTAAAAAAAAACGTGGTGAATATCGATCGTGGAAAAAATGAATGAATGTAGTGTGAGTAATCTTCTCTGTTTCTTGTTATTTTTAACTTGCTAGGGTAAGATTGTTTATGTTAACTTATTGTTTATTGTTCTTATTATGATTTTCTTTAATGTAAAAATAATAAGTCACGCAGGGTTTTCTTTGAAAAAAAGGCAGACATTTAATCAGCATAAACAATCTTCCCCCATCGAGTTAAAAATAGTAAAAATAGGTGAATGATGTCGGAAAATCAGTCTTCAGTGATAAAAAACGAATAAAAACTATTTTAAGGAGATCTCTTAGGTGTTTGACAGGTATAACCGGTTAGTGAAAATCGTTGCATCGTCGGAATAAAGCGTTTTTTGACTGGTTTCCCAAGTAGCTACAAGGCCTTAATTTTGCACAAATTTTCTCTGGGGATCCTTTACAAATCCTTGAAATATTTCTCGAATCGCTCGCCAAATAATGGAAGTTGGTATAAGAACTTTTTGTCTTACATGAATCACCCAGTTAAAAACAATTATTTGATATAATGATATTTTTAGGAGATGAAGTTGGTTATGCAATACGTTTCGAAGATTGTACATCAGAGAATACGGTAATTAAATACATGACTGATGGTATATTGTTGCGCGAAAGTTTACGTGAACCAGATCTGGACCATTATAGTGCGATAATAATGGATGAGGCCCATGAACGTTCATTAAGTACCGATGTCTTATTTGGTTTGTTAAGAGAGGTAATTCTTTTGTTTTCGTTTTTAATAACTTTATTCTATAAAAAATACGATGAAAAAAACTTACAATATAAATATGATACACAGTCTTGATAGCTTAAAGGCTACCACAAACCAATACTAAAAACTCTTTAGTTTTGCGAATATTTCTCATTGGTCTGTGGGAACCTTAATACGTAAACTTAAGATTAAATTGATAACATTTTTTAAATCATTTAGCGGTGAGGCTTCGTATTTTCAAGAAAAATGCGCCAGTATTTGAAAGCAATTGATCCGTAATCTGAAACAAACAAAAAAACCTAAAATAGTATCAATTGTTCGGTTTTTTTTTTTAAACGTATCGAGAAATTGTACATAGTTATCATAAATGTACTTAAGATATGTACGTATGGCGTCAAAGTATTATCAATGTTTACTTATGACTAATTTTTTTCGAAACACCACTTTTTTGTATTTTAAATTTTAATAACAAAAAAAATATAGTCACCTTGAGATACCGCAAAAAATAACCTTCATAACATATCTAAAATTTCTTCAGTTGTTTTACTTATAAGACGTACATCGTAATATTAGATCAGTCAAAGTAAATAAATAAATCAGTAAATAATTGTTTAATATAAAATTTCTAGAAAAACTTGACTTGTTAATCGTGAATCATTGGATTGTATTCAACTTTTTATTACTTTGATGATTATTCTTTTATAAATTCATAAAACGTGACAACTTAAGCAACTTGTTCATTTTATTAGATTCTAATGTCTTAAGACTATAAATATTACACCTTACTGTTATCTCGATTACTTTAGGCGCCTATTTGAGGTTTTTTACGCAAACAAAAGTAGGAACTTGGCTTTAATATTGTAAACAATTTGCGCAGGTTGATTTGTTGTTGAAATCAATCGTACATCTACAATTTTTTTTTTGTACAGATAACAATTTTTGTAAATAATCTAGGTGAAAGTTTAGAGAAATGTTACGTGAATTTTTGGCTTCAATTTGGCCAAAACTGTTGGCCAAATTGTTATTTTTCTAATCGTTTAGCGTTCACTTTTAAAGACTACAAATTACACAAATTTAATAATTGAAAATCCTATTTCTTCGCAGGAAATTGTTCTGTTTTCCCCACAGTTTGAATTTTTAATTTTTTTTGAGACATCCTGTATATCGAAAGACGTGATGATTATCTCGTCACCGCAATAAATTCTAACAATAGTAACAAAGTTTGAAAACAATTCAATTTTTTTCTCTTTACTTATTTTAATTAATGATTTAATTTGTTAATTGTCTTTATTTCTTCATTGATATCATTATTATTCTAATTTATGATTAATTGTTGTGTAATTTTTCATACTAACCTTTCTAGTTCTAACATTAGTTTCAGCAGGACCATATCGACAAAAATATACAAAATGTTCACCATTATGCCATTTACGTCTTGTTGCATTTTGTGCAAAAACAATCTGATTTCGTATCGATTCCTCTGATAATGGTTGAGTACTCTTATCACTTTTATTATTAATACGTACAATTGTTGATTCTGGCCAAAATTCACCCAATGTACAAGCTGTTACTTTAAATTTGCCTCTATTCTCTGTTAATGTATATATTGTGATATATTCAGGATTTTTACTTTTCTCTAAATTAAAATTATTTATATATAGATAGAAAATAAGAGTGCGTATATAATGAAATTACTTACCATAACCAGGAGTCCAAATGGTAACACCATACCTAGTTTCTTCTTCATCTTTATTAATTTTTTGTTCAATAATAAAGCCGGACTCAACAACAGCACAAAATATACCAATTTCAGTGTGTGTAAACCATTTGGATTCTCTTAATTTTTGCCCAACAACAAAACTACCGGCTCTCTTAACATTCTTGTGGTGTGGCTGTCGTGTTTGGAACATGTTTAATGCACTGTTGGATATGTTAATCGACGTCGACGACGACGACTGGCTGTTGATCGTCAACTTTTCCCTTTCCATTTTTCTATGTTGATACTGTTGTTGTTTATTTAGGTGTATATTGGCCAAAGTTTCTGTCATCATCTTTAATAATCGTAAATATCAAATGCACCACAATCAAAAATTAATTAAATTCTACAAAGCTTTTGTTGTAGATTTTATTTTTAAACACACAAATGATAACAGAGTATATAATCAAAATTTCAACTTCCTCTTATTCCGTTCGTTATGTGTTTGTCTCGATTATTTCTAATACAAAGAGCATAATAGTAAATTAATAAATTGTCTTATCACCCGTGATGATAATGATAAATAATATCATAAATATTGCTATACAAATGTTATAGTAGAAATATACTTGAGTAATAAGTGGGGGGCTGCTACGTACATGTTTCACAGGTACATGTGAGTTGTGATAATCTAAAATATTTGGGTCAGCGGTGTTTGTTTTAGTAGAAATTTTGCAATCGTTTTTTAGATACAACGACCTCAGACAAATGTACGCATGAAATGCGGACCATTTTTCCAAAAAAAAGTACCTTCATATGATGTTCCTTTAAAATAATTCAATGATACGTTAGAATTAGATTATTTTATAAATTCGCCAAAAACACTACGATAACAAGGATGATATTGCTCGGGAATTTTCAAAAAAAAATTGGTAGAATGCCAGGCGGTTTTTTATTTGGGAAACAAGTATACGAAGGCCGTTTTAAATTTAGCTGAACTGTTGAAAACAATTTGGGTTTTTATATCTGTTTTATTAGAAAAATTTCGTTGATTTCTAGATAAAAACCACAATTTTTCTCTCAAACTCAATTGAGCAACAGGTGTGATATACGCAACAATAATCAAATAGAGATAATGTTGTTTACAATTTAGCAAGGTCAGCGGTGTTTTGCACAAATTATCAAAACAGAAGACATAACAGAAACAATTGAAACTTCGTCCACAATTTCTTTACACCGATGGCTTCCCTTTATCGTTAGATACTTTAGTTATTGAATAATGATAGTAGAATTCAATAAAAATATGAGCACACTTTTGAGTGCATTGAACTATGGTTATACACGTCAAAATATTGCGAAACTTCGTTTTGCTACAACAGGATTATCAAACAAATTTTTAAAGCTCTTTAAGTCTTGAAAATGGGATAAATCAAATACATTTTTGATTGTCAATTTATTTAAAATTAAAAAACATTAGATTAATGTATATTTTCTAAATATTCTTTCAGATAGTTGCCCGTCGTCATGATCTCAAACTTATCGTCACATCAGCCACCATGGATTCAAGCAAATTCTCAATGTTCTTTGGTAATGTACCAACATTTACAATACCAGGTCGTACATTTCCTGTAGAGACGTTGTTTAGTAAAAATCCTGTTGAAGATTATGTTGATGCTGCTGTTAAACAAGCATTACAAATACACTTACAACCACCATCTGGTGATATTTTAATATTTATGCCCGGTCAAGAAGATATTGAAGTTACTTGTGAGGTACCTAATATCATTTTTCTATTGTTGTTTATTTGCCAATTCAATCATCATGTTCTTTTTCTTCTTCTTCTACCTTAGGTATTAGCTGAACGTTTAGGTGAAATAGATAATGCACCGGAATTGTCAATTCTACCAATTTATTCTCAATTACCATCTGATCTACAAGCGAAAATCTTCCAACGTTCACCGGAAGGTATACGAAAATGTGTTGTTGCAACCAATATAGCAGAAACATCATTAACTGTAGATGGGATAATATTCGTCATAGATTCAGGTTATTGTAAATTGAAAGTTTATAATCCCAGAATTGGTATGGACGCTTTACAGGTAAGCTATTTTTTTTCAGGTCTTACAACCGTTATTTTTTTCGGTTCCGTTCGGTTCCGGTTTTCGTTCCTGCAAAAAAAAAACGTTTTTTTCGGTTTTCGAATCAGTTCCAAAGGATTAATTTTTAAATAAGCAAGATATTTGATTTTTTTATTTAAGCACTGCAAAATTAAAAATTTCATGAAAAGTTCAAATATCTGCTAAACCTTCAGTACTAAACCATAGGTCATATTATCAAAGTACCCTTCGATTTCATCAAAGAATACGAAAATGTAATAAATAATATATCATTCAATTTAAAATAAGAGAGTAGGGTGCACTACCCCATATAACGGAGGTTGCTAGAATTACGAATATATTTTCTAAAGGTAGTTCAAGTAGGAAAACGGCCATATACTAAATTTCATAAAGTTCCATCAATTAGAATTTCTTATACTTTTAATAGGCCATCCTCTTGGCTCATCCTGTATATGGATGGGGCCCTCAAATTCAAAATTGCCTGGGGCCTCATGAAGCCATATCGCGCCGCTCACCATGGGATAGAAAATCACAAAAAAAATAGCATATAATCATCCGTAATCCTCAACAAGGGATAAAAACGCGGTTTATACCTTTTGATAGCGCTCTAGCGAGTCTACTGCTACCACTAAAAAATGTTGAGCCTTTACAGAAATATTTGAAAAAAACTGATTTTGATCATATTAAGCTCTGGATTTCCTTCCGGTCAAAATGTCAAAGTCCTGATTTTTCTTTAAATTATTTAGTTTTATTTGTTTTTAGATTTATCCAATTAGCCAGGCGAATGCCAATCAAAGGTCCGGCCGTGCTGGTCGTACAGGTCCTGGTCAAGCGTTTCGATTATACACCGAACGACAATACAAAGAAGAATTGTTAATAACAACAGTACCAGAAATACAACGTACAAATTTAGCCAATACTGTATTATTGTTGAAATCATTGGGTGTTCAAGATTTATTACAATTCCATTTCATGGATCCTCCACCACAAGATAATATCTTGAATTCTTTATATCAATTATGGATTTTGGGTGCATTAGATCATACGGGTATGTTAACGAAATTAGGTCGTCAAATGGCTGAATTCCCACTAGATCCGCCTCAATGTCAAATGTTGATTGTTTCAAGTCAAATGGGTTGTACTGCTGAAATTCTAATTATAGGTATTTTATATTGTTTTATTGTAACTATCAATGATTAATTTGATCTATTTATAGTGTCTATGTTATCCGTGCCGTCAATATTCTATCGTCCTAAAGGTAGAGAAGAAGAAGCTGATAGTGTACGTGAAAAATTCCAAGTACCTGAAAGTGATCATTTAACATATCTTCACGTTTATAATCAATGGAAACAGAACAAGTATTAAAATTTATAAAACTAATTTTAATTATTTGTTAAATTTATAAATTCCAGATATTCATCACATTGGTGTAACGAACACTTTATTCACATTAAAGCAATGCGAAAAGTCCGTGAAGTCCGTCAACAATTGAAAGATATCGTCGTTCAACAAAAACTTGAAATTCAATCGTGCGGTACAGACTGGGATATTGTACGAAAATGTATTTGTTCAGCTTATTTCCATCAAGCTGCCCGTCTAAAAGGCATTGGCGAATATGTTAATTGTCGTACAGGAATGCCATGTCATTTACATCCAACTTCTGCCCTATTTGGTTTAGGCAATACACCCGATTATGTTGTCTATCATGAATTAGTAATGACAGCCCGTGAATATATGCAATGTGTAACAGCTGTTGATGGTCATTGGTTAGCTGAATTAGGTCCAATGTTTTTCTCATTGAAAGAAACCGGAAAATCTGGACGTGCTAAGAAGAAACAAGCAGCTGAACATTTACAAGAGATGGAGAATCAAATGCAAGTTGCACAAGAGGAGATGCGTGCTAGGAAAGAGGCTGCTGACAAACGTGAAGCTGCACTGAATAAGGGACAGGAAATTGTTAGTGCTGGGGCGACACCAAGAAGAACACCAGCACGTTTTGGATTGTAAAAATTTGATATAAAGTCATTTTATAAATTATGTTTATTTTTAGTATTGAAAGTATTAAGATTTCTTGTTTAATTGTTGACAACCAGGTGAACATTTCCAGAAACACATCGAAATCCAATCGAGGAAATTCGTCAACATTGATTGCTGATGTCTTGTTGGCATTGTATCTGAAAAATATTGTAAATTAATTCTACAAAAATACATTAATAAAAAAAAAAAACGTACACATTGAACTATTGCCACGACCAATTGAGATTGTATCGTGCGATTTTAAACTTAAATTATCGGGCGATGATGATGTGTGAGGTGAAAGTTGAGAACGTACAGAATTGTTACAGCGGTTTAATTTAGCATTGCTTTTGTGCATTTTTAGAATTATTGTTAGTGATGTTTATTGCCAAATGAACAATAACTATAACAACAGATCTAGGAAATATAAACAATTATCGCTGCTTATTTCATCGACAGTAATATCAATTATAGTTACACTAGATCGTAAAATATGCAAATGTATTTTTAGAAAGAAAAATCGTTGTATAAATCCTCTATTTTTAAAGCTTATATAATTTTATTGAGAACAGATAATACAAAATTTAATGAATTGATTTAAATTAAAATCTTGCGAAATTTCCCGTTTTACACACATTAGGTAATCTCCCGGTAAAATATGGTTATACAATTTTAACAAGATCATCTATATTTCCCGTAATTATAATCGCCATATAAAAACTATGACCAATAAACTTATAGTTTTAGTATTTTTACAATCATTGTTTATAATGCATCCAATCTGTAGTACAATTTACAGTATTCTCTACTTAAATCACTGTTTAAATCAAACAAATATTAATCTACCGCCACCAATAACACCGAACGATTGGTCTTACGATAATTTAATCCCTGTAACACCCCTTGATGAAACACAAGCCGTACAAAATAAATTCACCGTTGAATACCAATGGCAATTTATAAATTATTCGTGGCCGTCACAGATAGCTTATCGGAGTGTTTTAAAGAAACTTCTATATATCCCGGAAAATGTCGTAATTACTAGTGCTAAATATTACGATGGTAGTCTTTACGTAACAATGCCACAATTTCGTAAAGGTGTTCCAGTTACTCTGGGTTTTATCAAAGAGAATTTGGAGAATAAATTTAATCCATTGATTGAAGCCTATCCAAATTGGCAGATGTACTTTCATCGATCCTGTACCAGTTTACAAAGTGTTGAAAGTATTGAAATCGATGAAAACGGTATTATGTGGGTGTTGGATGGTGTTCGAATCAACAACAATACAAAATGTCCACCGAAACTGGTTCGTTATAATTTAAAAACAAATAAAATGGTACAATCTTATACGTTTCCGAATGAGGTTTGTTTAACTGTTGGTGGGTTTTTAAATGATATTGTTATAGAGAATGGAGAATTTGCTTATATAACCGACAGTAGTCTAGTTGATCCTGGTTTAATTATCTACTCATTACAACAGAATCATGCTTGGAAGTTACGCGATAGAACCATGTTTGGTGATTTGGATTCATCTGAATTTATAGTGAATCGATTACAATTTAGCCAATTGTCGCCAATTAGCGGTATTGCATTATCGCCAAAATCCTCAAATGAACGCCAATTATTCTTCTCTGCATTAGCCGATCTAAATTTATATTCGATTGATTTAAGGATCTTAAAGGATGAGTCTTCGATTAAATCCGGTGAATGGAGAAAGAACGTTAAATTAATTGGTAAAAAACAGAGTCAAAGTGATGGATTAATCATGGATACTTTAGGAAATTTATATTATGGTCTATTACCTTTGTACAGTGTTGGTGTTTGGAATATGAAAGAAAGCTTTTCAAAGGCGAAAATTTTCGATCGAGATAGGGGAAAGATGAATTGGATTGATGGATTTTCAATTGATGATGGCGGAAATTTGAGAGTTTTAACGAATAATCGACACAGATTCTTAGATTTACATTACAATTTGCAATTGAATAGCGAAGTGAAATTCAGGATTTTGAAATCGACAATTGGTTCAAAAAGTTATCTTTATTAAACCAAGTTTTTAGCGTTTTTTAGAAAAAAGCTATCAATTCGCAAATGAAAACCCGATCTTTTGAAGTTATCCTTCAAAGCATGATTTCAATAAAATTCTTATAAAAAAAACAACTTTTTCAGGCGCAATTATTGTTAAAGCTCCAGGTTAGGCAACTTTGAGTACTTACGTTTAGTATAAAGAGATGCCTATAATACATTGCGTTTAGATTAAAATATTCTATTATACCAGAATTTTTTCGGAATCGTTGATCAAAATATTCCACCTTATGACCTACTTCAAAATTCTAATCGTCATATTTAAAATTTAGTTCGGGGCAAAATACACCCCCGCAGTGCAAAGCCCCAGTGTCAAAGGGGACTGAACAAAGTTTAAATGTAATAAATGTCTCTTAATGAATGATTTACGTTCTAGATAAGTCATTATGTAATATACTAATGAGTAAAGGGGCCCTTTTGTTACGGGGGGCGGGGGCCTTAGATTTTCGTTACGCCACTGAAGAAGGGTAACCTTCTTTATCGTTGTGTTTTGGTAAAGCAGACTAATTGATTTCGTAATCGTGTTGGCAATCTCGTTAGAAACTCAATTAGTTTATCCAACAATCAGCCCCTTGTTATATATGTAATTTAACACTGACTCTCCATAAAACCCGAAAAACAAAACCAATTCTCCGTGCATGAATAAACTGCAAAATTCCAATTTGATCCCTAACAAGCTATTCACAATGTTTAAACTTCAACCAGAACGAATCAGTTATGTTATGCCAATCATAAATTCATCAAAATTATGATTTTTTTCTTTGATTCTCAATCTATTTAAACATTAAATTTGTAGTTAATGATTAAGCATTTTGTTCAATTCCTCAAAAAAATGTGAATCTAATTATGTCTTAATGGCATTCGGAGCCAAAAGACAGGTAAAAGGCGTGTCTTTACTAGTCATATGTCATTAAATTGGTGACAGCCGCAAAGATATAGGAGGGTGCTGCGTCACGTGCACCCCCACAGACAAATGACAACATATAAATTGAATTGAATAAGAGAAAAAAAAAGGAAAAAGGAAAGACCCCCAAATAAACTCAAACTCGACTTGTAACTGATACTTTTTTCATGTTTGTTTCCTTCTGCCGCATATCAACTAAATTTGATGGATGTTTCTGGTAATTTCTTTGAGGATGGTTTTAATATTATTGACACTAGACCGATTTATATTCTCCTTCATTTGTTATGCAGAATTCAAATGGGTATTTGGAAATTTTCAAGAACCTGTAATCTATTTGTCGTTACAGACAGACACAAAGAAATTCTTTAGTCATTAAAATTCAGAACAAGTCTAAATCGCCTCTAACCATAATGGGGAAGGAGTTCTTACCTTCAAATCCCGGGTGGATAGAAGAATTAAGTGGCATGTGTTTAATTTGTGATTAGAATAAAAGTTTTCAATATTTTCCTATCTTCTACTATCATACCCCAGCTACCAGATTCTATTTACTATAAAATGCAAAAATCCTAAAGGCATTATCATAAAAATTCAAATTAATCATTTACATAAACAGCAAAAATAGCTACTAGTTACTGGTCGATTTAGTTGTTTTCTGAATTGTGTTTTTATTAAAAAAATCAACGTGGTTAGAGGAAAAATCATTTGGAGACCGGTATTTTGATACTGTCACCATAACAGGCTGTCTCATTTTATTTTTTTATTGTTGTATTTTCTAGAAAAGATTATATTGTTAGCATTCTACTACAATAGAAGATCTGAGCACAAATAGAAAGCCGAGTATGTTTGTACATATGTACATACATACATGCCGTCATACATAACCATATTAATAAAACTGATTTACAACCGCGATCTGTACAGATTGTATGTATATATGTATACCTAGTGCCCCAACCTGCTTTCCTTAACAAACTGCCATTATACGTTCCGGTTATTGTTGAAAGAATTTATATGAATATAAATGTATAACGTCGTTTTTGTTGATTAAAATAGATCGGAGGTCGTCAAACTTTTTTATTGCATTAACCCCCCAGAATTCGGGGAAATATTATTACCACCAGTGATGTATCAAGAGCTAGATGGGTCCTAGAAAGTTAGGATCTATTGTCCCCCACAAATGAAGAGTAATTTTTTGCAACTCATAATCATCAAAGTAATCTCATTTTGTCTTTATTGAAAGAACAAATTAGGAGGTTTCGACTGAGAATTTCATACCAATAAGCGGTACAAAGCGATCATCAAATTGCAGTGTTATATACTCAAAAATAAGTTCAAATTTGCTTTTACTAAATTGGTTTGATCAAAAATTTAAGGATTTGTAGAATAGTTCCTAAAGAAAATTTTAGCAAAATTCATTTGGAAGTCGGTAAAAAGCTCTTTTTTGACGATAAAATGACTTACAGCAGATTTTGCCACCCTCAATCCAATATCTTTCTTAAACTTGAGTATGGGCTCGGACGGCAAAACACGCATCCCTTAGAACAGAATGGACTACTTTCATACCAAAAATGATCAAAATCTAGAGTTTCGACCTCGGGTGGCTTACTTGTTAGAATGACTGAAAGAGCTTTCTAAGATTGATTTTTTCGTATTTTTTAAAATTTTATTCTGGAACATGGAAATGTTTTGTATTTTTTCTAGAATTCAATAAAGAAAAATATAAAAAATCAATGTTGAGACTGTTGGGAGGGTCTTCGAGTCATTCTCAGTCATTTTGCTTAGAAAATCGCGATACTGTACAAAAAGAGCGTTTTTTAACCGACTTCATGATTAACTAAGGGGTCCTACTTTTACTAAAAATTTCTCTGAGGACTACCCTAAAAATTCTTAAAATATTAATTGAATCTTTCTGATAGTTTGGTGGAAACAGATGGACACCAAATTTACCATCCAAAAAATCCGATCAATGTTGAAATTCGCTAAAAATTGACCAGAAATATCATACTTCTCTTTTTTGATGACTTGATAGCACAATTTACCAAAAAAAAAATGTTGATTTAGAGCAAAAACTTCTTCAAACAAACTGAAAGTCAAGAATGCTTCTTAAAAACTAAAGATCACTAAATAATTTCCTTTCAAATGGCAAAAATTGCCAAAATCACCGGTGATTTGGTACAAGATTCAAAACCTAGTCTTAAATAGGAAAATACTTCTCCTCTAGCAGCTAAATGTTTTCAAATCGTCTTCTTTTCACGATACAACAATAATTTAAGAAGAAAATATCCTGAAATGTAGACTACAACTCAAGTCTTTATTTCCAAAATTGATTAAACTATCTGAATCTTCTCACTCGATAGTAAATCCGCCAGAAAAGCTAAGAGTTGATAAGAAAAATGTCTTAAAATCTAGACATTCAAAAAAAAAAAATGACTGAAACAATCTATTATTATTATCATTAAATTATCACTTAGAATACCGGAGGTGTCCATACATTGAAGCGTCTCTGATTGCTACAAGAGGCTTTCATTAAAAACTAAATAAAGATAAAATAAAATAAAACAAAACAGTTGGTGCAAAATTTAATGAGGATTTCCTGGTGCACAAACTACTAGAACGGAAGCACCGGACACTACCACTTAAAATTACTTAAATATATAACACTTTCTATTTTTGGCACTATTCTAATTAATAATTAAATTATCTTTTAGTACATTATTAATTACATTTAACCCTAACACTTTAATATTACATCCTTATGCATATGTTTATGGTGTTTTATCTTTTTCTGTTGTGCTAGATGCACGTCATCCCCAGTTCCGTTTTATTTTTGGTTTAATTGTTTTGAATTATATCTACGGAATGACGTCATACAATTAATTAATTCTTAGCACGTGTCCTAATTTATTAATCATAAACTACTCTCAATAATTTGTTATTATTAAAGTTATTTAACGATTGCGATTGGAATCATGTTAAATTACTCCTGCTGTGCTGTGATGTATACTCATGTGCTCCGATTATTGTCCGTAATGGAATTTTTATTTATTTATTTTTTAAATTAAACGAACAATAAGTGCATACAGCTGCAATAACGGCATTATCAAGATCCTCTGATATATATTTTAAACTCGTTTCCGTAAAGATATTTGCATAAATAATAAATGTTCTAAACGAAACAAGTATAAAAGATCCCAAGTTCAACGAAATTTATTTGTATTGATGAAATAATAAATGAAGTCTGAATAATACCATATGGAAGTTGTCTTGTTTCATAGAGTCGATGAATTATTTAAAAGCCGACACAGAAAATGTCAAAACTTTTTGTTGGTTTTATTTATAACAAATTTTCCATCTTCGAACGACTATTAAACAGACTCCAGAAGATTTTTTATAGGGTTTTACAAAGAAAAACTGGAAATTTTCCTAATACGTCAAGAACATTTCAATAACATCCCTCTGTGAAATTTAATAGGATTGTATCGCTGTTTCTGTGCCTTGTACCTGAACAATCAAGCAATTAAAGAAATCTTTTTATAACAAAAACAATAACAATAATTGTACTCTAAATGTGTACTTAAAAGGAGATATCAACATCTAACAAGATTTTTACGTTGATCGAATTCATATTAACTTGAGAGGATACTTGTTTTACGTTTGTTCATTCATTTTTTAATAGGGTCAAATAAGGGAGAAAACAGATATCAATCCAGTATAGAGATAATTACCCCTTATTTCTATCTATCTACTGTATTGTATATTTGTTTCTTTTTTAGCGAATTTTTTAAAAAAAATTAGCTAATGACGAGATCCTCACTTTTGAATTTCCGAAAAATTTTTGCACAGAAGTTCGTTTTGGGACCTCAGGAACCCATATCCACCGTTCGTTAAAATTTTTATATATATATATATATATATATATATTTATATATATATATATGTATACCCACGATAACTGCCGTAAAAATACACCAATCTTAATGAAACTTGGTACAAAAATCGGTCTTTGGGATAGCTTGGATGAGTTCGTTGACCAGACTGGTAGGGCCAACACTTTTGGAATAAGAGCTGAAGAAATGTTAAAAAAAATCATTTTCAATATTAAATTTGCTTAGATTTGGATGAAAATTAAAATAACAGTAGAGCCGACCATTCTCTATGACCCAGAAAAAAAATCATCAAAATCGATTGGTTGGATCTCAAGAAAAATGCAAAAATCTCTTTTTTGAGTATAAGCAGTAAAATCGATTATCTCAGATGGCTATGTGTTCTGGCAATTGATATTAGGAAAAAAATTGAATATCGCGGGGGGCAACTAATTTTGACAGTTAATATTAGACGCAAGGCCTGCTAGAGAATTTCGCTTGAAAAAATCAAGCAGGCCTTGATTAAACGTATTACGGGAAATGAATTTATTAGTTGATTCAATGTTATTAAAATATATTAATTGTCAGTATCATAAGAATGTTTTGCAATTAATATTTCAGTATGTAGATACATAAAAAATTCGCTATATAAGGTACTTGCTGCCTTTGGAGATCTTTTATTACCTTCCCCAATTTCCAAAATAACCCTATTATTAGTCGAATATAAGAATGATATGATTTATCTTTTTTTTTTGTTGCTAGATACAGCACTTTCAGTTTTCAATCAACCACCTGAACAGGATGTGATTAATCTGTTCTTCTTCTAAATTTTTAGGTGGATAGTTGATGGAAATATTGCGGTTTTAAGGTACCTTGACAGGAAGTTAAATGGGAGGTGTGCAATTTATTGTCAATTTCGTTTCGGGGTAATGTGTCGGTATTCTACTATCCAGACAGGAAATTACAGGTAATTCGTATTTTTTAAATTAATATTTGCACCCCTACTGTGTTCTGATAGAGCTTTGCTATTTATAGTCAATGATTTGTTCAATTTAAAAAAAAACACTTTTGTATTGCTTGCAATTTATTAATAGACAATTTTCTAAAACTTGTGCTCCTACAGTGGTTATTTATATCATAGAAGAGTTGAAGAAGGGTGTAGTCGAGCTGCGCCAACTAAAATTCGCTACTTGAAACGAAATACATAACTGCGCCAACCATAGAAGTACCCTTTTTTAATCCTTAATAATATCAAAGCCATTTTTAGCCTGCACGGGGCCCTACACAACTTACAATTCCATAAAGTTGTTTTCGGCTCAAAAACCTAAAGACCGGCATTGGCAAAAACTGTTTGCAAAATTGAAATTCTGCTTATTGATAGAATGCTTAGGGTATACTTAAAAAGATACAACTTGGCGCAGTTGTGCTATCGGACTTACTTAAACTTTTCACTGCCACTGCACTGAATTAAGTCAGATTAATTGCCGCAGTTCTGCCCGTCCGTTTACAATTCAGTTAATTATAATTTAATAATCTTGCCTTGTTCTTCTGATCATTTTGTCGAAGAACTGCGAAATAAGACCATGAAGAACGAAGAATCTGAAAGTAATACTTTTAGTCTTAGTAGAATTTTGCAGTCAAAATGTGAGATTTTTCAGGATTCATGTTATTTTACACTAACTAATTGTTAAGTTTTTACCTTCGTATAAGTGTCCACTGAAACTTCGAAAAACTGAAGAGCGTGGTACTTTAGAGGCCGTTGTGTCCTCATCATGAAGAACAGAATGTGTTTCTTGAAAGATAACGGTGCAGAAGTCCAATCAGATTCATAAATAGCATAGGATAAATTGACACTCTTCAAAAAATTTCGTTTTTAAGCAAAAGAATTATCGAAAATTATTAAATACCTGTATTGAAACTTCATTACCAAACCAAGAGTATATCAACAGTTGAAACATGACTCCTACTTGATAAAATATTAACGCTAGAAATTCTGAACTAAAAATAGGCACCTAAACGAGATCATTAATTAGCTTTGTTAATATATTAAAAATTCTGTAAGTCTCACAGAAACTAACTGAATCATAGTCAAACATAGAGCTAAAGTTGTAACAACGAATTGAGTCATCATTAATGGATCAATAAGTAAATTTGTTTTATTAGCTAAATTTAGAATTCTTCGATGAAAATAAATCAAATTCATAAAAGTTTTATTTATATTCTCGAATATTAGCGATTGTCTGGTTTCTTCATCAGTATTACAAGTGATTTTACCTTTTTCAACAAGAACATCTTCGGTAATTTTGTAAATATTTCGTAAATGATCACATAAAACACCACATTGAGCTGCTGTATACATCATAAGTGCACTTACAATAACATCCATTGATATATTAGTAGTAGCTTGATAAATGATACCGAAAGCTTGATAAACATATGTCAATTCATAATTCGGTGAAATTGTTGAATTATATGGAAACCATGAAACAAATGGTAATCTACGTTCACGTACACTACCATCGATAATTGTGAATGTTATCCAAAAAAATGTTGCAGTACCCGCTGTGAAACCCAATGAAAATGCTAAAAATTTCCACATGCTAATAAATTTTCTTATAATCAATAGTTGTGCATCATTTTTCGGTAAAAAAAAATCACTATTAATATCATTAATTAATTCTTTAAATTCACGCATTTTCACAATTAAATACAAAACTTTTATTGTTACAAGCAACTCTTCTGAGACAACATATAATGATGCTGCTAATAATTGTACATCATTATACGTATAGCGTAACGGATAAACTTGTAAAACAGTATTAAGAATGCCAAAAAGACTGGTTAAGATTGTTGAATAAATAATATAAAAGGTATTTGTATACCGATCACCTTTCGGCCAAAGACCGGCGATCCATAATAGAAAGAAATTTAGAAATAGTGGTTTTGATAGCTTATCACCTCGATTCAATGTGAATTTATCGAGAAATTTCGCCATTATTACTGGAGTCTTCTAAACTGGGGTTCTCCTTTTATACCGATGTAAACGTGTGAGAAACTTTTAATAATTTACTGTAATAACATAATTAGAATATAAAACTTTTTTTCGGTGAAGATAATTTGAAAAGTTAATACCAGGAATATTTCTTATTAATACACCTTCCTGGATTATTTAATTCTTTATTAACACCTTTGGAATTCTGATTTTATACCAAATTTCTTACATTAATAAAATAATATCTATCCAACTAATAATAGCAGCTTATAACTCAGCTTCGGACAGTTTATACAGTAGCGCTGACGTCACAATCTATAACTATCATACATGTGAGCGCTCTACAGAATTATACATTTATTTGTTGCGCTTGTAGCACTATAATCATTCAACGTATTCGTGGTTAATAAAGTAATGGAGTGACGTCAGGTAGAACCAACAAGCGGTACGTTGTAGCTTATATTCACCCTTTCTATACCCCTATCTAATTTTTAACAGGCGCAGCGAGTGGGTGAAAGTTGTTGATATGAATAAAAAGGGCAGAAACATACGAAATGGAGTATCTATTTATTCTAGATTTAATTGCGATTACGTTAACAATCGAGATTTACGTACGTCCATGGCGTGTGCGCAAGCGATAGTCGCGCGACAATCTAAAGAAAGCTCATAATCCTAAGCTTACTAATAAACTATAATAAAAAACGGTTTAAAGGACTGTAGGTAATTGGAAAGTATGGATATAATTAGGTACAAGATATACTTTTACATTTTAGATATTTTTTTAACAAAATTGTTTATTGCACTAGAGATTTCAAAATAGATAGGTACACTTGGGTGCACATAAACGAGACCGACTCTTGAACGAGGAATATCACGTTTTTCGATTAGGTTAAGTCAGGCTGCTTTTCTCGTTAGGGTAGAAGGTGTTATAGAATGAGCTGAATGAGCTTCTACCATAGAAAATTTGTAGAAATATCTTTCTTTCCAAATCCTAACCTTTGAAAGTTCTGTTAGATTGTTACGACCGCCCTCAAAAGCCGGTTTTACACAACTGCACAAAAAGTGGTCTCTATTATGTGCACTCGAGTCTACATCTTGGTTCAATGCTCTGGACAATTTGATGGAGCCTTAGATTTAACTCTAATTTTGATGTCGATGTATAGTTTACAGTTTTTATCCCAATTTATATCAGAAATCTCATTCTATTTCGCTAGATTTTTACGATGACTTTGTAATAAAATGCGTGTAATTTCTGGATTACAACTGACTAAAACACCCAAAGATTTCGTAACTAATACTTTCATTGTCGACCGTTTCTTCTAATCATAAATTATAAATCCTATCTTTCGATAAACCCAACCGATAGCATATCTAAATTGTGTTATTAACAGGCTTATTTCATTATGAATTAAAAAAAAAGATTGATACTCTAAAAACAAAATAAAACTGAACATGGTGTTAAAAATGGAATTGTTTAGCTTTTATGTTAGAAATTTGAATATGCGCCTTCTTTGGACCATACACCTACACACATGTAGACAAGTTTTTAAACTAACGGAATTTGTCAGAATCTGTAATTTATTATTCTCTATTATTTTTAAACAAATGATTCTTAAGGTGTTCTTTAACATATTTTATTAACATTCTACAACACAAAGATATGTTGTGATTCAGTTGTTAAATTTACAACAAACATCAGATTCTTTTCTGCGTTTCCGACATTTTTCAGCTTCTGCTTAGAAATTCCTACAGTAAATTTCAATAGATTTATAATGAAATTTAACACAAACTAATAGCATTTAATATGAAAGGAATTGAGAATGAGACTAATATTTAATAGTCTACAAATATGATAATTTATTATTTTGATTATTAGACGTGGCCACCTAATTACAATTACTTTAAACTACAATAATGTTTGATAAAATAAATCAAGACATAAAAATTAAATTGCTATTAAAAACGGTGTGCTAATTTAATTTAAATCCATCATTAAATTAAACAGGAACAAATTAATCAAATAATTTAAAAAATTAACTAAACGTTCTTTTATGTACAAATTAATAATATTTTCATCCAACTGCTTGACTTCAATTGCAATATTTCTTAATCCTTTATCATTTATAACACAAAAAATTAATTGAATGATACGATCAAATAAATTGTACAACGATGAAATCAGTGATTCTAAATCGTTACAAAATGTGTAAATATAGAAACATTCAAAAATTATGTTGAAAAATTCAATTCCGTACATAGATAAGAGGTAGAATATTTGCTTGGAGAAATAAAGCTGATTGTTTGATCTTCTTAAAATTTGCGAAAATTTCATCATATTCTCCACTTTTCGGGACAATTTCGGCAACTAAAACACATAGGAATTAATTGAAATTCTAATAACGAGGTGTAATTATTTACAAAATTGGCAAACTAATAATTCACTGCTAAATTGCTTGTTATAGTTTCATTTAAAAGCTTTAATAATGGCTAATTACTTAAATTTTTGTAAACAGTTCTATATGAACGGAAACAGAACTTACCCGATTGTTAGCTGGAGGGAATGCAAACTGACCAAAATCAAACCGGTGACATTAATATAAAGCCCTTATAGATGGATTAATATTTATACTCAATACAATATTAGTGTTGTTCTTCCACATAAAATAAATGCATTCAAGTTTATCTAATGAATATTTTAATAATTTTCAAGTTTCAATATGCAAATACATTATTAATATGAATAAAAGCGGACATAATCTGAGACGGAAAAAAAATCGAGGGTGGAGTAAATACAATTCATCCCTCTTTAACGAAAAAATAACCACACCTGCTAGTCGTACCTATACATAAATAGATTTTGAATTATTGAAATGTGTCGTATAGCTCAAAATTTCGTCGAAAAGGATCAATAAACGCAGGTTAATTTTTATTACATGTTAATTTCAACTTATATTTTTTATGTACTGGCTCTTGTTTATGCAAAAATTGAAAGAGAGCGCACATTTTTGCTCTCAGAGGCGTCCTGATATGGCGTGCAAGAAATACGAGCGGCCAAATCGTTGGTTCGGCCAAAATTGACCATATTTTCTAAAATTAAATCGCATTGGGCTTTTTATTGTACATAATAATAGGGCCACTAAAATGCCTCTTGTATACGGGCAGCCAAAATTCGAGGGACGCCCCTGTTTGCTCTTGCACCAAGCGCAAAAAGCATGCTATTGGCCTGATAAAATTTAACTGGTTCAAAAATGTTTGGCATCATTCTAGTGAGGGATTCATAGAAAAGATGCAAATGTAATTGCGGCTAGTTTACAAGTTTTAAACAGAAAAGATTTGTTTTCAAGCCTCCTATTGTCTTCAGAATGCATAATTCAAAGTAATAGTGTGTTGTGTTGGACCGAATTTGTGTTGTATCTCTAGCTAGATTGCAAAAGACCTAACATACAGCTGATTGTACGCCTTAAAAGTCAATTGAATTCTGTATACAAATACAAAGACAGGACAATATGTTACAATACAGTTGAACGTATGTATTTGCCTTTCTACACACATATACATATGTATAGACGGTGGAATTTTATGAAAAGATCCTACATTGTACTAACAGGATAAATTTAAAAAGCACACCATTGTGCTCATAAGAGCATTCGCATAGAAAACGAATCAAATTTATTTCGATATTTTTACGATTTATTTGTGTATACAATAATAATCGGGAAAGAAGTTATCAAGTGGCTAATAAAATTTTACGACATCTAATTGAAAAGGCTGAAGGAGATCATTTTGAAGAAGAAGAAAAAACTGGACCACCCGTTGTGACTACAAAGTTGGCACATCGGAAAGTGTGTTTTTCATCGCCCTACCACTTCAACACTAATATGGTAGACAAACAAAAATATCGTCAAATAAAAATATTACCTGTCTCGTCACGTATTATTATTAAGCATGTGTGAAATAATGGGGCGAATAGAGCCCCGAAAAATGGCCGTACAATTGACTCATGCGCCATCCAATAAAAAGAATCGAGCTGAGGTAAAGAACCAAAAAAAAATATATATATATAAACGTGGGGGATATTTCGACATAAATACGTTAATTTATTCGTTTTCTTTGTACGGTTTAGCGATTTTTCTTGATGATCGATGAGATATTCGAACTTTATAAATTTTCATAGTCACGTTCTTGGTCATTCTGCGGAATTTCAGTTTGTTTGATTGCTATTGATATACCTATCCGGAAAGGACTTAAATAAATAAATAAATAAGAAGGATCCGCCGTCGGTCATAATTCTCGTGATTATAATACGTTGGTGTGAAGTGATTTCAAATATTGTTGTCGTGATAATGAAGGCGTGAGATGACCGAACAGGCATCGTTGAACAAACATCTTCACACTACAGATAGCCAATGATAAAGAATCCATTTCAACATGTGATGAAAGATAGGAAACACAAATTGTTAGTGGACACCACTACTATCGACTCTCATCATCGTCGTCGTCTTTTTCTTCTTCTGGCACGAGGATGATAACCACTGTGGAATTATAAACAAGCGCACACGTTATTATGCTAATGTAATAGAAGTGTTTACGCATGCAAATAGAAAATGTAAAACGTTTATTATTCATCAAAATGTATGAGTAATAAAGTCGGATATCGACCTCTCTTTGTAACACCTGTACAAAAAGAACGATAAATTCTCCGAAATCCTAATGGAAACTGAAAATCTTGTAATTGAACCTGTAGTGGACTAAAAGGGGTTCAAATTAGCGGGCAATTTTCGGTAATAATACCATTAACACTCATACTGTTAATTATAATAATCACCAACAACCATATCAACTATAGGTAGAGTTTCGATTCGAATCAAGTTATTTTAGACTTCACTGCCAACAAAAGGTAAAATAACTTTTTACTTATTCTTAGAAGGAAAGTAGGTCCATCTTATGTTAAGGAATGTGTGTTATTTTATTTGTGCACACACATAAAATTTAAACGATAAAATGGGCATTAAATTTAACCCTGCAAAATCAGTTTTTTCAGAAATTTTCAAGACCGGCTCTATATTTTTCGGTGTTTCAAGAAGTAAAAAATAGAGGCCTTTAGGGCTCTTTAGGGGGTTCGTCTGAAACTCTTATTAGCTAGCGAGTGATTTGGAATATTAAATCAAGAAGATCATTTTAGCACAAAGAAACTCAGCTCATTTGGAAGTTGGTCAAAAATGCTCGTTTCTGAAAATATCGCTATTTTCAAAAACTTGCTGTACACTTGGAATAACAATGATTTTTTCGTTTTTCTCTAGTGCACTCTGGAACAGGTGGAAATGTTTGATTTTTTCTCTAGAATGTTATAGAGAAAAACGCAAAATGTCGACACTGAAAGGTTCTTAGAGACATTTTGTGTTAGCTCATTTTTAAAATCGCGACATTCTCCAAAACGTACGTTTTTAGTAAAATGATTTCCAGAAAGACCCTTACGATGCAAACCGATTTTTCGCCCTGCCGTTGGACTTATCAACACTCAAATTATCTATTTTAGAGTTTAAATAAATATTTTACAAATGACACACTTGCAAATTTAGGGCCAAATTATTGCTCCGCATATCATTTTCAAGACTTTGTTTATCTAGGATAGATAAGAGAGACGTTTAATATATGAAAAAGCTGTAAATTTAAGATGGGCATAGATGACAAAACACACATCCCCTGGAATAAGATTAAGTACTTAGGTGCCAAAAGTTATCAAAATCGGCAATTTAAAACTTGTGCATAATTTGATCAAATCTGTGTCATCTTGTGACAAAGATAAATACAAATTGATCTTTAGTTGTGTTTCTAATTGGAATACAGAGAACTATTAAGTTAAAAGGGCAATTTTACAATTAAAGTAGAATTTAAGTCAAGACTTTTTTTCTTATAAGTATCCGTTTTATAAGTTGAAATTCTTCCCTAAAGATTAACATTCTTTCGCATTCCGTTTATTATCAGAATTCAAAACAAGAATGTAGAATTATTGCAATTACTTGTAATTATGTGTTGGTCAGTGGTCTCGTGGCGCCTGTAACGAACTTCCTCATATTTAATAACAGTTTCTAATTCAATTAATTCCTAAATTCTTTTGTTACAATCAACGTCTTGTTGATATTAGAATAATAAAAATAACAAATCGCTACCATCTGTTTTATAATCCGAAACAATATGGTGATTTTTCCTTTTACAAATAAATGAAAAAGGTCAGATTAATCATCAACTAATTGTCATAGAAATAATATGACCAGTTGGAATTTTAATGACCTTACATGTTATTTTTTTCAATTCTCCAATAAAAACAGATATTTTTAATGGATTTATTTTTTGTTGTCGTCGATTTTGTTTAAACTGGCCAGACCACAATCTGTGGCGTCTCATTCATGAAATTTCGTAGATTTAAGTCCATGTATTTTGCTTCTTTACAATAGTTTGCTTGTTAAATTTGATTGACTTTAATTGAAAAACATGTCGCAATATATATAACTTTCTTAAACAATAGAATGCAAGAATAAAATTTGTTTCAATTAAGTTGATAGTGATCAACGGCCCAGTCGCAATAAATATTTGGAGACTTGGTTACGTTAATTGGTTATAAGAATTGCCAAAATCGAGAATTAAAAACAATAAACTCTGTTACAACTAATTGAACTTGGCTATAAACAAGAATAAATGGAAGATTGATAACGGTATGAGGATGTGTAATGGTCGAATTTCTATAAACAAAAATCAATTTATTTGTTATAAGAGCCAGGGCTCCAAACCGAAACTGAATCGAAAACCGAAAACCGGAAAAACCGAAATTTTAGCCGGAACTGAACCGAAGACAAAACCTTTTTTTGTTCAAGAAGATATTTGCCTCTTTTTTTTCATTTCCTCTTTCCTTCCTGAGCCGAAAAACTACATCAGCAATACTTTAGGGCGCTTAAGACGACCTTAGAACAATCGAAACTCACGATTTTGATGATTTTTTGGTATCAAGATAGTTCATTCTATTCTAAGGAATGTGTTTACCTTTACCTTGTTGGGGGTTAAAGTTATAAATGATTATATACCATTTTTAATGTTTCTTTGCAATTTTTTACCTCATGTTAAGATACATCAACATGAAAATTCGTCTGCTAAGAGAAAATTAGAAAATAAGAATTTCCTGTTCAAGGATTCTTGTGTATTTAGAATAGGTACGCTGTAAATAATTCTTAGGGACTGCATCTTTCGGAGTGAAATTTAAAAATTTGCAAATCAATCATAATAATAATAATAATTGATATGTAGTCATGGTTTTCTTGAAGAGGCGCCGGAAGACTATCGCCCAGGAGGCTAGACTTGCTAGGCCCGGCCCTGATACAAAGTATAACAATAAATTTATCCTTTTGTTAGTTATAAATACGTCCAACGACTAACATCACAATAGTTGTCGAAGAATCCACCCGCTGTGTAACTGGCAATAACTCCAACTAATATTGTTTTAAACTGGTCAATTTAGATAAAATTTTGTCGAAATATCATGAATATTTCATGAATTTATTGAAGAAAATTGAATAAATTACAAGTAACCCCCTGTAGAGACACTTGTATTTGTTATTTGTTCGGTGCCAAAAAATTCTTCCATTCCAATATTGACTCATTCCTTTTCAAGTAAACGTAAAGATCTAACTAACGACAAAATCAATACAAATTTTAAATGTCAACATTTCAAAAAAATCCCACCAAAGCGCCCTTTTCACTCTGTTCAAATTAACGCCTACATAGAAAAATCAAAAATGCATTTCTAACAATTTTCCAATTACCATATTGAAGATGCTTCTCAATTACACCATCTGCTTCACTGAATTCAAACATATCAATCACAATCTTCAAATCGGTCCACTGATTGGATAACAACAAAAATTTCGAAATACATATTTACAACAAAATATCCCATTTTAGATGTTTAGATTGCATGATTTTAATTGATCATAAAGTGCACGATTGTTCGTGACTATCTAATTTTTTTTTATTTCTACTTTCGGTATTTATATGTTTTTTGAAACGATGAATTGTGTAATAAAACGTGCAAACTTTCACCTATTTCCACAAATAAACAATCTAACTTTAAGGGAGATTTAAAATGAACCAAAAACTGTAATTGTTGGCCTAGAAATCAAGGCCTAGTTGGTCGTGTTTTTATTGTCAAATACCACATGAAAGTCGTCTATTTTAAAATTAATTTAAACGTCCTCAATCCTCAATTTTAGATAATTTCACCTAACTTAGGGGTCTAGTTTTAGATTGTCTTTTTTATAAATATACATATACAGTTAGTAATTCCAAGAACTTAATAATTTATGAGTCATTATGTATAGTTGTGACAATTTACAAACAGAACAATTACTAGGATGACACAATGTCCAGATATATGCGGATTACAGTTCCGGTGTACTAACACGGCTAAGTCTATGGGGTTAGAAAACAAAGAAGAAAAAATACCAACAAATTTGCATTGAATTTATAAATAAAGAATGACCGTAAGTTTCCTCCCTTAAGGGTCACGTAAACTGTTAACGTCCAGGAATACTAATGGAGGGATTAAAAGTCTCAAGTCTATACACGAATTAAAAAAAAAAAAACGGATATACTGCAATAATTGTGTTGATTATTTGCAAATTATTTGGATGTCTTTAAAGAAATTGCCATAATTTCTATTTATGGCTCTATGAATGAATTAAACAGAAATGGAGATTTTATTAGAAATGTTGGTAATCTTATTTGACGAATAAAAAAAGACTATAAGTATATGGTGTTTTTGTAATAAAAATAATTGAATAGTCAAGTTAAAAACAGTAATAGTCCAACAATAAAGTAGAAAAAAAGCCATCAACTGAACAGCAATGAAATACCGACCTTTTCTGATCCGGTTTGTTGTGGTACTTCCTAAACAGGGCTACACAAGAGGCCACTCTTCCATTCGGTTCGTTGTTATTATTATTATTATTTTTGTTTTTCTCTTGTGTATTAAAGACAAATAAACAAAATAGATAAAGATAGACGAAAGCCAGATGTTTGTCATTGCTAATTAATTAATCGAACATGGTAAACGACCATCAGTTAACCATATTCGGGGTTAAATACGATACAATAATGGTAGTCGCCGAAACTCATACAACAACTATGTATGTATACAGGTTGTGGTAGAATTCGCATAAACTTAAAGCGATCTGTCCGATAGACGTACAAATCGACAACAAATCAATCAAAATGGGGTATTTGTTCTGTATGTAGAATTGTATCGGAACACATCCAAAAGTAGCTATCATTCTAACAACATCTACAGTTCTGTTGAGATATAAACAATAAACGAAAAAAATTGCATTCAATTCATCTAGAATATTGTGGATTCCATTCTATAGATACAAACTATACAATATTCACGCCATATTTTTAACACATTAGGTCTAAAATTAAAATCAAATAATTCACACCCACCGTGTCTTCTTCTAACCGAGACGAGGAGGTGCGGCCAATACCCGTTTTTCACACTATACATATCGTTATTATTCCATTAGTTCCTCTCGCATATTGTACCAATAGCTTTATGATTAAGGCGCCACTACCAATTCACACCTAAAGTTTAGATAAAAGCAAAATCTGAGTTGTTGAAACTAAAAGCTTTCATACCGGTTATGGCCAACCAACCAACCGCTCAAAACGCACAAAGGAGATTATTTCTCCTTATGGATCTACTATAGATGTAGAATAGAGATATTGCAACTGCAACTTTCGCATTCATTGCAATTAGAATTTATTCTAATTGGAATAAACAATTAGTCTTGCTTAAAAACTGGTAATTAATACCGCTCTAAGCATGATACTCAATACTGAGCCAGTAGAAGGTATAAAACTTACTTATATGGATACTGTATTAATACCACTACTATAAAGCTTCACTTGAAAATCATTGTTTCTTACACCTTTTCGGAAAGTTCTAATAAATTTCAAAAGAAACCCCAATTTATAATCTTGAATTATCAAAAAACATTGAACAAAAGAATGGGGAACTGCAATAAGAATATATTTCCAACCCCAATATGCCCGACTGCATAATTTACCCTTGTTGAGTTGTGGCCTGAATATAAATAAGAAGCTGCACGTGTTCTAATAACCCCATACCGTGTTGAATTTATTATAACTCAGGACCTGTTTCTATAAATCGAAAGGAATATCATAATTTATCTTAAAGCTCTATTGTAAATTTTTGACTAATGTTACGACAGTTATATATTGTACGATTATCACAAATCATTTGCCAATTGTGTCTGTTGAATTTTCAGATGTATATCGAAAACTTGTGTAAAACAACTCATTAATCATGTAATAATAGTGATGGTCTAATGGAAATCTTTCTTTTAAACACGACTAAACTGATTATAATATAATCGGATTGGAATTCCTTAGTCTGTATATGGATGTATTATTATATAGTTTTTAAATGTTGATAGAACGTTGTTGAAAATAGTTTTGTGTTCAGTCGTGTGTCGTCGCCAATATTCCACATCAATAAAGAAATTCCTCAACCATGAAAGTATTAAATTTCCAATATTTTTATCAAAAAAACCCCTGTCATAGAATAGAGCAACACTCCTCATCGTAGTAGGAGGATACAGTTTTGTTTACACAAGTTGTTTCCAATGCCTGAATCCATATAGGGGTGGTTGAAACTTCTTAGTAACACCTGCTATATTTTTCAATAGTGGTATATCTACCAAAACTAAATCTAATAGGAAGTGTAACACTAATCTCAATCTATTTACCAACTAGTAACTGTTATAATAAAAAAAAAAACGGAACACTGGACAATTTCTATTGATAATATATAGAATGAGAAAATTTTATTTCAATTGTTATCCAAAAACCAAAAGATTAGAAACGAGGGTCAATCGGCATAGTATAACGAATACACAATTTCTTTATAAATTGTTCATTGTGTGTGTGTGTGTGTATAAAATGATGGTAGTGTTGTTGGTCTTTAGACAGCTTTTGAAATATAACAAGACCCTATCTAATTCTTGTTTTTAAAGCAATGTACGGTCATTCAAGTGGATGTGGAATTTAATGGAGAATCGTTGTTGGAGAGGAAGCGTTGAATTTCTACTTTCAATCACTTTCCTCGTCTCTAATTATTTTTCTGTTTCAATGAATCTGAATAGCATCCCCCTAAACGGGTTGTTTGTATGAGTTTCTTGTTGTATAGATACAATAATCGTGGCGGCACACCACCACAACAAAGCCTAAAACTTTACCCTTTCTCTACTATAAATAAATTACATAATAGAGAGCTTATAACAATACTATTAGACACGAGAATTCTTGTGAATAATCTCATTTGTATCGAACTAGAAGAGGGGAGAATTCCAGTTTTTCTTTCATCATAATTAGTCGTCAATTTTAAATATGCATAAAAATTATTTATAAAATGTAGGTACAGTTAGTCGATTATCTAACCGATCGCATAATTACAATAAATTTCAATAAAGCAGATATGTAAATCTGAATGACCAAAAGATTAATCTTAATCTGCGCCCAGATTTATATCACTTATCCTAACTGTATTAAAGCTATTGTCTTGAAATATAAAGCAAGAGGGTGTTCAAAACAGATGGCTTAAAAACAATCTATACGTTAATAAGAGACTAGCGTTTTCAATGAAAATATTTAGTGTTAGTAATTGTAGCCGTTGGCTACACAATAGTTGGTGTTCTAATAAGGCGTCTTAAAGGTATCATAATACATAATATAGAAGATGGGTAGGAAAAAAAATGCCCGAACAAAGTATTATAATGAGATCTGATGGTACAAAACCAACATCATTATAGCTGAAGCGTCTGCATCTTGTCTGCATGTATTCTATAAGAAACATCCATTTATTCCATCTTTCTTTTTTTGAAAAAGAATCTTATACAACAAAAACTAAATAGAAAAGGGACGACTCAACAGTTTCTTATTGAATAACAAGTGACGTGATACATATACAGACACACGCACAAAATTATAAAAGGGTTGAATTTCAAATACATTCGGTCGCTACTACTAGTGAGACACCCTTTCATTTACTTACACACACGTATTTTTATAATCATTTTCCCCCTAAAGCAGTACGATTCAAATAACATAGGTACCTATATCATGTTAAAAATATTCTTGTAACTATACAAAAGAATCTTCTTCGCAATTATCTCAAGTCAAAAGATGTTGTTGTTTTGTCCATCAACAAATACTTGGAAAATTTCGTTATCGTCAAAATGTAAACAATTCCAACCCTTTTCTGTTTTCTATATTAAACTAGAAAGATATTTATGTCAAGGGGTTTGAAAATTGTTTGTTTATATTACCAAGAATAGGTGGTGTGACAGGAAAAGCCGACATGAATAGACGAGCGAAAAAAAGCTCATAGAGACTACAAATTATAGACAAAATTCTATAAATCCATCAAACGGTTAAGATGATGTCTTGAACATTGAAATTCCTATTTTCCCATAAGAATTATCACATTATTTATTAGTGTAGCAAGAAAAAATAAGTCAAATTGCATATTAAAATATCCCAATATCGATATGCATCATGGTGTTTATTTCTTCCTATTCCTTATTTTTAAATAGGTAATTCTAATAGATTACGAGAAATGTAAGAAGGTTCCTATACATAGAGTTATAAAAATCCAACTTATTTATTACCTAGTCTTAACGTTAATATACTTAAATATAATTTCAGTTATAACGACACTATAAAAACTTCTACCTATAGGTTGGAAATAACCGATAGACGTAGTTTTTATGTAACGAACAACTTGAAAAACAATAAAATTTTGTTGCTGTTGTTGTCTAACTCAAGAGCTCATATTTAAGAAATAAATAATAAATAAATAACTTGAACGGGAATGTTTGTTTATAGAGTTCCACAAAGAGACGCTAACATCTGCCAAGCGCTTTAAAGGGTACCATGATACTCTTTTGATTTGAAGTTTCTGGCAAATTCTGCTCTAAAGTTGTCAAAATGGGTAGATTCAGTCCTAGAGCCGTAGTCAAAAAATTATTCCTAGCGAGACGGGCAACTTTTAAAGTAACAATGATTTGATGGGAAAAGCTCTTATGGTAGCGTGAGCAAGGAATTGAGCTAAGTGGTGCTCAGTCCCATCTTCCCCCATTGCTATGGTTTTGTTTAAACTCTTCTAGAACCAAAATTTTGAGACTTTTAAACATTTATGTCCTAAATCATCAATTTTTAACGAATTTCGCCGTTGAATCGTGCATGAAAAAATTTTGATGTTTTTAATAGCTTTTGGAGGAGGATTTTTAGTTTTGAGACACTAATTCGAGCTCATCATGCTCTGAAGGTAGACAAGTAATTTTTCAATTTTAATAGAAAAGTAATTTTTGTGTTCAAAATCGTCGATTTCCAACGAAGTTTACCAAAGAATCGTAAAAAGTTTATAATTTCAACACTTTGAATCAATTTTTAATCTGACTTTTAGCCGAATTTATTTTTGAGTTGACCAAAGGGGAAATTTAAACAATTTTAGTTCAAACCCGACTCAGCTATGTATGAGTTTTAACAAATTTCGTCCTAATTCAGCAGTTTTTCTAGTGAATTTGCTGTGAGCATATGAAAAGGTGACACTTTATGTCTATTTTCAAGCTATATTCTGAACTTTTAATCAGGATTTTAAGAAATTTTTGATTCCTGAAGAAATACTAACTTCTTATCCTCGTTTATTCTTTATTATTTTATACTATAGGTAACACAGTTAAAAAAATCTGGAATGCGATTGACCTTACAGGCCATTGCTGAAACTTCCCGCTAAGTTTTTAAAGCTCCAAAATTATTGTGAGGAGTACAAATTTGATTGGTTAAGTAAGGAATTTTAAGGTTATGTTGAAAAAACGCTTTTTCAAAAACTTTTGACAACGATATCTCGCAAACAAATCAACGGATTTTGACGAGCTTTGCGGCATTCGACGAAGTTTTTTAAGCTCTAAAATTATTGTGAGGTATACAAATTTGATTGGTTGAGTAATTTTGAAATTATGTTAAAAAATCGTTTTTCGAAATCTATCGACAACGATATCTCGCGAGCAAATCAACGGATTTTGACGAGCTTTGCGGCACTCGACGCAGTTTTTAAAGCCCTCAAATTATTGTGAGAGGTACAAATTTGATTGGTCAAGTCATTTTGAGGTTATGTTGAAAAAACACTTTTTTCGATATTTTTCGACAACTATAACTCGTGAACGAATCAACGGATTTTGACGAGCTTTGCGGCACTCGACGCAGTTTCTTAAGCTCTAAAATTATTGTGAGAGGTACAAATTTGATTGATTAAGTAATTTTGAGGTTATGTTGAAAAAACACTTTTTTCGATATTTTTCGACAACTATAACTCGTGAACGAATCAACGGATTTTGACGAGCTTTGCGGCACTCGACGCAGTTTCTTAAGCTCTAAAATTATTGTGATAGGTACAAATTTGATTGATTAAGTAATTTTGAGGTTATGTTGAAAAAACACTTTTTTCGAAATCTTTCGACAACGATAACTCGTGAACGAATCAAAGGATTTTGACAAGCTTTGCGGCACTCGACGCATTTTTTAAAGCTCCAAAATTATTGTAAGGAGTATAAATTTGATAGGTTGAGTAATTTTGAGGTTATGTTGAAAAAACACTTTTTTCGAAATTTTTCGACAACGATATCTCGCGAACAAATCAACGGATTTTGACGAGCTTTGTGGAATTCTACACAGTTTTTAAAGCTCTTAAATTATTGTTAGGGGTACAAATTTGATTAGTTGAGTAATTTTGGAGTTATGTTGAAAAAACACTATTTTTGATATTTTTCGGCAACGATAACTCGTGAACGAATCAACGGATTTTGACGAGCTTTGCGGTATTCGACAAAGTTTTTGAAGCTCCAAAAATATTGTAAGGAGTATAAATTTGATTGGTTGAGTAATTTTGAGGTTATGATGAAAAAACACTTTTTTCGATATTTTTCGACAACGATAACTCATGAACGAATCAACCGATTTTGATCGTTCAAACGGCTTTCGACGTCACTAAATAAGGTTAAGAGCTGATTAGATTATGCAATTGATCGGTATAGCGGCTCAAAAGTTATTTTGAAAAAACATGATTTTAACAAAAGAAATTTTTCGGGTTTCTGGAATTTCTCAAAATCTATCGGGCCGAATCTGTTCAAATTTACACGAAATCTAAGTTTCGTGGAACCCTTTCGAATTTTGCAAAAAGCGTTTCAATCCGTCAAGCCGTTCAAAAGTTATGAGCTGCTTACATACTCCCCCCCCCCACACACACACACACACACACACATCCATACAGCCATACAAACACCCTCGCAAAAATAGTCAAAATAGCTTCCTAGGACCCCAAAACGTCGAGATACGCTGAAAATTCATTTTTCGAAAATCGGGGGAAAAGCACTAACTTCCTGAAATTTTGAAAATTTTCAATTTTCTTGGCGGGAAATTAAAAACGATATTTTACAATATTATTAACCGTATTATATTATGAGGATTTTTTTTAACCATCTCTAGTATTGTTCCTTAAATACAGGATAGAAGGTTAAAATAGGCTTTATTTTTATTATTTGATTCTTATAAGGTTCTTTATCCATTCTTGCCTGTTCCAATACTTACAATTATACGGGTTACTGAAAAGCCATTGGGTTCTAAGGTGTTTGATCGTGCTAAAATTAACGAAATATCGCCTTTTTAGTTGTTTTCTGCTAAAGACTGCTGGGTGTTATTTATCACTTCAGTGTTATTTACAATTTTATCGCTCACTTATAAGTCCAAGTCCACTAGTCTAGTAGATAATTGATTGGAACGTATAATTATTGATTTAAGCCATCTTTTATCCACTCAATCGATAGAATATACATCTGCATATCTCAAAATAAATAGATAAATTTAGTGTTTTTGCTAAAACATAATTATTTTATTGTTTTTTTATGAAATAAAAATTATTAAATTTTTGCTTTTAAATAATTCTTTTGAGAAAAATTAATATATAAGCAGAGTGGCGCAGTGGAAGCGTGCTGGGCCCATAACCCAGAGGTCCGTGGATCGAAACCACGCTCTGCTAACTTAATTTTTTTTTCTCAGTATTTACATTATTTTCAACAAATTAATTGTCAATGTGACATCTTCTTATTATTTATTTATTTATATTGCGATAATGAATAAGAATCATGAGAAAAAACATAATTATAAAAAAATACAGAATAGAAATATTGGTCTATCTACCGACGCAACAACATATGAATCATATTTAAATAACTCATCTGGTATAAAGAAAAATAAATTTTTTCAATTATTGTTGATATAATAACTGTGATAGATTATTTGGATTTCAGGGACAGCATCGAATAAAAAGTTATCTCACAAGAAAAATCATAATATTAAAATGATAGACAAAGATGGACAAAACAAATCAAATTTGCCATCATTAAGAGGATTCAATTGGAGAGAATTTAATTATTTACAAAATATTTTGAATGATAATGATGACGGAACTATTGGAGAGTATGATCAAATTGAATGTGCATCATTAACTTCCATATCAACATCAACAAAATACATTGAAACTGAGGGAGAGGAACAGCAACCAACATCATTGTTAGATAAATTACAGTATTTAATGGGTTTACCGAGTTATATCGAAGAAGAATCGATCGAGATTCCTTTAAAACCACAGGAGGAAATCGTAAAACAACCTGAAGATATCCGTGGAACATTAGCAAGGAGACGTGCCGAAAACTATTTACACCAACATAAAATCTCCAAATTCTTCCAATTCTTAACCACTCATTTATTAGCTGCGAAATCAGGTTTTCTCTATTAAAACAATTTATAATGATTAGCTGAGCAATTTTTATTCGATACCATTTACAGATAAGCCGATCGATTTCTTAATTGAATTATTGGATGAATGCTTGATTTACAGGTCCGGTCTTGGTGCACCGCCACTTGTATACGACCAACAACATTTAGGTAAATCATCACAATAAAAACAACAGTTTTAATGATGTTTATTAATTATAGAACAACTATTCTATCGAATGGATACCATGAAAAGCAATTTTATCGATTATGATCAATATAGAACCGGTATGATGACTTTGAGTATTGTCAATTATTGTAAACAGCCGCCTTTATCAACAAACAAAATGATCAGTAAAGACTACTTTATTGAGGAAGCGTAAATTAATCGTTTCACCATTTAATAATCAAATATATTGTTTGATAAGCATAAATTTCAGTTTGAGATGTTTGACCGTCCAACTTGATGAAATGATCGAAAAACATAAGAGTGATAAGCACAAGAAAATCGTCTCGCATGCGGCAACACCGCCACCATCATCTGTCACGGTAAAAACCAATTGATGGGTGAATATATACAACAAAAATTTTTGTTTACAATACAACCATACGACTGACAACAATGGCCAATAAAGGCCCGTGTGTGAGGAAATATGACTCCGCCTGCTGGGTTTCAATATTTAGACACACAAGTCTCTATAATGAATTATTCATGAACGTTAAACTTTGTTCGTTAAAGATTTGTTTTAATAAATTCCAAATTACTCGAATGTTAATCTTAAATTCGGCTTCTATCACAAATATAGGTCATTTCGATTAAAACAACCAATTATTTTAATTGACAATAATTATATCGATTAATAAATGCTAATTCTCGTATAATCATCAACGACAATAAAACGATGCTGATGATGATAAGTTATGATTTCTCTTTATGAAATTTGAATATTATTATTATTATTGTTGTTATTTCATATATCAAAGTGACTTGGCTATATAAATTATCAATCTTATGGGAATTAGGTCAGTATTGCCGTTCAAATTTTCATAATGAGCTTTCACGAGTTTTTCGATTTGATTTACGGTGAATCTTTTCCCCGGAAAAAACAACCCATAATTATATTTCACTACTTTTTCGTTGTTGTCATTTTGTGTTGTTTATCAAGATTTCTTTTATTTATCAGCGATGTGCCCTTTATGTCCTGAATTTTAATCAACGATATTCACAGTTTTTGTCATTCGAATAGCAAAATGAACGATCATAATTTCATCTAACTAATTGAACATATCCTTATCGCCAACTGCCATCGAAAATTATTGTGTATTCATTATTTTTTGTAACATTCAACAATACATAAATCCTTTCACAATTCCACCTGCCTGTGTTGTGTAAAAGGTAGGTACAACTGTCTATTGTATTCCTAGTTTTTTTCTTTCAAAACAGGAATGTCGCCACTATAGTAATTTCCTTCCAAATAGACCATTGTGCGAAACGATTTCGAGAAGGAAAAAGGGCGAAATTAAATGGTCCTAAAACACTTAATAGTACCTTTAAGGAACGGATAAATATAGATCTTATGGTTTAAAATTTTTGTAAAATCGTTTAGTCGCCATTTTTACCTATTGCCTAATTGACGAGCTCTATCCTCAGATTATTCTGCTGATGGACGACAGCCTTGAAATTCGAGCTTTTGGCATTTTCGTTTAATGTTTAACTATTTATTTCACAAAGACCAACAACAATAACAACAGGTTTCGAAACAAAGCAGCTTTTTCTTATTGTTGTTATTGCTATTTATTTACCAAGACTCAAGCTACTTATAATGTTTTAGAATTCTCGCACGTTCCACACCACCTTATCGCCTACAATAGCCACAGCTACAACTTTTATTAGCCACTTTTTTGTTACCTTTTGGTATTTTGAAAAACAGTACAGGCTCTCTTTATAATTGAAAAATATTGAAAGAAATATTGTAATAAATAAAGTGGCAGTTGAAATTTATATTGCTTCTACCAATGGACAGTAGCTGAGCTGTTCTTTAGCAACCGTTTGGCCATTGTTCCGCCCAGGTCATGAATCATTATATGGTGGTCGTCTTGTCTTCAGCTACTCAGTGTTTGTGTGTGTATATGTGTATGGTTGTGCTATCCACGTGTTGCTCTTGTGTTGGAATTTAATTTAATCGACTATTATTTCTCTTTTTTAACAGGTTCAATGTACATCATCACAATACAATAACGACATTAAAGGCATCTTTACATTCGGACAATATCGATGATCTTTTTGCCTTTCTATCTTATAGATTTTGTCTACAAAGCAACATTAGAGGGTAACGGTTGATTTATTTACCGAATCTCTCGTATGTTTTCATGTCGGCTTTATGGCACTATTTGTTGATTAATTTAATGTTGAATTCAACCATATGCCAGTCGTTTTTGTTACAATTTTCAATAATATCGGTGTTGAATAAAAATCAAGGCTGCAATATGTTTCATACATCTATATACAATATATAACTTTCTTAAACATTATTAATTAAATTCCATATATAGATGTGCTTGCTGTATAATAAGCTATTGATTTCTACAGATCAGACAAGTTTGTACGTATTTTCATTGCAAGATCAGAAATGCTGCAGCAAACTATATAATCATAGGAATTATTGCATTGAAACATTGTACACGTCAACCAACACCTGTTCATGTATTTATATCTTCAATATAAATAAATCTACTGCAATGAATCTCATTACATTCAAGGTAGACGTTCTGTTTTGATATCTAGCTGTATGTGTGGACGTGTTTTTGACCGATTTGCCAATGATGACCGTATTGATTATATGAGGAACTAGGAAAAAAACCATGTAATTTCCTTGCATGACTTGAGCTTATTCCATTCGGGAAGCAAATTTTTCCATTATCAATACTGTAAGAAATGAATCGACTTGATATTTCAATTAAATCCGTGTCTTTGTTTCAAATTTCGACGATTTTATAGAAAAAGTGAATGTAATTAATGGAATTAATTAAAAGACTTCCGTTACAATTCTAATTTACATACATAAAATGTGACGACCTTCCAAGGCGACCCAGTTGTCTTTTAATTTAATAATTACAATCACCTTTCGATTATTCTTCTTTATTGACGAATTCAACTTTTTTAAATCTGTTTAAAAAAAAAACATAAAAATTCCATGAGAAACTATTGTATAGTATGACTCGATTTCGTTCAATTACTAACAAAATACTAAGAACACCATGAAAGATAGGTCATGAAATGTGTATTACACATTGCTTGGTTCCCTAGTGATTCGGGTCTTGTTTAGGGCTCAGTTCTCGTGGGACCGTTCTTTTACACACCAAACACCAACAACACGTTCCCCCATTTATATATTTTTAAACCATGTGTGATCGCTTAGTTGTTGGTTTACACTTGACTTTCTGACTGACTGGGTACATAATTACGTAATTGATACAGTAACACACAATGGAAAGTTGCCAAAATAACAAACTTGTTTAAGAGTTGTTAACATTTCTTTCTATTTATAAGAAAATCGTGTGGCACGATCATTGGAGATGTGATCGAAAAATAATTTATTATCCAACAATTACAAGATTTTTACGAGGAAGAACCTGTCTCGCACAATTTTCTTAGAAAAGCAAAGGAGACAATCTACTATGAGAAACAGGGATTCAATTAGACTTCTATCTACGATACAGTCTACAAAAATTACGAATAACACTAGTTCAGGAGACTCCTCACCGGAATCTTACCCGCAGGTTTGTAGATATACTCGCTACAGGTACTATTACAGTAATTTGAATTAATTATTAAAATATTATTTGCTTCAAGTCTACGTCTTATATTTAAATTGACTAAAGAGGGTGTGTTGACCGGTTAATATCAAATAGTGTTAATCAGTATATGATAATTGAATAAAAGCTGCTAAAAAGCTCGCCCGCCCAATCAATTAGCAGTCCATCTCATCACCAACAGCTGCCTACCTTTATCCAGTAAAGTACCCGCCTTCTGAAGATCAAGACAATTGACTTCCTCTCTATACTATGTATTTATTGTTGGATTTTCTTTTATAGATTTTGTACGTTTTTTTCGTGAAGAAAAACTACCATTGCTGCGGTCAATTTCTCATGACCCCATCGGCCTTCACCTGGCATCACTCTCCAATGAAGAAGACACGCATCACGGCTAGTACCTAAAAATGTATAAACAATATGATTATGATTTGGAAATTATCTAACATAAACATGAAAATTTCATTTGAAACCATAAAGAAAAATCATAGCCCTATCTATGACATCCTGACCGCGTTCCAAACAACAAAGCCAAATTAATAAATCCTGTCAATGATTACGTTAATGGTAATGATGATGTTTAGGCGTATATTCGATTAGCGGCAGTTAAAGTATAAACATTATACTTGTGTTGATGTTGGTGTAACTCTGGGAAGCAAGTCCGGATATAGTGAGTATATATGGTGGGCGATTGGTATCACTACACATTTCGGTTGCGAGAGGCTAGAGGGGAAGGTATATACACCACTAGATAATGCCCATCCGGAACGAAACGTTTCCCACGATATTACCCTACCTTTTTTGACACGTGGCGCCACGTGTACAAAATACTATCCTGAATAAACCCACACGTAGCAAATTTCAATCCCGTTATTGTTGTTGTTGTTGTTTTTATTTTGAGGGTGCATTTTGCAACAAACTTGACAAATATTCATTCGATTGAATGGAATTAATTTTAATTTCATGTCAAGCTGAAATTTCCTTTGCAATCGCCCTTATACAATACATTTGATAGGGCAATGAATCCACCCTGACCGGATGCCAATTGATTGTTGATATAGATGATTATTTACCTGAAATGGTGGAACCATTAGATGGATTTATACAGTCGCGTTCACTACTGAATTGACAAAATTTTCCCACCATTACCCTATTAAGTAGTAGCATTGACCACCTACCCTTATTCCCCAAAATAGGGGTGCTAATTTCAGGGAATCCTGTAAATACTTTTATAAAATAATCAAATTTGTAGATCGATAAATTAAAGTTTAATGGATTCGTTAATCTTAAATAAAAGATGTTTTAAGAAGCTTGTCTTCATTAGTGGTAATGTCCTAATACCAAAAAAAAAGTTGGATGCGTACATTTCTTGGAAAATCTCAACATTTCAAAGCTCATTGGTTAAGTGGTTTTAATGTCAATCAAGATCCTCAAGATAAGAATTGATCGAAATTCGAGTCAGTTTTTCGTGTTTGTTTTCTTTTGGAAAGAATCAATTAATTCGTGGTTTTACAAATTCAGTTCTGTTCAAGTCATCGTTGTTGCTGTTATTTTCTTTTACAAGTTGTGTGTATTGCATTTGTAGCCATAACCAGATAAGGGATGCGGCCCTGGACGTCGAGACTTATACGGGAACCTTGATGTATTGACTTTTTGTCATTCACCTGAGTTGAATCGTACCGAGCTGATTTCATAAGCAACAACAAGAACAACATTCAGGGTGGCCTGAAGGTAATATTCAACAGAAACACGAATATTATTAGTGAATTTGATGATAAAGTTGACGCGAATTGGACTTTGTTCGAATGTAGACTAATTCAAGAAGCACGTGCTTTAAATTACTGTCATTAAAGTTTCAGTAATGACAATGACATAATAAGGTACTCAACAAATAATGAAACGATGTCAATTATTATAGAAAATGTACGACTCTGATTGAAGTTTTGATGGAATTTTAACTATCGATAGTATCGATCCATTCACTTTTGCCAAATTCGTTGGATTTTTTTCTAAATTACATAAAGAGAAAGAGTGTAGAACAACTGCTTCTACCTGTTCTACAAGAATTACCTCAACCACAGTTTTTATTGTTTGTCAACTTTGACCTACGGTCGTTATTACAGAGCTGTGCATATGTCAGATTGTTCGAAGACCAGTTTAAAGAATACTGTTAATCTTGATAATTACAATATCTTAAGAAAATCCATATAACGGTTATTATACTTTGTTATTGCAATTATTTAGCTTTTTTCCACAGTGCATTGTTCAAGTTTCCACCGTTTATTTCTTTACCAATCTCATTCAAAATCAATCGTTTTTTCGACCCTTTTCTGTTCGTCATCGGAATTGTCTATTCAAAACACGAAAATCATCACCAACTTTTGCTGTCGTATATACATCAATTTTTTTCGTTCAATCCACCCAGAACTGTTTGTAAAATAATGTCGTTCTACCATTATTATTTGAAAATAGAACAATAAATTTTATCCCTAAAACGACGTGATCAATATACTCTAATGTTCGTTCGGAAATCGTTTGAAGACGTAAATAGTCTTGTTTATAAGCAAAAGTTGTCACATTGCAATGCAATTTACTCTTAAGTCTCGCGTTTCACCGACCATCATTGTTTAACAATACCATACACAGTCAATAGTTGCCCAATAAAACCTTTAAAGCATACTCATATACACACAAGCACAGACGAATGCACACCTTTGTCCCCTTATTGTCATAACAAGTTTTCTACGAAGCGGATTGTTATCATAAATGCATTGCGAAAATCGCCAATTCATCAAAACCTCCACCGTTAATAAATCAAATCGAAAAATTAATTTAACAATCTCTCATATAATAAGAGACACGATAAGATTGTATTATCATTAAATGGAGACCGTTGAAAAGGGGGTGTCTGGAATTGGGCCCAACAATACCCCCACACACATGCATTAGTTTGAAGACAAGGGTCGATCAGTTTTAAAAGCCTCTTTTCTTCTGTATATACACTCGGTTTTTTCTTTCTTTCCCCCCTCTGTCAATAGAGAGGATCAAGTGTAAGATAAACACGTCTCGAAAAGGTAAAGTTTTAAAGAGCCGTTGTCGTTTTCAAAAAAAAAGAAACCAACCACTGATTAGATAAAAATTCTGCACAACCAAACAAGAAAACAAATCGGGTCTGCTTTCAAAACGACAAACTCGTGCTGGAGCCACTTTTCAAAAAAAAAAAAAAATGGTAGGTATATAAAGCGATATGTTATCGTGATGGTGTTACCGGCTTATGTTATTTGAGGAGCCAACAAGATTTTGGTTTTTAACTAATGACGAATCGGTGATTTACGGTTTGAAAAGAGGAGGGTGGTAGATACAAATTTTTCCAAATATTATCGTTTTGTTAATTTGAGTTTCTATGAAGCGTCAAAACACCTGCTGGAGATTAACTATTTCCTGATTACCTACAATTCAACAATTTAATAATAGTGTCTGATTTAAATGATGAATATTATACAGACAAATTACCATAGAGATGTCTAATTTGGATTTAATTCTTGTTTGGTTTTGTGAACAACGCCTTAGTGGCTAATGGAAAAGTGAGACTTTAAAAATGTCACGTTCCATAGTTTTATAATATTTTGATTTCATGTCTTGTTATAACAATTGCTGGAGCCTGTTTTTGCCTTTTGATTGTTATTTGATTTGACTTTCTCGTCCGTGTAGATGAACAAAAAACCAATCAATTTCTATCTTATTAACTGCCACTTGTTGCTTTTTTTGGAAAGCTTCAGACCTAGTAAATCATTAACGCGGCAAAATTATACATATAAGAGTTGTTCGATTAAAAAAAAAAACGGAATGAATCCAGTTTTCTATATGACGTATGTAGGTATATGTATACGATTTATATGCAATCACCGTGCTCACCCCCGAGCTATCTTTAAAAGCATCATCATCGTTGTTGTTTTTTCTCCGATCTTTTTTGAAGATGAACACAAAAAGCTCAGTTGCAATCTGATTTGGTTGGTCCGTTCAATCTATAAAAGCTGGATAGTGGGAGCTTAAAATCACAGCGCTTGCGTGCTTATTGATGATCATTTCAAATTCAAACCACTTGTTGTTGTTGGTGTTGTTGGCGGTATTTCCAGTTCATTATGAACAGTGTTGAGAGGCGAGCGTGTGTCTCTGGTTAGAGCAATTTTTACGTGGTAAATAGACGAATTAAAATCTCAATTTTTTTGCTTAAATCTCTCTTTCATTAGGAGAAAATAAACAACAAAAAATTGAACGAACTTGTATTAGTGATGGTGAAGTGACTTAATTATTGTAGAACTTAAAAATGTTGCCTAAAGATAGCATCGACCGAATTATACTAATGGATTATGTGCTGCTATTATTATTGTCAATCAGTTTAATTGCGAAAACATCAGCTGAGATTATGGGGGATGAATGCGACTGGACCGGAAGGTGAGTTTGAAATAGCACCAACAAAAAAAAAAATAGACAGAATTAGAAACTTGATTTGAAAGTAGTTAATTAAGGCGACTTATGCAATTTGTTACTACAACTCATTATCTCTTATATATGCCGTCAATTATAATCATATTTCGGGACATACAATCGAAAAAATACCATTTGTAACTTAATTAGACGATCGACAAAAAAGTGCTAACTTTAATTATAAGAAATCTATTTTTGTTGGCGAGACATCAACTTTGTTGATTTCGTCAAAGTAAATCATTACAACAGTGTTTTTCGCGAACATATGTGCTTATTTTATATCTTCGGTTTTTTGCCGTTAGTCGTGAGAGTTAAATCTTCAAAACAGTTCCCACGAGCTGGATAATAATTCCAATTAAATTACGAAATTTCGATTTTCCCCATATTTGCGGCTGTTTAATTTTTCTAGTAGAAAAACAACAATAAAGTTATAATATGTAGATTTTATTGAATTTCGGAGATGCCACACCTAGAATAAACCACAACAATAGCAATTTTATTCTGATACAAAAATTTTAACAAGATTTCGACTCAACATTGTTGTTGTTGTTCAAATGAAGAAACAGGCTCAGATTTTTGACGATGTTTGTCCTCACAGCACGAGCCGTTGGCTACACGTCGCCAATGATATGTAAATTATTTAAACCAGTTGAGGTTGTGTAGTAGTTACAAATAAAAAGTAAGAGAAAACAACACGATATTTGTTGAAAAATTAACAATATTCAAAGGTGCTATTGTGGAAATTTTAAACGAAACAAGACTGTATTGTTTTACACATCGATTTGTCTTCTAAATTCTAAACATTTCTTGTTCTTTGATTATTTCTATTGCGAAAACTAGGTTACCACAATACACGACTCGTCTGATTATGTTTCTACGTCTTTTTTTAAAAACAACTATAAATTTAGAATAAGTAAAATTAATTGTTCATCGGCCTTTAACGAGTCACTCTTCTATAATCATTAGCATCATCATTGACATAATCATGAAGCAAAGGTCAATAGCTTTAGTTAATAAGAAAAAAACCGTTGAATTCAAACTGAATAGAAAATGTTTGTTAAATCTACTGAAATAATTAAAATAAGCTCCAGGTTATAACTGACAGTGTGTATGTGTGTGTTGACTAATTATTAATTAACATGTTCAGATGTAAACCGCAGGTTTCTCAGTTGGTTATCATCAATACAACATTTTTTCCTCTACTATTGTTCAATTGAAATTGATTTTGTTGTTTACTAATTGAACATACATAATAAATTTTCCGTTTTTCTTCTACTATTTTCTTTACTTAAATACATATCGGTGTATTATAGACACATATGGTATAAACAACAAATCAATAGATGGATTGTGTATAGTTACTTACAACTAGTTCTTATATCTCTTCTCGTTTTTTTTTTCTTCTGTTCTTCCTTCTAAAGTTTTGTTGCCGAGTCCACGAGCCATCACGTATTCGCGTGGTATCCTTTTCTCGTTGTCTTCTTCTCTTTAACATAAACGTCGTTGTAGGGATTCTGTAGGCTCGTGGTTAGATCAAAAGATGCCGCATTTTAACACTCTAAACACACGTTCCTTATATTGGCTTATCTTATTCTATAACTATATACATATATACACACATACACAGTTGTACATACATGTTTTTGTTCTAGTTGTTCTATCTCAAAGATTAAAATGATACAATATAGTAGAACCACGTATAACGCGCCCCTATATAACGAAAAAATTACGACGAGTACTAATACAACACGATAAATAATGCCGTAGGTATAACGGGTAAATGCAACATTTTTGCAGTTTTAGATTATCTTGTTTAAAAAAAGCAAATGTAAACAATGTAAATGGTGTTTAAACAAGATGACCCACTTAACTATGGCCAGTTCTTATAACTGCTTGTTGAGCTATGGTAAAAATATTTCAAGGATTTATAGGATGGCCCTGGAGAATTTAGCAAAATTAAAACCTGGTAGCTCACTTGGGGAAATCGGCCAAAAAATGCTCGTTTCTAACGATGTCAAGATTTTCAAAAATTTATTACACACGTAAAATAACTCTTGGATCTTCCCAATATTGATTTTTTTCGTTTTACACCATTGAGTTCTAGAAAAAATGCGAAAGATTTTCACCTGTTTCAGAATAAAATTGAGAAAAAAGAATGAAAAAACAATAGCGGGTGGATCTTCGAGTCATTTTTAGCTCATTTTTGAAAATCACCACATTGTCGGAATAAAGCGTTTTTTGACCGACTCCTAAATGAGCTACAAGGTTCAATTTTTGTTGTTTCCAAGAGTTACCTTACAAATCTTTGAAATATTATTTGAATAGCTCGCCAACTAATAGGAAGTCATAAGAACTCGCTATAGTTAAGTGGGATAGGACACATGGTATAGGAATAGTAGAGCTAAAAGTTTAAAAAATTAGCGGTTTATAAAAAAATGCACATATTAACCTGGATCATCATTTTTAATAAATCGCAAAAATAACATAAGTCATCAAATTTTTCATAATAAATCTAGTAAATAGAAAGGTGAGAAAGAAAATTATTAAAGATATTCAGCAGTAGTCACGTAATTTTTGTTTTAATCAATTATGAAAATAAAATAAACAATAAATATTAAAATTTTAATAAAATTTCTTATTAAATAAAACTACAGTTTAGAAAAATTAAATTAATGTAGAAAATTGCATAAATCGGTCCGAAATGCGATGTAACACGATTTTTTATAACGCGGAACGTATCTCCGCGTTGTACGAGGTCTGCAGTATATTAAAAAAGATGAGTGTATTGACTTTTGTATGATTATTACCAATAACAATACAACTATTGTTTCAATCAAATTCATAATCAATTCAAATTGTTATTGTTGTATATTTTAATTGGTAACAATTCAACGATTTTTCGGTCTCTGTTTGTTATTGTTATTATTGGGGGCCCTACGTTCGAAAAAACCACCGCCATATTATTATAAAAGATAAAACTAGCCGAGGTTGGGTTTTCAAAAGGCGTAGGTCGGATTGCCTCTTCCCACACGTATACAAAAAGTTAAAAACTCCAACATATCCCCAGGCTTTACACTATACAGAACTTATAAAGAACACAAGTATAGAAAGAAAGAAAATATACCTAATTGTATACGGTTATAATAAATAAAAATATTTCGATATTTAACCTGTATTTACATAAAGAACAACTGTAACATAAGTGACGACATTTACAAATTACTATTCAAAAAAAAAATAACAATGAAACAAGTAATATAATTAAAAAATTGATGCCTATTGTTATCATATTCGTGAAGGTCGTCTTCGGGTACTCACATTTAAATAAATTGGGCAAATTTGATCGTAAATTATTGTAGGAGTATATTTATGATGATCACAGTCTGTGTAGGATTCTGCTCAAACAAATAACGAATCTAGTGAATTGTCACGTTTTTGGTCAACATCTTATCAGTGAGGAAATGGCTGTTGACACGAAAGTTATTGAGAATTAACCAAAATTCGTTTCCCATACTAGATTCAAATCAATTTCAACAATATTCCATTTACTTTTAACTGTTGGCTGTTGATTTGGAAAAGATTTCGTCGAATTATAATGACTTTTATAAGTCATTTATTCACTAATGTCTATGATGTTTTGTGTAGTTTTGGACAACGTATTATTAGCTTTGCCGATATGGATCAATATCGAAGTCTCTTTCTCTCTTAAAAGCACGAACAGTGCCCTTTAAATGGAGGCATTTAAAAGGTTTGCTGTCGAACTGATTCCGGATCTCACAATCAGTCGTATAAATTATAAAATAATTATATCAATAGAGATTTCGTTTTCAATAACAGTTACACTTTCTAATGTTTATTAACATTTATGATTTATTATAAATCCGGTTAATACGTTCATTTCTCATAAGTATGTTTAATGTTTAACGAATGAAATACCTGTTGATTGATTGCTAATTTATTTTTGTTTTTTCTATACAATTGACACACTCTTTGTATTTACATATATTATCATTATGTATACAGAGTGTTGTATTGTTAAACAAACTATTCACTTCCGTCGAAAAATCTCTTGTCAAATGTCCTTACGGAATGCTATTGTTTCTTTATGTTAATGATTATGAAAAAGAAAACGAAACATAAATATCCGATTCAAAACGAATTATTCTTGGGTTTATCCGAATAAAAATTTATAATTATATTGAACAAAAGAATAGAATAAATTTCCATCAGTCTCTGAATAGACTCACTATAATTAACTTCAACAATAATTTCATAATAATAACAATATTTATTATAAGTTAGAATACACATAGGCGAATAATTTCCAGTAAATTAAAGTCAGCAGTGCTGAATAAACGCAATATTTATATATGTGTGTTGTTGTTGTTGTTGTTGTTCTTGGTACTCATCAGTCAGCGATATAACATTATTTTGTTACCTGTATACGTTTTGTTGCACGTTAAACAATCAAGAGTTTGATTGAAACCGCAAATTTCAAAATAAACTCTTATAACTTCGATATAAAAGCATTAAATCAAACCGGTATAGTCCGTCCTCTCTCTCCACCATATCTGTTTTATAATATTTATCAAACAATAAAATATAAAAGTACATTAGTGGCTTTAAGCAACTTTATACTGATAATAATATAGTCCTATAATTGTATATGTGTGTGTTGTTGATCTTTTGTATAGCAGCATGTCTTTTGAATCACTCATATAATTCGAAAAACGATCTTAATGGATTCGTGATTGAGATTCTTTTAAAAACATATGTTAGTATTATCGTTAGTTTATCTCAGTTGAATGTCAGCAACTGGTTTCAAAAGTTTAAAATCGTGTAATTGAGAGAACAACCCTAGGTTTTTTTCTCTTCCGTTTCGATGGACAAAGGAAAAAACAATAATCAAAAAATAGATAGTTTAGAATTGGAAAGGCATCATCGAAATTTTGAATAAGAGAAAAAGAAGACGAAAATCATCTAATGTTAGTCAACAAATTCAGATTATGGCAACGCGGAATTGATAGAAAGGGTCAATTTTGTAAACTAATTACAACGACCGCGCTCCACTGCTCACCACAATAATAATGCCGTATATTACGCTCATTATAGTCTGGATTTCTTCAATATAGAACCACCTACACAAAAATGTCGAACACGAGCCAAACTACAACAACAACAACAACAACAACAACAACACACACCATCGACCACGCCAACTCCATTACCATCATCAAGTTTTCTGCATTCGATCTGGCTGTATAACTGGCACAAACAACAGCATCAGAACCAGATTGAAAAGTCTTTCGTCTCTCCAAAGTGGTATTAGAGTCTTGTACGTACGTACGCCCACTGCTATTATAATAAAGTCTCTCGATCGTTCTCTATCTTGTTCTTTACCTTTTGACTTGAATTTAAATAAAATTTCAAGTTCATTCCGAGATCGTTATAGCTATTGTTATGGATATATCGTCCAGATACCCGCCTTTTACTATTATGCAAAAAGCTGTGTCATTATGGGTGGGGTACTGTTTCTCGATTTTCGGTCAATCATTAATATCCTCTATAGCGCGGAGGTAGCAACAGCACACCATTGTTCTCTCCAAACTTGAGACTTATATTTTTTTTTTGTATATCTGCCCGGACTCGTGTGTTTTATATCCAATTGTTTGGACACAACACAAATTATTAAAGTAGAGTCACGGTTCTTTCCACAAAACAGCCCTGTTTTATTAATCCTGTTGTTGTGGCAATAGAGAGGACAATGGATATATGTGGGCTGCGGGGGGCAAGGCCCTACCCTGTCACTAGGAGCTCGCCTGACAATAGGCGTTGCCTTATAAAGGTGCACCAAGAGGACAATCCACTTGTACCAACACCCACACACTATCAGTTGAAAGAAGAAGAAGAAAAGGAGGAAATCTTGTGTGTTGTATATGCTCCACATACGTGAAACTATTTTCCCTTCAGTGTGTACTTTATTATAAGTTATTAGAACATTAAGTCTCAAGACTGGATAATGGAGTAAAAGGTAAAAAGAAAAGAACAACACCCACGTAAACATTTCAAATAAGTCACGGTCAAATTGGAAACAACATTTCACATAAAAATACAAGACTTGTTTTATGTCGTCAATTCCAATAAGCTCTCTGACATTGTGCCAACGCAGTCATAAATAGTTAATTTTCATAAGTTGTAATGCAGATAATCCATCTTGATGTTATGACTATTGTGGGCACATAATAAAGTCGACTAATTACAAAGACAAATCTCTTCTATTTTACTGTAAAAAAAAATATTAATAGAATTCTTTAAATGCACTCTCAAATGTTACAACATCAGACGGAAGAGTATTTTTATCTTGTTAGATGACAATAATAATGTTTGCCGCCATTACCGTCTCATTTTGGCGGGATTCAATAAAAGCTCAAGTTTCAGACGAACATGTGTGTCTGTGTGTCTACACTTTGACGCAAAACCACTTTCTACACCTGCAACTGAAACAACCACCATGTGGATTTTATATTTTAATCGACAAATTTGTGTTGGAATAAAAACGGCTTTTTACGCCATTTTTAAACAAATTCCCCTCAAAGGTAAACGTGAATAGGTCCGTCGTGACTGTGGTTCAACTGTAATTCCGTTACATTGCCAACTACCTGTGTAATACTCTCAGCTTTTCTGATTTTATAATTATTGACTTTACTTGTATATGCTAGAGGCTTGATTTTATTACTAGTCTAACCACCAGTTTCTGTGAAATTCCTCGTTATTACCTCTCAACCCTCACGTTTATGTATGTCTAAATTTAGAAAAATCAGCCCCTCATATAATGTACAACAACACCACAGACACATGTGTCACATGAGTTATGTGAACTTGTTTTTAATAGCACTGAAATAAGGAATTCCTGGCTGTCGTTGAAATGCCACCCATTTGCTTTTTCTCGTATGTTTTACTTATTAGATTGTGAATTATTTAAAAAATTTGAACGCATTTTTCCGGTATCGCTACACAATAAAGTGTTCATGCTGTGATTCTGATGAATAGCCATCGCCTTTTAAATGGCTAATCGACTTTCTTGACGTGATCTAGTTTGAGTTTTGTCTAGTTTAGTTATTGTTGTTTTCGTGCTTTTGTTACCAAACCACAAACCTGCCATGGGGGCCGAATTTCAGTGCATATCGATCGAATTTTTTTCTATAAGGGCATTTCAACTAGATAAGTAGGTATATCTTAATCAGTTCAAAGCTATTTTCAAATTATTACACAGAGAATACGGATGGCTATCGGCAATTTTCGTTTATCTATATTCAAATCAAATATGCCTGTTGTGTATTATAACAATTTGTTAGTGTTAGGTCTTTTAAAGTTGGAACTTTCACTTGAAATAAACAACGTACACAGCTATAGTATTTGCTGGCATAAATCACATAGTTGTTGCTATATTATCAACTATTGTTTGATCTTCGGGCAAAGATCGGGTAGGGTCAACGTTTGTCTATTTTATTATTTTATAAATAGAGGTGTATAATACACTCAACTCACCCATCAACAACTACAGATCTACATTGTGCAATAAGGATTCTAAATACAAAGTTGATCTCTGCATACAATCAGTAGAGCAATAATCCACGTGCCTTCTGATGGGTTTTTGCTAAAAATCAGATAATTGTAGTCTTACAACTCAAAAGGTAAAAACATAAAACTAATAATCATGTGAACCAACCCAACATTAATAAAAATTCCACCAAATCCTTGTAGTTTCGGCATCTATTAAATAGAACATCAAATTTGCATTTACACGTTTTATTTTTCAAACCGAATTCCAACGAAATTAGATAAAACAATAGTCTGAAAATTTTGATATTGCGTGTTTATAAATTTCGTTTTAATATATTCGAACTAATTCTCAGTCATCTTAATCATCATTCCTGTCTAGTAATCACTTATAAATTCCATAGTTTTGTATTTATTTTTGTGGAAGGTAGCAAAACGAAAAATTCGAAAATGGATACAAAAGAACCCAAAAATCGGCTCAACTGGGGTGGATTGTCAACTACCTGTAGCGAATAAAAATAGAGAAAGACGACCTACGTGTATGTATACCTGTTGAGTTATTATGTTGTGACAGAAGGGTTGTAAATATCTCACCAAACCACCTGATAAATAATAAATTTCAAGAAAACTACAACAACTTTGAGGATTCTCCCTTTTATTATATAATATTTATATCTTGACGGTTATTATTGTTGTTGTGTGGAAGATTTAACAAACTTCCCCTCTAGTCGTGAATTAGTTGAAGATAAATGGAGATTTTACAATCTGTAACCCTCAATTAGTGAACACAACTACACCCAAAAAAAAAATCCACAATTTCCCCCGGGCTGTCTCATTTTTGTTTCATTTAACGAAACAACCGAATACAATTGTGGTGTGGAACAGGTTGAAACTTGACTATTATAATATCGAGTCGATGGCAATAAGGGCTGAACTCGGAACGATTATTATTACATACCTGCTGGCTGGGAGTCATCGTTGTCTTTATCGATGATAATGGACCAATTTCAATGGAATTCGAATCAATTATAGTTTAGTCATTATTTTTAATACAGTTTTCTTCTTATAAATTTTGCTTGAAAAATTAGGTCATCTCGTTAAATGATTGATGATTACGAAATCGACGACCTCCCAAGATGCTGTGTTGCAACTGCATTTTTACGTTTATTTCGCCGATTTAATCACCAAAAATAACAACACGAGTGTGTGAATATTAACATTAATCGAATAATGCGGTTAATGCCGTTACAAGTGTCTCATAAATTTATAATAAAGATAAAGCAAAGATATGAGCGATTATTTTAATTCAAGTCATTGACCGATTTCGATACTGTTTACCGTTTTTTTGTGATACACCAAAATCAAGAATTATAGTTCAATTTTAATATATTTCACACACAATTAAATCTTGATGTTTTATTGTATATGTAAGCGAATTTATGTTGTTTTGAAACCCATATAATTCCCAAAATGAAAAGGAGATACCTTAAAAGTGAGACCTGTTGATTATAATCAGAGCCAGGCCATATGGTCGATTTATACAGAAGAATCAAGCAATAAAGTGAAATTTCATTCCAATTTAATTTAAAATTGTGGCGCCTGTTCGTTTACAAATACATACCAATATTAAAATAAAATAAAAATAATAAACTATACCGTTTATAGTAAAAGGCGAATATAAAGTAAAAGTAGTCCAGTTTCACCAGAGAATAAAGATAATACTAAAAACGACCACGCCTTACTAAACTATTAACGTTCACCACTATCAAGTTGTTGCAATATATTTGAATTGTGTTAATTAGGTGATTAATTAATTGAGAAATCTCTTTGATAAAAAAAAATGTGTCGCCCATTGAGTTGCTTATTAATTTTTTTTCTTGCTATGCTTTTAATTCAATCATCTTGAAAAGAATGAAGATCCACACCTGAGGTCTCCAATTACATAAATTTCTTTCAGATATCAAATAACCTACAGCGATAATGATGGGGGTGAAATCATGTGTACAAAACAGGCACATCTTGAAGATGTTGCCCTTGTTGTTTTTGTACTACCCGCAATAAAATTAAAGCATTAAATTGCACGAAATCGGTATCGATGTAAAACAACAGACTGTCCATAAACAAATGGAATATGAGGAACAAGATCCATAACTGGACGATCTTATTAAAGATCCATAACTGGATCTTATTATAAGTTATGTCTCCCTTCCGTTTAAATACGATGAACAAACCGTTTAAAAATGTTTGCCAAATTTTTTGACTAGTTATTTTGTATTAATCGCAGTTTAACTGTTAGTTATTCAAATTCATACCTTATTGTTTGTGCTTATTTATTTATTAAGGAATTCTTCTTATTTTCCAGTGGTTTGAGTTCAACATCAACGGGAAGAGGCGTGACACCGGTATACCTGCGCTGTTCAGCCGGCAGGATAACATGGTTGTACCCTAGGGGTGCGTTACGTATACTGCTACGCCTCCCTAACCAAGATCGGGACTTTAGGGCGTGCATCAAACTCCATCCAGATAGGAATCACAAACACAAACAACCATCACCACCACCACAAGCTGCACGTTTATTTCTTGAAGGACCTAGATCTTTATTACCACTTTATTCACATAACGACGGTGGAAGCAAGAACATCAGGTTTGATAATTAATTATATTTAATGATTGCTTTTACTGATTTTTATCGTTTAATTACAGATGTTTCAATAGTAAAAACGGTCAAGTCGCTATTTATGTAGAAGCAACCGATGTTGATACAGTGACGAAGAGAACGACTGAAATTGAATATGATCTGCAAGCGTTACCAAAAGGGGTGCACACCTTTGATCCTAATGAAGGTAAGAATTCTTCATTAAACAGATTAAATTAGAGTTTTTGCACAACAATTACCATTAATGTCATTAACATACAATTGACATGAGTCTTCAATTAGTAGTTTGCATTAAGCAGAATTGTTATTTTCAGAATGCCGACCGTGTACTGGTGACGAATTAGCACACGCCTTCTGCACCAGTGATCTTGGTGAGTCTTCATTTTTATCAACATTTCAGATCTAAGTTTTAAGGATTTATAGAAGGGCACCTAGATAACATTTTATCAAAATTAGAACCTAGGAGCTTATTTGAAAGTCGGTTAAAAATGATCGTTTTGAACAATGTCGTGATTACCAAAAACGAACTAAATCAAAAATGACTCCTAGCAGTGATTTTTTCGTTTCTCTCAATTGCATTTTTAGAAAAAATACGAAACATTTCCTGCTATCTCAGAATACATTGGAGAAAAAAAAATTGAGAGAATCCTCGAGTCATTCTTAGTCGTTTTGCGTGCTTTGCTCGTTTTTGAAAATTGCAACATCACCAAAAAGGATCGTTTTTTAACCGACTTCCATGAGCTACATGGTTCTAATTTTGCTAAAATGTTTTCTCGGAACTACCCTATAAACCCTGAAGATATTTTTCAAATCGGCCACATTTAGATCCGACACCTTGTATAAAACATTCAATAATTGATCTTTTGTGTGCCCTCATGTTAGTGCTATCCTGTTATGGTTAACGTATTCGCGTTGTTATAGATCGTAAAAAAAGCAACTTACAAGAGTCGGTAATAATTTCAAACATAATCGGAAACTGAATATCGACTTATATGTCGTACACCTACAAGAACTTATGTCAAACAATTGCACTCAATAAATATTGAATTAATATAGACGGCCACCACCTACATACGGTTTCATGAAATGCAAAGACTACGCTTCCACCTACCTATGTTTTCTGAGGGATATTTTTCCAAAGTTAATTCCAATATTTAAAGTACCTACCATAAAATTTACCGTAACTCTATAAAACTATTTACTTTCCCAATAGTTTATAATATTTCTTGGAATGTTATCATCATGTCCACACAATTCTCTCGTAATATTTAAATTTTGATACCAATTCCACTTTATTTATATTAACTAAACACACAAAAGTTCCAGATAAACTCTCAAATATTTTCCACATAAAAACTAAACAAACATTCACACAAACACCACAAAACTTGACTGACCTGTTACGATTTTTCGATTCCAGTGACAAGAGGCATCATCCATGGTGTGGAAAATCACGATGATCTTGAAATATCACAGATGTCAATAAAAATAACGAAACTAATCCGGCATACGATCATCGATGATTTTGATAATACAATCGACGGATCATCATCATCATCAACATCGATGCGAGATCATTTGAATGAAGTCAAATTACATGTCGCCCAACATTGTGGTGTCAATCACGGTTTGGGCGAATTCGTGTTTATGGCACGACGCAAATTGGGCGATTTAACATTACAATGCGCCCCAAGATTGGAGGATTGGGCCGCTTTGGTTAATAAATTATCGGAAGAGGGTCGAGCACATTGTGTGTTGAGAAGTTAGCGGTGGCGTGGTACTACTTGTGCCCAGCATCGATAACCAAATTTCTTAAAGTGCTTCTGTGATTTTTGTTGTAAATAATGTTAGTAGAAACTGTGGTGCTTAAAATTTTTCATATTTTAAAAATGATTTCGGGAGATTATAGTGCAATATATGTATCAAATTAAAGCAATAACTCACTATTTTGGGATCCTGGAATTGCATTTATTCTGTAAATAGATTATTGATAATACTCCATATTGGAGGTTTTTGTATTTGTTAGAATGTAATTGTTTCACTCCCCCATGATTTTGCTATAATTTAATAAGTTTCTTAAATTTTAATAACAGAAGCTGCTGTTGAATTCCTGGTGCCAAACTAGACGACAGTTTATACTTTTATTTCTAAAATTTTATTATTATCATTTAAAGTGTACTTTATGAATATATTTTATGGATTTGTACAAAGTTTTTATCTTAATGTAAATAAAAAAGTATATGTGAAAGTATTGTTTGGATCTCATATCAGGTTTGATTCTATTGCAATCAATAAAATGAAATCTTATTGTTCCTATTGATAGACATTTCAAAATAAGATTTCATCTTATTTACTTTTAACTTTTGTTTTATATAATTACGTAAATCTAGTTTAAGTATGTTGCTTAAGCGTTTATAGAGAATAATATGCCATAAATCGATTTAGAATTGTCGACAATATTACTGTGATATGTATAATGAATCTAATGATTTTATCGAATTCTATTTGCAAAAAAAAATAAACCAACATATATGAATTTTAATTTATTATTGAGTTTCTCCTGTGAACCACTTTCCAACTTTAATGGTATAGAGCCGAAAAAATATCCCAATCAAGTCTATCATATGGTAATTGTTTTGATTGCGTGCATATAAACAGCAAATAACTTCCTTATAATATATAGAGATTATTGTATAAAGTTACAGTAAAAAAAATGTTGCTGGCGCTCTTATTAATTTTATTACACTTGAGTTGCTAGTCGAACGGAATCTCATCAACTTTTCTCGTTATCTCTCGTCTGCTCTAAATATACAGTTCATCAAACAACAAATTCAAAACTAGCCACGAAATCAACGGGAAAATCTTGATATTTATAGTGAATTGGTGTTGCGTTGGAATGCCCTGTACACGATGGTCCCAACAGCATTTAAAACATTTTTCATTCATATACTTTTTTCAACTTCCTCTTCCACAACATCGCTCAACTTGTTCCCTTTCTATGTGCTCATATTATCAAACAAATGGCTCTTGCCGAATGTAGGTCCATGTGGATTGATAATAAAAGTCTGTAATGTGGGGGACTTAATGATGGGAATCATTGAAATATTAACATGTGTGTGTGTATATATGTGTGCTAATAAATATTTTTGTTTTTATTTAACGCCACTTTTCACACGGAAAAAATCCATAATGTTTAATGAGAATAAAAACAAAACTTTTTATGAACCGTAACAAGTATTTAGAGACATCATCAATAATGGTTTGGACAATTATCAAAGATGGATTGGAAATTGATGAGCCTATTCTATTGACAGCTTTGATTTTATTAAAACCGGTAGCACTTTTGATAAAATAAAAATATCAAAGTATCTGAAAATATAATAATAAAACTTAAAAGAAAAGAAATCTACTGCAAGTCAGTTTTTTCCTTAAATCTGTTTTATAATGTTTTGTTTGTCAAAGCATTAATATTGAACAGTACAAATAAAGATATTAATTTTTTTCCGTCTAACTATAACTGATATATCTTGTCTAGATTATATATATTTTAAATAAATTAATTTTTTTTCTTATTAACTGTAATAAATGTTAAATTTAAAAAATTTCAACTTTCAGTTCAAATAGCAACTATTATTACCTATCTAATAAAGTGTATAACAATAGGAAATTTTTCCATGTAAATAACATCACCATTTCACTAGAACGATTTGCTAGAAAACTTGCAAAATGATCAATTAGTAAATTATAAATCAGTACTATCTGAATCACTTTTAGTTTTAATGAAATTAACAGGTGGCGGAGGTGGTGGCTGTGTTGGCTTATTCAAGCTCCTCGGTGATGGTGGTGTTTGTACCAATGAATGCGTATGGTGTCCTTGATGTGGACTACCATCAGTTAAATCAACTAAATTCCCATCGGATCTAGTACGAGTATGACTAGGTTTTTGGTTCCCATTAAATTTCTCACTATTCTCATTCAATTTCTCATTTGATTTCATTGTTATGTTTAATTTCTCACTAGATTTATTTAACTTATCCGGCATTTTCGGTGGTAAACCTGCTTTATTTATTGTTGTTATTGTCATCACATTTGAATTTACATCACTGAATTTATTTTCGAAACTTGCTCGTGGATTTGAAACAATTGCAGATGATTTATCCGGTTGATGGCCGAGGAATTTTTCTTTTTCAGCAATTTGATTGTCATGACCTGGCTGATATTTTTCATTACGATTTTGTAAATTAACAATACTAGGTTGTTGTTTATTAGCAACACTACTATATGAACATTGTGTTTTATGAACTGTTGTATCTAAATGTGAATCAATGGAAGCACGTTTCATAAGTGAAGCTGGCCGTGCCGGTACTTCAGGTTTATGATGGTTACGTTCTAATGCATCTGGTCGACGTAAAATAACATCATTTAATATTTCACTTTCAGATTTTGTCATTAAATCACCCTTCATTGATGGTGTTCTAGTGACAATATTACGTTCAGAATCAACAAGTATTAATGAACGTGGAGCTGCAACTGGTTTATTATTTTTATCTTTATCATCATTTGTTTGGTAAATTTGGTGGGTTACTGTTGTTTTAAAATTTTTATCACAATTTAAATTTTGTGCTAAAGTTGTTTGTTGTTGTTGTGGTTGTTTTATTTTAATCGTTTGACCACTATTTTTTACATCTACATTGACTAGATTTATTACTTTTGGTTCACTAGATTTGTGCGTTTCATTTGAACGACTAAAACTGGGTCGTCTTTGTATTGTTACCATTTCCTCATCAGTATTTGTACCAACTGATGTTTTCACTTTTGTTGGATCTTTTGGTTTTTGTGGACGTGTTAATGTGGTACTTCCAGATGGATAACTGGATGTAAAATGATTTTTCTCATTCGATATATCTTGATCTGTTTTACTTAAATTTGTAGGAGGCACTGGAGCTGCTGGTTTTTTCTTACGTGAATTCGGTTTAGGACTATCACGTGGATTATCTAAATGTATACTTTCCATACTAACACTTAAATCAACATTATTAAATTCTTTATTAAAATTAATTGTTTTATTGCTATTATCTTCGTCGTCATCTTGTAGCAGATATGGTGGTAAATCCACAAAATCAGTAACAGGATGTGGAAAGATATCATCAACATTTTTTATAAACATTTCAACTAACATATTAACAGTTGCACAATTCCCCATATTCATATTACTCTCCTCATTTTTATCCCATAATAGATTTGGTGCAAACACAATGGCAATATTAGATGAATTCATTTTATTCTCAGGATTATGTGATATTTTCGCCAAGAATTGTATTAAATATGCTAAATTATCACGATGTTCTTGTGGTAATTGTGCAATTAAATTTTTAACAACTTGTAAACGATGCTCTTCAGGATAATGCATTGATTGCATCCATTTATTATGCAATTCAAATGTTAATAGAGGTTCAGGTAATTCACGTAAATATAATTTTAGAATATTTGCTAATATATGTGGGTCTCGATATTCAGGTATAACACGACATAAACAACGTGAATCAATGGCAGCTTTTAAACGTTTTACACGTAATACACCGCCACCAACACGAAATAAGCCCTCTTCAGACATACCGAACTTTTCTAAAAGATTTACACAAAATTCTATTGGAAATGCTATTTTACGTTTCGTTATACGTAAATGTTCTTTTAATGGAACACCAAAAACACGCCTCTCAGCACTATCGCCTATAAATTAACAACAAAAAATAATTTATATTTTATTTTTATATTTTAAATAAAATCCTACCAATTTTTCGTTCTAATTCAGGAATGATCCCTTCTAGATTTTTTAAGGCACTTTCATGATAGCCTCTTTGTAATTTTAATAATTGTAATATATAAGATGCTAATTCATTTTGTCTAGCCAACAAACTGAACATCTCTTGGGCTAAAAGATCACGATTTTGTTCAACTTTGGTATCAGCTTCATCCATATCCTCTTTTAAAGCTTCTTTTTTTGTAGCCTGAAAAAAAATTAAATTTAACACAATTTTTAATATTAATTCATTTATATTATTTACATGGTATCTATTGCTAGCTGAATCTTTATCGAGAATATATTTAGATAATGCTCTCTTTGTTTTTAATATACTAGGAAATTCATTTTCAAGTAATTCTTGAAATGGTTTCCCAACTAAATCTTCCACTTTATTCTCATGATCTGCATAATCTTTAGCTAGAGCCTGTTCAATCATACCACATTCACGTAATACATCTTGAAATAAACCACCATCACCATCTTGATCCTTTCTACCTTGCTCTTGGAATACTTGTGCTAATTGGTATTCAATCGTTTTCTTCTAAAAATTTCAAGCAAAACATTATTACGAATTTGAATTTGTCGAATACATTTCTTAATTCAAATCCCTCATGCGTAATAGTACAGATTATTAAAGACTATGAAAACAAATTCTAGGGCGTGAAATTAGGAAAATTTTGAAAGTTAGAATTTAAACCAATTTTCCATAATTTTGTCACTATACCCTACTCGTAAGGATATAGACGTCAAAAAAGAGGTCATATGTGGTCATAATTTGTGTAACCATAGTTTTACAATATTTCTAACATTATTTTGCTTAAATTGGAACACTGTAATTATAATTAGTAATTAACAAATAGAGATCTTTAAAGGGCAATTTCGAAATTTATATTGTTAGTCTGTAACATTCAAAAGTAATCTAAAATAAAGCTTTTATATGTTCTACTATTCAAGACACTAATTATATAAAATAAATCATAATTGTAGTAAATTGACTAAAGGAAAGTACCCGTCTTATAGAAAATGTCCCCAAATATAGGTCTCATTATCAATAATTATTTTTAACCTACAATTAATTCTAAAAGACGCATTTAAATTAATTTTATGTATGAGGTTCTGAATAGATTTAATTGCATTCTATTTCCTAAATGAATGCGGAACTATGATCCTGCATAATTGGTTGTCTAATACCAAAAAACAAACAGACCTACCATCCGTTTTTCTGTATCATTTCCTTGGACAACAGGAATTCGTTTTGTGATTGCCGTAATCGCTGTACGTAAATATTCAATTTTCTGATCGGCAATATGTAATTCTTCATGATTCAATACTTCACTCTTATCAGCTCTACAAACAGACAAAACAAAAAAAAAACAAGATAAATTGATACAATTAATGTGAATAGGACAATAATAGAATAAATACAATCATAGAAAATGATTATATTGTTAAGGTGATCCTTAACAATATAATCATCTATGTGTATAATGATACATGTTCTAGTTTATCATAGATTTGATAATACTTGGAAAAAAAATAATTGAGAAGGGTGGAGAAATTTAAATTAGAGAATAATAGAAAAGAAAGTAACCTCAAAATCTATTCAAATAGTATATTAAAAAACGAGTTTCAGAAGTCGAAAATTCCTGCATGAGACCAATATTAAAAAACGAGCCGCGAAGCGGCGAGTTTTTTAATGGTCGAATGCAGGAATTGACTTCTGAACCGAGTTTTTTATACTATTTTTCCTATTTTGCACCCCCTTGCACCCTTTTTTCAAAAAAAAAATAGATTTTGGAAATTTAGGGAATTTTATAGGAGTTGGTATTGTAGGTGTAACCGATATTCAATTTTTGTATCTAGTATCCATCAAGTTGATTTTCAATTGTTTTAGTCTCCATTTTCATTACAATTTTTAAGTGAAAATGTGTGACGACTTATTGTGTACTCCACCCGAACTGTAGGAAATTGTTGAAAATGCAATGGAGAAACAATTTGAATTAAATGAAATAAATTTTTTATTTAAATCGACTGTTTTTAATATCTGTCAAAAAGTGACATTTCAATAATAAGGCAAGTGTTACCAACTTTTAAAAAATAAATTATCCTAGATATTTCTACACTCAAAGTAGTTAAGAAATATTTCATTTCCACACTACTTTTTATGTCAAAATAAGTCTATTTCCAACGCAAAATAGGAAAAATACATTTTAATATCTTATTTATTTACGGAATTTTTCTTCTATTTATTGAGACAACACGATAAGCGATATCGGTATCAATTTATTTGACTGATAATTACAATTAGTTTCTTTTCGAAAATTACACGTACTCCAAAAAAAAAAACAAATAATGAAAAACTGTAACAACTTACTTAAGAAAAGTCTGATCGGCGAGTTGTTTGACGCGGAAAAATTGTTTCTTCATATTTTAAAAAATTTAATTAGAATTTATTTTTAATAAACCACCACTATTGTTGATCATTATTACTTCACTTTGACAACGATGAGATCATTTTCTGATTAACAAAACAGACATCACTTTCCATTTCACCTTTTTTTCCGGAATAATTTTCGACGAAAATCCAATAAATTCGTCTTCCATACATACACGAAATTATTGAAAAATTGATTTGATATTTTAATTAGAAAATCATCAACATTATTGCAGTTGAAATAATAGAGAATTAAATTTTCGTACACTAATTATAACAGAATATCACAAAATTTACAAAAAAAAAAAACGATGAAACACAAGCGACATCACTTTCTATGCTGAATTATCAGACTTGAATCAAGCTACGACAATCATATAACCATAGTAAACCACAAAAGTGCGTGCGCAACACACAATCGAGTGCAATCCATCAACGTTGTCACATTGCAAACTCAAGAATACAGATGGATTAGCGAACATTGTATCAATGTATACAGAATATTCAACGCAATTTCGTATCGTAGTGCCAAACATTTGGTTACGTAGGGCCGTAGCTTGGTTCGTCCGCTTGCTCTCTAATTGAGGACCGCTTACCTACTTTTCTGTTGAAAGGTTTTAAGTTTTAATTAAGTTTTCTTGAGCTTAAATCAATTATAAACAAAAATAAATTTTTTTTAAATAGATGAGATAAGGGTGAAAGGGAAACTATCTGATATCAATTATATGGATCTCCAACCGAAATGTATGAAATAAGGGTTCTATAAATGGCCAGAATAGCGCTAGTGTAGCTAGAAGGTAAAATTTTAAGGCATACGCGAAAACTTGATAACAGGAATAGAGATGAGAGAAGACCCATATGAGATAGTCCTCCTTTTCTCTATACACCATGGAGCCAACCACTTACGTTTACTCTCTAACTACACTAGCGCTATTCTGGTCATTTATCGAACCCTTATTTCATACATTTCGGTGTACACTTTTTCGGTTGAAGACCTAATACACAGGATGTTTGGTCTAAGTATGGTGAGTTCTAAGAAACTCTTATTAGTCGACGAGCGATTCGAAAAATATCTTAAGGATTTGTAGGAGGGTCCTTAAAGAGCATTTCAGCAAAATTAGAACCTCGTAGCTCACTTGGAAGTTGGTCAAAAACCGCTCGTTTCTGACAATGTAGTAATTTTCAAAAACCAACTAAACACACAAAACGACTTAGAATGCCTTTAGGATCCTCCCAAAATTGCTTTTTTTTCTTTTTTCTTTATTTTATTCTGGAACAGGTGGAAATATTTCGTATTTTCTCTGGAATGGAGAAAAACGAAAAAAATCAATGTTGGGAAGGTTTCTCAGTCATTTTTAGTCATTCTGCGTGTTTTGTTCGTTTTTTTTAAATTGTGACATTGTCCAAAACAATCGTTTTTTGACCAACTTTGAAATGAGCTACGAGGTTCTAATTTTGCTAAAATGTTCCCTAGAGACTCTTCTACAAATCCTCAAAATATTTTTCAAATCGCTAGTCAACTAATAGGAGTTTCTTAGAACTCACCATACTTAGACCAAACACCCTGTATTTCTCCGAATTGCTATATTAGTTTGGTGAAACCGATCAAATCCCAGTCTGGACAGCCTGTAGCTTCAATTGAAATGTGTATATTTTTAAACTTACACAAACATGCCAAAGATGCCACTCAAAATACTTACAATTAGACCAAACATCCTGTATGAAAGTGTTCCTTATCTCTAAACTCCATGGTACAGTAATTGGGCCTTGGAGGATAGAGATAAGGGAAACTATCCCATATGGGTCTTTTCTCTCTAATTTTGTCAACAAGTATTGGCGTATGCCTTCAAATTGTACCCTCTAGCGGCAGTGGTGCCCTCTTAATTTTGTGGACAGTTTTATACGCTATAACATAGTTCTCCTTATCCTTAATATTCCATACCAAAGGCGTAACGAAGTGCGAAGCAAAACAGCTTTGTAAACTAACTCAACTATTTGAGTTTGAGATTTTGATTTAACAGAAATGTCAAATGTAGCGACCCATCAAACTGAAGCTACCAAAAATTACTAACCTAGATGTTACTTTTAGATAAAATTGTATCTTTTTGTTGATACCTTTACAAAAAAACATTATTGGTAATGCTTGACATTTCTGTCAAAATCTTTAACTCAATTATGGACTTATGCCCGTATTTATAAACCGATCTTGAGACCGTCTTGGAGCTTGAGCTTGGCCTTGAGGCCAGAATATGTAACCAAGCCAAGATTGGGTTGTAGCAGCCTTGAGCGACGAGCTTAAGTTTTGCAGAAAGTGCGCGTACACACAAAAAGAAAAACGTGATCCTGTAAAATGTAACTAGAATTCGCCAAGTTCTCAACCCTCCATATACTCAATCCTGACTTCTGCCGAAAATTGCCGAAGCAAGACCTATAAACCAGAACTCGTGCTTGGAAGTTAAACTTGAAATCGGGTCTGAGATCGGTTTATAAATACGGGCATTAGTATCCACCCTGTACAAATTTAATGACGCACATTGACAACAGCGCGTGTGATTCTGAATACTGTGGTAAGTATTGTTTATCATTTATCATACTAACTGCGTATTGTTTTTTATCGTGTATTTCGTTTTTGATGGGGTTAAGTTGGTTGCCTGCAACATTTTAATTAAATTAAATTATGAATTATGAAATTGTTCTTATATTGTCTTCTTTGTCGTCATCTGTACGAATAATGATGCCATAAGTTAAAATAATAATTCATCGAACCGTTATTAGCAAATAAAACGTTAGATAAATGTATAATTTTAGAATTTATGCAGCATATGTTTACAATAACTACACTTCCTGGATTTGAATTGTTTACAATAAATTATGAATCAACATCTCAAAATATTCAAATTGTTCTTCAAGAAGTAGCAGATGAACTTCGAAACGCGCCAAATTCAAACGCATACATATCCAACTATATTTAAATCATTATTGTATTTATTCTTCAAATATTTAAAATTATTTAAATCTTAAGTATGTCTCACAATTCTTTTAATGTAATTATTCAAATTTAGCGCTCATAGTCATGTTGTAGTTTTCTAATTTTAGAAATATAAATTATTGAGCGTCATCTATATTACAATTAGTTTACTATTTGAAGAAATCCAGTTATCTGTGATTAGTGTGATTACATAGTTTGTTTCAAATTTTGAGGTAAAAATTCGATTTTTCTTATACAAACTTTACTCAAAATTTTATTAAAATAAATTTAGATGTTTTGCATTATAATAATGAAAATTTGCTACTAAAATGTGTGAAATATTAGTGAGAAACTGTATTAATATATTGTTTATGACTAATGTGGAAATCTACCACTATGTGGCGCTGTTGTTCTAATGTCAATTCTATAAAATAGTGGCGCGGTTGTATTTGAAATCAGATAAATTCATCAATTGGAGCGAAAGTGAATGTTTACAAACATAAACGTTTTTCCTGTACCCGCATATTGTTATTGCTGTTGGAAATATCAATTATTTATTTCGCTATAGAAAAGAATTCAAGTTAATTACGGAAAATGGCAGTCAGTAAAAGTTTTCTTAGGGTTCTCCTATTGGGGCTGGCTTTCATGCTAGTTTTCACCGCTTTCCAAACAATGGGAAATATACAGGTGAGAATATTGTTTTTCGTTTAATTTTTAATATATGAAAAATTTATATGTTGTCTGTTCGAAAAAAAATTTGTTCAATTTCGATGCGTGGTCTATAAAAATTTCAATTAAGAATTTCAATGATAATAGAAAGTTTATTCAAAATTTTTGAGACAGTGTTTAGATTTCGCAAAATTTGTCTGGATCATTTTTCAAAATTTATCACCAATAAAATAAAAATGTAGGTTTTAAAAAAATTAAAGAATTTCGCTCGTATTTTACATATTAGAATGTGTACGTTAAGGTCGACTAGGCTATTTTGTTGTTACAAAAAAATCAAATTTTTTTCATCGATAAGGATAGGTCATATAAGTATTCGTACTTAAAGTCGTTATAAACAGAGGAGAAGAGGAAAATTTGATAATAATTTAGTACAAGGTTTAGAAAACTTCATAAAAATCCATCTTTTCTAGTTCAATTGATAAAAAACAATAAAATTTTGTTGTCTTAAATTGAAGAGTTATTAGAGTGCCTTATAATAATTAGCCCAAAATTGTTGACCGACATTTCGATGAAAATGTCCCAAAAACATTGATAAATTTACGTTATCATCAAAAATTATTGTCAATTTATTTTCTATTGTTCATAAGCATTATTTTTTATTTAAAGTTTATGATTATTAAATTTAAAACTTCGGGATTATTTGTGATAATTTTGTATCTGTTATTGTAATAAAATGTATATTTTATTATCAATAAAAATGTGAAAAAATTATAAATTACATGGGAGTTTACATCAGATTTCAATTAGAAGTTCAAGGTTTGATTCGATTCTATCGATTCGAAATTATGTAGTGAAAGTCTAATCAACTCTATTGACCACCGTATTTTATATCTAAGAATGTCGCAACAGAACTAAACGAGCAGAAAATGATCTTTCTGGAAGAGCCAAGTCGGATTTATGAGCTAGTTTTGTCAAAATAATTGAGCAAAATCTTATAAAAACTCGAAGCAAAGTTTGCGAAATTTTCAATTTAAATCTCTTGGAAGATTCACTGTATTTTCACAATTATTCAATTGGCTTGTTGTTTTCTCTCAATTAAATTTCCAGCTAGATTGTATGGAAAAAATTCCATAAATTCCATGTAATTATTGTTCTACAACAATATTTGTTCTACTTAAAAAGGAAAAAAAAATATATCGCTGTTATTTTTATATATAATTGACGCTAATATACTGATTAGAGAATTGTTTTTAATTTCTCAGTAAAGAAGAAAAAATGTGGGTTAATATTTTTACGTAAAATGTCAACCAGTCTTTATGGCACTTCTTATCAATTTAATCATAAGTAATTTTGTTGATTTTATTACAACTGTGACATCTAAAATTGTTGCCTATTATTTCAAGGTAGAAAATTTACAAAAGGTTATCCAGATTTTCACTTTTTTGCATGTAAATTAATTCTTCGATACGATGATGATATAACAAAGGAGATTAAGTCAAATTTATTTGTTATCATTTTTTTGACGTTATTTTATACATGTACACTTATTTTCCGCTGTTTTTTTTTTCCATTTCAACAATCCGCAACAAATGATTGATTGATTGTTTAATTAACGTGGCTGTTTTCTTATCGGTTATTTATTAATAATTTCTATAAGATATGAAACCAAATCAAGGATACATTTATTGTTATTTATTATGAGTTAAATAAATGCGAATACATAATTTTTATAAATGTTGATATTAACGTAGAAAAATATGAGAGTTCAACATGAATTTAGTGAAACTTTATTGTGGTATTTTGTATTAAATGGCAACATCTTCGACATACTTACATTAAATATTTCTCTTTTAATTAATCAATTAATTTTTTAATCAAAAAAAAAACTCGAATAATCCGCTACTGTTGTATAATGATACTGTGATATGGTTCAATACAATTCCCGATCAGTGAAAGTTTCATATTACTAGTTTTGTCACTAAAATTACACTTTTTCTCGGTTAATTGAAACAGAATTCAATTATCAAAATGAAGAAAGAAAATAAAACACCGATGTTTGTATAAAAAGAAAGTATTTGATAACTGTATGGGATTGATAAAACATCAGCTGAATTTCAATGTATTTCGTTCATAAGTCAAGAACCTCAAGTTTAATTGGTGTTTTGATAAAAAATAAAAATCAAGGCTACGATTTTGTATACGTTGTAATAGTAAACATATAATATATAAAAAACAATGCCCCATGATAAATGTGTGAGAGAAAAAGATCTAAACCATTCATATTTATGGTAGAACGATGGCTAAATTTTTGCCACCCTTTCGAATTTTAGAAAACCATCATCGACAGCATCCACAGCGATGATAAGTCTTTCGATGCCAACGGCTACATCAGTCTAGCCATCATTTACACTGTAATGTCCTTGTGTAATTGGTTGGCACCCTCAACAATCAGTATAGTAGGTCCAAATATTGCTATAATATTCGGTGGAGTTACATATTTGTAAGCTTAAAAAAAAGTTAATGAAACAAAAATATATCATTTTACATTTATTTTATTCTTGTAGATTATTTATAATGTCATTTCTGATACCTCATGGTTGGCTCTTGTATCTAGTCAGTGTGATTATAGGAGTTGGTGCAGCAATGATTTGGACAGGTCAGGGCAATTATCTATCATTAAATTCAACAGAGGCGACAATCTCACGAAATTCAGGCATTTTTTGGGCAATGTTACAAATGAGGTAAATAAATAAACAACTAACTAAATAGAAATGGATTAGAAGGAAATTGAATTGTTTATGCATTTCACGAGTTTCTTCCGCCAACAAAACAATATAAAAAAGTTCTATCTATTAAGGTCAATCATTCACAAGGTTCCATTTCAATGTTAATTATTTTGCAGTATGTTCATCGGTAATGTTTTCGTCTTTATTGCTTTTATGGGAAAAAGTCATATTGACCAAGAGACACGTACAACAGTAATATGGACATTGTCTGGTATAGCGATTGCTGGTCTTATTGTTATGATATTACTACCACGAACGAAACCTAGAGAAGAAACAACAGCAGTGATTGAAACACCCCAAGGACCTGTTGAGGCTTTGAAGGGTGCTGGGAGATTGTTTGTAACGAAAAATATGTTATTACTATGCGTTACCTTCCTCTATACAGGTAAGGATTATGAGTGGATTAATTATCTAGATTCTATACATTTTTTTTTAAAAAATCACTAGGACTCGAATTGGGCTTCTACAGTGGTGTTTATAGTCCAGCAATCGGTTTTACCAACAATTTCTCTTCACCAAAAGAACTAGTTGGATTATCCGGTATTCTAATTGGTGTAGGCGAAGTTTTAGGTACTTTATAATCATTAATGATACTTTTGATTGAATAATAACACAATTAAATGATTGTAGGAGGAGCTTGTTTTGGAATACTCGGTGCCAAAACTGTAAAATGGGGTAGAGATCCTATTGTTATTTTCGGATTTATAATACATATCATTAGTTATTTCTTAATCTTCTTGAATTTACCAAATAATTCACCATTTGGTGAGACTTCCGATGATGCCTTCATTACAAGTAATGCTCCATTGGCAATCTTCTGTTCATTCCTACTAGGCTTAGGTGATGCTTGTTTTAATACACAAGTTTATTCAATATTAGGTGGTGTTTATGCTGAAAATAGTGCTTCAGCTTTCGCTATTTTCAAATTTACACAGGTTTGATTATTATTTTTATTATCACTAAAGCATTTTTTATTTTTATTTTTTCTATTATTATTTGTAGTCAATAGCAGCTGCTGCAAATTTCTTCTATGCTTCAAGTATTGTCCTCTATGGACAATTAGCAATCTTGATAGTCTTCGCTATTTTAGGCACTGTCAGTTTTGTTTGTGTTGAATGGTCACTCAAAAGACAAGCAGCAGAAAAGAATGTCACTGATAGTTCCAGTGAGGATAGCGTCGATGAATAATTAACAAAATTTATTTATTTTTAGTAGAACAATTTTTTATCGTTAGATCGATAAGACTCGATCTCGATCTCCATTTCTATTTTTGGACCAAATTGTTCAGAAATACGGACAGAGATCGAGATCGATACTGAGACTTGTAAGGAACACGATTGATGTTTTTTTTTTTTTTTTTGGAAAAAATAATAAGCGAAAGTAGATGTGGTTGTAAAAAAATCTCTATTTACTGACCAGTGAACTGTAAACCGTTATCGTGGTTTTTCAACAATTGTCTTCTACAACAGGAAACAGTCTATAATTTATCTGTGATTAGAATTTGTTTATCCTACTACAAGACTGATATAAATTTGAAAATAAATGCCATTTGTACTGTTTTATAGGGTCATATCCCATGTAAGGTAGATCCTGTTACGACTTTCCTTTACCTATTCTGTTTCTAAAATGTATTGCGTTTGTAAATTAATCTATTGCATAACTATTATTTCTTAACATTTTATACCATAGTGATAAAGTCGTGGCTATATTAGTGGAACATATTATACATATATTTACATTTTTAAATGAGTTACAGAGTATATTTTATTAAATGTGGCAAATTCTTATGAAACTCATATTAGTTGGCGACCGATTCGAAAAGTATTTCAAGGATTTGTAGGGGCGGCCCTGGAGACCATTTAAACAAAATTAGAACCTCGTAGCTCATTTCAACGCTGGTCAAAGAACGCTAGTCTCTGACAATGTAGCGAATTTCAAAAACTGTGTTCAATAACATAAAATGACTCGAGTATCGCCTCAACATTGTTTTTTTTAAATTTTCTCCATTTTGTTCTGGAACAGATGTAAATGTCTCGCCTCTTCTCTAGAATGCAAAAAACGGAAAAAACACTGTTGGGAGGTTCTAGGAGTCATTTTTAGTCGTCTTGTGTGCTGCTCGATTAAGAAAATTACAGCATTGTCCAAAAATAGCGTTTTTTGATTAATTTCGTAATGAGCTACGAGGTTCAACTTTTGCTAGAATGGTCTCCAGGGCTCCCTACAAATCCTTTAAATATTTTTCGAATCGCTCGCCAACTTATAGAAGTTTTATAAGAATTATCAGATTTTTTTAAAAAAAACCGTATAATTATTGATTTGAACACTAGTCAGCGATTGATTGAAGAAACGACTACATCATTCTTCCTTCCTTACGTCAACGTAAATAATGCGGACTTTTTTTAAAATGTACCTTTAATTTATTGTTTGTATTATTTTAAAGAAATTGTACATTCCATTGTTGCTGTATAAACTTAAATCAAATTCAAACTTTTATTTATTTTTCTATTGTGGAAATTAATTAATATTAAAGACTATTGGAATAAAAGCTGTAAATATATTTTGTTTCTACTTTATTGATACATTACTGTTAGATAATTATTTACAATTTATATTGTTAAAAATATATCTCCCTATAATAAAAGATTTGTAATGACACGAATAAATCTTCAACAATAAAACTTTAAAGATTTTACAAATATATACAACTTACTCTACGTATAACAGTAAATAATAATAGATTCGCTTATAATTAATAAATATAGCACTTGTTAACTGCACAATTCTCATTTCTGTTGTTGTTGTTGTTTCGTTTCAGTAACAACAATATTAGTTACCGAGTTTTCCGTTGGATTAAATACCCATTGCTTAAAACTACTCTCAACACTACCATTTGTTGAAACTTGTACGATATTATCGTCTGAATATCTCCTTGGTGGAATTGGTGGCCGGCCGCTGCCACTCAAAACCGGCAATCCTGACGGAAGTTTCGAATTGTTTCTAATCGATGTTACTGTAACATTTTTATTGTTATTATTACCATTCGTATTATTATTACTGCTATTGATGGTGGGTGGTTTAATTTTCGATACGAACGGTGTTGAATGTGCTGTTATATTGCCAGTTGACATCAATTCTAAAATCTCTTTAGCATTCTCCGTGTCCAAATTCCTAGAATCACGTCGTTCTGGTGATGTTGGTGGTGTTTTTATTGTTGCTGTTGCTATCGGTATACGTGATTTGGTTGTATCGATTTTCGTTGATTTCGTTGGACTCTTTTCGAAATTCGAACGTAATATTTCAATTTGTTGTGATGAACGTTGTTGTTTATCGTTTGATGGTGATTTTGATGATTCGTAACTGGATGTTGTAAAACGCATTTCGGGTAGTTTTTTTAATTGTTCCTCAGCAATCTCTTGAATTTTATGTAATTCCTTTTCAACATCAATCTTTTCGGTTATTATAATACTTTTCGGGTCAACGGTTTTTGTTATTTGACTATTCTCGAATTTTTGTACTGTTGATTCGAAATTCTTAACATAATTTTCGAAATCATTATCTAAATTACGATGATTATTATTATCATTATTGTTATCCAAAGTGATTGTTGGAATTATTTCAATTTCGGAAATATTTGTTTTACTATTTGTTGTTGTTGATGTTGTACTATTATTATTATTACTATTTGATGTCAATACTTGAATTTCTGTTATGTAAGTCAAGGATGAATTTGTTGTATTACTCCACTTATCATCGGAATAATCATTGTTTCTATCATCGTCCTGTTCATTGGTCAATTTCGAATATTTCGTTTCAGTCACTTCAACTAATTCTCTTGGAATTTCTAAAGTCAACGATGATGGTCCACGTACGATAACATCATTATTTAACGTATTCATCGCCTCTGTAATTGTAACATTTTTGATAATATCAGGTGTTGTAATTGTCACTTTCGATTCTGATGGTCTAACTGTATTATCTAGAGCTGTTGTATACAATTCACTCATATTATCACTCTTTGAATCATCAGTTGATTCTACAATTCCCGAAATTATCTTATCATCACCATCACTACTACTTGTGTTACTACTAATAGTAACATTACTGATATTCATTTTGAAATCATCGGATTTTGGCCGTTCTAAACTACCCATAGAATGTCTTGATACTTTAATATCGTCAGAAATATTCGTGTCCTCTTCAACTTTTGGTAGATCACGGAAATCATCATCATCTTCACTACAAGCTATACGTTCAGTAAATAAGAAATTTTTCGTTAAATCAACTAGAGTCGAATAAGTGGCAATCGATTTCGTTTTCGATTCATCGCTTTTATTAATCGATTTGATCGTTTTTTTCGTTATCGATTCGTTATCGTCGTCGATTTTAGCCCCAGCATCATCATCATTATTATCACCAACTGATGGCGGATAGATTTGTCTAGAAATCAATCGAGATTCCAACAAATGTTCGTTCTTATCAGATTTAGTAATTTTCTCAATTTCAATCTCCGGTTCAACAATATCATCATGGAGAACTGACGGTTTCCGTTGTCGCCTATCAGCCGGAATACTTTGCTGTTGTTGTGTTTTACAATTGTCCTCGGATTTTACCTGTTTTTCTACAATTACAGCTTGATCAACTTCATCTTTCTGATCATTATCATTATTATTGTCCGGAAATGGCCAAATTTGGTTCTTAACTTTCTTTTTTTTAATTTGTGGTTCATGTTCCACATTCATTATTGCACTGACATCCATTGATTCTCGTTTTATTTCATTAATCTTATTGACTAAAGCATCAAATTCTTCACTTTGATCAGACAGTTTAAATTTCTCAATATTCTCATCTTCTTGATTTAGTTTCAATATAGCATCTTCTAAATTGCCCCATTCCGTTGATTTTTTCAAACGATTCCGTTGGAATGTATTCAAACCATCTAAAATCAACGATAATCTTGGCTCTTTACTGATCACCGCTTTTCCAAATAAATCCTCATCTGATTTCATATCGAAAACATCCTCAATTCGTCCACCTTTATGTTTCTTTGTCAACGTTGACATTCCTGTATCGGTGATATCGAGACTTTGTGCACGTTCTAATGTGCCACTGCTTGATTTTCGTGTTCTTTGTATTTTTGTCAAATCACCTGTACTGGCCGTTTTGCGATTCTGTCGTTGATCATCATTCCCTTCAGCATGATGAATTGTAATATCACTTGAATTTAATTCAATTGTATTAACGGATGACTGATTATCTGGCTCAAGATCAGAATCAGAATTATAATCTTTTACGTCTTTTACACGTATTTCAATGCCATGCTCTTCATCAATATTCTTTTCAACAGCTTTTGCTGGTTCAGTTCCTTGAAGTGTATCGTTGACCGATTGGATTTCATCAAAATTTGTTCTATTCTCCTTTGATTTTTCTTCAGGTGGAGCTGGAGCTTTGCCTTTAATTTTTCTTGGAGTTTTCTCAAGATCATCATCTAAACTATGATCATCGGAACCTCTACGATTTCGTCGCGCCGACACTGCAGCATTCATCATAAAATTTGGAATTTCTTGAGGAATTCCATTAGCATCCCGTTTTATACCTGAACTATTCAATGGAGTTTCACGTTGAAAAATCTCTTCAGTTTTGACAGATTCTTGAATTTCTAGTTTCCTTTCACGTTTTTTTATTTCCGGCTTCATATCATCAACTTCATCAATACTTTGTGGTTGCTTCTCTAAATTTAAATTATTATCATTCTGCGACAATTCATTCGATTTAGGACTTTTCTGATCAGCTATAGGTAAGACTCTTATACCGAATTTCTGGAATTTATTTTCAGTTTTTTGTGTTTCACTGTCAATTTTTAGCGGTTTCTCATTCTTGTTTTGTTGGAGATGATGATGGTCAATTGAGATTTTTTGTTCTAATTGAGCTTTGAATTGTTCCGGACTCGATTGAATCTTCGGTGTTGTCTTTTTGAATTTATTTTGATTAATCTGTGGTGATTTCGATTCTTTACGCTCCAATGTTGTCATATTGCTTCGTGATTTCTGTAAACTGGAATAATTTGAACTTAAGGAACCGTCACCAAACAGTTTTTTCTTGACAGAATGCTCATCCTAAAAAGATTTCAATCATTATAAACAATTTTAAATCGACAAACAGAAGAAATTACATGGGTTATTTCTGTACAAGATGAACTTCTATAGACTGGATGGCTCGGTTGACCACTTTGCCCAGTCGGATGATGGATGATCTTGCCACTTTTCGCCTCAATAATAACTTCATAAGGACTAGCATAGCTTAGAATAGTTAAAGCATCTTCATAGACCATATGCTCGAAGCTTATGGTAACGCTATTGATGCGATCACCTGAAAATTATTTAAATTTTAGAATAAATTGTGGGGAAATTTTACACCGGAAATTTTACCAGAATTTAATTTGCCTGATTCGGAAGCGGGGCCTCGATGAAGGACATCCTTAATGTAAATACCCTCTTTCATGTTACCGCAAATATTGAAACCCAAACCGGTAAAATCATGACTCTTTAATGCGACAACTTTAACCTCATTTCCCTTGAATTTAATAAGAATAAATGTGGATTTCTTTTTATTGTTAGTATAAAAATAATCAACTTACATCTATGGCACTGTCATCAAGGGTTTTTCGTTTTTCTGATTTTACAGTTAGTGCAGCTAATGGTGACCATTGATTCCATTTCGTTTTAGGTGGATCAGATTTGTTATTGGCTTTTTCCAAAGATTTATTGGCTGGCGTCAGGCCAGCATCTTGAAAATTGTTGAAATAAAATTGTTAGAAAATCGAAACAATGGCATCATTGAATTTCTGCTATAATAAATCAGACCTTGCTTCAATAACAAGGCCATCTGATGTGGATCTTGATGCATTCCACAATATACTTTACATTTTTTTTTTCTTTAAATAAAAATCTACAAATAAGATTTACCTTTAAATCCAGGATTATCGAAAGCATATTCACTTCTACCGCCTCGTTCAGGATCAGTTTCTAAAATTAGATTCTCTGAAATGTAAAGATTTTTTCTATAGTTAATTTAAATTTAAAGTTATTACAGATTTATGAGTAAACGTTTATCAATCTATCTATGTATCTATTTATAACTATATCTATCTCGCTCAGATTTAGGTTCTCAGATGCTGCTCAGTTCTTGTTTACATGGAATGTTAATTGCTATGCTTGACCACCTTACAGACAAGTCACCGAACAGGTCCTTCGGTAATATATAGGCCGGCTATTTGCCCAGATTTTTGATCGATGGACGGATACAACAACAATCTCACCGTCCATTATTTCTGTTTCTTTCTCACTCTTTACACAGAAGGGTATAAAAGAATTGAAATTTACGTATAATCGAATAATCTCAGGTATAGACGATGAGGAAATGCACAGATCTGGGTCATAATAAAGATTGAAATAAAAGTATGGTTGCCGAAATGCAATACAGTAAAAATCTCTCCAAGAATTTCTAATGGAGTAGGTCAAATTATCTGCAAATTATTACTTTTTTTTTAAATTTTATTTAAAAAAAAAAAATCGTGTTTTTTTAATTCAAGCAGAAAGAGGAAATCAGGCTAATGCGATGTGAGGTGTTTGATTAAGAAATAATTCTGTTTATTACATCCATTGTCACGTTTGTTTATGACATCATTCAAAACCACACCCGACAGATATATACCCATCCTCGGGAATTTATTTGTCTTCTTTGCGACCTTACAATTGACGAGGTTTTCTTTTTTTATATATACCTACTACTATTCTAGCATCATTGTTTATTTATATTGTTGTGATCTCTGTTGCTCTCGTGTTTCTACGATCTGGACAGGATCTTATGTAATTTACCATAGCATGTGGGCGAGCTTTTTTTGGTCAAAATCCTGTCTAAACAACTTACTAATTTGTTTATATAGAGAAGCTCTTATAGAGTAATACAACCGACATACTATAATTATTTGTAATTGATGATAGCTTGAAAAGTTAATAATAATTAGAGAATCTTGTTGATATTGTCTAGTATCATTTCAGATATTTGTTGAAACATTTAACGTAATTATACACTTTCCATTTAGTTGGAAATTCAAATCGTGTATTCCGTTACAACAATGAATATTGGAAAAGATTCAATTTTAATAAGATGCATGTATGCGTTATTTGTATAAGAAAACGGATTTTATTTATTTGAATTTCTACTATTAAACCCCATACAAATATATAATCTACAGGTGTGTTGGGACGATTAAAAATAAACCAAAATTTAACAAAATAAAACCAGGATGTGGGGAATTCTATTCGAAACCGTCCAGTAAATTAAGCAAATTATCTAACAGTATCGAGTAAGTGGTGATTATAATTTTTTAATAAACGATACACAACTAATTGGTGGTTTGTTTTTGAAAATTATTGAAAAGGAATCTTATTGGGCAATTGGCTAAGATTGTTGTTGTAATATATATATATATATATATATATATATATATATATATATATGTGTGTGTGTGTGTGTGTGTGTGTGTGTGTGTGTGTGTGTGTGTGTGTGTATAAAAGCACACATGTAAAGTCGAGAAAGGTGTGTTCTGACTTGTTTTTATAATTCCCCACAATTCATTTAAATCACCTCAAGGTCTTTGCAAATATTTTTATTTCACAAACACCAAAACTATTTACTTGATTGTTTTGTTTTATTGACCGAGCATATGAACGTGTCCTAAACAACATTTACTTTAATAGAGTAAAAGTTACTTTTAATAACAATAATAAAAACAAACAGTATCAAGAATAGAAATAAATTAATAATTAACGAACAGTCCTAATTAGTTTTTCCAAGAATTATTATGTAACTATTAAATAAATAATTGCTGTAAATTATACGGTTCCTTTTCTCATCGCCTATTGAAATCACCACTGAAATTCCATAATAGTACCACCAAACACACACACAAAAAAAGAAATAATTATCGTTCAAAATAAATAACAATAATATTGTAATTAGTATGAATAACCTGCCTCGGAAGACCTGTAAAGCTGATAAATGTTACTTCCGTTCACGTTCAACAAACTTGCATTTATAACGTGTATGCATTCCTTTAAAGTCGTCTCGATTTTTATACCATAAAATTTTCTATATAAAAACAATTAAACAGCCTAATATAGACCAATTCCTGTTATTATTCTAATTAGACAACAATATTGAAATGTAATCCATTTATAATTAGATGATAATAGAAGTACCTATGTGAAATTGAAAAATATGTGGGAAGACGAAAGTGGGCTGATGTATATGTTTATACGAAGAATGGGAATCTCATAGATTATGTAAAATATTACAGAGAAATATATTATCACGTGTTTGTTTCATTGTATTTTATTATCATTCGCCTGTCTCAAATTTGAATAAATTTCGAGTATTCACTGGGAAGAAAATTGCATGTTTTACAATATCAGTTAACAGTTAACACCTAAATTTACTTAAATTGTTATCAAACAACAAAAATGTACACAAACATTGAAGAGTCTTTCACATAGGAAATTCCAAACAATTAAAAATTTCAACAATAACTGTCGACAACACACAAAATACAAAAATTCCAACACAACTCCTATAATTGTACGCAGCTAGTGATGGACTTAAAAGCTTAATCAAGCTTTAAGTTAGCCCCCTAAAAATAAATCGGGTAATTACTTGAGTTACTGATGATATTTCTTTTTACGGGTTTCCACTGTGGGCAACAAAAATTGTGTGAGTTTTATTACTAATCGGAGAATTCGATTGGTATTTATTTACTATGCGGTAGCCCCCCAAAGGTCATAGCCTATGTCCGCCCCTGACTGTACGGTAGTTTCGCGATTATTCTACACAATGATTATGACGAATACCCCATATGGGAATCGATAATTATCCTAGATGGATATAAGTATATCGTTGGAATATTAATGATAATTATCGAAAATAACAGGACTACATCGCTAAATTTATGATGAGATTGACTAATTTATAAATTTTTAAAAATCCACGAATTAAATTAATCAACCTACGACTCATTGGAGGATGATAAAGATTAAAGATCAGTAGGTAGTGCAATTTTATCCGAATTTCCATAAATATCCATAAAGTGAAAGATGTGTTTTTCTTCATCTGTCGAGACTAGAGGTGAAAAACGAAGAAAATCGCACCGTGTTAAGGAAAGGTGACCGTTCTACTGACTCACATTCCACTTAATTACAAGGATTTTTTCGCATTTTATTGTATTTATAATTATTACCTTTACGATTCCGGTATTTATTCCATAAATAATATAGGAGTATCAATAATAATATTGTGAATATTATTGTTAATATTACGGATAGTGCAATTGATCCAGATCCATAACAACTAGCCTCTTCTTGAGCACTAACCAGTTCAACACTATACACCATAAATAAACACCATAAACAACACAAAATTGTTAACATTTTCGTTTAATTCTCTCTTGATGATTTCTTAATAAGATTGAAAATTTTAGCACTTCATTGCTCAAATTCTTACTGAAATTTATAAAAGAAACTCATTATGAAAATTATTATTTAAAGAATTATTTTCCAACAAGTCAAATGATTTGTTTGTTTTATTTTAATTTGTTTAATTTAGTTTGAAAATAGATTGTTACATGTTTTGTTAATACTAGAAGTTGAAGAATTCGAATAATTGTTGATAAAAGTTATGGGAAATTTGTTTTAATGGTGTTAAATAGGAAAAACATGTAACTTTCAATTTAGATATGAGTGTGGTGATATTAAAAAGTATTAGAAATCTTCTATCTAGGACATTGTAAAACTCATTATATTACAATATTAGTTAATTATACAGTTTCATTAGGATAAATTTGTTTGATTAATTGAAAATACGCGACTACACACATAAGACTCCAAGGATATTTAGCGATGGTTTTAAAAATTTTGTTTAAATAACATCGTAATAGTCCTTTATTATAATTCTAGACTTTTATTATAATTATTATCATTTATTTTTAGATATATTCAAACAGAATTATTACTGATCATAGAGCAAGGACAATATTATTGTTTCTGATTTAAGCGGTTTTATTTCTATCTTTTTTCTTTCAAAAATTCCTACAATTATGAAGAAATTTCTAATATAAATTCCTTCAATATAGAGACAAGGTTGTAATTGTAAAATTTCACATTCCATTCATTTGACTTTGATGGAAAATATTGGAAAATTTAATACAAAACAAATACCTGTTTTTTTTTCCTTTTGAAAAAAAGAAAATCCACCGTTAATTAAACAGTAACAACAATCGTTCACAATTAATCATTAATCACTATCATATTTACAAGAATATCAACATAAATGATAAGACCATGTGATATTTGAATATTTACGCGATAATAGAAACGATTTTTGTTTACAATCAACAACAGGTGGGCGAAACGTTCCGACGACGACTATCTCCAGGTATCCTATCTATAAAGTAGTAGTGGTATTCGTTGTATACGTTGTTTGTGTTGGGGGGCACCTAGTTGGAGAGGATTGCTGTGACAGGTGTATGTGTGTGTTTGTCTCTCTACCTATAGGTTTATACACGTACGTATTTTTATGTTTTTGTATTAGTGTGTATACATATATTTCTTCTCTACCTGCCTGCCACGGGCTATCTGTGAACTTACTACCTTGAATGACCGACCGAAAGAGAGACGAAAACCTGCCCAACACCACTTACACACTGTCTGTCTGAGAGGAAGAGAAGCTTTAATTTTTTGAATTATTCAAGGGGAACCAGGGCGCCCGGCCGGTTGCATTCCATCAAAATACTACAAAACAGAATATTTTGGAACTTGTCTTTCCCGTATCCACCTATAAATTAGATTCATTGAATTTGTTTGTATACATATTATATAAAACCATATAATCCAAATAGAATAGTGGTATAGAAAGATTTGAACCGAATTAACATTTTAATTCTATTCAAATTGCTTGAGGCGAATTCGGCATTCCGTAAGAGTAAACGAGCTGTTTTCGCGGTACGTTGTGCAACCTACACGACAAAATTCCTCTATTTTCTTAAAATAGAAAAAACGAAAAACTTCAAATTGCGTATTTATCATTTTTGTATCGCGCAAAATTTCCAGGTCAAGGATGCACTTGAGAATTCTCCAATCACAGTCCTTGGACGTAAACAATTAAACAAACCATTCAGGAAATATATTTTATTACAAAACAATTTAATTTTGTTGTGCCTGTTCTTGAATTTTAGCAGCCTCTAAACTTTGTAATTGCTCCAAAGTCAATAGCGACACCCCTAATTGATCTTCTCTAGTGAAAGGTTGTGCCATTTGTCTTAACCATCGCTTAGCAATCTTAAAAACGATTTAAATGTAAATCAATCGAATCGAACTAAATCAAATCAATTCTACCTGTATCGCTTCTTCCGTTGATAAATTACATAAGGAATCTTTTAAATGTTCCTGTATCCATTTTGGTAATTTTGAACGTTTATCAGATCTAGAGAAACGTTTATCAGCAAATATCATAATACCATAATCAGTCTTGCCACGTATTGCTCGACCAACACATTGGGCAGCATGACGCATTGCATCAAATGTTAGAAAATCATTTTCACGTATTTGAAATTGATCACGTAAATAATCTAGACGGGCTTTTAATATACGTGATTGTGTATAAACGTATGGTATGCCGAACATTAAAACAGCCCGACCTAAATGATGATCGAAATCAACACCTTCCGATACTTTACCGCGAGCAACTGATAACAACACCGCTCCACGGCCGGATTCACACGCCTATAATTTTATAAAATCAAATAAATCAATTTAAATTAAAAATTTAATTTAATTTTACTTTAATGTAATACATCAAAGCAAAACTAGTTTCGGCTGAATCTTGTGTTTCGATAAATAAAAGTTTGTAACGTTGTAAGCTATCAATAACACCTTGATCATACCAACTAGCTACTACCGATTCTAAATAGAGATAAGATGTGAAAAAACATACAATTCCATCCGGAACATTTGCAGCAACCTCAACTAATAATTGTCCATAATTTCTAATAACTGCATTATCCTCTCTTGTTTCATATTTCGATGAAATCGCTACTTGATCATTACCTTTAGATACAATCTACAATTTCAATTAATTAATAGAATCTACGGGGTGTACCACGGTATTTATTCTCGTAGTTAGCTATGGCTTTGGTAACGTAGTATCGTAACTTGATTCATACATGACATTTATTAATGTATTTTTCAAATGTCCGAACCAAACTACGATACTACGTAAACAAAATCACAGCCAACTGCGATAAATACCGTGGTACACCCTGTATATTGAAAAAGCGAGAGATGTTAGAGAATTCTCAAAGTCTCACCATAGGCAAAAGACACGGTCTAGCTAGAGTCATTGTAAACGATGACATGATAACGGGATGGAAATTTAGAATTTTCGGATACATATCCATTGGTGATAATGTACCAGATGTAATAACAACCGTTTGAAAACGATCGAAAACCGGTTTGATCGCTATCGATGAATCGAGACAACTAGAAAAATTTTAAATTTATTTAAATAATACACCAAGAATTTATTGAAAATTTACCTAAAATGTAAGATTGGATTAGAAACAGTCGGTGTTTTATCATCAAAAGGCTCAACAATAATTGTAAAACCTTTCGTATAAGTTGATACTAATGTTGCCAGATGCGTTATTAATATAATTGGACTAAAATCAGTTAAATCGGATATTTCTAATGTACGTAATAATGATGCTAAACGTTCAGCACAGAATCTTAATGGTTTACGTTCTATACAAACTTTAGTTTGTACATCTTTTAAGAAACCAGCTGGTGATTCTTGGACAACATGTTGAACACGTAGACGTGTTTTCAAATATTCCACAAAACGCTTGAGAAAACTGATAAAGTGTTCTGCATTTCTAATATTACCAGGTACAGCCTCTGAAATTTTTGTAAAATATGTGTAGACGTTTATATGTATGTTTGCTAAAAACCTGTTCGGCAAGGCGAAGAGGTCGAAAAATTCACAAAGAAGACGAGTATTTTAATTAGTTGTGAATGAATGATTGTGAATTTTTTTAAAGATTATTGTCAACTATATTATAGAATAGTATACCATTTAATATGGCATCAGGCAGGACTGGATTGGCTAAGATCATATCAGTTTCGCGAGCCACACCGGCATCCTTCAAACCATCAACTAAACGTTGATATTCTTCTTGCAATCGTTGAGCATCATCCTCTCGCATCCTTTTTTTTTATCAGATAAAATCCAAACTAGATTCGTTAGATTAAATTTTAAATATTGATTGTAGACTTACTCGGCAACAGTGCGTTCGAGTAGTTGGATATTTGCTGTAGCTTTCTCGATAACTCTCCTATTAATTTTAACACTCATCGAATCGATACAGACATTATCGATATTGTGGGCTTCATCGAATATCACCACTGATTCTTTACTCAATTCTTTTGAGACAACTTCAGCAATTTTCGGATCCAATAAATAATGGTAACTGTATACGACGATATTTGAATGAATTATCTAGAAAATAGTATAAATTTAATATTATTGAATTTTATGAAAATATTTTGGAAAATTACAGCGAATCTTGATAGAAAATACGGACACCAATTACGTTCACGGCCGTATTGTTTCAATTCATCAATACCGTAAACACCAAACGGTAAAGCACTCTCTTTACCATCTAATACAAATCCCTCATAATACTGACATATCGGTGTGGTATCATCGTAATTATGACGCTCCCTTATGTAGCTTGCAGTTAATGAATGACATTTTCCATCGACAATTTTACCATCGCGTTCTCTACTGACCTAAATCGTACTATTATTAAAACAAACAATAATTTGTCTAATACTGATATTTACTTCAGGATGTATACAAAGATTCTTTCTGGATGATAAAACTACACCAGTTAAACGTGGATATTCACCGTTTTGTTTCTCATAATACAATAACAATTTCTTCAATTCCTCAATAATTTTCTCAATTTCTGGTACAGTACGTGAACAATAAATCAATTTCCTAACATCAAGTGGATGTTCGAGCATATAGGCAACAACTAATGATAATAACGTTGTTGTTTTACCGGTACCTGATGGCATCTCCAATAAACAATGACCCTAAAAATATATTAATTCTCAGATTTTTCCCTTATAAAATTTGGAAATATATCAACTTTAGCATCTAATGCCTTCTTTAATTCACACATATAAGCATACTGTTCCGGATAGATGTAATCGTAGGGGAAATAAACGATCAAACCGTCTACATTTAACCTAAAATTTAAAGAATTTTAAATTGATTACAATTAATTATTAAGAGTATATAAATACTTCATTTTCGCTCGTTTTTCTCTTTATATTTGTAGAAAACTAGTAAATATTTGTAACATTAATAAATTCATGAAGTTTTCTGGAATCAGCTTTAAGATTATGTATACACATAAAAGTGGGGTTATGTTTAAAGCATTAGCCGAGTTGCCAATTTTCCACACAGCCATACGAATTTTATTTCGAAATTTTCATCTTTTCTCCCGATAATTGTGCATTATAAATGTTGTAAAATAGCAAAGAGTTGTTGGTAATTGTAAAAGCCGCGAATCTGAACAATTACCGAGTTGTTATATTCTAAAACATTATACATTATTTTTGGAGTTTACACAAAATAAGGCGTTTATTACTGAAACTGGCAACTATGTAAACGGCTGTCATACTTTAGAAATCTCAAGGATTAGGCGCGCCATTTAAACAATATCTAAATTGACGATTATTTTATTAAATGATCAATTAATTAGTTAATTTAAATTAATTAATGAATAGAATTTGTTTAATACAATCACACTTGGACTATGATTTCATCACCGTCTTGCAATGAATACGTTCCAATCTCCTTCAAATCATCATCTAGGTTTATCAGAATATGCGAATATTTACGACTTTTATAAATCAATAGAGGTTTGTCGGTGAATTGAAACAATTTCTGAATCAACATTTCCAATTTCTGTACCGTTAAAGTTGGTGGTAGTCTTTTCTCAACGACACGATCATTGTAGGTGATTTTCAATTTAATTAAAGAACTTTGTAAAATTTTTGATGGTTCTATTAATTCCGATTCTTCTGGTTCTCCATACTCTACAATATTTGATTAATTAATTTGATATGAATATAAAAAAATTGGTTGCAACTTTGTATTAAACTCAAGTATCGAGGGCGTTTGATTAGAAATTCCGCTTCATTTGGTGTTCCTTTAACTTTTAACCAATCAAGACCGTATTTTTTTATATAATCATATTCGGCGCCGCGTCGTTCATTTGGCTCAATTTCAACACCATTGAGAACTTTTAAATTTTCCAAATTTGCGATAATTAATTGATTTGTTGTTTGTTTATTTTCAATTTTCAATATTGGATTGTTGAGGATTTTTAAATTTTCTAATTGTTCTAATCGATTCAATTCCGATATTGATTGCCACTACAAATACAGAAAAAAAAATGTAATAATTGATTAATTTCAATTGTAAGCGATACAAACATCTGAAATTAGATTATTAACAATGGATAATTTTTTTAAATTTCTAAATATCGTCACTTTCTCCTCGGATTCATCAAATTTAATAAATTTCAAGCCAATATCTTCGATTAATAAATGTTCTATGTTTTCTGCATTTGATAATTTACAAATTTCGGACCATAATTCAATTTTATTACTTTCTAAATCTAAAATTGTTAATTTTTGAAAACTTCCATCACTTGTTGATAATTGCGTTATATTGTTGAAAGGTGCACGGATTTCTTGCAAGTTTGGAAAACAACAAGTAATCTTGATTAAATCACTCCAATCTAGATTCATACGGCCACAAATTAACGTTCCAACACTTGGAAATTGATAGTTTCTATAATTTTCAGGTATTGTCATCAAATTCTCACTGAAATAAACAAGAGTGAATTATGTGAATGCAGTTCATAATAATCGTAGAACTACCTAACGTTCAACCAATTCAAGTGTTTCAACTGTTGGCAAATTTCAAAGATATCCAGCCATGAAGACAGTAAATTTTTCGAAATATCCAATTCTTCAATATTAGGACACGTTTCTTTTAAATCTGTTAAATTTCCAACGCCTTTAACGTTTTGTTCACGAAGATTGACGATTTTCAACAATTTCAAATCGCTTTGCTTGTTGAAAATCTTCTTAAAACCCACCATTTCAACGAATGGTGCATTAATATCCTGTTGCAAACGTAATTGTTTCTGTTGATTGATTTTCGCTGTAAATTCATCTTCTTCTTCACTATAACGTGATATAATCGAATTGAGGATTGTCACACCGAAATTCACTTTTTCCGGACGTACGAAAGAACCAGAACTCGGATATCTGAAGTATTTATCAAGAATTTACCGATAAGAATTGTTATAATAAATCATTGAATTTACTTGGTTTGAAAATAACTAAATCCATTAACAGTTCCATTATGTTTGCCTCGTTCTGGATTATCCCAATCTATACCTAGCCAAATATGTTCTTTACCTTCAATAGTTCCAATATATTTAATCGTTCCATAATATTTACCACACTCTATACGATCACCAATTTTATAAGTGAATTGACTCGAATTTGTCATAATTTAATTTAATTTCGGATTTAATTCAAACAAATTAATAAATTATCGGCACATCTGTATCTTGATTGGTAATAATGTAAGGTTATGTTTATTAGAAAATTTTCATAAAAGTATCAAACGAAATTTGATTTTCACTTAAAATATAACTTGAACAACATAATAGTTTTAGATTATATTATTTCATCAAAATATTTGTAATTAATTCTATAATACTCGATTAAAATTCCAATAAAAAATGACAGTTGTTTAAAATTGCCGCCCTCATGAAATTGGTAAGATTGTTCGAAATAAATTCACAAATATTCAATGTTGTCAGATTTATTTGAAAAAGCAGTAAATTTCAAGGGAAACAAGTTTAAAATAGAATCTTAACAATAACGTTTGAAAAATTAATTTCAATATACTCATTTGGTTGCTCTAAATAAGTAGAGACATCATTTTAGCTATAATTAAACCGAAAAAGACACCTATGATATTTAAACTTGTATTGTTTTCTGCATTCATTAATTTATAATATAATTAATTATTTATTAATGAATCAATAATCATCATTATTAATGATATATCATATCTGATGTTGCAAACAATGCTAATGATTTGATGTAATTATTTAAATTTTGAATTTTTCTTGTTTTTTTTTCCAAAAAACATACTTGATCCTTGGTTAATTTATTATTAATTAATTGAGAGCTAAAATTTCAAACAATGTACTGCTCTTCTTTTCTAAATAAATACATAAATCAGGATAATAATTTCAAAATTTCATTATAATTTTTATTTACAATTATTCCTTATTTCTACCGAATAAACTTGCGAATCTGGCAATGTCGCAAATTACTAAAAATTTGTGAATTTGAAGTTGACATGTATACTAATGTTGCCACATTTCTTTTAATTCCTCAAATTTAGCTTTTTTGAAAAATGTTGAAGAAAATTCAAGAGAAAATATTATTCATGGTATAATTCATTCATATATTTATCTTTAAGTATTAATTTTGGATACCTTAATTTTTATAGCCTTTTTAAATATTAATTGCCTGTTCATAGGTTCGCAGGTTCAAAGGTTATATTCGGAACATTTATCATAAACATTGCCTTTAAAAGGGTGAAACAAAAAAAAAAAAGGCTTTATAATGCTTCGTGGCATTTCCAGATCAGTTTTACAAATTACCAACAACTTAACGAAAGGTAAAACATATTAATTTATAACAAGAAAATCAGTAAATTGTTTAATTTCAGCCTCTGGTAGTTTGGTCAAAATGTCTTCATTACCTACATATGAAACCTTATCAATAACTATACCTAAAGAGTATGTTTTTCACGTTGAATTAAATCGTCCCGATAAACTCAACACACTGAATAATACCATGTGGTTGTAAGTTTCATTATAAAGTCAATACTATATTAAAATTATACTACTATTATTTTATTATAGAGAATTGGATAAATGTTTCCAAAATTTGGATGATAATCCCGATTGTAGAGTTATTGTATTATCAGGTGCTGGTCGTCTATTTACTGCCGGTATTGATTTTAAAAATTTAATGCAATTAGCACCACAACTAGCTGAAGAGGATGATGTTGCACGAAAAGCGAAAATTTTATACTCTAAAATTAAAGCATATCAACAATCTCTTACTTCATTGGAAATATGTAAAAAACCAGTATTAGCAGCTGTACATGCAGCTTGTATTGGAGCTGGTGTTGATTTGATCACATCAGCTGATATGCGTTATTGTACACAAGATGCTTACTTCCAAGTTAAAGAAGTATAAAATAATGATTAGAATCGTGTACTTTTGATTAGGATTGTTTTATTTCTGTTAGGTTGATATCGGTTTAGCTGCTGATGTTGGTACTCTTCAACGCTTACCGAAAGTTATCGGTTCTGATAGTTTAGTGCGTGAACTTTGCTATACAGCACGAAAATTAGAAGCTCCAGAGGCCTTAAGTTGTGGACTTGTTTCCAAAGTGTATCCAGATAAAGACAGGTTTTTAGCCAAAGAAAGTTGTGTTATTTTCAATATTGATTCTTACTTTATTTCTACAGTATGTTAACTGGTGTGACGAAAATTGCAGAAATTATAGCGAAAAAAAGTCCTGTTGCTGTCCAAGGTACTAAAGCGAGTCTTGTATTTTCAAGAGACCATTCAGTCCAAGAAGGATTAGACCATATTGTAAGATTACTTTAATCTACCTGTACAAGAATAAAAATGTTTGTTTTTTTCAAAGGCTTTATGGAATCAATCAATGTTACAAAGTGAAGATTTTATTAATGCTGCGACAGGACAAGCAACAAAACAACCTGATATTGTGTTTGCAAAATTATAAAAATTTATATAAACCAAATCAAACACCACTGGCGAGTTGTGCAAACAATTGTGAAAATCTTTTAGGAGGTGGCGGTGGAGGATTTTCAGCAAGGATTCTATCGCTCAAGTTATAAATATTGTCGTCACCATCAGGCTCATGCTTTATATCAATAAAAAAAATCATGCATTTTCTTTTGTATATAAATAAAAAAAATAATTACCATTAATTGATTGATATAATATTCATATGGAACAGTCTGTGTATGCGGATCAATAGCTATTTCAAGCATCTCCTCTAATTCATCCTCATTGAACGGTTCACCACTTTGTGTCATCAACATGCAAATTTCGTCTTTAGTTAAATAACCACGCTTTTCTGGATCAAGCGCATGAAAAGCCTCCAACAGTTGATCAGGTGTGGCTGGTTGATATCTAAATTTAGCAAAAAATAATCCATTTGTTTCTATTTAAGGCGAAAAAAGAAAAAATTACTTATGTTCTTTGATAATTTGTACCATATGCGGTAAGAATTTCGATAAATGTACACTATCAGGAGTCTGTGGATCCTCAATAGCGACCAGAGTCTCTTGAATTTCCGCTTCTGTCGGACAACAGCCTAGAGCACGTACAACTGTACCAATTTCTCTAACATCGACGCGTTTATTGCCGTTTAAATCAAACGATTCGAAAACATCAGCAATACGCCTCTCTAAATCGTTATTAATTTCAACTACAATCGATACAATTTTAGTTTTATTTCTAATTTTCAAACAAGATACAAACCTGGAATTCCATCGTCTTCTTCATCCTCCATTTTGATAAGTTTCTAAATAACAACGACAGAATTGTTTGATCGATAAAATTTATTGATTGTCAAACAATTTTTTGAATTGTGGTACAACAAAGTCGGCGTCGTATTTTTGAAAATCGATACACAAATCTCGTCTAGCTTCCAATACAGTTTCAGGATGTAAACAAAATTGTTCCAATTTCACATACAGTTGATTTAAATGATCATACAAACATTCAATTGGGTATATTTCTGGATAAACCAGCGAATTCGGAGCTAATGGATAACAACCACAGTAAGTTGCCTCTAACATTGCGACACCGAAAAATTCATGTTTTGCTGTAGAGACAACAATATGTGCTGTTTGTAAAATTGTAAAGTATTCATCTTTACTTTCGATATAACCGAAATTTAAAATTTCATCTTTTAGATAGTTTTTTGCTTTAACGAAAATTGGTGGATTATCATGGTACGATTCTCCTAAGATTGATAATTGGAATTTTCGGTTATTCCCTTTCAATTTGTACAATATTTTAAAGAAATCATCAGGATTTTTATCAAATTCCCAACGGTGTGGCCATAAAATATGTAAAATTTCTATTGATTTTGATGTATTTAAACATTTCGGAAAATTAACTGGAAAATATAAAACTGTACATTTATCTTCCAGATTTAATGATTGAGGTCGTGATTCTGGTAGAAATATCAATATTTTCTTTATGTTGGAAAGGAAAGAAGTTCGATTAAAATTTGAGTTAAATAAGACCAAATCTGCTGCCATGCTGAAATAAAATATAAATGTAATTTATACACGAAACATAAACAAATAAATACCAGGTAATTATTTGATTATAAGCATACTGTATATCACGCTCTTTAATCTCTCTGATAGGATAAATTAATTGATTTTCATGGAAGTAAACAATCTTTCTTAAATGTTGTAAGTCTGGACGTATGCCTAAGAGTTCGGCTAAATTCAAAACTGAACTACAAAACAGCACTTTTTCCGTTGTAATTTTGGGTATTAAATTGAACAACATCAAAGCACCACATCTAGATTTCCAATGCCATTTCTTTGCTTTTAATGTTACTAAAGTTGACGTTGAATTATCTGAAAATTACAATTTAAAAAATTGTTCGATTATCAGAATAATTAAATTAACCTCGTATTGTATCGATGAGAAGCTTATGAGAGCCCCCATAAAACGGTTCAATGAATAAAATCCGCTTTTCATGTTCCATCAGTATGAAAATTCTGAAATTTTTATAAATGAGGTTATGTAAACCATCCCCACTCTAGAACAAAATAGGAAAACAATTTAAACAATATCGAGATCGAGCTATGATGCTATGATATCGAGACCTTATATACAGACTGTTCCACAAGTAGCGCACATAATTTTAAAGGATGAAAAGTCCGTAGAATTTTGTCACCTGACGCACAAGTAATTAGTAATTACTACATTAGTTAAATTGAATAGTTAATCAAATAATTTATTGATACGTTACTAATTTAATTGACGATTCAACTTAAACAGTTATACTCTTTCTGTGGATACGTTGTATAAATTCCACGTTGGTTTGCGCTAAAAAATTTAATTTAAATTATGCTCGATAGATGCCGTTAATACTTTTCGTTAAAATACAAAGCAAAATTTTTTGAAAATTGAATTAAACATACAACGAATTTTATCTAAAAATTGTAATTAATCGCTTAGCTTTCGATTGGTTATTATTTTGAGTGATTTTAACGTTTTTTATAAAAATTAAATAATTGCGTAATTCCATTCTATTAGGGGAGGTTAATGTTTCTGTTGGTAATACAGTTAGCTTGACTCAAAGACATTTGTAATGTAAATAATTTTAAAATCTAAAAGAAGATAATAAACAATACAAGCACGTTTTTGATAAGGTTTGCATTCAAATTTATAACTTTTCAATTTGTTAAAATCTTGTTTCATTGATCAAACAATAAACCTAATCACTGATACTTGTTAGGTTATGTCAATATAAAGACATCAAAGATTGTTGCTTTTTTATAATTGTTTGTGTTGTTTTTTTGTCTATATGATTATTCTTATTTTAGGATTATCATCGGTGCAATGCCTTCGTCTGTGCGTCCAAAAGGTTCCGGTGGTGGTGGCCGAGCACCACCGGTGACACCGATGTCTGAACGCCAACAAATGGCATTATTAATGCAGATGACATCGCCAGCTAATGAATCAGGTTCTCGGAGCCCTAGTAGTAGTTCAACATCACGTTCACGTGATCGAAATGAAAGGGGCGAAACACCATTGCATTTGGCCGCAATTAAAGGTGATGTGGAGCAAGTATGTAAATTGTTACAACATCGAGCTGATCCTAATGTTGCCGACTTTGCTGGTAATCATTATTTATCAATTCTATCTAAATCAATTTCAAACATTATTGAATAATATTTAAATTATTACCAATAACAAACAAATGAATTATTCTTATATTGTGTTGTAGGTTGGACGCCTCTTCATGAAGCCTGTAATCATGGTTATTATGATGTGGCATTTCGTTTGATTCAAGCTGGTGCTAATGTGAATGTTAAAGGTCTTGATAATGATACACCACTACATGATGCTGTTCTTAATTGCAATCTTAAGCTTGTTAAACTTTTAGTAGAGAAAGGAGCTGATATTAATGCGAAAAATTCAAAAGGAAAAAGTCCTTTAGATTTAGCAATACCAACAGTAGCTTCGTACTTACTGAATCCTAATCTACCTTTGCCAGGTAATTTTAAAAACAATATTTTTATTGAAACTATTTCATGAATACGGTTTAATTTGATATAATATGAATGGAAGACTTTTTTTAAATATTAAATTATTCCTTAAATTCGTTTCTAATGCGCCTTTTTCGAAATTGGCGCTAATATGGACATATTTGTATTTTGCAGTGAACTTTCATTATTCAAGAATTTCTAGTCGTACCATGTCAATAAAATTGTAGCATTATGAGTGCGGTTATTTACGCAGGATTTACGTTACGGCAAACTCCTATTTGAGTTAACGCATCTGTTTAGCACTTGTCTCTCTTAAAAATAAGCCCGTTTAACTTATTCGTCTCTGTGGAGCGAAGCGATAGAGCGTTTTGGCATTTAAATGATGATTTCTACATCTACAATGTCGTCAGATGTTCTAAACGCTAGAGTGCGCCCTAAAGGCCCGTTTTCGTTGAGAGCTGCCGGCAGCGGCCGCCAGCTGCCAGAGTGGCTGAAAAACGACTGCTCTTATGAGAAATACGTGTTACCGGTTTCGTTCACGCCGCGCTGCCGGGCAGCGGCCATCAATAGAAACCGCCGGCAGTGACGGCCGGCAGCTCTCAACGAAAACGGGCCTTAAGCAACGAATTTCATTACTAAACATTAAAAGAACGAAATCGGACTTTTATTAGTACTCCTAAGTTTTTGGCCATATTTCTAAAATATGTATTTGATTTTTTATTTCATTGGTTGTTAGAACGTTGTCTTAAATGCTTATTAATCCACTTTCTTTCGTGTTACTACTTTAAATAGTATGGTCTAATAAGAATTCATATTTGTATTTATGGAATTTAAAATTTGTCTACAGGTGTACTTTTTAAATGTGGTAAATTCTTATGAAACTCTTATCGTTTAATCAACAATTCCAATTATATTTCAAGGATCTGCAGGTGGGGGAGGAGATGGATACCATTTTATAAAAATTGAAATCTGTAATTCATTTCGAAGTTGGTCATTGCATTCCAGAGAAGATGCGTAACATTTTCAACTGGTTCGAAATAAAAGGGAAAGAAACAAAAAAAAAACGGTTGGGACGGTCTACGAGTCATTCTTGGTCGTTTTGTGTGCTTTGCTGGTTTTTGAAAATTGCCACATTGTCAGAAACGAGCGTTTTTTGACCAACTTCGAAATGAACTAGGTTTTAATTTTTGTTAAAATGGTCTACAGGTCCGCCTCCCCACTACAAATCCTTGAAATATTTTTCAAATCCCTCACCTCACTAACTAATAGGAGTTTCATAAGAATTGACTACATTTAAAAAACATCTGTTTAAATAGTAGACTACGACTTTATTGTAGTGGTCGTGCTATGTCGGCTATTTGATTTTGATTTGAGAATCGGTGTCGGTATTGGGCGTTCTTTGTCGTCGGTGGCGGCGATGTTAATGGTGGCGGCGGTGGTGGTGGTATCATAAATACCATCAGCATTAGTGAAGTCGTACAAGTGTCTCTACGATAATTTTTTCTCAAAAATAAAAAAAAAACAGTAAAGATTTTAAAATTTATTGGAGTCGTTTTGCTCCATTTCCGAATTAAAATACACAAACGGAACTTGAGATGCGCCGTGCATCACAAATCCATAAAGGTAATCAAGGTCCTTCCACCCACAAGAATGAAATAAAAAAAGCCTTAACAATACAACATTAAGGTGTATTATTGATATTTATGCCAGACAAATAATATAAACGAAAAAACAAATTGGTGTTAATTTTTGTCATATCATGAATTAGAATGAAAAGACAAAATCTTTTAAGAACAATTGAGTATTTATAAGGGTTGGTTAGTTGTATAGGTGTAGGCGGAGTAAGGGTGGCGGCGGCGAAGCCTGACAACCGTGGCGGTGGTGGTGGAGGCGGCGGCGACGACTTTATAATAACGATGTAGCGAAGCAATAAAGACGGTGCAAATACGCGGTACATTGCCCTTTTGTAGAGCTTATAAAAGCTGGAAAAGGGTAGCGGAACGTAAAGGAGGAGAATTTACGATTTATTACGTGGACGATGGCGACGGGTACGGATGATGACGGCGACGAATCGCCACAGCAGTAAGCCGGTTTTCATAGACTTTGGATGATTGTTTTGTCGTCGTTGTCATCGTGTATACAGACAATTATTGACGGTGTAGCGATAATTTTTTTTGCCGTATAACAAACATTAACTTTTTCTGTCTTTCTTTTTTAAATAAATAAAAAAAAATAATAACGAAGAATTTAGTGTTTGCCAACAAAACAATTCGAGGTTGGTGATTTCTCTTTTATTTTGTCTCGATCATAAATATATTTGCTTTTCTACATTGAAAATAATAAATCAAATTAGACAGATGATTAATGGTAGTTTAGTCAAGACCTATTTCCTAATTTTCTTGATATTTCCGCTGTGTAAACAAGGTTTCATTACACTTTTGATAACATAGAATATGATGAAAATTTTCCATTATTAATAAATATTTCTTCATTTATCGTAAAAGAAATCTATAAAAATTGTTATCAGCTTAATGTAGGTCAGGTCTTAATCTATACATAAACAATAATTTTTATAAATAATTCATTAGTTAAAAGAACCACAAATAAGTAAGGAACTTGAAAATCAAATTTTGCCACTCCCAAATTTAAAAAATAAAACATTTAAACTAAAATAGAATTAATAATCGCTATTTTAAAAATTACGTTTGTAATTGTTTTAAAAGAGAAATCGTGATAAATTTCAATCATAAAGTCGTTATCAATTATTTGTTAACGACGTCGTTTAATTTAATATTCATGCTACAATATTACTGTACTATAGTTTTTGGTGGACAGCATGATTATTCTGCATGTATTCTTTCTTTAAAATAATGAATAATTAATTAGGAATATTGATTTATTTGTAATAGTTGTTGTTTTAATTAAACTACCGTTGTAAAAGATGTGTTGCACAAATTTTATAATTTTCTAAAATTATAATCTGAATAATTTATTTGCTCTTATTTCTATCATTGATAATAAATTCTCCCACGCTAATGTTGATTACTGACCTTGATGAATTTTATTTTCAATGTGCGATAAGAAGAATTCTAAGTGGTTTATTATTTTAATTTTTTTTTAAAATAAAATAATTTTATAAATTGTTTATTAATTGGTTTTTGTCCGGTGATTTAAATGTTAATGGTTACTGTCAATTTACATATTCAAGTACATCCTTTACGATATGGCATATTAGATTAGTTTAGATTTAGAAATTTGAATGGAAAGTGAATTTTAAATGAAAGACCGAGAAAAAAAAAGAAAACAATCCATATAATACATATTCGAACCGGTTTTGATTTATCACGCACTGTAAGAAAATTGCACGTGCATCAATACATAAGCATCGGTTGCATGTTGTTGGTTATTTTTGTCTTTTGTGTTGAAATTCCAAACGAGATATGTATGCAGTAGCTTGTTAAAGCAGTTCACTAACATTCTAAAATTCACTTCTCGTTTTTTATTTAAAACATAAAATTGTAATTAACATTGAAGTGTTTTATTCAAGGTTACGAATGTACTTTTTTTTCATTGTATCATTTAGAATATTGCTAAAGTATAATTTTTCTACTTATAGAAACAACATCGAATAGAGTACAACCGCGTGCAAGGGATGACAAAAAAGTCACCACTACCGAATCAACAAATAAATCAAAGTGTTCAACAACACCGACAGATGAAACAATGGATTCAAATAAAACAGGAAATGTAGAAGATGTTTATGAATTTAAATCAACAACATCAACAAAAGAAACCGAATTATCTCAAGAAACTAAAACTAATGAAATATCTGGTGATATTGAGACAGAAACAACAGAAAAATCATCAGTAACAACACCGACAATATTACCACCAACAACAACAACAACAACAGCAGCAACAACAGTAGCATCATCAGCAACAACAACAGTATCGTCATCAACAACATTAACAACATCAGCAAATATTGTTACAGATGATATTACAAAACGTAATTTTTCCGAAATTGGTGAAACAGATGATGGTAATGATGATGAAAGCCGACGTAAAAAACGCAAAGAAGACGTTAATAAGGATACAAAAATTCAACCACAGAGAGGGGGAGGTCAAGCAAAAGGTCAAAATACGAAACAAACTGTAAATAATCAAACAAAAACACCAACGATTATTACAAAAGGTATAATTTTTTAACGAATGCGAAGTATGAGAAAAAAAAACATTTCTTATTCTTTAATTAGGGAGTGGAGAAAAGAAAAGTCCATGTCCTAGTCCTAAACCCGGTAATGTAAGTGATGTAGAAATAGAAGATGGAAAATCTGATTTAAAAGTACCACCATTAAAAATTGTTATACCACAAAGTGCTAGTGGTGAACAAGAAACTGGGACTAGTAGAAATGGCAAGAATAGTTCTCAAAGGGCACATCAAGCGTTACCTTATGTGGTAGCCAGTTTGAATAATAATGAATCGAATGATAAAGAAATAACTGGTAATGCTAATAGTCCAGAAGGTTCCACTACTACAAAGAACGATGAGAAAAAGGACACAATTACAACAAATACAAGTGATGATCAGGTATTTATTCTAAACTATACAACTTCAAATTTATTTATAATTTATAAATATTTCATAGAGAGCCAGCTCTAGTCATCAAAGAGTATTGAGAAGTTCTCATCGTTCGGGAACTACACAAAGTACAGATCGTGGTAGTAACAATTCATCACCACAATTACAACGATCACATTCACCATCACCAAATGCTTCACCTGCTGCTGTTGTTCCAACACAAAATGAAATGACAACAACAATTACAACAACAGCAACATCAACATCATCTTCATCATCATCATCAAAAACATCAGATTCACAAGCATCTAGTAGTAATGAAATGGAAACAACTACAACAACATCAACAACGACTACAACAACAACACCAGCACCAGTTGAATTACATCCAAGGAAGCGTAAAATGAAACCAAACAAAGAAACATCAGCATCACAACCTGAAACTCAAGAAACACCAGTTGAAACACAAATACATCCACATGATCAACCGATCACTAATTGTTATCAATTATTTCTTGATATTAGAAAACAAGTAAATATTTTTTTGGTTAATATAATTTTAAATTTGTTGTTAATTTTAAAATTGTAGATCGATAAACGTCGCCGAGGTCTATTTCCTGTACAACCGAAACCACCACAAGGCTTTAAAGATTATCTAATGAATCGTTGTACGTATGTTTTGGCAAGTACAGCTCCAACAACACCAAATATCTCCTATCCGCCAACATTACCACCTCAAATGAAGGAGTTATTTACAGAACAAGAAAAGGAGCGTTACCGTTTAAGAATGCAGGTAGTAATACACCCTAAAATTTCCAAATATAAAATCTCAAAATAAATTTTTATTGAATTAGCATGTGATTGAGAAAGAAAAATTAGTGTTGTCAGTAGAACAGGAGATTTTACGTGTACATGGTCGGGCGGCTAGAGCTCTAGCTAATCAATCATTACCATTTTCTGTATGTACGATTTTAAGAGATGAGGAAGTTTACAATTTGATTACACCGGAACAAGAGGAGAAGGATCGTAATGCTCGTTCACGATACAATGGACGTTTGTTTCTAAGTTGGTTGCAAGACGTTGATGATAAATGGGAGAAAATCAAAGAGCATATGCTGTTGCGACATCATAATGAAGCTGAATCATTGCATGCTGTTCAGAAGATGAATTGGGAATGGAAAATGAAAGAGTTGAATTTATGCGATCGAAAGACAACACCATCGATTGATGAGCATCATGTACCCATGGTGCATGTTAGTGACGATTTTGATCTTTTACCAGCTTAATTTGTAGTTTACAATAGTCTTACTGGTTGAGATTTGTAAATAGAAGACTGTTTTTTTCTTTTAATTTAGATTGTGTGTAAATGGTAAATAATACAAGATTTAGTAAAAAAGGTATAAAATATTTTTAGCATATACAAAAATATACAAAAATAAATAGTTTACAATTATCGTTTCTAATAATGATAAAATATTGTATATAAATATAATATAATTAGAAAAATCCTGGATTTGTGTGTTCAATAACACATCTTTTACAATATTTCTTAACAGCCCTATAACCCTCTAAAGATATTTGACAATCTTGTATATTTAATTGTTGTAAGCCCCGACAATAATATGCAATATATTGCACCCCTCTATCCGTCACCAAATCACAACTTCTTAAACTTAACTTTTTCAAATTTGGACAACTTTCAGCCAGTGCCCTTAAACCAGCATCGCTAACATCACATTTACCAATATCTAAAGCACCTAATCTTGTACATGATCTAGCTAATACAATAATGGCATCATCTGATACAGCCTCACAACCACGACAATTTAAATAACGTAATTTATAGCACCGTCTAGCAATCACTTTTAAGCCAGCATCACTGACTTGATGGCACTTTGCCACTGATAAATAACGTAATACAGCACCCAACTTACCTAATTCATATAGACCGAAATCAGTAATATTAATACAATCACTGATACTCAATTCTTTTAAATCTGTACAAAAACTTGGGACGAATTTCAAACCAGCATCAGTGATTTGTATACAACGTCTTAAATACAAATATGTTAATTGTGGACAATTTTGAACGATAACACGTAAACCACTGTCTTGTAATGCAGAACAATCAGTTAAATCTAAATGTTGTAAGTTTAATCTTCTCGATGGATCTAAGCCGGGATTCAAACTAATACAAGAAATCTTAACACAACCGGTAACATCAAGATATTGTAAATTATTACAACGTGATGCAATCTCAAATAGTGCATTATTCGTTATCGATGGACATCCTTGTATTTGTAGATGTGTCAATTCAGGGCATCTTCGAGCTAACATCAAAAGACTTTTATCGGTCAATTTAACACCGTACAGTATATGGATACGTTCAATACTAGGACAGGCATCATTACCAATTTGGCCACATAATTGTCGTAGTATACCACGAACAGCTCGATCGCCCCTAATTTGATCACCTTCTAAACGTACCACCCGCCACAATGACGGTGCCCAGGCGACGATATTAAAACGACGACATACTCGTGCACATGCACTCAAATCAATACTTGGTAAATATGAAAAGATTCTTATAATTAAATCATCCGATAGACGATCAAATGAATTATTCTTATTTTGATATTTTTTGCCTTTAAAACCATCCGGCCATATACCAGGTGTTATACCATTTGTAGTCGTTGTTGTTGTTTGTTGATTCGGCGTTGAGAATGCCAATGTATGATAGCCTTGATCTAAACTCGGACTTGATTTACCCAATTTTGTAAAATTATCCAATAGATAATTAGTATTTTGTGGTTTATTATGATAATATTGGACATTAGTATCGATTTCATTGTTGCGTAATTTATTATAATCCTCATAACCACCCCAATAGTTGTCATCTAATGTCAATGATGTCAAATCTAATTGTTTATCGTATGGTGATGGTTCACGTAAATGTGATGGGTGGTGATAATAACTCTTCTCCAAATATTTATTGTTATTTTTACTATTATTATGCTGATAAATGCCCGATTTCTGATGGTAGTTATCACGTTCTGACTGATGGAAGAGTTCAGTAGAGGTGGCAGTCTCGTCCGTACCAGATGATGAATGGCCCAAATGGACTAAGGGACAACCCAAGATTTGTGGTGATAGTCGTTCGATTAAAGCTTGTTGTTGATTCATTGTAGCATCAGGTATAATGTTTAACAATTAAAATAAATGTGATATCTGTAATAAAAACAGAACGTATAAAAGAAATACATGAAAACGAAAATTATTACAATATGTCACCTTTTTATCAGCATCGATTGATTTTATTAATCACATCTTTGTGATTATTCGACTTATTCATGTTCGTTTCTGTGATTTCATTACAATGAAACGTGAATTTAAGGGAGGAATTTGCAATTAAATAAACAATAAAAATGAAATCTTATAACCTAAATAATAGCAAAATGTCACCAGATGTGCAACGTTGTCACGATATATCTGCTGTGTTATAGAATAATCAAACTTTTTTTAACATAAACCAAATAAAATTGAATTCGATAGAAAATTGTATGAATTTTTACTAATTATGGACAAAAAGTATAAATTCCTATCAATAGATCAAGTTTCTTTACTATGTTGAACAAAAATTTCCAACTTGGCAATGTAGCGAAAATGAATTCCTTAGACGTAGCGGCGAGTTTAAATTTACAAACAAATTTCTCTAAATTATTGAATTTTTTCTATTAAAAAACACATTATCTTCAATTGAAAAATCATATTACCTTTTTTCTGTTTTTTACATTAAGTAATTAATTTCCTATTAATTCTCCATTTTTGTTTTGAAATATTAGATTTACTTTATGATTGTTGGTACTGTTGGTACATATCAAAGGCGGGTAAAAATAAAATTACCTTTTAATTGTGAATAATCCGATATTTATGTACATGTGTATAATTATTTAGTTATTAATTCCACAGTGTAAATATTGTGCAAATTACTTTTATAATTAAAAGGTAATTAATAAAACAATTGGTTTTTTCTTTGTAGATAACCTCAAAATGGCAGATTCTGAAACGAATGAAGAAAACCGTTTATCGCCCGTTTTAAATAGTCATCGAGTTAATCGAAAATTATTACAACAGAAGAAATTACAGAGAAAATCAAGTCGTATTAAATTAACTGAACGATTCCAATCATCGTCAACAAGTCAAAATTTACCAAAAATTGTTAACAATCCGTCAATTGAAACGAATTTAAAAGGTAATTGTAGTTTCCAAACGGCTTCTGGTACAAGTATTAAGTTGTCTGATAAACATTTGAAGAAATATTCGAAATTATTCGGCGATATTCTAACCCCAGTCGAAACAATCAAAGAAACAATCTCAAATGAGACAGAACTTGATAATTTATCCAGTAGTTTATACAGTGATGAGAGCGATAAATTATTCGAAAATATCACAATTATTGATAATACACTACAGAATAAGCCAATAAATATTATTAGTTTTCAAACTGCATCAGGTAAGGAATTGAAATTAACAGAATCAGCAATTGAGAATGCAAGAAAACGATTCTCTGAAGAATTTTCTACAGTTGTAGAATCCAAAACTGACGTCAAAATAATTTGTCCACGTCCTCAAACAGTTTCTAATGAAGAATTTTCAGTTCAACATAGCTGTGATAAGACTACAAGTCTTGTTGGTTTTCAGACAGCTTCGGGTAAAGAATTGAAACTAACAGAATCAGCTCTTAATAGTGCTAGAAAGAGATTTTCTGAAGAATTCTCTACAGTTGTACAATCCGAAACTGACGTCAAAATAATTTCTCCACGTCCTCAAACAGTTTCTAGTGAAAAATTTTCAGTTCAACATAGCTGTGATAAGACTACAAGTCTTGTTGGTTTTCAGACATCTTCTGGTAAAGAATTGAAACCAACAGAATCAGCTCTTAATAGTGCTAGAAAGAGATTTTCTGAAGAATTCTCTACCGTTGTACAATCCGAAACTGACGTCAAAATAATTTCTCAACGTCCTCAAACAGTTTCTAGTGAAGAATTTTCAGTTCAGCGTAGCTGTGAGAAGACTACAGGTCTTGCTGGTTTTCAGACAGCTTCTGGTAAAGAATTGAAACTAACAGAATCAGCTCTTAATAGTGCTAGAAAGAGATTTTCTGAAGAATTCTCTACCGTTGTACAATCCGAAATTGACGTCAAAATAATTTCTCCAGGTCTTCAAACAGTTTCTAATGAAGAATCTTCAGTTCAACATAGCTGTGATAAGATTACAAGTCTTGTTGGTTTTCAGACAGCTTCTGGTAAAAGATTAAAACTAACAGAATCAGCTCTTAATAGTGCTAGAAAGAAATTTTCTGAAGAACTCACTAAAATTCCACCATCTGATGGTGTGCAAATTTCTGAAAAACGTTCAGATTTTGGTGGTTTTCAGACCGCTTCTGGTAAAGGATTAAATTTATCACAATCAGCAATTGAAGCTGCTAAAAAACGATTTAATGAAGATTTTTCACTTGATAATCCTGACAGAAGAAACTCTGAACGATTGTATAAAATTTCACAAACTAACTATAACAAGAACACAGATTTTTCTGATTTCCAAACTGCGTCCAGTATAGATTTAAAATCAACAGAATATGCAATTGAAGCTGCTAAGGAGCGATTAAGTGAAGATTTTTCTAAATGTCCTCAAATTCAAACAGCGTCAGATAAAGACTCAAAGCTAGCAGAGTTTTCACATGAGGATCCTGTTGGAAAAAAACCTGAAGAATTCTTACACCAATTTAATTACAATGAAAAAGCAGGTTTTAGTGGTTTCCAAACAGCATCTGGTAAAGGATTACAGTTAACAGAATTGGCGATTGAAGCTGCCAAAAAGAGATTTAATGAAGATCTCTGTAAACTGTCTAAAGTTCAAATTATTGTGCAGGATACTGAAATAGACAAAAACTCAGGTGAGAACCTTGAGAATTGTAAAAATTTATTAAACACCGAAACGTCGTTAAATTCACCAACTGAATTTAATTTTCCTGGTTTCTATAATGAAGAAATTCTACAATCAGATCAATATTTAAACAATTTCAAACTATTAGCACTCAATACTAAGGATATTAAACGAAAATGTGATTTTGATAATAAACAACCTTCAAAAATTATGAAATTAAACGATTCACTATGTGAAAATACAACTGAAAATTATCAAAAACAATTAAATATTTCTACAGAACTGACGATAAGTCAAATGAATCGAAGTAGAAAACGTTTAGGAATGTCAATAAAACCGAAACCAATACAACAAGAAAAGCTTGAACGGGCTAAATTAAGATTCGATGATTTATCACCAATAAAAACGAATCAGTGTGATTTCTTTAATTCAACACCAGTCAAGTCTGCAATGCCACCTAGAAGAGATCTACCAATTTTATTCAATTCAACAATAACACCAATAAAAACCGAAGAGAGAAAATATAGTGTTTCAAACGAATTATCCAGTAATATTATTATCCAACAAATTACAGGAGCTAATTTAGATGTATTGGCGTCTATTTACAAACACCAACGATTAGAACTTGAAAATAAATTAAAAATTATTATCGCTAGAGAAGAGGCTATAAAATTTCAAAACAGCATTAAAAAAACACCAGATTCTTTCTATAACCAGTAAGTTTCAAAATCGGAGACATCCAGTTGTTTAATTGTTAAATTTCAGGAGACGTGAAGGTGTTTTGTTATTAACAAAACAATCGTCGACTAGGATACAATTGAAAGATTTAAAAATCAAAAGTTATGAATTATTAGAACGGACACCAATAATAACTCCACAAATAGCTGGATTGATTCACTTTCGGTAAACATATCGTCAATTCTCTACCGATTTAATCGAGGTAAAAGTATTAATTTTTCAGGATAGATTCAGCTGTAGTTAATACAAAAGATGGTGCATTAATTATACCAAATTTACAAAATTTAGTAGGTTTTACAGAGATTTCTATTGCATTTAAATTAATGCCAGGTGTTGAATCGAAATTAATACCGAAATTTTGGTTGGAAAACCACTATAAGTGGATCGTATGGAAATTGGCTAGTTATGAGAATTTCTTCGAGATTGGCCAAGATTCTTTAAATGTTGAAAATATTTTACAACAATTGAAATATAGGTGCGTTTATCCTTTTAAATCGCCTGATCCTGCATAAGTGAATAATTGTTTTAGATATGATAGAGAGATTGATAAAGCTGAACGGCCAATTTTGAGACGAATCTTAGAAAAAGATGACACCTCACAGAAACGTATGGTTTTATGCGTTTCTAATATTATTAAAGTAATCACTAATTATTTTGAAATTAATTAATTTAAAACGAACGTAATTTTAGTTAGCTGAGGATAAATTTGAATTGGAACTAACTGATGGTTGGTATAGTGTTCGAACTGTTATTGATGAAGTGTTGTGTTCCCAAATTTCCAAAAATAAAATTAAAATCGGTACAAAATTGATGATGCATAATGCTGAATTGGTGAATTGTGAAGGCTGTCATCCTTTAGAAGTAATCGTTTTAATTTATTTATCTTTAGTTGTGGTAAAAATTATAAATTTTAGACTCCTGATAGTGTGTACCTTAAAATTAATTCGAATTCAACACGTCGTACTTTATGGCATTGTAAATTGGGTTGTTATCATATACTAGAACCATTTCCAATATCGTTACGTTCAATACATGTTTCCGGTGGTTTAATTGGTTGTATTAAAGTTTATATTGCTAGGATTTATCCAATTCGTTATTTAGAAAAACAGGGTAAAATGAGAGGTAATTAATTATTAATTTTATTGATAAGAAATTGTAAAAGTTTATTATTAATTAGTTTGGCGTAATGGGCGTGCTGAAGAAAGACGTGCACAAGAATGGGAAAATGAAAAATTGAAACGTATCGAACAAATACACGAATTAGTTCGGAAAGATTATGAAAAATCAATGTCAAATACAATTAAAAAATCAACGAGTTTTAATCAGGATAAAAGCGACATTGTGGGGGTTACGTGTGGGAAAACACTTTTTGAAATGTATGAAAACAGTAAAGATCCTGAAAGTTTCCAGGTAAATATTATAAATTTCAATTGTCGGAATGGTAGTAGGATGTTTCAAAACATGTGTCGGAAAATGAAACCTGTGAAAGCTAAAAAGCTCTTTTCAAGAATAAAGATTCCCAGTAACTCAAGTCAAATAATCTATTTCTTTTTTTGAGTTATTGCTAACTTTTTTTCTTAGACAGAGCCAAAGAATCACTGGTTTCGTTTACCGACACATGCTATAAAACATCCTGTATAATTGACATTTTTTAACTGTTATCTTCTAAAAATTTATTAGGAATTATTAACAGTAGAACAAAGAAATTCAATGATCGAATACCAAAGAAATTTTTCGTTTATAAAACAACAAGAAATTAATAACAAAATCAAAGAGAGTATTAATAAATTGGATATTTGTCAAAGAGATGTTACGGCAGTATTAAAAATTTTAATTGTTGATGCCATTGAAAAGAATCCAAAAGGGTTTATTTTCCAAATTTGGAAAGCCGACGATAATCATTTGGAAACATTGAAAGAGGGCTCGATTTTCCGCATATACAACGTCCTTCCCAAGTACGATGCACACAAATTAAGACGCTAGTAGATCGATCATGTAAAACTCAAAAAACTGCAATATAGATCAGAATTTTTTTGCCAGATCGATCTGCTAGTGTAAATTAATATAATTAAAATTACTAAAGCGATTGAATTTAGGATAAACGGTGACTTGAGCTCAACATCAAAGACACGATTTAGAATTGAAAATGATAATTTAGAACGATTTGAAAACTTTCAACGTATTTTGATACCGATTTCACAACTTGTAAATTTTACATCAAATAATAAACCCAATTTTAATGAATTCGATACAGTCGGTATTATAGTTCAATTATCAATAAATCAATACGATCAGAATTTTTGGCTGAGTGATGGTAATAATTGTATGATTTTTGTGAAAATTTTCGAAAATTCCAAAAATTGTTCATTGTTGGATAATTTAAAATGTGGTGATATTATATCGATAAGTAATTTGATTTATTGTGAGAAACAATTGGATTTTATTGATACAATGGCCAATCATTCAACGATTATATCGAAATATCCACAATCGAAACATCTAATTGATGGTATTGATCGACTCAATAAAGAACTGTTAATGAAGGTTAATATCATTTATTTTGTTTTGTAAATTTTATTATCGATTTCCGTTTTTAGGATGTTGACAAATTTCTAGTAGACTGTAAAGAGAAAGTGGCTAATTATTTAGATAAATTCAGTATTGTTAAAAATTCATTAAGATCGACCATTACAGATGCGGAACTAATTGATTGCAATGAAAATTTTCTGGATGATTCCGAAGAAGAAAGTACGTTGACTTCAAAAATTACAAGTCTTGATGTGGCTATGTCTTTGATAGATATTGATAAATTCACATAGATATTGTTGTTTGTTGTAAATAAATTAGATAATAAAACTTTGTTTGAAAATTGATTGAGTTTTCAATATTTTTTTATTTAAATAAGTTCTAAATTAGAAATATAAAATTAAAAATGTTTCCGTATTGTAAATATTAAATAAGAAATAAAATTAGTATAGGCCCTGTGGCGCAACGGATAACGCGTCTGACTACGGATCAGAAGATTCCAGGTTCGAATCCTGGCAGGGTCGCTACAAACTTTTTTCCCGTTTTTTACAGTAATTTTCAATATTGTTTGCTTTTGTTTTGATGGATAAAGTTGATTGAGTCGTATTGTTGAAATTCATTTCAACGGATTGTGATTGATACTGTAGGTCAAGGTCTGTCAACGGGCAATCAAATACAAAGCAAACTTCAATATTTCCAATCAGTCAATATTTAGTGTCAACACGCCTGAGTCTCCCTTGTTTGCCTTGAAAATAACGAAAATGGACATCTCCAACAATTGTCCAGCTTTACTCGAATTCACCATCCGTTAAACTACTTGTCATCGGTTCTTATTTGATAATGAAATCATGCCTGTTTAGATCCGTTGCGCTGTTCAAAAAATCAACAGTGGTTTATTTGTTGTGATTTGGGAATTAGAAAGGCTCTTCAGACTCAGAGGTGGCATATTCGAAGATTTCGATTGCATTTCCGGCCATTCGTAGCGCATCCGTTTGCTGGATTGGATAATACAGTAATCGATCTTCCATAAGGAACCAATAGGGACTTTACAACAGGTAACCAAGCAACACTGGCACTTGGCAATTAGACCTATCAAAACCACTAAACTAATTCATACTATTCCAAAATGAAAGACATAATCGATTATTTATTTAGATCATGTAGGTTTTCAACAGTTCTCCAATGCGAAGAAAAATGGACATCTCAACAATTTCCAATTTCCAATCACTACAATTGAAGTTTTTGTACTCATTGGCAACAATAAAAAAAAACCCACTCACAGCCCTAAATAGGATGACAAAACGTTAGTTAATGATGTAAAATTCGCTTGAAAGCATTAGTCACGCCCTGTCTTGTGGCCTTAGTAAGTTATCCAGTTAACTATACAACAGAAAGGGATGCATGGAAATCATTCTGCTATCAACTATCACCACCACCACCCTCTAGAATTTCTTATTCATTTCTTCTAGCGATAGAGAAATAGCACAGGCAATAAAAACTCATATAAAGCGACTACAACAACAAGACGCATCACTCCTTCCAATACATTACACACGCATGTATCCCTTATAGTTGTTTGAAGGGTAGAGGAGGTATTCGTGAGACGTTTTACAGTAGCTACGATTCCGGCTACACCATCTCCTCTGGTCCGTTGACTTGGAGGAAATCGTGCGGAAAACATATGCCGATCGACAGACACGCGCCACCTAATGATGTAATGATGTAATGATACATAACGGCGCCCTTACAATTCAACTTTAACCCTAGGTGGCTGATACAACATTCAGGATTTTTAACGACTTTACAGAAGTAGTAAGTAATAATAGTCTTGTAAATGTGAAGGGTGAAACTTTAGTGGCAATAATAGGGTGAAATATTCCAACAATAGTTTACTAAATATTTGATTTTCGACTATATTTTTATATAATAAATACATAACATTTATACAATTTTTTTTTTAATTTTAAGATTGCGGTAGCCATTTTGTGGCACCTTAACAAAATGGCTTTATACACGTTTTTTTTTTAAATTTATTTGACATCGATTTAAATGACTAGCACATCTATGATATTTTTGTGGGACGACAATGTCCATTTATCTCTCTAGTCTAGATTTACGATTCTCTAAATAACCTACTAGCTTTACAACAAGTACACACTTATCTGTTAAAATATACAGAATTATTTACAGAAATTGTGGAGATGGTTGTCCAATAATTTAAAAAATAAATATATTTTAATTTTCCCATTTTTTTTTTATCGAATAAAATCAAATAGAGGAACGTAAAACGGTTCAAAATACGTAAAATCTTATCACAGTCGCCGCCTGTGCGGTTTGTGTTATTCTTTACACATTTCGAATTCGTATCTACTTAATTTTTGTCAATTATTTACATTTAAAACATTGCACTGTTATCATTAATTTTCTGATTTTTAAAGACAACGGTTACAACCCGCTCGGTTGCGACTAGAAAACTTCTTTGGTTTAAACTTTTGGAATTTTCCTTATCACAACAGTCTACAATATTTTTTTAAATCAGTTTTGCTTAAAACATAAATCTATCGCAACTATTCCTTGTTATATTTCTAAACAAATTTTTTTCTTTGGTAGCTCACATGATCTTCCTGTTCCAGTCGGTTGCAGGCGATGAACTTGTAGCAGGTCATGCATAATGTGGATAGGAGCCCAATGGTGGTGCACCTAGATGTGGGCCGGCATGATGGCTAATTGAATGCGTACTGGCAGCAATATTCGAATACAAATTAGCACTAGGATTGCTCCAATACGATCCTGGTGATGGGAAGATTGATCCTGTAACCGAACCACCTAAAAATATATCGGAATATCTTTAAATAAACGCTTATATATTGTTTATATTTGAACAGTTGCGTATTGCTGTTTATGTTGTTGTTGTTATTTTGTGTATGGGTCTGGGAGTCGGTTGACAACCGGCTATCCTGTTTATGGCTACATCCACACCCACCCATCACGGCACAGTGAATTTACGATTGCGCTAATGCAATTCATTTGTGTTGTCGTCGCGGACGGGCAATTTGCCGTAATTTATGGGGTGTTCCATTTAATGCGCTGTCCGTAGCACCACGGCTCCTTGCCCTAACACAAAGCTAGGCCGTATTGGAATACAAATTAAAACAAATCGCTCAACTCTCAATTTCCAACAACTCCTTCAAGTATCATATGTAGTAGTAGACAATAATACAATAGCATTAATATTCCAGCACAATATAAATACGTATACGTATATTTACACAAACAATCCCCCATTGATTTGTATGCAAAGTTATTGCGGATGACATGTTGGTGACAAATGCACCGGCAGTTATATTTACATTACTCTTCAATCGACTTGTCAATTGCCCGAATTTCGACATGAACCCCTTTGCTCTTTAGGTACCTACATACATAGTATATCGACCGTCTCAACTGTTCACATTTTTGAGAATAATTGCTGTTTTTCAGTTAACACTATAACTATGCATGACGATTGTACTGGAAACAACACTTGCATCCCCTTAATGACGTAATGCTCTGATTGTGTGCATTGTTTCGGGGCCCCTTAGGGCGCATTATCCATCATTTAACCGGCCCCCCTTTCAAATAAGGATATTGTTAGTGAGATTCTCTGGACGATGTGGTGTCTTTAATAGAAACCGAAGCTAATTTTATCCATATATATATATACTAGAGAAAGGGGGTGGTGTTTATGATGATCGTTAATGTATAAATGACAGTACTCTAATAAAATTTGTGATTTTCAAATGGAAACTCTACTGACCTGCTGAACTCGGTACAACAGCATGGGGACTCATGAAACTGCCTAGTTTAGCACTGTGATGGTAGGAACTCATGAATAATTCGCTTTGGTATTTGTAGCTACTTGGATCGCTGGTGGCTGGTTGAGTAGCAGCAGCTAATCCTTGAAAATCGAATTTGTATGCGTACCGTTTCCCATGTACTTTTGTCATGATGTTTTTATCGTAATAATATCTGAAATTATAATATTGAATGTCTTACAAATCTGTACACATATGTTATAGTATTTATGAGGGGTGGAAGGTAGTAATTGTGAAATCAATAAGAACGACGGCAGTAAATTCCGGAGGATGTGGTATTCTCCAACATCCTCTGGAGCCGGAACTGGTCACATTGCACCGGACAGGCTAATATACCGTGTTTAAAGGACAAAACTCCAACTGTATCATCATACACAACTGCTACACCTATTTAGGATTATAATGTGAACAATCATTTTCCTAAATACAAAACGAAAATATAGCGATCGATCTGATTTAATAGCACAATCTTCGACATTTGACCAAATAAAAAAGCTCCCATTTCATCGATCAGTTCGGGAGCAAATGGTATTTGTCATATTACAGTCGTTCAATTCAACTACAATTTATTCAATGTTGCAATATAATGGGTAGAATTCTAAATGGTTGATTGGATAGATGTGGAGGTTGTTATACGAACAAGCCCTAGAATTTAGACACATATACACAGACACACACAAACACCGACAGGGTGGAGTAATCACATTGCCCTGTTCATTTGTAGCAATTAGCGACCGATATATTGGCTAATGCATTTACCGGTCAATTTTTTCTTCAATTCCACACACGGAATTGTTGGCAATAATAGAAAATCATTTTTTGATTTGAACGACGTGCTCTTTGTTCGGCCATAATTCAATTGATTCACTATAGTGGTGTACATACATCAATCGATTTGTACAATATTTCAAAAGAATATAATAATAATAATAATAATAATAATAATAATAATAATAATAATAATAATAATAATAATAATAATAATAATAATAATAATAATAATAATAATAATAATAATAATACAAACCTTAATGCTCTTGATAGTTTATCATAGTTCATATTTGGCTTTGATTTACGTTCACCCCAACGCCTAGCTACCTCATCTGGATCTGTTAATTTAAATTCTCCATTAGTACCTTCCCACGTAATACAGGCGGCATTTGAGGAATCGCTCAATAATTCTAGAAGGAATTGCCATAATTGAATCTGACCAGAACCTAAGATTAATAATAAAAAGATTTATTTATTAATGAATGAATTAGTAATAATCTGATAAAAAGTGATTTTTTATGTAAATATGAACGGGACATGTGCCTGGATATCCTCTATGTCCAGGTGGTTAAATCACCGGTACCAGTACAACATGCGTTCATTTCCTTCCGTCGTCGCTAAATTTACAAGTAAAATTTCAAATTATTTGAAATGCAAATCTGGCAAAATGACAATAATGAAATCGTTAAATTACACCAATATACGGGGCGATTCTATTTCAAAAACAATAACAGTTAAGTAAAATCTCACCCGATATAGGAAATGGTATCGAAAAATACCGAACGTAATTATTAAAATAATAAATGATAGATGAGGGTGGGTGGATACGGCAGTTTTGCAGTTATGGAAAAAGCCATTCGAATCGTTGCTTAATGTACGTTTAATAACAACCTATATTAACCTTTGCGCCTGGTTTTTGTTTCACACGAAATATCTACTTTTATGGGTTGTTATCGAGGAGGGTTAAAACAACAACCAATGTGTACACCCTATTTCTACACGCGTCTAAACACGTGACTACCTTGATTTGCCGATGTAAGGTAATTACCGGACTGTTATTTGTTTGATTTGATTCCGTTCCAACATGCGACCGGTCGCGTTTTTTATTTCATAAATTGCATATACATAAGCATATCATATACATATATGGGAAATTAATGAGATTTTTTACTTTCAACCGTACAAATGAAGAGTAATTGATCAATCGATATTGTAAAACTTACCTGAACTAGCCAAACGGCTGCTCGTAGGGCCAAACATCTGGTACGGATCTGGAAGAAGTCGATCGTTAATATAAAGCATTGATAAAAGTTTTATTTCAACTATTCTCATTAACTATATACAGATCAAGATTTGAATAAATTTTTTTCTAAAGTAATTATTATGTCTTTAAATGATGATTACATCTGGTGATTGTTGCGTGAAGCAATCTGTGTTGTTATGGGTCCTTAAAGCACACCACGATAATAATGAAACGAAAATTAAAAACATTATCCCTTTCCTGAACACGAGTTTTCTATCATAATAAAACTTATATTGCATTCATTCTCAATTTCGGTGAATATTTCTAAGAAAGTAATTTTGTGTTTTATATACACGCAAAACAATATTAAATTCCAAATGAAATAAATAAAAATCGCCTGCAATACGTATAATCTGTGTGTTGATCGAAAAATCTATCAAGGTATATCTATAGTAGAATTCCTGCGGGGCTGGTAATTGTTCATTTATTGGCAATTGGGACGAACATTGGTAAAATGCAATAAGGGATCAAATAAAATCGTGATTGCAACTCGTATGTTCTACAATAATGACCAGTAGTAACAAACATGAGGGTGCTATGTTTGGGGTAATGTGTGCGACAATGATTGAATTAAGCATACTGTGCCATAATTAGCTAATTATCGATTCAAACCCTAAGGGAGTGATAATTTTTGATTTAAAATTCCGCTTTCAAACGTTTCCATTTTGAATGTTAATTAATTAGTCATTGATTGGGGGAGATATAGTAGTAATAGCAAAAGAAGAAAACGTTTGGAATGCTTTTCAAATATGATTTTTAAGGTCAGAAATCTGGTATTCCCATTGAACAGTAAGCGTGTTAGATTACAAGAGCAGATATTGTTGATGAAGTGGGAATGATCCGCACGAGTGATGTAGAGGCGCCACACCGTGACAGCTATCGAACCCCTGTATGATGACGAGTGAGAAAGCGTCGCTCAGGGGGTTGGTTGGTTGGTAGGTTGATTGTGACTATACATATATAGAGGGTACAAAAACCAAGACATCAAACATATTGCATTACATTACTGTTTAATCATAAACCGCGCCGTTTATAAACACGTTACAATCAAATAGAATCTGGAGATAAATTGCTAATATTGATTGTTTTAAATGGAAATGTATATATAAATGAAGATACGCATGTCTTGCCATAAGATCTAAAGTAAGATCGTTTTTAAGCTGTACGATAAGACTGATTTAAAATCAGATAGTGGTATGCGTCAGACAGTTGGAGGAGGGTGGCTTTTGACCCCGGTCTGGACACGCAAACATTTGACCTCGTTGGAAGTGGTTTCTACACACACACACACACACATACATATAAAGAATCCATTTTTTTCCTTGATAGTTTTCTATGGTTAATGGAAAGCTACTGGATTTGTTAACCGGACGATCAACTTGAAACGTCCAATTTCGACGAAATTCCAGAAGGACAATCGCCACCCTCCCGAACACAAAACCCGAATTGGCTTTATTGACTCGCACATCTTCCAGTGTTTGTACAGGACTACTTGCCGTAATGCACGGCTTTACTGTGTCAACATGCCAAATTTAACATCGATTCGCGAAACTACTCCCAACACACACACATACACATACGCGCAACAATATTGACTAATAAATCCAGATAAATTTTCTCACCAGGTTGCCGGAGATGGCTGTGTGGATCCAGGGAGGTTTTCGTCATCCCAGTCAGAGTGTTAGTGCCATAACCTGAAACAAAAAAGGCCGTTTATCAGTACAATAGATGCGTATTGTTGAGTTGAAATACTGTAAATATACACCCGAATAGCTTTTGTTTCTATGGCTCACTTCAGCCGTGTTTGGCGATCATTCATGTGGAAACCGACAAGAGAATACTTTCCGCAGGCAGCAAACGAAAAAGGGAGATAGTTAGTGACGACGATTCACCCACACAATCCACCTATTTTATATACTTATATATAAAAAAAGTTATCAACCCAGTTCAACACCCATCCTAGTTGAGAATTCCGTTGGAAACGACGTTTACGCAACACCAGTAGTAAGTAGATGACAATGGGACATCAAAGCGAAATCAGTTGCGCCTAGGGGGGCCTGCCGACAAGTGCCTTTGATCGTTATTCTTGTTGCAATCAACCAAACACCGACTGACAACAATTCAATTGCTTACAGAAACATACACATTCGAATATAGCGACTGTGCATCAACTTTTCAACTATAGTTTAGAATAGAATAATATTTAGGGTAGAGTATTATCTTAATATGATGATTGACAGTTTCATTCAAAGATTGAAAATGAAGTCGTCAAAATCGATGGAGAGCTTTAATGGAATTTTACTCTTATCTCTACAATGTTCCCAACATATTCATACAATGTTGTTGTGATTGTGGATTGTTCAAAGAAAATAGAAAAACGAAAAAAATACCAACTCGATAACAATAACAACAAGGTTGATATGCAGTTGTTATCAATTACTCTTCGGCAGTCTGATTGGGTTCCCGGAACAGGAAAGAGTCCTTCCTTCCCGGACTCCCGGAGCGAATGTCCTTTTCCGATTCTCCATCCTATCGCCCCGTACGCCTCAATGGATTCTTTTATTTTCCTTTTAAATCTATTACCATTAGCTTATGTCATTGTCAAGTGGCTGTTCCACACTTTTCTATACCACATACACACTTACAAATGTATTCAATAAAAGACATAATATCTCGAAAATATTGTTACTTATTGTTGTGTTTTAAGTAGATAGAATCGACAATCACACGCCATACATATACACGAATCCAAAAAGGGCAATTATGTGTAATTATCGTCAGAAAAATAGCTCCTCTACTCAAGCTTTCAAAGGAAGTTGATTTTTTTTCACAACTTTTTGTGTGGCTTAATTTAGACAAGCTCAGGCGGTATACTTTTTCTCAGCAAAATTCACGAGGTAATAAATTATTGTAAGCAACTTCAGACTTTATGACAGTCCTTCGAACCGTTATATTTTTCGTTCCGGTTCAATTGAAAAAAAACTATTATCGGTTCGGTTCTGGTTTTCATTCCTGATAAAATAACGGTTTTTTCGGTTTTTAGTTCAGTTCCAAATAATCAGTTTTTAAATTTTAGCCTAATAGTTACAACCAATAAGGGCTATTTTCAGGGTAACTATTTAAAATATAGAAAAACCCTCAAACTTTGATTTTGTAATAAGCAAAAGAATTTTCATGCTGACGTGTTTTACTATGAGGTGGGAAATTGCATAAAAAGAACATAAAAAATAGCATATAGGTACTCATCTATAACTTCAACCCCCAACAAGGGATGAAAACTCAGCTTGCACCTTTTGATAATCCTAGCAAATCTATATCAATTATATCAAATCTATATCAACTAGTTTTTAAATCACTAATTGTAAGAAATATTTTACAGAGATATTTGACAAAAAAGCTGAATTTACAGAGGTAATTTCATCCCCCAATATTTCCCTTCAGCTTGAATGTGAGTACAAAAGACATAATACACATTCCTTAGAATATAATTAACTACCCCTGTACATAAACCAAACAACATCGGAATCGAGACTCTTGACCTCGGGTGGCTTATTTACTTGCAAGTTCCCTGAAGTACCTACCTATTCTCGGTGCAGGAAGGAAAAAGATAAAAAAAGAGAAAAAGATTGTGTTAAGCAGTACCTATGCTTGAACCGAGGAAGAAAAGCGATTTTTGTCTTCGATTCAGTTTCAGATCTCGTTCCGGCCAAAAAAAAATTTTTTTCGGTTTTCAGTTTTCACTTCAGTTCCGGTTCGAAGTCCTGCTTTACGAGTTAGTCTTCAAAAATCTTTATTTAATAGATAGTTGTATCCACAATTGAGACTACCATAAATTATATAAAGGGTAACGAATAACATCTCTTCATGGTTGATTAAATAAAGGGTATACAGTAGAGGGAATGTACACGATCTTTCATCGATGACTTCAAGCACTTTTAGTGTATCTCACATTGTCACTTATAAAGACACCCCTGTATGCAGGGGTAGGGCCGGCTTAAGCAAAAGCGAGACCTGGTGCAAGGTTAATTTTCGGGGCCTTTAAAAAACAGGATAAAATGCCTTGCGTTGACTAATACTAGACTTTTCTGCAGATGTGACAGTAATTGGTAAAATTACTTCAATTAGTTTCAGGACTAATAAAATTTGGATGCAATTCAAATAAATTAATTTTGAATTAAAAAAGAACTTCTGACACGAGTTTTCTATTCTAATTTTTCTATTTTGTTTTTTTGTGCCCTCTTTCTACAAAAAAAAATTGAAGTTTTGAAATGTAGTGAATTTGATAGGAATTGGGGTTATTGATGTAACAAAGTAACAATTGAACAGAGAATTGATTTTTCGATTGCTGCATTATCGGTTGTACATACCTACATATGTGTAATCAAAAACTATTTACTATGCATTTTCTTTAGAATTTTCGACAGTTGGCAAAAAAATGAAAACGTTACCAACTTAAAGAAAAAAAAATTACTACATTTTCTATTTTTACGCACTGTGTCGAAATGAGCACATTTCGATACAGTAGCTATAGTTTCGAAATAGAAAGGTCAAAAAAAGAAACCATTTTTTGTCGAAAACTGGTCAAAATTGGACGATTGTTTAATGGTCGCTGGAAAATGCACCTATAAACCAACTGTATTGTCTAGAACTGATAAGAAAGCAGGTGACAGTATCATACATCTCGGACTTCCATGGCATCAAGTTAAACAAGTCTAACTAACCCACTTATTTAGTATAAAAACCATAAGTTTTATTAGATATAAACTATTGATAACGTAACTGGTTTCCAATGAGGGATTTTCAATCTTTTTTCTTAAACATGGAAGCATACAAACTTCCTAATATTGTATACAAATCGACTCTGTTTTTCGGGCCCTCTATAGGCTTAAAATCAATTCAATTACACACTGTACTGTGATCTTGGAAAGCAAAACTCGATGAGGAAACAAAATAAAAATAAAATCGATCAATTTTTAGCGAATTTTTTTTTAAAAAATTAGCTAATGACGAGATCCTCACTTTTGAATTTCCGAAAAATTTTTGCACAGAAGTTCGTTTTGGGACCTCAGGAACCCATATCCACCGTTCGTTAAAATTTTTATATATATATATATATATATATATATATATATATATATATATATATATTTATATATGTATATCCACGATAACTGCCGTAAAAATACACCAATCTTAATGAACCTTGGTACAAAAATCGGTCTTTGGGATAGCTTGGATGAGTTCGTTGGCCAGACTGGTAGGGCCAACACTTTTGGAATAAGAGCTGAAGAAATGTTAAAAAAAATCATTTTCAATATTACATTTGCTTAGATTTTGATGAAAATTAAAATAATAGTAGAGCAGTCCATTCTCTATGACCCAGAAAAAAAAATCATCAAAATCGGTTCATTGGATCGCAAGAAAAATGCAAAAATCTCTTTTTTGAGTATAAGCAGTAAAATCACGTATCTAAGATGGCTATGTGTTCTGACAATTGATATTAGAAAAAAAATTGAATATCGCGGGGGGTAACTAATTTTGACAGTTAATATTAGACGCAAGGCCTGCTAGAGAATTTCGCTTGAAAAAATCAAGCAGGCCTTGATTAGACGTATTAGACAAACAACAAACTTCTTCAAACGAGTCAAATTTTATTAGTGTTTCTTATTGTTTGTGGATTAATAGTATATTATACAACGAGTCTATAATGAATGCTTTTATAACCGAGAATGAAGTTTACAACACAAGCGAGCAAAGCGAGCGAGTGTTGTAATCATTCGAGGTTATAATTAGCATTCATTATAAGCGAGTTGTATACTATACTTTATCTACGACTTATTTCTACATGTACAGGTACTGGCAGTGAACAAGAATATTTACCTTCTTAATCATTTTCGATTCTAAAATCGCACAAAAAATTGACACTTATTTACAACTGTTTGTTGAAAGTGTTATTTATTTTTTGTCGTTACCATGGTTTTCTACATTTAACAGAAACTATTATCTACTACCAAAATCGTCTTCTTTAACACTTTCCATTGTAAATACAACGAATTTTCTCACAACTAAGTATTTGTTCGAAATTTCAGAAAAGTTAAATGTCATTTTATTCAAAATTGCATGAAAACGCCCACTTTACGCCTACTTGTTGAAACTATTGTTAATTATTTTTGTCGTTACCATGGTTTGTTTACATTTGACGGAAATTATAATTAAAATACTATTTTCTGATTGGCTGATGAGAGGGATATTCATTTACTTTATCTCCCTAGGGATATAAAGTAGGTCATTACATTACAAAAACCACAAGTATAATGATCACTTTATATATAAGTCGTAGATAAAAGTATTTTTCAATTAAAATACCATCGGGAAATGAATTTATTAGTTGATTCAATGTTATTAAAATATATTAATTGTCAGTGTCATAAGAATGTTTTGCATTTAATATTTCAGTATGTAGATACATAAAAAAATTCGCTACATAAGGTACTTGCTACCTTTGGAGATTTTTTTGATTTTGCAAAATCAGTCAGCTGCACAGAGTCCTCAGAAAAGCGGGACCTTGTGCGTTTGCACCTTTCGCGCCGCTCTTGGGCCGGCCCTGCCTGTATGAAATATCTTTTAGAATCACTGGACCAGTGTTTCCCCAACTTAGCGGAACGCTTTTAAAGTTTTAAAAATTTTAAGGAACACTAGAGTAAATGTAAGTTCTTATCTACAACAGAAACGTTTCGCAATTTCTAATTTCACAATATTTCTTTGTTCTCTAACTTTAGTTTCATAATTTTTCGCGGAACACCTAATGACCGTGGAACACCAGTGTTCCGCCGAACACAGTTTTGGAAACGCTATACTAGATAATAATCGGATAGAGATTCTTAATGTTAACTCGTTTTTAATCGTTTTGATTTAGATTTCGATTAAATTTAGGTAAATAAGAACAACCGCAGCGTCTTGTTATTTTTAATTTGTGAAAATACATCATAAAGTGCTGATAGTGTAAAATTAAAGCTTGTTTGAAAATTAAATTAATTAGATGTCAATGTTAGGCAATTTTCGTGAGTATATACGGTAGTAAAAAATGGTCAAAGGATGTCAAAGCAATCTTGCTTATATTAGACATTAATTACAAAAAATTAAAATAATAAAAGCAGTAGATTGTATTGTCTCTATTTTAAGCTTAAAATTTGCTTCAGAGGACGATTTGCCAAAAAGTTTTTCTGTTCGTAACACACCTTCTTCTTCAATTTCCTCAGAATTAAATAGTATTGAAAAATGAATGATTTTGTCGCTGTGTACTTTATTAGATTACCTTAATAAGAGTCATCCGGATGGAAATTGAAAATTCCCATTTCTATTAGAAAACTCAATAAAACAGCACGAGGAAAATGTAACAACAGATTAGAGAGAACGATGAAAAAAATCGACAAATAGTCTAATCGAAATTTCCTGATTGTACGTAGAAATACCACAAAAATAAAATGAAATAAAATACATTTACTATTCAGTAAGTTGCATCGTGAAAGATCGCTAAATAGAATGTAACAGGCAGGAAGTTCACCGTCGGAGTCGGGAAGACAGCGGCAAGGATGGCTTCCTGAATTATACGAACTCACACAACCGACGACTACCTTCCGATTTTCGACAATAATTATTGTTTGCGTTTTTATTAAAATACCTACTCCAAGATGGAATCTTAGAAATGTGATCAATATAAAACAGCCAGAGGATATATCGTGTTGCGGAAGTGGTAAAGTTTTTTTTCTCTCGTTCCATCTCTCGGTATGTTTGTGATAGTATAACGCCCTGGTTTGTTTGGTTAAACAATTTTGAGCCCGCCGGCCTGTCAAAATTTACACCAACTTCTTGTGATGTGAAGCATCGATGCGTGACGCTTCGAAACTAGCTTGAAGCAATAATCTCTTTGGTTGCCATTATTAAGTTTGGACAGTAAACTAAACGCCTCTGGTGTAAATTCTGATTTCATCTAATATTGTTTATGACAGTCGTGTTGATTTTAGTCAAAGTTAAATGAAAATGACACCAACAAATACCGAAATTTTCATGATAAAGCAAAAAGCGCTAATTTATTCCTATTCAAATTTGTTGGATATCTAGCTTGAAAAATTAAATAAAACTAAAATTGTACCTTGAGATTGCGAAGTCGAATGGGAGCTCCATGAACCTTTATAGGACGTGTCTGTAAAAGAGAAAAACGCACATGTTAGTATATTAATGAGGCTTAAGTTGGTATTATCACAAGGTATTACCGGCAAACAGCATGGAGAAATTACCGAAAGTTGAACCTCTGCTAAGATAGTCTGCTGAAGGTTTAATATCCAACATCGCAGACCTTCTTATCAGATAATTACTCCCGAACGCCAGCGAGATGTATTAAATTAATCGCCCATAATCAACGATAAAAAAGTAGAGTTAATACACAAAAAATACACCACCACCAACAATCGATCTATTGATTTTATTTTTGAAGATTTACAACCACGATGAAAGGAAAAAATCCGTTATTATTGATATTAGAGCGTATGTGGTGAGAGTATAGACCGACAATCTGTCAACTTGGCCGAATATGAGCTGCATTTATGATCGACTGTGTGAGCTTTTTCACTGTACTTTCACGCCGACAGCTTTTGAATAGGTGGAGCTAAGGGTTGAATGGCAGCCAATCAGAATAACTAGATAGGGGATGGTTTGTTGCGTCATAAATAAATCCCTCCTTCATTTTCAATATAAAAGTGGGGAGATAAAGTCGAGTTTTTCGACAATACGTTAGGTGTTTTATTGTGTCCAGCTATTATTACAGTGCTAGTGATAGTAGCAATAGTAACTTAGACGGTGGCTATTATAAAGAATCAATGTTGATAGAGAAAGGGCTTTTTAGGTTGAAATGGTGCCTTTATTACTTATTTGAAACGACTCTAGGAGTTCTTGTATATCCCTTTTTTTAGTATTCTAATTTTTCGAGATCTCACCCCAACTGTAATCTTGTTGGAAATTTACAACGTCTAATGTTGCTAATTGAAAGCACTGCTTTTGTTTGTCCTATACAGAAACAATAGTTTGAAACTTGGCATATAATTCGTGCAGCATATGATGGAGGAGGATGGTAACAGCAAACGGGTGTAATATACCTAATTCGGTGAAAGCTTATCTTGTATCGGATGATAAGTCAGTGGTGGTAGTACAATAAAGCTCCGCTACAACAGCGCTGTTCACCGGAAGTGTAGCCATAGCAACCCGGCAGCCACATCGATTGCCGCCGCCGGCTGCTGTGTTTCGTGCTAACTGAAATTATTTGAAAAGAAAAGGAATCACTACAAATGAGGAGATACGATCATTGTACATACATTCTCTATGCCTATAAGGTGTTCTGTTATTTCTAATTGAAAACATTACGAATAATGGGTAAAATCATTTTTTTTTTATTTTGAAAAGCAATTTTCACGTAAAATTCACAGTCCAGCTGATGAACCGGAAATCAGGATTGAGTTGGCGCCGGACAGGTTTTCCGAAACAATAACAATCAAGCTGGCATATGGGATTGATGAGAAAAATTACAGAGCAATAAACGAAAATTAATGTTCTTGGCTTAATTTCGTTACTTTGCGATTTTTATATTAATTTAAGATTAATTTCGGAAAACAAACTTTGGTGAATTTCCAGTTGGATTGATGATGATGATGATGATGATTTTTTTAAGTGTGTGTAAATAATGGAGTTCGACATTAAACGAAAGGAAGCTCGTGAACTGTTTCGGTAGTTGTGGTGGCAGGAGAGCTGTCGAGTTCCCATAGTAGTGGATCCGGAGTGTACGGAAAGCGCTCGCTCTGGGTGAAATTGGCCGCTCCGGGGAGGAAGTGTCCCGGAGACAGCGGTATCCGCCGACAGCCCGCTTCCGACTACACTAGGTCCTACCACTTTACACAGAATTTATTTTATTTGTTGCATTTTCAAAACAGTTGCTCTAAAAGTATCAATAATAATAATACCGATTTGAATACATTTCCATTTAAATATTAGCAATGATTATGATGATTGTAGAGAAATTCATTAGAAGTTTCGTATTAGAGGAATATGCTAGCGAGATTTCGCACAATTTCAACTTCTCTCTATATCCCCCTCAAACGTTGTCAGCTTCTGCGCCTCCTAAAGCTCATTTCCGGCAGTCGCCGCCTGTGCTATATTAATTTTAAATTAAACCCGGATAACACTCTCAGCGAACGTCAGCTACAACTACGCCCGGATTATCTAACCTACCATCTTTCAAAGACTCTTCGTTACTGGGTATGGAATTCCACCAGTTCAGGAAATAACTCGGTCTCGAGGTAGATTGCTATTAATATTAAACATTAATGGATGGAAATTCATTTTGGGTTCGTACACTTGACGCCCATCTCCCATCCTAATTAAATAAAATTCTACAATAAATACTACATTTTCTCGTAGATCGATCTTTGGTCGTTAATAATATAGTGACTCATTTTCAAAAAGTTTTTCCCTCTTGTCCATGTTGATGATGATGATGACAACAGAAATAACAATAAAGTAGACAATAAATTACTTGACAATAAAGCGTGTGTGAACACTCAATTAATTTAGCACCGCACCGATCCCACCTCTGAAATCAAAATAAACTGCCGTCGTGTTCCCACAAGCAAACAAAAATCCTCCGATATACCCAACTCATATTTATTCCAGAGCACCAGTTGTAGAACGGTGGTCGGTTGATGGTGGTGGGTGGTTTGATTCTCTATACTCGTTCACTTCATATCATTCATGGTTGTCATTGTAGCTAAATTGTAAGCGTATGTCAATTGTCATACCCAAACAAACTCTATTGTTCAACACAAAAGAAGTGAACATCGAGTGCGTATATGGAAAATGTACGCGTGCTACAAAAATGTTAGGGAAGAGTAAAATACACGACAATGATCATCATCACGATGGGGATTATATACACAGATTGGAATTATCATATCAACCCTAATTTGAAATGCGTCTCGAATCAAAAGAGGAAAAATCAATTGTTAATCTTATTACAATCACGATTAGATGAAACTATTTTTTCATTTTACAATTTTCTATTTTTTTTCTCAAGTCTTAACACCATTTCAAGAATTGTATGCTGTTGTTAACGAACACTAGAATAAGGTGTAAATAGCACGCCAATCAACCGTCTATTCATTAGTCTCTTCAACCAAGTACCGCTTTTAGTGGAAAGACGTGAAGTGACTGACAATTCAGAACACATTTCCACTACTATAGATTGCATCCTTCTGTTTTGTTCTCCGTTAAAAATTACCTGATAGAGGTAAATGTTAGAGAATATATATAGAGAGATAGAGAGGGACAAGTGAGGAACAGCGGGTGCTTTAATATATAACAGGGTGCAACAAGAGAGTAGACACGTGGCCAGGGGTACTCCACTCGAGCACAATTTCCATTAATATATATCATGCTTATTTTACTCGACTAGTTCTCAATAGAATTGGTCGTAATGTTTACAGACAAACATGAAACGATTTATTTTCGAGATTCAATCGACGAAAACGATAAATGTTAATGGTATGTTATGACTGTCTATCTATCAACATTGTATTGTCCTGTAAATGGTTACAAAAACGTGGGAAAAACTAAACCAAAAACTCATTCATTTGGAAAATATTAAGCTTTTTATAAATTACGAGAAGTCGAATTGTATAAAAGCTACCCTTAGAATACTTTATTCTAAAGACGAAATAAAGGATCTATAATATGTTGATCCTGCCATCTGTGGACAATAGAAATCCTGCTACAATCCTGCTATTACAAATACAGCAGCGTCCTCTAACATTCTTCAGTGGAATTATTCGAACAAAGCTCGACTTCCTGCAATATTACAGTTCCCAATGGTCACTTTGAAATAATTTTTTCTTAATCCAACACTGCCATCTATTATTAATGATTTCATTGATAAATTGGATGAGGGAAAAATGGATAGTGTGAAAATTAAATTTTTTAGACTTACCACATTTGGTTCGATTTAACGATTCAGAGATGCTATTGTACGATTTTGGACTGGATAGATGCGTATGGGATGATTTTTCAGATCTTTCATTTCCTGAAACTGTACAATTATTTAATTAATTTCCTAAACGAAAATTATTGATTTCTCTAATTTTTCCAAAAAGAAACAACGAAATAATTGAATGGAACACACTTAATAAGTGTTGTCAGTTGGTTATAGTACAATAAAACATAATTTACATTCGAGCGTATCTGTAATCGCTATCGCCCTGTATTTATGGGAGTTGAAATGTAGATATTCAGTCGGCCACCCTCGCTCTGCTTGATTAATAGACTACAATCCACCCATTTAGTAGTTCGTAAGTTTAGCACTAGGGTTGAATAATCTGATAACGACTTTATATTACTCCTGCTAACGACTGACTGTGATTTTTTTGGCAAACAGTAATCCGTATTTCAGGACAAATGATCCTTTGAAAATCTAATGTAAACTTTCAGGTTTTCACCCAAATTTCTGTCGATATTCCGACAGGATAAAGTATAATTAAATATTAAAACGATCAAGCGTTGCTGGTTTAATGTAGACACCCGCCCCAGGGTTTGAGCATATGTTTTGAGCCATTTAACGAATTAGGGCACGTTTTGCCCTCTTGCAACAGCAACATCATCATCATGATGATGATGATCATTGTCATTATAAAGTGGCCAATTCAAGGGCGGTCTAAATTCCCACGGCTAGACTAGTGCGTGCTTACAACCACCAAACAAACAGAACAAACGTCGGTCATTGCAATAATCGCCAGTATTGTCCCCAAGCTACTATTATTGACACCCTATGTAATCTAAACTAACAGTAATAACAATAACAAAAAACATATCTGAAAAAGTCAAACGTTCAAATCGATATAGTTGTTCGAATCGAAAGGGCAGTAGAGTATCGTACGGTGGTAGTGTTGACGTTGGTGGCTGTAAAACTGGTGGGTTGTGTGATCCGAACGGGCGTTGCTCAAATTGATAGTGACGCGTTTCCGGAGGCTAATTGACGTGTGCGAAGTGATTGATGTGCCACTTCCTACCGCCATGTTGAATCAGAGGGCTTAATTGTACATAGCAGTTATCGCGGCTTGCTCTGATTGTGTAAACGTCAACCTCTCGAACATACAGATCGGCAATTTGTTTCAAAACTACCAATATTCGAGAGAGAAAGAGAAAAAAACCCAATCGTTTAACTTTGAAAAATATGAAAATTGGACTTTCTTAAAGCTTCGATGGCACCAGTCCAAATAATCATAAAACCGCCCCCTCTATTGTGTATTATAGCACATCACTTTAGCCTCGCAGGGGTGTCCTTTTAAGTTCTTTTATCAACACCCGACTGTTGCTTATCTTACCACCCGCAGTCTATAAGATGACTAGCCAAATTCTCCCTAATTTCTATCTTTTTTCATCCCTCGTTTCTTTATGTTGTATATTGTACGTCTGTTATTTGTTCCGGTCAAAAGTTAAAACGTCATAAAACAACTCAAACCCCAAAATTAAATAAACAGCGTCGTCGCTTGTTTGTCGCTGAATTATCATTATCACCGGCACCGGAAACAAAACGCCCGCCGGCGAGAAAATATTTGACACAATCTGAAAGCCCATGAACCATCTTCACTTTTAATCATCAAGAAACAAGTCAAAAAAAATAAATATAGACTAATTTTTCTTCATTTCATACTCAAATTTTCATGCTCTTTTATTTTTATTAAAAAGCTTTTACGTGATGGTTTGTTAATTGATTGATTGATGTTCAGATGGCTAGGGTGTATAAATATCGAGTATCATATGAACGACAGGGTTAGTAGGGGTGGTGGCGGTGGTGGTGATCTTTCTCGAAGGGGATTATTGTGTCCGCCACGCCCTGGTGGTTAACGGGTGCTACTAATTGATATACTGGTCTCGGTAACGCGTGCCGCATACGGGAATTGTTTTGCCCACCCCGTCGTGAGAATAGCCAAAGATATATAAAAGTTCATTATGAAACGAAATACAGTAATAATACAATAAAATTTATGTACACTATACTTTTTACTTTTCTTATTCCAAGTCTGCCGTCGTCATTTCCGTTTCCATTGAATAAATCAAAAATTCTGAAAACCCTACCCTTTTGATAATTGTACAGTTTCATTTCTTTCTAAACTGTCTTCTTTGTTTCTATTGTTAACGCACAATTTCGAAGATTCTCTACCTTTACAAAACACCCCAATGATTCACTAACAAAAGAAAGCAACCGAAAAAAGAAAAAATACATGAAATTAATAGTGATAATAAAAATCAGGCGTCAACGTGCTAACAAGAAGAACGAATTTTTATTTTTCCACCCTTAATTGTCATTGCAGATATCTGTAGGAAGGGTTTCCTTTACTTTTGGCCGTTATGTGATGGCGGAGCGGGGGCGGTATCCAATGCGTTTCATAGTAGGGGTTGCTATGGCGACGCACGCTTCATCCCGATCTTATGCGTTTCAGGATTTCAGGAGGCGCGTCCTCTCACCAAATACACTATACAACGACAATCTTACCTTGAGAGATTCTTTTAACGTCGCCATCACCGATTTCTCTTAACCTGGAATTATCTTGTAAACCATCTTGTGATCGAGTAGTGGATACACCATTGTATAAATCACTGAAAGCACTGCCTGTACCTAAGAAACTACTACGATCCTGAAAAATTTCAATAATAACAAATAAAAAATTCAAATATTTATTAATTAAAGATGATCACCTGTAGAGCAGCTTTAGCTTTTTCGACGCTTTGTTTCAGTTGTTCAAAAGTGCTTGGATTGCAGAATCTATATGCCGGCCAATCGGCAGCCGTACTGAATTCTTCAGTTTTGATACCGAGTGGACAGGTTCCGGAACTACGTTTCAACTCCAAAGCGCCCTGATAAGAGCAAGAGCTTTCATACATTTTGCGTCGAAGAGGACACTTTTTCCTACAAAACAAATAAAAATTAACTCAAATTTCGATGATAATTAAATTGCTGAAAATTAAAAACTATCACGATTTTCAGTAAAATCACCTCATTTTGATGCTTTTATTATTCTATTCACTCAACATCACAATTATCTAATATTATTGCAAAATTTAAACTATTAATTTAATTAAAGCACTTTAATTTTGTTTAGAAATTTTTATCTGAATTCTTGTAACATTTACAAATTTACTGTTTTGATAACTGATCAAAATAACGTAACGAATATTGTTCAAAAAGTGTAGTCTTCTTCGTCCGTTATCAGTCGCTTTATCAGTAAATTCAAGTCGAGCCACGCGAGTTTTGTCGCGACCAACACGATTGTTCGTTTCCGTTTCAATTAGGCAACAGGAAGAGCTCCCTCATCTCATTATGCACTGTTTTACAAAATTTATTTTTAGATAACGACAACCATTATAAAATGGATGATGGTTTGATAGCTGGACGTATAACATTTACGTGTAGGAATTTTTGTTTATTTTGTAATTAAAATTGATTATCAATCTAGATTTAAAGGCTACAGTTTTATTCTTTTGATAGTCTTTAAAGTTTCTAATAATAAATAATTCTGAATTATTAACAAATTAAATTTTTATGTTTTAAAAGTTAATTTAAATCTTCCGGTTTTTAGATATATGTTTGAAAGCAACTAAATAGGATAATCGAGGCTTAATTCAATTTGTAAATAAGTCGCGAGAGAAATGACTTTGTGGTCTGCAAAAGAAAGCTTATATCATTTTCTACAATCTCTATGTTTGTTTCATTGAATGAAAACAGTTACTTTTAATTTGTAAACTAATTAAAAAAAAAATTAATTTGATGTATTTGTTAATTTTTAATATTTGAACTTTGAAGTTGGAATGTTGAAGCCATTAAGTTTTACTACAACAAACAATGGACGCAGAAGGATTAAAAATAAAATTTCAGATTTGCATAAGATTTTAGGTTCTTTTAAACTGATTTGCAATTACAATTAGTCCAATTAAATAAACAAATAAAGCTGTATAAGCCTAATTTGAAATCTTGAAGGCGGATTTGAATTATTTTAATCTGAATTTACAAAAAATAAATTGGCAACAGTGGTGGGAATTTATTTCAGATTGTCGCGCGACTACCGTCAGCGCACGCCATAGACATACATAACTTTCAATTCTTACTATAATCGTAATTTGTATATTATTTGTATTATCACCAAATACTTGAACCCACCTACTCGCTGCGTTCATAAAAATCCAGCAAGAGAGGGGCAAAAATCAGCTACAGTAGACCGCCTGTTTATTGTTGGTGACGTCGCTTACTCACTTTATCAGCTACGTTGAATGATTGCAGTGCTACAATCGCAACAAATGAACGTACATAGGTTTTAATAAATTTAGCTCAGAGCAGTCACGTGATGAGCACGCTAGAGCGTACAAATCCCGCTGCTAAGTAATAAAATAAAATATTAAGAAACTTGTCCCAAAAGTACTAGTTTATAAGTTCAGTTTATAACTATATTTTCTAATTTACACCCCCTAGCAACTTTTTTTTTCAATTCAATTAATGCAATTCATAAAACTTTGTAGTGGTTGGTATCATTAACATGACAACTAGAAATTCAATTCATATTTCAATTGTTCTTTTATTTTTTCTGCGACTTCTGCGAGTTCTAGTAACGTTGCCATATATTTTTTTAATGAAATCATAAATTATTGCAAATAGAATAACAATTGAAATTGTAAATTATTAAAGAATTCCTTTGATTCAGTTTTGCAGTAGTCATTTGAATTTCAGTGACAAGAGTTCTATTAACAACTTAAAAAAATAAATAATACTAATTATTAAACAACACTAAAAAAGTGCTTTAATAAACAGCTGCGCGTTATAGAGCTTCATGAGGTCCCAATCAATTTTGAATTTAGGGACGCCCATGTATAGTGCTGAATTTTTATTCGGGACAGAACCCTCTTCTTTTTTGTGAGAATTTTATAATCTACAAGAAAAAGTCATAATCATAAGTGAATTTAATTAGTTCACTTACTTCTATTGCATTAAATAATACATGTCTAAACCTAAACCCTACTCAAAAAATGATGACCTCATTTCTTCGAAATAGTAACAGATACAGCGATTTTGGCTTAGCCATAACTAACGAATTAAAAGAGTAAAAAGTTATCTGTCTCGATTTCATAATAAAAAAGTTGTGCGTAACTTTTGACTCATCCTGTATACTTATAGCAAAACAAAATTAAAAATAAGAACCATTATTAAGGGTCAGGATAGCTCTTTTTACGAAAAAATCAAATGTTTAATACACAATTTCACAATTTTTGATTTTTTTTTCGCAAAAGCAACTTTTCGAAACGAAAATTCTTGAATTTAGTTGACTTTTAATTTCTGAGAATAGTAATTTTTGATTTAATGTTGCTTTACAATTTCCAAAAGTGGACGTCAAATATTTTATTCACCAACAATAGATACCTTTAAATTTGATAACAATTATTTTATTCCATAAATAAGCGAAATTGGCACTCTTTAAAGTAAGCTGGAAAAAAATCAAAAATTGTGAAATCGTGTATCAAACATTCGATTTTTTCGTAAAAAGAGCCACTCCGGCCCTCAATAATGGTTTTTATTTTCAATTTTTTTACTACAAAAATAAGAATACTGATTTGGAGATTTTGGAGCCCTTCTGCTGATGGGACCTCGGACAATTACTCCTTTTTGCCTATAAGATAAGGCGCCGCTGTTAATAAACCTTAAAGCAGTTTTTTGTGGTCCTAACAACACGATTAAAGACGCATATTAGAAAATGGAATTTTGATTATTCAATTATAATCAGAAAAATTTATTAACATTTCTAGTTCCTATGACTTGAACAGGATCAGCTTAAATTTAGGTATTCTTCGTTCAATTACAAACACTTTTTACTTTACAAATAATCGAAAGAAGCTCTGTTTCTTGCATCGTAGAATATTTGTTGTTTGTTAACAATAGAACAGTGCTGTATATGATAAGTGCTACTTCTCATCACTGTAGTAAAAAATACAGAAAATTCTAATTAGAAGTTTTTTCATTCCGAAAATCACTTTTAGGTATTTTTTTTTTAAATAAGGGAAGTGATCATTACTAAATTCGTGCGGATTTAACACATGTGAGTTGGAAATTTTATTATAGAGCCTCATTTATCGAAAATTGTGTTGTTTAATATGAGGTTGGCACATTTTGGTTTGTCATTCCTAACGAAAGAAGACAAACAACAATAAATCACGGTAAATTGTCTGTCATTAAACATTTTTAAGCAAATAGAAGCATGTTGGCCGCTCGATTTGGTTCAAGACTAATATTTAAAGATTTTGTCAACTCTATATGCTGTGTAAATAATCAGAAAAGCGGCGATCACTTTAGAGTTTTACTCTATATAGAGATTATGGCGAGCTTTTATCCATAATGTCCGGTCTTGCAACTATATTTCAACGTTTTATCAGTTCCGTTTCGGGACAATACTGTTGTCATCATAAAAAACTGTCATCACCTTCAATGTGGCCCTTTTTAATATCCTCTATCATCACCATAACGACTCTTTCTTTATGAGCATGCAAAAGCTGCTCAAAAAGAAAGCAGCGTTCAAGCATCATATCGATGATTGAATTATAAGGCATTAGGATTTTTTTCGGAAAAAATTCTTGTTGAATTGGAATGTTACCACTACGTAAATCGTTTTAATAGTTATGGAAATTTTATATTTACTTACCCTTATTTATTGTTAGTAAACAAAAATACAACCCCACTACTATAACTACTACAAAACCGAAAACTTGAAACACATTTCAGTCACGTTTCTTTTTCTGTTGTTCTCTTCAAGATAACAATCACTACCACCGTTTTATTGTTGTTTACTAAAATAACTGCAACACGATTTATTGGACTTTTTTTTTATATTTATTTTCAGCTAATTTCTTGTTAATTTTTGATCAGATTTACACACGTCAACTAGCTGAAATTTTTAACCAAATGGAAAAAAAAAGATCATCAATGTTGATGAATTAGGAAGACAGTGTTGACAGGAAGTGTAGTGCAGGTCCTGCGGAACACGAAGCGCCGGCAGGAATGGCAGGAAGCAATATCGCAAGTGGCGGTTCCTTTAGGGGCGGGGCGGTTCCTACCACCACTATAGGCACCACCCCTATTTAGAGGGATACCGGCATTTAGCCGCCACCGTAATAAACGTGCTTTTACTTGGAAAAGACGATGCAGAGTAGAGAGATCAATGGATATTTTATCGTTTCAATCAAACACTATATTGATCTTATCAATCTTATCTATGGTTCTAAAGAAAAATTCTATTAATTATAATGAAAATCGATGTATACGAAATATTTACGATTTCAGTCATATAAACGGAAGCTCTGGTCTAATTATCTGTTTAATGATGCACAGTGACTACGCTGATTGGTTGATATGAACGTAGCGCATGCGATAGGCGGAGTTAATGTCATCCTGCTGAAAGCTTCAAAGCTTTAGAATATGCACGTGCGTATGTGTTTGTGAATTGCCGTACATCCGTGGATGTGTGTGTGTGTTAGAAACTGAAATTTAGTCTTAACATCAAACCGAGAGATCATCCAGTTTAATTAACCACGAATTTAACAAAGCTAAACTACTGTAGACATTATCTACGGAGTCTGTAGACTGTAATAATGACGCTCTTTATCAAAGAGAGCATAAGCACTAATGATCGCAAGAATACTTTTGTATTAAAATATATGTGAAAAAATAAAGGAGACTTTCTTTACGGTGCCAGTTATACCCGTTCTCCCTCAGAGGTTTACTACCTAATCAGCTTAAAAAAAATGAAGCTTTGATTTTTATCCAATCATAATTTATGTAGAGCTTAGAGCTTTGGATTTTGGAAGTTGAATTTCAAATATTGCTATGTTAAATTTCAGTTTATGTATTTAAGAGTGCACGTATCGTTATTGTTCTTGCTATTATCATAGTTAGAATTGAATAAAAATGTTCAAAATCATTTTCATCTTAGCGATCTTGAAAAACAAATTTCAAGTCGTTATCACTGGAATGACGTTCGATTTTCAGTTGCCTGTTTCAGTTGAAAATTACCAGGTGGATAATATCTATCATTTAGGAAAGCATAAGCGATACTATCCAGCCGTTTAACTACATAATGACCCTATCAACTTTGATCGAGTACCGTACACACATACATATCGAATCATTACCGATTTCATCCAACTAGACGATTCAATTCTTCTTGTTAAATCACCGCTCAAATGTTGGATGATTAAACCGTACAGTACACATTGATATGTATGTAAAAAAGGACAGAATCTCGATGATGATGATGATGGTGGTAGTATAGTAGTGGTCGGTTGAATTCCATTGTTTACGATTTTCGTTAGGTCTGAGAATGCAGTGGAGGGCGCCTTGGCCACGTCACGCTGCGGAAGTGACGCAAGGAACGAGGGCCAGATCCAGGAGTTCTGTGCACGCGATGCATTAATATTAAGTGTCTGATGCCACGTTCACTTAACGCGAACTAGACTGATTATTTATTGTCGACAAGATTCCTCGATAATCACCATTAGAACAATTACAAACTATTAGTTAATATTATTATTTTTATTTACAATTCAAATAAAAATAATGATAAAATACTCTGTATAGTCGCTTATTGGCCAATGGCACTATTGAATTTTGCATGGTACTACTTACATTTACGACAATGAATACTGATGACTGGGGTGTGCCGCATTTGGAAATCGTTGTATTTTGATAGCTTCGAAACGAATCGCCGCGCGTGTACTATTCTCTACGACAAGGGTTGATACGCTTTTTTTCTCTTCTCTCAAATATTTATTATTGTACAAGTTCCCAAGTCCACTATTATTGATCACTAACAATTTCACATAATTAAACAAAACGAGCAACATTTGAATGTATAACGAAAATTTAAAAATTTCCACAATTCACATAAGGGTCTGTTGTTAAATAAAAATTAATTAACATCTCCAGGTGTAAACCACCAAATTTATGCTGTACGATATAAAGCAAACATACAGATGTTTTCAACACCCACCTTTTGAACCACATTCATTTCGGACTCTTTTTTATCCATCCATACAGCGGTTACCGTTTTGAAAACGTAATTTATTTCAATGCTTTGTTGGACACCTCGACGTTTAGTTATTCCCTACTAATGTCGACATTCTGGATTTGGCTGATTGAAGTCTAACACGCACTCTCTATTTGTGTACATATACCTATACATACATCATAAATTACACATAAATCGTAACATTTCACATTTAATCAACACTATTAATACCAATTAATTATAACAAGCAAACATCAAAGATTATTATTGAAATTAATTCGCTTGTCTTAATTTGTATTTGTATTAATGGCTTCTCTTTTTTATTGTTGAATAGCAAACATATGGGGTCATCTATAATACTATCAAGATCAATTAAAATAGCAATATTTGAATGTAATCATTAATAATTCATATATTATCAACGTGATAAATCTTTATGGGTATCGTTATGTATGCCAATTATGTATGCACATATTTTAATAAAGAATAGCCTATCCTGTTTCACTATTAACGATCAAATCCAACCATTGATTTGTAGTGGAGACTACTAGAAAAAACTATTCAACTATAGAAGAATAGAAAAACAGAAAATAGAAAGTCTACATGTCCGATAATTTAATTTTTAGACAAGTTTCAACGTTTCTATTGATCGTTGTAAACAATTTGGCAGAGCATTTAGAGTAGGAACGTCCGAAAATTTCATTTTTCACTGTAATAATGTTCTAAGATTTTAATATGAACTATTAATAATTTTATAATTGTAAAAAAGCAGCGGAGTAAGTTTTAATTCACCGCTCGCCCGGCGCATCCACCATTTTTGACATAATTACACCAATTTCTTTGATGTGCTTTTTTAGTAGAATTTTTGTAATAAAAACGTAAAAAATAATAAAATTGTTTTCTATCAACAAGAATTAACGATTTTAGAGGCAAATTATTTCAGTAAATTATAATAATTTCCATTTTATTGATAGTTGAAATTGCTTATGGTGTGGTAATTGAAACTAAAAGTTTAGCATCTTATAAATCTATAACTTCCAAGATATTCATCGCATAACAATATAAAGCATTATATGATTGAAAATCCTATTCCATCTCCATTGTCCTGACGTTACATTTTCAATCTCCATACAGTATCCTATTAGTTGTTGTCGACAAGCCATGATACATGCCTGTTTCCAACCAAAAACCCATCATCAACAAACGGAATAATCTAAATCAGATCAACCAGCCAATCCCCCCCTTTTCAAAAACGAACCCATACGGCAATCATGTATATCTAGTAAACCCAAAAGAGGGGATTCTGGTGAATGTTACACCATCGCTCCTGCAAAACGTCTCCTCTCGCATTGTTATTGTATGATGTACGGCAAAACAGACCCGGTCCTATTACAAAACATAACACTATATATATATGTATATGTTAGTATGTATATCTATAGTATAGTATCTATATCAAAACATAGTATATACGGTTTATAGCTAGGCAGAGAAAGCGTGGTAGTTACCAGTGCGTGGAGCGTCAGTCAATTGTCATCGGGCCGGATGTTGCATTGTGCATTCTCTGCCGGAAACGAGCGCCATACAGCCAGGACTCCTCTCTCTAACAACAACGAGCCAGACCTTGGAGATGGTGGTAGAAAATGGCGAGATAAGTTTCGTGATGCAAATTCAAACTTCTTTTAAAACATCATAAAACAACCAAGTTTTTATTCTTAAAAAATTATACACACACATACATATATATATAGAAAACTTAATATTGTCGTCTCAGGATATGGTGACATAGATCCGTGTTAGTTTATACACTAAACTAATTTCCTATAACAAATATATACGGCAGGGTAACAGTAAACATTGCTTTTACATGTCCGGTCAACGATACGGCCGCGACTCCACAAGCTGCCCAACACGGGAAACAATGAATCAACATGTTCTTTTACTTAAGACACAACCACGATATTTATACAAATCATGCTGCCAGCTAGTAAATTTATACCACAAAACACTATTCATATATTGCACAAACAACAAGCCACGAAAAATCGGAATGTAAACTATATGATGATTTATTACAGGGTAGGGTCAAAGACGGACCTATAGCCAGTTGACCGAAACTTGAATTTAATCAACCGTTACCAAAAATAATAAAAAATAATAATACAATTCAATATTTCATTAATTTCTTTCAAATTGATTTAATTGAAAAGTCCCCTATTTAGAAAAAAAAGAACAAGAGAAGAAAAAAAACACAATAACGACCCTAGTTTCCGGCTGTAATTATTATTTTAACAATCAATTTTCAAGAGGTTTGTATTTAATTAAAAAAAGCTCCTCTCCACCAATAGTCAGCGTGCCGCTAATTAGTATCACTTTCTTTCTTATTCCATTTGACGCTATTAAAAAAGCGATACTTTGTTTCATGTGAAACTAGGGGCAAACGAGTTTTGTAAAACATCCAAGTACCAATTATAAATGGGATTTTAATGTTGAAAGATAAGAACTTTGCAATGCTTTTTTTCTAGCAGAGTTAGTGTTATAATTACTATTTTCACCAAGATAAGACGTACGCCTAGCTACCTACATACAGGGTGTTTGGTCTAAGTATGGTCAGTTCTAAGAAACTCCTATTAGTCGACGAGCGATTCGAAAAATATTTTAAGGATTTGTAGGAGGGTCCTTAAAGAACATGTCAGCAAAATTAGAGTCTTGTAGCTCATTTGAAAATTGGTCAAAAAACGCTGATTTCTGACGACGTAGTGATTTTCAAAAACGAACTAACCACGCAGAACGACTTAAAATGACTTTAAGATCCTCCCAAAATTGATTTTTTTCGTTCTTCTCCATTTTATTCTAAAACAGGTGGAAATATTTCGTATTTTCTCTGGAATACAATGGAGAAAAACGAAAAAAATCAATGTTGAGAAGGTCTCTGAGTCATTTTTAGTCGTTCTGCGTGTTTTGTTCGTTTTTTAAAATTGCGACATTGTCCTAAACGATCGTTTTTTGAGCAACTTTGAAATGAGCTACGAGGTTCTAATTTTGCTGACATGTTCTTTAAGGACCCTCCTACAAATCTTTAAAATATTTTTCGAATCGCTCTTCGACTAATAGGAGTTTCTTAGAACTTACCATACTTAGACCAAACACCCTGTATAGTTAACTCACAACATTAAGAGAGTAATAAACGAATTGAATTTCATAAGTAACACAACTTTACTATTCTGTCAATCAAAACAGATAATAGATCTTTTTGTTAGGAGCTGTTTGTGTGAAGCTGCCAATTCCGTAAATGAGTTGCAGGTGCTAAACAGAATTTTTTCAACTAACACGTGAAATGTTGTCATTCCAAGTGGTTTTTGTGGGCAAAATTTTATTACTCTCTTAAAGTTGTGAGTCGACTATACACTTCTATACCTATGATTCATGTAAAACGAAAAGTTCTTATAGCAACACCCATTTATTGGGAGCGATTCAAAAATGAGTTGTAGAGAAAATTGTAGCGAAATTGGGGCCTTGTAGCTCATTGGGAAATTGGTCAAAAGACGCGCTGTTTCAACATTATCGCGGTTTTTGACTAACCGGTCATACCCGTCAAACGACTAAGAATCGATAAAAGATCCTCTTAAAATATTTTTTATTCGTTGCTCATCACTCGATCCTTGCAAAAATGGGAATACTGATTTTTTGACATTCTTATGAATGATAAGGTCATTTGCCTATTGTTACTATTTTTAACACGATGGGGGAAGATCGCTTATACTGATTAAATCTTTGTTTTTTTTCTTAAAAAATCCTTGACTTAAAGTCCTTAAAGAGCAATAAACACCGAATTAACATAAACAATCTTACCCTATCAAGTTAAAAACAGTAAACAACAGAGAAGGTTACTCACACTAAATTCATTCATTTTTTTCACGACTAATCTCCACCGCGTTTTTTTTTTTAATTTTTCAAGGATACAAATAAGAAAAACGGGAACAATTCATTTTACGATAACCTACGAGATATTTTTAATTGGTTCATGCGAGTAGATGGTGGGCAGAAATCGAAATATTGCTAAAATAAAGCGTTGTTTGACCAACTTCCCAATGAGTTACATGGCCCTAATTTCGCAATATTTTTGGAGTCGCTAGCCAAATAATAGCAGTTGTCGTAAGAACTTTTTGTTGCACTTGAATCACCCAATATAGTTCCTACGTTGACTTAAGAGATTGACTAAAGTAATAAAATTAGTTCACTAGTCAAGGATACTGAAATATTGTTAGTACAAGATACCTATTTATTGAAAAATTACCTGCTTTGTGAAAGATCTTTTTGCATTTTTTTAAACCATCCGTAACGAATTTATAAAATTTATTACATTGGTAAATGGCAATATTTCAGCACCCCTGTCTAGTTTTTTGCTATTGAATCAATTAAGGAATAATTTTATTACTTTAATTAATCTGTTAAGTCACCTTACACTTTTATACTTAATTTTCCTAAATTTTCCCTGTACTAGTCAGAAGAAGATCCCAAATTGAAATTCAGTCAGCGACGTGTTTCTCCAAACAAACAAATCAGCTGAAGAAGAATTCTGTTCTGGACAGGGACAGAAACCTTTAAATTTCCCCCAGCTACGTGATACAGTTAGGGTTGCTACCCTTTCTACATTCAAACACTTTGTATTGATTTTTTTCGTTGGACTTTGTATGGCCACTAGGTGGCATTTTCCTGTCGACATGTGCCTTATTATTTAAATGTAATTTTAATTAATAATTATCTATCCAAAATTAGAAACGTCTAAATTGAGTAGAATTATCCACCTATTTTGATATTATAATTATAATTCAATTATCGTTTTGTTTACTATGCAATTAACGATAGAGTAAGGCCGGTTGTAGGACGTCGCGGCGCTGACGTCGTCAATGATGTCTGCTGTTCGATTTTTCGACGACAGTCCATTGACTAGGAACACGCATCGAATTTAACGCATAATGTCCGTTTGAAATTAGAAAGAAATAATCATGGTCGGCATGGCTAATATGGACGAGCACGAGCGCAAAATTGTAATGGAATTTTGTCATCTGTTGGAAAAATCTAAACAATTATTTAATGGATTGAGGTAATTGTACAGTATTCAGTTGAATGACTCATTTCGATTCTGTCAACAGTCTATGTGTGTTTTGTGTAAATGTTCTCATTTGTTGAATGAATTATAGAGATCTACCCCAATATGGACATAAACAATGGCAAGGTTATTTTGGTAAAACATTCGATATTTATACGAAATTATGGAAATTCCAACAGCAACATCGACAAATTCTCGATACAAAGTACGGCTTGAAGCGTTGGCAGATTGGTGAAATCGCCTCAAAGATTGGACAACTCTATTATCATTATTAGTGAGTATGAAACTATAGAAACGTAAATCTTTAAACAATATAAATCAGTTTAAGGACTAGTGAAACGAACTATTTGAACGAAGCATATTCTTTCTATGCTGCCATCAGGGGTAGAGCGTACTATTCGAGGGCAGCAAAGGAAGACAGGTTGATGGTCGAATGAATTGTAAAACAATGAACCTATATAATAACAATATCAAATTTCAGATGTGAATTGATGGTGAAAAAATTACGATATTATGCTCGTTTTATTGTTGTTTGCTTATTATTGCGCCGAATGAAATTAGTACGTGAATTAATAGTGGAATTAGATCGACATATTGCCGATTATACAAGCACGTACGAGCCCGATGATCAAATTGAATGGAGTCTAGTTCTAGATGAGATAAAAGGCTTCATTTCAGCGGACTCTCTTGTGACCGTCCTCCACGCCGACACCAATCCTATTGTTCTATCACACAGGTATCCAATATCCTAAACGATCAACAAATTTCAATAATACTTATCTTATTATTCAGATTAAGTCCACTTACAACACCACCTGTTGAAAGAACTCAATATATGAATTTAACATTACAAGAGATTTTAATTATTGGAAGTGCTTCAGAACAAGTGAAATTTTCCGAATTAACAATGGACATGTTTCGTATGATACAAACATTAGAACGTGAACCACAAGATGATTACAATCATATTTATGATGCATCCCCAGCACCAGGTCGTGTTCCTTACGGTGTACCTGGACATAAGGTGTATGCTGAGAATGGTGAACGACCACCGAGACGAGAGAATCCACACAAATATTTGTTATATAAGCCGACATTGAGTCAAGTGCTTGTATTTTTAGCTAGTGGTTTCAAAGAGCTACCAGCAAATGGAGCATTATTGTTATATCTATCATCAGATGGTTGTTTCTCAACAGTTAAACATCCAGAAGATAGTAAGTGATTTTGGAATTAATTTAATTTTTTTTTAAATATGTTAATTTATATGATTTATTAGTGGGTTATGATTTGGGTGGTGTTTTGACTAATAGTAAACGAGATGGGGAGCACAAGAAGACGAAAGAAGCTCACTGCCTTTATCCTGGTGATTTGTACCCATTTACTAGACGACCGTTGTTTGTTATCGTTGATTCTGATAATAGTTTTGTTTTTCAACATATTCCTAGATATTTCGGTCAGCCTCTAGTTACATTAATGTCACCACAAGATACGCCACCAGCATTCCAAGGTATTCAATGAATATTGATGATAATAGAGATGAATTCAATTCGATTGGATTACAGATCAACAACACAATGGATCTTTGTTCACGTTATTCCTACATTCCCCATTGACAGCCTTTTGTTATTGTTGTAATCTAACGAGTATCCCGATCCATCATTGGGAACGGTGCCAGAGTTTCGTCGATAGATTCGTTACAGAAGCTTCACGATTATTCACTAGATCCAGAGTCGGTGAGTATGAAGAAGGTATGTTTTAGAAACGTCATGTGGATAGCTTTCATCTGTAGCCTTTCACAAATATATTGGTGTTTTATATTATATTGTAATTATTATTTTAATTGAAATCTTCAACAATTCCAGATACTTCATACATACAATTCTTCGGTGATGATTTCTTACGATTATTACTGTTACGTTACGTGTTTTGTGATGTTGTTCTACATTTACATCGAGCCTTTCGTGGCCGTCAATATCGTCCACGTTGTCAACCACCATTACCAGAAGCGGAACTGTTAGAACATCCATCATTACAACATCTAATCTTGGATTTGGCAGCACATTTAGAAGTACGCACTCATTTCATGGAGAATCACGAGATCGACTGATCCAGGATTTCGTCCTCATGGTTACATATGGGGTATCAATATTACAACAATTTCATCAACAAAAACAAAAAGAAACTGAAACGAATCCATGAGGATAGAGATGGAGTGTTATTAACGATATTCAAGAATACAACAATTACAATTGCATTATTAATTGCAATTGTTGCGTTTATTATAGGTGCAATTTGGCGATTTTTTTGGACACACCGTATAATTCGTGTTTATAAATATTCAGTATTAACAACAACAATAACAAATCATCGTCATCTAGTTGGTCGGGTACTTTCCTACATTATCAACACTATAACGATAAACCAAAAGAAATGGTATTTTTCGACGAATTTTGTGAATTTAACTTAAAACCAAATACGGTGATATTCTTTATAATTATTAAGCTCACGGCAGAGCTTAACGTCTTTCAGTTCTTTCTCGATGTTTCCTTTTAATTTTTTTAAAAAAATTACGAATACTCTCGCCATTCACTCATTTGATCGACAATTAAACAAAAATTGAATTTATTTCGAAAAAAAATCTTTTACCTTCAGTTTTTCACTTCCAGTAAGAGACCAACAGTGATTTTAATATTATACGCCTTTCGTGCCGTGTACGATACGTATTATATAACTTGTTAAATATATTGAATGCATGATTTTAAAATGATAAGCTACCGATTTAATTAGTCAATACACGTAAAATTTTAAATTTCACTATAAACAATAGTAAAGTTTTTTCTATTCGATACTTGGATATAATATATAAAATAAATAAATGAAGATATAATGGCAGATTTTAGCACAGTCGTCTCTAATCTAGTAATGATTACGAAATTTAAAAGAAATAAACTACCCGTCCGACTGATTCTATTAATTCTGTTAAAAACGTTCACTTTTCATTTCGTGTAGGAAAAAATTATTAGGGAGTCTCTACATAAAAGACATTAACGTCTATAAATGTAACAGAATCTCAATTATATGTTAGTGTAATTAATGTGGAAGCTCCCTATTGTTAACAATAAAATTACTGTATAATTATCCTATCCTGTTTACCTATAACGATAACAATAATGTACTATAATTATTCTGCAACTAGCTTGGTGACATGAGACTTGTTAAACATTTTTATCAAAAAATAGCGATTAGATTTTCGAATTTTGAGAATGAATTTCGACACTTGCGTGGTATTTAGAATAGGGGCTTGTTATGATGCAATACTCGCAAATTCATATTTGATTGTACTCTATAAAGAAACAAAAAATCATCACTATAAAAAAAAAATTAAGCTTTACTCTCAGAATGTGGAGAATGTGGTGTTTATGACATGTTCTAGACATCATGCAAGCGCCTTTATTTACAATTATAATGATAATAATTATAATGGCATAACAAATACACGTACACATACACACACACACACACACATACGTATATATTAATAATAAATTTATGATTAATTTTACACGTTAAGATTGTCTCGACGAACTGCAAAATATCTCATCAAATTGCCTTGCTAAGACTTTTTATCTTATTATAATTAAATTATTATTGTTAGCTAATACTGGGAGCGCCAGTCGAAAGGACTCAATAATTGAATTCAAGAAATTAATAATTTATGCTGATTTATTTTCAATTTTAAGGCGTCTTTTTATATTGTGTAGTCAGAACGTTGTCACTTTTGAAGCACATTATGTTTAAAAAATGTGCGTAATCAACATTCAACAACAAAATTGATAATGAGCGAACTATGGCACAATTCCTGAAACATTATTATGATTCATTGTTAAATGCTCTCTTTCTCTCCCAATTTTATCCCTGTTTTTAAACACTATTTGCCCTATTTTTATAAGGAATCTGTTCGAATATGTGTCCAGATTTGTGTTTCTTATATATGTTTGCATAATATATTTTTCATGTATTTATGAAGAAAATCAGATGATTAAAATGAACTCATACAACTTGTAATAAAAAAATTATAAATACACACATTATCGATTCAATTAAAGATACTACAAATTTCATTCGAGTTTTACCTTTCCTAATCAAAGCTACTGAGCTAAATTGAGTATATGGAAGAGACCCTAAACTGGACTATTTTGAGGGTGTTAGTTTGCTCAACAAGTAATTTTACAAATTAATAAAGGGTCCAGCGATGAGTAGCGCCAAATTTCGTTTTTATTTATCTAATTTCCGATAACGCGCATCTCTTACAATCGCGCAATTGTGAGATTTTTTTCTAGTTGTGAATTGACCTTATTCAATACAATTTAGATAACTTGACAAAAATGTACTCATTTACATTAAAATCTATTTATTTTAAATTATTTGTAGATAATAGTTTAAATTACATATTGACAAATAGATTGAATGTTTAAAAATTGATGAAAGATAAGAGAAGATGTGATGAATATGGAATTTTGGAATCAATTTCTAAATTCAACAATTTGTATTCCATCAACAATCTCCCTAGTTCCTAATGTGCAAATTATTACACCTTTTATAACGCCGATTGATACAGATACGAATTCGTCTTTGAATTCAGATTGTCTACAATTACAACACGATGACAATGATGGCTATAATCAAGACAATAACGGTAATTACGTTATAGAACAAAAGGATGATAACGAAGAGGAGGATGAGGATGATGATGATGAGGAGGTGGAGGAGGACAATGAAAACGAACAGGAGAAAGACGTGGAGAAGAAACAATCAATACAGCGAATTAGGTTAATATCAAATCTATTTATAAGATTAAATCCACATAATACAGAAAGATTTCCAGGTATTTAAAAGAGGAATATCGTTGCGAACAGTGTTCATATACTTGTACTATCGAAAAGGCATTCCTTCGGCATATACGTTGGTGTGAATCCGGTGATGTTCAATCGAACACCACCACAACAAATCATCCGTTATCTTGTCCAATTTGTGGTAAAGATCGTAAAAATCAAGAATTATTATCGATACATATGAATAAACACAGACAGGACAAGCATTTCTGTTGTGATATCTGTAAATTCAAAAGTCTACAATTGAAAAAAGTAATTCAAATCTAATTAATGTCAATTAAATATTGTTGAAAAATTAATATTTCCAGCTTATACAACACAGACGTATGCATACTGGTGAAAAGCCACATCTATGCCCATTTTGTAGTTATCGTTCAGCTAGACGAGATAATCTTCGATCTCATGCTAGACGAATGCATAAGAAAAATGACCTACCCTGTGATACATTCATCCCTAGAAGCATGGTGTTATCACCTAGAAAGAAACAATAATCATAAGTAAACCCTAATCTATGGAAATTCATTGTTGTCATTAGGTATTAATAAACGTCTTTTATGTGTTAATCATCAGTATAATCAGCCTAATTTGACCATTTTAACCGGATTTCCGACACTTTGTTTGGGGATATTTCAAAATACGCGCCTTCGTCTAAGCGCATCTATACGCAAGGAGCTACATTTATACGCTTAATAACCTCGATCAAATACACGTTGATTTGGACAAGATTGCCAACCTTGTATTTAATAATTGAAATTATTCCTTAATCATTTCTGTATTATTTAACACAATGCATAAACTCATTAATTAAAAATAGAAAATAGGTTCGAATTAGAATTAGTTTGTGCCTAAATTTCCACAAATAAAGCATATTGATGATATCTCGTGGTATATTTATGTTGGCAAATCTGAAACGGCGGCACTTGTTTACACCTGTCAACTTTAATTGCGCCAAATTTTGTCAAGATTAATTTGTTAGTGTTTTTTTGTGTTTAATTATTGAATTTATGTAAAAATGTCTAATTCACATCAATTAACTGAAGGTGCACTTCAGGTAAATTCATCAATTTGCAATTGCTTATAAGAAATAATCGAATTTTGTTTAATTGTAGACGATAATGCGAGGGGGTGATGTTCCTAACCCTATTATGCAGGTTTTGGGTAGTAAAAAGATTAATTCAGGTAGTGCTGATAAAGAACGTTATCGTATCTTGTTATCTGATGGCCAGAATTCTATATCGTTTGCAATGTTAACAACACAAATCAATGATAAGGTTGGTTCTGGTGGTATTAAAAATAACACAGTCATCAAGTTGAAACGTTATATTACAAGCGTTATTAATAATAACGAGAAAAAAGACACGTAATTCGTATTAGATGCTATCGTTAAGTATATTTTTGAAATTGTTTAATTTTAGGAGGGTCTTATTGATCTTAGATTTAGATATTGTCGCTGATGGTGATGTAGTTGGTAGTGTAATTGGTAAACCAACACAATTACAAACGGATAATTTATCAACAAATACGACACAAACAACAACAACATCAAAATCAACAACAAACGGATCTACAACATTATCATTAACAACAAATCAATCTAGTATGAATCGTTTAAGTACTAGTGGTAGCTTTGAGAATCATGTGATAAGTCCAATTTCAAGTTTAAGTCCATATCATAATAAATGGGTGATTAAAGCTCGTGTTACAAATAAATCGAATATACGTACATGGTCGAATTCGAAAGGTGAAGGTAAATTGTTTAGTATCGATCTGGTTGATGAAAGTGGTGAAATACGTTGTACAGCATTTCGGGATTTAGTCGACAGATACTACGATTTTTTAGAGGTAATTTTCTATTTTTTAGATCTGTGTAATCATAAATTGTAAGGCAAAATGCATTATCAAATAAGTTCTGTTTAGAATTTTCGATAAATACGAGAATTTGGCAAAGTTCAAACGTAAAATCTTCAATATTTCCGTTTATATTTCGAGAAACTGTTCAACATATATGAATAGCACCTTTAATTATCATTTAAACTTGACAAATTTTGAGAGGAAAACGAATACAGGGTGTTTCTTCTTATGAAACTCGTATGGTCGAGTGATTCGAAAAATATTTCAAGGATTTGTAGGGTAGGTAGAACGTCGTAACTCATTTGGAAGTTGGTCGAAAACGCTCGTTTTTAAGAATTTCACGATTTTCAACAACTAGTGAAAGATGTAAAATGACTTAAGAGCGACTCAAGGATCCTTTGAGCATTATTTATTTTTTCGTTTTTCTCCATTTTATTCTGTAACAGGTGGAAATCTTTCGTATTTTTTCTAGAATGCAATAAAGAGCAACAAAAAAAAAACAATGTTGGGAGGGTCACGAGTCACGAGTCACTCATAGTCATTTTTTTTAAATTGCAACATTGTCTAAAACGAGCGTTTTTTGACCAACTTCCAAATGAGCTATTGGATTTTGATTTTGCTAAAATGGTCTCTAGGGATCCTCCTATAAATCGTTGAACTGTTTTTAGAATCACTCGCCAATTAATAGGAGTTTCATAAGAATTGACCACATTTAGAATAATAAACACCCGGTATGTATTGTCATTCATCCTATAATGAGTAATTCAAAAATTAAATATGAAAGTTGTACAATAAGCTCTTTAATTAGCAGGATTTTCTTATTAATTTTGTGTTAATGTTTTCAAAATTCGCATTTAAGAAGTCTCTTAGATAAAATTTTTGTACAAGTTTTTTGTAACGACTAGAAATACAGTGATGAATATCTAAATGTACACGATTCATGATGTGACACTCTTATTAGTTGGCGAGCGATTCGAATAATCTTTCAAGGATTTATAGGAGGGTGTCTAGAGATCATTTCAGCAAAATTAGAGCCTCGTAGCTCATTTGGAAGTTGGACAAGAAATGCTCTTTTTGGATAAGAATGACTCAAAGACACTCCCAACGTTGATTTTTTTCGTCAGTCAATGTTGGAAGGAACCCCCGGTTCATTCTAAGTCGTTTTTGAAAATCGCGACATCGTCAGGAACGAGCAATTTTTGACCAACTTCCAAATGAGTTACGGGGTTCTAATTTTGCTAAAATTAACTCTAGACACCCTTCTAAAAATCTTTGAAATATTTTTCGAATTGCTCGCCAACTAATAGGAGTTCCACACGAATCGTGTACATTTAAATTTTCATCCTTGTATGCACATATTACAAAGCATGACCGCACAAAGTAGCGAAATTTTCCCATCTTTCTGTGTTTGAATAAATAATTTCGTTATATTTAAGGTGGATAAAGTTTATTACATCAGTAAATGCCAATTAAAACCGGCTAATAAACAGTTTAGTAATTTGAAAAACGATTACGAGATGACTATGGTTAATGATACGATTATCGAAGAATGTCCAAATGATGATTCTTTAATTCCACAAACAAAATACGATTTTACATCGATTGATAAGATCGCAACAACAGAAGTGGGAACCATTGTTGGTAAATAATTCTAATATAACTTTTATATTGTTAGGATTGATAAAAAAAAAACAATATCTAGATGTTATTGGTGTTTGTAAATCCATCTCTGATCTACAAACTTTCGTTGCAAGATCCACCGGTCGTGAATTAAAGAAAAAAGAAGTAGTACTGATAGATCAATCAAAATCGGCGGTAATTAAACAATTAAAAAAATTGACTACATTTTAATGAAAAGGTAAAATATTTAGGTATCACTAACTTTATGGGGTACACAAGCTGAAACTTTCGATGGTACAAATAATCCAGTAATTGTTATAAAAGGTGCTAAAGTTGGTGAATTCGGTGGTGGTAAAAATCTAGCAACAGCAATGGGTAGTTTAATCAAAATCAATCCAGATATACCGGAATGTCATCGTTTAAAAGGTTGGTATGATCGTGAAGGTAATTGTGCTGATGTTAGTAATATCAGTGCACGAACTGGTGCTGGTAATTTATCAACACCATGGATGACATTCCAAGAGGTTCAAGATCAAGGTTTAGGCCAATCAGAACGTGGTGATTATTATCAAGTGATGGGAACAATTTTATTAATACGTTCAGAGAATGCTGTTTATAAATCATGTCCACGTGAGGAGTGTAATAAGAAAGTGATTGATTTAGAAAATGATATGTACCGTTGTGAGAAGTGTAATCAAGAGTATCCTAATTTTAAATATCGCCTTCTCGTTAGTGTAAGTTTCTTTTACATATTAAATATCTTCATATAATAAATACAAAACAATGTATTTTTAAAGATGAATGTCGGCGATTGGACCGGTAATCAATGGATGACTTTATTCTCATCAGAAGCTGAGAAAATTTTAGGCAAAACAGCACAAGAAGTTGGTCAAGTTTTGGAGAACGATTCAGAGGCTGCTATTAAAATATTTGAAACGGCCAATTTTAAACAGTTCATATTCAAATGTCGATCCAAAATGGAAACTTACAATGTAAAATCTTATCAAATTCCTTTAATCACAACACCAATTTTTCTTTTACAATTCCAGGATGAAGCACGCTTAAAAACTGTTGCTATTAAAGTAGATCCAGTCAATTATGAAGAATATAATTCTTATTTGTCCGAGAAGATACAACAGTTTATTGCCTAATTTTTCTCTTTATTATTCTTATTTTCTTTAGCGTTAAAAAATCTTTATACACTATTTTTCTTATTGAAATAAAATGTTTTGCATGATTTTCAATGTTTTTTCTTTTTGTGTTTCTTATGACTGTGTTTTTTATGTTTCTTCTTATGACTCTTATCCTTCCGGTCAAGATCATCTTTCTCCACCCATTCATCCTCGTTATCACTACTACTATTACGTTCCAATGGTGCTACAATTTCATTATGATTTTTATGATTCAACAATTTCTTATCTGGCAGTTTAGGTCCATATAAATTCGGATCTAATTCATCTTTTTTACAAATAATTTCTTGTATTTTTCCATCAGTATTTTCAACTAAAGGTTTATTAAGTAATGACAAATCAATTCCTGATAAAATACGATCTTTAATCGGTTTAATTTTTGGTAGAATATCATCTGATAATAAATTCGATTTAATCTCTTCGTGATTATCTTGTGAGACTTTCTCCTGTTCCACAATCTTTTCTTCTGTTTCAGATTCTTCATCACTACTCAAAAATACTGCTTTAAATAGATCCAAATTACGTTCAATATCAATCCTTTCAGTAACATCTTTAGGTGGATTAGCCTCTTTATTTTTATCAGTCTCATCAATATTATCTGATTCTTTATTATTATCAATTGTATTGTGATTATTTTCTGGAACAATTTCAGGTTTCACCTCTAATACGGGAGTTTCTGTCGAAGTATTTTCAGTACTTGAATTATTACTCAATCCAGGTTTCATCACCCAAGGTGCTTTTTCATTCTTTGGTACTTCGAAAATTAGATTCTTCACTTTCTTTCTATTTTTACCGATGCTTATACCTCTGAAATTCAATAATTATGTTTTGTATCATTTACAATTATAGAAGAACTTACTCGCAGTTCGGTTCGGGTACATTAAATCTTCTACATAAAAGACTATGCGGTTTCCAATCGAAAATAATTCGAGTTAATGGGCCGAACATCTTCATTTTAACTGCCGCTCTCATTTCCTCGGTCCCATGAATTGCTTCCATTGGTTCAACAACTTCTAGAATATTTGATGGATCTTCGGGTTGTGATGATGTGACGAACTTATCAAATATCAAATTTTCATGTACTTTGTTAGTGTTATTTGATTGAGAGTCGGGTTGTTCTTGTTCTACAGTGATTGTTTTGGATGATGGTTGATTGTTTTTAATTTCAGGTGTCTGTTCAGGTGCTTTGACAGTATTTGTTTCACTATAAATTTGTTTCCGAATATCAGCATTCATATCTTTACGCTTCGGTAATTCTTCCGATTCATTAGGAAGTGGTTCGAATCGTGATTTTTTTACTTTATGTTTTCCAGTAAAACTTTGTGGAATCGTTGGTGGTGGATAGAATTCTATAAAATTCAAATTATTTTTAGTTATAACGAAATCATCGAACACTAATTGTTCATTTTTATTTGGTAACTTTTTCTTTGTACTCTGTTTCTCTGATGTCAATTCAAAATCATATTTGCTCATGTCGTCTTTAACGTAAATATCCTCATCTTCTTCTTCAAAAGCACCAACACCAAATGCTTGTCCACTAATTGATAATTTCTTTTTATCACGTTCTTTAACTACCAAATTTGATGATTTAAATAGATTTACATGACTTTTATCTAAACCAGTATAACCTAAGCCGAATGTATTTGATTTTGGTTTATCAAAGAATTCTTTATAGATTTCAGGCATTTTATATTGATCTTCATCACTTCGAGAGATTTCAAACATTTTCGGCATTTCACAACCATAAACTTTATTGCCACTTTGTTGTTCTGTTTGTTCTTGTTTTCTAGCTTTGGCACTAATATTTCTCAACAACAGATAACCGATAGTTTCATTTCCACTGGCTAGAATCGAATGAAGAACTGGTTCGCCAGGAATTGGACCATCGGAGAAAATCTACAATAATTCTAATTTAATGTTATTTGACTTAAAAGATCTTCCGATAAATTTACTTGTCGTTTTCGTTTTTTACTTGTTGTAGCATAGTCTTTAGTAGCTTTAACAGTCTGTGGAGCAATTCCAAATTCACCCACATCTTCATCATCCATAAAATCTTCAGGTTTCTGAAGTTTCGCTTCAGCTTTCTCCTGACGTGTACTACGAAAATCACTGGGCGTCCATCCTTCCAACGAGCCGACAGTATTGAAGAAACCAGCCGAGAATCCACCAGTGAAGGCACCGTGAAACCGACGACGACCCTGGGCATCTGTAGCGACCTGTTCCTCCAAGGAAATTGGTCGTTTTTTCGGAAATGAATCTAAAACGTATCAATCTTTAGATTTTATAATTGTATAAGAATTTAACAACAGTTACCTTCATCATACGGCTCTAAAGGCCTGCCAAAGAAACAGTAATTTTCTTCTTCTGAATCTGACATAATGACATTAATTAATCAAACGACTTATTTAATTTTTTTAGGAAAAATAATTCAAGAAATATCATTTACATCTTTTGACAATTGAGGTTATGTAGTTGCTTTTTATTTTGCGCATCGTTTTTCGCATGATGTGCGCATATTTGCTTAAGGTGCCTTCACATTACAGAGACCGATGAGCAACGTTGGGTTCGGCATCGTTCGGGTCGGCTTTTGGTAAGTCGGTGAGGCCTGCCGGCACGTCCACATTAATTCGGCTTTGCAGATCGGCATAATGTGAACGCGCCTTAATCGTAAAAATGTAAATTTGCAATTTGATGGTCCTGTACAGGTAATCGTGTGAAGCAAGCCTTACTAGAATCCTTTTATTTCTCTACTGCAAGTTCTAGTTTTCAACGGTTGAGTTTTTCTTTTGAATTTGTTTATTTTATAATTATTGCAAGTTAATTAAACTTAATTAATAATGTTAATTAATAAAAATACAAGGATCACAGGTGGTATGTGTATATTAGTGCCATACAAAGAAGAACATGTCTTGAAGTGTGTTTAAGTCAACGTTAGTTTATCAATTATAAAGAATTATTGTATTACTGGTTGCAGATACCACGAATGGATGAAATCTGAGGAATTACAAAAATTAACAGCATCCGAACCATTAACATTAAAAGAGGAATATGAAATGCAGAAATCATGGATGATTGATGAGAATAGTAATTATAAAGTGCAAATAAAGAAAAAAATTATTTAACACTAACCTAAATTACTATTTTTTTCTTAGAATGTACATTTATAATTTTGGATAGAGCAAAATTTGAGGAGACACATAATGAAATCGGTGGGATTATTTATTTATAAGAATTACGAAATTTAAGGAAACATTTATTTAAAATCGGATTAAAAATTAAATATTTTTCAGATTCAATGATCGGTGATACGAATCTATTCTTTACGAATCCGGATGATCGATTATGTGCTGAAGCTGAAATTATGATAGCTGAAGAATGGGCAAGAGGACGAAAATGTGGCTCAGAAGCAATGTTGTTAATATTCTATTATGCAATTTCTGTATTATCGGTTAAACAATTTATTGTTAAAATATCAGATGAGAATTTAATCAGTTTAGCAATGTTTAAAAATTTCGGTTTTGTTGAAATTAGCCACAGTGATATATTCAACGAGACAACATTATGTAAAATTGTTGATAGTACATGGTTAGATTGGCTACGTAAAATGTTGGGTAATTTTCAAATAGAAAATTTGACATCTTAACAAAATGTGATTTTAATGTTAATAAACTAGAATAAAGAAAATAATCCTTGACCTTGACTTTATCATTTAGAAAAGTTAGTTAAGTTAACGTTCAAAACTTTCTCAGAACTCCATAGGTACCCTAAGGGTCCCAATAACAATTGAAGAAAGCCAAGAGGGTAGTTCTAAGAAGTTGCGCTATTGTTAGTTCAAGTTTCGACAATAAACGACTTGTTGACTCCATCATTTTCGAAATTTTCAACTGAAAACTTTCTATTGATATGTTTCGAGGAGATATCAACAACGGAAATGAAAATTTCGGGAGAAATTGAAACTGTTTGCAAAACGAGAAATTTTCAATATCGTTAAAAACACAGTTTATATCTATGTATGTGCGTAATTTACGCATTTTCCCGTTTTTTTTAATTCATAAAATATTCAACAGTTGTTTAAATAGCCTTCAAATACAACATTTTTCACAAATGGGGCAAACAATTTCAAGATAAATCGTTGTGACGTTTTCATCAAAGAATTATTGAAACTAAAAACCGGAAATCTATCAAGAAACAAAAAATTAACCTGTTATCTATGATTTTTCCACTTTTTTTCGATCTTTCATCTATAAGTACAATTTTTTCTACATGTAGGTGACAAAAATGACTGACCTTTCATGACATCAATCCAATAATGTTAGATTAGGCTTGATAAGCGTACGATTTTTTGGACGAAAACTGTCTCCTCAAGATATTATAACACTCTTTTTTGCGTAAATTTCGATTAGATCAGGTTAGGGTTTATCAAAATAATGATATCTTTTTTTTTGGAAACTTAATTATTATTATCAAGATTTAGTTTCAGTACACATACGCGTAAAGTATTTGAGTGTCCTATTTACGGCTTGTTTTGCTCAGTTTGTAACACGATAAATCAAAATGGATTATACACCTTTCGTTTAATATTTTTGCAATTAATTTCCCGAACGAAACGTTAGCGACACTAACGATTTAATAGAATTTTTATTGCGATGTAGAAAATTTGGATATTTTTTTGTTATCATCAATTATTAATTAATAAATGTTTTTTTTTTAATAATTTTAATGAATTTCATATCATTAAGGTCCTAAATTATTATTACGAAATCGAGCTTTTGGGTCAAACAAGATAGAAGAACCCTCTCATTATCCGTAAATTACCACAAAACCGGCTTGAATACAATTCTACAATAAAAACAATAATTGTCTAATTGTGGGATATTTCGATTAGTATTTCCTTGGCCAAGTTTTCAATAAAACAAATTTTATTTATAATTTTTTCTTTTTAAAATTGGCGCCATGTCACACGTAGAAAAAGGCGCCAACGCGCCAACAGCTTTGGTCAGCCTTTGTACCGGCTTAATGATTGTTTTGGTTAACCCTGATACGACGCCCATTAAAGTCTACTACGCACTGATAGATAGTTACTGAAGAATTTTCACAAATCTATTGAAAGTACACAACGACACTTTTTCTAATTGATAAATTCGTTTGTTTTATACAAAATTGTATTGTTTGTGTTGTGGATGTTTTTCTCAAATATTTGTTTTCCATTGAATATTTGTAATTGTTGACAGCGGGCGGGTGCGGGGAGGGCAGCTCACCCGCCTAACCTCTCCTATTGGCGGAGCCGGCATTGAGCCGGCATCCGCATCTACAACGTGCGATTCCTCCACACTAAAATGAATATCAGTTACTCTTAGGCCATTGTTGGTGTTAGGCGTGTGAAGAGCGTCTCTTACAAAATAGCAATCAGGAAGAATTTTATTAAAATTTCTGTTTGATATTTAAGCATGTATACAAATTTGGATAAAGAAATTGAATATTGTCGTTTTATTGTTAATAGTAATCAGTACAGCTTGATAATATCTTCATTAATTGCTTTGGTGCCGCATATACCGTGTGTTAGGAAAAAACTATTTTAAAAACGCGTAAGGGAAGCTTTTACCGCTTTTCAAATAACAATTGGAAGGAAATTGGGTGAAGACACGCCGTAATCTTTGAAGAAGTTTATTGGATTTTTCTCGTCTGCCACTATTTTAATTACTGTGCAGTTGATCGTGAAGTGCTTCAACAAGAAAATCAAGCAGAAGAAAAAAAATAGAAACTCAGGTAATTTTTTCTCTTGTAATATTCATGAATGATTGTATTTGAGTGGTAGATATGTTGCGTCTATATGTGGGAATGCCTCCTGGTAAATGTTGTAACTTTCTAAAATTAAAAGACATTGAGACTCTCACACACATACACAGGCATATGTTATAATATGAAATGATTACGGCATGAAATTCATGCCTTCTACTGCCAACCACTACTAGCCGGTTGTCTACATAACAGTCTGTTCCGTCTTAACAAAATAATGAATAAAAAACCGGCTACGTGGCTCGTGACTTCAAATGCCCCAACCAACTTCCAACAAGATACACATAGTTGGAATGCCGATCATAACTGCATTCAACAATTTCAATGACAGCAAAAGATAATCACCTTTTATGTACAAAAATATTATCCAATGTCATTTAGAAATACTACATATAAACGTGAAAGTACAAATACCATAAATTTTAAAATAACTTAATTTTTTCCCAATACCGTACCACCTACCGCTTTGGTAAGAATGATACGGCGAAATAACCACACCAAATATGATTTTTATATATAATTTTAATACACATGCATATATCGTGTAATTATTAACATTTAATAAATATTCAATATTGTGCAATATTACTGTTTGCCGCCAACAGACATTTAAATAACAATAATAACACGCCGATGCACCGCCTTCAATAAAACCAATAAACATCTGGTGCAAGTATTGCGCAAAATTTGTACATTACAAAATTTTCAAAACGATCAAGAAAAATTTACAATAAATCTTAACGCAAATCAAAAGGCGTCTAGAGATTGAAGATTTTCACAGTCTGCTGATTATTCTAACTAAAGGAAATTAAAACATGGTCAATTAATAGCAAGGGTCATTTATTCATTTGAATAATTCAGAACTTTAAAACATAATCTGCATTATACAATGTCTCCAAATCCAATGGAAAAACGTTTTGAAGAATCCGAAAGTGTTAATGTCAATTTTCGATAATAATCAGGCCCGGGGTAGCGGGTTATATCCCCCAGGGCAACCATGTAGGAACTCGCAAGGGCCCAGATATTTTCTTTTAATTTCGTCCAACACATATCTAAGCTGTTTTGTATTTTTCAAAATTTTACGTATACCTAAATATACAGGGTGTCCAGACTAAGACTATACAGTTTAGATGTTTCAATCAAAATAATAGAACGATTCGAGTAAAATTTCAAGAATTTATTGGGTAGTTCTTGGAGAAAAATTTTGCAAAATTAGAACCACGTAGCTCGTTTGGAACTCGGTAAAAAACACTAGTTTCCGATGATGGTGATATATTTACCAATCCGCTACTCAATTAAAATGACTTGGAGTATCCTGTCAACAATGATCTACTCGTTTATTTCCATTTTCTTTTAAAGCAAGAGGCAATCTTTTGCATTTTCTCTAGAATGCTGTGGAGAAAAATTGAAAACATCAATGTTGGGACGGTTTGCGTGTTGTTCGTAGTCATTTTGCGTGTTTATTTGGATTTTGAGAATCCTGACATTGTCCAAAACGAACATTTTATGAGCGACTTTCAAATAAGCTACGAGATTCTAATTTTGCTAAAATATTATTCGATTATCTCTATTGTTTTAGTAGAAACAGGCAAATTGTATACTATCAGGCAGGGCACTATGTATAGGCGTTGAGTGAATAATACCTAGAGAATTCACCTTTATGGGGCATTTGTATTGAAAAAATTGTTCTGCCATCTATTTGTTAAGAGCATAATTCTAACTCCGTTTCTTAAAAAAAATCTGTTTCTGTTTTAGACTTTTGGTATAGTGGCCTCCAAATTGTACTATTTTGTTTTTAGATTTTCTCCAATGTATTTATTAGGCTGTAATATGATAAAATTTGATTTTTTTGAGTGAGAATATATTGCCCTCTCTTATGCAACAGATGTACTTAAAAGATAACTCTTATCTGAAACTGTATTTTACGTAATTCGGTAGTATCGTCATGTGGTGGTTGTAATACTCAAAGCTTTTGGGAGTACTTTCCCATTACACAAAAAAGCATGGGATCGACAAGTCTATGTATTATTCAGTTAATGGTATAGGTATCTTTGTAGTGTTAAGCTTGCCACAGACTATCGTCTTTTTACTTCGCGTCCGTCGCGTTAACTTGTATGGTTTATTCACGATACTATTCGAAAGAAAGAGCGCTCTCTCTTTCTCTTTGTCTCACAAGTTAATATCGACTGTCAAAAACATTACAATAGTATCGTGAGTAAACTAAAAAGGTTCATAGCTTACTTCGTTGCCGTTTGGAAAACGCTGTCCGACGTTAGTCTGGAGCGGGCATTAGGGGGCCCGTAAAGGCGGGCTCTCCCTGGGTCCTCTCGCTGAATGTCTCGCCGGCCCTGATAATAATACGCTATCATCGGTTCACAGCATGTTGTCGCTTTCCCTGTAAAGCGGAAGAAAATAGAGCAAACCCGATTATAAATGTGTTTAGTTTATTCAAGACGCGGATGGGCATAATTTATTCTTTGATCTCACAATATTATCGAAATTAACATCTTAATTTTTTAATTTCCCAACAATCTAGGAAGAGATCTTTTTCGCCCTTAAAATAGTAGAAAAAAGTATACTCTTTACCTAGATTCTTGAATATGTTTTTTCATTTTCTGTATTATAATCGCTGGAAATTGCCAACTTGCGAAACTGATCAACAAAAGGTAGGTTTTTTAAAAAAATGAGAAAGTAGGAAGAAATTACAATTCATGAAGAGGAATTCGAAAGTACACTTCTCCAATTTTCCCGGTGATAATAATTTTTTTACTTATACTCTACAAGATATTCAATTACATTTAAAATTAACCAATGCATTATTGATTAGCAGTTGCACTAATTATCGACTGATTACAAATTAAGAAATTAATTTTCTTATCTTATAATATCCATTAGACTGAAATCATTATTTGTTATGACTTTTGTTTGGGTCAAGATTATAAATATTTTTGAATCGGAATCTCATCATTTCTTACGAAATCCAAATCTTCCGTATTTTATTTTTAATAAAAACCGTAATAACTAAATATTGATTTAACAAAAAAAAATCGATTTCTGTTGCCAAAATTTGCTATATTACACTGTTTAAAATCAGTTTCAAATGGTTACAGATGATAATAAAAAAACATTTAGCACCTGTCAAGAGGAATATTCGAATGACATCAAGTTTTACGATGTTCCTAAAACGATTGAGGGTCATTAAAGGCAGGAATAATTAAAATTTTATAAATTTTTTGGGAAAAGTTTTAACAAGGCCTGCAATCAAAACGATTTTAATCAGGTGTGCAAGAAATATGGGCGGCCAAAATTGGCCATATTTTCTACTATTAAGTCTTATTGGGCTTTTTATTGTTCATAATAATATTATGAAAAAAAATGCCGATTTTTTTTCTGATTGAAAGGGCTACCAAAACGTCTATCTTGCATACGGGCGGCCAAATTTCTAGGTACGGCCCTGATTTTAATCGATGTACAATAATATTTACATACAACTTTCTCCAATTCATTAGAAGATGCCTTGGTCAATCTCTCTGTAATTGTCAAGTCAATTACGGATCACTGTAATTTATTCAACCATGATATCGGTTTATTTACCATAATCATTTTTAATCAATGTTAATGTTATTAAAATAAAATAGAATACTGAGAATTTCACAATTTTCTTTGTATGTACGGATTTTTTTTAAATATTTTTCTTTTGGAAAATCCAAATTGTTATATAACTTGAATTATATACTTATATTGTTTTTATTGAATGATCATTATCTAGTATTTAATAATTGAAAAAAATATGTATTTAAGGAAGGGAAAATTAATTAGCACCTGCTCTATAATTGTCACCCACAGCTATAAATTTTCTATTTTAATGTTTTTTCTTCCGCATGCATCAGTGTATAGTTTTGAAGTGAGACACGAGTCTATTTTCAACGCAACACAATTAGAAAAGCGACGACCCCCTTCCAACAAGAATATAGGAAAAAATGATCTAGAAGGAACTATCTTTTAGGCGCGTGTTCTACTTTAGAAATTATTTTTTTTTAAGAAAGCTAGGTGTACACCCTTAGAAATCTTCCTGATTCCTTTTTTTCGAGTTTGAATGGATTGTATGTATTTGTGTGTGTATGTGTATGTCTTATAATTGAAAAGACAGCTGCATACCATCAGGACGATTGTTAATAATAGTTGTTTCTTTTGCAGCAGCTGTCGTCCTCACGGCGGGAGCCTCCAGTCAGGGCAATTTGTGATATTAGTGATAGTGAACTAGAGTTAATTTTAATTCGATTTTCTCTATTATTTTATTGAATAATAATAATAATAAGCAAAACCAATAACAACAACTGGGACAATTTTTGTACTATATAATTTTTTAAACATTTCTATCTCAAACATAATAAACAAGGAAATAATTGTGAAAATGTTGTCAGAATCCGATTTACCAGCAATTTTAGATACATTTGTCCCAGAAGAAGTATGGGATAAATTTCAATTAGATTTGGATTTAACATCAGCATTTGGTAATATAGAATCATCATTTGATATGTATTATTCAGATTGTCTACTACATCATGATTGTATGTGGACTGGTTTGTGTGATGATAAAGAACATAAATTTGATGAGCCACGATCATGTAATAATAATAATAATCACAATATAGTAGAAGATATAAAACCACCTGTCACTATTACAACAACCAGTAGTAGTACTACTAAACAGCAGGTGTTCCAACCCCAACAAAGCTTATTAAAACCAAGAAGTGTCAATCCAAATACAGTCTTACCGATGAATAAAAATATGACAACAACAGCAACTGGAATAACAACAATGACAACAACAACAACGCGAATCGATGTTAATACATTACAAACACCACCAATGTCCGATGATGATGAAGAAACAAAACCAATAATACCAAAAGTACTAACACATGTCGATGATGCTATATTTGAAAGTATGTTAGATGATGATTTAATGAAATATATAAAAGGTGAAGATGATGTGGAATTTGAGGGTTTATTAAAATCGATTAAAGAAGAAAAACCTGATGTCGAAGATGACTTTGAAGATTTTGATTTTCTTGATGAAGTTGTTGAAGAAAGTGACGATGATGATGATGATGACGATGATTATGAAGAAAACAATCAAAATAATACAAATAATAATGAAGATAATATACAAGATGATCACACAATACAAATGAGGGCGTATAGGGCGGCCGCCAGTGACCACAGTTATCATAAAGGAACTATCAATTTGGGAATTGACACACCTTCAGATTCCGGTAAGTGATTGATTTGATCAATTTTTTAACCAATTTAAAAAATTTGGAATTTTAAAAATGAGACGCCCCCTACTCCTGCATTATTAATATTTTGCTTAATTGATAATATGTTTTAAAAATAAATAGAGAAACAGCCACTAGTTGAATTTGCACTACAGGTGCGCCGCACTGGAAACGATCACCTGTATCCACGATATGAACAAAATAATTAACCACCAAGTATTTAGAATTCAAATAAGCGGTTTATTTCCTATAAAGCCCCCATACACACAACGACAAGTCTGTACAGTTCTTTCTTTTCGATTTTCCGTAATGTGTATAGTTGAAAAGTGCAGTTTTATTATTTGTCAAACCAGACCATTAGATATAAAAAATGATTAGATTTATCTGTATAGTTTGAACTGTGCAGAAAAATCGTAAGTATGACTGAACAACGGGGTGATAAAGACGAGTACTCTAAAATTTAATATAAGCGTGGTGGGGGAAGCAAGTACTCCTTGCCTGCTGAATGGTTTGAATCGATTTCGTTGTGTATGGCGAAGACGCTATTCAGACTGAATCTGAAAAATCTAAAGAAAAGAACTGCACAGATTTATCGTTGCGTCCAAGAGTGGGTTAAGACTGCAAAAGATTACGGATTGTAAATATAGAATAGAACAAAATTTTAGTGGGTCGACTTGTTAAATAGGTCATTTTTGAAGGAAAAAAAGTAGATTTAGAACTTTTTTCACAATTCTTGGATCAATTCCCGTTGAAACAGTCGTCTAAATTCAGATTTCCCCTTGGTTTCTCTCTTTTTTTTTCTAGAAGCAAACAAAGTTCATTCACCACATCCATGGATCATAAACTTATCAAAAGTTAGAATAAAATTTCACAATGTTTGGAAATTTATTTAAATAAAAAATTAATTACGTAGAAAATTATCTAATTTAAAAAAAAATCTGGTCAAATAGTGAATGTGTTATGTAATTGTAGATTTCGATTATTTTTTGTTGTGAATATTGTTAATTTTCCGGAAACTATTCATAATATCGTTGTGAATCATTTTAATATAAGGCTGAGTCAATCTAACATGAAAATTGTTCCAATGTTATTTCCGTAATGTACATACACATACGCTCACATGCACAATCTTGTATTATTTTTAAAACATGTAGAATGTTGGCCTTTGCGCTTTCCATTCGTTAGTTTTTTATTAAATGCATTGTCACATGAAAATTTTCCATGAACGTAAAATTCCAATTAATATTAAAAATATCGACAATTTCCCAAGACATACCATACCAGTAGTCATTCATTCATTCATTTTATATGTTTTGAATATTAAATAACAAATTGAAAAATTCGTAGAATATTGATAATGCGGAATTTTTGTCACATCAGTCATAGTATTATTCTTAGTCAACATTAAATTTGATGCCGGTTCTTATTGTGTTGTGTACCATCTCTAGTCGCCGGTTATTTATTCATCGAATTTATTGTAAATTTAAATTATTTGTGAATGAAATGCAATGGCGGGAGACCGTTAAAGATGATAACAGCACCAGCATCTCCGTTGTCCATTGATCATGCTGATAGGTCGACGCATTTATTGAGTTGATTATACTGCATTCGCGCCAAATGCGCGCGCCTTATGGTTATACACATACACATACACACCATTCGTGCATTATTTTACAATTTCCTGTACTTGCATTGATGCAATTGCAGTGTGTACTACTATACTACGTATTACTATACGTTCTCGTAGTAAACCGCCGTTCTCTCTCTCTCTCTCTCTCTCCTATTCTGTACATGTACGGTTTTCATTTTATTTTATTTCAACGACGTAATCGTCTCTATACATATAGCTTTACGGATCGAATTCCTCTTCCACTACTACTGTACTGGGGACTATTTACGGATAGAGGTTTGAGTATACATATAACGCCAATTCTAAATTAAATAGTACATAATTCCTGGAATTTCGCTCAATTCTTGTATTATCATTATTATTATATAAATATGATATATCTTGAAAAAAAAATCCCTTATCCTTCCTGACGCCTATTTCAAGAGGAAGGTTAAACAGAATTTCGTATATACATAATAGATACGTTATCACTTTTTTTTCGTACATCAATTTTTTCTCTATCTCGATTAAAATATATACAATGTTATAAATTGAAAATTTTTATGAAACACTTTACTAGTAAATACGTATTAGACAAACACGTGCCTGATAAAAATTTGTAAGATTTATTTAAAATATTTGACCCGATATCCGCTTTTTTCCTCCTGGTAAGTAGCTTAAAAGATAATTTTGATAAGAGAAATACTAATATAAAATTGTTATCATTATTATTATTATTATTATTATTATTACTACTACTTTTATTTTGGAGGATTTCTGAAAAATTATCGATTATTTACTTATTGATTTTGAGATTTCTCTATATTATATAACAATATTGTTATAGATAATCATATAGGCGCCTTCTACTATTAAATTAATATCCTTGCATGTTGATTATTACATTTTTTTTGTGTGTATGTTTTAATTGTCTTATCAAGAAATAAGTATATTCATTATGTAATTCAATTAGATTATACGAATATAGGTCATTCACAAAATTAATCTTGTTGCTATACATATTAGATCAATGTAAATACTACAATGAATTTTTTAAATAAAATAGAGACAATTTAAAAACAATTGATTTATAATTTTCGAGGTCGCTCGTTTTTAAAACAATGTATACAATAATAATAATAATAAATAAATTGAATGGAATAGAAGAGACGAAAACTGTGTTGAATATTTGATGATTTCCAACGAAATCGAGGTGTGTAGTAGTTTTTGGCAAATTAAACTTTCTATTCAAAATTATTGATAGTATTGAATGAATTGTTGTCTACGTTATATTTAGCAATATTTATGCGTATCATGCGTAAACAACATAATGACTTTTATATAAAACACGTGTAACATGGTGACCTTAGTTTTAATTGTTAATATATTCTGTCTGACAACTACTAACCACTATCTCCTGATTAACAACTAACTTGTGAATGTTAATAACCTTATTGGTTTTAATTTAACTAAATTCTTCCCTCTCTCCACATATAAATCTTAAAATATTTTTCTAAGTGACTTGTTAATCAAAATTTCAAATAATATAAATAACATAATTTATGTTTAAAAATACAGGCTGTCCGGCCTGGGAGTATACAATTTGGGCGTTTCCACCAAATTGATAATAATTCGAATAATATTTAAAAGATTTATATGACCCCGGAGAGCATTTGAGCAAAATTAGCTCATTTGGAAGTTTTTTAAAAAGCTCGTTTTTGACAAAACAGACTGACTGCGTTGTAGAATAGGTGGATTTAATTCCTAGAATGCAATGGAGTAAAACGAAAAACTATGTAGAATCATTCTGAGTCGTTTTATGTGTTTACTTATCTCGGGGATCCCCCGAAAAATCCTTAAAATAGTTTTCGAATCGTTCGTCAACTAATAAGAGTTTCATATTTAGAATCATTTAAGTTTAAATATACAGCCTAGGAGTATACAATTTGGTCGTTTCCACAAAAATAATAAAGCGATTCGTAAAATATTTTAAGGATTTGTAGAGTGGTCTCTGCTGATCATTTTGCCAAAATAAGCTCGTTTGGAAGTCGTTTCTGACGATGTCTTGATTTTCAAAACTTGCTGTACAGATAGAATGACTCAAGTACCCTTCCAGCGTTTTTTTTTTCGTTTTTTCTCCATTTTATTCTGGAACAGGTGGAAATGTTTCGCAGTTTTTCTATAATGCGGTAGAGAAAAATGAAAAAAATCATTGTTAGGGGGTGTCTTCGACTTATTTATTTCTAGTTCATTGACGTGTACAGTTCGTTTTTGAAAAAAGCGGAGTCCTACTTTTACTAAAGCATTCCCTAGGGACCACTCTACAAATTCTTGAAAAATTATTTGGATCGCTCCATTATTTTGATGGATACGGACAAATTGTACACTTTCAGTCCGGACACTCTGTATAATATAATGGAATGCTTAATCGGTTCATGGAGATAATTAAGTGTCACCCGATACAGTTTTTTTGATTAATTAACCCTATTTTTAAGGTAAAACTGTCATTGATGTTGATATGTTTGTACTGTTATAATTCTACATTGATCTGGTTATCTTGAAACCATTAGAAATCTTTTTAAAAGTTGTATGGTATTTAACCACACCTCTTTATGATTGTAGAAAAAGAATTAACAAAAAATAAAACATATTCTCTTTTACTTTCCATTCAAGAAGGAGTGATTTTCTGTAACATATCACACAGTTGACAAATTTTTTACTTCTTTTAAGATACAAAAAAAAAAGACATTTTGAATCTGAAATAAGGTTAGTTGTTTACGTTCCTATTTCTGTTGTGGAACAGTTTACCGGATGTTCTATTGTATTTTATTGTAAAAAAAACTGTATTCCATAATGTGGTGTTATTATTATTATGTAATTTGTCGGTAGAGTATCATCGAAAAGATGAAATTTTAATGATTATATTGTCATTATGGAGAAAGTATATGTTTCCGGTATTTAGCCCTGAAGGATTCCTAAATGTCAAATGGTATTATGTTAAACACATACACATATACACACATAGGTATATGTATAATAAAGTGAAAGATCAAATCTGGCGATTTATTCTATCCAATTTTTTAAATTAATCAATTTTTTCTATCGCTCAAATTAATCTAATACAATGTTAGGTCAATGGCTGTTGGCTAATTTAAATTTTGAAGGCGCAATGTTTTTTTTTGCAAACTTTTTGACCTGAGAATGAAAGCCAGTCTCAGTCATCATCATCGAGTCGAGGAGTATTATCAGAATGAAAATTTGGCCCGGCCTCTCATTGGGCTTGTGTTTTTTTTCCCCACTTGTATGTCTAACTACGGCATAGTGTTTTTATCGCAGTCCCGCCTCATTCATACGCCGCTAACATTCTTATGATACTATTTTTTTCTTCTTTCTACACTATTGTATTATATTATAATACGTACTCTTTTCAGTCTAGTCTAGATAGAGATAGTTGCGACCTTCAATATTCAAGTTGACTAAGCTTCTTTTTTTTTAAATTCGAGATAGATGATCCATTTGGTCAATGCCCTAATCCTGTTGTTAAAGGACATTTCAAAAATATTTGACAATCAAATGGAAATTTATTTAACCTTGAGGTTAACTAATTTGTATTTTACTATTTTGTTTAATAAATTGATCAACAATTTTAATATTTATTGTTATCAAATCAAAGTGCGCAACCAAAATACGTTTTATCATCCCATATACAAGGTTGAAGATTTTATTTTCACATACAATTGATTTCTCCTCCATTGAAATTACGTAAACTTTGATAAATAAAAAGACATAAATTGTTTTTGATTTATTACAAGTATGTGTGGATGTAATGATGTCTTGGTTGATTAGTAATACGTCGCAAAATTTTGACTGAATTTATTAAAAAAAATTTTTCAAGTAAAATATATAGTTCAAGGTTCATTTCCTATATTTGGATAGGTCAAGGCTATTCATCTCCGTTTTTATTATCATCAACTAAGATGCGAAAGAATACGGATTAATAAGTAGGTTATAAATTTGGTGGAAATCGTCATATTTTTATCGGATAGACCTTCACACCACTATAATCTTAACGAAAATTTGTAAAATTCGTGTTTTATGAATTTTCCAACGATTAGGCGACAATTCTAATTGTCAATATGTTAGAGGAACTCATCCTTATATGTATATGAATGGCATCTTTCAATGATTAGACCATGATCGCGGTTGTTGAACCATTTCAAACAACAGGAGGGAAAAAACCCACCATTACTACCGCTTTTGCTTGCCAAATAAGAAAATCATTATTTATTTTTGTAATGACTTATTTTTTACACCGGCGATAAGTGGAAAAATAATTATTTTCTAGGTTATTAGGTATAAATTTGAAGTAATAATTACGCAAAATATATTAAAACAATCGTGTATGGTGGAAAGGCTGACTTTAATAAATATATGTGGTTATCGATGCTTGACTATTAAAATCTTTTTAATTTTCAAAACAAGTTTATGGTATTGCCCTTAAAGGAAGGAAATAGGAAAAAAAATTACAATAATAATGATAATAAATTATATTTTCATTTGTTGTTTTACCTGTACAGTAGTCTCATATAAGATTATTTTTATTTTCAATTAAAATGTTTCGGTTGCTTGCATTTTTATGATTTATTTAATTATTTATGAATAAAGTCGGTCAAATTTGAACCCTTCCGTGTCGAGACTAATTTCAAATTTATCAACTATAAAAGGGGAAATAAAAATAATTAATTAAATCAATAGTCGTCATCTCTTTACCATTAACAATTTTATATTTGTTATTCTACTTTATCTATGTTTATCTGTTTATACAATATAGAAGAGACGGTTCCTGCTGTTTCTTCTTTCTAATTTTTTCCCTTTTTTTTGGATATCTATTTCCTGATAATATTGCCACAATAACCGCGATAGAATGACAATATTCATTTCTCACGGTTATCTTATCTGTAACGAATCCTCTTTTGGGGTTTAAGAAAGAGGCCAATCTTTACATAATATTATCAGTAACCCCGGGCCTTGTGTTTGATTTATGTCGATAAACGTATTATTTCGAAAGATTTATACAAAAAAAAAGATACTTTGCATTAAATAATAATATTAATTTATTAATATTTACAATTGAAATAGTCGGAAAATGGGAATGTTGAGTTTTTCCTTGCATTGTTTACGCAATCAATAACGGAAATACCTGGGACGTGTTATAAGGACATTTCTTATTGATTATTATAATGGATTTATAATAAATGTAAAAAGGAGTTGATTAACCTTTGGTTAACATTATCGCTATTTTTTTTTTCGTTTTCACCTCTTGCGTCTTAGGATTATTAATTGAGATTAGGTAGGATTTATGACAGTAACAACGAACAAGAGATTTATACAACGTCTAAAACCTGTTGAACTGTTATATCAACGAGAGAAAAAAAACTAGATTAAATTAGATATCTCTTGTCTTGAATGGTCTAAGATGGAAAGAATGTGGTACAGAATTATTGCGGAGGCGGTTAAATTGACATCTGTTTAAGATGAAATGAACGAGGAAAAAAAATGAAAATTGGGACCGTTAACACTTCGACGGGACACTTAATTTCCGTCAATTTACGACGATGACAAAATTAGCAAATGTCTAGGAAAAAAAACATTCACTTAATACTTCAAATATTTGTTGTAGGCAATAAGATATTGTTTAGATTTCTGGATAATTTTAGAATTAGCCAATATCGAAAAGTCTTTGTTTTTGTAATTTTTAACAACGTGTGGAGGTGTGTGCTTGCGTTCAAGGGCTCTTTGTGAACGCGTGTAAAAATTATTATAGTTTTCCACTACTCTACCGAAGAAAGAAATCAACATTGTGTTATCTAACTTGTAAAAGTTTGTGCCAAGTTATTGTTAATTTATTGCAAAATACTAAATAGAGATTATTATATAGTTTTTTTTTTGTCGATACAATCTATTTTGAAAACTTGTCTGCCTAATCGTACGCCGTCAGGCTTGTGATCAACGATGTATTTTGGTCTTTCCTATAAATTGAATTCGCTTATCACAAATCGTCCAGAAAACTCAAATCCCGCGCATTTTATTATGTCAAGGTTACTAGCGTCGGCTTACACGTGTTTCATTTCCGGCGTCCCTCAAATTTTAAGGGACGCACGTGCGTCGTTTTTCGTCTAGCTTGATTCTTTCAGTGTAATATGTTGAATGAAAATTTTTTTCGGTTCTTATGTCTGACAGGAAAGACTTCCTGTCTAAAATTCGTAAAGCTGGTTCTGTTGGTGGGAACCCAAAACAGGATTTCTTCCCCTCGTGTTTTATTTTATTTTATTATCATCTTCGTTTTCTCTATAATTAAGATAGCGGTTTTGGAAATGTCCGGATAGTTCATTGATAAATTTGTGCGTGTGTGGGTGTAAAACAAAAATAAAAAAAATTGATGCATGTTTGATAATAGCGGTTTAGAATACAATTTTTATATAGAGAGGCGTCGGCACGCCCTTTTTGCTGTCGCTATTTCTGCAATATTGGCGCGGCAAATGACCTCGACGCTAACAGCAGCAGTACGACGACATGGAATAGCGGTGGTGGTGGTGGTGGTTGTAGTCGTAATGGCTAGACGGAGGTGGTTTTTAGGGAGATGAGAATGAGCGTCGCGACGTAAGTTCAAATAGATTTGTACGCCGAAATATGGGTGATTGTACGTATGTACAGCTATTTGAATGGGAAAGGTGACTGTAATTTTGAGGCTATGTAAGTCAGGCTAACAAGGGAACTCCTCACTGTCTAGCAGGTTAAATTTGGAAAGGAATAATAGTAGACAGAACTGTTGTCTTGTTTATTTACAGAGCTTTACATGCCCCACCCTCTTTTTTTTCAAGATAGAGAAAGCTTGATTTATACAACTAAAAAACTGGTATTTCTCGCTCAAGAGTCGACACCTTTTCCATGCACATAACTGTACAGGTCTTTATATTGAAAAGCTGCGCAGTAAAGGCACATCTTTCACCTGTTCACTTGGGGTGATTTATAGATTTTTTATACGTCCAACGAATTAGTAAATTTTGGGAATATTTTTATGTTAATTGTGATGAGAAGTAAATGTAGGTCGATTACTATTTTTAAACGGTTAACTACCTACCGTCTTGTCGTCAGTTTACAAAACAATCATAGATAATTAGTTTTGTAACGTTGGAATTAATTGAAGCTCTTTGAATGCGGTGGATTTGTACGATGGTAGAGTTATAACGGGAAGCCGTAATAGTTGTCTGTAATATAAAATGAAGAAACATGTCGGAACTTGTTTAATCAAATCTAAAGACTTGAGAATTTGTATTGTGTTATTTATGTAAGTCTTTAGATACATTTTTACAGTGTTAAAATTGAAAATTTTCCAAACTACCTGCTCTTTGTTTCTTTTCTGGGAACTTGCAACAAATTCAAACACTTCCAAGATGACTTTTTTTTGGTAGTCTATGTAGTATATAAAGCGGCTCCTTTTGAAATTTGTTTGTGTCTATGATGCGACAATTACAACTATGATTTTCTACACTTCTGTAATCAGCTTTTCAATCTAATAAATTATATGAAAATAATATAGCGTGAAGGTTGTCTACAACATAGAATTTTTAACTTCTATAAACTTTAATATAAAGTTTTTATAATAGACTTATGAAAAAAAAGCAACACACGATTACAACACTTTCCGTCTGCAATTGTTGTATTAGAAATAAAGAAAAAAAAGGGACGTGATTCAAATCTGCAAACATTTGAATCTCGTTAAAATTTTCCTAAAATTGCATCCGATAAAAACAAATAGAAATTAATTTATGCATTTATTGGGTCATAATGTCGGCATTTTCTTTGTTTATTCAAACACTGGATCCCTGTCTCTCCTTCTCAATCAGGTATCTCCTCTTAATATAATAGGATGTTTTGGTTTCGTGGAAACTAGTCTAGACCCTAAGGCGAATTACCGGAATTCTTTATTGTAATTTTATTAAAAACAGGTTTAATAATTATTCTTAGATACATTTAAGAACAATATGTTCTGTTTTCCTGTTAAATACACTTACTATGTATCATCATTCTGCTAATTACAAATAAATGAATCAACTGTTTAATATTCATAAATCGCCGTTTATTGTATGTTTATACCGGATTTTATGAATGTGCAACAGGCTTTAATGCTTTCCGCAACCCATAACGTTATGTTCGTTTACTTTCCAATAGATATTTTTAAGGATAAAAAGCCTTTGAACTCGTAGGTGTTTATTGTTGCAGCCGTACACCTTTGGATTCAACGATTGTTTGCGAATTTACCTGCGCCAAAAACATTTTTCTACTTCGTTTCTTAATTGAATACCTGTCCGTAATCAATGTAGGAAATTTCAACCTCGTTTTTTTCTCAAGTTTGTTACATCTGGCTTCTTTAACCAATAGCGTAAGTTAAATAACAGTACAATCAATACGTTTAAATTGGTTTTTCTTGTGCGATTTTAAAAATTATTAATAAGAATGAAAGTACGTCCTTCCTCCCAAATCGGAGAATGTTGTCCGATGTGTAGAAGAAACTGGATCCACCAACTATGTAGACATACAGCATTGCTTACCTTTCACATTCCAAACCGTAACTAACGGATTTTCGGAATGAAATCTCTCTTGTTCACATGCATATAAAAAACAACGTTATAGCCTATAGATATTGTTCTTGGAATTGTGAATTATTAATAGATTAATATTGTTTTTTTTTTCCTTCTATGTTACAGAAGAAGAAATCGATGTAGTTTCAATAAGTAAAAATACTGGCGCATTACCAACAAATCCATCACCGAAAGATCGCCATCATCTACAACGGACGATGCAAAATCGTTTCCCACAAGGCATCAAAACAATTTTACCAACAGCATCAGCATCAATAATAACAAATACAATACCACAAATACGACGAGATATTTCAACAACAATATCATCATCATCATCGACAAAACGAAAAGTCAATGATAATAATAGCAGTAATCATACAACAAATAGAGGTAGGAATTCCAAACAGTACAAGAAATATCACCAAACACACAAGCAATATAGACGGAGACATGGTTATGGACATAGTAGCGATAGTGAACCAGAACCATCAGAGAAGCGTAGTTTACATAATAATATGGAACGTCAACGGCGAATAGATTTGCGTAATTTATTTGAAGATCTGAAAGTTTTAGTACCAGAAGTAAATAAAAAACAACGGGCCGCTAAAGTATTGATATTGCGTGGTGCTGCTGCTTATTGTAGAAATTTAACAAATACATCAGTTGAATTAAAGAAAAAAGCTGATGATTTAAAGAAACGACAGGAGAATCTACGATTGAAAGTATCACTACTTAGGCGGAATTTAGCTGCAAATCGCTAAAAATCCATATACATACAATTTATATAATAAGCTACCCTCTGAATAGTAGTTAGTCATATATTATATACATATACTTTATAATCAGAGGTTCTTTTCAATGCAAAGTTAATATCATAGAGCAAATTGCTAAAATATTAAACTAAATTTGTCTAAATCGAATCATAATGGTTGAAACTGTGATTATTATTATTATTTTTTATTTTATCATATATGGTCGGTTTATATATTAATAATTTTAATTGGTAAACGCTTCTTTTTTCCTTTAATGGACCTAGGACTTTAATTTTGCGACAATGTTGTTCTTTAATTTTTGTGATTAATAATTTCGTGTGATAAAAATTCAATTTTTTTGTGTAGAAATAGTTTTTTGGTTTCACAATTATTGAGTTCTTATTATTAAGTTTGTTTTTTATTGCATTTTTTTTTTAAATATTTGTTTTTAAAATTTTAACAAAAAGTTGCGTGCCACTTCTGTCACCGGATTTTTGTTTTTCTCGTGTTGGATTTTTAATTTTCTGTTTTTTCTTCCCTCCCTTTTTATAACCCTGTGATGAAAGTTGGCAGTTTCTTTTAATCTACAATAACCAACAGAATCTGGAGAAAATATTGTTTATTTTTATCGTAACACGAGATATTTGTTATCATTAATTGATTGCAAATGACGATTTTAGTGCTTAAAACGAGATAAGAATGTTTAATGTAATTTTTAAAATTGAAAATGTCATATGAATGCCGACTTTTTCCTAAAATATAGAGGCCTGAATGTTATTTTTGTTGTTCTTAAGTCGTTTTATGATTTTCATTGAAATTGTTGGTATCGATACGCTAATAATTATTATGTTTAGTAATGTTTAAATATACAAGAAACTTTCTTTACTATTATTATTATAATTATTATTGTTTCTTGTTATGTTGATTATATATTAATTGAAACTAAACTATTTTATACGTTTGTAAATAATCAGTTTTCTTTTTTCGTATAATTTGTGATAATAGAAATTTAAGAGTTTTTTCTTTGTAAAAGTTTCTATTATATAGCTCGATAATCTTTGGATAATCCACATTGCTATTATTATGGTAGTTGTAAAATATTTCTAAAATACATTCACCTCCAAAATTGTTTATTATAGAATTGTTAACGATTTCTGGAGTTGAATATGTGTATGTGGATTCTATCAGGACTCTATTTAATCACTTTGTTAATTTGTTTCTTTTTATTTAAGTAGTTGAATGCACCTATTGTGCTCAAACAGTTTTTCGTCTTCCAATAAGAGTTTAATTAGTCGTAAGATGAAGAGAATTGTTGTGTTTATGATATTTTTCAGTATTTTATACTTTTTATATAACAAAATTAAATTCCAAAAAAAGAGAAAATAATAAAAATCCCAAAAAAATTAATAAATAGAAAAAAAAATACACGGTTCTAAATGGGCCTTAAGGAAACAAATACTGATATTAGAATACATAGCAACACAAATCGGTTAATTAGTTATCTTTATAAAAATATAAAAATGTACCTGTGATGTAAGCCTCGCTGTTGACCAAATATATATTTATAGAAAAATACGTTTTTGAAAAAAATAGTTAAAAAAGGCACATTTTATCCCGTTATTGATGAAATATATAGCAGGGCAATTCTCTGAACTTACCGACCAACAACTAGTGTCTCACATTTTTAGCGACATTAATTTGTAATAATTAAAAATATTTAGAATTTGAGGTGTGTATGCCCCTTTTTTTAACAAATCTTTGTTATTTGTACTTATTTCTTATGTATTTTTTTTTGTTTATTGTAACTTTAGTTCGTTAAAGTTTAGCTTTCTACGTAATTGGTTTTAGTTCCTTATTAAGATTACAAATAAAATTGTTGCTTGAGTAAATTTTGCTTTTTTCTTTAATATTATTATCCTCTTAAATAATTTAAATTATGTAAAAAGAAAATGAAAAATAGTATTACAATCTACTTTCCAGCATCTTCTTTAAGAGTGACAGTTTGATTGAATACCAGCTAAAAATAATTATTTTTTAAAATGCCTCTACTAACACTAATTGCATTAATAATTACCTTAGTTCCGGTTGAGTCAGGATCAACTGAAAAGAAACCTAAGCGTTCAAATTGGAATTTATCGTACGTTTTTAAGCCAGTTAATGATTTATCAGCTAAACTTTTCTGTATTTGTAGTGAATTCTCATTGTAATCACTCAAAAATCCGCCCGGTACTTCATTTGGATCTTCGGGATTTTTATGTTTAAATCTAACAAATTGATATAAATTATTTGATTCATAGAAAATTAAAATAAATTCTTCAACTTACAGCATTGAATATAATCGAACTTCGATTTCTTGTGGTTCACTAACCCAATGAATGAACGCTTTCGGTTTCGTTGAAGCCTTCGTCACTTCCGTACATGTACACACTAATCCGACAACCTCACCTGATGCATTTTTATTAACACTTTTTGTTTCTAAAACGTATCCGGCGTGTCTTAAACCGACAGCTTGATTCTTGGTTAATCGTCGATAACCTTGTCCGCCCTCCTGTTGAAAATAAATTTTAAAAGAAATTTTCACAACTATTAAAAATCAAACAAACCTCCTGGAAATCGGATTTTTCTATGTAGATTACTTTATTAAAAGTAACTGTGTGCGCATCAGAATCTGGACGATTCGGGAAATTCGGCACAGAAACTTGTATTGAATTCTTACTCGGAAAATTCTCTATCACAACTTCCAGAGGTTCCAAAACTACCATTCGTCTAGGTGCTGTATTGTTGAGATAATCACGAACATAGGCTTCCAACATTGACGGATCGACAGTACTTTGGGCGCCAGTTACACCCAATTGAGCACAAAAATTATTTATAGCTTCCGCTGGAAATCCACGACGTCTTAAGGCTGTCAAAGTGAATAATCTTGGATCGTCCCAGTCTAGAATTATTATTATAAAATTAATTTTTAATATTGGAAAATAAGAATCGAGTTAAAAAGAAACCTTGAACGATCCCCTTTTCAATCAGTTTGGCTATTTTTCGTTTGGATATAAGCGTATAATTCATACATAAACGACCGTACTCCCACTGTACAGGACAATAAATATTTAACGCATTACACAGCCAATAATAACTGGATCGTCTCGATTGAAATTCTTTCGTGCATAAAGAGTGTGTAATATTTTCAATACTATCACACAAACAATGAGTGTAGTCGTATGTTGGATAGATACACCACTTATCGCCAGTACTATGATGGGGTGTAAATCTAATACGATAAGCTACCGGATCTAATTTGCCCTCTTCTAAGGTTATCTTCATACGAAGAGTGGCAGCACCCTCATCAATTTTACCATTTTTCATATCCTACAAAAGAACAATGTTTAATTTTAAAATAATGTGTATAAGATACATTAAAATACTTGAAATAGTTGGAGATTTTCAGCGATCGGTCGGTCACGCCAAGGAGACGGTTGTGGGTTGAAACCTTTCATTTCATCAGCTGTTTGATGACAAACATAAGCCAATCCAGCTTTGATTAATTCAATTGCCCATTCGTATAATTGATCGAAATAATCAGATGAATGAGTGATTTTATACGGTTTATAACCCAACCATTCAACCATGTCTCGGATGCCGGTGACGAATTTCTCTTCTTCCTTTTCAGGATTTGTATCGTCATAACGTAGGAAACAGACACCATCATGGGCGGCAGCATAGCCGAAATTAATATTGATAGCTTTAGCATGTCCAATATGGAGAATTCCATTAGGTTCTGGTGGGAATCTAGTACGGACCTATAAATAATCTCCAGTTCTATTTATTATTAACAATTATTTCAAAGTTTTTCACACCTTTCCACCGGTAACTTTCAAGTGTTCTTGTAGTAATCTTTGTGTATGTTCAGTGATTACATAACCGTCAGTTTTATAGTTTTCACCAGGGGCATGGAAATTAACTTTCTTCATAACATCCAAGATAGTAAGGCCACGATCCGGTTCTGGAATTTTACCCACTTGAATGATAAAACTCAGACACAAAACAATGATATAAAAATATTTGTGTAAAGATAAAAAAAAACTGATATCAGTTGCTATAGTTAACAACAGTTATCGCATAATAAATTGACCATGTGAACGTACCATTCGTTACGGTTTTCTCCTCAATTTTTGGTTTATTCTCACTAGATTTCTTCGGTTTTTTATCACTTTTAGGTACTGGCGCTAGATCGGCTTCTGTTTTTGGTCCCAATAAATCTAAAATCTGCCAACAAATAATTTCAAACGTAAAATGATTATTTGACAAGAATTACTTGAACATCAATTTCGTTTTTGATGGCTTTACCATCAGCCCATGGTAACTTGTTTCGGACTTTTTGCATCAAAGGTCCTGCATTGAATCGATACCGTTTTTCCAATAATTCATTTTTGTGTTCTTTAATAAGTTGTTCGACTACCTTTTCGATCTCTTCCGGTGTTACAACAATACCAACACCACAGAATTTCTCAAATTCATCTAAATTCAACTCGGTTATGTGTGTTAAAGCATATTCTATAGCTTTCTCAACACGTACTTGTGTATCCAATTTCTTTGTAACAATATATTTAATTATTGTTGGTAAATGGTGATTGATTTGTGGTTTCGTTTTAGTACCCAGATGGTAGAGTAATGTCCCAATACCTTCACTCAATGAGACTCCACGTACCTTTTTAAAAAATTATTAATTTAAACATGTGATTGGTAAAAAAGAGGTTAGGAACTTACCTCATGAAGAATTGTTAGAAGAGTTTGTGTTAATGCTTGATTTTTGGTTGTTTCTTCAGCTTTTTGACGACTCAAGCCTAAGCTGAGTAGTGCATTTATAGTTTCGTTCGTTTCTTGGACCATTCTTCACAAATAATAAGATGATGCAAAATTAGAAATGAATGTTGAAATTAGACAAAACTAGCTCATCTTGACATTAAACAGCATATAGACAACCAATAATACATCAAATTAACGTATGTCTTCGCGTAACTGTAGTTAGTATACAGTATGCAGACGGTATGGCGCTAAATTTAAAATTTGCTAGATCCACTATAAATATAACCATATTGTGGTATAAATTAAATCTAAATATACATCTATTATCTATGTTTATAAACTTACTGTACAAAACTAGTTATCGTTGAAAAACAAAAATTCTGATATTTAAACTTAATTATTTCGTTAATTATAGGTAAAAGTGAAGAAAAAAAGTAAATTTTTCAAAATTCCCGGTCTTTTAACTGTTGATTTGATGCCACTCGAAATAAGAATAGCTATAGCGCAAGCTATACGATTAGGGTTGCCAACTTTGATTTCGTAAATTTAAGAACAATGATATTCAAAATTCAGGACATTAATAAAACGAGTTGGAAAAGGGGCCGAATCGAAGACGCGGCCTAGCAACTTCCCCGACTGATCAGTCCCAGTAGTTAATCATTAATTAGAAAAAAAATTTTCTACGATCAAGAGAAAATTGTCAAATTTCTGCGAAAAGCACAGTGGTTGCGCTCTCGCCTGACATCTGTTTGCTACAGGGTTCAATTCTCGCCAGAATAACTTTATTTTTTTTCTTTTCAATTATGGAAATAATCATCTTTACTATTTTGTTATTTTATTCTTAACAAATAGAAAACTTTAGTTTACTTACTGCCTCTATGGATAGTAAAAGTATTATTAGATACTCATTATGTTATCCATTACAATAAATTCACAACAAAAGATTAAACAAATATTCCAGTAAAGCTTTTAACAAAACCAAAGATGTCAAAATCAGCACCGAAATTTAAAAAAAAACAACGCAATTATTTACACCTACTCGATCTTTCACGAAACAGTCTTGTTGCTAGACAACGGCCGTAAATCCTGATTTATATTTGATATATTAATGTCTTATTCTTTTGTCTTGCGTACATACTTGATTAGTAAAGAATCACTGTCCATCTAATTAATTTAATCATTATAAGTCGCCAGATTGAAAAATATCGCACATGATGGGTATTATTTCTGACATAAAAGCACATGCCCTTTCGATTGGTGATATCAAATTAATACGTTATCTTACATTTTTTGCAATCAACCCCCTCCCCCGTCCACCCCCGTGGTCCGATTGGCACCAAAAACTAATCAACTCGAAAGTCCACGGAATAGTTGATGCTGGCCAAATTTGAACGCAATCGGTTAAGCCGTTTTTGAGTAATCGTTGGAGAAACGACAGACGCACACACACACACACACACACACACACACACACACACACGGACATCATGCTAAAAACTTCAAAAACGTGTTCAGGGGACCCCAAAACGTAAAGATCTGGTGAAATCTCGAATTCGAAATTTTGGTCCGAAACTAATAACTTCCCTACCCTCTGGTCGGGGAAGTTAAAAATCAGAACTTTTTTTTGCTGATAATTTCACTGTAAAATAAATATACCTCTTTTAAAGAGACATATAATAATATAGTTTTATTTTTTTACTCAAAAAATATATTAAGTTAATATGTAGTATACATATATCGATAGAACTAGAAAACTAAACACAACAAAAACAATATCTATTTTTTAACTTCCCCGACCAGAGGGTAGGGAAGTTATTAGTTTCGGACCAAAATTTCGAATTCGAGATTTCACCAGATCTTTACGTTTTGGGGTCCCTTGAACACGTTTTTGAAGTTTTTAGCATGATGTCCGTGTGTGTGTGTGTGTGTGTGTGTGTGTGTGTGTGTGTGTGTGTGTGTGCGTCTGTCGTTTCTCCAACGATTACTCAAAAACGGCTTAACCGATTGCGTTCAAATTTGGCCAGCATCAACTATTCCGTGGACTTTCGAGTTGATTAGTTTTTGGTGCCAATCGGACCACGGGGGTGGACGGGGGAGGGGGTTGATTGAAAAAAATGTAAAATAACGTATTAATTTGATATCACCAATCGAAAGGGCATGTGCTTTTATGTCAGAAATAATACCCATCATGTGCGATATTTTTCAATCTGGGGACTTATAATGATTAAATTAATTAGATGGACAGTGATTCTTTACTAATCAAGTATGTACGCAAGACAAAAGAATAAGACATTAATATATCAAATATAAATCAGGATTTAGGGCCGTTGTCTAGCAACAAGACTGTTTCGTGAAAGATCGAGTAGGTGTAAATAATTGCGTTGTTTTTTTTTTAAATTTCGGTGCTGATTTTGACATCTTTGGTTTTGTTAAAAGCTTTACTGGAATAATTATTTTATTCTTAAAAATCAAAAATTAATTGTTATTTAATTGAAAAATAATAAATAAAAATGATTATTTCCATAATTGAAAAGAAAAAAAATAAAGTTATTCTGGCGAGAATTGAACCCCGTAGCAAACAGATGTCAGGCGAGAGCGCAACCACTGTGCTTTTCGCAGAAATTTGACAATTTTCTCTTGATCGTAGAAAAATTTTTTTCTAATTAATGATTAACTACTGGGACTGATCAGTCGGGGAAGTTGCTAGGCCGGGTCTTCGATTCGGCTCCTTTTCCAACTCGTTTAATATAAATCTCTAAAGAAAAAGCAACAATACCGCTATAGATATATTTTTGGATAAATAAACTATAATATTCAAACAATAGTTAATTAACAGAAGATATAATCATGGATGGTTGTAAAAACAAAAATTCAAAATGCCATCCTATATTTAATTATTCTTAAAATCGTATTTCTTCTGCGATTTCGCCGCTACCAGTAGCTTTTTATTAGTTTTTACAAAATTGTAAAACTCTTTGCAGCTTTGCTTGAAGTTTACTTTTATCTGAAGTTCCGCCTTGACGTGATCAACAGATAATTTATTCCTTACGTTCGTCCAAGATGCTTCACATAGTGAAAAAACTCTTTCTGCATCCGCATTCGATCCAAAAATTGAAAATATATACTGCATAATCACGACCAAATTACATAGTTCTGTATTAGTCTTAAATATTATGTTCCATTTCTCCAAGGCCGTTTTGTTTGTAGAATGAGCTACTTCTAAGGCTGGTTTTATTTGGCAGAATTCCTCATATAATTGATCCATATTTACTTTATCATTCAAGTTTAATTCAGACACAACTTGACAAATGTCCTTAAAAGATATTGTGGACTTGACTAAGGAAAAAGCCTGGACTTTCAACATATAGTTACTTGAAGAAAAATCAAATTTGGACTCAATGTAATTAAGAGCATTTTTATAAAAATTTATGCACGAAATTTTTATATGTTGTTGAACTGTTACTGGAAGATCTTCAAGTAAATTTGTGCAAGCAAATCCTAAAAATTCGTCTTCAATCCTTTGTAGCAGTTTATTTCGCAACTGTTCTAGAATTTCGTATACTTCAAAGCATAAGAGATTGCTGTCTTCAAGTTGCTGTTCTACTTCATAAAAAACTTTGAGTGCATTGTGAAAAAAAGATAGATTACACTCTGTTATTATATTTTGAAAGTTATTTTCTTCTATGCAAAAAAACCTGCCAATTTTCACAGGACAACCTTCGCCAAGAGACACGAAGTAACTTTTTATTGCTGGAAATACCTTCATCAGTCTTTCTACTGCAGGATACAGAGACAACCATCTAGTTGGTACGTGACGTAAAATAGATTTGTATTCTATGTCAACAAATTCAAAAAAAGTCTTTAGTTCATTAGTGCGTTTCGCTTGTGAGGAAAAATAGCTGTAAATTTTAAGAACAAAATTCTCAACGTCGAAATCACATTTATCTAAAGCATATTTTACGCTGTTGTTTACCATATGTGCGGGACAGCCACTCGGCAATATATTTGGATTTTCTTGGCGTAATAATTGAAAAACAGAGTGGTGACAACCAAAATTTACACTAGCATTGTCTGCAGAGTAGCTAGATATTTGATTTAGATTAAGTCCGAACTGTTCAACTCTATTTTTTAAATTTATAAATATAGCATTTGCTGATTCATTTGAATCCTCGAAAAAGTCTAATAGACATAATTTTATACCTTCTGCAGGAATATAATATCTCAACAGAATTGGAAACGTTTTATGAAAACCATGGTTAGACGCATCGGTTGACAAACCAAAAAAAATTCCTTTCTTAAGATCTCTCATTGGTGCTTCCAAGGATGCTGGCCCTAATACATTGTATGCTATGGCGCTAGATTTTGTTCGCCCCAAATGCATATCTTTAGCGATTTTTGAATCGCTAAAAACAGTAGTTGCAAGACTAGTTGTACAATCTAATGAATTATAAGAATGCGAATGTTTGACTGTGTGAAAAACACTGCAAATCTCAGCGGCAATAACTTGTTCTTGGGCTGAATCAATAACATCAGATTTGACGAATAGTGACATTGTTTGATTTTGTTTTTTCACCAAGATGTTTTTCTTATGTTCTTTTCCCATTGCATGCTTTCCTATATCACCTTTCCCTCCATATGCTACTGAAAAAGATTTACGACATATCTTGCAGAAACCTTTTGATAAACCACATGAGCTTTTTTCTTCAACGAGCCAAGAAAACTCCTGTTCCCATTCTTTTCTATACATACTCATCCGCTTACATTTTTAGGTGGAGTTTCAGGATCTGGGTTGCTTGAAGTTGAAGCAATGTTTTTAAACTAAGTGTATGAAGAAATAGAAATAAAGAATAATAGTATAAGTATAATATTAAATAAATATCTATTGTTTCAAAACCTACCACATATGTATCTTGATCACTATTTACACTATTTAAACTATTTGATAAAAAATATAAATGCTTTTGTTTTTTAATTTTATATATTACATAATATCACAATGAATCGTTCTTCAACTTCTGTACTTTACGCAGGCTAAAGCTTCCTGTCAACACATATACCGCCAATCAGTCTTGCCATTCGATAGTGAGTAGGCCCCTAACAGTGAGAGTTCTGTTGCCAACCCCTGTCGTGTTCACGATTTACAGATTCAGTTCAGAAGTTGCCACGTTTACAAAATCTTATATACGCAAAATGGAAAAAGCGGAATGTTACAAAATTCAGGATATTTGGCGTCCTGAAACAAGTAGTAAAAGGGTGCAGGACAAGTGAGCTTGAATCCAGGATGTCCTGCAATATTCAGGACAGTTGGCAACCCTATATACGATAAAGAAGAGGACACAAGTTTGACTGGATGCCTAACGTCTATGGCGCAACGTTTTGTTTCTCAAGTCTTTTAAAGGAGTTTTTGTCCTGACCAATCACAGAGCATAGAATTTCTATTCGACATATACTTGCCGACGTTGCCGTTTAAGTTTGACATTTTCTGCGCTCGTATGATGATAAGTACAGGCAACCCAACATACACCACACAAAATCGAACTCTCTTTATTTAAATTGATCAATTTTCACTTTATATGAAACTTTAAATATACCTTATGTCGCAGTTCTATAGAAAAACCACTAGTGACTTTTTTTAAAGGATATTAGATAGTAAAAAATACTAAAGTCCGTTTATTAAACCGCGTAATTTGAAAGTAATCAGTGGCGTTCTTTGCCTGCAAGTTTGTTTACTTAGTTTCGAATAGGGATACATTTGAGAAAGCTTTTTACAGATTGTTTCATTTCTATATTTTATTGCTTCAAGAAATCATCAAACAAAGCCGCCATTTCTTGGAAACATTGCTTTATACAGGGCGGTTCACCTCAAACGACAGTTCTTATGGCAACTCCCATTATTTGGCGATCGCTCGAGTGATTTGAAAAATATTTCAAGGATTTGCAGGGGGTCTTTAAAGAAAATTTTAGCGAAATTGGAACCTTGTAGCTCATTTTGAAGTTGTCCAAAAAACGTTCGTTTTGGACAAAGTCGCAATTTTAGAAAACGAGTTAAAACGTAAAACGACTAAGAATGACTCGGAGACCCTTTCAACATTCTCGACTTGTTCTAGAATAAAATTAAGAAAAACGAAAGAAATCATTGTTGAGGGAATCCTCGAGTCATTCTTAGTCGTTTTGCGTGCTTTGCTCGTTTTTGAAAACTGCCACATTGTCAGAAACAATCGTTTTTTATGCAACTTCCAATTGAGCTACAAGGTTCTAATTTTGCTAAAATGTTCCCTGGAGATTCCCTTATAAATCCAAAATTTGCGAGTTGTCATAAGACGTAAATCACCCTGTTTTGTCTTCAGCTAAAAAACAATATTTTTCTCTTCGAAGGGAATTCAATTAAAGTCAGAATTTTAGCTTTCAAGTATTTAAGCTCTACGAAATTATTTTATAACAAGCAGGGTAAACAAAGTTTAAATTTAAAATTTTGTCTCCGGTTGGAATTCGTTATGGGTTGCTATTGTAATAGAACGTTATAATATTGCTTCAATATTAAAACCATTCTGGTCAATTGAAGGTTGAAAGTGAGAGTCAAAGACCAAAGAAAATGTATTATTATTGATATACAAAACGTTCCATCCGGGAAAATATTTTTTTGATAATGTTGGAAAATGAAACAGATCATTTTAACACAACAAGTCTGTATTGCTTGTATTGGTGCTAACGTTTTCCATAAGGTGGACTTCAATTTAAAAAGAAGAAAATCATTCGGTTCGTAAATATTAGACGAAAGTTATCTTTTAATTGAATCTTCATTGCAATCACAATTTGTTGGAAAACTCTGCTCGTTACATTTTCACATTTTTTGTTTAAATCCAAATATCTATCCTAAGCAAGATACCAAACAGTCTAGAGATTTAATTTCAAAATTCCACTTTGAGCTTTTTATCAATCATTTGATGTCGCGCTGATCCAAAAATAGAAACACTAAATCTTTGTTTTAAACATTTTATTATTATTATTTTTGAATGTGTCAAATACAATATGATATATGATTATTAATATCAAGTTCACATCCACATTTATAGTTAAGTAAAAAATACAAAACAATTATTAAAATGAAATTTATCCCGGATAAACGAAAAATAACTAATTGAGTAAAACAATGATTGAATAATTATTTAATTACACACATATTTGTTTGTTTATTTCGATGATGATTATACTATTGTACAACCCTACAACAAACATCTATACATAATTATTATTATTATTATTATTAATATTAATATTATTTTAATAATTATTATTGTTATTTCCCAAGAAAAGAACAAACAGAAAAAGAGACGTAAATTCTACGTGTGTATACTTTTTAAAACTGTTTGTATTTGGGAATATTTGGGATAGAATTTACATTATTTACGTAAATGACAATAACGGTCAGTTTAATATAATAAGCTTTAGAGGTAGGGACCAAACAGATGATTGAAGGATCAGGATCAATTTTATGCGGTTATATTGGCAGTGAGCCGTTCAAATCAGAAAGAACCAACCGTATGGGGATTGGGGGCGATGGTGGTTAAATATTATTGAATTAATGGAAAACCGATTCGATTATAATTCAATTCAATTTTGATATTATTATTATTATTATTATTGTTGATAATAATAGAAACAACCCATTTTAGTTATTATGATAAATAGGAGTAATACAGGGTGAAAATCGGGGTGGAAACACTAGTTTTGAGATTGTTTTCTGTTGTATTTAATGCCAGAGATGGATTAATAATAATAGTAGTAGTAGTAGTAGTAATATTGGAAATGATTTCATCCTAGAAAGTTTTCTTCATTTGTATTCTACTGCCTGTTGCGGCGGGTAGCTGAAAATTTTAAAATAAAAACACACAAAATTATTAATGTCTATTTGCATTCAAGAATTTTACAAAAAGGCTTAATTTCAAGAGGATGAATGAGCTGATCCATCATATTTGTGTGAAATAACACGGAAACTTTATTAATACAGTTTGTTATTGGGAAAAATTATTTCAGCCCCTTGAATTGCTTTGAATTATGTATGAGATGTGTGATGTGATAAAGTATTGTAGAATAAAATTTAAGAAATTATAACAACAAACCAATATTTAGAGTTTCTACATCTCAACAGGGCAATTTTTAAGTTAATGGAAAAATAATAATGGAAAAAAGATCGATACTGTTACCTTTACCTTTCGTTGGTTTGGTGCCTTTTGGTTTGCATTTTTTCGTAATTTGCCTGTTTTGTTCGCAACTAGCATCACTGTTCGGTTTCAATTTGTCGTTTCTCGTCATCAAACTCTGTGCATTACAATCGCCCCAAGTGCCCTTCTCATATCGACAAGCTGCAAGAAAAACAAAATATTGATCCACATAATTTAGAGATTTAGATGGAAATAGAGCCTAATTCTCTATTTATTAAATCGTTGACAGTTTCCGATAGTTCATGAATAGTCAATGTATAATGATTATCAACCTAGTTCATGTATAATGAAATAGATTTTAACACAAACCGTACAATCCACACTGTCTTCTTGATAGTTTTGAATATTCCTGTAATATCACCGACAATATTGGAACAAGTTATGAGAACGTATTGTTTTGATTTCCAATACGGTGGCGAGTTATAAAAGCAAAGTTCTATAGAATAATTCTAAAGAGGTAGGTATATAACTTTCATAGAATATATAGTTAGTTTTAGAATTAGTTTGAATCAAACGATTAGATTGAAAGCAGTTATTTTGAAACGGTAGGGGAAATGGAAATTAATTACTGTCCATCATGCAAAATTTACGTTAACTAATTGTAATTAGTGTCTAGGTAATTACGTGATCAAAATGAGATTTAATTGATATTAAATTCGGTTGGATCTAGAGGTGTGGTTTGTTATTTCCTTTTGAAAATTATTACATTTATCTGGTGCACCTTAATCGTATATAATGAAAAGTAGACATTTATAGTGCAGATCTGTAGGTGGGAATTTACGGTGTGGGTTAGGTTGACAAAAGAGAGATAAATTTGCACTTTAATAAAAATAACGAAAAGACATTAGTTGAAATTCATTAGCAGTAGTAGAACTAGAGCTACAAACTATTATTTTCTTTGTTCCGGTTTTCGTTCCTGCAAGAATAACGTTTTTTTCAGTTTTCAGCCCAGTTCCTAATAATTAATTTACAAATTTTTAAACTTCACCTTCCGAAGTGCAACCCCTTAAAGTTATTTACAGGCTAACTATTTTAAATACAGAAAAACCCTGGAATAGCTATATTTTATTTTTTTTATTTTTTTATTTCCATGGTATGGAAAATCATAAAAAATGGCATCTATAAGTTTATCCCCCAACAAGGGATAAAAACGTAGCTTACACCCTTTTATAGATCTAGCGAATCTATTTTAACTAGTTTTTAAACTACTAAAGAATATTGAGCCTTTGCAGAGATATTTGAAAAAAAAGCACTGTTTTTGTAGGAGTAACTTTAACCCCCTACAACTTAACTTAACTCCCTTAAACTTGAGTATGAAAAAATACGCATGGTTTAGAACCTACCTAAGAAAACGGGGGTCGAATTGAAAGGGACGGGGATGAGGTGAGACATTTTTTCTATTTGCTGTACAGTAGTTCCTCCTCTGTTCATTAGATAAAGTGGTACGTTTATACTAAATTAAGAGACAGTTACTATGCTATGACTCGAATACAGATCCGATTCCAGTAAACATTTCCTAAACTAAATCGCCAATTAACTCTGACCGATTAAACTGCATGGTGCATCTAAAGCAGACTGTAGAAGTGGCCGAATACACCTAAAATGGATAACTATTTGGGAAATGTTGAATGCTACTTTATTTGGTAAAGAACACAAACAAATACGTTGTATTTACTTATGTAAATTTCCAGTATTATTATTGGAATATTTCTTCTGATTATACCAACTGGTATAAATGTATGCATTTCTGCGTTAAATATGCGTATTTATACAGCTCCCCAGGTAAAGATTTTTTCTAAATATTACAAAGTTAATCACGTTAAAACAACATTTGCTACAACAGCCATCGTATTATAAATTAAAACTTGTTTGTGTAAACTGATAATCACAACAGAACAGGATGAGTCTTTGAGATAAAATAAAATATAACGAATTAAAAATATTCTATATTTACGTCTATACAGGGTGTTTGGTCAAAGTATAATGAGGTCTAAGAAAATCCTATTATTCGACGAGCGATTCGAAAAATATTTTGCGGATTTGTAGAAGAATCCCTAGGAAACATTTTAGCAAAATTAGAACCTCGTAGCTCATTTCAAAGTTGGTCAAAAAACGATCGTTTTGGACAATGTCGCAATTTTAAAAACCGAACAAAGCATGCAGAACAACTAAAAATGACTCAGAGACTTTCCCAACATTGATTTTTTTCGTTTTTCTCCATTGTATTCCAGAGAAAATACGAAATATTTCCACCTGTCCCAGAATAAAATGGAGAAAAACGAAAATAATCAATTTTGGGAGGATCCTAAAGTCATTCTAATTGTAAGTCGTTTTGCGTGCTTAGTTAGTTTTTGAAAATCACTACATCGTCAGAAATTAGCGTTTTTGACCAACTTTCAAATGAGCTAAGAAGCTCTAATTTTGCTGACATGTTCTTTAAGGACCCTCCTACAAATCCTTAAAATATTTTTCGAATCGCTCGTTGACTAATAGGAGTTTCTTAAAACTGACCATACTTAGACCATACACCCTGTATGTAGAGACTATTAAAATTTTTAAAAGAGGATAAAATTGCTTGTTATTTTATACAGTAGACATTAGACACAATCAGTATGTTTAATTACTTTTAAAATATCTCCGTTTTTCGTGGAGACTTGATAGTCTTGCACAATTCCATTTTAATGCACTTAACTTCAATTGCGAGTTTCACCATAAGCTTAAATTCTTGTTTTATCCTCAATTACAATAAAAAGAGGCAACACTAAAAGGAATTTAGTAAAGAATTGTAGCTTTTAACGTCTTTTTTTTTCTCTCTATTTGGTATGAATGACCTTTTTAATTTAATCTTTCACTCATCTCACAGCGACAGCAGAGAATAAGACGAATAGAGAGCAGCTGTACGAGATGCATCATTTAATTAATTTTAATGATGCATGGAAGTGAGAGATTTTCGTATTCTTCATCAATTTCGTAGACAACAAAAATAGATTTTTTTAAAATACAATTGTACCAACATACCGTTGTTGTGATATTATTGTGATTCGCCTGTATACGAATTGTCTGGAATTTTGTCGGATTTACTATTAAAGCTGAATTTCATCACATAACACATGAGATAAATCAACAATAAATATCCTGCTGTGGGGGGAAATTCGTTCAAATCCATTATAAATTTAACACTACTTGAGACAGTGACTATAAGTGAGCAAGTAGACTTGAAAAAAACGATCATAAAGTCAAAGTAATTATCGTTTTCTTTCCGACTAGAGTGAATTTTAATAAATGTGAAACTTCCAAGAAACTCGCTTTTATTAACAAGAAGATTTAATAAAGTTTTATTGCCAACTATACACAATGAATTTCTAACAAAATCTTTTCACGTGCCTGTTTTTTTTTCATTTCACTGTAGTTTCCAGTCGGTATATCTATCTATTTGATATTGAAGCACAGTTCCCTTTAAGTATCCACGATATTTAAGACAAAAGTTTTTCTATTAACACACCCAAACAGTTGTAGTCAAGTGGTTGATAATTCTAATCGTGTCTTGGAGTTGGAAGAGTATTTTAAACTGGCTAGATTCTAGAATTGCCATTAATTTTCTTAATTAACTGAGAACTAAGACAGGTACTTGATTAAGTTCAAAAGTTGGTAATGAAATGTAGCAATATCGAGGAGTTTACTAGAAAATTTTCAAATTAATAACTTACCAAAATAAAACAAACCAAACCTTAATTGCTTGTTTAGTTTTTTTAACCTAAGGGATGATTTTTGTTTTGTCTTCTCTAATAAACAAGAGAGAAGTGAATTTTCTGCGATTAAAGAAAACTCGGAAAATAATTAGCTTGATTAATTAGAGCGTTGCTTTTCTCTTTTCCAATCTAGAAACATTAATTAAAATTCTCTAAATCATTTTTAAATGGATTGAGTAGTTGAAAAAATGGTGGAGGCGCTGCCGGTAATTAATCTATTATGACAGGCAGTTTGTATGGGAAATTCTTAAAGTACAATTTGAATTTTAGTACAATTTGAAAGAAATATAGAAGATATATTATCTGTTGGGATTAACACGATAAAATTTGCATCTGTCAAGGGATATACATAGAAACTAATGCATCTAGACAAAGGTAAACTGCTGGCAGGCATTTAGTTTATGAGCTTCCCCTTGTAAATTTCAACGGTAAAACATTCCTTTGTTGGTTTAGTTTTCCTTTGGTGTGTATTGTTATTTGATTAAATTTCGATTTTAAAATTTTTAATTATTCTTGTTGTACTAACAAGGAGAATTACGCTTGCTTTTTATTGTGCTGCACATTCAATTATGAAAATTAATTTGTACAGAGAACAAGCTCTCTAATTAGCGGAAAGTTGATAGTTTCAATTAAGACTGGAGACTTATTTTACAGTATTAAAAAATTGAAGTTTAATAGTGCCAAATATTTATGACGAATCTTTTATTAACTTTAATACCCGAACGTTTCGCCGAATTTGGTGGAAATAAAAGATTCTCTAATGTAAAATTCACGACTACTAATGGGCTTTTAGTCTCAATGCAAGTATTGGCGTTGGAGTAGATTTTGTAGAATTGCCATGTTTTCTTGACGCTTCCCATTCAATTATCGAATTGATGAAAAGTGCAGTAGACGTGTCATTAATATAGAAAAATTCGAAATGCAATTATATTGTAGAAAATTCTACAGATTTCAAGCGAGAAAAAATTCAATCACAATTGATTTTGCGGGGGATGTTTTATCAAAGTAATTCATCTTTGTATTATTGAATTCTGAGTATTATTCGAACATTTATCAAGGAAATTCATTGCCAACAAACTACAGTGTCAGATTCAAGCAAATTTATTGTGATCTGGGGTAAAATTCGGTTCGATCATCCATATATTTACACACATAAATTGATGGAAAGAAAAAAAATATGTTGAGATTATAGATGTTCATTTTAATATAAGAGAAACCACTGATGGAAATTACAAATTAAATAATGTCAGGTGAAATTTATAAAATCTAACCTTATAATATATATATATATATATATATATATATATATATATATATATATATATACAGTGGTTTTAATATAACAGTAAATCCCTACGGGGGATATTGCCTTTATATTAAATAAGGCACGCCAACTGATGCACGATATTATCAAACGGAAAATATTGAGAGAGATTGAATGAAAATTTTTACATCCTCAACATAAATCTATATCTTTTATATATTTGGGTGTAAATTAAGTTTTATTCTCGATTTCAGTATACCTGATGGAATTTTAGATATTATTGAAATCAACGAAAATCAATTAGTGTCAAAATGAATCTAAATGCGAAATTTCGTTAAATATGTTGATTCGGTATATTTTATCCGTTTCGATTAATTTATTTGAGCTTTCAAAAATAATAATTAACGATATCGTTAAAATGAAACGTATCATTTACTATACATGTTTGTGTGTGGATAACAAACCTTTTGTATTTGAATTTTGGAAGAGACATATGTTGATGTTGTTAAAATTGTTCACGGCTGTCAGTCAGAGTTACATTGATATATCTAACATTATTTCGTCTGCATACAAAAATAGACAACATTTTGTTGATGAATAAAAGTTAGAAAACAGTTTCAATTTAATAATTCATCCAGTCCGGCATTTCTTGTTCTCTTTATTATACAAAATAATTGTGTATCTATATATTGTGGTTGTTTTTCATTAACAGAACAGAATACGAATAAACTCTCATTGCTATTACAGAATTTTGTTCATTTATCTCGAGATTTTCCAATTTCCACTCGATTTTGCGTGTTTATTCCGGCTTATGTTGTATTTCATTCAGCCCAATCTACCCCTTGGTCCTTAATTAAGCTTATCGGTTGTTAGAGAACAACAGGTTGAAAGTTAGTTGAAGATGTTTAAAATTGAACATTTCATGAGGAGAACGGATCATGAATTGTGATGCACTGGTGCATGCTTGTGTGTATTCAAATAGGACTATTACTCAGGGGCGGATTAAGATATGCTCTTTATGGGCTACAGCTCAATAAAAGGGTTCCCTTACCACCCAAAAGCATAAAAAAGGCAATTCAAATTAGGAATTCAAGAAAAAATATTAAATAATGTTTAGTACAGTCACAGTATACAGCCGCTGTCTGTGCAACGTAAGGGATAGGGGATGCCTTGTGTTGAATAAAGTACACCTTTTCTTCAATGTTCCAAAAGAAGGTAATTATAACTTACAGTCATCGGCAATACTGAGACCGAGTCTTGAACAAAAATATCACGTTTTTCGTTCGTGTGAATGAGGTTGTCTCTCCAGTCAGGGTAAGAAGGTCGGTTGGTAAGGAGTGTTGGAGCGAGTTTCAGCCATAGCAGATTTGTAGAAAATATTTTTCTATTCAGGTAAATACCCAAAATGGCATCAGTAATCCCACCCCCTTCTTCTGATTCAATATCTTTCTTGTCAAATTCTGACCTGTTAAGATTCTGTTACATTGTGATGACCGCCCTCATAAGCCTGTTTTACACAGCCTCACAAAAGTGGTCTCTTAGTTTTAGCGATGACTGTACGTATTAAGAGTGGTGGAGTAAATCAATGTGAATACAGTGGAATATTGTTCTTTACTTTTTTTTTTTGTTGTCTCTATAGCGGTACTAAGGGTCAGCATTAAATATTTTTTGATTTAATGTTCGAACAATGCCATTATTTAATAATCGATATCTAGCTTGTTTTCTGAGATCCTGAAACGTGTGAACCAGAATTAGAAAGGGCATTTTAGGGTGCATTCAAAAGCATTTTTTTTTTTGGAAAGTTTTGACGAAATTCTGAACTAGAAAAAAAAAATTAGTTGGCGATGAATTCTAGACACAAACGAGTGCGAATTGAAGGGACTCTCCAAATCTTTGATGTATGATTTTTTGAAGAACTTTAAAGATAAAGAACTCTAAGATACCTTGTTTGAAAGCTTATTTATTCATGGGGAAAACTCGAAGACGTGCTTGAAAACTTTTTGGAAAAATCAGGAGAATTCTTCAAAAACTCATGACTTATTTTGATTTATAAAAACTAATTCTTTGTAACAATTTGTAGAGCATTTTATAGACTTTCTAATAGTAACATTGTTGTTGGGATTTTTTTGAAAATTCTTAGAAAATCCGGCCCAGATTCGCCTGAAATCAGACGACTTAAGTTCACAGGGTACTTGACGAGCCTTATTTACTTATTTCATTCCTACAAGAATAACTATTATTTTTGTTTTTATTTTATCTAACCCAAATTTGAGCAAATTGGGTAGGTCCCAAAACAGTGTTAGATCAGGGCTCCCAAAGATTACTGCCCTGCTATTCCTCCTTATCATCAGTGGTCTAGCGTCAACATCTTTGTCATTTCGCTATAAATACAACCATATTTTAGTTTAGAGTGTTAGAACAGCAAAAAAACACATATAGGTCTTTGGCCAGTTTCTATGTTTGAGTAAAACTTGTAACGATTTTAAATTGTGAACTAAAATAAAAATCTTGTACTATTTTAGAAGTGTTGAAATACAAATACAAATAAAAATTTCAGGATGTTAGACACTCTAGTTTTCAATTTTTATCAATAAAAATCCAACTAAAGTTTATTTTCATATCAGTTCTGTTCCCTGTCCTCGTATATTATTATAACTATTTTAATTTTGATCTGTTATACGTTGAAAGAAGAAAGTAGATCACGTTAGAAGGAAGTTGCAATAAACTATGGGGAAATATTAATATAAAGTAAACATTGAATATTTACATTGTTTGAAATGAAGCAATCAACAAATTTTGAATTATTAAATTTTAGATTAAAGATAGTGCGGTCAATCAAGCTAGGTTTATAACAGTTATTACGAGAATTACAGTTAATTTAACAAGGAAATACTTGTTAGAATCGTTGAATTTAGGATCAACTTGCAAGAATGTTTTTTTAAGCAGATTAATAAATGGCATTTAAAATAGATGGATTGTTTCTTATTAAGAAATTATCTTGATAGTTTCGCAGTAGGTACATTAACGAGTTCTATTTGTGATCGTTCTTTTTTGTTCACATTTCTTTCATTCTCCAAACACACAACACGATTCTAAATATAGTATAAATGATTTACGTTACCTTTTTTGCACTTCTTTTGTATGGTTTTGGTGGACTCACAAGTTGTCTGGTTGCCTTTCTTTAATGTCAACGTTCTTGAACGCATATTTGTCTTTGGATCGCATTCCGACCAAGCTCCTTTGCCATATCTGCATTCCTCTGAAACAATCGTTAAAATATCAATAAATTAAAGTATCATTAAAATTAAAAATATCACACATATTAATATATGTAAAAGAACAACAATAACAATATAAATTGATGATTAATTGGTGATCAATTCTTGAATTTTGACTATGATAGATTACTCTCGATGTTATGTCATGTAAAGTGTACACACAGACAATAGTGATTGTACGACAATAATATAGCACTATATCGTATCATTTCCCGTTAAATTTTATCTATTGTATTGATGTTCATTGTAATAAATGTACTGCTTTTACGATTCTTGTATTAATATAATGGATGAGAATATAACTTTCTTTTGATGGTCTAATAATAATAGATGAGAATTGAGCATATATACAGGGTGAGCCAAGAGGATGGCACCCTAAAAGTATAAGGAGTTCTAATAGATGAAATTCTATGAAATTTGGTATGTGGCCGTTATGGCACTTGAACTACCTTTGGAAAATATTCTCGTTGATCTAGCTACCTCCCTTATATAGGGTAGTGCACCCTACTCTCTTATTTTAAATAGAATGGTATATTTTTTATTACATTTTTGAATTCCTTGATGAAATCGAAAGGGACTTTGATAACATGACCCATGGTCTAGCGCTGAAAGTTTTTCAGATATTTCAGCTTTTAGTGCAATTTTAAAATTTGCAGTGTTTGATTGAAAAATTCATATTTTAGAAGATATAACATCTGAAATGTTGAAACTTGGAATTTAAGTAGTACAAGTAGTGTACTTGTTGCCAATTTAAACAGAATTCAATTATCTTTCAGCGTTTAGCTGAAATGAATTTTTCTTTCAGGCAATTTTCAAACTATAATAACTTGCTTATTTTAAATAGAACCCCATATTTCTGTTTATATGGTTGGATAGAGAAAAAAATTCTGCATCGAACTGTATTAACATTCCCTATACCTATCTTTAATAATTTTTCAGTTATTCAAAATTTTCAATTTCGTTCAATCACCTCCCTTGAAGCAAAATATAATACTTCTAGTCGCCTATGCCAAAATAATTCAACTATAATAATATGCATAGAAGGCTTAGCAAAATGACAAAATACCACAAATGACGTTAATAATGAATATTTTACCTGTATTTTTTACAACTTTAGCCCATCCTACATACACAAAAAGCAAATGAAATAAATATTAATTTAATTAATTACTATTTTCTGTTATTTTATTTCATTGAGACAGTCCAAATTTAATTAATTAATTTCATCTTAATTGTGACAATTGAATTGGAGGTTGTTTTGCTAAGCCTTCTATGTTTTACATTTTATTTCAGGAAAGAAAATTAGACGAAATTGAAAATTCTGAATAAATGAAAAATTATCAAAGATAGGTATAGGGAATGTTAATACAGTTCGACGCAGAATTTTTTTCTCTATCCAACCATATAAACAGAAATATGGGGTTCTATTTAAAATAAGCAAGTTATTGTAGCTTGAAAATTGCCTGAAAGAAAAATTCATTTCAGCCGAACGCTGAAAGATAATTGAATGTTCTACAGTTTGATAGAAAGTATACGTTATTTGTACTATAAGATTTCTAAATTTTAACATTTTAACTGCAATAGTTTCTATGCTGTGAATTTTTTATTTAAGCACTGCAAAATTAAAAATTTCATGAAAAGTTAAAATATCTGAAAAACTTTCAGCGCTAGACCATGGGTCATGTTATCAAAGTCCCTTTCGATTTCATCAAGGAATTCAAAAATGTAATAAAAAATATACCATTCTATTTAAAATAAGAGAGTAGGGTGCACTACCCCATATAAGGGGGATAGCTAGAACAACGAAAATATTTTCTAAAGGTAGCTCAGGTGCCAAAACGGCTATATAGCAAATTTCATAAAGTTCCATCAAGTAGAACTTCTTATACTTTTAGGGTTCCATCCTCTTGGCTCATCCTGTATATATTCCTTTTAAGTTCGCATCATAGTATATCAAACGGAAAATGAAGTTGCGATTATTAAGGCGAATTTAAGCATCAGTGAGTATGAGATAAATCGATATGTGAGCGCAAACGTAGATATTTACGTTATCGTTCATCGCATTACGCACAACACAATTTGTTCACGCTTGAATTCACGCTAAATATACGCATTTAAGTATGTACATTAGGTACACATGTATGGATACCTTTAGACTGTTAACAAGTCCAAATAGATCTAAATTGTGTACGCTATAGCATAATGTTTTGTCAGTACCATCTGGCGAATTTGCATTTGATTATAGAATATAGATATAGTAGATAAACAACCGTATTTAGTAAATAAGACCAATAGATTATTTCCACTATTCTATCATTATTACATTATTACACATTGTATACAAACTAAACTATAATAACACAAAATTAAGCTTCAATATTTAGATGATATGATGATTTATTGAACATCTATTTACGAACTGTTTGTGTGATTCGTGAATTATTAGATCGTCGTCAAAATTCGATTTGTCTTTGTTGAAGACGACAGAAGCAGCAGTAGCAGCAAGATGCTGCAAGATGTGTACGAGTCAAAACTTTGTCAGAACGACATGCTCGAGCATAATTTGTAATTGTCAAAGAATCTTTTTCTAATCAAGCTGATATGGATGTTTAATGAAAAGATTCATTTAGTTGCCATCATAATCGATTGACGGAAATTGGAAATGTGCCTACCTATATCCATTCGTAATTTTTCCAAACTAACAAAAAAGAACTGAGTTTCTAAAGAAAAAAGCTTTTACGTGTCTATAATCAACGAAATATGAACTTCCCACCGAACGTGATCTTATAAAATGATCGTGAGATGATGTTATTATGAACTATCACTAAATTAGAAATATTTCGTGAAGCTCATCATTTAATTATAATTTTGTACACAAAAATTACATTCAGTATGCTTCAATAAGACGGAATTTTAGTGGAAATATTTTATTTTACCTCTAATTCAAATTGAGCTCACTATTTAGGAAAAGGTGATTTAGTTCAAACGATAAGCACATTTCGAATATGTCAAGAGTAGATTCAAAATTGAGTTGTATAAATCAAGAGCACTTGGAAAATATACCTTTGAATCGGTTTCACTATGAAATACGGTCATCTGAGAACTGATGAGTTACTCCTCATATAATACATTTGAAATTTTGTTGAAAATCTCAAAAGCCCTATTGAGAGTTAATTAATAAACTTCTAACTTATACTGAAACAAAACCTATACATCATTTAATGAAATACATAAATCAAAAGTTACATTAGATTATGTCTGCGAAGTTATTTATTAACAAATCAGTGCATTAATGTAAACAATTTCAATTCAAAGGATATACATCTTTATTACTGATCTTATCGGTAAAAGCTTCTTGAGAGAGCTTCATTAGTTGTTGCTTGGAGCTACTGTATTCTTTGACCCTGTCTAATTGGTCTCCTAAAATGGAACGTAATGAGTAGAAATGAGAATTTGTTAATGGAGCACGACTGGACTGGTTCACATTTAAAGGATAAACTCGCCTTGTTATACAAATATGAATTTTTCTCCCGTTGATTTTGTAAAGAGAATTAATTAGAAAATTCAAGATAGCAACAGCAATATGAATGTTCATAATTAATTTTCTCTAGTTTTTTTTTCCCATTTTAATCTTTTTTTAGTTCTTATTTATTCTGTAAAAATAATGGACTCTGTTTTTAGTTTCTTTGTCGATGAATCTTCTCCAATTGGGTGATTTCCAGACATAAGGTGAACATTCGGTTAATTATAGTTTTGGAAGCAGTAAAAGACTACGAGAGAAAGGGAAATGTTTTTGAACAACAAAAATATATTTGTATGAGAATCAGCTTTTAGAGTTTAGTAACAACGAAGAAAAAAAAACCGGATATAATGTAGTAAAAGGAAGTAAATTTGCAAAACTTTCCCAAAGTTGTATTACTACACTCTACACCACACTTAATAAGGGTTTTATATTTATCGACAACATCACTTATTGAGAAGAAATTGCCATTTAGCCGAGAAAACTTGTAAATTATTGGTGTGTTTTTTTTTTGGGTTTGAGTTTTTGGAGATTCGTACACAACGTTGGTTGGAAGTAATTTGATCAAAGCCAATCTAATCCGGTTTTTGTTTGAATATAAATGCATATACACGTGCGTTATCACTGCTCGTATTTAGGACAACATTTGAGGATTAATTTTGGACTGTTAACAAGTTTTAATACAGTGTTGTTGTGGTGTATCGATTATGTCCGATTCTGTACAACATTGTATGTTATTATTTGATTCATTGTCCAACTCAATATTTCATTATTCCTACATTGCTATAATTTCACGGTTTTTAAATTCACGACATTAGACATTTTGTTGTATAGTTATGATACTACAATATAGACGATATAAAATGTATACTTAACCATTTACTGAAAAGTATGCAGTAGAGATATCAAAAATAATATAAAACTACCATGACAGACATCGTTAATCTTCCCTTTCTCCAGTTGTCTTCCTAAAAACTACCTATACTTTCAGCATATAGATGTTATTACATACAGACTTATTCGTCACACTAAAGTGATAAAATTCTACGTGAATCCTTTGCATATGTCGGTTTTATTTTTTTAATAATATTGCAGTTGGATTGGAGGTTTTTCTTTCTTTCTCTTCCTCCTTATTTTTAATATTTGTCACCGATTTTATGGTTCTGACATTGCTCTTTCTATCTCTTATAAATTGTGCAACCGAAAACCGAGTTTTATCTAATTCGCCATAATAATGGTACAGTACGTTTTCTTATTGCAAATATTCAACTATAGAATAGTAAAAATCCAATAAAATTCAAACTACAAAATATTGAAAGCTTGCAAGTATTGATCAAAACTTACAACAAAGATTCTGTTGTATAATATTCAACAGTTTTCAAATTTCTACAAGTAAACGTGCAATTTTAAGAAAAGCAAGGATATGAAACCAACGGAGAACGAAATTCCGTGTCAAAATGTGATTTGATCGATAGTTAAAGCGATTTTAAATCAGTTTTATCCGGGCGATATTCTAAAATACTGTGCGGCTTTATCGGAATTTCGCACTTGCCCCTAGTGATTTTTTTCATAAAGTCCTTTAGATGTATAATATGCACGGCTAATGCAATATTATTAAACCAATTCTCCAACATAATATTTATCTCCATAAAACTTTGAAAGTAATTTCGAAACAGAACAATGAGCAATTTATAATTTACCGAGTGACATACTGCTCTCTTGTCCGTCGTTAATGTTGAATATTCTAAAATTAATTTACCAAAAGACCGTAAAATATCACATCGAATACATTAAGATTCTTTTTATTTCGCCCGTTGATGTTTATTGTTACTGTTATAGAATAAATATGATTGATCTATTTTATATGCAGTTATGTTAACCGCACAGACAATAAATTGTGTGACAGTTTTGCAGGAAAAACACCGGTCGAAGTATAGAAAAATGTAACAGGACACGCCCGGCAACAGCCTTTAAATGGATATTAAAAAAATCATTAGTGCTCAGATTCATTAAATTCCACTTTTTCTTCCTGTTTCTTCGTTCGTACATCGCCCCCGGACGCATACCATTATCTCTAAACTCTAAACGAATATGGCAAATTTGAATCCTGCCAACTTACCTTAATTAACAACGATTCTTAAATCGAGTCTTAACTCTAAATGGCAATAATAGAACTGGATTTTTCGTTTTTTCCCTTCTTTTCAATTACTAATTTGTATTGATCTAATTCGAATCAGAAACACAAAATAAACAAACTTAAATTACGAAACAGTACAAAAGTACTTGGACTAAATGTAATTCATTAAATGGAACAAACAAAACGGATATTATTTCACTGGTAATTCAAAAGAGAACACTAGAACTTGTCTCAGTCAACAATTGTTACTATGCAAATTCGTTTTCGGTATATTCGTTGGGATGGGGAGGGTTTATTTTATGTTGCAATTTTGTCGTTGTTCCACCACAGAAAAAAACTGTTCCAGTTCAAATAGCCTACATATACTGGATTGTTTAGAGAATTAAAAAAAAGCTTATTTAAAACAGATGTGGTAATTGTTTAAAAATCCTGTACCTACCACTATACGATAAGTTCAAAATTCGATTTTATTTATAAATTTTGTACATTTACTTCAACTTAAAGCTTGTATTCTTTGTTGGTAAATTCGATTTTCTACACGTCTTGTCATCACTAGTTAAGTGGCAGCTATACAGAAATGGCTTGGAAGATTCTTTGTTTATAAATCTGATTTCAGTCAGTTGTGTTGTGGGTGGGATTTAGGAGATTTTCTTGAAGATTTACGTAAACAATGGCTTTATAAAAGCTATAAAAATTTCTACGAGAATAACAGCCTGTCAGAATCTAAAAAAAAAACTTTAATCACACAACAAAGTGATACCAAAGTTTTTATCCGAATCACTAATTATGAAACAGGTTGAAATAGAGACGAAAGTGACTATTTCAGAAGCAAAAGCGTCGTTTTAGAAGCTCCATTTATGGTAAGAAAAATTTGATAGCAAAAATATCCTTTTTCGTACCGTGATAACGAGAATTTTTTCCCTTCAAGCATGGTTTGATAAACTTGCAAGGTTGAGATGATTCTTGCAATTACAAGTTATCAAAAAGTTAGCTATAATGAGCAACATAATTAATGTTTTGTATTGCGAATTAAAAAACAGAAAAATGATGATAATGCACGTTGAAAGTTCACGTTATATGCAGAATAAATAACAGAATAACTGATGTGGAAAGTTAATTTGTACAGTAATGGCATAGTCGCATTATACAACACTGTTCGAGGTTTTGTGAGAAAATAGTTTCGTTCATCCTACAAATTGTTGTTGTTGCAAAGAATGTCTGCAACAAAGTGTGCAATTTATAATGCCAGTTCAATAGATAATTTAGAGAGTATTGCAAATTAATTCTAAATAATCAAACTAATGTAGAGATTTCAATTGAATTTCAATTCCTCAAAAAAAAAAGAAATTGTATACGTTCGATTCAATTGTAAGAAGTCCTTGTATTTTTAAGAAATAATTTTTCCAAGAACGAAAAACCGGCTTCCTGGTCTTTTTCCAAATACAAAGAGAACATAAAGAACTACTAAAGAAACGTGAAATTATCTTTATATGGAAAGTTCGTTTATGTCTTCTTTGTTTTCGGCTAGAGACACGTCTTGTTTATGTCTGTCGTCGACCTTACGCCAGCACTTTTATGGGCCATTTTTAAGGGATGATCATTGAAAGAGCGATTCGATTAATAAGCTAATGCTATATGAAGTGCAATTATAGCAATTAATGAAGATCAATTGAAGCTACAATTCACTATTTTTAATGATAGAAGATCCAAGCATTTGCCCTACTGGAAGGAGCTTTCTGAAGGACAGTTGTACACGGCGTTCGGTCCTGCTGGAAGGTCATCGATTCAAACGTATGTTGTCCTTCAAGCAGGACATGTTTTCTTCCAGCAACACACATGAATAAACCATAGGTGCACCTATGGTTTATTCATGTAGATAAATAAATCGTCTTTATTAAAAATTAATTGATCCTTCTTGCCCAGCGTGACACTGCAAATAAATAAAAATTTTGCAGTGCCCAAGCAACTATCAAGTTGAAACTTCCACTTCAAATGGGCAATTTCTTGCGTTTTTTCTATTGGCTATAATTTGTTTCAGCTGCAAGAACTGCTTCGTATACAGGGTGTTTGCTCTCAGTATGGAGAGTTCTAAAAAACTCCTATTAGTCGACGAGCGATTCGAAAAATATTTTGAGGATTTGTAGAAGAGTTCCTAGGGAACATTTTAGCAAAAGTAGAACCTGGTAGCTCATTTCAAAGTTGGTCAAAAATTCCTCGTTTCTGACGACTTAGCGATTTTCAAAAACGAACAAAACACGCAGAACGACTAAAAATGACTCAGAGACCTTCCTAACATTGATTTTTTTCGTTTCTTTCCATTTTAATCTGTAACAGGTGTAAATATTTTGTATTTTCTCTGGAATACAATGGAGAAAAACGAAAAAAATCAATGTTGGGAAGGTCTCTGAGTCATTTTTAGTCGTTCTGCGTGTTTTGTTCGTTTTTGAAAATCGCTACACTATCCAAAACGATCGTTTTTTGACCAACTTTGAAATGAGCTACGAGGTTCTAATTTTGCTAAAATATTTCCTAGGGACTCTTCTACAAATCCTCAAAATATTTTTTGAATCGCTCGTCGACTAATAGGAGTTTCTTAGAACTCTCCATACTGAGAGCAAACACCCTGTATATATAAAATCACACTTTTTGTTTCAGGGCCTGCTGGCAGTACAAACTGTCCTGTCAGCAGAGGCCCCTTGATCGTTCTATTATTAAACATTACGGAATAAAATACGGTGCTTTTCAGGCGCCTTAAAAATGGAGGAATTTTAAATAAGTCATTTCATTTTTCAAGTATCCTGTACGTTTATTAAGATGCATGCGACAAGAAAAATTGAATTCCTCCTGTTTAAATTAACAAGAACTTTGAAGAAATGATACAAGAAACAAAAAAAACATCTGAAAAAAGGTAGAAAATTGTCTCTCGAATACTCCCTGAATCGAATTGTTTCCATCATCATGCACAAAGGAATACTAAACTTGCTTTAACTATAGGTTAGAGACTAACAATTCAAGTAATTGTTATTGGGAAAATGACCACGACAACTGGTCATTTCACTATCCGCCTTATTCCACTAAAACTTGTAAGTCCCACAGGTCAGAATCTTCGTTTCTAATTGACCCTTTTGATGATGTCAAAATGTTAATTGAGTACAAGAATCGGTTCAAATCCATTTTGTAGAGAACATCCTTTATAATATCGATAACTCCTTCAATGAAACACGACATGTAGACAAACAAAAAAGAAATGTTTTAAGATTAAAGGTCAGGCTTTTGACAGCGTTAAATAAGTTTTGAGGAATAGATGATAAGCTTTTTTCTTTTATCATATTTTTTTATGCTCTTCACACTTCAGACAGAGCTCTCATCTTTGTAGTGATGGTTATGGCAACCGCCTGAGGACGAACTTTTCGTCTTGTTTACCAATTGTTCTTCTTCTAGTCCAATATTGATCGATTTCTAGTAGCATGCTCTTATGTGTATTTTAATCTGCATATTTTTGATTTATTATAGCAGCTTTTTCGTGTTGTAAACATATGGTAACAAAAAATCTAATGTTGATTTTAATTAATAAAGCTATAATTAGAGTTTATATAACAACAATGTTTATGCAATGTCGAACATTAAACAGGCTAATCTCGTTCATCTAATAACAACATCGAATTCTTCTTCTATGTTTATAGCATTAATTTTTTTAGGCTATACGTTATGAAGCTAGAAGACGGTTTATATGTATTATTTTTCAATTAATGGATCAATACTGTTTGTTTTTCTCATCTTTGAGCTATTAAATTTAAATTAGGCAACATAATGTTGATGTTCTATTTGTAAACAGATTATGGATTTGGATCTCTTTTGCTTGCCTATAAAACAATCTAATAAATTTCGAATAAGTTAAAAGTCAGTTTTGGCTATATTTGCAAATGTCCTAATAAAATCCAGCAATAACAATAAATAAAATTGTTGGACTTTGTTAGACACAATATTGCTTTGTATATAAATCGTTCAGAAACAATAACACACAAATTTTCTATATGCAGAATATGTAAAATGTGGAAAATGTGAGAGTATAAAGTTTGAAATTTAGTTATTTACAAATCTAGAGTCGGTTAACAGAAAAAAACGAACGAGGCGCCAACATCCCCTTAAGGGTAGATATTCGACTCTTAAGGGTGGGGTTATCGTGTGCCTGTGTGTATGTATGTGAAGTCTGTAGAGAACGCTTTCCATACGTTGTGATTATTTGATAAGATCAGTACTCAGTACAACTCCGGTGTTCTACGTAAATTAAATACTAATTTAAATAGCTTGTCAAGAACATAAAAGCAGCGATAATTATGATTGTTATTAATTCGGTCACAGCGAGAAATATTCGATAACTTGTCTTAAAGCTCATTTTGCCTGCAGGTACTGTTTCTAGGGTAAAATAAAGAATTCAATTTATAGCCAGTCTTATTCTGGATTCTACTTCAATTTTTCCCTCGTCGTTTAGAAAGTTTATAGTGAAATACTAATACAGGATCAAATGCCTGACAGGTATTGTGTTATCGAAAATTTGCTGTATAATGTTCTCGTCACCAAAATCATATCTTCACCCCAAAAAATAAAGAAAAGATTAAACTAGCTACAAGCTGAGATTGTTCAAGTTTAAATTGACGTTTGTCAGATAAATTACGTCAACCACGACTGGATCACATTGAATATTTATTAACTTGAGAATCCTAAATGTTTCGTCTACATGGTGTGTAGTTTTCTTCCATTTCAACAATATTATTAAAACGAAACAATACTGAACGAATGTTAATGTTGAAAGTTCAATGATAACAGCGACTGTTTACCATTAATTTTAACAAGTTTTACAGAAGCAATACAGAATCTATCGATTCATATTATGAATAATTTCGAGCCGCTGATGGGTCAGGAGATAGGGCATAGGTATCCCGGTGATTTCTATTGTGCCGTAATGGATATTCAAACTGATAAGAATAATTCGGAATCAATATCGGAGATTTTGAGCAATACAAATCCGTACAATCTCAGACTGGCCCCTTGAGACCTGTTCGTTGAGATGTGTCCCGCGATGTAGTGCTACTCCCTGGGTACTTTCGAACAAAAAAAAGTATTGAAACGAAACAACTACAGATTTTTGTATGATAATAAGACTGAACACAATCTAGGTCAGCTATAATTCTCGACTATCTCACTACTGATTCATTTTTAATATGAAGTTCAAAGGATAAATTGATTGAATCACGCTACAAAAGGTGGTACGTTCGAAGACAATGGAAAATGAGATTCAATAGTGTAATTGTGGATTAATGCAATATTTGAGAGATAAAATCGAATGTCAAATTTAAAACGAATGGCCTAATTCTATAACTGTGTATAAATTCGATTCGATTTAATCCATTGGAATATTGCAATAAAGTCAAGAACAAGATCTATCTTCTACAATTTTCTAACAATCTATCATTAGAACAAATTGATACAATATTTCTGTTTGAATCATATACGTATCTATCATCTTAATCCAATTTATACGGACGATGGACAATGAAATCATCTATCAAATATTGTCACTCACCTAAACGAAAATTTTTATTGGAATTATATAATACAGGGTGTTTGGTCTAAGTAGGGGCAGTTCTAAGAAACTCCTATTAGTCGACGAGAGATTCGAAAAATATTTTAAGGATTTGTAGGAGAGTCCTTAAAGAACATTTCATCAAAATTAGGACCTCGTAACTCATTTGGAAGTTGGTCAATAACCGCTCGTTTCTGACGATGTAGCGATTTTCAAAAACACTCTAAACATGCAAAACGACTTAGAATGACTTTAGGATCCACCCAAAATTGATATTTTCGTTTTTCTCCATTTTATTCTGGGACAGGTGGAAATATTTCGTATTTTCTATGGAATACAATGGGGAAAAACGAAAAAAATCAATGTTGGGAAGGTCCCTGAGTCATTTTTAGTCGTTCTGCGTGTTTTTTAAAATTGTGACATTGTCCAAAACTATCGTTTTTTGACCAACTTTGAAATAAGGTACAAGTTTCTAATTTTGCTAAAATGTTCCCTAGGGACTCTTCTACAAATCCTCAAAATATTTTTCGAATCTAATAGAAGTTTCTTAAAACTCACCATACTTAGACCAAACACCCTGTATATAAATTTTATTAAATTTATATTGATATTGTGTATTGTATCACCGGTTTTTTGTTTTGATTGATCCACGCACAGAATAGAACTGGTGTCGTTTCAAACTATTTATTACAGCTTCTACATGTAAATTGTATTTTTAATTAAATTGATTAATGAGGAATGTAGTGCAGTGTTTTTTTTTTGAATTTTGTGATAAATTTCAGTACATAATTTTGTGTATGTAAATGTTGGTTATTGTTGTCTGTATAGAACAGGCTTTGGTCAAGACAATAGTGCTGCTCTGTTGTTGTTGTTGTTGTTGTTGTTGTCGAAAAATGAAACAAAGAAATCCGTAGAAGGCCGGTTGAGTTGAATTGAATTGAATTGGGAGCGAATAATAGTATTCTTCTTGCTTCAAGCAAGTAAAAAATAATTCGAATTTGATGTAGAAAGCTTACATTGCTCGTTTCAATAGGATGAAAACGAAACAAAAACGAATAAGAATTGATATGCAGTAAATGATTTAATTGTTGTTCCTCATTGAAATTCGCTAGTTGTTCGGTACAAAACCAAGAGCAATTCTAAATTCACCAATATTACTACAAATATTTATTAAAAAAGTGTCAGTAGTTATTTTAAAATACTTTTATAAAATTTATATCAATTCAGCTTTTTGTTATTGTTTCTTTATTTATAAATTCCGGCCGTTGACTGTTGACCCGGCGCATCCACCATTTGTTACCATTCCAAATTTATACGCGTAAAAACCGATTTGTGGATTCGTTTAATAAATTGTTGTTATATTAAATTCGATAGACAGAATCGATGAAAAATTATGAGCAAGAATGTGTAATTTGTTAAAAAAAAAACCTAGGGAAATAATCATTAATTTCAACTTACCTCGATTCTTGGCTCCTCGCTCGCTTCTAATAAGAACCTCATGGTCATCTTCCTCCCATATTTCTCCATCTGCTACGGCTAATGTTATCAACACAATTGCCAATACACACAATGCCAACCACTTCATCTACAACAATTAAATAAGTTTATTCAACAAAATGAAAACAGTAAATCTTTTAGAAATTATCATACAGTTAATTTAACTTTCTTCTAATTTAGATTCTTATTCAAATAACTGCAAAATAATGTCAGTTTTATCGAAATCTCCATAGAGTCGCCCGAAAAATTTAGGTATAAGGTGTAGAAAAAAGTCAATTAAATAATCCTGGTGTGAGTTCAGTCTACAGGGATAGAAAACCTGTTTTATTTATCCTCCGCTATATATATTTTGTTTCTAAAAGGATCTATAATCAAAGGTCAAATAAAAATTGGGCAGATTCTGCGCAAGTTTCAATCACACACCCTGACATCAATACCATTTAAACGATTGGATTCTTTCAATATTGAAAGTGAACAATTCGATTGCCAATCGAAAATGGAGATAAGAATCGAGACTTAAGCGTGCATAGAACAGCATCTAGTTTGGTTAAGAGATTTAAAAAGGAACCGAAATAAATGGAATATAAATTCAATTGGAATGTCAAAATCAATTTATTAACATTGTTTAGAATAATTCAATATGAAAATATGGGATTCTCTAATGAAATTGAATTAATTTCAATTAATTAAATTCGGAGTTTCGAATTTAAACTGCCGCTTATACATTTAACGGCCGATTTCACCAACATGGATCAACGACGTTGAACCGGGTTCAGAGCTGAACTCGGCTCAAATCATTTCACCAACGCGAATCAAGTGAAGGTGACGTCAGTTGAGAACGATTTAAGTTGAACCCGATTCAGCTGAGACGAACGCTACAAAATCACTTGAAATGCATTTCACCAATCAGATTCAAGTCAAAACACCGATTTAAATCCCAACTGAACCAGCTTCAAACTAAACCAGCTACGAGCTGGTTTAAACCTCAGAATACAATATATGAACGTGAATTTCTATAATAATTGTTTGAATGTTATCTTTCCAAAATACATTTTGGTACTGTAATTTCAATTCAAACAATGTTTACATTTGTTTTTCAACTTTTTATGCAATTTTATTTAATTTGACTGATTCATTATTAATAATTAATCAAATTACTCTAGTCATATAATTAATAAGACATATAATATTGAATACCAGATACCATTAACCTTGTAGCAGGTTATTATTTTTTTTTTTGAAAAATTACTGAAATGTTAGCATTGATGATCATATACATAAGTAATGTAACAGCGTTATTCTTGTTTTTATTATTACCAACAGCAATTCATTTGAGCCATATAAACATTTTTCAAATACACTCCCTTCTTCCTCGAATTTTAGTTATTTTCATAATAAAAAATGATATCCAGTATCCAGTACGATAAATATTATTGGTATATAAGTACATCATTTCATTATAGCAAGTAGCCCCTAAAATATCGCTGATTTTTTACCTTAATTGTTTTCTACAAGCTATATAAAACTTGTATATAAATTAATTAATTAAAAGACAGATTTTTTTGAGCTGGACATCTTTTGACGCGAATTTCGATATTTTTATACATATAAATATTTGTCAATATAATTTTTTTAGTTAATAAATATACCTTCGCTACATTGTAGGTACATATGTAAGAAAGAGACTCTTTGTATAAATTAGAAGAAAGAGTAGGGTAGAAATGTACATATGTATGGAGGGTGGAGGGTGTCTTGAAGACTTTAATTTCATAAGATATTGTAATTATGTGGAAAGTTATTTCTACCATAGAAAAGTTGTTGTTTTTATGATTTCATTTTTATTTTCAAAATTTTTGGCAAATCTTTAATTTATACGCAAAATAAACTAAAGAAATTTTTCAACAAACTTCGATTTTTGACAGCCTTCAAAAATTATTACCAAATTACCGGCTCAAATCGGGATCACTTGATCCTGGTTCACATGCATTTAAATCGGTTTGATGAAACGGGATCAAAAATGAACTGGTTTAAAATTTGAACCTGGTTCAGTTGATCGGGGATTTGATCCGTGTTGGTGAAATCGGCTGTTAATCTTTCTTCTTTTGTCAATATAATCATCCTAAACATTAGTTTAAATTTGATCAATTCAGTTTCGTTATTTTAACAAATATTGTGTCCCCATCGTACAGGAACTCGAAACGTAATTAATTAACAATTTAATAACCGGTTTAATTAAATATTTTGCTTTTGATTTTATATAAAACCGACCATATTTCGATTGAGATTTCGTTGTAAAATATTTAAATTTGAATTTATATTAGCTAAACATTTTGATATTTACTCATAACTGCCATTCCAATGTAAATTAATTTAATGGTTAACAGATTATTTATTTAGCGGTATACGTTTTGTAAGATTCCACTTAAGGGTACCTACATCATTTTTTATCTACTACAATACATTGTAGATTATTTCTTTGTATTTTGAGCTTTCTATAGGTGTTCAGTTCTTACAATAATCAAACAATGGTCTGAAAGAGCTAGAAAAATAACAACAAAATCTGTTAGTATTTATAAATAAAAATCCAAGTTTGAGTAGAAAACATTGTAAACGTTAAACGATCTCTACAAAGAAAAAATTGTTGTGGATTTGTGTTGCTTTTAAAAGTTTCTTTGTTTGATACTTTTACGTGCACGTACACTAATCGTTCGGATTTCCCTCGAATATAATTTCCTTTTAAACAGTACATGTTGGTATGAACGACAAAACTATACTGTCTTTCAACAGTTTAAATCAAATTTGCCGATATACTATCGATCGTCTTCTAGGGGAGGACATGATATGTGTGTACGAAACGAGTAGAGACGTTCAACGGGCAAGATTTGAATTTTGCACCCCCTAAAACTTATTTTGTAGAAAGAGAAACAATGCAATAACTTTAAAGTGCAATTTAAGCTATACATTTAAGAATTAGATATAAAGGCGGCACCCCCTTAAGGTTTGCACTCCTGGCGGCCAGCCCCTAGGTACGACGCTGGAGAAGTTGCATTCGTTTGAATTTAAAATACTTTATAACAACAATACAATGAATACGATTTATCGACATTTTCTACATAAACAACCGATATAGAGCACCATTATTGAATTATTCAAAGCTTTCTGTATTCATGCAAGCTGCACTCTGTCTATCAGTACCGTAACATGGCAAGTTTGCACCCGGGGAAAATATGAAAGTCGCGCCCTTAATTTTGGATAAAAAAAACTAAATAACGATAATTCAGCTTGAAAATCAACTAAATTGTTCAAATATCCTTCCTTTCATTATTTTTAACAAAATTTGCTAAAAAGTAATGGTCTAAGAAGAAAACAACTAAAATTTTGATTCAAAGTCAAGAATTTAGCTTCAAAATCCATTAAAAGCATTAAAATTTGTTATCTTTTCACAATTAAATAGTAAATTTGGTAAAACAATCACTGATTTAGGACACATACCTTTCTTAAACTTATACTAGAATTCAATTATTTAGCTTAAAAATTGACTAAAAATTTCTGAATCGTTTAATTGTCACAACTATGAAACATTTATTAAAAGCTGATAATTTAAGACAAATTTAAAAAATGAAGAATTGGCTCCGAAATGACCACTTAGGAGCACAAACTTTTCAAAACTGTGGTTAAAAGTGAAGAATACAGCTTGAAGTTCGATCAAAAATGACTCAATAGTCGCCTTTCAGTTAGCAAAAATTGCAAAAAAAATGATGATTTGAGGCAATAAGATGTAGTCTCAAATTCAAAAGTATTCCTAAAATAAGTGGCCAAGTATTTGCGTCTCAAAATTTAATGGAAATTGGTAATTACCAAAAACCTTGTCTGTAAATCAAGTCTTTGAAATTCACTAATAGTATCTCCATTTCTTGATATTTTATAATTCAGTAGCAAAATTTACTAGAAGAAAGATAATTTAGAACGAAAATTTGGGCATAAATTATAAAATTCTTCTCAACCAATGAAAAAGACAGGGTCCCACGTTGAATCGTGCCCCTCGGACTCAAGCCCTTGGAACATCGTTTGCCACCCCTTGTCACGTTTCTGGATATGTTCATCCGTTTAATTAATCACTTTTCATATTTATCAAAATATAAATTGATATTTTTCATTGTACTTTTATTTTCTTTAAAAGCCATCAGATGATCGTTAGATTATTATGCTGGCGAAAATTTGAAGATTGTGCGCCCTTGTTTTTTTTGCGCCTAGGGCAAATGCCTCGCTCGCCTCACCCTAGTTATGGCGTTGCTGCCTTTACATTTACAATGGAACTTGTACTTTTTTTACCCTTAAAAACCTGTTGTTTTATTATTTATGAAAATTTTTAAAAATTCAACTTATAAATACAAATTATCCGCTCTATAGGACAGTAATATTATAGAAGCGTCAGCGTAAAGTGGAATAAAAACGTATATTTATTATCGTACATGCTCAGATACCCTGCAAAGTTCTTGCTCTCTATCCCAGTTTTTCTCCTTTTCTTATCCTTGGGAAATATAGCATGTACGTAATCTACAAGTGAACTGTTTTACATGCATTTCTGAACGTGTTCTACCTACTCGAATAAATTAAACAGGTCATAGATATGGACTTAATTGGTATGGCAGTAGAATTATAGATGAATTTTGAATTCTACAACCGTTTCGAACAAAATTGTAAGCGATAATTTTATAATCAATTCGATAAGAAAAATATTCATTACAATCACAAGTCAATACATAAGTCTCGATAATTAATAATTACCCAATACTTTTACGTAAATTCTACTAATTACTAATATTTATATAAACATGTTATTAATTAATTTGCTTATCTGCATCAAAATTAAAGATTTTATGGAATCAAAACGAGAAGGGAGTTAAATTTAATCTACTGGAACGTTGTGTTTTCAAACTGGAAACTGTACTGTGCCATAACCCTCGCTCACTGGAAAAATGAGAAGGAAGAATTGATAAATCGACTGTGGACGTACAATTTTCTATAAAGAATCAATTTTCATAGTGGTCCGAACTAGATGGACATGTTTACATTAGAATATCTGATACGAAAGAAAGCAAGACTGAAAAATGTCTATCAGCATTGTATATTTCACTATATGAGTAAAATTTCAACTTTTACCGATTACTAGTTATCAGTTAAGCTCTGTAAACGATTTATTTGCCATTACCGGGAGCCAGTGATGGATTTGCTCGGTTGTAAGCTATCACCTCGATTATCCCTAACACTATTTATTGCACAACTTGAGGGCAATTCCGGTGCAGCTCGTGTGAAATTACCTAATTAATAATTGATGTTATTGGATACGCACCCGATGCTTTACAACATTATCATAAAGTGCGCCGAATTAATGACTAAACTTAGCAGTGTATGTACATATAATCGATGATGTAAATTATATAAATTCAAGTTAACAACTACAAGAATGTAGGAAAATATGAACCCTAAAAAAACAATGCTGACAATTGTCAGGAAAATCTTCAACCGACTGGACAAACATCGATTCAATCCGTTTAGATTAAAGATAGGTTGTGAACAAACTTGGAATGTTTGTTGAGAAAACATGAGAAAGACATGATGAGGATGAAGGGAAATATGGAGAAAAAGATGGATATGGTGTCAACGAGAATTGTGAAAAATTGTTGACTGTTTTTCCCCTCTTTGAGAACGTGTTCAAAAGCATGACCGAGCCTTCATATGAATCTTTCTAATTAAAATAGTGACACAAGACTTGAGGTATACCCAATAGATAATATATATGGGGTAGATTCAAATTTACTGATGTGTAAACAGAAATCTTTCAAGTAGAAGGAAAAATAATTAACGACACTAAAGTGAACCTTAATGTTGATGATTATTCGTGAGATAAATAACTGGTTTAGATGAGATGATAATCGACAAATTCAACCCTTAACATTAGTAAAACGCTAATCTAAGGGATGAAAGTGTAACCATAACAGTGTTGTCTACTTTGTACCATAAATTAACTCTAGCTGTTTCTATTTCTCTTAACTGTTTTCAATCGAATACAGTTTAATGTTATTAACAAACTTCAATCGAAACCACCATCATTATCCTATGGCGGTTGCTTTTGTGTTTGTTTGATTAGAACAAATTAGAATAGAAATCGATCTGCATATAACAAGCAATGTCATATACATATACATACATGTAGAGCTCATCATACCGACAATATCTCTGCGGAACAGAAGCAGAAATTCAATGCATATAGACGCGCTTATTCAACTGTAATAACTGCGAGAGGCAGAATATGTCGTGCGATGAAATTAACAGCGATCAAGTAAATTCTGTATAGATTGATTGTGGTTCGAAATGTAGGTATATATATATATCTAGAAATGGTAGCTTGTAACAATTTACTTGATCTGGTTGAAGACGTCTTTTTTCTTTTTCTTCTTCTTCTTCAACGATAATATTTTCAACAAACTTGTTCAACGTATTCACAACATTATAGATGTTGATGTTAGATGATTGCCAATTATAGCAACAAGAGTTACGACCCTTCAAAACCCGGAGAATTTATCAGATCAACAACAAATTTATAGCTGTATCTAGTAATGCCATTTATTATAACGTAGAAGTTGGACGGGTGTATGCCTTTTTTCAGGTCTGGTCTGGACAACTCTTTACATTTCAAATCTGTTTTAATCATTATTTTTTTTTCTACGGATGTTCAAAAAGGGAATAGAGGAGCGTACCTTTCGTCTTGTTTCAGACAACATTTACCAATCTCTTCTCCCCTTACCCCCGTCCTTTTCTATATAGTATATATCCTGAATAACACCAGCAGCAAATCCATTTCCATTTTAAATTAAGGTCGTGTCATAATTTCTCATTAGGAAGTAAAATTTCATTAGGCACTGCTGTTAATATACGTGTACAAGCCAAATGGGAAATAGACTGTATTGTATAGGTACACAAACGTGTGTATTTACAATGGCCAAACAACAGTAAATTACCTCATCTTCCATCGAAAACCGAGCATTTCTAATCGCCGCTGTCAAGCGGAATTACCGGAAACTCTAAAAGATTGCTATAGATGGATCAACTTAAGTTTGCCCAAGTTGGCACACCAAAACAAGGCTTTCGAAGTAGCTCACTTAACCAAATAGAGTAAGAAATAAAGAATTCACTCGAATGCACTTGCACTGTTGGCAAGATCTACTGCGCATCCATGATATTGGGCAAACTTACTTTGATCCATCTATATAAACGCATTTGTGTCAAAATTAGTGATGTAACTAGAGTCCCTATAATAAGAGTCTGGCCAATGTAGTGTCAAGTTTTCATTGGTGCGGCCATTTTCGTGCACAATTTGACATGTGACAGCGAGAAATAAAAGATTTTGTGTATTTTAAAGTTATTTGCGGTTAGAAATACAAATATTTAACTGTTCTCTGGAATAAACTAAGTTAATATATCGTTTAAAAGTTCGCGAAGTGGTAAGTAACGGTAATTACATGATAGTTGATGCTCATCATATTTTGAACTGTCATAATTTAAAAACTGAAATAATTACTAGATTTAGTACTTTTACATTAAAAATTGCTTGTAAAAGTAAGACAAAAGTCCGAAATTGTAAGGATAGTAAAAGCATGGCCATGCATAGTGTTTTGAAATAATAAAACATAGTTAATTTTTGATTTTTTAGTTTTATTCCTCAATAACACATTTTACTGATAAGTTACTACTGCGTATTTTTCTCATTGTTCATGCTCTAGGATCCTACGTGCAAACTATTTCTGACATTTTCAAATTTCGCGCCACGCGTTGTGACACAAAATGGCTGCTTTGGCCAGACTCTTATTATAGGGACTCTAGATGTAACGGAAGTGCAGCGCAGCGATGCAACTAGGGAGGAAGCTACAGGACTGCAGCCCTCCTAAGACTCTAGCAACATCATTTATTTTGCTACTTTATTTAATATTTGGACAGATTTTCACTATAGAAGTTTCGTTAAATGAAGCTTGTTGTTAGAATGCCTCGACATACATAACCCTAGTAAAACACCGCGTATGTATAGGTGTGACTAGCTCCTCCAAGAAATATTTTTGGTTGCGCCACTGCGGAAGCGTCATACCGGAAATGGATCTAAAAAAGTATAATTTGACGAAAGCGGAACAAAAACGAAAGCGAGATGGGCATCACTACACTTAATCTATGTATAATCTAAAATATTCGTTTTACATCCGTTAAAAGATGCGGAACCAAAATGAAAACAGAACTCCAAAATGTTGCGAAACTTCAGCAGTTGCGGAACTGGGAGCGGAGGTCCGTTATATCACTAACAATAAGTCAAAATCGAAAATCAAATTATCGCTTTTCAACTACACTGCTGTCAATTAGCTCAAAGTTACAGTGATAGAGATATAAATTTCTTATGAATACCTACTGAACAATTGAGAATCCTGTATTTTGTGTGAAACATCCCACATTATACAGAAATCCATCACTTAAAAACACAAATTTAACAATTTTGCCAATAACTTTGCTCCTTTCAACAAACTTCCAAAGAATATCTCTTGATATTTGAATTTGCGGTTGAAAGTTTCTTTACATATAAAACAAACAGTAATACAGGTAGCAGGGTAGTAAGATCGATAAAGCTTAGGATAAAATCAAATTAATTTCTACAGAGACTAATGAGGAACGTTATTGAAAACCATTACAAGTTAACGTAGAGTGATTTTTATCGTGTTAAATATGGTCGTTTAAATTAGTTGGAATTTTTTATAATTCTGTTCCGATACATTGAAGAAAAGCCATTCGATAATTTCTAATATCGTCCATTTGATTCGATAATTCTGAAATCGACATAATTAAATCACAATGATGTTAGAAAAATGTATTTCACCACTAGCAATCTAATTTAAAAACCAATCTACTTTAATGGACGGATGGGTAGAAGTGTCGTGGTGGATTTTTCGATAGCAAAAAAAAAATTAAATTGGTTTCTTATTCTTTTTTTCTATTCGTTCGCCCTGAAATCGAACTTGAAAGGGCCCAATTGATTTTTCTCCTCTTATTATTATCATTATTAAAGGATCAAATTCATTAATTTCCATTTAGTGTGTACGGTAAAAGATGCCGTTTGTGGTGTCTATATAATGAAAATCTCTGGTAGAAGGACAAGAAAATTAAATTTAACCCTATCTACAGCTTATTACGAAATAAATATTGTAATTGAGGGTGTTTTCTTTTTGAACGAAAATCTAATAGGTGCGCACTGCGGCCATTTCGAATCTTTAACCATCACCGATACTGCCGAATTGTATCATGTTTTTAAATTGTGAACATGAAGTTTTCAGTTGAGTTACTGACTTAATTTTAAGATAAAACCTATAAAATATGTCTACGTTATAGTGAAAATGTCTGCTTACATTTGATAAACGACTTAATCAATGCGAGCGTGTTGCATTTATAAAATGCAATCTTGAAAATGCAGTCGTGTATATTTTATAGTAAAAACCACCATAGTGTAGTTTAATCTATTTTTAACTTGACATTTTAATAAAGGCAAATATGACACGAGACAAACAACTGTATTCAATGATAATAATAGGAAATGGCGTATTTGTGAAAATGTTATCGTAAGATAATACTGTTTTGGGTCCATGCAATTGATAAAATTTAATAACCAGCGTAAAATGACTATTTTTGGAATAATAATGCAATGAAATAAATTCATTTAAACAAAAATTTACGCAAATTCTTTTGATGGCAGTATAATATAAGACGTTGCACTTTTAATAGGTTTTCTTTAAGCATCAAGTTAATCAAAACTTTAGATTTTTTATTGAGAAACTGTGTGTGACAAGCGTAATAAAGCCAGTATTGGTTCAGTTGGAAAATGTGATGTTTTGAACAGAATATAGAAATTTCTTAAGAAAAGGGTTGGATGGAATTCTCAATGAGATACTGATATGGTACGGAACAACTTTCCCAAATGGCTTTTGTTGGTTATAAGGATATTAAATTGAGCAAAGATAATTGGTATAAACAGACGAGAAAAAAGATATATACGTGAAATAACTTTTCTCATCATTCCAAGGAGCAGGACAAAAAACAACCAACAACTTGTTTTGACTTTAAAATTCTAATTATAAGGCTCGAGACATTTTTCAATTAATTAATGAATTTAACGAATTTCAAAATTGACTGCCAGTAACAGTGCTTACAAATAAGATTTTATTAACACACCAATAACCACCATTCTCAATCAACACAAAGCTGATTTTTGAATAGGGTCGTAGTGGTTAACCAACAATAATACTTGAATTTGAACCGTTTTTCAACCAAATAGCATTGCCGATATGCTAATATGGACGATCGAAATTATCAGAATTGAATTATACAAAAAAAAAATAGAGACAAATAGTAAAAAGCAGTCCAGCCCTCTGACTTCCAATTCGCTTGATACTCGAGCAGTTTTCGTAATTTGTGTGGCAGCATTTCCGTAGATCAGGATAATGGACTAAAAGCATCTCTCGAGTAAGCACTCTGTATATATCAACGTTAGTTGAAGGCTTCGAGATTTGTTTCGTTTAAGGGCGCTCGCTGCCTACTCCTCATCAGCACTGATGTTTTGTTTTAGATTTTAAATCATTTTCTAAAGATATTACTACATGATAAATATGGGAGGATGAGGTGATAGTTTGAATATTTCGAAATAAATTTTAATTAAAATTCGTTTCATATCATAACCCTGTTCAAGACTCTTTGTTATAAAATTAATAAAAGACCATTTAATTTTAATTATCACTGTTTCCTACTAGGCCATTTTCTATGACCCTTGGTTTAGATAATCTAAATAGAAAATAATAAATACGTTTCTAGATAAAATGCATATGATGTATCAGTGTCAATGCAGTCACCTTATTTATTTATTATGTCAGTGTTTATAGATGAGAAATTGATTGTAATGATTGTAACGACGGATATCAACTCAAATTTTCGTTTTATTAGATTTGAGCTTTCGACATTTTAAAGTAATGCGTTTTAAATCGTATTTTTCTCAATAAAATAAAAATTATTGATATTCAATCAAAATATTGTGTTTATTCGAATGATTTATGTAAGAATGATGAATTGATAAAGTGACCCGAGATTTTAATTAACTCATCATAAAATATTGACGATATTAATTTAATTTTAATTTTTATTAATGTGAGCATTCATAAAAATATAATTTTATCTAATTAAGTGTTCTTTAACAAAATACAAATTTAACAAGACGTTTTTATAATAGGGACAGACAGAAAATATGGAGCCATTTATATTTTGTCAGGAATGTAAAAGCATAAGTCAAAATATACAAGCAGGAAACGGCTAAGCGGCTCATTTACAATGATGGAAACCTATGGCTTTCCTGGAGGAAATTCTAGTAAGCCACCCTTGGAGAATTCGAGATAAAAACTGCGGGAATATGTTGAAATATTTTTTCGTGAAAAGTATCAATTTTTTACCAAACTTTCTTTTTAAAATTAAACAAAATTGAACTTACCTTTTATTAATATTTTGGCCCTTTTGGAAGACTTCTACAATTAATTTATGCAATGCTTTCAACACTGATGTCTATATGGATCGTCGACAAAACACTAGGATAATGATGATGTTATTGTCGTCGTAGTGGTTGGAGATGATGTTGTTGATGATGGTGGTGGTGATGATGGTGTTGCGTCTCTATTGAATGAGAGAACTGTTCCCCACGACTGGAGCGAGAACAGCAAAACACAGAAGAGACGTCTATTGATCACTGGATAGGCGAGAACAGCGGGCGGGGATCCAGGATGTGCTACTGCCGCCGTTGCCGCCCGTCCCTCGATGCGCGACAGCCATCCAGGAGTGACTGGAAACGGCACCACCGTAGGGCTTTTCGGTAGGTACTCAGGGTACAAAATAAAATACGAACCCGCTGTTGAAAAGAAAAAAAACAGAGGAAAATTCTCGTATTTTTTGGCATAATAAAACAATAACGCAGATGTATAAATGTTCATTTTTCTACCTTCAAGTGATATTCGTGGAAATTTCACGTTTGACATCTGAATTGGATAATTTCCACTACACGAAATTTTATATTTCTCTCAACACTAGACTGATATGTTGTCACTTTGTATTCTACGTTTTCCACATCGATGAATTTCAACAATGAAAAACCAAACAGATATGCTCAAGATTAGATGTAAGCTAGGTGTATTCCTCGTAAATAGAGGAACACTATAAAAAATTGAGCGACAGTTTTTCAAAACTATAAAACACCAAGAGAAGGGAGAAAGAAAAGTGTTTTGTTTCCCTAAACTCGATACAATTTATATCCATAAACATATTCTTGGACTTTTATAAATTGTAACAAAATATTGCGGCGAAATTGCGATTTTTAACACACTCGACTATTTGGTTATTCAATAATCCTACAAGACAAAATTGTAGAAAATCGTCCGTCGTTAAAGTTCCTTAAACGATGTCTTTGCTTTACAGAAAGGTGTCAATTATTAATTTTCACACCTGCTTCTAGCGTGACTGTCACGATACGTTTTCCAATTGATAATATCAAATTCGAATCAATTTAATAAATGAGTCAATTAACTTTAATAGACATCGACAATTGTCCATAATATATTTAAGGGTTGGTTAATACACAAGGGGCGCATTTATTTGAACAACGTCAAATATAAATACATACAGAAATAGATTTTGATTTATAATTGAAAATAGAATACGAAAGTACTTTGATTATTTAAACTTTCTTGGTATTTCCATAAAATAACCATCAGGTATGTTGTACAAACAAACAATTTCATTAAAATCTCAGTTATATCAAACGTATTTCTATATAGCAAATGGTAAATTTACTAGAAATATTACCAAATAATTGCCGGTAATTGACAGTAATAGACTGTTTCCAACTGTTGTTTAGTTCGATGGCATCTAAACCAAACAAAACACAAAAAGACTTGAATAGTTTTACAAAAGAGACAAAAAGATTGAGAGGAGAGACAATCAGGACCAGACACATGTGTTCTCTACATTTGCAGATGTTTATTTTACTGTAGCTCGTCCATATGGTGGTGAACATAGGAGGGTTAAAATACATAACAACAACAACACAACATCCACCCCTTCGATGACAAGTGGGTGAATGGAGAGTGTATTGTTAAAGAAATTCGATCTCTTCTCCTATTATACAACCAATTGTAAAATGATATAATTAGTAGGTAGAGCGATTTCCTTACGTTATTAATAATACACATTCACAAGCTTTGGGTCTTGTAAAGGAATGGCAACTGTTTGAAAGAGCAAATTGGTTGGCCGTTTTCAACTGACCCGGCAAAGGAGCTTACAACCGTATAAAATATAAGCTCCTCCTGTCAACATAACTTTAACAAACCGAAACAATATTGATGATGGTTTTATTACACAACTTTGTTCATTAAAATTAAACAAGGGTAGTGATATTGTTTAATCGTATTGTTAGCATCTCACTTTGATTATGTTGGTGATGATGATGATGATGATCATCATCATCATGATGCAGTAGTGATATTGCATATTTAACACAGATGTTTGGGCATAGAGTTTAATCATAGTATATACAAGGCGTATTATAGTAGTAGGTCTTTGAAGTTTGACAAACTAGTTAATAATTGCATTAGAACAGAGATATATTCAGATAATATACATACATACACGTATGCAGATAATGAGCGAAATTGTTGCAATATTCGAAATTCTGCGTGTTGCTAATTATCGTTAAGTACGTAGATAATTATAACAGTAGACGTTACATTTCGTTAATCTAAATGAAATTGGCACCTGTTCTAAACAATAGACCACAAACCGGTATTAGAGCACTGATATTACAACAAAATGAGATCTGTTCTAATTATATAATTACTAAACAAATGAATTTTATTAATTTCCTCGTTTATGTTGATGTTTATTTACAGAGAGAAAATTGTATTAACTGATAATATAGCAGAGAAAAAAACGAAAACATAAACTGAACACAACTTTATGTCTCGAAAGTAATAGGTGCTATTTAATAATAAACGACCATACTACGTTTAGTTGACGTTATTAAAGTTCATCACCGTTATAATTTCATTTAATTACTTAATAATCGAAAATTCTCACCCCCATCTGTTGAAGATTTAAATTCATCAACTTGGCGAACTTCGCCAAGATTTTCTGTAATTAAAATTAAAGACCAATTAATGGTAATGGTGACGACGGTGATGATGGGTGATGAATTCGTTCATATAAAGTCTGTCGTCGGATTGTCTCCAAGGAGTTATTTCAAGAGATCTCCACTATAGAAAAAACTTTTACTAATATTAGAAAGACTGGAGAGGAGATGAAGAAGAAACGGAAAGACTGAACGAAATTTAGCATATTTAGATTTTAATTTGTTTTTTAATTTTACAACCATAAATTTAGCAATCTTTTTTTGTTGTTGTAATAGAATAACTTGTGCAATTTCGGTTGTGTGAAGTTTTCAAAAGTTTAAACTTTAATAAAATAATGATCTTTCATCCCCTATTGTCACTTTATTAATTAAGCAAGCCTCTTGTGGTTAGTGAAAACCAGAAAAAGCTATATATATACAATTCTGCTCTGTATAGTCCTTTATGTATAAAATTGCAAAAGTTTCAGCCGGCAACTACCTGTTTCAGCGTTAATGTTATTTACAATGGGTTCGTATTTTCTGAAAAAGGACAATAAAAGGCTTGATTTATATTCGCAATGGCAACATTTTATTTAGGAATGGTCATATAACGTAAAATAATTTTGCATAAAATCGACTTTAAATTGCATTTCTATATGGCTGCAACATTTTGATATTCACTAAAGTTTCTATACAGAAATGTAATTAAATAGTTAATGGACATTTTATTAGTTTTGTATCAAAAACATTTTAGCTACACTGTTTCCTTCCGTTGAAAATATTGACGATAAATTAAACTTTGTTAACAGCCTCTTTATGCATAATTTCGTCCAAACATTACTTTTTTAACAAAACAACTTTTTCACGGAAACATATTTTTATTTGTGAAGGAAGAATAAAGTGGATACGTATCGAAAAAAATATGTTGGTATTAAAATATTTGCTTTGCAACAGTTGATCGAGCTTTCTTCGTTATAAGAAACTTTTATTAGTTTTATTTCATTTGACAACTGAAACAAATCTGAAAACTTGAACATTTCACAAAGATAACTTCTAACTGTTGATGTCTCGATTTTGAGGAAATTGTTGCCAAATCACGGTGGCGTAACAATTGTAAAACAACAACAACAACAACAAAAACAACGTCCAAAGAAGAAAGAAACGCAAACAACTTTGCAAACTCCGGTAAAGTTGATTTTATTTTTCACAACTATATAGATGTGATGTTCGTTCCTTATATTATAAATCAATAAAACAGTTCTCAACAGTTGTGCAGCATTATTTTAAGTATAGTTCACATCAATTAAAAAAAAGATAGGATCGAAGATACGGGGGAGCCAGATGGGGCACAATTCCTTGCCCATCACCCCTGTCATAAGAACTTTTTCCTTCAAATCATTGATACTCTAAAAGTTGCCTGACTTTTCAAAAAAACACTCACCTAGAATAGTTTTCTGGCTACGGTCCTGAGTACTTACTTGATAATAAAGTTCAGAACCAGCAATGAATAAAACTTTGACATAAATACTTTGTATGTAACACAAGAACTTTGTGTTTCTTGTGAAGCATAGAGATTAATAGCGACCATGCAATTTATCTCTGAATAAACCTTAAATTTAAGCTGTATAAGAGTGCAGTAGAACACTTTTAACATATTCTTATCAATTCATGACTTAACTATGAGCTAGTTCTTCCGGTTTCTACATCATGATTTACTGTTGAAAACTCTACTACATGACTGTTTTTCAAGAAATTCACTACTAAACTGTAGATTACAAGCGATTTACTGATAAACTTCCTGCATTGACAAAATCTGGTGGTTGTATTAGTTCCAATGTAAGAGGATTTTTTCCATTTTTGTGGCGATTTAAGTATCGATATTGTGATTTAACAAAACATCTAATGAGAATCTCTTTAAATTGCCAATAGTTCTGTGTATATGCAATATTGCAAGTAGTTTCGAGATTTCACCAACTTTAAGCTAGTTTAAAAGTTTCTTGATACACAACTTGTGAATTTAACAGGCTTATTTCGACGTCAAAGTCTTGAGAAGTGAATCAATAAGTAATAAAAAACCTACCAATCACTCTTTTTTTGGTAAACACTCAATTATATAGTATTTTAAAAGTTGTTAATCTCGTCCAAAGTTTAGATTTATACCTTGCAAGATGCAGATTTGCTTTAACAAAGTTTGATTTTCAATTATAGCAATAGTAAATCATTCTTTTTTGCCCCAAGAGTTGAGATTTATACAACGAGATATTTCCCATGGAGGAACCACCTGTTTTTAATTGTTCTACAGACAGATTGTTGGAATAATCAGTTAAACTACTAGTGTTATCTATCAAAATAATTATCTTCCTTAATGTTTTATCTCTATTTGACTAGTAGATTTCAAATAATGTCAAAAGTGGACGTATTTGTTCTATTATTGGTCTGTATTGTACATTATTGTAAACAAATATTATGTTGCAATGAAGCAATTTGTAGTAGTATCGTCAGTAAATGTTTACTTTTAAGATCATGTATGTGTATATCCGATGACCTCAAATGTCATAAAGATTGTTTTGATTGTTTGGGACCATTATCCACAGAATGCTGTATTTGTTTAGGTAAACTTCTTGTCATATATAATATTCGAATGAAAATGAAATAAACTATTTGATATTTAGGAATTTGTCCAGAATTAGAGAATGAACAAGACGACATGTTAAACAAGCAATCATTGGTTGAAGATTTCAGTGAAACAATCCCCGGATTATTCCGGGCTTTGACTGAATATCCTGACGAACAAAAACGATGGACAGTTGTGACGTACAACCAACAACAGGATAAGGTCCGTATATTTTTCGTTATATGGGTTACAAGAAGGGTGTGTGTGTGAGGGAAGTCAATTAAGGATTTAATTTAATACAGGAATTGGATTTAAATGATTTGAACGGGTGTACGGTAATTTTCATTTCCGATTGTACAAGTCTGCAAGGTTGTCGTAAAAATTGCCGTACAATGGGCTCGATTGCTTGCCGATGGTTCTATAGCGGTTGTTGTGAATGCATTGGGGATAATTGCAGGAATTACGGGTTAAATCAGAGCAGGTAGAGTGCAGATTGATCGATTTTTTTTTTTTTAAATTGATTCCACTGAAAACTAATGTATGTTTTATTGTAGATGCGCCAATTGCCCCAAACAAAATCAACTTCTAGATTACGATTACGATTACGATTACGACTATGATTATAAAGATCAATAATTCTATTTTATTGCTCGTGTTTTCTATACAGATTTACAAAATTTTCAACGAATGATAAACTTGTTACACACACACTCAAAACGATCTCCTTTTTTCCTCGCAAATGATTGTTTTTCAGCCAACCGTATATTTATAGATAAGATTGTTTCAAAAGCATTTCACGGTAAAAAAACCTGTGTATATCAAAAGAGAAAGAGAGTTTTTGAATTATATGCAGATTGAATGGAAATTCTTTCACCTAGAAAGATTACAGCGAAAATCGATCGTTTTCCCTTTAGATTTAATATTTATTATTTACAATAAGTATATCTACAAGAGATTTATTCTAGTTCGACAAGATTATGGATGAAATCAATCAAATAACAGTATAGAATAGTGAATTTGACGGTAAAAACTAAAGGAAAATATACACTACATTATCGATCTTTAAATGTATCTACTGTTGTTGATAAGGGAAACAAGTAAGGAGCATTAATATGGTGGCAAGCTTTACGTAAAACTGATAACGTCTATTTCGTTCAACTTGAAATTACTCTTCCTATATAGCTGATTCGTCGTCGTTGGCGTTTTATCGATTTTCTATTAAATTTTACAACTGGCATTATTTATTATTTGATTTTATCGACAGTATTAAATGATAAAAAATGCATACAAGTCAGATTTAAAGAGGTAGATAGAATCAACTGATTTAATTGTTTAAAAGAAAAAGAACTTAATTAAATTTTCAATCAAATTGAAAATTAATGGATTGCATCATTCCTTCTTATTTTTTAAGTTCATCGTCCGAAATTGTCTCATAAATTTTAAATAATTTGTGTTGTGATATTGTCCCATAAGAAACAGAGCATTTCGCCACGGTTCTTTTGATAACGGTCTACTATAAATACTTTATTTATCAATAATATTAAAAGCTCTCGATAAAATTAATGACGAAGGAAAGATTGCAAGTCTTCAAAAATGCACCATTTATCAACAGTTACATTGTACTTTAGCTTGCTGAACTATAAAAATGGGCGATGTATTTTGATAACAACCAACTAGCAATGTTTTACAAATATGTTATATACCTATGTATATTTCAAGCTTTCATACGAATCAAGCAGCACTCTTGAAAGCTAATTATGAACCAGTTTTCATGCAGAAATCGAGAAACTTTTTACATAGAAACGACAAAGCTTTTATAATGTGCCCTTTTCATTATTTACTTGTTATTTCACGTTCCGTAAAAGTTGAACACATACATACGTATACACAACGTCTCTTTTATGTTTTGTTGTTGTTTGAGGATTTTTTCCTTTTTTTCAATGAACTATAGTGCTTTTAGAATATTAAACAACAATAATAGGGGATTTTAAGAAGCGCGCCTAATTTGTTTCAATAATGTGATATTGGCAGTACTGAATGTTTACCTCAATTTTTGACATTAGACGGTAAAAGTCTAGTATTGGTCTTGTAAATACCATAAAGTCTGCAATGTTGTCAAAATTATTCAAACACGACAAATTTGTCCACTAAAATAAAAAAAAATGTGAAATTATTATTTATTGCCATCAATTTATGTTGTATTATTCAATAAATGATCACAATAACACATTAATTGAAATAAATTGATTCTGTATGTTTATTACAGGTTGAATGTGGCAATGTTAAGTGACCACTGTGAGATTCTAGTTGTGTAACTATGGTTGCATGTGTTAGATAGTTAACCTCACTTTCTTAATCAATTTTTTGCTTTTATTTTACACTAATTATGACTTTAATTGACTCATTACCTAGTGAAAAACCATCTAATGATGAATCCAAAGATAAATCCAACGTTAATACAGCGGAAGGTGGGTCGGAATGGGGCTACGATCTATATCCGGAGCGTCGTCAAGGCTCGAAAACAACCGGTCTTTCAGCCCTGCTACAAGGAAAAGGACGCGAGAATTTAGATAAAATCCGTTGTGAACGCAATGTTTATAAGTGTGTGAAACAAAGTCCTTTGGTAAAATTGATGATGGGTGCTTTAAAAAGTTCTGGATGTACTGTAGATATCCGTCGACATATTTCTTGTGAAGAATGTGCACCTAATGTTAGTGGTGGTTTTGATCCGATTCTTAATCAGGTGGTTGTTTGTCAGAATACTGTTAAGAATGAGGGATTAGTGCAGGCTGTATTAACACATGAGATGATTCATATGTTCGATTATTGTCGACATGAGTTGGACTTTAAGAATTTGGATCATTTAGCTTGTACGGAAATACGGGCTGCTAATTTGGCACATTGTAGTTTTCTATCAGCATGGTCACAAGGAGATGCTTCATTGTTCAATATTAAAGCAACCCATCAGGATTGTGTTAAGAGTAAAGCTCTTAGTTCAATGTTGGCAGCGAGAAATGTTAGTAAAAACGAAGCACTTGCTGCTATCGAACGTGTATTCAGTAGATGTTATGCTGATTTGGAACCAATAGGAAGACGCATAAGACGGAATTCCGACGATATGTTTAAAGCGTATGCTGAAGGTTATTATTACGGTTACGATACCTGATTTTTTTGTTATTTATTGTTAGAAATCTAAATAAATTGTTTAAGTTGTGACAACATTTATTACGATCAACATCTAGACAATTAAACATCTAACAATAAGAGATTTCCAACACATATTTCTCACTAGGTATTGTCATGCTAGTAGTTGAATTTCTTTCAAAATACATAAATTTGCTAAATAGATGCATGCAAATAAATTAATAAGGTGAGAAATTTAATCCTTATTGAGAATATCTGCAATTTCTTGAATAATTTTCTGATTTGCATACATATAGGCTTTTGTCTCCCATAGCATTTTACATAATTTCTCATCAGAAGTTTCATTCATTGCAATCTCCTCGGACATTTGTGGTGATAAACGGAAATATGGTACACCAATCATGGAACACCAAGCTCTAGCTCTATCAACAACACGACCATCACTTGCAGTTGCCTAATTTATAAATCAATAATCAATTGAAAGTTTAAATTTAAATAATCAGTAAATTTACCTGATCTACTAGTAATGTACCTAATGTTGAAATACCTGTATATAATTTAACACCATCTAAAATACTATTGGGTAGAAATACATCGATATCTTTAACTTGAGTGGTAGGAATCACACCAGTACCTAAACTGATTACTACCGATACTGGACAGGTTTCTTCATCTCTACCTAAAGCTTTTAATGCTAATGTATGTTCGTGAATTTCAGAGAGAGCATCTAATGTTGGATTGTTTGCTATCAAACCGCCATCGAGAAAATAACGAAATGCTCTAAATAATTCAAAAGAATTGTATGAAACTAATGATAATAACAATAGAATAACTATGATTAGAAATTACCTGAAGTAAGTAGGTGCAGCTCCAGTGGCACGTCCAACTTGCCACACGTACTGTTCTCCAGGTGGTGGCGGTAATTCATATGGTGAATCATGTTTAATACCCAGTAGATTAGATGCACTTTGATAATTTCTAAATAAATGCAACTCTACCGGTTTTCGGTCGGCTAAAACTCCAGTCACCATTACTTTAGGGTGTGTTATATCAGCCATCACAGTTTCAGGACCGAATGTTTCTTTTAATACATTTTCTAAAGGTTCACTAGCATATGGTCGCATACCCACAAATGTATGCTCTTTAATACGAAAATATAAACATAAACACTCTTGCATTGTTTTCCCAGTAGCAATACCAAGCGATAAGATTCCACCTGTACTTGTACCGGCTAACCAATCGAAACATTGTTTAATCGGTCGCTTAAGAGCTTTCTCTAATTCTAATAATATTACAATTAAGACTAGTCCACGAATACCACCGCCATCTAAACATAATAGTCGGCCTTTCATTGGTGATTCACCTTCTTCATGTTTGCTTGCTGCTACTTCCATACCGGCTACATCGAGCATTTGATTAAGCATATCACGATTTGTTGGACCCATTATATTTGGTGGTGGGATACCATCATAATTACCACCATGCTTACATCCATCTGTACAATATGGAGTACCTGGTGGACAACGTTTTGCACCAACAGCATGTAAATAATATAAAATCTTAGGTTCTTGTTCTTTGGTTAATAAATGTCTCGGTGAATATCCAGCATTATTTAAAACATCCAAATCAACACCAAATACAATTAAACATTGAATAATTGATAAATTGCCATTTTTAACAGCAAGATGTATAGGACGATTACCATCCGAATCACCGATATTCGGATCAGCTTGATGACTCAACAATGCTACAACGCATTCAAGCCGATTCCGCATCACCATCACATGAAGTGCCGTTTTCTTATCGAAATTCAACGCATCTATATGACAATTCATATCGATTAAAGCTTCAATGACCTGTCGAGAATTCGCCCAATGTAACGGTGTACCACCCATTTTCATATCTTCTTGATGTAAGCCTCTTGGATGATTCTGTAGGAAATTACCAACATAACCCGGTTCAATATTCTTATCAGAAGCATTCGATGTTTTATTCACATCAGCACCGGCTAACAATAGGGCACGAACACAGTCCGGTTTATCTGCTTGACAAGCGATATGTAGAGGAGTGTAACCGTTCTTGTTGCGCGAATTTAAACAATTCGGCGCCGTTCCTTGCCCTAACGCCTAAAATTTTACGTTAAAACAATAATGATACTCTAATAATTAAAAAAACGTATCAACGTACACCGATAATTTCTTTAGTTGAAATTGCAGCATAATGGAATACAGAATCAGCATTAAGATCTAAATGTTCTAATGAAGCATTCAATGCAATTAGAGTTTGGATAGTTTTTAAATGTTTTGTTGTTATAGCGACTTGTAATGGTGATATTCCAGTTTGATCATCTGTACTATTTATAAAATGTTGAACTTTTTCATCTTTAAAAGCATCATATAAGTTGAAATAAGCAGCTAAATGGGCTAAATTCCATGTTGGATGCTCATGTAAAATATCACAAATCTTTTGCAAGCCTGCACTATTCGACATCTACAATAACATCACTGAAATACTGAAATATTGGATGATGTGTTAAGACAAATTACCTCTTTTGCAATCTCTATAAATGTTGGTAATTTATCTTTTAAGGTACAAAATTTAATTTCAGACTCATCTAATCTTGGTGTTCGAAATAAACTGAAAGAAAATCATAGGAAATTAACATAAAATTAAACCACCTCTTTCTGATAGATACCTATAGGATTGATTCACCGTTTCCGTATAGGGCCGATGTAAGACAATCTCATAAGTTGGTTCTTTTTTGTTCGACGAACTGCCAGGTAAGTACAACACCAAACCATCTTCACGTAAATGTATAGCACGATCCGAAAATATGTCCGATTTAGCTTCCACAACTCTATCAGGTGGTATTTCAGAACTTAGTAAATTTCGCAACACTGAAATATTTATAAAGAAAAACATATTATGAAAACAAGAAATTTTCTATTGAAAAGATTACCGCTCAATCCGCTTGCTAACATGATTCGATTTGTTGCAATTTTCTATATGAAAATATGACGCAAACGCCAATTAGATCATAATTTTTATATTTAAATGACGCAGTATTTTAAAACTGCATTTTTTCTTTTCCCATAATCAATTTGTTATCAAAATTTAGGATCAAGTCTAGTATTTGTAACACCTATAACTATAGTGTACATTAAAATGCGCAATGAATGCGCATGTTACTGAATTGAGGCGTGTATCCAATCAATATTGCCAAATCAGCAATTTTTAAAATTGTAATAAAAACTATAATAAATAATTGTAATTAAAACAGTTTTTATTTAGAAATAACTGATAATTTGCGCAATAAAACTGAACTAATTTATGGAAAATTTGAGCATCATATTTGAAATATTCATCAAAAACTCAACCACACAAATAATAACGGCAACAGTGTCATAGTCTTGTAGACTATGGTTACTCTATAAGATTTTTTATGGAAATTTATAATAATTAAGGTTAGATTTCACAAGCCAAAGATATAAATTTGTATTGATCAAAAGTGTAAGTATCAAAATTTTTTCAATTATGTTTTAGTAATTAATATTTTCTAATTTTTAGTACGAATCAATCCTTTTTTAAATAAATAATTGTAATTCATTTTGGAATTACAGGTTTCTGCAATTTTGTGACATTTATGTGTTAGCGGTGGGGCCAGCTTTACAAAATTTTGGTACTATTTCGATAAAAATTACGGTAATTAGGTCTCATTAGAATTTCGTTCTGTTTTTTAAAATAAATACTCTAACAACAAGCTTGTTACCTACAAAAATTAAATAATATAAGTAATATTATGCAATTTTTACGACAATCTAGTCTACTATATGATAATTAAGCCATCAAAATATTCTAGATTATGCCTGAAATCACATAAAAAAGGCAAATTTGACAATATCTCTATTTCTTAAAGCTTGATTTTTATAATATCATGAAAAAATGAAATTCTTGTTGGTTCTACCGATTTTATACATTAACATGTGGCAACATTGCAAGATACAAGTCGGCCATTTATAGTTGACAAGTCTGTTGTTTTAATTTGTGTTTAATTAAATTTTAAGGCGAAATAAAATGATGGATGATTACGATCAGGTAAATTATCTATTCTTTTACTTGATCCTGTACAAATTAATATGAATTCTTTGAAAAATCACCCAACAAAAATTTGAGGTTAGAAACTAGAAAGTTTCCATGTGTTATCGTTTAATTTTAATAAAATTCTCAAACATTCACCTGCTTCTTTTGCATGCCGTTTACCCATTGTATTGCTCGAAATTTATTACATCAATATTAATTTTTGTTATTAGGCTTACGATTATAGCAGCTATGATGAATATGGTCCTCATACTGGTGATCCGAATTTGGATAATGAATACAATAAACAACAATCAAGAATGCCGGAAATTGTTAAAAATTTCCTAATCTATTTCCGTAATTGTGTTAATGAAGGTTTAGTATTTGAATTACAAACATTATATGAACAATCATGGCCGAAATTAACTGAAGATTATTTTGAAAAACGTCCATGGCCCGAAGAATCAGAAGTTGCCGCTTTAGTCGACAGTGATCCGGTAAATAATTTAATTGGGAATAAAAAGAATGGGCACATATATTTCTTAATAATTACCTTCTGTACCAATATCTTGAACATCACGGATTTTCTCTTTGAATTGTTCACTTTTATCTTTAATTTCTTCCCGTAACAGATCTTTAACAATACCCCCTTTATTTTTTATTTTTTCTTTAAGGTACTTGTCCATTTTATTGTTGATGATAAAATGATTGGATTTTGATCAAAATAAGATAATGTGAATATTAAGAACACGTCAGTATTGACCTAATTTTACTTTTTTTTTCTTAGTCGATAACTAGTTAACTACAAATATTGATTGTGTCCTAAGTACTCAGCTCAATTATTTATCGATTGATCGATTCAATAATTAATTAATAAGGCTTAATGGATATTATCATTAGCTTTTTTTATGAAAATTTAATATAAAAACTTCTTACTTTAGTAATTTCATAGAAATACAGGCTATTTATTCTTCACTATACTTTAATTCCAATTATAAGAAATATTTTAGTTCAATTCGATGGTTTTGTTCGTTGATATCTTTAATTATCTATGTAAAATTTTATCTTTATTTCAGGTGTTTATGATCCTCTATAAGGAGCTATATTACCGTCATATTTATGCTAGAATTCAAGGTGGTCCAACATTAGATCAACGTTTCAATTCATTTTATAATTATTGCGATCTATTCAATTATATTTTAAGTGCTGATGTACCAGTACCGTTAGAATTGCCTGATTTATGGTTGTGGGAGTTGATTGATGAATTTGTTTATCAATTTCAATCATACGCTCAATATCGTGCTCGTTTACAAAAGAAAACACCACAAGAATTGGAGACGTTGAATTCAAATAATAAAGTCTGGAATGTATTGTGTGTTTTGAATGTTCTACATTCATTAGTTGATAAAAGTAATATTAAACAACAATTAGAGGTGTGTGCTAGTGGCGGTGATCCAGATTCTGTAGCTGGTGAATTTGGTAGTCATTCGCTATATAAAATGCTTGGTTATTTTTCATTGATTGGTCTATTAAGATTACATTCATTATTAGGCGATTATTATCAATCGATTAAAGTTTTGGAAAATATTGAATTGCATAAAAAATCACAATACGCGTATATTCCAGCTTGTTTGATTTCAACATCGTATTATGTTGGCTTCGGCTATATGATGATGAGACGTTATTCAGATGCTATACGTACATTTTCATCAATACTGTTGTATATACAACGTACAAAACAATTATTTGCATCGAAAAGCTATCAACATGATCAAATTAATAAACAAACCGATCAGATGTATAATTTATTAGCAATATGTTTAGTATTACATCCACAATGTATTGATGAATCAATACAGCAAACATTACGGGAGAAGAGCTATCATGAGAAAATGTTTAAAATGCAATACGGTGATTTACAAGAATTTGAAAATTGTTTTGTATTCGCCTGTCCGAAATTCTTATCACCATATCCACCACCAATCAATGCAATCCCTGATGATTATTCAAAAGAAGCAATCCGTCATCAGACACAAGTCTTTATGGATGAAGTACAACAACAAAAGATGCTACCAACAATACGTAGCTATTTGAAATTGTACACAACATTACCATTGAGCAAATTGGCAACATTTATGGCACAAAATAAAAACGATACAACATTCGATATTAATAAAGAAACACAAATATTATTGATTCATTTATTGTGTTTCAAGCATAAAATGAAGAATATTGTGTGGTCAAAAGGATCATCTGGTCTAGAAGGCAAACTTGAAAGTGGATCAGAATTGGATTTTTATATCGATAACGATATGATCCATATTGCTGATACTAAAGTTGCTCATAGATATGGCGACTTTTTCATCAAGAAAATCCTAAAATTTGAGGATTTGAACCGAAAATTACACAATCTTAAAATCTAATTATCCATTTTTAAAATTTGTAAAAGGACAAATAAACAAAAATAAATATTTAAATGGGATTATTTTATTATCAAATTTAATTTCTTACAGCGTGTTTAGTTGAAGTTTTTACTTTAAATTTCGAAATATGTCTTGGTTTAAATCGTACCTCTTTATCTTTATATCGGGTAACATCGGTTTCTGTATTTTGACGATATTGCGTCCATGGGTGTTCATCTTCTGATGTATCCATTTCAATCTCTTCTTTCCAGCTATTGTAACGCATCTGGAAGATTTTCTGCGCCTTTTGGAATTTCTTATCGTAATAAAGTCGATCTTCCTGTAATTGGAATATTAGAGTGCGAATGAGAATTAAAGGACGTAGTTGAAATAAAGCACGTTCGTTTCTACCCACGCCTGATCGGCGAAGTTTAAATTGTATTTAAGTGAGCTACGATACTCAACGATAAATGACTTTTTCATATTAATTTAGATTGATTTAGTTTACATGTCCTTCATTATGGTTTTTATATTGGTAACAGCTCTATTTCTCCACCTACTTTTAATTGGAATTCTTGTGAATTTGTACGTGCTTTATCACATGGATGTCCTTTAATTATTGCTCGAGGTCTAGAAGAAAAATGCTATTTTAATTAGAGAAAATATACCTTGTCATTAGAAATGTATTTGCACTTTTTCTTGAATTCTTCCAGGTGTTCTATAAATTTCTTATTAGGCTTTACATCTTCCCGTTTCGTAATTTCCATAATTTCTAAAATATATTTGATATTCATATGGTAGCAGGCTTGGTGTAACATAGCACCGAGAATTTCTATATTCAATCGATACGAATGCGATCTCATTTGTTCAATTAATTCGAGTGCTTGTTCGCGTGTTTTGCAACCCAATGCTAAAACACCATACGTCACCAGATTCGGACGATAACGGTAATTTACAAAATCCTTCAAAACTTCTTTAGCATTAACATAATCGAATCGCATACTACGCTTTTTAATCAACATATTGAAGAAATCAATATCCGGTTTAACATCCAACTTCTTCATGGATGCTAATAGTTGTTTTTCCGATTCTATATTGCCTGGTAGACAATCAAGGAGTTGAGTGAATGTTTTAATATCAGGTTTGCAATCGTATGCTTGCATGGTTTGTAAGAAGCCCTGACAACCGCCGACTAATAATAAACGATCTTCAGGTCGTGTGATTTCCGTTAATGAAACAATATTGCCTAAATGCGGCTGTTTTGCTAATAAATTCGGCCGCCATTTATCACCGACAAGATTATTTTGTGTTTGTTCTTGTATTAATCTATTATTTTCTTGTAATTGTGGTAGATTTTCGTTGTTATCATCACAATCTTTAGATTCAATCAATTTTGTTTCGTTCAACAATAATTGTGGGCTTTTACCGAGAATTTTACTTAAAACATCTGTCATAACTTCAACATCACCGATACCACAATCTCGGATATTTCTCAATAGTAAATTAAACGTAAAAATACTAGGTTGGATGTTTCGATCTATCATTTTTCGCCAAACTAATAGTGCATGTCTAAATCCTGCATCAGTATCAGTAACACAAGCTTGTAATAAAAAATTAACTGTATCATCTTTGATTTGGAAACCTTTCGATAGCATTTCATCACAGATTGCGAATGCTGTCGTTAAATCACCACAACGACCGAACGCTTTAATCATTGCATTGTAATTACTATCGTTCGGTTCGTACATTTTCTCAATCATAATATCACGTAAATGTTGAGCTCTGCTTAGACCATCTGATTTCCACGGACTATTCGCACATGCATTAAACAATGCCGTATATGTACCACCGGTTATGTTCAATCCACGCTTCTTCATTTGATTGTACAATGAGAATGCTTTCTTTGTATAGCCGACACGGCCACATGCACCCAATAGTAAATTGTAAATATAACTCTCCGGTTTGACACGATCTTGTTTAATCATTCGAACTTCTAAAACATCTATAGCTTCTTTAATTTTACGTTTACGGAGTAAATCTTTAATTATATCGGCGTATTGTTTCGTTCGTAATTTTTGCGATGGTAGTGGTTGATTTTCGAAATGTTCGTCTTCGGCTAAATCATGTTCATCTATTGGTAGTTTCGGTGGTGGTTCACCAAATAGATTAGGATCATTCTTTAAACGTACAAGAAATTCTCGTTCTGATTCTGTTGTATTTGAGGTTGTTTCCTTCTGTTTTGGTCGAATTGTTGATAATAAACACTTTGGATAATTTTGATTATTTACAGATAATTTGAATTGTTGAAGAATTGTTAATCTTTGTGGTTTTTGTATAAAATAACGTAAAACTCGTGGATTTAACATTTTTTCAATCTAAATATAACCCAACTTTTTTATAGGTTATGAAGACTGTCATAATTCTAGTAACTGTATTGTTATAAAGTTGAATGGACACGGTAAGTTGGTAGCTATCAAAATTTAGCGCTAATGTTAAATTCTTAAAACGTAACTTATAGATGTTTTGAAAAACCCATTTAATATTTGTGTTTACTGAAATTTGATAGAGAATGTTTCGAATAAGTTTGCTGCGTAGAAAAGTTTGATTTTACGCAGTCAGAATCCAGAATGTAATTAAACAGTTCGCTTTAAACATGGATTTAGTGCCCTATTCCCCTTGTGACTATCATATTCTATAATTATTTTCGAGTATAGTTGCAGGTGTTGTTGCAAATTTGTATGTAAATTAAACGAGTTGTTTACAGGTGAAGATGAAAGGGTTTTAGGCAATTTTTTTATGAGTAAACAGCTAAATTTGATTATGTTTGCATTGATATAAAATCACCATTGGTACGTGCCAGTGGTTGTAGCAATAATAACAATAATTATAGTTATATAGGGTGTAAAACACACACACCCTTTAATAGAGAACAATAATAGTGGTGATTAACTAGGTCAATGTAATTTTCTTGTTTATATTACAAGAAGTAAACATAATAAGCATATCAATGGTTTCAATTTATAATTTTTTTAATCATAATTTTCTCAAATAACAAAAGCTAATTTCATTTCTATGAAATCTACATCCCCTAAATCAATGTTTTTTTTTAAAGTCATCTCATCAAAGTATCTTACAAAGTGGCAAAAACTTTGTTTCATTTCGAATCCTTAAAAAGTCCAATTTGTATTCTTTCAGTTTACTAATTACCTAAACAAACGTTTTGATATAATCTATAATTGTTACACTTGTAAATAAAAATATTACTTGAATAGAATTCTAAGATGCAATATTTCTTTCTATCTGAAGACAGAGGCAGAAGGAATAAAGTGGCTTTATTTCATGTATGTTTCTAGTTTGAATTGCCAACACAGTATTAGAGAAAGTACTTGAAAACATTTATACCAGACTCGTAGCATGCTTTTTTAGCGCTTTGTCAGCTTTGTGTAACATTAAAATTATGCGCCCTTTTTTAATTTTTCAAAAACAAGGGCTAGTACATAAAAATTATTAAGTGAAATTATTTATATCTATGAGAATAATCAACATGTAATTCAAATTAAATTCTAAATATAAAAGGACAAAATTTAGGTACAAATAAGTGCGGCTAATACATTTTTTTCCATTTGGTGTCCGAAAAATGCCAGATTTTAGTAGGCGTAAGAGTTTTTCAGGAAGCATCTAAGGGCATGAGTAAACTTTCATTTAATTTTCAAAAATTGAATTTCTAGAGATAAGTCCCCATATGTTTTCAAACAAGGCATCGTAAGATTGTTTGTTTATAAAATTGTGCAAAAAATTTCAGTGAAAATTTTAGGTTTTTACTTATTTTCCGGAAAATTAACAAGCCTATCGGAAAATTTCTTAAGGATTTAAAAAGCGCTTTCTATTTGCTATCTATTGCAAAATATTAATTGAAAAAAAATATTATAGGTTAGCAGCGGGATTTGCACGCTCCAGCGTACTCATCACATGACTGCTCTGAACTAAATTCAAGATAACCGTTGTCTAGTCGCGCTCGATCTCTCAATGGAATTCTACGTTTATTTGTTGCGATTGTAGCACTACAATCATTTAACATAGTTGATAAAGTGAGTGAGCGATGTCACAGACAATAAACAGGCGGTCTACTGTAGCTGCTTTTTGCCCCTCTCTTGCTGGATTTTTATAAGCACACCGAGTAGGTGGGCTCAAGTACTCGGTGAAATACAAACATAGGTATAATTTACGATTATAAGAAAAATCGAGAGTCACGTATGTCCATGGCATGCGCTGACGATAGTCGCGCGGCAGTCTAAAATAAATTCCCACCATTGTTGACAAATTATAGGATAGCAATAAGTTATAATGGAAAATGTATAAAAAAATACTTCAACATTTTTCCTTGTAATTGAAAACTTCATCAAAACTTTCTAAGACAGAAACAGACTTTGAATAATTCTTGAAATGCCTTTTCCAATGCTGTTTTTTTATAAGTATAAGAATGATTAGATTTTAGATTTCAACAAAATCACTTGTAGATATTAATATGCATAATTATAAACATCTTTCTTGCAGAATGCATTTCATATTTATATCATTTTTTGTTGCTAATTTCGGCGTTCCTTTGAAACGGCTCTTGTAGCGAACGTTCTATTGCACCATACTAAAGGTCTGATTAATGCATTCAGTTCATCCTCTCTAATTATCTAAGCAGATTATTTTGAGAGCTCTTTATGAATTATTCAACACGATTATTATTCATTAACAAATAGGAATTTTTCGTTATTTTTCAGAATGGCTAATGTACAGGGTGTATCACGGTATATATTAATTCTCGCAGTTGGCTGTGCCTTTGGTAACGTAGTATCGTAACTTGATTTACACTTCACATTTGTTAATGTATTTTTCAAATGGCCGAACTAAACTACGATACAACGTCATCAAAGGCACAACCAACTGTGAGAATAAATATCGTGGTACATCCCGTACAAGCTACTATAAACTATAAGGAAAAACGTGTGTATCTCATCTAAAGAAAAATTTGTAAAATTTAGAAATTAATTTGACTTATATTTTGGAATCCATTACTTTTATGCATTTGCGTAGTTAGTATTATAGGGCGTTAAGGGGCGGGGGAGGACTAAATTTAATTTACAAAACTAACAACTAACAAGGGAACCTTCCCAGGTGTCTCACTCCGATTTTAATGAAATTTATATAAAGTATACTTCATGACTATAGGAACATAGGAGAAACTTTGGCCACGCCTATTTAAACTACTTACATATTAGTTAGAAAGAGACAGAGATCTATGGGTGTTTTAGATGAAAAAATATGGTGGTATAATTTCCGCCCTCCCTTAGTGCTTTGACCAAACAAAACAATTTCTTTCGTACGAAAGAGCCTTGAAAACTTTCAATTCTAACAGATAAGAATAAACAGATGGTCAAAGGAATTTGACATCTCATTCTATTATTCATGGAACATCTGTTTAAACAAAGAAGGGACTATCCTCAGGACATTATTCTTTCACACAACAAATTCCTCATTTATAAATTGCCAATTTCCAATTATATTACCCTTTAAATGCCTCATATTACTCTTATCTATTGAATATTTTGTTGAAAGTGTTGTAAAACTACCCTATTGTTCAAAATGTAGTTTGTTGTCATCCTGTCTCCAGGTAAATAACAAGTGCTGTTTCTGTTGTTCCCTTGTTATCTACCGTTATTATTTAATTAAAATGGAAGTATTTGTTAAAGACAATATTGGCTATGAATAAAAACAGTTCTTTCATAATTTATTTATTTATTTAACTTATAATTTTATTATTGTTTGTAAATATTAGATGAATCATTATTACTTTTTGTCATTTTTTTCCTTTTTTCAATTAATTAATTTACCTATTGTATTTGTAAAATTAATAAATAATTCTTCTATCGATAAATTTAGCTGATTTATTATACCTTTATGAGAACGCATTGTAAACAGAGAAAAGAGATTTGAAAATAAAAATGCTTGAAAAATTATCTAATCCATTCTAATGAAAATCATGTTACTCATTACTCTTATTAATTAGTAACAATTTGTCAACATTAAATATTCCTTTATTTGTCTAACTTAATAATTCAATTAGAATCTTTTTAATACATCAATTTAGTTCAACTTATTTCATGTTTGTTTTAGTTGATTGACTTACTCGAATTAATGCTATAATTACCAATTAATCGAATAAAGATTGTTGTGTGAAAGAATAATGTCCTGAGGATAGTCCCTTCTTTGTTTAAACAGATGTTCCATGAATAATAGAATGAGATGTCAAATTCCTTTGACCATCTGTTTATTCTTATCTGTTAGAATTGAAAGTTTTCAAGGGTCTTTCGTACGAAAGAAATTGTTTTGTTTGGTCAAAGCACTAAGGGAGGGCGGAAATTATAGAGTTTATCAAAAGATATACCGTGTTTATGACACTCTTCCGGTATTTAACTTTTACAAATTTTTATGAGGGTCTAACCACAAACGATGCATTTCCAGCCTATGATAAACTCACCCAAACATGTGCTCTCAATGCCGCTCCAGGTCCGCATTCAGTTTTATTTTTAGGGCTGACGTTGAAATTAGTTGCTTTTCTTGGATGCTAGTCAGATAGATAACTAAGCATGTTACAGTAGAACTTCGATTATCCGAGCTAATTGGGACCGGTAGTACCTCGGATATCGGAAATCTCGGTTAATAGAAACCGTGCATAAACACCTTCCGTGCTTGCGACTTTAACTAACTTTTAAAGTAAAAAACAATAGAGCGTTTTTTAAATGATAGAAATAAACATATATGAACTCATGTTTCACAGCTAAAAAGATTTAAGAAGGGAATCAACTCTAGTAAAGTAAATTTTAGAAAATAAGATGGAATTTTTTTTAACTATACTTAGCTAAATATCGAAAGACGCATTTTCAAAAATAACACAAATCTCAAGAAAATATTTTGTCTTCTCAGGGAGTAATATTATTATACATGTGTATAATTTTTTCCAAGCTCATTTTGGAAAATAAAAATAAAAAAAATTGTTGCGTTACTGCCTCGGTTAACAGAAACCTCGGTTAATCGAGTTTCTACTGTATTAGGTATTTCTCAGAGCCTCAAATAGATATATCCATAAGAAATTTAAAGAAATGTGCATACATTTGTTATTTAAACGTGTCAAATATAACTAATTTCTACAATACGGCCCTGCTTCGAGAGAACGGTTTTTGGATATCGAAAAGACCTGTTTGTGTTATTTATTGGGGGAGAGAAATGACGGTCTGCGGTTACACCCTCATAAAAATTTGTGAAAGTTAAATACCGAAAGATGTCATAAACGCGGTATATCTTCTGCCATACTATACCACCATATTTTTTCATCTAAAACACCCATAGATCTCTGTCTCTTTCTAACTAATATGTAAGTAGTTTAAATAGGCGTGGCCAAAGTTTCTCCTATGTTCCTATAGTCATGAAGTATACTGTATGTATACTGTATGTTGTTCTCTGTTGAAATCTAAGAGATGTATGCTTTTTGTATCTAGAGGTTGAAATCACCGCTCGAAGCTTGGAGTCTAAGAAGGTACTTTTTAAGTTTCACATACTTGCAATTGGAATAATCGAATGGGATAAACGGCATTATTCTCAGGATGAAAAATGATGAAGAGCGGTCTTTGTCGCACAGTAAAATATTTATTGGGGTGGCAGTTATAAGGGGTTGAAAAAACTGCTACAAAACGAAAACTATACAAAGCTTTGGAGCGCAAATCCAAGGATCGTGGTTTCTGATCCCACATGCTGGCCAAAACTTTTCCTAGTTGTTAATAGAACGGGAATACGCTTTATTATTCTTTCTTAATTAATAATTAGTAGCACATTAATATATTCTCACCGTTAATTGTTTACATTTAATACATACATATACATATCCAAATTTCATTAAAATCGGAGGGGGACACCTGGGTAGGTTCCCTTGTAAGAACAAGAACTAGAAAATGGAATAAACGTCTTTATAAGCTAGTTAAATGAAATTTTGTCAGCAAGTTTGTCCGTATTTAGTGCTTGCGAGATAAATAGAAGCAAAAATCAGATAATAAAAGGGACACAAGTGTGTGATATTTGAAGTGCGGGAGGGGCGACTGTCCCCATCAGGCATTTATAATAACTTGATTAATACCATTTGGATTATTAGTAAATGGGAATTGTACATGCCTATGGGAACATTAATGTTGTTATCATAATATGCTTTGTCGAGTCACGAGTCTACAGAAATTAAAGCGTGTCTAAAATCGTGCGAATAAGCGCGTTGTAAACCATGTGATTAATATTTTATTTTAAAAATGAACACAATAATAATAACAATGACAGAAGAAATTCTGCAAGAAAATTTTTGTGTAGGTACAACGTGTAAAACTTGGAATATTTGCAAAATGCTCAGTAATCTAATTGAATGAGTTTGACAGATGACAAAACCAAAAGATAGATTTCTTTTCACGTATCTTGTTTTATGTTCAACGTGATATTTTCTAGAGGTCAACCAGTGTTATATCATTATTTCAGTTATGTATTATGATAATTATTTTAATGATAATCTATTAATTTGGTATAATTAGATGGCACACCTTATGGTCGTGTTGTCTTTACAAAGCAAACATTCAAACATATCGTGTCCGCACCTGAATCAATCCAATTAGGTAAACTAGATGGATAAGGTAGATTCGTCGGAAATATTGCAAGCTTTGCAATATAGGAAGGTTGAAGGGTAAAAAAATTCGGTGGTGTTTCTTTGATATACATACGAAACTATTTTCTCTATTTCAACCGTTTTCTGAGCACAATTCTCGTCTTGCAGTGTAGATTTCAGAAAATTTTCTGCCTTAACTATCAGTTATTACTTATTACTTACTTAATTTAAAGCAATTTTTAAGCATAACTCGTGGCTTTAAATCTAGATTTTGAGACATTTTTTTTAGTCACCATTTTTTTGAATTTTGCTATCGAATCATAAAAAAAGGTTTTACCTTTAGTTCTTATTATAGGGGAAGAACCTTCAATATAAACAATTCGAAGGCTGCCAGGATTATAATATCGTCATGTCGGATTTGTTGTTTAACAATAATTGGCAATCGTTCCCTTCATAAAAACAGTTCGATAACTTCCATTTGATTTACAAGTATGTCAACACACGTACCCACAAAATGGGAAATTATGGTTTCGTTCTTAACAGTACACAGTCTGACTTATTTCATTGGGGTGTTTACATATGAATGAAGTGTTTATTCCGTGTATTTTTAACATTTTATTTTTTACATTGTACGAAATTGGGGGTATAATAAGACATCCCGACAGATCGTTTAATATCTAAGAATTTTATTAATGCGAACAAATAATGTTGGAAAATTATTTATATAACAATTTCCTCTCATTCAAGTTCGTTCCTCCGGTTTAAAGATAGTCTTTCTATTTGAATATCCTCAATATTCGTCTACATAATCAATTTATTTCAACTTCATTGGTTTTAAGACGTCTAGAAATTCTTAATAGACAAAATCTAAACGCAACAGACAGTAAAATCTCTATTTTTTAAGCACACTTATTAATAAGACACAGTTAAAAATTATTCGTGCTTATTGTCTAATGATTGTGTAACAATAATTCGATTTCAAACAAATTCTTGATCTTCAATTAAAACAATAAATGTTTACAACTATTATAAGTTATAGTTAATTCTTCACGTGCGTCAGAATAAAAGAGAAGCTTGAAAACATATCAATGTCTATACGGTACGGTTTAAGAGAATATAGGGGATACGTTGCGGTGAAACGTGACTTATCTAAAGAAAAATATTAATCTGCAAGAAATATGATTTATCAACAATATGATAATTAATAAGCGATGGGTTACGATTTAATGAAAATAATTTATATAAAATTTTTATATTTTATATTTTCAATGTTAACACTTTAAATTAAATATTTTCTGATGAACTTTCTATATTGATTACATTCTTGTTGTGTCTTCGATCCGTTTCTAGGCTCATATTTCCTTTCGAAAAAGGTCATCTATTGGGTAGTATTTCAAAATGTACACTTCAACAGTGGAAAAACTACGAATAAGGTGGTTAATTAGCAATTATTAATTATCCAGTTAATTTTATAATGAATCCAATTACATATAAATAGTACAAAATAGTACAGATGGAGATTGAAAATTCAGTTGAAAATAACAACATTGTGAATTAATTTAATAGTAGTGTTTCTATAAATGAAATAAACATATTGAAATGGTGAAAGGTATTTTCAGTGAACAAAAGCAACAACAAACAATAGTCTTTACAATAATTTATAAAGCAAACGCCCATTTACTGATATAGAAATCAGTTAACAGTACGAGCTAACTATAACTTTTAATTAGGACTTTTGATTCAATATGAGCTCTGATTAGGGCTCACAAATATGCAAAATTTATCAAATACTATACCATGTTTTACTTTTAGTAAAAAAACCTTCTTATAAGTACTTATTGTTAAGTGCTCGCCCGGCGCATCCACCATTTTCACACACATCATTTGAGCCAAGGCGTTTAATTGCACTTTGCGGATTACTAATTATATTTATAAGTATAGGAAAAAATATGTCCATCTTACTCTGTACTTACTTTTCAAATAAGTCAGAAGAGGTTGAGCAGATTAAGAATATCTATTTTGAAACTTTTTAGTATGTTTCTGATGTCTTTAAACAACATTGAACTAGTGAAAGAAACCTACAGGATACTTGTTGGAATTGTTAAATTTTAGTATTAAAACTAGATTATCAAAGCTTTACTGGAAAATACAACATGCAATGCAAATTAGAAGATAATTGCATATTTGCCCACTCGATGATTCGTTATTTTAATTAATAACGTGTTACACCGTCACGTGTTTTGATATAAATTACCTGATAAAGTACCCGGTTTGACGTATTGATGGGAAATCTTAAGAAATTTCCCTCGCTATTCATTATAAATATATAAAAGTATAATTGTCGTAACGTGTTAATTGTCTTTGCTTTGAATTAATTTATTACTTAATTTATAGACAATCAATCAATATATTATTATTACTATTATAATTATTTATTGGTTGATTAAAATAAGAAACTCACTGTGGTGATGTTTAATTAGGGAGAAATATTTTGAATTGTATTGTTTTATTAAATTATCACGTGTATTGTTAACGTGATGGTTTATGATATTTGTTAAAATTTACCAAATCCACCTACAATGCTTTATCAACATAACAACGTGCTATAGGAATTTATAATATATTTATTTAAACATTTCAAATCAAAATATGTAAAATAGCTGATTATTATTAAATCGAATTATGTAAATTATCTAATGAATGGATAAATAATAGCCACTTGACCATGGTCAATACGACCTTTAATGTGATAGACGAAATAAACAAATGTAAAGTCGATACTAGTTGTACACAATCATTTGGCCTTTTGATTTATTTCAGTATGAACTGGATGTCTAATTAGTAATCATCGTTTATGTCAACAACGTAGAGACGTCAGAGACACAACATTCTTCTGCTTGTAAACTAGTAATTTATTATTTATAGAAAATGTCTCTAGAAAGTTCGTCAACAAGCCTTGATTCACATATTCAAATAAGCTACATAGCGGGTGTACCATGGTATTTCATCTATCAGTTAGCTTTGTTTTTGGTAACGTAGTATCGTAGTTTGGTTCGGCCATTTGAAAAATACATTAGCAAATGTCAATTGTGAATCAAGTTACGATACTAATTGTAAGTTACCTAAGGCACGGACAAATACGAGAGGAAATATCGTGGTGCACCCGGTATTTGATTGAATATTGTGCATGAAGACAAATTGATATAAGCCTTTTTTGTTTATTTAGATTAATTTTTGTTTTTAATAATTATAAAGTATCCCGATTTGCGTCATTGTCTTCTCACATTAAAATTCGTAAGTATCTAGTGGTTTAATGTTAAATAATTGGTTGGTTTAAATTTAGAACTAATGGCTATACACATCCCGATTATTCAACAGGGAATAAGGATAAAATTCACCATCTATATTAGGATTTTATACAAGAGAGTACGTTTTTATACAACATTTCTCTCCACACACTCTCTATTTCAATTCTGTATCTATTTAAGTAGATTTGTGGGGGTGCTGTTACATGTGCATTTAAAAATAACCAGGGTAATGTAAGAGTTGTCAATATTTGTCTGGACAAAGGTCTGTGGAGTTTTCTAGCTTTTTACGAATACGAAAGTAGAACATATAAAATAACAACAAAACTATTTTTGATTATAAACATATCGATTTATTTGTTGAAGTTGTTGGAAGTTTTAATAATTGCATATAAACTGTGAAATTGATAGTAAACATCTTTAATTATTAGAAACGTTGTTATGTAGCTGAATTAATTGGACCACGAAATCATTTTAGGGCTTGTCAACATGTAGTGTTTGCTCGTGCAAAATATCTGAAGTTAACTTTCTAGAAGAGTTGATTTCAATCTTTTTTTTTCTAATGAACCCCTTCTGTAATTTTTTAATAACGCCATTTCTTATGCGGCACACAAAATATTTGTAACGTATACGCTGGTTATATTTGCCCCTTAAAATACTAAAATGCCACCTTTTAGAGGATTTCCACTCCGGTTGAGAACCACTCTTCTAGAATCTAAGCCTGTCTCATTGGCAGTATTTATTAATTGGTGTTTACACACACAATAACTAATGTCTAACAGTCTGTTAGCGTTATTGACTTAAATATTTATTATTTGAAATCCACAGCTTTGAATCAATTGATATTTTTTATAATGATGACCTTAGTCAAGTAAATAAATCTTGTTTTTTCGCGTTGAAATTATTGCTAAAGTTAGGCTTTACATTTACAAATATTAAGGTTTGAACAGGTATACAAAAAAAGTCTAATTTCTCATATTATTTTCACTATTTCAACGACATTATTTATTCGGGCTAAAGAATAAAGATAATTTTATAAAATATCACAATCTATTGCAATTGCGTAGGCTTAAACTTTTACTTCTGCGATATTGACACCAAGACAAGTTTTAGATATACGTAAATCTAACTGTGATTGCTTCAATATGGCAGCTATACGATCGACATTTAAATATCAATTGAGCTTTAATCCATAGGACACCCGTATTATGGAATTGGCGTTCTTGACTTTAAAGAATTTTGCGAGAACCGGATTTTTTTAATGCAATGTTAAACCAAAATTGTTTAAGTCTATCAATGAGAGAAATTCTGACAATTTTATACATTTATAAATAACTTTCCTTTTCCCCCATTTTTAAGTTTGTTACTTTCCCATTTATTGTTGGGATGGTAAATCGAAAAAAAGATTTTATTCCAGGATTCAAATTAATTTGAGAATATTTTACTTAAATAATCTTTTGTAAAAATTATCATCATTTGTTTAATTTTAGAGCAGATATATCTCTGTTCTTCCTGTTCTAATAGATTTCACAGAGGTAAAATGGAGAAAAGAAAGCAATTTAATGTCTAATTGAAGGAAATATGAGTGTTAAAATAGAATTTGTGTGGCGGGCTTCAATTTCAAACTAAAACTTGATAGAAAGAAAGTAAATAGCTTAAACATTAGAGTTATTCCGGCTATACACAGTTTTGTGAAATATTGCCATTATTATAAATAATGAAAACACAATTCGGTCTGATTTAAGTCGATGGTTACACGTTAATTCATAAGGTTCTGGTTCGTTAATTGTTTGATTAATAATTATTCAAAAATTTGTTTTTTATACAAAGAGTTGTCTTCTTTACAGGATTTGATTCAATTAAAAAAAAACCTTATTGCTTCGGTTCCTGCGAAAATAACGGTTTTCGCTTTGCGGTCCAGTTCCAAGTGATCAGTTTTTAAATTTCCCCCTAAAAGTTACAACCCCTAAGAGCTATTTACAGGGTAACTATTCTAAGTACAAAAACCCTCAAACAGGCAACTTTTTTTTTTGTAATTTTCTATTAGTAGATATGTTTTGCTATAGTGTAGAAAATTGCAAAAGAAACAAAATATGACATATAATGACTTATAACTTCAACCCCCAAGAAGGGATAAAAACGCGGCTTACATCTTCTAATAGCCCTAACAAATCTATATCAACTAGTTTTTGAACCATTAAAAATATTGAGCCTTTACAGAGATATTTGAAAAAAACACCCTGATTTTACAGGGATAACCTTAACACCTATTATTTTTTTTTAAACTAGAGTATGAGCACGAACCACAAAATACGCATCCCTTACAATAGAATAAACTACCTATACCTTACCAAAAAACATCGAAATCGGGAGTTTTGACCTCAGGTAGCTTAATTGCAAGTTCGTGTTAAGTGTCCTATTGTTGACACATTTCTGGGATAGGGAGGAAAGTGGGCATCAAAAGAAAAAAAGGATAAAGATCATGTTAAGTGTTGTGCTTCAACCGAAAAAAACTTGTTATCGTTTTCAGGCCAGCTCTGGATTTCATTCCAGCCAAAATCTTGGTGTTTTTTTTCGGTTTTCAGTTCAGTTCCAATTCGAAGCCCTGGGTTATTCTCTATGTTTTTGTGTATTGATAGAAATTAACCAAATTTGTTTTGCTCTTTATTGTGATGGCAGCTTTATTTTAAGACGAGCTATTTATAGAAAGTTGACTTGCAATAGTGCTTTTATTAGACTGTCTAAACAATGTGTTGCTTGGAAGAACAATTCTGAAATTTTTCATATTATCACAGTCTAACAACGTTGCCACTATGACGTCATTGAAAGATCAACGAATGGCTGTTATAAACAACAACGTAGAATCCTGATTTTATCGTATAGTGCAACAAACCGAGGCTTGAAAGGAATCAGGTCAAAACATGATAAGCGAAGGGAGGCGAAAGGGTAATATTGTTGCGCAACTGTTGAAACTATCACTTCAAATAATAATAAAAACAAATAAAAAACAGACAATAAAAAACTTATTTGAATCAAATTTCCTAATGTAACAATACTAGTAGTAACAGTATTCGATTTTTATACTAAATTTAAGGGGGTAAAATCGGATTTTTCTATAGTTATTGTATTATTTGATTTACGCTAAGGGTGTGGATATGTGTATACACAGTGCGCAAAAGTTCATCGTCCTTTATTTAGGGCTTACGTAGATTCTGCTAGAATCTAGGTTACAATATACGTTTTAGCTGCGGGCTGGGACTTGCACATTTTTCAATGAAAACATTGACGTATACACTGCAGCTTATTCATAAATGTTCACCGAGTAATTCGCTGTTGTTACCATCTTAATTGACAGAACTTCTTTCAAAACGTATTCTTATCTTTACAAAATTTACAACTCCCTTTCACTCTTCTTATAATCAGTATAAAATCTTTATTTTATTTTCCTGTTCGTTTACTTTTCAATAGTATTATGATTGACGTTTTTCTTACCAAATCTAATAGGGTTATTTTTTTCTTTTAAAAGTTGTCCGGATAGAATAACTAGCTGTAACAATAAATTGTTGATTGTAAATCACCTCACGTATGGTACAGGCACTTATTGTTGTTGAAGTCGGCGGAAAAGCAGGAATTTTTGTTGAACTATTTAAGAGCAACGACCGATGGTGGAATTTACCGCATGATTTCTGGAAATAAAAGATGTAAGTTGAAATTTGTTACTGCTCCCACGTTTAGGTACGATAATTGTCCTTTCTACAGTAGAATAAGCAAGAAAAATGCTTCATACAATGCGAGCTATGTATGGAAATTTAATACTGAATTGAAAATTCTTAGCGAAGTCTAGTGAAAAAAAGACGCAATAAAGAAAGTGAGTTCATTGTCCGTAAAAAAAAAACTGGTAAAGCTTCTAGTTGAGTACACATGTACACACAACATTGTTTATAGTTTTGTTCCTTTGATCAAATTTTAATATTTTTGTCAGCGATTCTAGAAAAAAATCTGTCTAAATTTATTGTTTATCAATCTGTTAAAAGATAGACAATTTATAAACAGAATATTTACATTTCTGCATTTGTACACAAAGTGGTCACACCCTGATGTGTTGACTGTTATATAACGCGGTAGTAGACAATCCTGGGAATTGTTCCAAAGTTAGAGGAGCATATAGGCCTACCAGATTATAAAACAGGATCGACGACCTAATTCGGTGAGTTCGTTGACACCCGGATCGGATCTATATTTAGCTAGGCGATTTGCGGGGAACAGCGAATTCTGGGCCTTGAATGGGGCATTTACTGGCAGTAGGGATGCTGGCAGGATGCAGTTTTAGGGTTAGTAGGTCATCCATCCCTCTCCGCTCTACTGTTTGTCAAGCTTTGAATGATGACTACGTCATGCCTATATGGATCGTTTACAACCAATACACTATATGGCCCCTTTGTTAGTCATTAAATCACGTCATTCATATTTTATCATCGAAAAAATAGCATTTATTATACAACCACCTCTAAGTAGATTGTTTTTAGATTCCCATCAAAATGTCACAAAATCCATGATAATTTGAGCGAAAAATTGATGATCACATTGAATTTAAACAGATAAAACTACATCAAAGTAATACTGTTTTCGAGTAATAACAACAATAATAAGAAACTTGTTGTTTTCAATTAGTAATAAAAGGGGAAAAAGTAACTGAATTGAAGGAGTGTGTACGTGCAATTCTAGAAACCACCCTTCGTCCTAGTTTTCACCAATCGTAATGACGTCAGAAAGGGGAATTTGATGACGTCAGATGGACGCATGAGGGCTTTAACTCAAACTAGGTCGTTCCCTGTTTAAACTAGGACAGTGACCGGAGCGAGGCCATTTCTGTTTATTTTTAAACATCCAAAATCGGCTTAAAATATATGTATCGTTCTAGAGAATTCCAATGAAATTCTGATTTTATAAACACAATTTTTTTCAACTTATTCAATTGATGTAAAATATATCCTTGATTTCTAACAGAATCTGAAAGACTTCTCTTAAAGGAAACCAAAAAAAAATTAATTGAGACTTGTATAGGTTGAATTGATGATTACATACAAATTCAGCCTGACCTAAATTTGTAGACTTTTGTATTTTAAATTAGAAAGAAAAGTTAACACATTTTTCTTATGGTGTGAATTTTGGTGGAGGCGCTGGGTGAAGACGATCGATTCAACAGTATACGTCCTCAAATTTCGGCAGTACTTGAATAATGTAGGGGTTAGTGTAAAAAAAAACCAGAGGCGTAACAGAAATTACACTGCCCCTTCTTAAATATTTGAACAGACGAGGGATATTTAAAGCCCCTTTATTCTATCAATTTTTCATTTATAATTAGGTTGATTATTGATGCAAATTAGTAGATCTTTTGATCATGTTCAAAATTTACAGTAATTATTAGATACATAAGCCATGTTGCTTAATGATATAACCCGCTCATCGGTGTTGAATTTTCTAATCTGTCTGATTACCGATTACATAATTTGCACTTTGCTAAATTTATTTCAACACGTGTACCTGTTTGTTTATGAATCGCAAACAGATTACAATCGTCATGTGTATAAATACGTCTAAGTTTATTTTTGTAAATAGAATATTTGCATATATATATGCGACTTTCAACGAAAATATTAAACACATGCTACATTGTATGAATGTATCTATTCGAGAGACACTTGTACATATTCGAATCACTTCGAAAAATTGAATATGTCTTGTATTAAACAGATACACGTGTCAAGAATCCCACTTTACGGTCATCTCGAAGCTTTAATGTACTTGTTATTTGTACTGTCTCGTATAATGTTCACTTATCTTGTTTCTTTGTAATACTAGATACTGAAAAAAAAATTACTTGAAACATTGAAAATTATTAGACAAAGAATTATTTTCATCGCTAACAATACCTACGGTTGTTGACATTTAATTTTTACTTGAATTACTTTGAAAATATAAAGGACGACTGTTACTTTTTACTAAAAGTATATTCGTATAACCAGAAGCTTAAATTTCAATACAAATATGGAAGAATGTTGTGGTAAATAATTTGCGAGAAACACACAAGTGGGGCTGTTAAAAATAGAACCTCAATAAGACGTTAGGATTAACAAAGATTTTTTCACGAAAACAGAATCGCTATAGAAATTAGAAGGTGAAATAAGATTAGTCCAGTGAAAAATATTACTTCTATCTACATAAAAAGGAATAGCTACAACTACTGCTTGTTTTACACGTTTTCGAGCATTCTTATTTTCATACACTTTATTTTTAAAGTCATTGATAACGCTGAATTCTCGCCGATTCTTCCCTATTTCTATCTACATAGATTAGCTTTTTTGCGTGGGTTCTAATTGCATTTCGATAATTAATATGGGATTATATTGTTCATGAATTTCTAAAGGGGCCAGCTTTAAAGCTCAATTACTAATTTGTCCGGATAATTTGATAATTCATTTCAAGACAATCATTAAGGAATTAATTTTAGAAGAAGACGAAAATAGAAACATAATAATTAGGATAAGATAAGAATAACAACGTTAATTATCTATCAACGTTTACTTTTTTCCTATTTTTAGAAACTAGCGGTTGATGGAATTAGTTTGACGTATGTTTTTAATCGAGATGTGTAGGATGATGTGGCTCGGTAAATATCATTAAATTTATAGGATGGCGATTGCAAATTTTAAATAAAAATCGTTGAATTATTTTTATAATTTTTTTATTTTATTGTATATAGGGACATGTTCTACAAGGCACTAAATGGGAAAGTACTTTATACAATATTTTCAATAAGTGCTGTGTAAGAACAATAATAAAAGGAGTATGTTTAAGTTAGGTATACAAGTTTGAGTATCTAAAAAATTATATAGAAATTGTTAAAATAGGTGCACTGTAAAATTGTGATTTAATCTAATAATAATCTACAAGAATTGAGTCCCTCGCCACAGTATACTTGTGGTGTATCTTAATAGTTTAATATTCTTTTTGAACACTGATAAGTATATAAAAGTTGTATATACAAAATCTTACAAACTATAACGTTTATAATCTAAGCCGATTTACAGTCTTTTTAATGATTCCATTGTAACCAAACACGAATTGCCGGTATACAGTTAAAAATTACATTGTGAAAGATAATTTAATAAAAATTTATCGATTCAAACCAGTCATATATTGTATACTACAACCGCAAGTGTTCATATACATTCTAGCTTGACTCTTTGGAATACGTTGTGTTGGTAGTCCTGACAATCCTCGAACGTACGTGTAAGTCACTGGAGATCTCAAGATACGTTTCGGTGTTGATTTCTTGCTCGTTTTCCTTTTCGTATCTTTCGTATTATTACAACTACTTGAACGTGTATTCAAACTTAAATTTTGGAAAACTCTTCGTACATTCTCAGCAGAAGCTGAATGATGGTGTCTTTGTCGTACTTGTACATCACTGCCTGTATCACTTGAACTACTCGATATGTGATTAGGTGATACTGAACGGAATCCAGAGTCTCGTGATGAATTCTTTTCTTTCTTTATTGTTGTTGGTGTTGTTGTTGTTGTTGATGATGCACAAGAATCTGAACTGGATGAACGACTGTTTGTATCTCGATTGAAATTGAAATTTTCACTCGAACGTCTTGCCAAACGTCGACTAATCGCTCGAAACAATCGTATACCGCGTATTTCACGTACTGATGATGAGCTTATTGGTGATAAATTATCACGATCTGGTATAATTAACATGATTGGATTTTCTGACTGCATCACTGTTGTCATAAGAAATTTTGTTTATTTTTGGTTGATTTTAGAGGTTTTTGTTCTTTAACTATGTTTGGAATAGAACTGGTACACTGTGTATTTATTGCCGGCTTATATAGCCACTTTAACGTGGGGTTGTTAGAAATGCGCAAGCTCCTGTACAAGGTAGGGGTAGTTAAAACACGTGAAGTTGCAGAAGTTTTAGGATGATGCTGTAGCGGTGGTAGTGGTGGTGACAAAAATAATAAATCTGAAAAAAATTATAGTTGTTTTGCAAATAATGTAAACAAATAAATACCCAATTATGCTAGACAACTCGATATCATTTATTAACAGCATGATTTTTCTATTGTCGAGAAACAAAGCTTACAATATTTTTAATAAATTACCCATTTAAAAAGCAGGTGAAAAAATCTAATAATTTAAATAAATCAAAAATACAGATTGTTTTGTATTAATTCTTTATCTCACGTGAATACTTCAGCAGGCAGCTGCTAAGGAATAATGTGATCTTGCACGTGATTGTCTTCATCGTAGGAGTCTCACTTACATTTCGACGTCTCCACGATAGAAATTAATTAACAATCCTTTGTTATAAGTTTATCGGAAGTTATCAAATTATTGGTTCTAGACTGTAAGATAAATTGAATCGCTTAAGAATTGATTTTAAATAAAACTCCTATTGAATTTTGTAGAAAATGAAGCTCCTATAATACAAGAATATTAATCCCGCCTAATATTGGTAATTAATTTAAATAGATTTTCTGTAACAATAACAACTAACAATATATTGCGACTCGCACTTCATTCACCCTTGCATGATTGAAAATAAGGGGCATTATTAAGAGACTTTAGTTGAATTTCTTTTCGATAGAAACTTTTTCTATAGCTGTAAAGGACTCTAATGAGAGCCATCCGTGTACAGACATGCTTCCATGATTTTCTCTATTTGTTCTGTACGTACAAATGTTGTTGAACTTGTCTCGAACAAAAAAAAGTTGTTTATATCATTATAAGCATGTAATTGTATATGAGTTTCTTGCAGACATGTGAAACAGTTTAATATTTGGTTGCATTTGAATTGCTCTTATTCAAAAGCAATTGTAAATATGTTTTTCTATATAATTTGTTGACAATTCCATTTATGTTTTGTTGACTAAATCTATGTCTATTTATTTTTTACATTGTGTCTCAATTATAATAAAATCAACTATAATCTGTTCAAGATAATATTGATTCAATTATAGATTGTATGTCTAATTATGTATGAAAATCTTGTTTTAGACATTTTAATCTACACGCGCTCTTGTTATCGAAAAAATTCGCTATTCTACTAAAAACTATATTGAGGTTGTCATAAATGAATTTAAATGTATAAAGTGCTTATTTGTGACACGTATTAGCTGCTTTTGATCATGTTAGTGGCATTATTTTCGTAATGTGTAGTTGTCGACTGGAAATAGCGAATCTTATAAGAAAAGTCAAATAAGGCACACTAAGGAGATGGTTCACAGTAAATTCTGTGAGTAGGAGCAAATAACTTACAGCTTATACCAGAGACAAACAACATTCCTGTAAAAGTGCGTAGCTTTACGTTTAGACTATTGACAGAATTCGCAATTAATAATTTCCGTTGAGTGCCTCAACGATAGAATAATTTGACTTTCCGTATAAGCTCACTATTTCCAGTCGACAACTATAACCACATTACTTCAGCAGACTTTCAATTACACATGCTAGCGACAAAGTATGAGCTTTTTAATGTATGCAGCAGTTGTTGTCAATAGTGTAGCCAGTATCGAACGAGATCAAGTTGGTTTGAAAGTTTTAAGAATCGATGACGTCTGTAGAAGTTGCTTTTGATGTTGACCAATTTAAAACTATACCTACTACAAAAGTATTTTAATTAGATGTTTTCGCTGTTTTCTACATCTAAATGGTGTTTTTTATTTGAATTTATTATTTGGAATTATTCTATTTTTAACTGATAATAATCTATTTATAATTGAAATTCTGTCTCAATAGTATCGGTCTATAGATAGAACTTTATTAGCGAGCAAAAAATATGTGGAAAGTAGTAAGGCAATTATGTAGATATGAATTAGTGTGATGAGACTATGATTATAATGAACTTGCCCTTGGTCAATGAGAGAAATCTTGTATTATAACGAATAAAATTGAACTCACAGTTGTTGTCCTCGTCGTCATCAACATCATCATCATCATCATCATCATCATTATCATCATCATCATCATCATCATACTCAACATAATAATGTTTAACCTCAGAACTTTAATTTTACTATTCAATATACGTATAATTTAATAAAATAGAGATTCATTGGAATGGTTTCATGCCAATTAATTTAATAGTGTTCGCTGTTGGTGACTTATCAGTATTGTCGTTGTCGCAGGTCGTGGATAAACAAGTTACAACAATTACGGTTTATGTCTCCGACAAGCTTTCCTTGTATTTAAATCACAATAGGATCACAATTCAATCACAATACAATTGTATTCTATCTAGTTTTTGCAATATTTTCCATGATTGACTATGAGGCCAATGGAATTGCCTTCAAGTTCGGTCACCTTACTCTTTTCAAATAAAATTCGTGTTCAAATTTGATTCATTCGAGTTAGATTCATGAAATGTTATCCTGAAAGTCCGATAACAAATATAAATTCAGTAGCGTATATAGCTGATTATTCGCACAACAAAAATTCGGCGTTTTTCCAGTCTGTTAACTTTCTCACAAGCCTGTAGTATCCTTTTTGCGCTTGGTGCAACAGTAAAATTGTGCACCATTTTTAATTTTTCAAAACAGGGGTCAGAAAAAATTAATACCTTGCTAATTAACTTCTGTTTTTTTATTACATTTTTCCGGCCACAGAAGCAAATTTTCCCGAGGATAATCGGAAAGTCAACAATTAATAGGTGAAAATTTCCGTGATGTTTCATTTAATTTTCGAAACTTGGATTTCTAGAGGATGTCAAGATAATTCTCCAATTTTAAATATTGTACTATTCTCTATCTTTAAAATTGTACGAAAAACCTTTCAGTGAAAATTTTACGTTCTTATTAATTTTCCGGAAAACTAACAATGCTATATGAAAATTTATTGAAGACCTGTAAAGCGCTTTAAATTTTCTATCGACTGTATATTATTCATCGCAAAATAAATAATAATTGCTGAGTTATGGGGAAATCCAGAAAAAGCTGTTCTAAGATTTTCTTCTATAATTCAGAATTTGATCCAAATTTTCAAGACACTTTCTTTTCCCTAATGCTCTTTGAAATGCTGTATCATACATTTCAGTATCTCTGAAAACTAGCGAGAAATCGACTATTAAAAATAGGTATCTTTTGGACACCGAATCGAAAAATATGTGGGTACTCTTCGCCTTTAAGGTATACCGGGTGATTCACGTAAGGCGAAAAGTTCTTATGGCAACTCTTATTATTTGACGGGCGAATCGAAAAATATTTCAAGGATGTGTAAGGAGTCCACAGAGAACATTTAAGCAAACTTAGGGCTTCGTAGTTCATTGGAAAATAAGGTCAAAAAACGCTTTATTCCGACAATGTCACGATAACAAATAAACTGTATTATAAGTCGTACAATAATAAAAAATGATAAGATTACAATAACAGCATCACAAATAAGTATTAATAGGCATATGCATCCAACTATTTTTATTCTTTTATCATTTGTCGTTGTCTAATTCGGCGAACTGCTTGAAACGGCGTCTGGTGCGATCATATCATGTTACGGACCTGGCTTCTCTGATATTTGAAATATGTGCAATTATTTAGTTTATATTTAAGATCTGCACGTGTCTTCTAAGGGTGTCTCAAAGTCTTACAGTTACAACCCTGTCAGTGAAAATAATAGAACAATACTTGTATGTGTTAGTATTTCAGACATTGTTGTAAGATTTCTGTCAATGGACTTTATCTTTATATAGAAATAGTGGATCAATTTCTATTATACCTGGCCTATGTGAATAGTTGAAATATAGAAGATGTGTATAGTTATTTGTAGCAATTGTTCATTTTAAGAATAGGTACATAAAATATAGACGATTTATAAAAAACGAATACGTCGATCTTTAATATAAATACGTTGTAGACATTAGAGAAACAATTTTTATAGTTTATGGGCACCTTGAAAGGTAGACTAGATGAACTTGAAGAAAATTTAATAAATTACTATCGCATCTAAATATGCTTTAACAAATGTTTTTTTTAAAAGTCTTATTTTGCTGGCTAGCTGTCGCCTCGAAATTCTTTTAGAACTGTTCGATTTGCAGTGCTTCTTCTACCCAGTGCCGGCGCTACCATATGGACGAGATAGGCAGCTGTCTGGGACGCACACATAAGAAAACCCAAAAACGTAACCGAAACTTCAAAATGTAGAATTTGGAAAAGAAGTGTAAGGAACAAGTGAATTTTATTTTATGATTAGGTACTATTGTTTTCGTGTCTTGTTCTTTTTAATAAATTTTTGTTAACAATTAGTTAATCTCATGATAAAGGGGTGTACTTTGCTTAGGGTGCGAAATGGTCTTGGGCCGGCACTGCTTTTGCCACTTATTTCGTCGCATCCCTTTATAATCTTTAGGCTATGTTTTTGAAAATTTTACAGTTCCATTATCGACAATTTTCAGATTTACGGCTAATACTTCTGTCATTGAGTATAAGTGATAGACGTCAAATTACACAGCATTAACAGTCTTAAAAAATGAATTATAATAATCTATAAAGACACCAAAAACGATACGGTTACAACTATAACATAGTATATTTTTTCTGGAACTTGTAAGCTGAAAAAGCAACCGTTTATAGTCGGGATAATAATAATCGTTTGTGAGATCCTGAAACAATTCTAATATTTCCGAAAACTGATTTTTCCCCATTTTAAATGATCAGAATAGCGTAGGACATTCTATAATTTTTCTCAATAACACTATTGTATTATTATTTTTATTTTATTGTTAGTATAGTCTAAATTCAAATGAGAAGAAATAAATTCCATCAGTAGAAATTGCAACTAATGGAATATGATAAACAAGAAAGTCCTTGACATTCAACTAAAATGTTTGTTACATTAGGTCCTTCTTAAAAATTCTAGGCGGGGTCCGATGATAAGCCACACAATCGCTTTTTAATATGCTATTTGTTTCAATTAAGAATAAAAAAAAATAAATGTTTTCATTGAGTTGCCTTTTGGTATTTAATGTACATAAGTTTTGAATATGTTGATGACGTTTTTTTTTCTTGTGCAAACTACATTTGAATCTTATTGTGTTTAGTATTCAGTTGACGATAATTGTACAAGGCTATTGTTGATAAAGTATGTTAAAAATCATTTGTTGCATATTTAATATGGTTTATTTCTATCTAGAAACTAAAATTGTCAGTTTTGTTAAAGATAAATTCGACAAAAAAAATAATTGAAACACGTTTAAACAATAAAATCAAATCCTTGAGAAATCCAAACTTGTTTCCATTGTCAATGATAGATGTTATGGTACCCTATAAATTATCTTTTCAATCATTAACATTATAATTAAATTTTAGATCAAATATTTTGATACTCTTAAGGAATATGTGAGATTATCATATTTACCTTATAAATATGTAAGTTATTGTCGAATTTTTAATGAGTTTCGAACAGTTTGTAAATTGGCTGACATTTTAGATTAAACAATTCGTAATTAATGACACTTGATATAGGTAGAGAAATAATTCTAAATATTTGATTTTTTCGAGGGTGAAAGTTCTTGCAGTTGCTCCAGAAATTATTATTATTATCTTAGTTCAACAATTACGATAGTTTCAGAATTTCTAAGAAAAAATCTCAAGAAAATCTACAGTTTTTTATCTAAAAAATTTTCTGTACGTTGCCTTAAACTATGAATTAGTAATTACAAATTTTGACCCGTTTCTGTGTTGACAGATTTCTAAAAAATTATCCGATTCTGTAGGGAGTGTATCTAATTTATTGTGAATTCATTACTAATCACTTTAATTCCTATCATTCGAATCAATCCCAGATTAAGCATATAATATCGTTCGTATATAGAAAATTGGTTTTTCAGAATAATAAAAAAAATTAATGCAAATCTATATGCTCGTGTGGATTCAATTTCAAAATTCAATTATTTCGTAAATCTTTAATCGCTGAAAAATTTCATATTGATTTATTGATTTGAATAATTTCTGTGCAAGTTTTCAATCTTAACCGTATATAATTGTAACATGTTTCCATTATTCTGACTAACAAATTAAAGTAGCTAAAAATAACACTTTCCTTCTATGTAGATTTTTGCGAATTCTTCACAGGATTCAATGAATTATTAGAATTTTTTGTATAATCGACCAAAAATTTCAATTTATTAATAATTATTATTAAATTTGTCCCATGAATAACTGAAATCAATTAATATTTGAACTGAATTTATTAAAGAGCTGTAGGTGCAAAATTATGATAAAAAAATACAATTAACTTATAAATAAATAAATATAGGTATAGAATTTTCAGCAAGAACTACACCTGCGATTGCAATAGCTTTCAAATAATCATAAGGAAATTATTATTAGTTTTTTTGACCTATACATACAGGGTGTATCCTAGCGATGGGACATTAAAAGTATAAGAAGTTCTAATTGATGAATGTTTCTGAAATTTAGTATACAGGTCCGGCCGGACTGATACGAACATTGGAGAAACTTTGGCCACGCCTATTTAAACTACTTACATAATAGTTAGAAAGAGACAGAGAGACCTTGGCTTGTCTAGAAATTAAAAATGATCCTCTGACCAAACACAGCAATTTCTTTTGTACGAAAGAACCTTGAAAACATTCTATTTTAAAAGTTTACAATAACCAGATCTGGTTTATGGATTTGGTATTTCTGTCTGTTATTCATGAAACATGTGATTTTGACAAAGATGGGATATTGGGCGTGGCCAAAGTTTCTCCAATGTTCCTATCTCTAGCTCCGAATCTGTATAGCCGCTTATCCATCTGAACTACCATTGGAAAATATTTTCATTGTTCTATCAACCCCTGTTATATGGGGTAGTGCAACCTACTTTCTTATTTTAAATAGAATGGTACATTTTTTATTGCATTTTTGTATTCATTGATAAAATCGAAGGGGACTTTGATAACATGACCCATGGTCTAGCGCTGAAAGTTTTTCAGATATTTCAGCTTTTAGTGCAGTTTTAGAATTTGCAGTGTTTGATTGAAAATTTCATATTTCAGAAGATACAATCGAACTCGGTTATAGCGTACTTGGTCGTTGCGTATTTCCGGTTATAGCGTATTATTTCTATTAGGCCGACCGAATCTCCATGCGTACAATGTATTTCAAACTCTGTTATAACGTAGTGGCTGACTGTTATAGAAACGGCGCCTCCACCAAAAGACAACCCACTTCTCCCACCTTTCTATGCGACTTCATATCTGTCCGTGTTATTTCATTCATAGTTGCGGAGGAATAGATTACTTTCCATGCTGATTAAAAAAAACCAGCAAAGAAAATGGAAAATCGACTCGTTCAATTCTGTAAAGTGAACTTTGCTCGATATTTTTATAACCGCGATAATTAAAATTATTAACTTGTACACACCGATATGTTTGTTTAACCAAACCACTCGTTTCAGCACGAAAAGTTACTTTTTCCTTATACAGAGAAAATCTTAGCAAATTTTCCAAAATCCACTCGTTCAATCCTGTAGATAATTGTCTTTGGAATCGAAATCAACTATTTCCAGATCGCTACCTGTTACCGTTTAAGACAAATGTTTGTTTTACTGTCTTATGGAAATTACATGTAATTGGTAATTGCGCCGCGACTATGACACTCACCCTTAAAACTCGGAAATAACATATAAATTTTTGGAATTCTAAAAAGGAAGCAAATAACTACACTTACAATTAGTTTCAATGCCATAAATCACAATAAGCTTAGGACTTTGAGTCATTAAAGTTGTATAGGAAATTTTGGGGAATACCAGTTTAGAAAACTCCGGTTGTCAATCATCACTTATCTCAATGTTAAATTAATCCTCTTGTAACTCTAACTGAACCTTTTTGAATTTTCATTTTGGCTACTTTACTTCAGTTTTGAGTTTGAAGTCAACAAACAAACGTTACTTGTTTCCCAATACGTTTAAAATGAGAGTTACTGTTCAAATTTCTTAACTCTAAACTTAAACTCGGTTATAACGTAATATTTCTTGCAGTCCCTTCGATTACGCTATAACCGAGTTTGACTGTATACCATTTGAAATGTTGAAATTTGGAATTTAAGTAGTACAAAGAATGTGATTTTTGTCAATTTAAACAGAATCAATTATTTGTCAGAGTTTAACTGAAATAAATTTTTCTTTTAGGTAGTTTTTAAACTGGAATATTTTGATTATTTTAAATGGACCACCATAATAAAAAATGTACCATTCCATTTAAAATAAGAGAACAGAGTGCACTACCCCATATAACAGGGGTTGATAGAACAATGAAAATATTTTCCAAGGGTAGTTTAGATAGATAAACGGCTACATACTTCCATCAATTAGAACTTCTTATACTTTTATTGTCCCATCGTTAGGACACACCCTGTATAAATAACTAGTTTTTTCTGTAAACAAAGCGACTTTTTTTTGTATAGACTTTCCGTTTTCCTTTATGTCACTGGCAAATTAAACAAAAATAAATTGTCGAGAGGATTAAAATTATTGACAACTCCCAACAAATCCGTAAGCCATAAAAAATTCGAATTAATTCTTGTTTTCTGCGTTGATTGATTTTTTTCTTTCGGACCGATAACGAGTTATTACATTTAGTAAGCCAATGCAACAATTGAACCAAATTACAGCACTTTAAATGGAGATTAAGTTGTAGGATAATCAAGGGTATAGTTAACACTTTCAATACAAAATGTCATTCACCTTGGCATTGATTATTATTGTAATTCCCGTAAATGAAGCCGTTCAACTTGTACTACCCAAAGCTTTAATTAAGCATTAATTTTTAATACTCTACAAATTTACGCTTTAAGCGTTTGAATAGACGTAGAGATCTGAAGAGTTAGTTAGTGTTTACATTAACAAAGGTTAAAGCCAGTTAATGTTAGTTTCTCTTATAATTTCCGGCTTTTGATCTTAGCTTTGAGATGATTTGGCGTTATGATTCTATGATTAATGTTGAGTTTTTGTCGTGTTTTTTTATTCAAAAGTCGTAAATTTACATGATTTGGAAATTTTATATAATTTTATTTGCATTTCTTTATCTAATCCCTGTCCACTTTTGATCAATCATTAATTTAAATGCAATTATTGGATCATCAACTATTGTGATGAATACTAATGTAATCATAATAATATTCTATTTTCATATAAGGCTTACTGGATATTCCATGAAATTCGATTCAATAATAGGATTCTATTTTACGTTCGTGTAACCTACGTAAAGCATTATTTTTCAATAAATGGATAAAGACAGCATTTGTTTTAGAGTTTTACGTATGATACAATACTATAAAATTTTTATTGTACGTTACCAACAATAATGCTCGATAGATAGACTTTATTGCACAACATTACTGTAGATTATGTCCAATAAATTAATGTCAACATGATATAAACCGGTGTTGTATTAATTTAATAAAATAGACATAACAAGGCGCGTACGTACATAACCCTGTAACTCTAAATTTCTACCTACGTCAACCCTCGCCAATATTATTTCTTTAATACGTGTTGGCAGATGTTACAAAATAAGAAACTAACAATCATTTAGTTTTATGACGGTTTATTTAATAATTTTCATTGAAACATTGATAAAAACTTTGAAACAAGGTGAAAAATAGAAACGAAAAATTTTGATCGGTAGTCCATAAAAGTCACAATTGTCGTCTAAATATAATATCCATAAGGACTGTAAGCACCATAAGCATACGGGTATGCAGCATATCCAGAGTAAAGTAATTGAGGTGCTGGTCCAGCGACTGGTTTTGGGGCGGCAACAGGAACCGGAGCTGGTCCGGCTACAGGAGCAGCAACTGGTTCTGGATTAGAGACAGCATAGGCAAAAGCCAAAAGAGCAGCGAATATAATCTGTAAAGATTACAAATTTATTATTTTTTATTCTTGATGAAATCAAATTTACTTACAGCTTTGAACATTTTGTTGATTTGTTGATATTTGCACTTGAGTTCTAAACGAATTCTTGACAATCTATCAAACGAGCAGGGATTTTATACAAAAATCTAATGCAAGTAGTAGGGATTGCCAAATTTTGAACAATACCAACAAAAAAAAACAGATAATAAGAATAACAATAAGATAAAACTTACTCTACTTGTGGACTTTTTTTTGTATTTAAATTTAAGGATAGGCGACCATTTCAGGAACTCGACTGAAGGTCATGAAGATTAAGTATGTGTGTCACATAGTACAAAAACGTAATTTGCATCAATATCTATGATTGAGAAGGCTTTTTTACAATGACCAGAAAAACTGATACGACACACCTCCGGTTGGATTTTTTCCCTCAACAAATTTGTCATCTACACAAGAACAGCTGTTGTTTATTTATGTAACATGCATAATAAAATCACGATTTTCTTGCTAATTTTGTTAATTGAGTTTTTTTACATGTGTAACTTTTATCATTAACACAAAATTTCCATATTTGGTTAGTTTTAATAAAAATAATATTCATCTTGTTGGAGTGAATTAACTATTAATATTAGACTTTTTGTATCGATAAAGCAAATTTAGTTCACTATATTTCCAACAAAGGCTGAAACGTGTTCTAGAATTCATTTACGTGTGACTTTATTCAAAATATTTCTAAGGTTGCTTCACGTTTATTAATTGTAAAGGTGTTTCAACTAACAAGCGCTTGGTTGTTTTGTTTGCATCCTATAGTGAAGTTCCAACTCAATATCGGGGGTGAAAAGATCATCAATTTGGTGTGGTCTACAATCATGTCCACATATGTTTCAAATTCAGAACTGCAGACTCATAAAATCCTTATTTACAACACCTTTCCATAGCTACTATATGAGTAACATTATTAACTAACATAAACAAGAGTGTAAAACTATAGATTCTTCAGTTATTAAGAAATACTGCAAAATGTAATCAATTAATTGGTAATCCTCAATTTATAATGGCAAATTTATAAAATTTAAAACTCATCAAATTGATAGTGTACTGCTTTTTTAAAGGTGCACGATTCGTATAAAACTCCTATTAGTCCGAGTCGAAATTTTAGCCCACTTCTGATCCTAAAATGGATATTTGGTCCTCTTTTGATCCTAAAAGGAGTAAAATGGACCTCGTCTCAACCTAAACGTTATTTATGGTCCCCGTTTCACCCTAAATGAAAACTTCGTGAACCTCATCTCGTCCTAAAAAGAATTCTATGCTCCTCCAACTAGTTGATGGACGATTCAAAAAATATTTGAGGGATTTATAGATGGGTCCTTAATGAACATTTTTAGCTCCATTAAGACCTCGTAGCTCATTTCGACGTCGGTCAAAAATGAAATGAGTCGAGGATCTTCCCAACATCGATTTTTTTTCGTTTTTTTCTATTATATTCTGCAACGAGAGGAAATATTTCGCTTTTTTTTTAGAATCCAGAGAGGGTTTTTGAATCGTCTTGAGTGCTTAGCTCGTTTTGAAAATATCGACTTTCAAATAAGCTACAAGGTTCTAATCTTGCTGAAAATTTCCTTAGGGTCCTTTTTACATATCCTTGAAATATTCTTCTAATCTCGACGTCAACTAATAGGAGTTTCATACAAATCGTGTACCTTTAAAAAAGGAGCGTTGTATTAAGAAACATGTTCCAAAAATTACAATTTATTACACGAGTTCAGTTTGTAAAACGAGCCGCCAAACGGGAAGCTTTATAAGAAAGGAGTGTAATAAATCACTTTTGGAACGAGTTTCTTGTACTACTTTTTCTATTTTGCACCCCCTTACAGCATTTCTTTCCAATTAAATATCTGAAATTTGGGGAATTTTGGTAGTGGTTAGTATCGTTAACAACTAAAAATTCAAAATGGACTTTAATTTTTTTTCGTTCTTTCTCTCATTTGATTTTCTATGTATTTTTCAACAATTCATTATTTTGTTGAAAAATAAGTACTGTTAATATTAATTTATATGTTTTTTTTTTAATAAAATCACAAATTTGCATGTAATTGAAAACGTTAATAACAATGTGAATTAAAAATTATTGAAGACTTTCTTTAACGCAGCTATCGTTTGAAATTAAGAGTTAGAGGTTTAGCTACGTACTTTAAGAAAAAAATTTATTCTTAGTTATTGACAAACCTCCAAAAAGTGCTTTAATAGGTATTAAAAAGCTTTTTTTGCTCAACGACACTTTTTGAACCTTTCGTTCCTTTATAGTTTTCAAAATTTAACAAATATTCAATAATAGATTCATTTTATACAGTTTAGAGACTTAGTGGAACTATTTTTCATCCTATTTGACTCTAGATGATCTTATTTTATTATTCTAAAGTTTTAAATCTTATTTAGATTATCGATGATTTGGATGTAAGACGTCGAATTAAAAAAACTAAATATTATTTCTCAGATATTTTTATTTAGTTGTAAAAAATGAAAGACTGTGTGTACATAATAGAAGCATTGCCGTTTTTTCAAATGATGAAATGATTAGTTGGAAGATATCCATAGCCATAAGATGGGATAAGACCATAGTTGAGCAATTGTGGATTAGGGGCTGCAACTGGTGCTGGTACCGGTGTAGGTAAAGCAAGGCTGACAGCCAATACTAGTGCTAAGACGAATAACTGTAACAGAAAAGTTTAACAAATAAATTGATTAATTATTTTTTAAAATTTATTTTGAAGATACTTACGAATTTAAACATTTTGATTGCAATTTGTTCTGTTAACTGTTACAAGACAAATTTTAAAAAATATCTGTTGCAGATGGTATTATATACGAAAATTTTGGTAGGTGTGACCATATTAAACAGATTATGTCCTTGAATTAATTTAATTATTTGATAAATAAATAATTCTTTGTATTTAATCTGGTTTGTTTCCTTTATTGATCATGCAAATACATATCAACAAACAGTCCTGGACAGGTGTAGGAAGGTCATCTGGATGACTCGACGAAATCATTTTTGTTCTATATATCTCTATGTGTTGAGAATTTGTTTGTTTTTCTATGCAAATTAAATTGCAATGTAGGTTGAACCTCCCTTAATTAGGAAAATAACAAATCTAACAAGAATGTTTGCCATAAATATTGATTAGTGGTAAAAATTTCCTACACAACAACAGAAAAAAAAACTCTATTGTTCTCGAAAAGTTAAAAGGTTTCGTTTAGCGAGTTATCCATAGAATTAATTAAAATTCTACAATCATGACTTACAAACGATTGACAAAAACCCGATAATTATAATTTTAAATTATCGCTTTAATTGAATATTAATGTAATCGAATCATGTCTATTTCAGTAGAAGATCATTTTCACATTTATTACTTGTGACTTTTCTAGAAGATTTTTTTTTAATAGACTTAGACAGGTTTTGATTAGGATTGGTTATAATTATGTAACAATAGATTAGTGAAATACAGGAACAACATCTGTTGAATTTCTATATCCTGTCGGCCTCTAATTTTTGAAATTTCAAAAGTCAATCCTTAATAAATCTAATCTGTTGCTACGTGGTTAGAAGTTTGTTTTAGATTTAAACCAGGGATTCTTGACCGCGGTAATGCATTTTTAGGTGTACGAGGCTCTTTTCTTTAAGAAAAGTTTCTTAAAAAATACCAGGCTTAATATTTCAATAAAATCTCACATTCTAAAGGGGATGCGGGATCATATTATAAGATCCATTGGGGCTCTAATCCTGTAAAGAAGTTAAGTATCCCTGATCTAAACATAATATAGCATTTATAAGGCGAGTAGACAATGAGGAAGATCCCGAAGAATGCTTATAATTCGTGTCTCAGACTGTATGTGCTGCTTCAGAATAAAAAATCGACTTCTCTTCTTGTTTATTATACGATTTTGTTGTGGATATTATACTTATTTGTCTTAAAACATAATTTTTTTAATATTTTATGTCTTTCAAGTTTGTTTGATTGGTTACAAACAATGATTTTTAATCAGCATGCTTTTACGAAAAACTGAGTTTTAATAGCTATAGCCTCCACAATCAATGCGGATTTTGAGATATTTTACGAATTTACCAAATTAGAGAAATGATAAGCGCTTACTTACTATCTAATTTTTGCTGATAAGCTAATTGTAAGTGATTATCAGTTTTTTTTTTAAAAATTAACTTTTTTCGTAGAATTCTATATCATCATAATGTTAGCTGATTGGTATTTACGGATCCAAATTAATATTTAAAACTCGTCCAATATTGCAAAAACATAATGAATATTGTCTATTAGATTAGGAAGACAGATTATTGTAGTCTGAAGCTGTAAGTTGACCTATACTCTGTTTCAAAACGATAGATGAACAGTAGATCTTGCCACTGGTAATACATTTAATTTTTTTAAGTTAAGCGGACTATTCCCATATTCCCAAAACCGTTTATGGACATGGGCAAACTTAGTTTCATCCGTCCATATAATGCTAGTTATCAGTGGTACATTTTTAAAGGAAACAACAAAAATTAGAAAAAATTTTGATTTATTAAAATGAAAGAAATGCCAGGTAGGTTAAAATATACATCAAATTTTCAGTAAACGAATCCAGTTAATCCAGGATATCCAGCATATCCTGCATATCCATTAAAAGCTGGATAAGCATTATAACCATATCCTCCCACTGTTAGAAATTGTGGTTTCGGTCCAGCAACTGGAGCTGGTACGGCTTTTGGTAGAGCCAAAGCTACAGCCAAGAGAGCAAAGAAGAACAACTGTAACAAATAAACACAATTAATTATAATTTTCTTCTAAAAATAATAATTTTTTTTTTAGTATTTGATATCTTACAAGCTTGTACATGTTGAATTGTTGATATGTTTCGAACAAATTATGATTTTTGCACCAGATCAATATGCTTTTATACTAAAAATCTATCATAGATATCTTATTGATTGGCCGTATACATATCAAAATGTGCAGTGGGAGATACATTTCCGTTAAAGTTCAACTGTTGGTAATTTGAAAGAAGGTCATTTGTTTAACAATAGTTTGACAATAGCATTTACAAAAAGTCTAACAACATTCACAGTTTGTCTTGGATCGAATAACAACAACTTTTAAAGCTTATCATACGTTATTCCAAAACAACAACTGAAGTTGTATTTAACTTCTTTTTTTTTTTAAATTTAACATGCTCCTTCAACTCAATTTCTATGATAGCTCTCCCGAAATCTGGGCCAAATCCAGAACAAATTTCTCACTTAATAAAGCTGAATTAGATAATTAACTAGTGATTTTAAATATCAATCTATCTAGAATTAAACAGGTAAACTAAACATTAAGCATAATATGAACGGAAATGTTTCATATTATAGTTATGTTTGCTTCATTTATCATTTTCCAACTAGTTATTAGTTATTTGCAATAACTTATTTCACAGGTATTGACGTGATCTAAATATTAACGTATTTTCAGTCATGTTTATATTTTCACGATTCTTGAAGCTTGCTTTTCAGTGATGTTATTCTCTCAGTTCTTGAAATTGAATTGCTTGTGTTTTACTTGTTTTGTATAGTAACAGCTGATATGCTCTACATATCAATTGATATCCTCACTAGCTTATTATAAATAGACAGAAAATACTAGTGTTGTCACGGATTATTTGCATAAAAACTTTTAAAAAATCAAAAGAAAAGAATAAAAAGACCGTTTGGACAATTTAATCTAGATTTATGTATATAATTATGTCTCATTTGAATGGCATTAAATAAATTTTATCTACGCCTTCTACATATATAAAGTAACCATACACTTGTAGTTTTGCAATATAATGCCCTATATTATTCCCTACTATAGCTTATGAGAGGGAATAATGGTTCATTATTCCCTCTCGTTAATCCTTACGTAAGTTAATAAGAAAATAGTATTTGAATCATTGTTTCTGGCAAATATAAAAAACTATGGTTTCAACAAGTGCGCCTAAAGTAGGCGTTTTTTTCTGCGAGTTTGAATAATAGTTGCTGTGTAAGATTGCCATGGCAACGACAAAAAATTAATCAAATGACATTTCAAACAAATACTTAGTTGTGAGAATAGACGTTGTATTTACACTAGAAAGTGACCAAAAAGACGATTTAACAAGTCGATAATAGTTTCTGTTGAATGTAAGAAAATCATAGAAACGACAAAAAAATAAATAAAAGGCAGTTTTAACAAGCAGTTGTAAAAAGAGTCTGTTTTTGAGCGATTTTAGAATCTAAAATGATGAAGAAGGCACACCACCACTACCTGTACACTTAGAAATAAGTTGTAGATGAATTATAGTATACAACTCGATATAATGTGTGCTATTATTACCTCGAATGATTACAACTGTAGTTTTTATTCTTGGTAATAATAACACTCATTATAGCCTCGTTGTATAATACATTATTATTTGCCCCTTTTCAGGAGAAAAAAATTACGAGTATACTCGACATTATGCGAAAATATATCGTTTCCTTTTGACGAGTATACTCGACATAAATAGTTAAAGGGTTAAAAGATAAATTTAAAAGCTGGATTTAGTTATCATCGTCTTGAATATAGACGAAATCGTTTGTATAAGATTTATGGAAATTTAAAGTTCTTTATAGAGATACTGAACAAGACGTAGATTTAATTGCTCCAGTTTAAATAGATAATTGGATTATAAAGATTTGTTATTTTGTTAATAATTCGTAGCTGTGTTTAGTTTGGAGTGTAAGTTTTCTTACCAAAAACTTTCAAACTTTCTCGATTTAGACTTGTCACTATTCAGCTGCAATACAGTCATTTCTGATACTTTAATCGAATTTGGAATGGAATTTTCATAAAGCAACAGTTTAGATAACAAATAGTGAGAATTAATTAATAAATTTTCCTCTTATTCAAATCTTTTGTTGAGTGTTTTCAATTCGTTATCGACTTTTTAGCGTCTCTGTTTTTCTTTTCACGTTGACAATGCTAATTTATATAGAAGAATTCAATTCGATTCGTATTTATTTACTTTGAAATCTCAGTTAATTGGTCTCCATTTTTCTTTGATGCTTAATAATTCAAACTTTAATCAACACATGCTTCAAGAAACAATAACAATAGTAAAATTTATGAAAAATTAATAAACGCTTAGAATCCAGAAAAGCGACAATTTTAAAACTAATTTAATTATTGAAAGTTAACAATATAATACAACTTTATTTCATTATTTCGATATTGTACAAATTTCAAACAGTATTCAAATCAACAACGAATTATATAATTGTGTAATAATCGGTGATAATAGGGGCACTGGCGTAAGTTAACGGTATCCCAATAGTGTAGATTTGAGGATTCGGCTGTGGTCTCGGTAGGGCCAAAGCCATCACCAACAGGGCAACAAGTACAATGAGCTAGAAATTTTTTGGAAAAGTTGACAAAAATTTTGTAATAACAAAAATAATTACTTACATATTTAAACATTTTGTTGAAAGACACACTTTTGGAAATCGTTGATTTCAAACTATACTCAAATCACACTCGTCACATCTCTTTTATAGTCCTAATCATGGCCATTTGATCAGTGAAGATGGGACATTAATTTGTTTATTTTCCAATAATTTTCATAATTTATTGATGTTTCCAAAACAAATATTTAAGAAAAAAATTGATGTTTTATGAATGAAAATGCGTCTTCTCATAAATGTCTCGTTTACCTTGAAATTGCAACAACAAAATTCAAATAATTGTAGGAATATGAAGGAAAACGAACAGTTTACTATAAAACAAACAATTTATTAGTATATAAATTACAATAATTTAATAGAAACTCTCGCCGAAGGAATTTGGTGAGCCCAACAAACCGGCAAGTTCATATCTCGCACCGGCTGCATCGCCAAAATCCAATTTTTCGTTTGTCAATGAAAAGAACGTATTGTAACGTGGAGCACTTTCGGTGTACTTCATTAGAATAACAACAATGATACAAATCAATAGAACCTAGATTTTCCATTTAATTAAAAAATTAAATTGGAAAAATGAGCCAAATCTACTTACAAACGAACGTGTCAACATCTTGTTTATCGTAAAAGATTAATGTAATTTGATTTTTTTTTTTTTTTCTTAAATTATATAATGTAATTTGATTCGTGTTGTAAGCTTGTAAACAGACCGACTATTTAGATGGGATTGGTATGGTGTTGGCATCGCCCTGGGTATTTATTCGAATAAATATCGCATACATATACAAATTTATACGTTGGTAAAATATCATTATTTCAATAATTTCAGCGTTATTGAATTGATTTTCATCTACAGCCGGATTCACTGATTGATTTACATTTAACAGGAAGCCTCAAAACGTTACGTTAGAAAATTGTAAATGTTAGCCGACTTAAAATTCGAAGGTCTCTTCTATACAGATTGTTTGTGCTTTATGAAATGTTCAAATTTGTAATCAATAATAAAATGTCATTTTTACTGAACATTATTGAAACCTATCAATTCTAATTTTAACAATGCCTACTCCCCCTACAATGAAACACCACAAATTTCCACTTAACTTTATTATTATCTTGATGGCCTGAAAATAATTTTTCTTATTTCTCGAAATAAATGTCTTTACTGTGACGGTTTTGTCTCGAAATTTCCCATCAATTTTTCTCAACTTGATCTTTATAAAAATTTATATTGAAGGCCAACTGGTCGCTATTCGGATACTTCTCCATTTAGTTCAGGTTAATTAATTTTGATTTTTTTTGTTGGTTTATTGTATTGTCGATTCTTAACATTGTACAGATAATAACCAGACAGGAAAAGTTCTTTGTTTTATAAAATGGAACTGGATGGACCTGTATACAGTTTTATTCTTTCTTTTTCTGTTGTTATTTTTAAACTGGAAGATAATCAACAACCACCACTTCTACCACCATGATTTTTTTTACAATTAAACAAAGAATCCTCACTATATAAAGGCGTCCGTAGGCCGATATCATATCAAAAGAAGTTGTCAATTTCAAGACAAGTCTTGTTATAAATCAAACGATACGAAATGCTTAAATTGGTAAGTTTTTATTTATAGTTTAAATAATTCAACAATTATCTAATCAAAATTTCTTTTATGTTAATTAGTGGATATTAATTGGCGCTTTAGCTGCAGTCTTTGCTGCCCCGAAATCAGATCCAATTATTCCATTGACGTACACTGCTAATGCTCCGTTGCTCTACAGTACCCATTCTCAGCCAATTATTCCTACTGCTAATTATGCTTATGGTTATGCTCCCTATTATAATGGATACCAGTATGCACTTCCTTTAGCCTATAGGAATTTGTATCTTTGAGGACTGCGACGATGAGATTTGGTGAAAATGGTAGAAGACACTAGGCCTGTATTTTGGTAGTTTAACAAAATTTGATTAATGAGACTGTCTTATTTTTCGTAAAACTTAAATAAAACTAATTAATATACAAAGCGTATGTGTGTTTTTTTTTAAATAATTTATTCAAATCGTAAATTATCATGAGGATTATGTCGTAAATTTTCGAAAATAACTCGTAATATTTATAGAAATTGACGTATATTCTGATTTGTGCAGAATAATACATATATCAAAGCATCGAGTTGAATATACAGGGCGTTTGGTCTAAGTATGGTCAGTTCTAAGAAACTCTTATTAATCGACGAGCGATTCGAAAAATATTTTGAGAATTTGTTGAAGATCCTTTTGGACAATGTCGCAATTTTCAAAAACGAACAAAACACGCAGAACGAATAAAAATGACTCAGAGACCTTCCCAACTTCGAAATATTACCACCTGTTCCAGAATAAAATGGAGAAAAACGAAAAAATCAATTTTGGGAGGATCCTAAAGTCATTCTAAATGCGTGTTTAGTTCGTTTTTGAAAATCACTACATCGTCAGAAACGAGCGTTTTTGACCAACTTTCAAATGAGCTACGAGGCTCTAATTTTGCTCACATGTTATTTAAGGACCCTCCTACAAATCCAATATTTTTCGAATCACTCGTCGACTAATAGGAGTTTCTTAGAACTCACCATACTTAGGCCAAACACCCTGTAAATTCCAAAAATTTGTAGTCAATCGAAGGTTAATATAGAAAATAAACAAAAGTTTTTATATCATTGCTAACAATTTATTCCTATTTTAGTACTAGAGCCTAAATATTCACAGTCTAAATCAAACATAACCATTTAAACAACAAGAAACGACCCGGTATAAGGTGAATAAGCTGTATATCCTGCAGAGTATCCGGCATTGTAGACTACTGGAGCTGAATAGGCAATTGGAGCTGTATAGGCGACTGGTGATGTGTATGCAGCTGCTACAGGTGCGGCAACAACAGGAGCTGTGTAGGCGGCAGCAACAAATCCGGGTTTCGGTTCCGGTTTTGGGTCAGCTTTTGGTGCTGGAGCAGCAAAAGCTACTGATAAAATGGCTAAAGCAACTACCTAAAAAATAAAATTGTAAATTGTAGTTGTATAAATATTGATCAATTTCAAATTGAACGTACAAATTTGAACATTTTGATAATTTAGTTAATTGTTCAATTGCTATTTGATAACTGATGGTTAATGATTGATTTCGATTGTTTTTATACTGTAAAATTTTTCGTATAGACGATAAATGGGGTAATCGTTTTCCAATACGTGTGTCAAATTTATTTATTCAGGATGCATAGAACTGAAGGACGAATCGTAAATGTTACATAATAGTCTTTAAATTTGATAACAATATTATAATTCATTTTAATAAATTAACTATTTCAGTTATTTTAGATTATTTTATGAAATTTTTGAGATAAATGTAACAATAATGTTGACTTATATTGTACTTTTAAGGTAGTCTAGACGTTGGTTGATAAAAAAAAACCCGATTTAAATGCATTTTTGTCGAATTCTTGATATCACCAATGACGAATTTTCAATTTTGTAAGAGTCTCTTTATAAAAATTCAACACATCAATGCAAGAATGTTGTAAATAAATTATTGCACATAACACTTCGAAATCGCATCCCTTCCAAATAAAAACAAACTAGTATAAATTGCCAAAGTGAATCAGTTAAAGTCAGTTGAATTCATTCCACAAACAATCAACAAAATCCAAAAATGTTCAAATACGTAAGTATATCATTTAAAAACCTGTAGAAATAATTCATTTATTTGTAATTGTATTGATTTCAGTTCGTTTTCGTTGCTCTTATTGTTGGAGCTTTTGCTGTTCCTGAACCAAAACCAAAAGCTAATCCTGGATTAGTAGCAGCTGCTTATACGGCTCCAGTTGTAGCTGCACCAGCACCAGCGGTTGCATATACAGCTGCATATTCAGCACCATTCGCTTATTCAGCACCACTTGCCTATTCAGCCGGATATGTTGCCCCATCTGTATACGCTGCCGGATACAGAGCCTATCCAGCATATACTGCTCCTTATGTTGTTGTTTAGATACGAAAAATAAATTGTACATAGAACCGCTGTATATACCGAATTATGAATAATTAAAGACAATCATAAACATATTTATTGTTTCATTTATTGTAAGATTATAGTGTGTAGTAGGTATTCTTGATAGAGTTCCCATCTTCACAAAAAAGTAAACAGACAATAAACACTAAACCTGGTTCATTTCTATGCCAAGAATTTGTCATAGAAATCATTTTAGCAAAAGTATAGCCTCGCAGTTCAACGCTCGTTTCTGTTGATGTCGCGAATTTCAAAAGCTAATCGAACACATAAAAAGACTCCATTTTATTGTGGAACCAGTGGAAACGTTTTGCATTTTTTTCTAGAATGCAAAGGAGAAAAATGTTGGGAAGATTTTGAGTCACTCTTCAGCACCTTTTTTTTTTTAAAAAGTAATTTTCCAAAACTAAGTTTTTTTGACCAGCTTCCAAATGAGTTAGCAGATGCCCCTCACTTGAAGTCTAAAATATTTTTCGAATCGCTCGCCAATTAGTAGAAGTTTTCTATAAATTGACCACATTTAGTATTTTTAATGGCTGTATAAATATTTACGAACCAGAAATGAAAAGTTAGTCTTCCTATTTTTGTAATGTTCTTCCACGATATGAGAAACTTTTGAAATTTGATCCTACAAAAAAGTTTGTAAACATGACCGAAATTATTGAGCACGCAAACTTTCTTCTTTCGTTAGTTCAGATTATAGAGAAAACATTGATATTAACCCCTTACTTGGACTATTATTGGTAAATTAAGATTGCAAGATATTTGAAATTGGTTTTTAATTGATTGAAGGTGAAATAGTCATTCAATTGATTCAATGAATTTATAATTCGTCTCCAACTTGAAATTTATGAAAGTAGAAATTTACATTAGCTTGGTAACAGTTGAGAAGCACCTAATTTTAAATTATTATCAACTCTATTCCAGGACCGTAACTATGAGGAAGGGGGCAGGTGCACCTAGCACTCTCTGCTCCCCCCGGCCATAAGAACGTTTTCCTCCTCAAATAATTATTATTATAAAAATTGCCTTATCTTCCAGAAAAATGCTCCCCACTTGGAATAGTTTTTTGCCTACGGTCCTACTTTATTCCTATACCGACTATTCTAAGAAAATGATTTTTCTAGAATTAGCACATCAATTGATCTCTGTACTCTTACTTCAAATAGAACGACTAATAACTCCCCAGCCAGTTAATTTAGAACTGAAGAAAGTCCATTTGATTATTTGTATCACTTTCTCTAATATTAAGAGGTGGGTATACAGGGTGTTTGGTCTAAGTATGTGAGTTCTAAAAGTCGACGAGCGATTCGAAAAATATTTTAAGGATTTGCAGGAGGGTCCTTAAAGAACATGTCAGCAAAATTGGAGTCTCGTAGCTTATTTGAAATTTGGTCAAAAACGCTCATTTCTGACGATGCAAAACGACTTAGAATGACTTTAAAATCATCCCAAAATTGATTTTTTTCGTTTTTATCCATTTTATTCTAGAACAGGTGGAAATATTTCGTATTTTCTCTGGAATACAATAAAGAAAAACGAAAAAAATCAATGTTGGGAAGGTCTCTGAGTCATCTTTAGTCGTTCTGCGTGCTTTGTTCGTTTTTTAAAATTGCGACATTGGTCAAAACGATTATTTTTTGACCAACTTTGAAATAAGCTACGAGGTTCTAATTTTGCTAAAATGTTCCCTAGGGACTCTTCTACAAATTCTCAAAATATTTTTCGAATCGCTCGTCAACTAATGTTGTTTAGACTTAGACCAAACACCCTGTATTTAACAACTTCATTAATAGACGGTGATGTTACTCTCCATTTCTAGCAAATTTTTTGCTCCTCCGCTTGCTGCAAAATCGTCGCTAGAGACTCTGTTGCCCCCCATTCTTCTACATTAAAATTTAATAGATGATAGATAAAAGTAAAACTATGATAAAAGTTTCAAAAAATTACATTCTAAAACTCTGCAAAAGTTTTGGTTAGAAAATTTTCCGCCCTGATCTAATGTCCAATTTTCCCATATGGTAACGCCGGCTGTGGTCGTAAAAATAACTATTTTATTACTAGAAAAGCTCACATTCGCGCTTATGAATTTAATCTAAATATGCTGAACATCTTATTGATACTCTCTGTGACAAACAAAATAACCTAAATAGGAATAGTCTTCAGTTAAAATAAAGTTTTACAAGATAATAAGGTTGAATGTGAGTATTAAAAATGCTAAGTATTGTGAAATAAATACCGAACAAGTTAAGAATGCAGATTAATGATAAGAAAAAGTATTTGTACTATAAAATAATTTGGAGTTTTTGTCAATTAGAGAATCCTTTAAAGGTATAAGTGCTATGGTGCCCTTCACACTCATACGTTTAGCGAAAATTAAAAATATTCACGTATTTTTTCCGTCGTATTCATTGTTCAGGTCAATGACAATAATTTTAGAGAATATTAACGACTATTTAAACCTTATTCTCTATCGTGTCAATAATATACCTACCACAGTAAGGTTATTTATTAAGTATATAAAAAGGTGCTACCGTAATAACAAATCATTATCAATTAATCAGTTAATTCGATTACAACTAATTGTTTAAAACTAGAAAACAAAATGTTCAAATTCGTAAGTATTATTTATTGAGCTTTGAATTTTTTTTAATTACTAAATTTAATTGAAATTTTCAGTGTATTGCTTTAACGTTTTTGGCTTGTACACTAGCTGCACCAGCCCCAAAACCCGCACCAGAACCGAAACCAAAACCGCATTACTATGCTACAGCTTACACAATTCCAGCGATACCAGCAGCAGCACCCGTAATTTCTTATTCTGCTGATTTAGCAGCTCCTATTGTCTACGCAGATGAATATTATGAACCTGCTGCTTATTATACAGCCTATACTGCTCCGCTAGTGGTGGTGTAAATTTGCAGTAATAAAAAGTGGCACATTTTACAATAATAATAATAATAATAATAATAATAATAATGTTATTAGACTGATAAATAATAACAATAAATTGTATTTATTTCAAATATTTTATTTTATTTCGAATTTTGTACATTATTTACATTTTTTCGAGAATATTTCATCATCAGTAATCAAAATAGATCTTAGACAACGACCAAAGGTGCCGAATAGGGCGAATATCCAGCGTATCCAGCGTAGATAGATGGTGCAACGTATCCAGCTGAATAAGCCAATGGTGCTGAGTAACGAGCAGTGTATGCTACAGCTGGAGCAGTGTACGCTACAGCTGGAGCAGCAATTGCAGGTGCTGTATATGCAGCAGCTACCAATCCTGGATCAGCCTTGGCGGCTGGTTTCGGTTCAGGATTTGGAGTTGCAAATGCAACAGCCACTAAAGCCAAAACAAATACCTATTTTAAAAAAAAAAATCAAATTTTATAATGTGTCGACAATAATCGAATTCACCAACTTACAATTTTCACCATTTTGTATAGATTTGCATTGAACAACTGATAAATTGTCGTGAAACTTTAGCGAATTTATAGTAAAATATTTCGACATGTACTGAGGTCGATTGCAGTAGAATTAAGCGGACTGAATTTAAATTGAAATCGACATATAGGACACCAACAATTTTTTTTACAAATGATTTCACCATTTTTATATAACATTTGAAATTAAATCGTACAACAAAGGCCAAAATATTAGAGCGCCTGGAAAAACGATTGTTGTGTCACAAGAAGGATTTCTCAATACAAGAGAAATTTAAAAACCGAACACACTCTATTATCACTGACATTGATCTTGCACTATAAAAAACATGAAATAACAGGTAGATAAGAAGATAAATATCAACAAATTATTGCTGGAAAAATAGACTATATTTTCAAAAAACTGACAAAAGTTACATTTTTAATGGGTGTAGCTTAGATGAGCACAACTCCAGGTGAGGCATATGGTGAGAGAGCCAATGGTGAACCCCATGATGTAATCAATGGTGAGCCGGATGTTAACAAAATTTGCGGTTTAGGTCCAGGAGCGGCTAAGGCAACAGCCAAAAGAGCAGCCAAGACGAAGATCAACTATAAACAAATAGAAACAAATATAAATAAATTTTATTCCAACAAAATTATATTTGAAAAGTAAACTCACTAATTTGAACATTTTTAGTTTGTTTTGAATCACTTGATTGTTTCAAATCAAATACAAATTTTCAATCAGTGTCGGTTGTTTTTATATCAAAAAGATTATATCCTAAAAAGCATACAATATTCATTAATATGATGCAATCATCAATACAAATTAATAATACAGGAAGAATTAATCGAATAGGAGGGAGTATTCTAATTGTTGAATAATAAAAGACAACTCTTGATGGGTGTTGTTCTTTGGTCTTTAACAAAATCCAAAACTCTAAAGGCAAGAAGGAGGCATACATAAACGATAAATCCATGTACAGGAAATAAAGAAAATGTAAAGGTCAAAATTATTTAATTAGAATGTATATTTTGAGTATTGTAAGCAAATTGTATCTGTATAATCTGAATTGTCAAACCGAGACGTCATCATAAAATCATCAAATTAATTTTCTTCCGTATTCATTACAATTTATTTAAATGTACATAAGTTGTTTGATTTATTTGATAAATTCGTTTTGATAGGATTCGAAATTGTATCCAAATGCCAATAATTAGTTTGGTCTTTACATTTCTCATTAATTATCCTCGGTCTTTAGTGTTTTGTATATGTGAAATCTTAGGAAACTTAGGTACTGTTTAACATTTACATTAGTTGTAAAGTTTCCAACTGGTTTCAATTCATTTAAACATGCACGAATTACTAATAATAATACTAAATATTCTTTGGAACTTCATAAACTTGTCTAAATCGATTTATGTAGAAACTAAAAGAACGGAAAGGAACATAATAAGAAGGTTTTTTCCGTGTTTCATTATTCTAAAGAATAATTACAGAATTAAAACCGAACGTTTAATATTTTTATTGTTCTTCCTGCATTTCTATTGTTTTATAATTCTACTGTAAAGTTTACAGCGTCTGATTTTCATTTAATTATTACAGTTTCTATAAGTAAATTTATCATAAATGTTGAACAGAATTGAAAGGACGGTCTGACGGTGGCTAACTGTAAGAAGAGCTCAATTGACGATAGAATTTTGCTATGAAATGCTTAGAGGCTTTCTAAATTATGCCTACAAGAGCAACCGCAAGCCCGTTATGAAGAGACACCTTCTTAGAATCTTCCGTTTGAAAAAGTGAGACTTCGTCAGATTTATTGTTCATAAAACAGACATAAGTGCTTTGGTATAGCTCATTTTTTTAGCCAATAATGGAGCGTTTGTCTATAATATCAAGGAGGATACTCACGAAATCTATCTATACATGGAAAGTCGTTTTTCAGTAGCCTAAAAATTACTGCCTTAATCGCTTATCCTATAGTTTTGTAAATAAAAGAGATACTTTTGGGAAAAGATCTAGAGACAAAGACAGTAGCCATTATAGTACCTGGGAACCAGTGAAATAGGATACTTGCGCGGTAACTTGCGCAATGTTTGTTATATGCTTGTCTCTTTTCAATTATTAGAAATAATACAATCGTAGAGAGTGAGATAGGTAGTTCTGTACAAAATAATAGTAATCGAGTAGAAGAAATAAAACTAATGGATATTTTAGAAAATCTATATTTCTTTAAAAGTATATTTCACATTTTCGTTATAATTGTCGGAGATCAATTTTCTTTGCCAAATATGTTTAAATTACAACAAGACCAGTCCAGCTGCCAGCAATAGGAATTGGAGCAACAGCTACTGGTGAAATCTCAGCAATCCATTGTGGTTGTGGAGCAGCAACTGGTGCAGCTACAACAAAAGCTACAACAGCAACTAGAAAAACAAACAACTGGAACACAATTAATATTTATTAAAAAAAAAATCCTGACATTAAAACTTACTAAACGAAGCATATTTGTTTTGATACAATCGATTCTTTCCAATCAACTACAATATCTCAATCGGACTTTAGAGGCTTTTATATTGAAGATAATTAACAAAAAAAAAAATGTTAATTCAATTAAAATTGCGTAATATTTAAATGTAGGGTATAATTATTATGGAAATCGATACAAAGTCGTTGTTTTTTTCAGTTCTTTTTAAATTTAATTGTTTGAAGCGTGTGAAGTTTTGAAATTAATATGCAGTCAAATGCACACACTTGTTTGATTTTACACGTGTGACATTTTAATTTGGCAATTATTGTAAACAAATCCTCCTGTATACATGTGTTGTTTGATTAAAGTGTGACTCTGCAATTTGCATTGTTTATAAATTCAATTCTTTCTGTTTGTTATACAATATAATAATTATCTTTTTTAACATCTCTGTTGTTTGTTTTAAATTAGTCGACGAGTGATTCGAAAAATATTTTAAGGATTTGTAGGAAGGTCCTTAAAGAACATGTCAGCAAAATTAGAGTCTCGTAGCTCATTTGAAAGTTGATAAAAAACACTCATTTCTGACGATGTAGTGGTTTTTCAAAAACGAACTAAACACGCAAAACGACTTATATTGACTTTAGGATCCTCCCAAAATTGATTTTTTTCGTTTTTCTCAATTTTATTCTGGAGCAGGTAGAAATAGTTCGTATTTTCTCTACAATACAATGGAGAAAAACGAAAAAAATCAATGTTGGGAAGGTCTCTGAGTCATTTTTTGTCCTTCTGCTTGTTTTGTTCGTTTTTTACAATTGTGACATTGTCCAAAACGATCATTTTTTGACCAACTTCGAAATGAGCTACGTGGTTCTAATTTTGCTAAAATGTTCCCTAGGGACTCTTCTACAAATCCTCAAAATATTTTTCGAATCGCTCGCCGATTAATAGGAGTTTCTTAGAACTCACCATACTTAGACCAAAAACATGCTAATAGTAAAGTAATAATTTTAAATAATACAGAGATTGTAGAGGATATGGATTTTATTAACGTTATTATTTTCCAACATTGAACTTGAAAGATTCACTTTCATTTATTATTATTATTACACGGAAATGATACGATCGTATTACATAAAACGGTCAATTTCCTACGCTCTGTCGTCAACATTCCTCTATGCATATAAATTATGAAAATTTCGTCTCTTTTGTTGTCCATTGAAATGCCATAATCATTACTGATTATCAATATTCTAGTATTGTCAATATTGTTATGTCAATGTTGAGACAGTATATTACGCAACAACAATTCAAAATAAATGTTTATGAAGGCTCATATGTAGCATATGCATTAATCGATACAATAATTGTGCAATTGCCCATTTAGTAATTAGAAATTGAATTGAATCATCTCTAGGAACAACAATAAATCGAATATGCCCGTAAAATAATATTTAATAATAATAATAATAATAATAATAATAATAATAAAAACACAAAAGACAATAGAACCAGTTCTATCTTGTTTATTTATTTTAACAAACATTTATTAATATGATAACCTTGCTCTTATTTTTTGGTAATTTCCTGGTTCAACTGGTTCTGTAGCTACCGAATTTGGTGTGCCACACCTGGTCGGATCCGATAAAAATAAAAGTTCTCCTAAATACCACCTACTCTATATCGAATAAGACACCTGTAGGAAATCTGAAGCAGGCATCAAATAAAAATACATCTTTGTAACAACAAAATTCCAGAAAAATAATTGATTTTTTAATTCAAAGATTTAAATTAGGATCATAAATGTGAATTATTTCAGTAAGAACGTCAACAAAAGAACCTTGACGATAACTAGTTTACAGTCGTTTTGAAAAAAATAATCAGTAAACTTGTTTGGCTACCATCAATTAGTATTCAGTTTCAGATAATGAATGATGATACAGATAAACAGTAATTAAAACTAAAGGATTAAAGATAGTAATTAAACAGTTTTACATTAATTTAGAGCGGACTTTTGAAGGGTCTTTTCAGAAGTGCCTTTACACTTATAATTAATAGAGGACATAAATTCCCCTTTGGTTCTCTAAATAATCATTGCATTTTGCGTCTCCAACTGGGCAATGTTCTTCCAAATAATAATATTGTTGGTCTGTTAACAAATAGATCGTCTTATTTAATAATCTGATGATTTGGATAGGTAAAACTGGCTTAAGCGTTGCTCACTAAAGCTTCAATAAATAGAAATGTTTTCTACCTAGTATTTTGAACTTTATGAATTTTTTTCTCTAGGCCACAGCAATCACAAGTTCTGAATTTGTAGAACGCTGCCATCTAGAAACTCCTTCTTCTATGAGAATTTACAGGTTTCTACCTAGAAAATCCATTCTAAAAACACTCCTTGTGGACACGATCAAGACTTACAGCTTTAAAAAAGAGATAATTGTATTTTTTCCCTTATTCGCCATATCATTTATAAAACGATAAAAGCACTGTGGTAATTGGAATAGAATAAACTTCAACATATTAACTTGAACATATTATATTTACACAAATTTCTTGTTTATTATACAAATTAAAAGACATAAGATGCGTATGGAGCAGCGGCAACGTAACTTGCTGGCAAAGCAGCACTGTAAGGAGCAGCAATTAGTCGAGCACCTGGACTAGCAATTAGTGGTGCTGCTGGTGCGGCTACAAGAGGCGCCGTTGGTGCAGCTACTACTGGAGCTGCTAAAGCATTATAGTTTCTTGCAATCACTTGAGAACTTTGCGATGTTACATAAGCTGGAGCAACGAATTGTGGTTTTGGAGCTGCTGATACTCCATACACAGTTAAGAAAGCAGCAATGAAAATTGTCTGTAAAATTATCAATTAATTAATTATGATAAAATAGGGTTGAAATATTATGGTGAGTACTTACTGATTTGAACATGTTGTAAATTTTGTGGTTCGTTTGTGTTTGATGCAAGTAGCGAATTTTTGGTCAGTTTTATACTATTGACATTGATTTGGTAATGAAGTTGTGTAATTTCAATTGAAATGGAAGGATTCAATTGATATGCAAGACTATCATCGGAAATAACTGTAATAATATAAATTTGTCTAGTGTTGAATCGATTATTTGGTAATGAAAAGGAAAAGTGCATAAAATGCTTTAAATATCGGACATTTTAGCTTAAGTTAACGATTTTCTATCAATTATTGCTTAATTTGGGCTAACTCTCGAGGCATTTTCTCTTTTGAATAAATATAATGTTTTATTTTATCGTATAATTGATTAAGTTCAGCTTTTGAATCCTTCACATCATTTTGCTACCTTCCACTTTGTAAATCCTTGAATCTTTAGCCCTTAATTTGCAAATTCACTTCAGCGTATTCTCAATTCAGATTTCAGTCTTTGTCATAGTTTTTAAGCTGATACTTTTTTGTTCTTTCTATTTACAGAAATTTGATGCGAAAATTGAGAATATGAAGGGTGTCAATTCTTATGAAACTCCTATTAGTTGATTTGAATAATATTTCAAAGATTTATTAGCCAGTCCCTGGAGATCATTTGGTCAAAATTGAAACCTCATAGAAATTGGTTTTAAAATGCTCGTTTCTAAAGTTGTAGCGATTTTCTAAAACTTGCTTCACACTTAAAGTGACCCATAACATCTCGATTACCCTCTCAACATTGATTTTTTTCGTATTTCTTCATTGTATCTTGGAAGATGAGGTAATGTTTCGCCTTTTGAAGAACGAAAAAAATCAATTTTGAGAAAATCTTTGAGTCAATCTTACGATTAGTCATTTTAAGTGTTTAGCTCATCTTTAAAAAGGGCGACATTGTCCAAAACGATCGTTTTTGACCAATTTCCAAATGAGCTTCGAGGTCTAATTTTGCTAAGATGTTTTCTAGGGACTTACTATAAATCCTAGAAGGAGTTTCACAAGAATCGACACATTGAGAACGACATACGGTATACAATTTTCTGAAAAAGTGAAGACTTTAAAACAAGATTGGTGTTAATTTAGAAAAAGTAAATAAATGTTCTATTGTGAGCATATTTTTGACTTTATATATGTATGTTTATTACCTTTCTTACTTTTGTTTTTTTAGTTTTCAAATAATTTAATACATATCAATAATAATTTATTTAACTTAAAGTAGATCAACATTTTGTTCTCCTACTTCAGGTGTGTTAAATGATTGCTAAGTCAAGTGTGAAAGTTAAAAAATGTACATTTCAATTTAGTATTTTTATTATGTTCAATACAATTCTAGCTAATTATTGCTACATGAAAATGATTTCTTTCATTTTTTGCTAAAATTTGCGACAATTTTCATTTACACTGTGTAACTTATAGAGCTATGATCATAAGGAAAATAAGAGCCTCGAAAATAACCATATGAGCTTGCAATAGGATAGACTGATGCTGAACCATAAGTGTATGGTGACCAATATGGAAATGAATTTGAAAAGATTCCAAGATTATATGCAGTCAAAGCAGAATTTAACGGTTTTGCTAAAACTAACCCAAATACGCCCAATAATAGAATCTAAAAAATGATTATTTTAATAAATCTTTGAAAAAGTAATCGAAAAACTTACCAATTTATAGACTGTATTAGCCATTATTGAATCAATCAAAAGACACAATATGATCACCTTTATCAGTGCGAATATCTATATATAGTATAGATTTTAAAAATGTTGAGTTCAACTTCCAAGATGTAACAAGGCTATTGTAATTTTTTACAATAATTAGAAACTTGCAATTACAATAATTAGAGATGCTTTTAAATAGAATAAGACACAATTATCTCCAACTTGTTTAAGTTATATTATTTATAAATACAGGGTGTTGATTCCTGTTAGTTGACGAGCGATTAAAAAAAATATTAGAAGGATTCTTAGGGGTTTCTTGGTGATCATTTGAGCAAAATTAGAACCCTGTGGCTCATTTCTAAGTTTGTTAAAACGCTCGTATTGGACAATATTAAAATTTTCAAAAACCAGCTACACATTAAAACGACTAAGAATGACCCGAAGACCCTTTCAACATTGATTTTTTTCGTTTCACTCCATTGCATTCTTCGAAAATGAGAAACATTTCCACTTGTCTGCAATGCATTAAAAAATAAATGTTGGGAGGATTTGTAAGGATTTTGAAAACCGTAAAATCGTTAGAAGCCAATTTTTAAATGAGCTACGAGGTTCTAATTTTGATTAAATGTTCCCTGTGGATGCCTCGTCAAGTGTTTCGAATATTTTTCGAATCGCTCGTCAAGTAATATGAGTTTTATAGTATCGATCATATTAAGAATTGACACCCTGTATGTATAAAGAAGATCATCATTTTGGATTTCATCTGATTGACTACAAGTTTCCAAATTTACAATACAGAATAATTCAGAAAATACTCACACGTAATACATTATGCTTTCGTTTTGATGAAATATTTTAGAAATATTTCAGAGTACTCTATAGTTTTCTTTTTCAGTGAAATTATTATTGGTTAATTATCAGTAGACGACTTGTCAAAAATGCGTATGTGATATACATATCAATACTAATTTAAAAGTCACGTACATAGTCCATAACAATGATATCGATTTCACTTGACTTCCTATTAGTGAAATTTCGATAGTACTCATTTTCATATAAATACTCCACTATCATTTTCAAAGTCATCATATCACACACAACATTTCCATTGTTAACATATCAAAATGGCATTCTCAAAGGTCTGAAATTCTAAACCTATTTAAAATTTTTATTATATATTGTAACCATTTCTAATACTTTACAGATTTTAGCAATTATCGTAGCTGCAATGATGGTTTTAGTCGATTGTAGTGTTGTTGCTTCAGGAGTTGCTCCAATTGCTTACCAACAAGTAGCTCCACCAAATATTATTCCATTTGCTGCAAGTGTCAATACGTTCACTAGAGGATTGCCATTGTTTGCTGCACCATATGCTGCCGGTGTTGCTCCAGTTCCATATCTACCATCAACCTATTCTGCACCTGTTCTACCAGGATCTGTACCTGTAACAAGATTAGCACCAGCACCAGCACCTGGACCAGCACCAGTTTATCCAGGTTTTGCACCACAATTAGTTCCTGCACCAGTACCTTTTGGTGCCAGATCAGTACATGCTGTAGCACCTGGTTTTGTACCGAATTATGGACACGTTTTGTCACATCAAGTTTTAGGATAATTGTTTTATAATTAAATTTAGTAGAATTATAATGGTTTTGTAAGTCATTGTTAATAAAATATTTAGTTTCTCTAATTTTCTGATATTTTTGTTCCCTGTTCTTCTTAAGTTTTTTTCTTAATAGTAGATAGTTCGGTTGGGCAGAAAGTATAGCTTTATTGTTAAAGATACCTACAAACAAAGTCAATAAATCAAAAAATTATTTGTTTAATTATGCTGCTGAATCGGTCTAATTCTTACCTAAAGAATCCAGATTGTACAAGGCTATATTAAATCGCATTTGGCCATTCCAGTGGTTACGTTCGATCGTAGCTTAGTTCATACTTTACCACATTTGACATTTCCAATGAAAAGCCTGCAGCCGATCTAAGCTACAGACCTACGTAACTAAATGCCTAGCCAACTTTGAGATGAAATAACGTTGTACCTACACCTTGTATATTAACCTTTGGAAATAATCACTAGAAAAGCTATGAAAACAGTTTTAAATAGTACCTACTAAAAGAGGAATCTGGGCTACTTGTTCGGATTTTAAGGCATCTTCAGCTACAATTATCTTTCATGGTTACAGACTTATTGAAAAAAGTCGTCCTAATCCAACCAGATATTGAAGCAAGGAACTAAAATTTGATAGCTTTTTAAATTTTGTGTTTATTATACTGTGAGTACTACCTTTAATGAAGAATCTTTATCTGGTGTTTTTTTTTTCAGAATAGGACACAAAGGGATAAACTTACGGATTCTTTAGAAATTGGAGACTATCCTCAAGTAAGACACAAACATTATCTCAATAATGTCCATCTCGTCCATCTCGCTCTGTACAAATCCATTATATTTAACAATTAAAAAAAGAAACGTGTAAGACAACCGTTGCTGTACTCACTGAGCCACTATCTATTTCAACTATCTCGATCACAACCGTTGAACATTGTCTTTCTCTTGAAAACTTTTGTCATTATCTCCTTCTTCTGTACAAATCAAATGGGACAAGAGATGAAGATATTGTCCAGCAAAGGTAAATAGAAGATGATCGTTGTCCCTAGAGATTATCTCCAAAAATCTGTAAATACGAGCCAAACTCTCTAATATAATTTTTTTCTTAAAAACACCTTATCTACTACCCTTTTTAATATAGGAGCATTAAATTTGAGATTCATTCTATTTTCTTCGTCTTTAATGCGTTTTTATATTTAAGGATGATCCTAAAATAAATTTTGCAAAGGCGGTAGATAAAAGTTATATAATTTCAAATTAACTTTTACGTTGAAAATCAATAGTAACTATTACCTTTTATATCTTGGATAGTATTACACTATCAAATTTTATATTTTTTTTATGAACGGCACACAAAAATAAACATTTCTAGACAACATATAATTCATATTTGAATTTAAACAAATTGTTTATAAATAATGAACAATATCTCGCCTTAGCAAACCAATTGAAAACCGGTTGATTTTACGATAACAAACCTAAAGTTGTACAAGTCGAATAAATGGGTCGTTTTATAAAATTTATATTATATAAATTTAAAATGAAATGTCAAAACAATCATATTTATCGCTAATTAAAAGCGAACGCATTAATTTCTTAACACTTTAGAAATTTTATGATAAACAGCTATTGTTGATTTCTTTGTCGTATAATTATATAAAACCATTGCCAAATTCATTGCACCAATTTTATTAAATTCGTGCGATCTTCATTGAATAATAATTAAGTGTAATTGTAAAAATTCATAAGACGTATTTGGAGAATCTTGAAGTATATAAACGAATTTTTGATAATTATCAAATCAGTTCCAAACACAACCACTCAACAATATCAATCAAAATGGTAGCTAAATTCTTCGTAAGTTGTCCAATTATCAAATTCATCAACATTTTTAGTAATTGATAATAAATTTTCAGACAATCATCGCTGTAATCATCTCAGCATCATGCTGTATGGGAGGCTTGGTACCTGCCGCATACACATTACCAGCAGTCCCTGCAGCATACTCTCTACCATACGCATCATCATACAGTGCTCATGTTGTGAATCATGCTATTGCTGCTCCTGTTGCTGCTGCACCACTTTTAGCACGTCCAGTTGCTCCAATAGCACCATTTGCCACCTATTCAGCTGCTCCAGTTATTGCTGCCTTGAAATAGTTTCAATTATAAATTAAAATAAATGTAAATAGAAACAAATAAATTAATGAACTTTACCTTCATCTAATTGAAAACGATTACAAAACCAGTCTTGATTGGATATCATTGTATCATCGCTATTTGAACTGTAATTACGAAATCTACCAAAATATATTCAAGATTCTTATGCCAAAAAAAAAAAATCGAATCTATAAGTAACAAAATCCCTTAATCTTGTTGAACTAATTCTAATGCTGTTGTAATAAACCGGATTTGCAAGTTGAAATATTATCAAGATAACGAGTATTTTTAATAAAAGCTCAAAGTTGATTTATCATTGAAGTTCTCGTCAAATAACCTGGTTTAATTAACAGATTGAAGGTGTGTCATGGAGGATCATTAGTGATTGAGTACATACCGAGGCTATGATCCAATAAAACTCGTCCCATTTATAACTAATATTAATAAATTTCAATTTATAATCCTCGAAAATTCAATTCAGATATTAATAAATTAAATTTGATGTCTGAAATATTCGTCAAGTAAAAGTGGAAGTTAGAAATGCAACAATTAGAATGCAAATCACCATGTTTCTATTACATCATTTTCTGTCTTTGAACGATTTATTACAATAATAGACACAGATTTGGTATCATGAGTGTAGTTAATTCTAATTGTAATTGCACTTGTTCTACTTTCACGAAGTGCATTTACTGACCGTGACGGACACACCCGTTGTCGCAAAGACGTACGCTATAGGAATCGCCACTTTTCACTTAATTGTACGCCATACGTTGTGATCGATGATATAACAATAGTGATTTAGAAAAAGCATCGAAGAATTACAACATGATTTATGTTGATTTTGTGAAGACATGAAAGGTCGAGTACGTACTCGACGTAAATTTTATTTATTTATCATTTAATTAATTTGGAAACTATAAACAGTGCCGGCACCAGGACTTCAAACAGTTTTTTTTTGGTTCCGGTTCAATTAAATAAAAAAAATTATGGGTAAAGTTCCGGTTTTCGTTCCTGCAAAATAACGTTTTTTTTGGATTTTCAGTTTTCGGTTGGGTAATTTTCAAATTTTTAAATTTTACCTTAGAGGTACAATTTTCATGGCGATATGTGTTACCATGGTGTAGAAAACCACAAAACACATAAAAATGGCATATAACATTAACCCTCAACAAGGGATGAAAACTTGGTTTACACTTTTTGATAGCCTTAGCGAATCTATAATCATTTAGTTTTTAAATCACTAGAAAATATTCAGCCGTTCCAGAGATATTTGGAAAAAACTGATTTCGCAGGGGTAACTTCAACCCCCAAGATCTCCCAGCTTAAGTAGGGACACGAACGACAAAATACGCAAATAAAATGAATTACCCATATACCAAAAATCATCGAAATCGGAAGAAAGAAGAGATGAGCAGAAAAAAATGTCGTGTTAAATAGTATGCTTGAACCGAAAAAAAGGGATTTTGCTTTCGGTTCAGCTGCGGATTTCGTACCAGCCAAAATTTAGGTTTCTTCCGGTTTTCGGCTCAGATACGAAGCTCTGATTGGAAGCTTTAAATTTGGGCCCCCAGCAAAGTTCAGCTCGGCCTCTTTGACAACTTTCAGTTGAAATAATGAAATGATAAATTGGTTGTTGTTATTAATTTTTTTTATTTATAATTTAGTAATGATGGAACTGATGGGGAGGAGGATGAGTTGAGATATAATGGCCCACAAAAATAATTGCAATCAAGCGCCCGTTTACTAATTATTTCGTAAAGAGACAGGATTTTAGGGTCTCTTATTGTTAGTTCCTTCGCCTCAAGTATCTTTTGATGTACGGTAGTTCCGCCACTGACTATAAGTAAATAAATAGTAATTTCGGTGCTATTTTATTCGTATCAATGACAACGCTTACCCTCTAATTCGAAAGAATTGCTGTTGTCCTCGCTACAGTTCTTTTTTTGGGCTTTTTGTATGTTAGAAGAAAAGGTAGGTTACCTGACTTGTTGAGAATTACTCAAACTAAAAGTGGATCATTATTAAGAGTTGGTATAAAAATTGAAATTTTATTAAATTAAAATTGCGTCAATTATTCAATTATTGATAATTTAAGACACACACACACACACACACACACACACACACACACACACACACACACACACACATAATTAACAATATTTAAAAAAAATGTTATAATTAATTGATTGAACTTTTCGGTAATTATAATTGAACGGTCATTGAAGCGTTACACTTATTGTATCCAGGCGAAATAGAAAGACTAAAAGTAGATTGAAATCGAATGTAGAAAGCCCGATTTCGTCCACAGAAAACAAAACTGGACTCATTCAAATGGAACTGTTATCACACATGATGTAATATTAGAACAATAACGAAAATCCTCTTCCTAGTTTCGATAAAATTTTCAAAATTCCTGCTTTTAAACCCGTTTGATTGTTATACAAACAAAAATTGTAATTTTATCATTGTCCGGTGAATTTTTAGTGGAAAATTAATCTAGAGGACGTTTCTGCAAAAAAAAAATTCCGTTACAATCTACATTATCCGGTCTTATTTTACGTAATCTGGTAATAGTTGTAGAACAATGATGTGAAATATGCAAGCTGCAATTGGTAGATAAAAATCTTTTGTTGTTTTTATATTAGTGAACCGATTGAAAGGGGCCCTTGCCCTAGATCGTTCATACAGTGGGGTGATATTACTATAAAATCACCAACGAAACCAACACGAAACCATTCTGCCTTTCAACAAGCTGTAGAAAACAACAAATCAATCTCAAAAATGTTCAAATTTGTAAGTATGCTCTTTAAAGATCATTAAAAATAATTTTGATTAATTTATTATTATGTTTTGGTGAATTTCTTAGGTAATCCTCGCCGTTGTCGTCTGCACAGCTAGTGCTGGTCTTATTGGACATGGATCCCTTGTTGCCGCTCCTTTGGCAGTTGCTCATGCCCCTGTAGCTGTTGCTCATGCTCCATTAGCATCATCTTACCAAAACTCAAACTCAATTAGTCTTCATGCAACACCAGTTGTTGCTACACATGCTGTTGCAGCAGCACCAGTAGCTGTTGCACATGCTGCTCCTATTGCTGCCATCGGTTATGGACACGGTATTGGTCTTGGACATGGTATCAGTTATGGACATGGATTCCATTAGGGATTTCAAGAATTTAAAGAATAAACAACATTCAATAAAGAGATGAGCAACGTTAAATCTAACAAACAAAATCTTTGCGTTTGTATATTTATTTGTTTCGGATATGTCTTGGAAATAAATTATATATAAAAAAAAAATTGATTTTGCATTCGATTTCTCATCTATGTTCTTCTCAACCTGATTTCCAAAATTAACAATTTACCTGTATCAAAGCATATACAGGGACTTTTCTTCAAAGATGGCCAGTTCGAGCAAAACTCCTAGTAGTTGCCAGGCGATTCGAAAAATAGTCAAAAAATGCTCGTTTCTGATAATATCGCTCTTTTCAAATATGAGCAAAGCACGCAAAACGACTAAAAATGACTCGTAGACCCTCTTAGCAGTGATTTTTCCGTTTTTCTTCATTTTAGATGGAAATGTCTTGCATTTTCTCTGGAATGCAGTGGAAAACAACAAAAAAATCTACGAGTCATTTTTACTCGTTTTGTGTGCTTTGCTTGTTTTCGAAAATTACAACATTGGCCAAAGCGATCGTTTTTTGACCAACTTTGAAATGAGCTACGAGGTCTCCACCTTCCTACAAATCCTTGAAATATTTTTTGGATCACCCGAGATTTGCTCGAATTGACTATCTTTAAAAGAAGACCCTGTATTTAGACGTGTACAGTCTTGTGATATTAAAATCTTTCAGTTTTTTTTTTATAAAATACGAAAAATTTGAGAGACAAACATGTTTAAATTATCTCCTTGACTTTAATTGAAACAATATTTTTCAGATAAAATATCGATAATTACCTACTTAAGTTTTTACAGAATTTTATTTATTTCTATAAATGTAAATTTTGGATAATAAACAGAACACTACTCCTGGTTCTCCTTGAAGCAAGACTAACAAGGTTTTACCACCTATATGATTCATTCAGCATCTACTACTCCATTTCGAAGATTGTCTAGTTTACAAAATCAACCAAAATTTTTCAAAATTGAAAAAAGACAATAAATAATACGGATACCGGATATTGTATTGAAGGATGCCCTGCTGTATAAGGACTGTAACGCTCCTATGCTTGGTTTTTCTTCCCTACTTAAGCTCGCCTTAAATCGAGCTAACTGTAGGTTTACACACAATTAGGTAGGGATTCGTCTATGTAAAGGTCCCCACTCAAGTGTCTGTAAGTGCACGCTTATTACAGATAAGACAAGGTTTTGCTAAGGAAAACTTAAGCATGGGAGGAAGAACTCGGCCTTAGAGAATCAATTTTAAGGCATCTAAAATTGATGACACATAGTAGTTTTATGGTGCTATTTTAATACCATATGAAAGGATATATCCGGTCTATTTTTAGTTGAGTGTGGTAAGATCTATAATTATTGTTTGTTGGCTGATTCAAATTTAATATGAATTACATAAGATTTTGTCGTTGAGATTTTGAAATTAACTGTCATAATAAAAAGAATTGGTATTTTTATAATAAAAGCTATTATTAATTGTTGTAACAGAAATTTCCTTACATGTATAATTTAAACTGTGACAAAAACTTTTAAAATCGTCCAATTAAATAATGCAAACTAGGACTAAAAGACTCGTGTAATTATAGGTTTTGTTTGTTATTACTGCACACGTATATGGTTGATCTTGCATTTAATTAATTTGAAAAATTACAAATTAAATCGACTTTTGTAGATCAAATCTAAGGTGTAAGTGGGGCTATTTTATGATAAAACAGCTCCAAGACTATCTGTGAATATCAGAATTTACTTATCTATGCCATAAATTAATCAGTGTCCTGAGATTTTATAGAGTCTTGAACTGTTATTCATGATGATTTAGATATCAAATTATAATTTTTAACTACATCTTGTTGAAATCTACGATTACTATTGTTGCTATAAATAAATTTGAAATTCTTTCAATCATCTTTTCCAAGCAATTGATCATCTTTAATTATACCTAGTGTCTGTTTTATTTTTAAAAAACCTTCAACAATTAGATAATTAATACTTAGGAAGGTCGAAATAGATTTCAATCAACTATATAATAATTAAATATGAAAATATCCGCAATTTTACGCAACAGAAAACATCAGTTTTACTATAAACTTGAATAATAATCTCGAAGACCTTGTTGTAAATTCAACGTCGTCTTCCTATGGGTACGAGTTTAATATTCGAATTGTGTGAAAACAAAAGAAATTGTTCTATGTTGTATTGTTTCTACCACCAACAAAGGAAGACGTTAAGTCACTGGTTTTAGTTCTAGAAAAAAATTAAATTGCCTAAATAATTAATATTTTGTACGATAGACAATCGATCAATTACGAAAATTTCAATTGAATCTAACGCCCACTTCATCAATAAATTGTTAATTTCATTTCTTGTTTTTTTTTCCTACCTATTTGTTAGAAGTAGGTCGTTTAATATACTGATCACAACATTTGTAAAAATGTAACTAGTCCACATGGATATAATTTTAAATTCTACTGGTGTAGTAAATGTTGTTTTATGAAATTAAGCACTGTGACATAAGTGTATTGACTATTATAGGAAAAAATGGTGCAATCTACTTGCACAGTCAATTAGTAAAACAAGAATAATCAAAAGATCTTTTTAAGATACATATTAAATTAAGAAAACCTTGCAATTTATTGATTCAGATCATAACCACCTTGACATTACAAAGATTGATATTAATAATTCTTTCTTTTGCTTTCTCTACAAAGTTCATTTATCAAAATACCAAATTTCCTCATGTATTATTGAAGAAAGAAAACTTGCAAAAACGGCGGAAAATCTATTTTTATTTGTATAAATTGGCATGTTCTATTACATTGATGAGCAAAAAATATTCTTATTTTAAGTTGAGATAGATTGCGGACGCACCAACGATGAAATGAAAGTGAAACGGGAGCCTTGTTACATCATAACCCTGACCCAGAACATATCGCTTCTTAGGGTCTAGACACCGAAAGATCTACTATAAAAGCCGAACCAAAACCCCTAAACATCATTCGATTCAACAGAACGAAACAAATCAATTCAATTCAATCAAAATGTTCAAATTCGTAAGTTGATCAATTATTCGTTCATTTAAATACAATTTTTTTTAAAAATAATTAGTGACAAAGGATAATCAAAATTTTGGGTGTTTGTTTATTAATTTCAGATTGCTGTTCTTTCCTTCCTTGCTGTAGCCAGAGCCGGTTATTTGGGTGGTTACTCAGCATACTCAGCTGGTCCCGTATTGCATTCAGCTCCAATTGCAACTTATGCTGCTGCTCCAGTTGTAAAAACAGCTTTACCTGTAGCTACTTATGCTGCTGCTGCTCCAATTGTAAAAGCCGCCGTACCAGTTGCCACCTCTTACCAAAACACCGTTCAAGTAAGCCTAAATATAGCTCTATCTAGCAATCAAATAACAAAACTAAATAATTGTTAATTTACAGATTTCTAAATCTGCCGTACCAGTTGTAGCCGCTGCTCCAGTAATTAAAGCTGCCCCAGCTTTAGCTTATTCAGCTCCAGTTTATAAGGCTGCTCCAGCTTTATCTTACGCAGCTCCAGCTCTATCTTACTCAGCCCCAGCTCTATCTTACTCAGCTCCAGCTGTGGCTTACTCAGCTCCAGCTGTAGCTTACTCAGCTCCAGTCGTTAAGTCTGCCCCAGTTCTATCATATGGCTATGCCGCCCCAGCTGTTAAAACTGTTGCCTGGTAAATTAATTTATACTGAAATCGAGAGAAGATGTACATATTTATTTCTGATGATGCCAACTTAAATTATATTTGAAATAAAAATTTTATTTAAAATTATTGTATTAATTAACTGACTGATATTCTTTCCTAAAGACAAAAGCAAATGGAAATAAATCGTCTACTATCTAAGAAGGATTCTAAAAATCGGACATTGTGAGGAAATATCGTTCTAAATTAAGCACTTTTTACACATTCTCCGTTATTTGTTTCATATCAAATAATTTTTGGATGTTACATTTTTAGTTTTTTAGAGAGCTAAGGGTTTTTACAGTGCATTGTAGTGAAATTAGAACCTTGCAGCTCATTTGGAAGTTGATAAAAAATGATCGCTTTTCAAAAGCTTGATACATACGTAAAATGACTCAGAATTACTCGTAGACTTTCCCAACATTTTTTTTTCGTTTTACTTCATTTTATTCTGGAGCAAGTAAAAATTTTCCGCATTTTCTCTAGATGCAGTGGAGAAAACGAAAAAAGATAGATAATGAGAAGTAACATTGTCCGAAATGAGCGTTTTTGACTACCTTCCAAATGAGTATCTTGGTTAAAGTGATGTACAAAAACTACTTTATAAAACCTTGAAATATTCTTCGAATCGCTCGCCAAATAATGTGAGTTGTCATATCAATTGGTTAATGTTACGTGAGACACATGGTATAACTTTAAAATACTTTTATTACGAACTTTCTTTGGTAAAAGTTATTTAAAATCGAACATCTTCCAACTGGGAGAAAGAACAACCAGTGATACAAAGCAAAAATTGGTGGAGGAGCCATTACAGATGATAAAAAATTGCTGATTTAAACTTACTTATGTGTCTTCTCTTCACGAAATGCAAAAAATGGACTCTTATTGTAGCTTCACAAATGTAAACTAATGTTAAGATTTGTAAATGAGATTAGAATCTCAAATTTCCAAAAATTGTTAATTGTTTATATTTTTTATAACAAAATTTCATTTAAAAAATTCTTTACGTATTTGTAATCCAAGTATAGTGTGATTTTTCTATTTTTCGCAATCACTACACATTTTATGTAATCTAAAGAAATACAATATAGGGAATAGAATTTCATCCACCATACATTTCACTTTTTGATTTAACTATAAAACCCCATCAATCTACTGCAAACAGCATCAGTTGCTCATTGTATCTAATCCATCTAAATACTTACTTCTCAGTAAAAAAACTAAAAATTAAAAAAAAAATGTTCAAATTCGTCGTTTTATCAACAATAATTGCTTTAACCACCGCCAAACCAACCGTTTTTCATGACGGCATAGGTACTGTTACTGCTCTAAGCGCCGTTCCATCAGCTTCGATCATCTCTCCAGTAACAACCTTTACTTCACCTGCCATCGTCGGTGCGAGCGCTGTTAGCCAACAATCAAGACACGATATAATCAGCCCTGGTATCTCGACAGTAACAACAGCTGGTACTGCTCCAATATTAACTGCTGCTGCTGCTGGTCCTACTATTCTCTCGGCTCATCCACCACTCACCTTATCCAGTGCTGTAAGTTCCAATATTGATATTCGTCGTCCTGGTGTAGCAACTCTTGCGGCTGGTCCAGCTGTGGCTTTAACTCCAATTGGATTAGCAGCTGGTGGTTTGAGAACTGGTGGATATGTGTATGGTAATCTTGGATTAACTGCATTGGGACATCCATAAGTTTAATTGACTGCATGGATTCTTTATGGCTTGTACAACTAAACACAAATTCTCTATGTTCTTTTCCTTAATTTCTCTACTTCTATATAATATTTGTAACACTTATCGAAGGGGTATGAAATAAATATAAAATACATATTATAAAGGGTTTTCATTTATTTAGATAGTCCACTTCCATAACCTCCGTATCCTTAGCCACTTCTATATACATAATCGAATATTGTCTAAGAATATTCATATGAAACGTCTGAATTTAGACCCTTTAAGTCTGACTGTCATAGTCGCGGCGCCTCCACCAAAAGACGACCCAGTCTTCCACCACTTCTCCCATCTTTTTATGCGAGTTAATGTCTATCCGTGTTATTTCAATTCAATTTCGGAAAAAAAATAAATTACTTTGGATGCAGATTATGAAAAACCGGTAAAGAAAATTGAAAATTGAAGCTCACATTTTTGTAGAGTGAACTTTGCTCGATCTTTTTATATACGTGACTATTAAATTAATCAACTTTTACATAGGGAATTTTGTGTTTCGCCAAACCACTCGTTTCAGCACAAAAAGTTACTTTTTCCTTATCTTGTGAAAATCTTGTCAAATTTTCAAAAAATCCAAGCCCGAATTTTTGTATATGACTGCCTTTGGAATCTAATTCAACTACTTTTACTGTCTTATGGAAATTACATGTAATTGGTAGCATTTAGTTCGGATAAAAGTTAGCCTTCAAATCCACGAATTGTAATAACTCACACTCGTACAATAACTGGAATAATCGATTCTTGATTTATAACTTGTTGCTATCGGATGCTCAATGCTCATAGCCACATGAAACACAATATATTCAGGAGTTGAAACAGTACAAACATGTTAAAAATAATATGTCAAAAATAAAAACATGTTAAAAATAACTACAATCAATAACTTGAACATTTTTATGAATTCATTGTTCTTTTACAAAGTATTGAAGCCTTTCTGAATTTTTTCAAAGTCAATAACAACTTTTATACTAAAAATGTTGTAATTTCTCAACAAAGAAAGTGTTTATAATCCTTGAAAATCCATCATTTGAATTGTACGAGAGACGATCAACAACACGCTTCAAAGCTTCTTGATCTTTAACGGATATTTTGCCATACAAAAAGAATATTAATTAGCTAAATAATGATATGGTATTAATATTAATTATTGATTAATATTTTATGTTAATATTCGTATTAGGTTGAGAAATTTCTCCCTGGAAGCATATTACTTATTATGATCCAAAAAATATCATCAAGCTGCTTAATTTTAATGAACTTTATAGCGTATTATGATAATTATGATCAAGACGAGAAAACTGATTGTGAGTAAGCTTTAATCTCTCTTACTTTACTTTCAGTTAATGATGAGCTGAAGTGAAAGTTTTTATTATTATATTTACTAGAAACAAAAGGGTTTGTGCAAAAGATTAAGGATTACTGCGGTTCAGAATAGCTCATTAACCAATCATCTATTTGTTATCAGAAATGAAAAATACAATAAATGTTGCAAAAAAAAATTCTGTCACATTATTTAAAGCTTCTTTCATTTCTCCACACAGAATCTCCTCCTACATTTAAGCATTTGTCGTAATTGGTTACGAACTTTAGAATTCACATGTTTCTACCTTTTTTCACGTTTTATCAGGGCAGATATGAATCGATTTTCTTCTTATTTACCAGATTAAATCACATTCTACCAAATTATTAATCTTTTAAAAATGTTTTACTGTTCTTCTCTTAACAGAGAAAGGGTTTTGTAGAAAGATGGTTATTCTTAGACTACTAACAAGTCCTTTGGAATCTATTTATCTATCCATTTTGGTTGTAACGATGTTTTTAGATTCAATATTACTTGTATTCAGCTAAATATATCGTATCTGTTACATCATGAAATTAGATGTGTCGTACTCGTTAGGAAACAGTTTTATGCTTAATGAAGTGCAAGATTTGAATGCGTCTTCTGCAGATGATTGTAAATTTCAATTGTATTCCAAATTAAAGCTCCACCCTTCCACTTTACCATTTGCCATTCTAATATTATGCGTTAGAATAAAAATACTTGTCATTTCCTGCCCTTCAATAATCGTTCTAAGTTTTTATTTTTATTTTAGTATTTATTGGTTGAATGAGTCAGTATTGCTGTTTAATTATAAATATAATTTAAATATCACACACAATTACTATAATCAAGATATTGAATAACTTTAATGTAATTCTATATTTATAGAGCATAATTAATATTATTACGTGCTCAACTGCTCATTACTGTTAAGTTCAGGTTGTGACATTATAAATAATCGAATTATATTGACTTGTAGATAATTTTAAAAGCTCCGTTTTGTATAAATAAAGGGATTGTAGTGACCAAAAACACAGTTGCTGTTTCATAATAAATATATTTTATTATTTACAAAATACGAAATTTTCTGATTACCAACCATGACCATATCCATATCCTAATCCATATCCCAATCCATGGCCTAATCCACCATCAATATGTCCTACACTATAGGTAGAAACTACAGGTTCGTAAGCAACAGGAGCTGCTACTAATGTTTTTGTAACTACTGGTGCAGCATATGTTGTAATTAACGGTTTGCTATGGACATCAACACGACTTGTATAACTTGTAGCAAGTGGTACAGCATAGCCGCCAAGAAGCCCGGGTTGTGGTGCTGCAGCAATAACGCCAATTACCACAAAGAACACAAACAATTTCGTATACATCATGTCGATTGGTGATTTGTATTGTTGCTTACACGATAATGATAGGGTAAGAACTGTTGTTGTATTGTTGGATTGTTGATGCTTTTATAGTTGTAGCAAAACTATGTAAATCTATTCCCCTTTCGAATACTTATGTATGTTTTAATATCGCAATACATAAGACCTTTATTATGAGAAAATTAAGCAAAAATTTGGTCACGGGTCGCTGATGACCGTCAACAACGAAATTCGTGTGATTATATGACCGATTTTTTTTTTAATACAATTAAACAACATTTATAAAAATGCTCATTAAGAAAGAAATCAGACAATTATTTAATTTCTGTTTAAATTATGGAAAAATTAATTGTGGCATAACGATTACGTTGTTATTAGTATCTCATTATATCAATAGATAGAAAGAGGATATTGAAATCATTTAAAAAATAATAATAATAATGATAATAAAAGAAATGTTTGGAGACTCAGGCAGGAATTTGTTTCAACAATAATCATGAGACTGTAAAAAATCTTTTATTTAGTAACAGCCTTGTTAAATTTTCTTGCAACATTTCTTACAGCTTGAAAATAAGACGTATTTAGAAATAAGTCTTAACAGCAATTGCTAAAAAAACGTAATCGTTCTTATTTATTATTGACAGTGCTTTAATGTTGTAGGCTTATAACGAGTTCCTAGAATATTTCGATAGAAATAGGGATAAATTACAAATACCGTAAAGATCGTTTTATATTTTCGTACACAATGAGGAGATACTAATAAATAAAAGCCCTTATCAATGTAAAATCGAATCCTTATCAATGCAAAGGAGAAATCGTTAACTCAGCTTTGTGATGGGAAACAAAGGCAATAATTGTTGGCACAGGAAATTGCACAAGTTACTTTTTCTTTTTTTCCATTGAAATTACGCAAAAATTCTGTTTGAAATAACTGAAAGAAATGGCCGAGGTAGACGCCCAGACATTAACCTTCAAAATTGCAGTTAACTAGACATTTGTCGTTTAACTATGAGTGGTTTTATCAAATAATCGTTAAAAAAAAACGGTATTTCGTAGGACCGGAACAAGGACAACGCCCGCCTATACTCCGAGTCCGTGTAACAGCTATCAATTTGCTGTTTTTTCTAAAATATTTTGTGTTCAGCTTTGACTTAATTTATGATTTCTTTTAAGCTTTTTTTTTGATGTAAAAGTGATGTCTTATTGGTCAAATTCTGTAAATTCATAACTTAAACTATAGAGTCACTATTGTATGTTACTTAAGTTCGGTTCTTCTTCCTCTACTTAAGGGGATTCGCGAGTTTGGGTTTGAAATGATATAATTACATGGAGATTCCATAAGCGAGCTCTTGAGTCGTGTCATTTATAAACGGTAAGAGGTATCGATCTCCAAAATACCTCAATCGATCACAAATTCTATTCTTCACTGGGGGACACCCGACTTAAGCGGAAAACTGATTGGATTTTCCAAATATCTGAGAATATCATGACTTTTCATTTAAAAAATTAGTGTTAAGCGGGGCCGCACAACTTCTTGTGTAGTGAACATAATTTAATAAAATTTGCATGAATAAATAGAGAAAAGTCAACTTTATGGGGGAACGGGCTTCAAATTTTAATTTTCTTTTTCGTTTCTGAAAATATTGCATTTGAAGTGGCATGTCGAAAAAATTCAATACAACGCATTATGTTTTAATTTTAAGGTTAAAAGATCGTACAGCAGCTTATTTGAAAGCTTATTCATTTGCAAAGGGTATATGGAGTCCCAAAAAGCCAATTTATGAAAATACATAAAGTTATTGAGAGAAAATGAAAAAGTTGAAAATATTTTTTTTTAATTGTTGTTCAATAACTCTTTGAATTTTCAAAAATTGGAGTTTTGGGGCTCCATATGCCCTTTGCACAGGAATAAGCTTTCAAATAAGCTGCTGTTTAGTGAAAATTTTCCAAAATGAAAAAGTCTGTCGGCTGCACGGTGAAATGCACGGTGAAATGCCCAATTCAACGCTGGTCGCAGCGGTTGAATATCTCAGAAAATAACCGAAAAATCGATGATTAAAAATTGTCACTTTTTCAGATAATAAAAGGAGGCTCGCTTACAAATAGCCTTAAGCTCGCCTTAGAAGATCCTAAGCATGAACTTACAGACATTTGTGGATAGGGACCTATATATGGACGTGAGTTCCATTTAACCCAACGTGAGTTCCATTTAATTCAAGATTTTGCTATGGAGGGTTTAAGTATAGGGGAAGAAGAAGCGGACCATATTAGAGTGATTAGTGAATATGTCCTTGATTTTCGTGATTTGATAGTTCGAATGATATTGGAAAGAATCTTAGAAAGTATGGACATATAGTAGCTCATACAAATTGGTTAATTGTCTACTTTTCCATTGTTATAAAACAGTTTTTCGTAATTTTTGAATTGTAAATTTAACAACTTAAATTACAGATGTGATAATCGAGTTTCTTACACAACAAAGACATCCCCATTTATACAAGACAGAAAAGTAGATTTCTCTACATAAATCACTAAATTTCATTACAAAATTTAGTATCTTTCATATTTACCTAATATGAGATTTTTAATTGTCGTAATACAAGTTAAAATTAAGGATATTGAATGAAACATATTGCTTTTATAATAATATTTTATTAGTTTTATAATACAAAAGTCAGAAATTTTCTATCAATCCTCTCTTCACCACGGATGTAAAGCTGGAGCAGCATGGACGGCATGAACAGCTGGTACAGCATGGTAAGCAGTTAAGGCTACTGGCGATGCATGTACATCAAAACGGGCCGTATGACTGACTGCAGCTGGTACAGCAATTGGAGCAGCATGGGCAACAACAGCTGGAGCAGCATGGGTAACAACAGCTGGAGCAGCAGCATATGTAGCAATAACTGGTTTGCTGATCACATCGGTTCTTGATTGATGGCTAACAGCAGCTGGGATGGCAACAGCGGGTGCTGCTAGAGCTGTATAAGTAACTGGAACACCAAGATGACCAGGACGGGCTGAAACGATGGCTACAAGAGCAGACAACACCACCAATTTGAACATTTTGAATATTGTTTGTTTTAGGTCTGTGTTGCGAGTCGTAAGACTGACTGATTGAAACTGATAATGTATTCGATCCAGTTGGTTGGTTTTTATAGTTTGGGGAATAGCGTGGTGTTATTGAAATTGGAATTTTTGTTGTGTTTCATATATCGCTTTGGGATAGGAAGACCTTGTAGGTAACTTTTACCGATTGTCAAGTAATGTGTTTGTATATGTGAAAAATAATTTGTATGAACTTGTGGTCCTTTCCTTGACCACAGTATACGATTTTATCAAATTGAAGAGAATGCAATCTAATCTTTTATTACTTTTTAATGAATGAGACATTTCTAAAGATAAAATGGAATAACAAATGATATAAATTCAAATAAATTAGCAAAATCAATGATCTGGTTTTTTTAGCTGTCTGGGGCGATGTTTTCATCCTTGAAGGTGATGCCATTAATTTATTAACGTATGATTAATAAAATATAATAAAAATAAGCATCCAGGAAGTTTTTCCAAAAAAATTACACTCACAGTTACAAATTAATAATTAAGATTTAATTTTTTTGCTTCATTTTATACCATGATTTTATCAAGGCCCTGAAACGTCCGGTTGAATGAACAAACAATAAACCACACACATGTATGTAAAAGGATTATTTCCTACGTACGTCATTGTAATCAATGTTAAATCTTTATCATTACAATCCTACAATCTACATACATGTCAATATGAGTACAGAACCAATAATAAAAGGCACTCATTAAATCTCTTCATTGTACTCAGACTGTCTGATTATAAATCTTTCACACATACTGTTACAGTATTTTATTTCAGTAAAGATTTACAAGTAATAAATAAAACATTATATGCTCATAAAGTATGCCTACGATGTTATCAAAGAAAAGTTTCCTAGATACATGATGAATATTATTTCTACATCGATGGTTCTAGTTTAAATACGTCAAAAACTGTTCTACATATTATTACAACAATACAATTCTTATGCAATATGAAATAAGACTTGAAAGAAAAAACAACAAACAAGAGAAAGCAGTCGATTTAGATAAGAATTAAAACACAATACTGGACAATGACAATAATAAGAAGGACACTTACTTTTGTAATTTTGGAAATGTTTCGAAAAAAGACAAACTGCATTACTGAACAAAAATCATGAATTATTAATATTTATGTAGAGACATAGACAGCATCTACTTGTTCAAATAATTATCTTATTATTTCTAAAAAAATTATTGTCAAAAAAACAACTTTTCCCCTGTAAAGTTGAACGGTTCAAGGTTTACATTGAGTTTGTGTTTACGGTTAATTGACTGAAAATAAGAGTGTTGGATTATAACGTAAAGACCATTTCAGAGATCGTTTAAATTACAGAATCTCGTGAGGAAAGCTTTTTCTTTCGTATTATATCTTAATTTCTAACATCGCGTTAAAATCTAAATGAGATTCATCTCCAGTCAACAACCTTTCACCGACTGTCGTTGTAATTTCAGCCTTCAACTTGAAGTAATTATTATTTATAAATAGAATTATAACTTGGGGAAATAAAGCATAATCGTCTTAAAAATAGAATGATTTTGTATGCCTTTGTTATGAAAATTTAAGAAAATCGCTCTTGCAGGTTACAAAAACAACAATGAAATCGTAAATGTGTTTCTTTGGGTGGTGAGAATCTGTATAAATGTGGTAGTTATTTAATTAAAAATGAAGAAATAATTGCGACCTAAAATATATAATTAAAATCATATTATTTTTTTTTTGTTGGCTATAATGAATCAACAAACGACTTTGGTTCTTTTACACTCCATTTCAAGAATTCCCTCGAATTTGAGAAGGTCACTGATTTTTTCTTTTTTGATTTGATACCACCACCTTATAACATCCGCAAGACAATTAACCATATACGCAAAAACAACTGGTTTATGTTAAATGTAACAACAACGTTCACCCACCTATTAAACTATAAAAAGTCAGCAATATCTTTGGATCGATATCAGTTCAGTTTGTCTACAGTACAACACAGACCTAAAATAAAACAATCAAAATGTTCAAATTGGTGGTGTTGTCCGTTCTTGTAGCTATTGCTGCCGCCCGTCCAGGCCATCTTGCTGTACCATTAACTTACAGCGCTGTTGTTGGTAGTGTACCAACATCAATCAGTCATCAAAGTAGTTCTGTAGTTCACAGTGCAGCTCTTGCCACACCGGTTGTTGCTTCTGCTCCATATATAACAGCTCATGCTGCTCCAGTCTTGACTGCTCATACTGCTCCAGTCTTTGCTGCTCATGGTACTCCAGTAATCTCAACATATGCTGCACATGCTCCTTTGGTTTGGTAATTTAATGAAATGTGATCGAGAAGAACTACAGTTATGCAATGCTACTTGTAACATAGCAAACTGAACGTCTAATTTAACTAGACAGTTTGGTCAATCTTCTAACTTTTATATAAAAAAAAATGTGAAAATTTCATAAATAAAGAAATTAACTTTGTAATTCTACTGTTATTTACTTTAAGAAAAATCCAAATTACCCGCAGCAGAAACTCAACAGCGTTAAATAATGCTTATTTACAGATTTTATACAAAAAGTACATTTCATTATTTGTGCAATTTGAATAAAAGTACGCCATCTCTTATAAGATGGGAAAAACTCGATTATCTTAGAAACAGTAAACTTTCATTTTTACTCGTTGATAATCAGGGGCTAAGATCTTGGGGGAGCTAGAGCATAATCCAAAATTTCACTAATAATAAACATTAGATTGTATTAGTCCACTTCTCCGATAACTAAAAAAAAAACTCGTACAACTTTTGTTTTTCACAATGAAACACGGATAAGCTACTAAACCTCCTCTTAAGTCCACCCCTGTTGATAGTAAAGAAAAATTTTGAGAAAATTGTTTTCTTTAGAATTGCCAAAACTGAGAAGAGCAAAAATCGAATCTTCAAGATTTTGAATGCTATCAAAGAGGCGCCTCATAGGTACTTCTTGTTGTGTAACTGAAAAGTAACAACATTTTTGTAACTGCAACGCCTGATGACGCCTTTATGCGGTTTTACTTTTCTTCTTAAAGGAAATAGATAAGCACAGAGGCATATCAATGGTAAATTTAGCTAAAAACACGAAAGAAATTTACACCTTTTCGATCATTTTTCTTTCTTTAAAGTCATAATTTCAATGCAAAACATGGGATGTTTTATTTTATTTCTAACGACTTCTGGAAAGGTTACAATTGACAGAGTCCTTGTATTTTGGTATAAGTTTAAGTTGAGTTTTTATTTTTTTAATTATAGTTAATTTTATCCGAAATTTGAAATTTAAAAGCCCCTTTACATTGTCCGACTTTAGTATCCGATTTTTCGATTCGATTTTATATACGAATTCATCTCGAATCCCAGATATTTTCATCTTCTTTATAAGAGTGAGTTGCATGTGTACGCAGATGTTAACAGACAAGCTGATACTAAACTACACGACGATATCAAACAACAAGCAATCATGCCACCGTCATACTTTCAACTTGCGTACAACCCTAAATTCTCAAAACAGTATACTGCGCATGACACTTTTTGGCAAATCGGATGAAAAATCGGATAAAATTAGAGACCGTTCTATTCTGAAAAAATCGGATGAAATGTCTCGAATGTAAAGGCTCGGATAAGAAATCGAATGGTGTAAAGACACAAATTTCTTGTTTGATTTGCTCGGAACAAAAAATCGGATGTGAAATAATGTAAGGAAGCTTTAAATCTATAACTGAGCAAAAATTCGCACTATAAGCAGTAGCTTCTTGTTTATATTGCTTAATACGCCATTGGAGAAGCATTTAGGCAATTTGTGATAAAATTCTCAACAGTCAGTTTATTATGAGAATAATTATTTTAAATTGGTTCCTAAAACTAGTGATCACTCTTTAGTGAATTTTGTCACAGTGAGCTCCTGTTCCATATTTTTACAACTCCTCTGTGACTTATCAAATTTTTGCTTTCATCTATTATGCTAAATGTTTTTCAATGATATATTTGCGTAATTAAGAAAGAAATCTCTTATTAAAAACATTATTTGATATGAGATCGCCATCGCCGTGAATTTCAGAAGAACTTTCTGTGAGTTATCCTCATTTTTACAAATATCCAAGACAAGCGATTGTAAAATAATTGAGAGAAGACGTATTAAAATACTATTGTAAAAAGGACATCTTATAGATTTACTTATTGGGCACAATTTGGGCTTTTAATAATCATAAATGAAGTTACATAATAATGTGATTCGGTTTTGTTGTATCTGTTTATTGACTCAGTAATTTATTGTTCAACCAGAAAGCAGAACATTTATTTGTTTGTTAGTTTCCTTGTTATATATTATCCACCTAATTTCTTTCCATTTAGTTAATAATTAATACAAAACTTATTTGTTGCTATTATTAATATGTTGACTATATTGATAATGAAAGGTCATTCACGAAAACGATCCTACATGATCTAAATATCGAGAAGAATTACAAACTAGTTTTTGAATTTCCTGATTACTTCTTAATGTCAACTTGCTTGCATTTTTGATTTTCAATACTTAGATGGAAAATCTAGTGTCCTTCGCACCACACCCAATCAAATATAAAAGGATGTTTTCTTAATTCAGACATCATTAGTAACACAGACCTCTTAGAAAAAAAATGTTCAAGTTGGTGGTGTTATCTGTTTGCGTGGCTTTGGCTATTGCCAAACCAAGTGGTACACTTCATGGAATCCCAACGATTCCAAGTGGAATTTCTCATCAAGAAATTATCAGTAATCCAGTGATCAGTACTTATGCTGCCGGTCCTGTATTTTCTGCTTTACCGGCTGCCACCAGTTATTCATATTCAAACAAAATTGAATCTGCACCAGCAATTCACGCAATTGCTACAGCTCCAGTGATTACCAAAGCAATCGCTACACCAGCAGTTACAAAATTCTCTACTCTTCCTGCTGCTACAAGCTACTCATTCCAATCACGTATTGACTCAGCTCCAATTACTGCTGAAATACATGGAAATCCAGTGATTACTAAAGTAGCTACTGCACCTGTTATTACCAAAGCGGCTACTCTTCCTGCTGCTTCAAGTTACTCATTCCAATCACGTATTGACTCAACTCCAATTACTGCTGAAATACATGGAAATCCAGTGATTACTAAAATAGCTACTGCACCTGTTATTACCAAAGCGGCTACTCTTCCTGCTGCTTCAAGTTACTCATTCCAATCACGTATTGACTCAGCTCCAATTACTGCTGAAATACATGGAAATCCAGTGATAACTAAAGTAGCTACTGCACCTGTTATTACCAAAGCGGCTACTCTTCCTGCTACTACAAGCTACACAGTACAATCAGGTATCGTAACTGAAACTCCATTATTGGCCAAAGTTGCAGCCGCACCAGAAGCCAACATAAAGCTTGCTGCTCCTGTCGTTGCAAAAACTGCCACTGTTGAAACTAAATTTGCAAATTTACCTGCTCACCTTAACACTCGTTTTGTTGGTGTTCCAATTAACTACGCCTCTGCTTTTCATCCTGAAGTGTACAGTTATATTGGTCCAAGTTTTACAACAAGATTTGCTAACTTGGAACTAGCTGCTAGTCCAGCCTGGGCTACTAGGAAACTCTCTATACCATCACACATTGAAACATCAGAAATTCGTGCACAACAATGGTAAAATCTTCAAGAAATTATCATTTTTAATACGATATTATAAAAATATAATAATAACGATAAATAAAATAAACATTTATTTTTTGTTTTGAAAGTACTGTAATTGTTCATAATTTTTTCCTAATAATAAACCAATTAATCTACAATTAATTATTTTCTCTTCAATATTCCATATCGATTAACGGACTATTGTATTTTTTTTTAATGATGGCGACATAATTGGTTGTTGACAAAAACTAACAAGGTCGAAATTATGTTGATATTTGAAATTCCTTGAACTCCAAACAAATTAAATTATCCCACCACACCCTAGTTAATAAAATCAATTTCTTTTATTTTCATAACAACAGGTTTTTTTTTAATTTAACGCTTGCATTTAAATTAAAAAAATAACATTTATAAAAGCCTTGACAAGTTCCAGCCTAAATATGGAAATTTCTTCATTGTCTTAATTCTATATTCTCATCTTTGAGAAAGGAAATTACGTATAAGAGCTCTTTTTTTAATGTATTTGAACTAAAGAAATTAAAATCAATTAGAAATTATTATTATTATTTTTATTACAGTAGCAAAAAATACATCGATTGAACTACTTGTTTATAAAGTTTCTTTTTATTGTTTGTTTACTTCCACTGTTACCACACCTTTTTCCTTTAGGCAATTGTTAAATTTTTAAGTGCATATAAATTGTGACAATAGTTCATATTTTATTTAGTTAATTGAAGAATTGGGGCTAAAGTTTACTCAAGCTCTTCCATTCATTGTAAGATTAAAATCTCTTCGATATTAACGAGTACCATCATTAATGAGTCATTATAAGTCATTAATAATGACTGATATTGCAATTCATTATACTTCAACAAAACACTTCTCTTTCAAAACTTTAGAGCTTTGAATAACTTAAATTGACACTTATGTTTAAAAGTGGTACCATTGCCTGTAGGCTTATTGAAGACATTACAGAAACTCTAACAGGATATCATGAAATGTTACTCTTGAAAGTCACTGTGAATATTTTTGGATAAATATGATGCTCCCATATATCCCTTGTATAGTATTAATTATCTTTGAATACTTAATACCACAGTCAAGCAGAGCTACAACAATTTTTTTTTTCAAAAAGACTTAAATCATAAGTCACAAGTACGTTCTGATACAGATATTATTTACATCCTAAATCTTTTACACTTGCAGTATTAGAATGATTTACGCCTTAAGTCGTTTACCAAGATGATTTAAGTTTTAAGTTTTTTCTTAAAATAGCCAATCATCTTGATTGCCTTTAAGTGGAATCTTGTTTATTTTCCACATATTTTACAATGTTTTAAATCAGAAATCATTTTATTACTTTAAGGTGTTAGGGGTGATTCAAATTACAATTGGGCATTGATGAGTGCAGGCTTAGGTATATTCAGGTTATTTTCAAAATCACATGAATAATTTGAGTAAGTTAATAATGAGTGAAAAATATTAAAAAAATATATAAGAATTTGAACATGTTTATTTTCTTTATATAAATTCAACCAGTTCTATACATATAAAAAAGTCAATGCTTTTTTCGATTTAAATATTTTTCAAGAGATTTAAGTCATGCATAAGTTGTTTAAGTGTTATTTAAACAAGCGAGTATCCTAATCAGTCACTTTAAGGAATAGCTTAATTCACAAGTCTTGGATCAGCTTTCAAAGGAAGAATTAAAGAATATGAATTAAGTCAAAAAAATGATTGAATTATTTAAAATCCTTACAGCTCTGCTGTCAAGTATACACTAATAAGATTCCTGCGTCTGGGACAACCATATATATAATACTACTATATAGCGTGGGGGACTTGATCTTGTCAGCAATTAAGTTGAGACAGAACTATGGCTCTATAATGTAAATTTGTATAAGTCTGTCGCGTAACGTTGCTGAAAAGTCTCCTCCCAGTTTTCATTAGCAGCCAATAGCAACGCAAGGAGTTTATAGCAAATGCATGTACATCGTGCTTCTCCTAATAAAACACAGAAACCAATGCTTATAATTTCTTAATCAAAACAGCTGTACACAAAAAAATGATTTTAAAGTAGTATATGAAAAATATAAATTCTTATTAAAATGCTAAATAATGATTTTGTATCAATTATAATTACAAATTCATAATATATTTAATTTAGGTGAAACGAACTGTATACAATTTGAAAATTTGTTGGCGGTATAGGCTCTGCACTTGCGCATAAGAAATAGAATCCGGTACGTTTTTCTATAAAAGATATTTCCCTCTCGTTCTACATGCAAGCTCAAAAATCATTGATGGGGATATACGACACGCAATATAGTAGTATTATATATATGGGGACAACAGAAGTAGACAACAAGTAAAACATATTTCGTATGACTGGCTGCATAACATTGGAGCATAACTTCAAATAAATCTTGAATCTTGAATCTTGAATCTTGAATCTTGAATCTTGAATCTTGAATCTTGAATCTTGAATCTTGAATCTTGAATCTTGAATCTTGAATCTTGAATCTTGAATCTTGAATCTTGAATCTTGAATCTTGAATCTTGAATCTTGAATCTTGAATCTTGAATCTTGAATCTTGAATCTTGAATCTTGAATCTTGAATCTTGAATCTTGAATCTTGAATCTTGAATCTTGAATCTTGAATCTTGAATCTTGAATCTTGAATCTTGAATCTTGAATCTTGAATCTTGAATCTTGAATCTTGAATCTTGAATCTTGAATCTTGAATCTTGAATCTTGAATCTTGAATCTTGAATCTTGAATCTTGAATCTTGAATCTTGAATCTTGAATCTTCTGTTGGGATTGCAATTCAAGCTCGAAAATAAATCAATACTAGGACCCATGGAAACTTGTAGAAGCTACATAACAATCAAATTTCAAAATGTATTAATTGCCATATTTTGCCTTACAAGATCAAAGATATAGCACCACTATCCTCAGATATTTAGCATTCTACAAAAATTTTCTGATTTATAGTAACAAAAATGAAAAAACAAACATGTGGACAGATTATAATACGCTCGACTCTGTTTTATTTAATGGTAATTATTAGTAATTAGTAATCAGTAGTTTAATCAAAAATATAACTGTTTTTATTTACTTTCTTTTATCCTTCATTATCAAAGTTCACTTTCTTCTATGCTGTAATAATAATAATTTTTAAACATATCATGAAAATCCTGTTGTAATAACATTACATTAGAACTCCAAGGCAGACGAAGACAAACTTTTTTGATTTGATTTTTTTATTGTAACTCAATATACAGATACCACCTCTTCCGTTCGTTGTCTTCTTACTTTATAATTTCGTCCACTTTCTCCCGGATCTATTTTGAAACCAACAACTACTATAGCTATAATAGTGGCGTTAAGTGAAAGAAGTTAACGCATCAGGTACTCTGTAAATAAAAATTACTACGTCAAGGTTTTTTCTGTTTATATAAAATGATACAAGTAGCCAAGAGCTTAGCTCATTTTGGTCAATGAACTTTTGAATGATATCTCATATTATACTATTAGGGATTCCCGATGAAACAATTCAATTTTAGATTTCTCACTTTTATTTTCAGCACTAATAAGTTAAATGTATATTGATTTCGATAAAACACATTAATATTGAAGATACTGTGGTAATGTTTCTTGTTAAATTCTTACATGTTCAACTAGGGATTCCCAGAAGGTTACATGAAAATTATGAATGTATATATGTACCTATAAGTTGTTGTAAACAAATTCCCCATTTCGAAACAAATTAATTATTAATTCAGTCATTGTAAAATTACGAAATTGTCGAAATATTAATCTCTCAAATATCTAATCACGCATAATCGGACAGGTAAGTTGTAGGAATTCCCTGTTGTAAAATCAGTTTCAGTTTTATCAATAAACTCATGTTACATAACGCATTCTAATGACAAGTCTTTGACCTAAATTGAAAATATTTCATGAGTAATAGATCATGAATTTTATACACATGAAGAAGTGATAATTGAATAGAAATTATAAAAGATAATTTATCGAACAGAAAAAGAAAGTTATAGCAATATTAGTCATTTTGTTGTGGTTTGAGACGTTACCGTCTTTAATTGATGATTTGATAAAACTAATTATAGCAAACATAAAATGTATCCAAGAAGCATTATAAAGTATACTTATAGCAATAATTAAAGAAAAGAAGAAAATCAACTACCCACGTACGTTGCCCATAATTAAATTTTGGTAAAAAGTGATTCAAATCTTATGATAAGTCTATGAAAGTTGTAAAGTATTTTCTAAGAGAAATTTTAATCGTAGGCGATTACTTAAATTGTATTATTGTATTACTAAGTATTTGTTAGAGTTAAATATTTAAAATTAAAAAAAATCTACAATGAAAGTTCTTCGTAGCGATATTTACATGGTCATAAAGGTACTCTATAGGAGGGACTATATAGATATCGATCTTCAATTTATACAACTCTGGCAATTGTAACTATAAACACTGTAACGTATGTCTACCACCAACTAGTCAAATGATTTCTAATTTACTTAAGAAATGATGAACTGTCAGATTTTTTGACAATTTTGACTTGACTATCGTGAATTTTAACTAAAAAAACTAGAAAACACTTGGAAAAAAGCAAATTTGGATAAAATAATCGTTTTAATGAAAAGCAGATACATCTTCTAATTAACAAAATTACATACTTTTCTTATGTTATAGTTCTATTTGTTTTTTTAACGGATTTGAAAAAAGGAGGAGATTCAATGTTCGCCTGAATGTAGGTTTTCTATGTATGTTCATCGATATTTTTGCCAATTCTGGACCATTTTTAAAAATGGTCCAAAAAAAATTTGAATAAGTATCCTCCTAAGGTGGTCTGCTTTATATTTAAAGAAAATATTAAGGGTGGTAAAATAAGAGATGCCTGACTTTTCACCCACTGAGTTTTTTTATTTTTCAACAGCTTACTAAAATACATAAAGATCTTATTTGTCCATGTTGATCTCTCTTAGTTCGTCAACAATTGAAAAATTTTGAGACGGGATTTAGCTAGCATACATCTTATTTATGGAATTATGTATTAAACACATAATTTCTGAGAAAAATGTGCATAAAGATTCAAAGATAAGTCTGAAATCAGCACTAAAATAAATAAGTAAGCATTGATATAAGAAGCAAAAAATTTTAAAAAAGGGAAAAATTCAGGAACAATGACTCAAATTCCTTATTTTTTTATAATATTCGTTCACATTTCAAATAGTTTCGTTGCTGCTTTTAAAATTGAACATAAGCAAAAGTCCTGAGAATCCGGTCTTTAATTATTACTTGTAAGAGTCGACAATATTTGGGAGTTCTCTTATCAATTTTAAATAAGTGAAGCTCCTACAAAAACTAAGTCCTGAAGCACAGCTTTATTTCTGCTAAATTGCTAAAATATAGCTTTTTTGAAAATTTAACATTGATATTATTTTTTATATAATAAATAAGCAAAGCATTCCTGTAACAGATTTTCAAGAACTTTTTTCTTAATTCAGCCTACGTAAACTTCAAATTTTGATCGTCTACCTTGAGTGTAGTATCAAAATGAATATACATACTTCAAAATCTTATCTTTATGGGAATAAGCTATTTCTACTGTAAGTCCAGTTCCATTTGATCATCACAGGCTATAATACAGTTTAAATTTTGTTAAAATGCAAATCTGTAAAATTTTGTAAATTGAACCCATTCAACTTTCTCTGGAGACATTCTCCAAAGTTTAAGTATTCGTTGCTTTTTAATTAAATTCGATATTTTTGTGTTACCATTAAAACTCTTTTATTAAATGGGAAACACTGAATTACACATATTCAATATACGTGAACAATTTTTTCGTAAATTGATGTGAAATTTTCTGAGAAATCCCAAGATCCGTTTGCGCCCCTCTTATTTCCATGAAAATTCGTATGCAATCAACCCCCTACTAAGATTCGAAAAATATGCATTGGTATAAGACGTTCATCAATATATAAAAGACGGTCTTAGACAAATAAAGTCATATTCAGTTGGTGGTAACGAACTTAAAAAGATAGAGAAAGTGTCTATCTACAATAAGGAGGGACAGTATAATATAATCGTCCGGTGAAAAGAACTTATTTAGTTTAAAGTGTTGAGTTGTTGAGTTTTCAAGTCAATTGTATTGCACCAGAAAACAGGTCAGTGAATTTTAAATAGTTATCTTACTTTTGAATTATTTAAATCGCTATGAAATTCACATATTTTTTGCTTAATTTATATTTCTAAACAATTAAAGTTATTGTTATTTTAAAGCATTTTTGGGACGTTCTAATTAACGTCTCAACAATCTGAGAACATGAGATTTTCCTATTATTCTCTTTTGATAATGAACTACTGGCCGTGACCGTAACAATTCGAGAAAGCCTACAAAGCTCATCTAGTTCACACTATACATTTTACTTTCACTTCAATGCAAGATAACAAAGATGAGATCATATAATTTCAACAATTAAGATCGGTACATTTCCACATTAAAGAGTATATCAGATTATTAGACATTATATTCAATAAAAAATATTTTGGAAATCCCACAAGCGAAAGTGAAGAGAGTAAAAGCATTGACCCACTTTAAAAAACTCCTACTATCATTTTATTTGATTGGCGAAGACATCTCTTAATTTCACTTTGTTTGCAAATTTTAAATCAAACTTTCTTATTTTTTGTTTGTTTTGTTACAATTAATGCAGATATGAGATTTATATCGATTGTTGCCTTTGTGGCAATACTGGTATGCTCTGTATTGGCTACAGAAGAATCATGGTCTTGGGGTGATGATAAGCAAACATCATCACAAAAGACTGAAGAAGCTATCAATGAAGAACCTCAAATTGCTGCTAGTGAATATTTAGAAGATACACTTCAAGCCAATTCAACTGAAGCTGAGGAGATTATCGAACATATTTTGAGTTCTAAACGTGAAGGCCGAAATATTGACGGTTTTGATGAAGTTTACAGTGATCCTAGTGTATCGGAAGCGTTACAAAAAGGCAATGACGGCGAAGCTAGGAATTTAATCAAAGAAAGACTATGCGAATTAGGTCTAATGCAAGTAAGTTTTGTTGTTTAAATCAATTATTCAAATCTTACAATAAAATTTATTTATTTTTGTAGTGTAACGGAGATATTCAAGGAAAACGTCCCTTTATTGCCCCCGAGGAACTGGTTTATGCCCAACCAGTCGCAATCAACCCCGTTGGTAGACCTATTCCAACTATCCCAGTTAAAGGAGTAAGGGGCATTTATGGTCCACCGAAACCAATGCCATTACCATCAAAATATCATCCAGCAAATAAATATGGACCACCATTAGCACCACCACCATATGCTCCAAACAAACCACCACGACGTCAATATGGCCCCTCATACCCGCCAAGTAAACCATTCTATGGTCCACCAATTAATAAGCCATCATTCAATGAGCATGAAATCTATGAGGGTGCATCATTCTCTCAACCAATCGAGCCTGATAATCCTTACGATTTCGATAAAGGGTTCTCTCATTCACTCCATCACAAAGATAAGAAAGTTGAAGTTGTAGTTAATGCTCAAGGTGGTGCAGCTACAACAGGCAGTGGAACTAGTTCAGGATTACAACAACATATTCATCATCATTATCATCATAATGCTGATGGTGTAGTCAATAAAGTTGTAGTTAGTCCAATTCCTCAAATAGCAGGTGCTGCTGCAGCTGTCTCTTCATCATCATCATCATCATCATCATATGAAGGTGGTTTATTCGGCTCCTCATTCAAGCCTTCCACATCAGGATTCAATCCAGTATTGTCTAATTATCCATCAAGCGGATTAACAATAGGAGGATCCCCGAGTTATGGTGGCAGTTACGGTGGCCAAACTATTGCTAATTATGGCTCAAGTTCTGGCTTAAATCATTTCTCATCATCGCCTACTAAACCACAATTCGGTCCACAATCGTTTGGTGGCAATTTCGGCGCCTCTGTTGGTTCTTATGGTTCATCAGAACTTTACAAAAAAGAATTGAATCTAAACAGTGTCAATTCTAATTATCTGAATTCATATGCTGATAAATACCAAGGATTGGAATCTTCAAGAGCTGAAAATTATGATTGTGTCTGTGTACCGTACGATCAATGTCCATCACATGAAGTGATCGGTCGCAAAGATGATCTTTATTTAGCATTGGATCCAAGAAGTTTGAAGAGTGATATTGAAGCATTGAGTGAAGATGAACGTGTAATTACAGATGCAAATGGTACAATGAGCATTGTTAGAGTTGCAAAAGGTGCCAGTCTAAATACAACTCAACTTGATGAAACGATAACTGAAATTGGTAGTGATGAAAGTAAGAAGGTTGCAAAACGAGAGGCGCCACAAGAAGACTCTAAAGCCGATGATAAAAGCAAAATTGAACCTGTAAGTATTGAATTGATTTTGGTAGAATAATAATAACTGTGACTAATTATCTAACTGATTAACATCTGACGTACATCGAATAAATAGGCGACTCATCTACTACTCCACCGCCTTCTTCTAAATTACTAAAAGAATTTTGTAAATATTTAGATAGGATTAAGGGTGAAAGCTTAAAAGATAGATTAACTTAAAATTGGATCAAATTTTCCAGCGTCAATACGGTGGAAATTATAATACGAACAACAACAACAACAGCAACAACAAGAAAATTAAACCAACCTTTGGTATATCATTTGGCTTACCAAATCAAGGAGGCGGTGGTTATCCGGTAAACCCTCACGGCCCTAATCCGTTTATAAACCCTTATGGGGGAACTATCGGTGGACAAGGCATTAATCTTGGCCTAGTCTCAGTAAATCCATTGTTTTCATTACAACTCACTAAAGATGATTATGGCGAAAAGGTTGTAAAACCATTCGTTAATCTACACGTGACGCCTAATAACTATCTGTTGCATAAATTCGAAGATATATTTTCTCATAAAAAGAACGTAATTTTCAACAAACATAAACACTATCACTATCATAAGCCCAATCACCATAGTCATTATCAAAACCATCCTGAGATTCATCATGGACCGCCTGATCATTCCTATCCGGTCCATCCTGAGATTCATCATGGACCGCCTGATCATTTCTATCCGGAATCACCGAGTCATTATCACGGTCCGATCGAGTACGACCATCCCCATCATAGTTCCCCTTATTCTGAACCACCTTATCTTGACCATAAGCCAACATATTACGATAACCCGTTGAATTACGGCGGTCCTGGTTATCATGATGATAACCAATTTTACGGCCGTGCTTATCAGAATAATACACAATTTGTTGATGGTAACAGTTTATTATATCAGTACCAACAACAATACGATGACGGTCAAAATATTTACGGTAATCCTTATCAACAATACGACAGTGATATCGATAATTTTCAACAGTTCCCCCAAGATACTCCGAATTCCCGCCGTGGTAAAAGTCTATTCCAATCAAATCCTGTAAGCAATCCAATTAAATTTCCTGAATCTAGGAAACGACGAGACTTGACTGAAACTGAAAATCAGACAAAAACCGTCAAGGTAAACGCAACAATTTAATCGTTTTCAGTGTCATTGATATGATTTTGATTTAACTGATTTGTTATTAATTTACAGCGTCAAGCTTATTATGGCCGTCCTCAAGTTTGTGGTCCACGTCATGTCTGCTGTAGACGACCGCAACGACCCCATATTCCATCAAATAATTACCGTCAATGTGGTACTAGACATTCGCAAGGTATTAATGGGCGTATTAAGAACCCTGTCTATGTTGATGGTGATAGTGAATTTGGTGAATATCCATGGCAAGTTGCCATCCTCAAAAAGGACACCAAAGAGAGTGTATATGTTTGTGGTGGTACCTTAATCGATCCTCTTCACATCTTGACAGCTGCCCACTGTGTCAAAACTTACACCGGTTTCGATCTGAGAGTACGTTTGGGTGAATGGGACGTCAATCACGATGTTGAATTCTATCCTTATATCGAACGCGATATAACCTCCGTTAATGTTCATCCAGAATTTTATGCTGGTACCCTTTACAACGATATTGCTGTACTTCGAATGGACAAACCAGTCGATTGGTCGAAACATCCACATATTAGTCCGGCTTGTTTGCCAAATCCACATGATGATTATACTGGAGCTAGATGTTGGACAACTGGTTGGGGTAAGGATGCTTTCGGTGATTTTGGTAAATACCAAAACATTCTTAAAGAAGTCGATGTACCTATTGTCAATCATGGCCTGTGCCAACGGCAATTACAACAGACACGTTTAGGATATGATTTCAAATTGCATCCTGGTTTCATTTGTGCTGGTGGTGAAGAGGGTAAAGATGCCTGTAAAGGTGATGGTGGTGGTCCAATGGTGTGCGAACGTGGTGGTACTTGGCAAGTTGTTGGTATTGTTAGTTGGGGTATTGGTTGTGGACAAGTCGGAGTGCCTGGTGTTTATGTTAAAGTCGCCCAATATCTCGATTGGATCCGACAGATAACCCAACGATACTAAAATACATCATTATTTATTTAATGTAATTTGAAATTTATTAAGTAGATTTAAGTTTAACTTATTCTTTTTAGTATCACTTTAGAATGGGCCAGTAGACCATCTAAAGATTAGTAATGCATAAAGCATATTTATGTTTAAGATATTATTTATAAAATTTTATTATGCTTTATTTAAATAAATATCGTTAGTACAAAAATTAACAATTGCATCAAAACACGCATTTTGGATTTTGATTCATTGTAGGTTTTGGATATTTAATCTGTCCACAAGTACCACAAACATTATAAAGATTACCGCATGTACTGCAAACAGGGTTCTTACTCTGGAAATTCCTATTATTTCCATAATTGCCATTCACACCTGGGGTACATTTATGGATTGGTGTACAAATTCCTAATCTTGGTGTACAAGTTGTTGATCTTGGAGTACAAGTCCAGCCGCCATTCGAGTTATTTTGCCCATTTTGTTGTGTATTACTCGGATCAGTTTCTCCCCTTTGCCGATTTTCTTCATCTGTTTCGTTATTATTTCTTGTACTAGCTCTTCCAGTGGATTTTGTTCCTTTTTTACCCTTGTTCTTTTTGCCACTACCTTTACTCTTCTTTATAGTTTTCCCAACTTTTCCCTCTTTATTTCCGCTTCTATCCTTACCATTTTTGGAGTTGTTATTCGACTTAGAAGCGCTTGAAGCCATAGGAAAATTACTAATTTTTGATATTTTTTTCGTCGGAGGACATTGTACAGGGCATGCTCGACAAATAAAGCAACAATTTAAAGGTTGGGTACAGACATCAGTACAGCAATAAGTTGGAATATAATAACACAATGAACAGCATGACATGCTATCATCCCTCTAAAACACTAAAAATTTTATTTAGATGGTTAAAATGACATGTGTCACGATTATTTCAAAATAAAACACAAATATCTAGATAATAAAAAGTTTACTGTAACGTGTACATAGAATTCTTTGGGATTTTCAAGTAATCACAATTAGAATTGTCACTGAAAGCGATTATAATGGCACTTTAACAGACAAAAAAAAGAAACATCTACTCACTAATTTAATTCAATAAAATTTTCAAAATATACTTTGGTCTTCTATTAAGAATAAAGGGTGGTTTCAAGAAATTGCTGGAATGTAAGCTCGATTCTGTCCCCATCGTTATCCGCACGGTCACGGAACAGTTCTGCCAAATTAACATCAATTATTATCCAAAATTAAAAATGCAATAAAACCGAAAACTTTACCTATCATATTTCTAAGTTTAACAACACACATGATAAAATCGTCGAAATCAATTTCACGATTCTTATTGCCATAACGCAACATCATAATTGATAGTAGATGATTGTTTAATTCATATCCAGCCGATTTTAGAGCGTCTCTCAACTCAAATCCGCTGAATGTTCCTGTATTATCTTTGTCAAATTTCTTAAAGATATTCTAAAATTTTATAATTAGAAAAATTAGAAAATATAAAATGACTATTATATTACTTTCCAACTCCTAAAGATGTTCCAAAATATTTTAAATTCTTTGTAAGCTAATTTACCAGAATGATCCTCGTCTATCATTGCTATCATACTACGGCAAGTGTCTTTCGAGAACGTCTTGCCTTTTAATTCTATAAAAGTAAACAAATTTATTTTATTTTTCGAAATGTTAATTTTGTTAAAAAAATACCATTTTGGGCGAAATAATTCAAGATCTCTTGTAATTCTTGCCAATCGAGCTCTCTATCTTCGCCTGCTATTTCCAAGAAGTGTTTCCTAGCACGGTCCTCTTCATCTTCGTCTTGTTGCGTTGCTTTAGTAACGATCTATAAAAAATTAGTATTTCTGTATTTTGAGCCGCAGTGGGAATCGTTTGGAGGGGTGAAATTTTGTCCTATACCTGCTCTAGATGTACCTGATTCGTATGGAATTCGGGGAATTCCTACGATTCGAAAAATATTGCAAGAATTTATAGGAGAATATTTTAGCAAAATTAGAACTTCGTAGCTCATTTGAAAGTTGATCAATAAAATCGATCGTTTCTGAAAATTTTACAATTTTCAAAAACGAGTTATACACGTTCCACGATTGAGAATGACTCGATAATTCTCCCAACATTGATTTTTTCATTTTATCCTAGAACGGGAGAAAATGATTCGTATATTGCCTAGAATGCAATGGAGATAAAAAAAATCAATAGTGGAAGGGTCTTCGGGTCATTCTCAGTCGCTTTGCCTGTATTAGTCCGTTTTTGAAAATCATGATATTGTTCAAATAGATCGTGCTTTCAATAACTTCCTAATGAGCTACAAAGCTCTAATTTTGCTAAAATGATCTGTAGGTGCCTCTCTACAAACCTTTGAAATATTTTTGAAATAGGAATTTCATACAAATAGGGTACATTTAGAGCTGCAACGTGATAATACTTTTTAATTTTTGCTTATAAAAGCTAAAATAATGGAGCAATGTTTGTAGGGTTCTAGAGGAAGCTATAGATGGATCAAGCTAAGGTTTTCCAAAAGTATGGATGAGCAGTAGACCTTGCCGATAGTAGAAGTGTAATAGAAAGTACTTTCTCTCTGTCTCTCCCTTACCCCATTGGTAATACATTCAAACTTCCTTCAAATAAACACGATCGGATAAGCCGACTACTACTGTCAAAACCTTGTTTGGGTGCGCTGACTTGGGAAAAACTTATATTGATCCATCTGTACTAGCACACAAATAAATAGTCTGAATAGGCAGACAGATATACAAGATTGAACTTTGCAAATGAGGCAAGAAATAAAAAAGATGCAACTCCAACATATGGATTTATTTTGAATTTTGACATGGAAAGGATTCAAATCAGTGGCGTAAAGAGCACTCCCAAAACCCACACAGTGTGGAGGGATGCAGCGTTAAACTAGGCTCAGCAAATTTTAAATCTCTTGTCTTGAAATATTTTGGCTCAATAATGTAATAAATGTCTATTAGGTAAAGCTCTAGGTAAGTCATTAAGCAATATATTAATTAATAGAGGGTAGAGGTACCCTTTTATTGCGTGGGGCTTGAGATTTTCCGTTACGCCAATGATTAAAATGATAACATTTTACTGATCCCTTTCAATGTCAATTAGGTGCGTCTCAAAGCTCAGAAAATTTTGTGACAGGTTGAAGGAGTTGATTTTGAGCTGCATGATTTATTACTTTATCATTATACAAAAATATATGTATAATGTGTGCAATAAAGGGGCCTATCTAAATTACATAATTTTTCATAGTGGATACCTACCGTGGCACCAACCGTGCCCGCATTCATGTCGGTATCATTCTCCCTGTAATAACACGATTTATTATTTAAAATTATCGAGAAAAAAATATGCAAAATATGTCTTTCTGTAGCTTTTATTGAATTTCAAAAATAAATATTCGCAATTATGTCAACATATGTTCCTCTCAGAAATATGTAAATGCGTTTTTCATGTTTTATAAAGATATCAATAGAGTTAATTTTAATCAAACTCTCACAAAAAAAAAATATTTTTGGTTTTGATAAAAAAAATGCTAATGCTGAAATTTTCGTGATTTTTTTTCTGTTATATTTGGAATTTTACTATTTCTTAAGCTATAATTCGTGCAAAATGTAAGACTAGTGGAAGAAGTATGTGATCCTTATAAATTATACAGTAACAAACATAAATATATAGTTGATTTTGTTTTTATCTTCAACAAATCAGTACCACCACCGGTTAGTACTTAAAAAATAAATTAATTTTTAATTCAATAAAAGACTATCGGAATAATCCTTTGAAGAAATTTACAATGGGATCACCACTTCTTCTACTAGATGATCCACCACCACCGGCACCACCATGCGGTTCACTGGGATATTGAGGATATTGAGGGTATTGTGGATATTGCGGATACTGTGGTTGGGGCGATTGTGGATATTGTGGTTGAGGTGATTGTGGATACGGATATCCAGGATATGGGTTTTGATGGTAAGTACTTTGTGGATAAGGATAGCCGGAATAAGGAGGATTCGATGGATATGGATTATGTGGATAAGACGATGGTACGGAATTATTGCCATCATCATTCGGATAAGGACTGGTTGGTATTGGTGGTGGTCGGGGATCATCTTCGGTTTCTTCATGTTCCTCTTCAGAATGTGTACGTAAATAATTAGAATAAGAACCATCATACTCCATGTTATTTGAATGTTCCGAAAAGACTCTCAATAGAAATTCGGCTTCCTCATTTGGATCGAATGTTGAAGGCACAATACAGTAAGTTCCAGGTGGTAGTTTGAAACGACAACTAACTTCACGTAAATTAATAAATGATGGAGATCTAGCAACGGATGCGTTATATTTAAAGAAATTCATATCTAACGGTTTTGGTACTCTATCAGGATATGGTAACTAAAACGAAAAATTATTATTAAATGGAATATAGATAATTTCCTATATCTACATAATAAATTGCAAAACCGATAGTTAGTAAATCTTCACCGGCGTGGCGTCTTTGACGTCGATTCTTTTGCATTAAAGCAACAATTAAAGTACATTTATTTTCATCATCACCTTCATCAATTTCAGTTAAAGTAATTCTATATTGAGGATTACGCCAGAATGTATCTGATAAATGTCCAATTTTAATAAAATAACAATAATTAAAATAATACAAAATTACCAAGAAAGTTTCTACAACCACCAGCACTAACACCTCTAACCCATTGCCCTTCAAATACTGACATTTCCCATTTCTTTTTACCACCAGATGAGATCTCCTCTTCTGATAATGAATCTGGATTTAAATTACAAATTTCTAAACGACTAAAATAATGTTGAAAATCTTTGAATGACATCCAAAATTCACCATCATCATCAAATGTTAAACCTAATTTATCTTTCTCTTCTTGTGGTATAAATTGCCATTCTGGTGAACTATTAAATTTACAATTATTATTAATCTATTAATAAAAAAAAAAAAATCAAACGATAAAATTACTTATCACTCCAAGGACCATTCCATTCCGATTCATTACCCCATGGGTTTCTTAATCGTAACAATGGTATCTTTCCTCTTGTATTTGGTGTTTCTATATCAACATACTTAACTCTAGTAATACTATAAGCATGTCCACGTATTAAACCTTCACGTGTTTGTGCCTCAAAAACATTAGGATCAGGCTGTAAAAAAAATATAGAAAATTAATCAATTAAGTGGTGATATATCAAGTATGAGGGTGTGTTATTAATTAATTCATTACAATAATCGAGGATATTATGGATACTTACTTCAATTGAACAGCCCATTAAAGAGGCTCTCTCATACGCTTTCAATATAATTTTGAATAGATCAGGTGGTGGTGAGTCTAATTCGTACATTTCTGTAACACCACCAGTAAAATCTTCCATAGCTTCACAAGTGGAACCGCCTTTTAAAGCTTCATAAGAACCATGCAATCTAAACAAAATTTAAACATTAATCTTTGAAGAAATGTAATTTAATATAAAAATACTTTGCGTAAGCTTTCTCTAACAAGGCACTCCAAAATTCATTTCTTTCAGCTGAATGTAAATAAACTAATTCACCACGATAGGTTGGTAGACGATCATCAATAACAACATCAATCCAACGCCCATATTGCCAAAATCTACAATAAATTTTTAGTTCATTTATTGTGCTAGTAGGTAAGATTGATAAATTTTAGTACCTAAAGTGGAAGATTCCGGCATATAAATCGTCAAAATTCTGATCATCTGGTACAATTTGGAAGAATAATCGTCGATATAATGTTAAATTAGCAACAGCTGCCAATAACCAACAATCACCCAATTCACCTTGTTGTACATCAAATCTAGAGAAACCTTCTACAAACAATTTTGGATCATCAACAATTTCCTAAAAATTGATAAAAATTTTATAAAAATAAATTAAAAATTAAGATATTCGACTTACACTTGGACGTCTCCATTCGATATAGCGATCAGGTCGTTGACTATAAAATAATGATCGATCATTTGCTGGAAATTGGGGATCTTCAAATAATTCACCATTAGCCAAACACTGATCACGTAATTCATAGAAATCCTGCGGTGCACCGGTGACATCGAAACCGGAACCTTTCTCACCGAACTATCAAAAGAACGTTTATAGAACAACCAAAATTATCAATCAATTTCTATTGATTGAATTATTGATTTTCGTATAATATTGCTGTAGTAGAAATCGTATACGCAATTGAGCAAAGAGACAATATCGTATTTTTTATCGTTCAATAAAAAAGAGTAGCAGAAATGAATATAAACGAGAAACGTGCTGTCATTCGTGTTCTCGTTTAATTAATTTTTAATAAAATTAGTCAAACTGAAGCCTATAGAACTCTCAGGGACGGAGGCCCTGAGCTAACACTGTTCGGGGGTCTACCCAATTAGCCCAAGTTTGGGTTAATTGTGGCAACACATTCGCCCTTTTGTCAAAAAGACTGTTTTTAATCCAAGTTCATAATATAGAGAAATCCAATATCATGTAATATTAAAGAAATTTTGAAAACACGATTCGGAAATCTCGCACTTTTTACTCTATCAACGCCATCTATCCGGTATCTTGTGAATTAACAACAATTTCAATGTTGTCAGGAAAATAAGCAAGTTTTTCTCTACCAGCAGTGTTATCATTGGAAAAGTCATTAAATCATCTATAAACTTCATGAATCTTGTTGTAAAATAATTATTTTCAATCGGTGAAAACAGCAAATGAGCAATTTTCGAGAAAGTTCAATGAATGTTTGAAAATTGGATTTTTGCCCTATTTCTTGCGAAACCCCAGGATTCCGAGGAACCCTGATTGGGAAACGCTGGTGTATACTGAACTACTAGACTTTTGGCCGAGACATGGGCCCTTCGATGGGCTGCACCCATAAAGACCACGTCTAAATTCGCCCCTGCACAGTTCTTAGAATCTGATCTTTTGCTACTAATTAAAATCCATGAAAAACTTTACGTTTTTTGCTAAAAAACTAGCTGTGAACGCATTAGTCAAGATTAATAGGATTGTTTTGTGTTTAACTGGACCATTTAACTATTTGGATGATACAATAAAAAACCGGTGTCTTTCCGGTAATCACAGCCTTAAATCATTGCTTGTTTCCCTTATTTCACTCCCCTTGTTATTTATCAGGCATACAGAATATTCCACAGAGACACACACGTGGAAGCATAAACTTAAAATGTTCCACCTATTTGAGACATCTTGTATTAAATAAATACAAATTGTCCGATCGAAGTAAATTTATAAAAAAGACGTCCTAGAAGTATAAATATACAGAATGTTTCACATTTACTGTACACACCGTATTCAACGTTTATAAATTCATTGAATTAGTGAAACTATCCAAGAACCCTAATAGGTGTAACATTCTGTATATTTTAAGAAATTACGATTGTATGGAAGAATCAAGAAAAGTTTTACCTTAAAAATCCGATTGCCAACAGAATGCCGAAAAATAAACTCACGATCCACTGATGATTTTCTAATTTGTTGCTTTTCATTCTTATCAATCTCCGTTGCATTTTTATCACAAGAATTTAAATTTTTACGTTGATTCTTCTTCTTATGATCACCAAATACACTTTTAAAAAAACCGAAAACTTTTGATTTCTCTTGTTTGTTGGATTTATGTTCAAATTCGTTATTTTTATGTGAATGAAATACAGATCGTGGAAATACATTTTTATTATAAACGGTTTTATATTCAACTGGTGCTATTGTGGATTTTTTTATTTTAAAATTTAAATTCGGTTTAAATGCAATTGGATTTGCTGTTTGTTTAATTACAATTTCATTAATTTCAATTTGCAACTCGTTACGATGATTTTGTTGCGTTGACATTTTTAAAATGATATGTTTTCAGTGATATTTCAGTACTTTACGTGTAGAAGGTCGGAAATTAACTGAAAACATTGGATGAGATAAAACACACAAGGGAACACAGAAAAAATACGATTACTTTATCGTAGGGATATTGTAGCGATAATGTATGTGGTTAAATAATTGGAGGAAATGTGAAATATTGATGTATATAAAACTAATAATAATAATAATACGGCTGACATTTGTAAAATTACATCAAAAATTAATTTGACGCAACAAGTAGGGTTGCCCTTAAAGTTCGTAAAGAATTAGAGCGTGTTATCGAATACGACGAAAAGGTGGAAGAAGAAAATAAAGTTATAGATGATAGAGAAAAAAACTCACCAATAGTTTTGGATTTAAAATCTCTTCAGATTTTGAAGTTTTTCTAGCACGGTAAACGATGAACATTTTATTAAAATTGTATAAAGTATCACAGCGATATTATTAGTAAAGGGAACTAACTGATTTTGTGAGAATTTTTACTTGAAAAGATCTTCGGCGCCCGGTAGTATCGATTCTGGCTACAGAACAAGAGGAGAACATTCATTTCTGATGTAGTTGTTGTTTTTTTTATTGTGTCTCTTTGCTTAATTCATAAACGATCAGCATTTACAGCAATATTATAGACAAATTTCTATTAAATTAATCAAACTAACTCAAAGGTGACTCACCGCAATTATTGGAGAAAACTATGATGCATGCATTAATAAGTGTAAACAGTTTTTAAACAATCTTATCAGGTGTAATTTTTGAATTTTATTTATTTATTGTGAAATAGATGATGATAACTCACCCAAGCGTCAACTTTTTGGACTTTCTCTGCTTGTACTAAGGGCTCTTCGACGACATGTGCTTGTTCTCCTTCAATATTAGGACGTGGTGTTTGCCATGCAGATGGGTCAGCTTGCCAACCATAACCATTACCATGCCATCCATAACCATTGATAGCACTTGGTGGTTGTTGATAATGTACAACAGGATAGGCATTATTGTATTGTTGATAAGGTATAGGCATAGGCATTGGCATTGGCATTCGATACATCTTTATTTTATCGTTGTTATTGATTCGTTTCAATTATAAAAATTACCATTAGAATTTTTGTTGAAGTTTGGGTAGATTTTGTTGTTAAATCTGTAAATATTTATGAAATTATACGACTAACAAGAATGCTATTTTTATAACTAAAGTAAAGTTTTCTGCTTATTCTAGGGGAGATTCTTCTAAAAAATAATCTTTATTAGCTTTATCCGTTGTGAATATTAATTTGTCAACATTAAAGTTTAATAAAAATCGTTCACGCTTTAGATTTTGAAATAAACCAAAAAGAAAATTGTTAGCTTTAGCGCGTTAGCACACGATAAATACGCGCTTGTCAAAGAAACAATGTAAGCGTAATTTATTATTGAAAATATCAACTAAGTAATTTTTTTCAGTAATTTTCACTTTGTAGTAGCTGGAAAGTATCCAACCGTACCTGTTTGGATTTTATTAAAACTGGTAAAACTTTATGTAAACTTAAACTATGAAAGTTCTACTATTTTACTAGATTTTATAAATAGACAAAGTTATAACAGTGTTTTTTTTTTAGGTCAACATATACAGAATATCCCATGAAAGTAAATCGTTAAATAAATTAATATTGTCAAAGGTATAAAATAGGCTCATCAACTTCTTCACTTGCGGTCTCTCACAATTCAAAATAACTAAATTTACTATTATTTGAACCTTTTTTATTTCCAATAAGGATAAAAATAAACGTTTGCAGATTTTTCTTCTGTGTTATTACCCTTTACTTCCTTATCTTTGTGACGCTTAACTTTTTAAATAAGTGATGTTTTATAAATGCCGAGTGATTACCATAAGGTGAAAAGTTCTTATGGCAAGCAATTCGAAAAATATTTCAAAGATTTGTAGGAGCGTCCCTAGAAAACATTTTAGCAAAATTAGGACCTTGTACGTCATTGGGAAGTTGGTCAACGAACGCTTTATTTCAAGAATGTCGCTATTTCCATCAACCAACTACACGCATGAAACGATTAAAAATGACTCATAGACCATCGCAAATTGATTTCTCCCGTTTTTCTCATTTGTATCCTCGGAAATTTGAAAAAAAAAATTGTGGTGAAGATTGATCGTGGAAAAATTAATCTAGTGTGAGTAACCTTCTTTGTTGATTACTATTTTTATCTTGATAGGGTAAGATTGTTTATGTTAATTCAGTGTTTATTGCTCTCATTCTGATTTCCTATAATATAAAAAAAAGTCAGGTAGTCTTATTTGTTTGTAATGTTTCCACGATAAAGGATTTAATCAGCATAAAAATCTTCCCCCATCGAGTTAAAGATGGTAAAAATAGGTGAATTTCCTCGTTATTCATAAGGATATTGGAAAGTTTTATTTTCGCAAGGATCTGATATCTTTGGAATAAAGCGTTTTTTGACTAATTTGCAATGAGCTACGAGGCCATAATTTTGCTTAAATGTTTTCTGGGGACTCCCCTACAAATCCTTAAAACATTTTTCGAATCGCGTGCTAAATAAGAGGAGTTAGCATAGGAATTTTTTGCTTTACGTGAATCACCCGGTATATCCAAATTAATTGGGAAGACCATCACTGAGATTCGACCATAAGTAGTAATTTACAAATTATTGTTCTCAAAGTAATTTCAAAATTCTTATAATCACAGACAACGTAAACTAAAATATATCTGAATTACGCTTTTAAACGGTCGGCATTTTGAATTTTGAAATATTTGAATTGGGTGGTAGTATTCTGAAAAAAGTCATCAGCTTGAGTAAGTAAAAATAGCGAGTTCTTTTTGGAACACATTGTAAGTACTTTCACATAAAAAAATCTAACCTTAGAGGATTTAAATGCAAACTTACTACATTACATCTGTTTTTCTCCCAAGTAAATTTTAAGTAAATCTATTTTTATGAAACGGAAAGCTGTAAATACGTCAACACAACTGAAAACTAATGGATTGATTGAATGAATGCTTGTCAATTTTTTTATACGAAATAGCAAGAAAATTTGTGCAATGGAAAAAGCGAAAACTTGAAAACATACTAAACGTGTATCATTTTTTTATTGTTAATTTGATGACGAACTTAATTGCCGTCTATGCGACAATTTTCCACCAAGGAAATACACAAATGTTTACTCGTCCGACCATAAATTTCAATTAATTGTATCTAATTAACTGTACCATTATCAATCTAATATTAATTTATAAATTTAATTTCTTTAAAATCCATCGAGTTTAGAAATATTTTATTAATTTCCCTTAATTTGTAATTTCTAAAATTAAAGATGAAGTGGAATAGTATTTACCTTTATAGATACCGATAACTGTGATTAATTTCTACAGTTAAACTTTAATTTATATGAAACAATAAACAATACAGATTTTTCATAGAAATGATGATTAAAATATTAATCATTACTTATATATCTTCATATTAGTACAATCCTTGAAAAATTGTTCGCATCAATTGGATAAATACCGATCAATTCCGTGATAAGACCGTTATCGTCTGCTAACTATACATATAAATATAAAACAGTTAAATATGAAACAACTATTTAAGGGTAAATGTGGAAAATCATTAAAAAATAGGAGAGGCAAATTGTGAATGTTCACTTTTAATAATTCCATTTCCTTAATTAATTAAAACAGAATATTATAATAATTAAAAATTAAATCTCCAGTGCCACATTGTTGTAATAAATTAAATTATTTAACCGGCTGTTAATTTATTGTTAAGTGACAGTTAATATTTATGAAGGGAAAATATATCGATCGTTGGTGAAACTAACCTAACTTTTTTTTTGTCTAATTAGTAGAATTATTAATGAATTTTATTAATTAACAAACACACTTGCCTGTAGTTTTTCTTGTTTGCAAATATTCATGTAGGTATATTAAACTGTTTTTAAAACATCTCGTAAACTAAATTTGGATAAATAAAAATAGGATAAACACAAAAGAGGAGAGCGCACTGTGACGTCTGAATTCGACTTAATAACTTTGGTTTTTATTATTGGAAAGGCAGTTGTATACCAGATGCGCAACGTTTATTATTTTTAATATAATTTAAAAAACATTGCTTTTGTAATGAAAATTCTTGTATTTTAATTACAATTACAATCCAGTTTATCTCTATCGAATAAAACGGAGTTAAATATCGATCTGTGTTTTATGAGCCTTGGCTAACTCAACTTCAATACGTACCGTTTACAAAAGTAGTCTCGTTATGTTTTTATTATTTTAAATTATAATTTTGATTTATTACCATTAAATAAATTTTTAAGCACTGAAATCTTTGTTGTTAAATTCAAATTACTACATTTATTTCACATAGCCTTGAATGATGATTTCTATCGCCATTATAAACCAAGGACATGATTCAGATCGTGTTGTGAAATCACCGAAAGTCAGTAGCGTACATAGTAGAAAAATTCAAGAAATTCTATTCAGTCATAAATTTAATAGATGTATATTAAATATTGCATTGATGACGTGTTGTAGACGAGTTTTATCTTCCTATTTAGATAAAATACAGTGTTAATTGCGAAGTAATAGTGTTATAGGTCAAGGCTGAGACTAGCGAGATTTTCGTTTGGTTTGCTTTGGTAGAATTTTCAAGTGGTTCTAACCCAAATAGCAATATGATGTCTTTTTTTTATGATTAAGACGTCCGATTTAGCGCCAAAAAGAAACTATTGAGAAGTCTTTGGGACGTCAAATACGCCACTTAGGCCCGGTTCTCCTTCCTTCAGCTGATCTTACCTTAACACGACCTTGTCTTATATCGAACTAAGTGTAGATTTACACACATTTGGGTGAGGATCATCATCCATACACTGGTCCCACCCATGTGTCTGTAAATCCACGCTTGGGTCGACTTAACGCAAGGTTAAGGCTAAGGCGAGACTAACTGAGGGAAGATGAACTGGGCCTTAATGAACAAGATAAAAGTTATTAAAAAAGACCTGTATGTGGATTCTTTTTTCTGGCTTCTTAAATAAGAATTCTTAAAGAGCTCCTTTTTTTAATTATTAAGTTCTTAAATTTAATCTCATTAAGAAGTAAAAATAAAGAATGTCAAAGGATATCACAAAACTGACGACTTAAATTGAAGCTCTTAAAAATGATGTCCTTAGGAAACCATAATTAGACTTCTCTAAAAAGTCTTTCAGAGGACTTCGTGAAAGACTCTTTTCGATTTGGATGCTATCTGGGAAGATATTCAAAGTTGTAATGTAACAGTACCTTGATTATAAACCCTTAGAACGGTCAAATGTACGATTTCAAGATGAATTAAACAAAGATCTGAGAGATTTTGTTTGACTTTAGATCAATTATTTAGCTTATACAGTCTAGACCTCTTGAAATAAATGTTTAGTATTCATAAGGGTTCGTCTAATTGTAAGTAAATCAACATAATAAAATCCAAACTTGTTAATTTTTAATGATCTCAAGGACTGACAATGGGTGGGTTGCAAAAATAACCCTGTGCTACGGTGTTTTTTTTTCAAAAAATTTCTTATATCTCTTGTGTAGAACACGATAGAAATAAAGTCTTTCCAAATGAGACATTCCAATAAATGGAATTTTAAATTTAAAAGAGAAAGTTGCTAATCTGTCCATTAAACAGAAAATAATTGCTTTACGAACGACAAAAATTATACGTTTATTTATCGTTCTATACATATATTTTTTTATTTCGAAATTCTATTGTTATTTTTCAATTCGATAACGCGAAACATAAAATTCCCTAGTTTTATTACAATCACATTCTATTAAGTTTAAAAAATAACCAGTTTGTATTACTAGAAAAACACATAAATGATGTGTTAAAAACATTCCTAATTAAATTTACACCTCATTATAATATATTATAATTTCGTTTTTTAGTTATTAAATAATATTAATGAATTGTATACACGAAAACTAGTACCCTACCTTATTTGTTACCTTATTTATATGTAGATATGAACAGTGTATGTGAATTAATAAAAGTATTTTTGGTAAATGAGGCTGTTAATATAAACGTTACAGGTACAAAACAATCTAGGTTATAGCTTCTATATATGGATGTATTTACTTCAAAAAATTGCGCAACCTTACAAAAATATTGCCCATAAATGTGATAATGAAAATAAAAATGTATTATAGCTATAATGAGTAGCAGTGAACCCGATTTCAAACTCACAGAATTGTCAAGAGTTACACAACTGTGATTCTATGATCGTCTATTTTGAAGATTTCTCTATCGCTTCCTAATATGATCACACCTAAATTACCCTTTCCAGAATTTATTTGGTAATAATGCTTCTTGTTGGGTACCTATTAAAAATTATATTTTTGTACTCCGGTATCATGGTCAAAAAGAATTCCAGCTGAAGCGCATGTTTGAAAGACCATGCAAAATTGTTGCTGCAAAATCATCTAATTACTTCTTTTACTGGGATTCAAAGCTGTGGCAGAAAATCGAGTCTCTTTTGGTTCTCTGACTTCTTTTTAACAAAAAACAGTGCTCCATTATTACTTTGTATAAATATATATGTTCGCTGCTTCTAAAATTTACCCGAAAATAATTTTGATTTTTTTCTTTTACTGAATAATTTGAGAAGCCTGCTTATTGCTTAATAGTGATGAGCAAACCAAGACCAAGACCATTCTCGTCAGGGTTTTGGTTTTGGTCTTGCAGTCGAACCATCGGTATTGCTATTGGCCTTGGTCTTGCGTTTATAGTTTTGGTCTCGGACTTGTATTTACAGTACAGTAACGTTCTTTGTCTTGCAAAAAGAGCCTAATCGTTTGAATTTACAAAAATGTGTCCCTGTATAAGTATATCTACAAATCTACAAATAAATCGTTAGTCAAAAATCAAAGTAAAAATATTAAAATTGCCATTAAAAAATATTTTTTCTTGCAGTTTAATCTTGTTCTTGCGAATCTAGTCTTGGTCTTGATATTGCAAATACAGTTAGAGTATTGGTCTTGGCATCGGTCTTGAAAAAATGCAAGACCAAGAACAAGATTGCAAGACAAAGACAAAATGTGCTCATCACTATTGCTTAAAAGATGACGATTTGAAATAAGGATGTCTTAAAACCTAGACTAAACATCGGAAGTTGTGCTTGAAGATACACTAAAATTGCTTAATCATTTTCCTTCAACGATTTAAAGTAAAATTCACTAAAGGCTTGGGACTTAGGACGAAACTATTTTGAAACATTCAACTCTAAAAGCGTATAAATCTTCTCGTTTTGACGATTCAACTTCATTAAAAATTTATCAAAAATGCCTTGGAGCGTATATTTAAAGTCGAGCAAAAATGATGTTCCAAAACTTGTACTATAAACAGCTTGAAGTCAAAAACATTGCGCAAAAAACCCTTATCACTGTCGATCAGCAAAATTTTATAATCAATTTTATAGTGATGATGATGATTGGAATGTGAAAAAATCCTGCATCACTGTGTTATCGGTCAATTATATGAAATCATTATTCTTTTGTTAACACCTATATATTTTCAGCAACTTAAAAATACAGTTTGTTACACTTATTCTGTACAATTTCTCAAAATATCCACAACAAGTTCAACAAACTCCATTAAAATTTTACACATTTTTTTCCTTTTCTTTAAATATATCATCAATAAGAAATGCCTGATTTTAGAACTAAATTTGCCGAGTTTTTCCTTAATAAATATTAAAACCAGTCTTATATTAATATTAATAATCTTAATTAGCACATTTTGTATCAATTTTTCATCAAATATCAATAAAAAACAATGCATATAAGTATTTACATCAAGCTCAAGTTTGTAGTAATATTAATAATTAATAACAGTATTAGCAACTAAATCTTTTACAATTTAACACACACATTTTTAGTCCTAAAACCAACAACTCTAAATTCTCTAATTTTATGAACATTCCATTTTACTATTATTAGTATTATTATTATTTAATATCTTTAATCATTTATAATATACATTTTTGATTATAAGTTCTTATGGCAACTCATTATTTGGCGAGTGACTCGAAAAGAATTTCAAGTATTTCTAGGAGGGTACTTTAAGAATATTTTAGCCAAACTAGAACCTCGTAGCTCATTTTCAAATTGGTCAAAAGACGTAGTCGCAATTTTCGAAAACGAGATAAAGACGTAACACGACTAAAAATGACTTGAGGACACTCCCAACATTGTTTTTTTTTTGTTTTTCTCCATTGCATTGTGAAAAAAACTGCGAAATATTTCTACCTGTACCAGAATAATATGGATAAAAACAAAAAAAAAACCATGTTGGATGTAATTTTAATCGTGCAGCAAGTTTTTGAGGCTTGCGACATTATCAAAAACGATCGTTCTTTTGACTAATTTCCAAATGAGCTACGAGGTTCTAATTTTGTTAAAATGTTCTCTAAGACTACTCTATAAATCCGTGAAATATTTTTCTAATCACTTGTCAAATAACAGGGGTTGACATAAGAACTTATAATCCGAAGTGAATAACCAGGTATAGTTTTATATATATATATATATATATATATATATATATATATATATATATATATATATAGTTACATTTAATTATGTACATGTTTAAAAATTACTTAAAGCATTGTTTCTCTTTTTTTTTTATTTATTATACAAAAGAAACGAATACACAATTATAAGAAAAGAAGAGCAAATTAATAATTAATTAAAAATTTTGAGCTATATTCTTTCCCATTTTGTGTTTGAGATAAACAATTGTTATAATTATAAACAATTTATAAAATGTAATCAAGCAATGCAACTATTATACAACTACAATAGCTTTTTTTATTAATTTTTATGATCTAATATAGTTAGATATTAATTATAAACTTTTATCAAAATAAAAATTAACAATTTATTTTATTTTAAATGACTATTGCACATGTATAAAATTTCTTTTTATTTATTAAACAAAAACATTCACGCACAAAATTCATTCATACACAAACAAATTTGTAGAGTTTTCCTTTACAGTTGTAACATTTAAAATACGATTTTTCCAATAATCAACTTGTACATAAAAACTTACGAATTGTTCAATTTTTAACGGAATTACAAAATAAAAATCTTAAATTTAAATAAATATTTTTAATCTTATATTTAACATAAATTATACCTGAACAGTTCTGGTAATATACCTGTAAAAATTATTAATTATCAACTAACAATAACTTTTTTCTTCACAGGAAATGCACAACCGATTTATTTTATTATTTTAAAAATATAGTTTCGAATACACATGTGATGGATATGCGAATTCCAATATCAACTCAGTTTCTTAACAATTAATTTCAGCATCATTCATATATTTACTAGTATTGCCATTATGGTAGTCTTTTTGTGTTATAGGACCGTTTTGTAATATACCATTACCAGTCAATTGGCCATCTTTTAAATTTGCATATTTATTTTGTGTTGTTTTAGCTAAAGCTGCCGGGTCTAGAGAGATACCTGCTCTTAATGTATTAGTTTCCGTTTTATTATTATTATTGTGATTACTGATTATTGGTGATACTGTTTGTGGTGTACTATCGATTAAAATCAATTTATCAACACCACTAGCAATTTCATCATCATCTTTACATTGTTCGGATTCTAACAATAGAGGTTGTGTTGATTTCGATTGTGGCATTATAAACGATGTCTCCCAACTATCTGAGTTTTCAGGTAGTAGTTTTTCAATGGATGATGTTGATTCGACTGGATTTGATAAAGGTGTTGTATGGTTCGGTATTAAATAATCAGAAGATTGTGGTACAACTTGTAGACAATTCTCTTCAGTACTTGATGGTCTCATTACGGTTGTATCACGTTCGTTTGATGGTGGTCGATTGAATACCGGTAATGGGGCATTCATTACTTGTGGATCTTGTGCACAATAACCTAAACGTTCCAATATTGTGGCGAATGTTGGACGTTGTTCAGGTGTTGGATGCCAACATTGTGTCATTATACCGTAAATTGGTCCTGGACAATTAGCTGGTGGATCTAATCGACCACCACTAGTTACTAATTGCATCACTTCACGATTCGCACAACCCGTATATGGCATGTAACCCATTGACATTATTTCCCATAGTAATACACCGAAAGACCACACGTCTGTTTTACTGGTAAAAATACCATCAAGGAAAGCTTCAGGTGGCATCCATTTTATAGGCAACATAGCTTTACCACCTTTCCTATAGTAATCCGATCGGTAAACATCACGTGACATACCGAAATCAGCAATTTTCACCACCCTTCCCGGTCCTTTTGTTGTTAATAAACAATTCCTTGCTGCTATATCACGATGGATGAAACGATTCTCTTCTAAATATTTACAACCTTTAGCCACATCGATAGCAATTAAGACAAGATCTTTCATTGATAACGAACTACTTCGTTCGGGTTTTGGTCTGGATTCGCGTAGGAAATTCTTCAAATCACCACCAGCCAACAATTCCAACACAATAAATCTTGGATGTTTATCGAAACAGACACCAATAAAGTGTACAATATTTGGATGATTGAATTTCGACATAATTAACGCTTCCATTAGAAAGTCCATTTCGGCTTGTGATGTGGACATTTCGGGTAGTGTTTTAACAGCGACAGGCATCTCGACGGTATCACACGGTCTTTGCCGATAGAATCCTTGATAGACTTCACCGAAAGCTCCCTGCCCTAAGGCTCTACAATAACAATTTCAATTAGATTAAAAATCGCAAAAATTCTAAAAACGTATTACTTGACTAAACGTAATTGTTCACGGGGGATATCTTTCAAATCTTTTAAAGTGTAAACAACACCTCCAAATTCATAATTAGGATTGTATTCCGTCATCATACTGTCAGAAGCAATTCTGAGTCTGTCTAATTGAAGATCAGCACCTGATAGCATTTTGCGTCTCAAAATACCAGTGGCTCGGTGTTGATATCGATTATCTGTTGAGGATAAAACTCAATGAAGATAAATTTAAGGATTGATGCTGATGAAACTTACATAAAATGAAGCAAATGATGGCAACAAGTGTTGTTAGAATGATAACAGAAGCAATTAGCATTATAACAAACCATGAAGGATAATGCTCTTCAATAATTGTTTCTGGAACTAATCAAAATTTGTGTTAATCTAAACAATCAAATTTCGTAATTGTAATAAAATATTTACCAACACAAGTCCTTCCATCGCTATCTAATTTCCAATTTTTCGGACATATACAAACTGTCTGGCAACGTTTTGTATCTAATGCAACACATCTAAAATCACAACCGCATCCCACAATTGCTGGTATAATAAATACAGCCCCTGGTCCGGAATTATAACCCGAATGTGCTTCCGATAGACTCAAAATTGTCTTTGTTGTATCAATAAACGAATAACCACCTTCACCGTTTGTATCATTTGCAGATGAATCACCACCCGACCATCCACCACCACCACCACCATTCTTACAACCACCTCCACCGCCACCAAAACCACCATCACCACGGTTATCCGTTGAATTATAACAAGCTTTACCACCGATACCACCACCTTCAAGAAACGATTTACCCATCATTGTCTTGTGTTCAATATCAATTATTCCATTGAACATTTTGTAGCCGCCTCCAGCACCAGCAGATCTACATAAAAATACAGTTTAGGAAAATTTGTTATACATATAATTTTAAGACTTACTTAAATCCGTACATTCTCCCAGTTAGTGCTTTTCTGGACATATTGATAGCTTGCCCGTGCTGCCGGCCAGTATCGGTGAATCGTCCCAAGCCTAAACCGCCGCCTCCACCGGCTACAGCCAACATATTCGCGTCACGAGTCTTGTTCCTCTACAACACCAAAAATATTTACAAATACACACAACAATAATTGTAAGCAAGTGAGTTTACCAGGAACACGAAAGTACCACCACCGCCGCCACCTCCACCGTCATTGATATCCAATGAAAGGAACCCGCGGATACCTGTAGCTGTATTGTCTCTCGCCGATAAACAAGAAGAATTGCCTTGATAGCCTAGAGTTTTTACACATGCACTAGTACCCTCTTGGCCCACTAGCATGAAGATCTCTTGGCCTTTTCTCAATTCCAACACGATTTTTACCATAGCGCCCCGAGAACTACCCATAGCTCCCCCGCCTTTACCTCCACTCGCCCCGAATAATATAAAGCTACCGAATAAAATCAACAGAATTAAATTTTAAATAAATATAGAACAGTAGTATTACGTGTAATATTCATCTTTGGGTACTGTCCATTGTTGTACACCACTTAAGCCCGGCTCGTGTAGTACTTTAACTTTAACTTTAGTACGATTGTAGGATTTGTTACATTCGTGTTGTGTTGGACCGAAACGGCCATGGGTTCCACATGTTGTTATTTCGTAATCTAAAAATAATTTCATTAAAAATTCAAATTGACATTATTTTTTAATGAACTAACATGTCTCATTGATGAAATCTTTATGTGTCTTTTTATCACATATAGCCTCATCTAGAGGGTTCCAGTAATTGTAACCATGTAGTTCATCTTTCGGTATATTTAATCCGAAACACTCCGGTGATAAGGACACATCATCAATGGCTATATCACTAATATATCTTAGGCCTTTCTTGATCTCGAAATGCAAATAATATCTGTATGGTAAAAATTGATTAATCCTTAATACAGGATCTACATATGGTCGATTCTCTGAAACTCCTATTAGTAGGAGGGTTCTTAGAGAACATTTCAGCAAAATTAGAACCTTGTAGCTCATTTGAAAGTTGGTCGAAAAAACGCTTGTTTCTGACAATGTAGCGATTTTCAAATACGAACTAAACACGCAAAACGACTTAGAATGACTCTAGGATCCTCCCAAAATTGATTCTTTTCCTTTCTCTCCATTTTATTCTGGAACAGGTGGAAATATTTCGTATTTTCTCTGGAATACAATGGAAAATAACGAAAAAAATCAATGTTGGGAAGGTCTCCGAGTCATTTTTAGTCGTTTTGCATGTTTAATTCATTTTTGAAAATTGCGACATTGTCCAAAACGATCGTTTTTTGACCAACTTTGAAGTGAGCTACGAGATTCAAATGTTGCTGAAATGTTCCCTAGGGACTCTCCTACAAATCCTAATAGGAGTTTTATACAACCGACCATATTTAAATCGAACATTCTGTATATTGTGTAACGATTAGGAACAGTAGAAAAGTACACCAACCTGTTTGTTATATTGGGAAGAACAACCACCTGACGAATCCATTGATCGCCATGATTAACGAAACTCCATAATAGATCTGTTGAATAATTATCGGTAGGTCTTAGTTCGATTACTTGCAACAATAAAGCACTTTTATGTTTGCCAGTTTTGTGGAGATAGAATCGTATCTGTTAAAATAAGATTTAAATATTTGGATATGGTGGAATATAGAATAGGAAAAGATACGAACAGCACATGAATTATAGAACCTGGATGATACATTAGAGTGTACCCTCGGTGGTGGATTGAAAATGACACTTTCCAGACTAGCAGAACTAGCAAAACTGGCCTCATCTTTCAACATACTAACATACAAATATTTTCCTGTATTATTTCTATACGTATGATCATAATTCGGTCCGGTGTAATTAGTAGGTGTTGAACCATTATGACGGGACCATTCTAGCGTTTTACCAGGAACATTGTACCATCCACACCAATCTTCTTCGAATGTACAACGGGAACCGAACGGCATACGATCTGATAGTATTGAAATAAATTAGTTGGTGGTATTTTTAGAAACGATATCGGTAATTACCGCAATTTCGTGTCTCATCATCGCCTTGGGGACAATCTTGTGTTATATCACAAATACTTGTATTATTTATACATGTTGTTGTTGATTTACAATGATACTGATTGGGTGTACATGTCTTATTGCTCTTCGGATAACACAGTCTTAGGGCGATATTGTCAAATGCGATGGTCGCTCCGGGAGCAACAACTTGTAACGGAATCACCTCTATTATAATTGTAAAATTCTCTGATATTCTCCCTATAGGAAACTCCTTCTTCTTCCATCTAAAATTGATGATAATTTTAATTAATAATGTCTAGTAATTTGTAAATTTGAAAATTTACTCTTTACTATTATCACCACGTATCCGATCAACAAGCCATTGTGTATGATTATTAATTGATTGTGAATGATTACTGGTCTTATCACCGACAATACGTATTTCAGTATCTTTCATATTATCTTGATATATCCATAATTGTAAACGGCATGATGTTATACTAGGGCCAAATAATGGACTTGTTAGATGGAATGGTGTTGGAGTGTCCGGTAAATGCAGCAACAAATAACTACCTGTTGGAGGAATAAGAAAAAAATCACGTTATAAATTGATTTAGTACTGTTACAGGGCTGCTACGTGCCTAGTAAGCGCCCCTCTGCGAAAATTTTTCAAAATATATTGAAAAGAAGAGTTATTCAAAGAAACTCCTAAATAAGATTTTGAGGATTGAGGGGCTACCTGTAGATTGTTTTAGCAAAATTAGAACCTCGTAGTTCATTTGGAAGTATGTTCAAAAACGCTCGTTTTGGACAGGCTTGCGATTTTAGAAAACGAGCTACACAATGATTTGGAGACCTTCCCAACATTGATTTTTTTCGTTTTTCTCCGTTGCATTCTAAAACATTCCTCCTTGTTCCAGAATAAAATGGAGAAAAACGAAAGAACTCAAAGTTGGTCGAGTCATTCTAAAAATAAGTCGATTCGTGTGCTTATTGTTAGTTCGATTTTGAGAATCGTGACATTGTTAAAAACGAGCGTTCTCTGACCAACTTCCAGCGACTAGGTACCCTATAAGTTTTTGAAAATCCTTGGAAGGTTTTTTGAATAACTCGCGAAATAATGGGAATTGCCTTAAAAACACAGTCCAATAGATCAGACAGAAAATAATTTTCATTATTTTTTTATAAAACTTGCAGATATAAAAAAAATATAGATTGCTGGAAAAAAATTAGTTTTGAATCGGTTACCTAGAGGCCCGTAAACTTTCTATACAAACAGGGAATAAATACTGATAAAAATATAAATAAAATTAGAAAAAATTACTGTGATTTGGAGCCTTCTTTGCCAAGGCCTTACAACTGTTTAATAGTGAAAAAGAGACATTTAAATAGTATTAGTTGATTGTTATAATGACTTCAATTAGCAGAATAGGTTTTGGAGTACATAAATGTTAGACTTTATAAATGATAGTGTAAGAATAAGAAATAGAAAAGTTGAAACGTTGTTTTCTTAGAATAAGTAGTCTATTTTATTTTTCTTATTTCCAAGATTTAAAATATTCTATAGACGGTAATTTTATTTTTATTGTTCATGAAATTAAAAACCTTCAAAATATTTACGAATTTATTTCTACCTTTTTTGTATAAATGATTAGATTAAACGTTTGTTCATACGAATCTTTCTTTAGTTTCCGATAAGAATAGAACAAAGGAAAAATTACATAACGGCCCTTTCTAGACTTGTCTGTGCCCGTCTTTTATTCATTTCAGTTTTGAACTTTCTAGTGTTAACATTAAGTGTGTTCTTTTTTTGAAATTTAAAAATAAATTCAAGTGCGTGATAAATTTAATAGTGTTGTGTTGGTGTTAGTGATCCTATGGACCAAGGGGTTAGTCTTCCGATGGATTTGAGTGGCGAGATGTCCAACGAAAGGGTAATTCAAAATATTTAAATAATTATTTCAAAATTACTAACTTTTTCTTTTCTTTTTTTTTGTTCAATTACAGTAGGTTCGAACAGCGTGGGACAGGAGGCTGAGATGCAGTTAAATAGTAAGTAGTAGTACTTTTTTTATTTACATCGCAATTGTGTACGCATACTCAAGATTTTAATTAATAATTGAAACTAAAATCAGAACGCCGAAATTCTGAATTTAATTACTCAAGTCGAAATATAAACTATGTTTCTGTAATTTCTATTAAACACTTAATTATACGCAATTATATGTTCTTGTACGATAATTAATGATAGGTAACCAAAAAAATCGGTTAAATACCTTGTTAGGTACTCGATAGGCGCATTGAAAAGAACTGTTAGGTACTTTGTAGGTATTTGTTTAGAGTTTAGGATCACTTATTATTACCTTCATTCATACCTTATTAGAATACTCGTTTTTTAGGAACTTTTTTGTGACCCAGGAGTCAATTTATGATAAGAATTACTAAAATTGTACTATTCAATACAAACTTGGATACTGAAAATGTGTTAAGAGTAAAGCTTTGATGCTTTACTTTTAACACATTCTCTTTCGCTCTCACCTTTTTCTACCCAAACCTCTCACTCTGTTTTTACCACTGAGGTAAAATTTATTATGGAAAATAATGAAACTGTACAATTTAGTACAAGTTGGAGACTTGGAAAATGTGTCACGAGTAAAGCTTTGATGCTTTGAACTCGTTCTCTCTCTTTCCCTCTCACAAGTTTTTGTTATAGGGGTGTCAATTTATGATGAAAATTACTAAAACTATACTATCATGTACGAATTTGTATACTGGAAATGTGTTAAGAGTATGAAAGCTTTGATACTTTGTACTCGGCCTCCCCCTCACTCTCTCACTCTATTTTTTTTTTATAACATCGAGGTAAAATTGTGATGGAAAATATTGAAACTGTACAATTTGGTACAAATTAGAAACTTGCAAAATGTGTCACGAGTCACGAGTAAAGCAATGATGCTTTGAACTCGTTATCTCTTTCCCTCTCCCTCTAGTTTTTGTTATAGGGGTTTTCATTTTTATTGAAAATTACTAAAACTGTACTATTAAGTACAAATTTGAATACTGGAAATGTGTTAAGAGTAGAGTTTTGATGCTTTGAACTCCATTTTTATTATATTTTGTCATCAAGTTGTTAATTTTCGATGGGAAATACTAAAAAACTGTAGAATTAAGTAAGTACAATTTTGTGAAAGTGTTGTCATGAGAAAATGCGTTTATGCTTTGAACGATATAGCGTCAATCAATCGCGATTCGGTATAATAACTCCTTTACATTATTTTTTAATGGTGAAGTTGAGTTATATGGTTTTTCGAAACGAAACGTGTTACAGTGAAAAGTGTTAAGTGACATATGTGTTTTTGTGTAATGAGGTAAGAATAAATGTGAAATTCAAAGCGGTAAGTATTAAAAGATAATGTAATTTTTATTCTATTTCAGGCAATCTTCACGTAATTTTTATTATTTCTTTTAATATTTTTGTATTTTACTATCATTTAGTTTATAATCAATAATTTCTTAATATTTTAGGTAAATCTTTGTAAGTACTTTTCTAATTCCAATATCTCTTTTTCAGCACGTTCATTTATGCAAAAGTTAATTTAATAATAATTCTATTTCAGGTAATTTTCAGGTAATTCTTGCTGTTATATCTTCTAATATTTTTGTATTTTATTTTCATTCATTTTATTTTATAACCAATAATTTCTTTATATTTTAGGTAAATTTTAGTAAGTACTTTTCTAATTTTAAGATTTCTTTTTCAGAACATTCAATTTTTTATATTTTCATGCATAAATTTTTATTATTTAGGACTTTTGTTAAAAAATAAGTGTATTTTGTTAAATTTCAGATAATCGCTTCCATCAGGATCATCAATATCAATCCTTATTAATCTCCCATTATTCCCTCACACTTCCATTCCCTTTTTTAAATTTTACATTTTTATTTAAATACAAAATTAGATGAATTATTCATAAATGGAGTATGAATGTGAATATCACGAAAACAAATATTCGTAGGATAATGTGGGAAATTTCGAATATTTGTTATCTTGATCTCTTCTTATATCTTACGAAACGGTGCTAATGTTACTAACATTGGGTATAGTATTAGTTATAGATTATAAGGGTTGTAATGTGAATGTTTGGGTGTATTTGTTATTCTGTGCATTGTTATTTTACTAACATTGGTGGTGGATAGACCTGGATAGTGGATTAGGCCTACAGGGGATACCACTATAAAAAAAGCGCACCTTGTGCTTTACCTCACAGGTGGTGTGGAAAGAAGCACACACAGCTATAATGCTTGCAGTTCTAAAATTCAACAATTTGACGGATGTTTCTCTAAATAACATGAGTGCAAGTAATGATTCTCTATGGTCTTGGAAATTTGTAACAATGCGATAGTTAGTTGATGAGAAAACCAAATACAGATAAAATGTGGTAAGGATCTTACTTCAATAAACACAATATGATCTTTTTTCTTAAGGTAATATAAGTGTAAGTGTGCAACATAACAATGATGATCTGAATTATCAGTTTTTGTAGAATTGTATAAATCAAATTGGAAAGAGACGACAATTTGTACAAATATTTGCAAAAGACGATTTTTACAAATAGTTGAATTTCGATAAAAACCGCTCTCTAGTTATCTTAGAGCTACAAATAGACAACTAATATTTGACGTTCATTTGACACTTTAGCAAACTGAAATAAATTCCCTAGTAATTTTTCAAAGATATTAGAAGGGATTAGATAGCTAATGTCCTATGTTTTGTATTGGATTATAATGTAACTAACTTCGAATTACCTCGAAAGTTAGTCGTACTCTTTTTAGCTAACTACTTAACACTATCTATCGTTCAATTTGACTTAGTATCCGCCACTGCCGCCAGCGTAAAACATTGTGGTGTATAAATTGACAAAGAGAAAATACAGCTGTTGCATTGTTGGAAAGAAACAACAGATACGTCTCAAAAAATATTAGTCCGCATGGTGGCTACAAATTTTTACCCACATTAGCAGTCTAGCACATCCAAGTCTATGTAATTTTTACAAACATAACCTAAATTTGTTTACAATGAACCTCAAACAAGTTTGATAATATTAAAAATGGAACAAATTAAAATAAGCGAACTTAATATAAAGTAAGTTAATTTGTTCAAATATCAAACAAAATTATTTTATTTTAATTGTTATACTTGTAGAGATGTTTGTGAAGATGGGGCAACATTCGAGGTTCTTGAGCCGGTGATCCACCCCGATTACGAGAAGGATCGTCGTAAAGAACAAGAACAATACATAGACACTGCTAAACGCTTCTTAAGATCTGATTGTTTTAATTATGTGGATGATGAATCCGAAGATTCAGATCCACATAAATCGTTTCAAATACTTGCTACTAAAATGTGGAATCTGATACCATCGGGAAAGATAAAAAAAAGGGTTATAAGAGAAGGATATGGGAATGTCCCTAAAACTTCTACAGTAGTAAAAATACAGTATAATGCATATACAGAACACGATGGGATACCGTTTGATTCGACGTATACAAGAAATGAGCCGTTCTTGATTACGATTGGTGATGGTAATGTGATTCGTGGATTAGAAATTGCTGTACAATCAATGAGATTAAATGAAAAAGCTGAATTTTTAATTGAACCAGAGTATGCTTATAAAGATAGTGGATTGAATCGTATTAAACCAAATTCTGTTGTTTTGTTTGAAATAGAAATATTCGATATTCTATCCACAACAATTAATAATAATAATAATGATAACGATGATGATAATAATGATTTTGAACATGTTTATAAATTATGCAACGAATTACGCATACAAGGTAATAGTCATTTTAGAACAACAAATTACAACGGAGCTGTACAAAAGTATAATAAAGCTGTACGATTATTAGAAGATGTTGTTTTGCGCGATATGAACGATCAAGAGAAATCTGAAGAATTATTAGTAAAATTACACACAAATTTATTGGTATGTTATACGAAATTAGAATTACCGAAAAAGGGTTGTTTAAACGCCAACAAACTCTATTATTTAATTGACGGTAAACATCAACCATTACCTGCAAAAGTCTTCTTCAATGAGGCTAAATGTCTTCGTATGTTGGGCGATTATGATAGAGCTTTATCTAAATTAAGGATTGCACAAAGGAAAGAACCAAATCATCAGAAAATAGCCGAAGAAATTGCATCAATCGAGAAAGCTAAACGTGAAACAAAGAAACGTGATACAGCTTTCGGTAAGGCATTATTTAATAGTTGATTTAGTTTTTTAAAATTTCCCGCCGTATTGTATTGGTGTCTGGTATAAATTATCGATTGCTTAAAATAGAAAGAGATAATATTGTAGTACCAGTTGATCTCTTTCTAGTTACCAGAAACAACCAATTAGATTAGTTGTTAGATAGAGGGAAATATGTTTCTTGTTTATCTATTTCTGTTATTTCCGTGATTGTTTAAATTATATATTATATCGTGATTGTCATTTTATTTTAGCGGTTTTGTGTTTTGTTAGGTTAGAATTTCTCAATCACAAAATAAATTGTTTTTTTAATTGAATTGTTTATTTTTGTAAAATGACCATGTCATTTCGATTCGATATTGAGTGAGTATTAATTATATTTTCAATGAATAATTGATAAATTTAATAAAATTATTTAATAGGAAATTTGTGGCAGAAAAATTCTCATTTACTTTATCAACGGATCATGTTTATAATTCTGCAAAGAGAGAGGAATCATCAGATCATGTAACACAATCGAATATCGATTGTATTACAATTGTTGACGAAGATACTTTAGAAGAGGGTGCACCGTTTGAGTTGTTGGCGAAAAAAATGGAGAATTTAGTATTATCTGGCGATATAAAAAAACGTATTTTACGTGAAGGTGATGGTGATAAACCGGAAGATTTGGCACGTGTTAAGATCCATTATAATGCCTACAGCGAATTTTGCGATGAGCCATTCGATTCAACTTATCAAAAAAAACGGCCGCATAGTTTTATAATAAATCGTGGTGATGTAATTCCTGGTTTAGATATTAGTGTACAATCTATGAGACTGAATGAGAAATCACAATTTTTGATAAGTCCAGAATTTGCGTATAAATGTACGGTTGGTCGTGTACCAACAACAACGGTCCTGTTCGAAATTGAATTAATCGAAATTATTAATATCGGTTTTCAAGTGAAATATGAACAATTATCGACAGAGGAACAAAAAAATTTCGAAAATATATTAAAATACTGTTCAGCATTATGTTTTAGAGGCAAAAATGAATATTCAATGGATAAATACGATAAAGCAATCATCAGTTTTAATACAGCTTTAAATAAATTAGATGAGACTGTTGTTGAAGATCGTTACGATTTAAAAATGCATCGAGAAATGAATTTGAGACTTTTAACAAATTTGTTAGTTTGCCAAGCGAAAGTAAAACCACGAAAAGGTTTAAAAACTGCTGAACGAATCTATAAACTAACTGATGATGGAGCACTTATGAAAATTCCAGCAAAGGTCTATTTTCAACATTCGAAATGTTTAAGACTTATCAACGAATTAGAAGAAGCTAAAATTGTTTTGGAAAAAGCAAAAGCATTAGAACCGAAAAATCAAGAGATCGCCATTGAATTTTTACTGTTAGAGAAGGATATCGAGGAAGAGAAGAAAGTACGTTCGAAACTATATAAATCTGTAGTTTCCTAAGTTGAAGACACAAACGTATATTTGTCTTAATCTAGATTTTTATTATTATCACATCATTTATCTTCATTCCTACATTTAATATTGTTAGAAATATTATTTTTATCATCAATAGAACGCAATATTTTTAACTTTTATTAGTAAGAAGTCTTCCTCACTTACAAGTATATTTCCACTTACACACTAGGTCATTATTTAATTCGATACATTCATAAAAAAAATTGTCAAGGGGTCAATTATATTTATGTTTTGTATCGCCGATTGAGTGACATTCTCCGGTCATTTGAATAATTCGTTTAACACTTCAAATGTATCACAGTCGCAAATAATAAAAGATGTTTTTGACGATGAGAAATAGGGAGCCATATAAAGGTGACGATTTTTATGTGTTTATACGTGTAGCAAATAGACGCTAACTATTGTAAACAAGAGTCGTCTTTTGGACTTCTTGTTGTTTATTTCAAAATACGATTTGAAGTAGTTTTCTTACAAATTTAATTATTTTTTATTAGGTTTATATATAAATATTTAATTAATATTGTTAATTAAAATCGGGAAATAAGGTTTGCAATTTGTTAAAAAATAATTGAGATGTTTGTGAGAGTTTCGTAAATTTAATTGGAAACAATTTATTTAACAATCTAGCACTTGTAGATTATCAAAGAAGCTTTTGTGTACAGGAAACGACATTCACTTTTCTATATTTAGATATTATAATTTAAATCTACAAGTGATTTCCGTTTCTTTTTAGATTGAATTTACTCCGTCGTAAATAAAAGTGATTCTGGAACATACTCGACATTTAACCCTTTTAAGGCGCATTTTATTTTAAAAATACCGACAAAAAACAATTTTTTTATTCATTCAAATTAAAAATAAAATACTCAACCTGATCCTGCATTATTCAATATGAACATTTGAAGCTATTTTTGAACGAAAATAATAAAAATTCAATGTCTTTCAAAAAAAAAAATGGTATTATAAATGCTTGAAATAAAATGTTGCTTAATTAACTGGAGCAAGTGCATTTTGGACCGAATTAATTAGAACGAGTGCGTTAAGGGGTTAAAAAAATTGTTTTAAAGATTCTAGTTAAAAGAATGAAATGTTGCTTCTTGAAGAAAATAATTTTACTTATATCAAAAGAAGAATAATGTTTGAAAATATTTAATCAGAAATGTTTGGGTAATCGATAAATTCTTATCATAGCACAGAAACACATTTGAGAAATACGCAATTCTTGTTTTACACGACTCTGCTTTTGCATTAAATTGTAAATTTAAAGGGTATCATATTAAAAGGTGCTCAACGCATTCTTTCCATAAATTCCAAAAGAACCTCTAAGCAAATGTTAGGAGCAGGCTAAAAAGTGCTTATACAGAGATGAAAATCTAAATGTAAACGATTCGTGTGAAACTCTTATTTCTTATTAGTTGGTGAGTGATTCGAATATTTCAAACATTTATAGGAGGGTCTCTAGAGATCATTGTAGCAAAATTAGAATCTTGTAGCTCATTTAGCAATTGGTCAAAATGTGCTCGTTTATGACGATGTCAAGAACGAGTTATGTGCGTTAAACGACTTCGAATAATTTGAGGATCCTCCCAACATTCATTTATTGTTTTTCTCTTTTATTTTGTAGCAGGGGCAAATGTTTCCCATTTTTTCTAGGATATAATGGAGAAAAACGAAAAAAATAAATGTTGGGAGTCTTCGAATCATTTTTAGTGTTTTGCAAGTTTAGTTTTTGAAAATCGTCATAAACGAACGATTTGTGACCAATTTACAATTGAACTACGAGGTTCCAATTTTGCTAAAATAATCTCTAGACACTCTCCTATAAATGCTTGAAATATTTTTTGTATATCTCCTGTATCTATCATGTAAACCGAGGAATGTGTGCATGTGTTCATCTCTTCATTTTCTCAACATGGAACCACTGAAGTTTTTATAAATAGAGTATTTTTAAATTCCCAAAATTATTTTGTGTTTATAGTGAATATTGATTGAATGTTTTCTCGTTCATTATCCAGATTTTATAAAATTTCAGATAAAGATAAAGAAAATCCAAAATAGTATAGCTCTATTTTCGCATATTTAACGCCGTTATTGTTTTAAAGTATTAATAGATTAGCGTAGGAGCGTATTTTGAACTTCAAAGGGCACAGTTAACGTGGGCCGAACAATTGTATAGATGTGCACTGTGAGTGCGTAGGCCCGTTTATAAAACCTAAACTATATCAATCTAATAATAATAATTCCCCATAGACCTAAATGTTACACATATTGATATTGATATTTCCCTTCATATTAACGATAATAGATTGAATTTATTTATTAATCTCCTATTCTGTTGATTTTAACTTTTTGTAATCGACTGATGTTGTATCGCACCCACGCAAATAAACGAAATTTATCTAGAAATAAAAGCGGAATTTACAAGTTTGTGTTTATCAAACTATAATGTGAATAATAAATGGTGGATGCGCCGGGTTTTTAACATATTTGATATAAAAATACAGAATTTTTGAACTTACCGAATTTCTGTTTATCAGCATCCGTTTTTGGTCCATTTTCGTTCTCTTCCAATTTATCACCGCTGGTTATAAAGAAACCGTTTGCAATATCTTTACGCCATGTCCATGCACAATTCTGTTCAAAATCACAATCACTCTCAATGATATCAGTATCGTGCTCTTTAATTTGCATATGTTGCAAATGTAACAAATGTATTTTATCATTTCTTCTATTATAAATCTGTTCTGTATTAATACCACCGAATTGTTGTTGATTCTCATTATTTAAAATATGTTTTGGTATTTCAGTATAATTCGGTTCTAATCTTGGATTAGCATCGGCTGCCATTAATTCATCTTTACGTTTCTCATCATTTAAACGTCTACGTAAATTTGATAAACTCATCTTATCAGGTGTTTTTCGTTTATAACGTTTACTCTCATAATAATATTCATCGAAAATGTCTTTTATTTGTTTCTCTATATTGCTAATATATGGACGTTTTGTTGATTTCTTTAAATATTGTTCTACATCTTTTTCATCTATTGAACCACCAACATTATCATTGGAATTCGTATTGGATTCTTGTTGGAGATTATTTGAATCTAAAATAAATTGTACTGGACTTTGTAGTGAATTTCTATAATGAGCATTTGTGTTTTGTCTGTCTGCATTCCGCCAACCATTTGTTTTATTATGAAGTAAGAATAGCAGTGTGATGAGCATTCTTGTCTTAAAAGCCATATTGAGTATGGTGACTTTTTAGATTGTTCTTGTTGTTATTATTATTATTTCTATTATAGCATTATTGTTGTATATCAACTTTTTCGGAATCATCTTCTTGTTGTTGTAAACAATAAACTTCACCAATCACTAGAAGAGAAAATACAACAGTAACAGAAATCATGTTTTAATTAATTTTAGATCTGGATACAAGCCAATAAGAAATTTTCTATATTTTCCATACAAAATAAAATAATAATAATAATAAATAAAGAGAGTGTGTGTGCGAAATAGTCGCTTGACATTTAAGCAGAAAATATGGAGTACATTTGGTGTAATCGAACCATACTGTCAGCAACACTTTCTGTTTAAATTCCAACACTTACAGAACACAAACATAAATAATCTCTGATTGAATATTACAGTGTACTTCATATAATTTAAAAGTAGATAACTTAAATTATATCTACCTTGATAATTATAACACCATACGAATACACAACATTCTTCTCATGAGAATTCTTGTTTATTACTTCTCTCCTGTAGAATGTTTACCAAATTTTTCCTTCAATATTCTTCAACGATATCACTTTATAAAATAAAATTGTAAACACTATTGTATATAAACAAACACGCACTGTAGTTGTTTTAGATGTTAACTCGTTGGTGGTGTCTTTAATTTTAAAATTACGATCATTAGTTAGTTGAACGTAAAAATATCTTGGTACAACCCATCTTGACGTAGGTGTGTGTTTAGCCAAAATTCTCTACGAGATGAAATATAGAAATAGAGAATTTGTTAAAAGAGGATAGAGATAGATTCCTATCGATTTTTGTCCTGACACTTGTGTTATATTTGTGCCTAGATTTACACAAAATTCGCTGGGAGAATTACAGATAAAGGACATCTGTAGGGATGCTGTGAAAACATTGGATGAGAGTTGAAGAGAATTCTATTGTTGAATATTCGTCCATCTTGCAATATTTTATAATTAGATTACTACTCTCTATTTTTTTTTGCAGGCCGAAGGCGTCTCAAACAGTTACTTTTTTCTTCTAAAAATGAGGATGATATCTTCCTGAAAATGCAAAAATTTAGGATGACTACAGTCTCCTTTAACCAACATGCGTAAAACGCTAGCTAAAGCGCTGAACTGTGTTTATTTCTTTGAAGAGTAGCTGCATGTTTTCTTAATTCGTACTTATACAGGCTGTCGTATCTAAATATGGTCGATTCTATGAAGCTCCTCTTAGTAGACGAGCGATTCGAAAAATATTTTAAGAATGTGTAAGAGGATCCTTGGGGACCATTTTAGCAAAATTAGATTTTCGTAGCTCATGATGAAATACTATTACAATCTACTTATGAGCCTCATTCAACGAGCAAGCATAAGACGCTAGCTAAACCACTGAACTGTTTTTATTCCTTTGAAGAGTAGTTTATACAGGATCTCGGATCTAAATGTGGTCAATTCTAAGAAATCTTATTACTTGACGTGCGATCCAAAAAATATCTTAAGGATTTGTAGTAGGGTCTCTGTAGACTATTTTAGCAAAATTAGATCCTCTTAGCTTAGCTCTTGATGATATACAGGGTGCTTGGTCTAAGTATGGTGAGTTCTAAGAAACTCCTATTAGTCGACGAGCGATTCGAAAAATATTTTAAGGATTTGTAGGAGGGTCCTTAAAGAACATGTCAGCAAAATTAGAGCCTCGTAGCTCATTTGAAAGTTGCTCAAGAAACGCTCATTTCTCACGATGCAAAACGACTTAGAATGACTTTAGGATCATCCCAAAATTGATTTTTTTCGTTTTTATTCATTTTATTCTGGAACAGGTGGAAATATTTCGTATACTATTACAATCGCTTATGAGCCTCATTCATCGAGCAAGCATAAAACGCTAGCTAAAGCGCTGGACTGTTTTTATTCTTTTGAAGAGTAGCTGCAGGTTTTCTTAATTCGTAAGTACTTATACAGGCTGACCAATCTAAATATGACCGATTCTATGAAACTTCTATTAGTTGACGAGCGATTCAAAAAATATTTTAAGAATGCGTAAAAGGATCCTTGGAGACCATTTTCGCAAAACCTTGTAGCTTATTTAGAAGTTGATCAATAAATGCTCGCTTCTGACTATGTTACAATTTTCAAAAACTACACACTGATAAACACTCGGAGTGGCTCAAGGATCCTCCCAAGATTAATTTTTTTCGTTTTTCTCCAATGCATTCTGGAACGGGTGAAAATGCTTCGCATAGTTCGTAGAATGCAATAAATTAAAACGGACCTACCATTCAGGCAACACATTTAAAATTCCATGCGAAAAAATTGAAGGTTTTATAAATTGATTATTGTAGATTAATTAAATGATGACCAATACCTTTAGTCTTAATTTCTTCTATTCTAAACTCTACTACCAGAAGTACTAGTTTTTTTTTTGCTGGAGTTATAACGTCTTCGATAATAACAATGCATCAGTAATAGAAATGTTGGTTGCCTACCCATGCATCATTAATTCGAGAGAAAGCACTATCAATAAGTATGCTAGATCTATGACTGTATATAGTGGCTTGGGATATTTTTTTATATGACGTTGGTGCACCTGGGCGTGATAAACGTCAATCGTTGAAAAAATGTCATTTAAATCATCTTAATTTTGAATTTTAATTACATCTTATACAATGGTACAAGGTTAATCTTCTCTTTTTTGAAATTAATAAATTAATTAATTAAATTAAGAATGGATGAAATTATGATAGATACAAGAAGTATTTACGGTCCTCTAGTTGGTTCAATTGATGAAGGCACTTCAAGTACCCGCTTTTTGGTAATTTATCAATTTTTAAACATTAGTTTTTGAATAAAGCTTATAAAACTATCATTATGTAATTTTGTACTTATAATTTATGATAAAGATTATCAAGCTAATTTATTTTTTAGATATATTTTTAGTTTATCTACATAACCTTATTTTAAAATAAATTTATGATCATTTTTATTATTGGATTTTTATTTAAGGTATTTGCTTCAAAAACAGCAGAAGTATTAACTTATCATCAAGTAGTAATACCAAATATTATACCACAAGAAGGATGGGTTGAACAAGACCCAAATATAATTTTACAATCTGTCATTGAAACAATTAATGTGACTTGTGACAATTTAGAGAAATTAAATATCAATTATGAGGATATTGTAACAGTTGGTGTAACAAATCAACGTGAAACTACAATATTATGGGATGCGAAAACTGGAAAACCCCTATACAACGCCTTAGGTAAAAATTTAAAAAATTAAACTACACTCTTTTTATAAATTTTATGATGGTTTCAATTTTCGTTTATAGTTTGGATGGATGTACGTACATCGTCTACAGTCGATCAGATCCTCCAATGTGGCAAAATGAAACAGAGTTCCTTACAAAATGTCTGTGGTCTCCCGATTAGTACCTATTTTAGTGCTGTTAAAATCAAATGGTTAATGGATAATGTTGAGGAAGTACGATTGGCTATTGATGAGAAACGATGTTATTTTGGAACAGTTGATTCATGGTTAATTTGGGTATTTATCTATTTCTTATCAGAATTCTACTAGAATTTTAATTATTTTTGTTGTAAACAGAATTTAACTGGTGGTGTTAAAGGTGGTTTACATGTAACTGATGTAACGAATGCTTCAAGAACTATGTTAATGAATATAAGAACATTGAAATGGGATCCAAAATTATGTAAAATATTCAATATACCAATGCATATATTACCAGAAATTCGTAGTTCTTCAGAAATTTACGGTTATATAACTGATGTTACAAAACTAATTGGTATACCTATTTCTGGGGTATGCTATATTTATTATAATTGAAAGAATAAAATTTTATTGAAAAAATAAGGTTTTAGGTGATCAACAAGCTGCACTAGTCGGTCAAATGTGTTTCCATCAAGGACAAGCTAAAAGCACTTACGGTACTGGATGTTTCCTTCTCTACAATACAGGAAATTGCGTAATTTATCTATATCTCTCGTCTAACTTCTTCATATTTATTCAATTCTTATCTAGTTGATAACGTCGAATCATGGTCTCTTAACGACTGTTGCTTATCAATTTGGTCCCGGACAGAAACCAGTTTATGCATTAGAGGGATCAATTGCTATCGCGGGTACTTTAATTTTTTCTATCTTCATTATTTAAAATTAAATAAAAGTAATTTCTAGGAATTGCTATGAAATGGTTACAAGAAAATGTTGAGATATTAAAAAGTCCAAAACAGTCTGCAGAAATTGCATCAACTGCTACAGAAGTTGGTGAAGTGATTTTTGTTCCAGCATTTTCCGGTTTATATGCACCATATTGGCGTAAAGATGCCAGAAGGTGTACCTGTTTTTATTTCTTTGGTTTTTTATCGTTAACTAGTTAATTTGTTTGCAGTGTAATTTGTGGTTTAACATTAGAAACTAAACCGGAACAACTAGTCAAAGCTGCATTAGAGGCAATTTGTTTTCAAGTTAGAGACATTTTAGAAGCAATGACTTTAGATTGTGGTTTCTCGCTTTCGAAACTTTTAGTTGATGGTGGTATGACTTCAAATGATTATTTAATGCAAATGCAAGCAGATTATTGCGGTATACCAGTAGGTAATAAATATTGATTTATATAAGAAAATTGTTATAAATTTAAAATAAAATAAATTTTAGTACGGCCTACAATGGTTGAGACGACATCTTTAGGTGCTGCAATAGCGGCTGGTTGTGCTAAAGGTGTTGAAATATGGGATTTTGAGAATATACAAGCGGCACCTAGTGATGTTTTTCTACCATCAATTACAGATGATCGTAAGTTTTTCTTTTGTAATTCTTCCTTTTAAATACGGCATTATTTATATAATACTTTAGAAAGAGATATAAAGTATTCAAGATGGAAAATGGCAATTAAGAAAAGTATAGGATGGGTCATTGATGAATCGAAAGAACATCCAAACAATAAAGGTAGATCATTTTATTATACAATATCAAAAAAATTATATTTAAATTTATTTAGGTGATAGTATTTTAAAATCACTTCCTGGTGGTTTATACTTAATTGGTACATTTAGTTTATTGATTCTGGCGAATTATTTAAAGAATCATACTGTAGTTGTGTAAATGCATCGTTAAAATTACCATTAATTTCAATTACATTTATTTGAGCTGTGATTTTTGCCAGTTTTGGTTTATTATAGACTTGATGCTCAATTTCAGCGAGTATCTCTTTGTTTTCGTTTCTTTTTTAATTTATCTTACAATAAATTAGTAATTTAGTGTCGATGTTTTATTTTTACAATAACTTAACCAATTAACTTCGAAATAAGGACACGTTTTTATAGTTTTTTTTTGCAGTAAAAACAGTTTGAACTGTTGTAAGTGTATTCTTGCATATTTTAGTATTCACCCTTCATGTTGGTGAAAATCAGAAAAAAAAAAACCGTTGATCCTACACATAGTTTTCTTTCGTTTCCAACTTTTATACTTGCGTGTTGTGTTTAGAATCACGAAAGAAATATCAAGGGGTACTTGACTAATTTGTTAGGATACTTGTTCCATAACGACCACAACAATTACTGTCATAGTATATTCATCATGTTGGTCATTTTTTTTCTCTTGCTTTTGTAATCGTATCGTTTTCTAAATTGTTGGTAGTGTTTGTATGCGGTGTACAGGCAACATTTACCCTATCATTCAAGAGTGAGATGTGTCTGTTGTCAAGGAAACGGCGCCACATTCTATGGGGGAGTTAAGTTTTTGGTACAGATATTCGAAGGGTTTCTGCTGTTATTTTCTCTATTATCTATCTCTTCCTAGCACATCGTTTTCCACTTTTATTCTTTTAGATTTTCAGCTTTCGACAATGTTCAACTATACGTTCATAAATCATAACGTTATTTAAGGGATGTGTACGGGTTGAAAGGAAAAAGAGTCTTTCTACTATCTCATATATTCAATGACTCGGTAGTAATGTTTTGTATTTAGGATTCACATCTGGATAATGAACTTGAATCGTAAAGAAAAAGACAGTGTGTCTTTACAATAAACTCTCCGTAACGAATATGAAACGATGACAGATAATTTGTCTTCTTGAAACAATTTATATAGTTAATAAATTCTCTGATAATTAGAGCTTAGATTTTTCGAATATTCTATATACGACAAAATTTCATACAATACAGATAATATAAATCTTAACAATTTTATCAATAATATGTTACTATCGTGTTCAAATGTTAAAAGAAAATGTATATAACCACTATTCTTTGTTACTACCCTTAAGTAAATACTTGTCTTTATTTGCTGGATTTGCAACACAATAACTAGGGGTGTGGGAGAGATAAGGCGTTTATTCGTTAGTTTTATGTGTAAAACTTAGTGATGATGTTTAAGCCGTTGATGAATAATTTCGTTAGTTGGTGATGATTTTTTTCGCTTGTTTCCGACAATTACAACACAGACAATATTATTAAATTATTAAAGTCTAGACGCTTTGTGAATTGTTTCAAAGGAGCGTCATTTACACAAATTATAAAAAATTAGGAAATTCATTAAATTATTAGTGAGTCTTTTTTGTCAACTTTACTAACAAGAAGTTAGCATTTCAAGACTGTTAATTATTGATAAAGATAAGTCTTGAAATTTGAAATTCATGTATAAATTTGTAATTCGTGTTGTAGATAAACTAAAATTGTTGTGAAAGTTTTCAGATAAATATGTTGTAAATATGATGAACAATAGATAAGTATTTTTTAGAGTGGTATTAAAAGGTCTGTTAAAAATATAAATTATTGAATGCCTCAATAATTGGAATAACAGAGTGTACATCAACAACCACCATCTATCCAAGCATCCATCCCCTCGGACCCTATGTCGCTTTTGATTCTCCCCTTCTGAAAATATCTCGTATAAAATGGGCGGCAGTATAACAGCAGGAGAAGACGATGAATCTGATCATTTAAAACGCGTGCGTTCCCCAGTGGCGCAGCCAGAATTTCTTCCTGGGGGGGGTTTGAAAAATAAAAATGCGTACTTACTTAAATTTGAAAAATTTATGTGATTAAAAGATGAGCAAACAGAAAGTTACAATTCGATATTAAGCCTCCTAGGTTTCTTCGCCAATTCGTCAAGAACCTCTTCTTCAGTTAAAAAGATATCATGAACATACATGACCGCTAGCCCATTCAGTCGCTCTTCTGAAGTAGTATTTCTTATAAAGTTTTTTAAATTTTTTAATGATGAAAATGACCTCTCACAGGAACAGGTGGTAACAGGTAGTGTTGCAAATATCTTAAGAAGACTGTGTATTGTCGGAAACAAATTCTCGTTACATAATTGCAAAGCTTCCAAAGGTCCACGTGGTTTCTGTTCTACTTGTGTGAAATACTGTCTCCAAAGTATAAATTCACCTTTTATATTATAATTTTGTAGATCATAAAAATTAACTAAATTTTGTAGAGATTCTACATTGTTTTCTGCAATTTCTCCAGTGTCGAATAGACATTGAAATGGCTCCAGAGTCTCCTTATGTTTAACGAATTTATCATCTAGAGCTTGAATTGTCTCATCCAGGAAGGGAATGAATAGGGATCTTCGAAAATACTCTTCTGGAGAAACTGACGGCAGATTGATTCTATGTACTTGTCGCCCTATAACTCTAGGTTTTGTAACAAGAATACTAAGGTCTTCGCAAATGCGTGAAACTTTTTCCATTACCTTAGAAAAACACTGTTCGACATTTTGTCGCATTCCTATTAGGGTTGATTTGATATTTACGGCGGAATCCATGGCCAGTCGAAGATCCAAGTTTTCAGTTTGAAGGTACTTACTTAGGGGCAAGGTAATTTCAAAAACAGATTCTGTTACGAAAAGGCTTATCAAAAAATCAGATTTGCAGATAGCAGAAGATAGAAGCTGTGCTTCACTTGCAACTTTTTTGTCTGGCCATTGCAATATTTCATTCAATGCATCAACCGTTGGGGTGAAAAGTTCGATGAATGCATTAACAGAATCATGTCTTTCTATCCACCTTGTAGGACACATTCTTTTTAATTTTTCAGCTTTTGGTTTATCTTCCATTAAATCGATTTCTTTTTGTAAGACTTGCCGACGTTTAGGGTAGCTGAAAAAAATGTAGCAAGTTTCTATTGTGCCCATACAATTTCTAATTTGAGGAACTGTACAACCCTCTGATATTGCAAGATTTAAAGAATGAGAACAGCAATGGACATATACAGCTTTAGAATATTTTTCTCTTATTAACGCCTGAACACCTTTTATACGCCCACTCATTGCACTAGCCCCATCATATCCTTGTCCTACAAGATTTTCAGTTTTTAACTGCATAGCGATCATAGCGTTGCATATTGTGTCAGCTAGCCCAGCACCGGTTGTATCTGTCACGGGAATAAACTGCAAGAATTCTTCTCGTATGATATTTTCTTCAACAAATCTAACACAAAAAGAAAGTTGAACTATTCCACTGATATCAGTAGTTTCGTCACACAGAATTGAGAAAAATTTTACTTTATTGACCTTCTCTACTAATTTCCTTAACATAATAGAATTAAGGGCAGAGATTATTTCATTTTGGATTTGCCAACTGATATAAGTTGCATTTGCCCCTGTAGTTGTAAGGTGTTTTTTCAACGTTTCATCTCCTGCTTCAGCTCTAAATTTTAACAGTGCTCTGAAATTACCCTCACCTTTAAATGGGGGTTCGTCTAAATTTAGAGGACCTGAATCGCGGTGACCTCGAAAAGCAAGTCCCAATTTGGATAAAAATATCACTGATTTGATAATAGGTTTGAGACATTCTCTATTACTTTGAATCCGTGCTTTATAATGTCGATTAATTTGCAAATCAATTTTCTGTTTCACACCGCTTTGCGTGGCTAGAAAATTGACTGCTTTGTCTACGCAATGAGTATGATATCGTGCTTGTTCATGTTTTTTAAAGTCTTCCTTAGCGTCTTTCCAGTTCCTATAAGGAGTTTTGACTAATTTTCCTGGTTGAGATGATTGGTGTCCGACTACAATACAAAACAAAGCGCAAAATTTACAGTAAGCAGCGTCTTCTGACGGAGAATAGACAAGCCACTTGAAATCAGCCAGCCATTTAAGTTGAAATTTCAAATTACGAGCTCCCGAAGATTTAAATTTATAATTTATATCTGGCACCCAAGGATTCTCTAGCAGATTTTTTCTGGTGTTATCATCTATCTGAGACAATTTAAAAAGTGCAAATGCATTTCAAAATACGAACATACATATCTCTAATTTATTATGCTTGCTTACCACTTTCCCAACAAATTTGCTGATATCATTTTCATATTCATGTAATTTTATTCCCAAATTTCTGTTGACATTAGCATCAACCGAACTAATGTTCATCTAATTTACAAATGATAATTCAAAACAAAATTGCAATTTATTTATTGACGTTTACTTCACCTTCTCTACCTTATCTCTTCCCTGTGATGTTGATGTACTTGGTGCATTGTTGTTGTTAGAGCCAGTCAGAGTAGATGTAGTTTGATTTTGATCCAACTTTCGTCTTTTTATAACAAATTTATCCATGATTAAGCTAACAGCACAAACACTTACAATTCAAATTCAATATAACACTCAAAATTTTGAATTTTCGAGCAATAACAACAATAAAATTAATTATTTATAAATACTAACAAGCCGAAAATATAAAGAGCGACAATAACTTTAAAAAGACTAAAGCACTGACTCTTTGAAATAGTATAATAATACTGTCTAGGTTCTGGAGTATTTACATCGGTAAAATGCTATTAATTGCTTATCAAAGTAACTTAATATCTGAAGAATTTGTTCTGTGTTCTTCCGTTTTTGCTGATATGTAAATGTAAATGTATCGGTTTTCTTAGGATCATGTTTCACGTGTTCAAATGAACTGGCGACAAAAGTAAATATATGTAGATAAATTATTTTTTCTCATGTGAGATGTCAATTGAAAATTATTTTACTTTGGATTATTTTCTGGGGCTTTGGCGCCCTGGGGGGGGTTTTAACCCCCAAAACCCCCCCCTCGCTGCGCCACTGGCGTTCCCTCATCACTGGCTATGTTCTACGTTTGGTCGCCGCCACCGAACTATCATTACACCATCCTAAAACGGCGCATTGCCACCAGTCCACCGGCAAATCTCGAATAGAGTTGACGTCGTTCTGTAGTAAGTAGCGTCGCTATTGTTGTCGTCTTCGTCGTCGTCGTCGGTTGTTTTGAAAATCATCAACAGTTCGATGAATACAAACACCACAACGGCTATTCTACAATCATCAAGACAGCCATCGTCGCCACTATTGCCGTGATGGTGATATGTTGACAATGCTATTGTTAGTGTTCGGTTTTATGTTTTTTTTTTTTGTTATTTATAGAAAAAAGAGGGTGAATTAAGGGGCTCTTTTTTTCGCTTTATTGTTCCTATACCATACTTCAGGTATTGTTGGCGATCTCTTTTTCTATTGGATTTCTTATCATTCTTTCTAAGCGTAAAAGTGATGATGAACTGATACATAAATTCATCATTTGTCTGATATTATTGTTGTTTATCTCACATGTGGAAATCCAGTAGGAATTTAAAGGACCCCTTTTTTTGTAATTCGAGATCGTGTAGAATCAGGCGAAGTAGATTGATGTTCCCTTTTACTCCCTCACAACTTTCCAACAAATTAAAGCCTTTTTTTAATTAAAAATAATTACAATAATGAAGTCATTTTGTAATTATATCTCTATCTAACTTTTACGTAGGTATACTCTGATGATGTTCAATGATTTTGCAACTCTTTTTCCGGTTCATTTACCGGACGAAAAAAAAATTTCGCACTAACTATTAATTAAATCTAATTGAGCTTTACGGTTTTTTACTTAAAATCCGTAATTTTACTTAAAAATTATCAAACAAACGTGCTGAAACGTTAAGAATTCCTACAATACCGTGATTATTACTCATTTTCCTTCTAGTCTTGCAATTTATCGAAAAATTTGCGTGTTTCTGTTCGGGAAATCAAGTAGTCTTATCGGACAATTAAAAAGTTATTCCACTATCTTTGATTGTTGTGTTGATGTAATAAAATTTGCAGTTTTATATTCGGATCTTAGATCTAAACAGTAAAATTTGGTGTTATTTCCGTTTTTCTTTCTACCGTTATTTGTTTTGTTCAAACGAGGCTTATTTAATACAATGAACCCTTAAAAAAACAGCACACAATTAATTTTATTTATGAAAATACGCTCTGTTTTTTTGTTGTTGTTGTTGTTGTTATTTGCTTAATTCCAGGATACGTTCTAATGTTTTTGATTGGATTATTTAGTGACACAGTGCATGTGCTTTCGATTGTATACTGGTAATAATAGACATGGTACTTGTGACGAAATGAGATCACCGTTGATTGGAATCTCACGATGGATAAAACTTCTAGTACCCGTTCTTTTGGTTTCTTCATCTATAGGTAAGTGCCTTTTGTAGAACAATCACCAAAGAAAAGAAAATTGCAATGAAAGCCATTCGAGACAGTTGTATTATAGAGTTTGTACTGTTAGTTCTTAAAGTTAATGTCTTTATACACAAGTTTCTCCAAAAGGAACTTTTCTAAAATGTAATGAGTTTTGTTGAGTTCAGTTTCAAGAGATGCACTACTAAACAAAATCATCTATCTTCTAAATTTAAAGAAAAATAAAACGAACAACAAAAGAAATCCTGAAAGAAACAACAAAGACAAAAACGAACAAACAAAATAACTGAAGTTTTTATTGAAATTAGAAAATAGACACTAAAAGTGTTTTAGATTTTAAGAATTGGCTTTTTTCCTCTCTACAAGAATTCGTCTCGTCTCTGTCCGTATCTAACTTGGAACAGTCAAATAAATTTCGTTAAAGTGTCCCACAGGAACTTGAATTTATACTAAAACTTTACATTTAAATTTGTCTTTTTATAAATTTTTATCTTTTATCCGTTTGCTTGGTTAAAAAGGAGTATGAATTGCTCATTTTACCATAATGAATAGTAATAAATAAATAATTGTTTATTCGTTTATATAAAAGACGGAATGTTATGTTTTCCAAGAATTTTCTCCCATTGCTTGCAAAAAAGATATTTTATTGATTGTGATTGATCTTATAATATAAAATGCAGCATTTGAAATATTTGCAGATCCTGTATAGGGATGAAAATCTAAATGTACACGATTTGTGTGAAACTCCTATTATTAGCTGGCGAGCGATTCGAATAATATTTTAATGATTTATAGGAAAGTGCATAGAGATCATTTGGAAGTTGGTCAAAAAACGCTCGTTTTGGATAAGGTCATGATTTTGAAAAATTAGCTCAACACGCGAAACGACTAAGAATGACTCGATGACCCTCCCAACATTGTTTTTTTTTCAATTTTCTCCATTGCATTCTAGAAAAAATGCGAAACATTTTTTGGGAGGGTCCCCAAGTCATTCTTAGTTGTTTAACATGTATAACTCGTTTTTGAATATCACTACATCGTCAGGAACGAGCGATTTGTGAGCTACGAGATTGTAATTTTGCTAAAATTCTCTCTAGACCCTCCTATGAATCCTTGAAATATTATTCGAATCGCTCGCTAAATGATGGGAGTTTGGCACGAATAGTGTACATTTTAGTGATGTTACGGATCTCTGTGTCTGGTTCTGTAACGGCGGAAATTTCGCATGATTTTGGAGCCTTGTTTCCGATTTTGTTTTCGCACCTTTTTAAACGGATATATAACGGTTGCATCCGCGAAATGTCGTAGTTCTTATTATGTACAACATTCAATATTTATAAGATTTGGTAAACTTTTTGGTTTGAATGAGTAGAATAAAAGTGCCTGCACCGTAACTGTATTCGTATTAGATTTTTAACAAATCTGTTAATTTATTTTTTTAACTCTCTTAGTTTTTGTTTCTGTTCTGTTTCCGTTATAATAAATTTCAAAGAATCTGTTTCTGATTCTGTTTCTGCTATGACACTTCTGTTACATCTCTAATTTAGATTTTCATTTCTGTAGATTGAATTATTTATTCAATTGATCTTTTTATGAATTTTGAGGTAGAAGGTTGACGTCAATAGTCTTGTCTTTTTAATCTTTATAGTCTACCCTTTTTATTATTTCATTTTCCAATTTGTTCGGTCAATTTTTAACGGTTGTGTTACGAACTGAGATGCTAAAAGTAACAATAATATATTACACTATTGTTTCTACACATTCGTTTAAATGAATCGTGGGACAAATTTGAATAGAAAGTGTTATATATTCTACATTTTAAATTACAAAATGTTCCATTGTTAAATTGGTCAATTTTCTGTCATGTGTAAAACGATTTCATGCTTCAAATAATTGGGAATAAATTAATCATCAGAATACGAATTTGTGTCTTCCAAATCAATAGAAATTGAATTTTGTTGTTTGTGGAAATGTTGTAAATAGAAACGGATAACTATTTATTCATTTTGTTTAGAAGAATTCAACATCAAAGGAAAACTTTTAACTTTTCTACTCACTAATTAATTTGTTTGATATTCGTTAAAATGATTCCACATCGTTATCAATTTGATTTCTTTTTGAACAAGAACTAATTTCAAAAAAAGAACACGAATAGAAACAGCACTTGCATACATACAGTCATTGGATATCGAAAATATGAATCTTAAATGTGACAGCTACTTCAATACGAATATAGCAAAAAAATCGGCAGATAATCGAGTAAGACTTGGTAGTGGCATTGGAGACTTTTTGGAAATTTCCCCGGGGATGATAGTAGCGTCGTGCACTTCAAGAGGGTTACATGGAAATTTACGACTTTAGCTATCAGTTTAATTGCATTTTCCATTATTGGTTTGGAATTGAATGAAAACAGAATCATTCTCTAGTCTGTTCTTCCTCAAAAAACCCTTTTCATTTTTCATTATCTTATTTTAATTTAACATTTTTGTTGACAAGCGAAAACAACGATTACAAGCACGTAATTTGCGATAAATAAATGGATTTGTAAATGAATATAGATCTATATATGAGATGGCTGATATAAATTTTTACTATTCCAATGGGAAAATATCAAAGAAGTATAAAATTCGTACATTTTTATTAAAGGATATGAATTTTTTATTAGTGAGAATTTGTTTTCAGGCTTTTATTTGTCTACTAAAAGCTCTAAGTTTATTCTTCTAGAATAAATTCAAATAAAGATAACAATATTTAAAAGACGGCTAGAAATAGAGAAGAAATTATATCATTTAATCACATTGCCCTTATCGTTGGATTAATCAAAAGTTTAGACGAAACTTTTGTGTTTGATTAAAATTGATTATTGTAAAATGGTGATTAATGTTCGGTTTTACGTTAAATCGATAGTATTTTAATTTTTGGTTTTATTTAAAAGTTTAAATCACACATTTAATACAGTTGAAATGGATTTATTTTATAAGAAAATCAATTTGTGGAGCTTTCTCACATTTGTACTGCCATTAAATAAACAATAATATGCTTAAAGAGCTCTGTAAGCTTGAATCAATTGAGTAAATTAAATTTACGTGCTTTATTGTGTGTCCTTTTTGCATTTCCGTTCACTTTAAATTTGATCGATAGGTTCCACTACTGTTTGTGTTGTTTGTTAAATTACGGTTAGTTCTAAATAGAATAACAGGCCATCAATAAATGCCATAATATTGAAAACAACTACTTATAAGAACCATTAAATTGTCCATTTATAATAATGTCTTTATCGTGTCATAGTTCAGTTACGTTAGCAGTGGTGGCGGCGGCGGTGGCGGCGGCTAATGGAATCACGCCTTCCAAATATTTTTGATAAAAGTAAAGCTAATAAAATATCGGTTGACCGTGCTTCTTTTCAACAATAGTTGTGTAAGTATATAGTGGCGAAAAATCAAGATTGGATATGACGATGGAATAGTCAGAAATAGAGACGTGTATTTCGAGAAGTAAATCACAGAAAATAAATAGATTTTTCTTGTTCATTTCTGATAGATCTTAAATAACTCATGATTGGCTATATACAACATCTTTTATAATAGAGTTGAACCCTTGATATCAATGTTGGTAATATGGCTGGACGTAATTTTCGATATTCATTCGAACGTTTACAATTGAACGGAATTGGTTGTCAAGAGGAGCAAACATATATATGGTATGTGGTGCAAAAAAGTTTATATAGACGTACGTGACTGATTTTTGAAAATTTCCACCACTTTACAAACTCTACGACGACATAGACTGGAAGCTACTGTTTGGGAAATATACAGCTGCAAAATTGCAACTCTTATCATCGCTTCCAGTTGTTCACGTATACACTTGGAATATTAGCAGATATTGTCGATGGATCAATTCGAAAGCGAAATCTTGAGATTTTAGTGATTTGCCTTTAAAGTCTGTTGTTTGATATACGCTTATAATCGTAAATTTGCCTTTGTCTATTCGACTTCAAAGCAGTATAGATGGTGACAATAGCGTAACAGAATATCTGCCAAGAGGAAGAGTTTATTGACATTAAACAATATATTTGGGCAGAAGTTCAAGTAGTTAAAACAGAGGGAGGTTGGTAGAACCAAAGAAGAAAAAAAACCAGCAAATTTTATCATCTTATAGTTTTGCTCTAGTTTATTATAAATCAACAAATTCATTTGATAAATGCAATTTTGGACTTACTGTTCCATTGTTGTTTCCATTGCTTCAAACAGTTTTTGCCAAGTTAAATTCAATTGACTCGTTTCTTATAATACAGTTATTGTTATGATGAAGTTTTCAGAAAGAGTTAATATTAACCAACAGAACAAACCATAATAGCGTTCTACATAGTACATTGAGTTAGTAAATTAAAACGCCTCAAAGTTACATACAATTGTTCCATTTTTTTTCATATAATTTGAAGTACAGAAATTTTATTTTACCGACTAGTATTGATCATACCATTCAAAAGAATTGTTGTCTTGTTGTCGTAGTATGAAAGCTTTCAAATTTATTAGTGAATCACATGGTGGATTTTTTTGGACATTGCAACAGAAAGTACGTCAATTGTTGTCTTCTAACATCATCTTAAAGGACGAAAGAAAGAAAATAAGGACTTCATTATCGGTCCTTTGATCTTCCATTCGTCGACTTATTAGGATATTTCTCATTTCAAAGTGCTTTTCATCTTGTGTAAAATCTTTTGGAATATCTCTGCTGTTCTGTTTTGAAGATGACAATGCTAATTCGTTAATTGAATATTTACAAGAAAAAAAACTTAATTATTATATTTTCTATTTTGACTTTTATTAGAATTAAAGATACATCATTAATGTATCTTTTTTTCTTGCTGAAATTTACTTTAACAGAAGAAAACTTGGGATTTTGATAAATGTAACTATGTGTTTGTGAAATAGACAATTTCGAAGACATCAGAAACAATTAAATACTTCAGAATTGGGTCAAAGGAAACTATTTCGTAACGCTGTTGGCTGTTGAAAGATCTCCAAACGGAACCCAGCAGGCATGTGATGGAACATTTCTCTGAAGTTTCGCCAGTAAAAAAAAAGATACAAAACAAAAAATGTAGTTCTATTGATAGTATTTCTATTTCATATCTAAATTCAAATTTTTCAACAATACAACTTTTTGCTAAGTCAAGTGGAATAGTCGAGTTATTTAATGTTTAGTACAGCTTTACTGATTTTCATTTTAGAATTCAACCCTTTTTCCAGCTGCCACCGCCATTACCATAGTAGTGAAAGCTGGTAATATTCGTTGCTTTTGTATAGTTGAAACTCAATTTAAAAGTAAATTGAGGTTTAGTGTGGAAATGTGTCGCATTGAAGCAGTAAAGTTAAGAAATAAACTATCCATTTTCATAGATCATATGATGCCCTCTCTTTACAGTCGGATTAAACGACAAATATGTGGAACTTTCAGCTTTTATTACACACACCCACCTAAAAACCAATCCAACGAATTGTTAATACTAATAGCATTTTCGGCTTCCGTTCTAGATTAACAATAGTGAAAGGAAGGTTTACTTATTCGTTGAAAACGGGGAGCGAAAATCGTAAAAGCAGACATTCTATCTGTTTTTATAGTGCACGTATTTAGGATGGTTAGTGGCAGCCATAAGGCTAAAGGCTAAAATCATTCCAGTGATATTAAAGGAAATGTTTTTCCTGTGTTTCTTGGTCAGACACGGTACTGTATTGAATAGCTTCTTCGACTCTAGCTTGTCCTACTTTTCATTTTATTATTTACTATATTTTTGACCTTAAATCGTTGATATCTTCCATCTTCTCTATACTTTTGTGTAAAATATTTTTACGATCATTATGATGCCTGGGAATCAAATCTTTAGTTACAGTGCGAGATGATATTTATCATTGATTCTCGACAATCTACATTTCGAACGAATTTGTATTATTTTTATTAAGATCAAGCTCGATTAAATTCATGCAAAAAAATTGAGAGAATACATTTGAATAAGTATTCACACCATGAAAATTACTTTTACCGAGTACTACGCTTCGTTAACAAATTATGAACAAGTATTTCACAAAACCACATTAAAATTAAATTCTCCCTTATTTCTCTGACTTTATCATCGTTCATTTTGATCTAATAGTAGAAAAAAGCGCGTATGTTCAAAAAACCAAACTTAAAACAAAGAAATTAACAAGTTTATCTACAATTACCAGAGCTAGAATTAATATTTACTACTTTTAACAACTTGAAATTCTGTTATATTTTAATTTAATAATGAGACAACATTATGGAAATTGATGTTGGCAAACTGTAACATCACTTGAAATGAAGTACTCGGAACAATTCCTTGCATTGAATTAATGTACTTTGTAACCGTGTTCCGTCTGGTTAATGTCTTTCAAATCGAATCTTATTAGTCACTAAATGTGTTAAAAAGACTTTTAAAGTTGATTTGGAATTTTACCAATTAAATAATTTTTATATAGTATGACGATAATGATGATGATCAGTTACGAAAATGTAATTAAAACATTTTTTTTTCGTTCTTGTCTATTTACAGATTCAGTCTTATTCCGTAAATTATCTTACCTTACAACTCCTGCTATTTCCTTTGTTTAAATGAAATTCTGTATAATTTCGTTATTTGTTGTGAACTAGAGAATTTCTCTATTCAGGTAAAAAATTAGTAAATTAATTTCTTTGGTAATTAAATGAATGTTGTTGGATTAAAAGGAAATTTGAACAAAGATAATAGGTTGATTGTTGGTGTATATTTGAATTTAAATAATTTAATAAAAATATGAAAAAACAAACATTTTCATTCGTTGTATTGTCGTGATATTCAGGTCAGTTCACTAGAACAGACATGTTGAGAATTTTCACATATACAGGACATTTCATCTAAACTTATCCATCCGAATAGAAATCGACCAAAAATTCGGTTATTATGCAGAAAAATTGCAATAGATTCTAGTTTTATAAAATTAACGTTTGTGTTATAGTTTCTCTATTGTTATAGTTGATTTTTATGTTGGTAGTTTAATAAAGTACCAGACTAAATATTTTAACTTCTTGTTTGTTTACTGAAACAAATTTATGGACTAATTAACATCCGACGATTAACTTTGTATAAGTTTGCCAAATAAAGTAGTCAAATCTTTGAGTAGTAGTTTACGCCTATATGAAGTTGTTTCAAATTTAATTCGCTTTTAAATGAGATGTTGCTAACTGAACTTTATCACACAGATATTAATTAAGTATATTAAACTTTGTTTATAAATATAAACATCAGTTTTTGATCGATTGCCTCATCGCTAATGCAAATTGTAATTATGTTTGAGAAGCGATAAATTGTTCTTTTCTTTCTTTGAAAACTATCATTATACAACGTTGAAATTCAGCATATTTATCATGAATATTGTAATACAATCACAACGACTTTAAATATTTGTTTCACACCCAATAAACGTCGATTTATTTTCGTTAGTTATAGAAGTTTTAAAGCAGACAACGAAAAAATAGCGCACTAATAAATATAGTTGAGTTAAATGGTCCAAATGTCTTCTTGTTTCCTACAATCGACAGATAAAATATAAAATAAGACAATTTTGTTCCGGTAGGTGAACAACACATTTGCTACAATCAAACTGACAATATCGACAAAACAACAATAAAAAGAAATTTCAGTTATCAAACATAAGATTCTTTGTATTTTCAGCAATTCCGGCTGATATCTGACAACTGAAAAGGTGCACACACTATACGGCCCCCGATCCTATTGTCCATTTCTTTCACTGTTCTTATATATATATATATATATATATATATATATGGTGAACGATTTCAATGTGTCAATCGATATTTTTGGACGGTTTATTAGGGGGCGAAAAAAAGCTGACGTTGAACATTATCACGTTATTTCCTGATCCGTATACATTTTTGTAGGAATGTAAAACATCTTGAAAGGTATCCAATACTATACACCTGACAATTTTATGAAATACCAGAGAGGTTCGTGTTTTATGATGCTGACGCACTGAAGAATATTCGTGTATTTGTATGTTTATGTGAACATTGTCATCATTTGAAATTCAACGTTGATTTCGTGTACCTATGTTGTTATTGTTGTTGAATAAATCTGATAAAAAGGAGGTGACAACATCATGTTTTGTTCGTTCATGAAGTAGTCGTTATATCGTACAAAAAGAAGGTTGATGGTTTATATTTTTTTGTTGTTTCTTACACATTCTATACTATATACACATATATAAAGTTCGAACTACCCCTCAACATCTATAAAATCTGATAAGGGAACGACAGACTACCCTAAAATTCAAGCCTCATATAACACCTTCCCACATAAAAAATGCATTAAATCCCATCGAAATTTTGTATAGAGACGAAAATATATGCATGTGAATTGTGATTTAGATATTGTGTTCTATTGTATAGGTGTGAATTTTAACAAATCTCTAAAATCGATTGTTGAGCAACTTTAAGTTAATATTTCTTCTGTGCGGGGAGAATTAATCAAGAAATTTCCATATTATAATTAAACTCTTACAACGTAGAAAATTAATTGGTGTTTTTTTTGTTTCACGTCTAAGATAGAGATGCTTTTATTTTATCTGTTGTCTTGAAATATTGAAGTTTCTCAGGTAAACATTATTTGAAAATCAAATATTTATAGAACAATTGTGTTGACTTTAGATCAGAGCTCTTTAAATTTTATATCGTTGCTATTGAAAATACGTAATCCAACGTTGAAAAAAGCGTTCGATGATTAATAATTACAACGTTGTATAGTTTTAAGTCTGGAACTTAGTTTGGTAGTAACTGTATATGAATTGTTGATGATTATCAAAATTTTCTTTAAGATGTTTAATAAAATATTGTTCGTGGGGAAAGCGGCAGTGAGAAACGATTGTAATACAGATTTACTGTAGTATGTCATGACCTGACTATGATTGAGAACCATCGAAATCCGCCAATTTTCGCCAATCTCTCTTTTACGAGACAAGCGGGTCCATGACAGATTGCAAAGAAGGGACACGAATACACACACACATAGCTCTATGCGTTCGTTTCGCTCTAATATTTTATATCCGTAAAGAATAGTAGCACGTTTACTACTCTATACAGTGACATCAATCTTGTCCAAGATAACTTCGTCATTCGGTCTCATCTCACATCAGCTATTGTGGTTTGAATGTTTCCTTTTTAAACCCAAAGAATTAGGTTGAACATGAACGATTTTATTGATGAAGGGTGAAAATGGACATTGATAGGATAACGCAATTGGCCAATTCGTGAATATTGATTGATCATTATAAAGTCTTTTAATTACACATTCACAGTTAACACTTTAATCTCTTTCAAATATTATCAATGAAACGACAAAGCAGATGGATTTTATTTAATATTAGTGCTGGCAAACGAAAATGCCGACTAAGACATGATTCAGGCGTGGATTATTCGTTCAAGTAGCAATTTCAGCAACTTTCGATCAAGTCGATATTGCTGATAACAATTTTGTATCAAGTTCAAGTGTTTTGGAAGATATTTATAGCTATAATTCATCCACAGTTATTGGGGTGTATCTTCAACAACTTACCGTATAGTGATTTTGTTGAATTTCGTATTTTCCAAATCTACTCAGTTATTTTGGTAGATGTCAAAGATGACACTCGGATGTTTTTGCTCAATCTATTCACAGGCATTGACAGCTACTCTACTCTCATGTTGAATTTCAACGAAAATTTCTTAGTCGGATACTGTTTGTTGTTGTCGATTTTCATTTTCCGGACGTGTGCCTGACGAAAATATTCTATATACACTTTGACAATGTGTGAATCGTCAGGGACTTTTTCACTATTTCACATAACAACGAATGGTTTTTCTCTATTTTTTTTTTTTTAATCACAAATCAAAACATTTATTGATTTTGTCTGTTCAACACGGAAATTACGTTGAATGCATCTTCGTTGTACAAATAAATGAAATTCTCTCTAACCAAGCAACTAACCAACAGACGAAAGAGGAAAAAAGGCGAACAGGGGCGGAGAATTATATACGTTATCCGAATCAACGATCCAAGTGGATGTGGGAATAGAGGGAATTGTCGATGGTTGTGTGTAAATGATGTTTCACATACACACTTGGGCGAACAAGGAGAGATGAAGGAGCAGAGAAAAAAAGGGGCGAAATCGGCTAGTTGACACCGAAACTGCCTTTGGGTACTAATAAAGAAACGCTGACCGTAAATGGCGGTCGACTTTACGAATTTTATTAGTTTGAGTCTGTGGTGTATTGGGAGGCATTGGGAATTATTCAAACGAGAAAGTAGAATTTTTTAAATTCAAAAACGTATAACTTTACAGTATTCGATTAGAACAACAACTATTAAAAAATGATGTTTGACTTATTTTTCATATATCCCGTTTTTATTATTTAAACATAATTAATGTGTACACGTTGTATGAAATATATCCTTAGCTTATTTGTACAAATGTTGAACAAATAGTATTTCCTGTATATAGTGGAACCATTTTAATACAACTGAAAATTGGAATTTATTGTACTATAATGTTTGTCCAGTCATAAAATCGATTAGTTTCATTTTGATAATGGCAATAATAGCTCTAATTTAAATGTAATTTCTGATATTTCGTATTATTCAAGCTTGACATAGTAATATAAAACCGTTTTAAATGCGTGTTCACATTTTACTCTATTTTCAGTTTCAGGAATTGATTATTATTTGTTGTGGGGGTTGGATGATGAATTCTCAAAATTTATTCCTTCAAGCGAAGAATTTGCTTGTTACTTTCTTTCAACTGAATCAATATTACCATTGTTTCATAATCAAGTAAATAGTTGGGAATTTTTTTTTAGACTGACTTTCATCCGAACTAAATGCTACCAATTACATGTAATTTCCAGAAGACAGTACAACATATTTTTTGTCTTAAACGGTAACAGATAGCGACCTGGAAATAGTTGATTTCGATTCCAAAGACAGTTATATACAAAAATACACGAGTGGATTTTTGAAAATTTGACAGGATTTTCTCTGTATAAGGAAAACGTAACTTTTCGTGCTGAAACCAGTGATTTGGCGAAACACAAAATTCCCTGTGTAAAAGTTGATAATTTTAATAGTTACGTATATAAAAAGATCGAGCAAAGTTCACTCTACAAAATTCAACGCTTCGATTTTCAATTTTCTTTACCGGTTTTTCTTAATCTGCATCCAAAGTAATCTATTTTTTTCCGAAATTGAATTGAAATAACACGGACAGACATTAACTCGCGTAGAAAAGTGGGAGAAGTGGTGAAAGACTGGGTTGTCTTTTGGTGGAGGCGCCGCTTCTATGACAGTCAGCCTTAAGCACGTTTTAAAAATTGAACTACCTAATACTCTAAACCGGGAGTGGGCTACTTTTTGTTCCAACGAGCTGAATAATTTTTTTTTACCATGTAATACATTAAAGAAATTTAAAATAATCTAATTAGGAATCGATTACAGATATAGTTAAAGATAAAAAACGACAATTTGAAATCAACTCTTATTTGTTAATAAATATCTTGTAAAAATTCTCTTTTCAATGATATAGTAAAAAGTTTTTCTCTACTAAAAATATCACTATTACAAAACAACTATTTTTAATGGGTGAAAACAGCAAAACATTTAATTTTAAAAAATTGGATTACACCTTGTACAGGCTTCTAAACAAAATATTGACCAGTTCTTCAATTTTAAAATTGTGTTAAAATTCGTGAAAACGGATTTTTACGTTATTATTAATTTTTAGGGAAACTAACAAGCCGATCGAAAAATTTCTTGAAGATTAGGAAAGCTTTATCAATTTATATACTTACTATCGCCTGCTTAATATTCATTCTAAACTAATAAATATGGGCATTGTTATCGACAGAAATATAAAAAAATATGCTCCAAGATTTTTCTCTGTAATTCAGATTCTTATGGAAATTTTACAAAGTAGATAATATCCTCTCATGCATCTTGAAATGCTTTTTCCAATACCGTATCGCGCCTTCTTACATCTTGGAAAAACAGTGTAACACAGTCCAATTTTTGAACAAAACATGTAGTCTGACTCCTTGAAATTCAACTATGGGTTTTTTATATTTAGAAATTTACACAGCATGTCCGAGTTGATATGGTAACGGGCCAGATGTGGCCCGTGGCTCGTCTGTTGTCTACCCCTGTTCTAGACAATCTTACAAGAATTGCAAGAATTCCTCCAAGTACCTAATTAATTGATTAAATTACCCTGTATCTCTATGAATACCAACATTGACTCGATATAACTTTTAAATTGAAAATTTTCAGGTATTAGTAAACTTGTACAAGAACAAGCTCTATGTAGCGATCAAAATTTTACGTTGATGGAATTTGTCGTATTTACAAAGAGTTTATTAGTGACATAATAGTGTGCCGTTATTTGATCCCAGCTACATCACTCTTTGTGAGCATATTTTTAATGATTAGAAAAGTTTAAATTAAGTTTGTTTGAAAACTTTCAGAATTTTTACTATTTATTTTATTAGTTTGATGAGCTGAAAATTTAATAAACTCCTTTATTTTTTTACAACAGTCTGCTATTGACGTTATAATCTCAATTCCAATATTTCATATAACAAATAATTTCATAAGCTGTTATTATACCGTCAACAAAACGAATATGTGATCTGTTTAGTGTAGTTGACATACCATTGATAATCATAAAACTGAATCCGATAACTATAGAATACTTTTGATTGTATTTGTCCTTTGGGTATTATTAATTTTCTCTTTTATCCTTTCTGTTATTCGTTACATCTTGAGTTGCTTTGGTATCTGACACATGATTAATCCCATTTATCGTATATTTCAACAGATGTTTTGCTATATCCTACAATGGCAAAAAAATAATTGTGGGATTCTACGCATTTCTTACATTTTGATTTGTAGTAATTTTGGTATAAATGAGATTTATACTATTCGCAATTTAGTCAATTATAATTTTTAATTAAAATAATTTTGATATGATATTGATGTTGGCTGGTCGTCGCTAATACTAACCGTCTTTTATAACAATTAGAATTCAAACTTGGTAGTTTAAATCGAATGTCAATGTCTCTCTATATTACGAACTGTGAGAAACTAATTCTAATTACAATTTCAGTACTCTATCACAACCACAACCACAGTGTTGGACACAGTTTCATTTGTTACCTCTCCTATACCATTGGTGTTATATGATATACTGTTAGGTTTGTATTTCAAATTAAATCCTGATAGTTTGTAGTGTAATTTGAAATTCTACCAATAGAATTTTTTTCATTAATGTTACTCTAACAAGAATCGATCGTTTATTAATACGGTTGTCATGCGAACGCTTCTGTGAAACCTTTTATTACAAGACTTACAAAGTTTATTGCCGACATTCTTTCAATGTTCGTGTAAAGAAACAAATAAAAATCGTCTGTACTGAACGGTTTCCTATTGTTTTACGGTAAATTTGGCATTCGTACGATCAGCGTACCAAGTTTTCGTTACAATGTTGTAGTTGACAATATTGGCCATAAAGTGGAATTGTTGGTGTCTTTTCGCCACCCGTAGTGTTGGTTGATTGTTTGAGGTCAGCCAGCTATTGTATATATATGTGTACAAAAGAGAGTATATGGTGGTAGTGACACTAGTAGTAGCAGTAACAGTATGGTGGTAGTGGTGGTGGTGGTGGCAACGAATAACGAGTGGTTTTGAAGCTCAGCAGGGATACTAATAACTATAACCTACACGCTTTAACTTCCCGTCGTTAGTAAAGTATCTAACAAGCTTGAAGATATTAAAGTTAAATCAGCCAGTAAACGTCCTACAAAGACGTGATTACTCGGTAAATGTTGCCTGAATTGGATTTTTCAAGCTTCTTATTAGATCGTATTTTGCACAGTCACAAAACATATCATCATCTCATTTGATTTCACAGTCTCTATAACCCTGAACGTTATCAATAAATTTCATATCATTAATTTCGAAAACGAAACACTACCATAGTACAAATAAGGATGTAATGATGATTTTAAAATAGCGCACCCCATTATTTCCAGATGAAATAACTAGCCCAATTACTTTATAGTAAAGTTAGTATACCTGTTATCGTGATTTGCACAAAGATCATATTATTTTTTTCTTCTATTATTAAACCAACGTAAGTATAGAGGAAGTCTAAATAGCTTGTTAATTTTTTGGAATTTCAAAAAAGCGAAAACCGATGCGCTACTTACTCGCCCGGCGCATCCACCATTATTCGTCAAACATAAATCAACATGTGAATATATCTATTTTCCTTTGTAGAAATTTTTGTTGCTAAAATTATAAAATTTCAAAGATCTTGTCATCAACAGAGATCGACTTTGTTTATTTGTAACAGAGGAACAAGTCAGAAATTCTTATTTATTTTCTTCTTTCTCGTTGTCTACTATGTCTTCATTCCTATTTTCATATTTTTACATCTTATAAATTGAGCTGGAATGTGGTAAATGCAAATATTCACAATATACGTATCTATTGCCTTTAGACAAACAACGTGTAACGAACAAAGATAACAAGACAAGATTGGGAATGGAAACGAAATCTGTCACAAAATACAGCATCGATCCCCGGCCACATTTTACAACATCACAAAAAAAAAATACGTATAACTGTATCTTGAAAGGAGCTATATTCTGTCTGTACAAAACAGAGATAGAAATAGAAATAGTAGACTAGAATATAAGAAAATTCTTTGTCTTTACCTTGTAAGCTTATAGTTGAATCCTTAAAATATGTATAGTAAAGAAAAATACAACAGGACAAATGTAAAGCGTATTTTATATTCAAAAGATGATGTAGTTGGAGGAGCGGTTTCTGTCTCTTTTCCGGCATCATTATAATGTAAAGAGAATTAAGATTTGTTACGTGAACAGAGATGAATATATCAAAAGATCTAATATAAAGTTGTGAAATTTTCCGAGATTCGCACACAATTGCATAATCTTGAATAGAAATTTTTAGTTTTAATTTTATATACAGAGAATTAACAATTGTGTGTATATACGAGTACGTTGATCGATTATTAGCAACGGCGATTAATTAACGCCCTCTTTGAAGTTGAAGCTTTCAATAGAATAGTCTATCATTTGTATGGATTAGTCTACAGTTCAATATAAAGCACGTTATTTTAACTAGAGCACTCTTCACAAAGCAGATTGCTAGCTCTAATAATTGTAATAGCATCAGTATTTGGGTAAATAATACAAACAATATCATCAGTTGGCAGATTTCATCTCATTACAAAACAGGTATGTACACACATATAGAAACTTGGTAACTTCTTGAATATTGTATTAAATACACGGATTGTTAATAATAGTTGGTGTTATATAGCACCAGTTGTTCTCAAGTTTCATAGTAATAGGTATAATTATTGGTATTTTGTGTAAAGTTGCGTAATTTCGTTAATAAACACTTGACGTGTGAATTGTACGTTGATAATTAACGGAATAATTAAATTTACGTTCATCATAAAAACTTAATAAATTTGCCACATTCATCCTGGTGATTATTTGTTAATAATTTACGTGAATAGTCTAGTTAATTGTTGGAATTTATTGTATAGCGTCCGTCTGTCCGTCCCAGGATATCCATAAATGGGATACTAGTCGTATACATTGCAACCGACACTCATCGATTGCCATCCACACTGGGATATTTAAAACATTTAGAGGTACGTCGTAAATTTTCCGATAATAATTTAGGAAGATATATACGAGTTGTCCAAATATTTAACAATGAATTATACAAACAGCCGTCAATAGTTAAAAAAAATAAAATTGTAATTAATATAAACGAAAATGAGTTGAATCTTGTTTATTATATCTACAAGTTTACTTACTTTAAATTTACACAACGGTGAAATTAATATTCAATCAGTGAAGCCATCAGTGCGTACTGTTACCCTTGGGCGTTCAATTACTTATTAATTTCCTCTGTTCTGAATGTATCCGGTGTATTGGCCCATTCTGCTTTATTCCTTTAAAATTAGGAACTGTGAATTGATTGACTTTGTTATACAACAACGTTTAGTATAATAATAATAATAGATCTTTTGTTTTCTTTTCCTTTTCATTATAATGACAAGTTAATCATTCTACAACCAACCAAGTAATAACATACAAATAATTCAAAAGATGTGTAACTACAGTGTAACAGACACTATCCCTATGAATTTATGATTAAGGAAGATTATATACGTTGCTTGTTTCAATTTGGTTTCAAGCGATTTTTCGTTGAATAGAATCCAATTGAGATTCAAATAGATGGAAGCTAAAATATAAGACATCTATGAATATAAAAGTATATTTATCGATACACCACTTGTACTATTGTTATATGAATGAAACATGGATATCTATTTCTATAGACGAATCGTTTAATTCAACGAATAGTAATTGAGTTGATTTATAAAAGAATAAAATTTATCGAAATACTGCATTACCGTTGCTCTGTTATCGTTCAGTTATCAGGCCTCAGTAGACTCATACGTTTTTTTCTTCTGCTATCATCAACATTAACTGGAATAGGGCGTGCCTAGGCTACATTAAATAAGAATCCTCTTGGATTGGTGACACAAAAGATGCTCCTTAAGTTATTATTGTTAACAAAAATTGAATTCGTTCTCATTTGCTATGAAGAATTCTTTTATGGCTTTAATATGAGTGAATTATTTGTCTTTTCCGACATCAACAAATCAACAAAACATCTTGATTGGTTTCCTTTCAATGGAATTCTATTAAAATACGAATTTATTAAATATCGTTCTCAATTATAATTCTAATTAATTCTTGTTTAACGATACGTATTCGTCAATATAAGGTGAATTTGTACAGTTTCTAAAAGATATTGTTGAGATTAATCGAAAAATCACTGATAAACTGGAAGGTAGAGAAAATATGGATTATCACAGCTGTTACTACTGTGAGTGTCACAGTTGGTTCTATAACGGGAAAATTTTTATCTAAAATTTAAACCCAATTTTGTCATCTTCTATTAGCTTATTGATAGGGCGTCGAAAATCTTAGTTTTTATCGAACTGTAAATTAACTGGATGGTTCGATTAGTTTACAATTTCCTCTATCTGTTTTAAAACTGGACTAACAATAAGATTTGTTGATATTCTTGCAAATCTGGTATTACAGAGCTTGAATTTTCAGTTTAAATATAATTTATTTATCTCAATATGAGTTTTATCAACAAAATCCTATTTATGGCTTTTTTCGATCACTTTTTGTGTGTGCTATAAGATAATTCAAATAAAAATTTTGTATTTATGGTTAAGCAATAGCGAATATTCCTCGCAAGCATGTTTACTTTCAACTACATAGAGATCAAAAGAAGACTTTTCTAATATCCATATTTGTATATACAATATGGGATCAAAGTTTACATATATGGTTTCCCAATATAAGCTTTTATTGGATCGTATTATCTTAAATATATAGCAACGAAACGAAAACAAAGTAATATTCGATTATAAAACTAACATAAATGTTTACGAGAGGCTTTTAGTTATTTACTAAACATGACATTTATAAATTCATCAAAAATACAAACAAATTCGTCATTTTCAAATTGTTTGAAGCTTGATTTCCTATAATTTATGCATTTATATACATAGTCGATTTATGATTAGATTTTGTCGTCAATCTTTGCAAATAATTGTTAATTTATTGAAAGGTATACTATAGAATAATAATCACTTTAAAGTAACTGATTTGTATTCACTTGATGTTTATTGATTACATAACTCTATGAAATTTCTCATCTTTCATCTAGACTGAATTATTATTACCTTAGATAAGCTACACATATAGATATAAGGATGAGTTTAATAAATATGATGTAGTAAATTAACTCAAAACATGTTAAAAACTTTCAAATTCTCGTCAAAGTTTATACGTTTTGTATATATGTACACTTGGAAGTTTTTGATATAAGATCGAAACCGGCTTAAAATTATATTAAGCAAGAGAGAGAGAGAGAGAACGTAGAACTTCCTAAAAGTTGGATATTTTAAATTCTATACATGTTTGTACAAGTTTGATGGGCAATTTTGTTGTATAGCCTATATGACCATGGGGAGTCCAAATTATTCTTGATTAGAAATCGTTGATTGTCATTTCCGAAATTGGTGATCCTACCGGTTGTTAAAGCCACCTTTCAGCTACAGTTGCATAGTTAATGTGTAGAAGACAATGAAGACATCAACTAATTAACGTCAGGTTTTCTTCTTTTATTCTAAATTATACGCCATATAGTTGACTTGTTTTACTGTAAAATCTGTACGTTTAAATGTTATAATAATCATCTTGAGTAGAATGCTTTTAACTATATCTCGTATAATATCAAGAAACAAATATATTTCTTTATATATCTCTCTCTACCTCTTTTACTTTCTCGTTTCGTTTCATTTTATCGTCGAAATTCGCTAAATTGTAATATCGATAGGATCTTTATTTCAGCTCGGTGACTAGCTACTTTAGAAATTCATATTTATCTTATCACAACTTCCTTTATTTCTATCTTCTACAAGGTATATCAAAGTATTTTCATTAATAATTTCTATCATATATGGTTGTTTTTCGTATGATAAACATGATTATGTCGAGTCTAAAATGACTAAATTCTTGATAATCTTCGTTTGTTATTATTACAATAAGATTATTCTTTATTAGTAATATTTAGTTTTAATGTTGTTTTCCTATGGAAACCACGCTATTATCCAGCATTTTGTCGTTGAAATTATGTAAATGTTTCCCCATAATTTTCGACCAGGGTTTGATAAGCAAATCTATATGTATATACACACATTGAGGAGATGCTTTCAGTTAATAGCTCCCACAGCTTACGCTTCAGTAAACTACTACCAGATATGCGATGGATACTGAAACAGTAACGAAGGTCTAGGCAGATATAGACGCATAATTTTCATCAACACTACACAAAGGTGATTCGTCAATCACATTTGATTGTATAAAAGTTTTCTTAAAACCATTTTAAGTGATATTTGTTCTCCTTTTTCGTTGTTTGTTCGGTATTTTCTCATTAATTTTCCATAAATCATAAGTTGGACGGGTATTATTGATTCAGGGTTTCAACAAACAATACGAGCCGATTACATTCAACAACCATCCGTTTACAATTTTAAAAAATTTATAAATGTAACGAGTGGAAAATGTTGTCTTGTGAACGTTTTCAATATTTAATAAACGAAATTATAGTTTTAAATATTTGACACGTTTACATTCATGAAAAATCAACGAAAGGAAGTTGTCGACAAACAAAATGAACCCTAAGATGGTCTTTTTTGCTCTTTTCCATCTAGAATTGTGTTTTTCAATCAAACAAAAACGTGTTGACTAAGCATCGCAGAATATTTAATTAAAACGTCAAGTCGATTCGTTGTTGAAACCAAAACAGAGAGAAGAAAAACACAAATAAACAATATTTGTGTAAATCAAACTATAATGCTGAAATGAAAAATGTAGTCTTCATATAAATATGTGTAAGAATATTGGTTGTAATTTTCGGTTAAATTAGAGATAGGTAGAGATAGTTTGATGTATTTCCACAGTAAACGAAATTATCTTTGGATTAGTATTGAGCTTTGAATGTGAGAAGCGTCACCGTCTCTCGTTCTCACTGTATTGATTGTGTGCACCCATTGCAGCCAACATTGTGGAAAATGTGCCGGATTCCCCTACTGAAAGACGATATGTCCTATCTTAGACGGTATTTTTCAACCTTTCATCTTTCATTTATACTACATTCAATAGTTGTATGACAAAACGAATCGATACACATTTTAAGAGAATTTAATCAAAAATTACTATCAGCATAGTATGCTTCGAGCATGTGTTATTTACGCCTCTAGAACTGATCCTTTGTTTACATGGAAAACTATTAAGAGACCCTATAATCTAGTGGTGGATGTTGATGGATATCATCAAAGCGTACCCGAGATGTCCAATAATTGCAGTAATCTTGAGGTCTGCCTTTGACTTTATCATGGCCTAATTAAGTAGTTTATACAACCATCACTTATATTTATAGTGTTATAAACATTAGAAATAAGATTAAATGTTTGTAATCGTGCATTTTTCTTGCACCATTGGAGTGTATTTATAATGAAATATGTTTTCCGTACACGAGAGGTGAGACCTTTTATGAAATATGGCACCATTTCCGGAGCATAAGTTAATTAAGGCAAAGTGCAAGAGTTTTCTCCTTTCACCTATCTCGACACCACTAGGCAATCGTCCAACTGTAACCGCCATGTACTAAACAAGGCAACTACTCCTTCTCCTTTTGCCAATCGTTCGTCCTTTGTGTAAATAAATTAGAGCATTCGGACGGTGGACGGACACATTGAATACATAATCAAAGGCACTAGCATTAGCTTAGATTTAAAGTTGGTTGGGTCGTGCCAGTATTGGAGACGACGATAAATTCCACTAATTAATTTTATTCAGGCTGCGTGTAAACTACGTAGATATGTATATGTTAGTGTACTTACTGTGCATATTATCATACAGACAGTGTATAACCAAATCTAGGGTTGTAGTAGTAAACATGTATCCAATACATGGTGGAGGTCTTGTTATAGGCATTGTAACTGTATTATTGGACATGGTATAAACCACTGAATTTCACTGTAAATTCAATATTCAACTGGAACTGATTACAAACAAGAGAATTGTTTTTGAATATTTTTGACCCACAACTGTAATCACACTTTGTTGTGGATCCCTTTTCTAGTATTGTAAATAAGACAAGGAATTTTAAAGTTTTAAAAGTACAAGTTAGACATAGCGTGCAACATTGTAACATTTTACGTTGAATTGGCGTGACCGTTATTCTATACAAGGTATTACAACTTTGATCTAAACTTTAGGTTTTCTATTTACTATAATTTCGATTTCTGTTTGTACATTCATAATTCCTGTCGCATTGTTTGTCCTATTACTATATCTCTTTCTATGATTACAACATAAATTACAAGAATAGTTTGTAATTTGTCGGGGAGACCGTTTAAATGTTTATTTACTTATCCCTAAAGTCCTCATATTAATACCACCAACAATTGACTACTGTGTTGTTTTTGTTAGTATAACAATACAAACATTAATAATTATACAATATAGACTCCAATATAATGAAAGATCGACTATGGAATAATAATGATCGATCTTTCTTGCCGTTTTCCTCGATTTATCAACATTTATATATGATTGGTAAAACAATTTTATCAATTCGATTACCTATATCGTGTATTCCAATAGATCATAAATGATGTGATGGCTTATACATGAATGCAAGTTTCCTGATATCATATTCATACTACAAATACTACACAATGCTAACATTAGTTTGCTCTTGAATATCATTATGATCCAACTACATACCGGGTGTCTGTTTTCAATGCAGCGATTCTTATGAAACTCCTATTAGTTGACGAGCGATTCGAATAATATCTTAAGGGGTATGTGGATAAAATACGCTATTCGGCGTGCGAAATTTATCAATTTTCAAACAGCGATATATCGCTTATTTCTTAAGATATTGTGAAATTTAATGTTCTGAAATGTGACAAGATTGTTAATGACAGAGAAAACTGTTGGACCATGTTTTTTTGTACATTTTCCTTCATAATTGACTAAAACTCAGCCAATATTATTGATTTTAAATATCTATTGAGTGATTTAGATGGCAAATGAGTAGATCTTTCCAAATTTCCAAGAATTTTCCCGATATGTTTGTTAGTTTTGCCAAAATTGAAGAAAATTAAAATCCGTGATGCCGGGCACAATTTTAAAGATAGAGAATCATACTCTTGTTTTTAGAAAGGTATTGTAAGGGGGGACGAGATGAAGCTCGCTTAAAAGAAAATTTTAAAAATTACGTGATTTATAGGAAAATTTTGAACCCCATTTTCACCTGTTATTTACAGCTATTAAAACTAATTAATTTGACCGATGATTGGTATGAAAAAATAGGAAATTCCATTTTCTTTCACGACCATATCGTAATAATGAAAAATATTTGAAAATCTGTCCGTGGGTAATTTTCTTAACCAAGCTTGTTTGTGCTGCGAGCGGTATTGTCGGTGTGGTTTAGTCCGCATATCTAGTATAAACCGGATAGATGTGGTATATTACTACAATAATACGTCTCGCGGCGCAAACACGCTTGGTTAAGAAAATTACCCACGGACAGATTTTCAAATATTTTTCATTATTATGATATGGTCGTGAAAGAAAATCGATTTTCCTATATTTTGATACTAATTATCGGTCAAATTAATTAATTTTAATAGCTGTAAATAACAGGTGAAAATGGGATTCCAAATTTTCCAATAAATCACGTAATTTTCAAAATTTTCCTAAATCCGAGCTTTATTACCTCCGCCCTTACAATATCTTTCTAAAAACAAGAGTAGAAGATTCTATCTTTAAAATTGTGCCCTATATCTTGGATCAAAGGTCATTTAATTTTCTCCAAAATTGGGAAAACTAACAAACGTATCAGGAAAATTCTTAAATATTTGGAAAGATCTCATCATTTTCCATCTAAATCACTCAATAGATATTTAAAATCAATCATATTGGCCAATTTTTAGCCAATTATGAAGGAAAATGTACAAAAAACATGGTCCAACAGTTTTCTCTATCATCCCGAATTTTATCAGATTTTTCTTTAATAGAAAGCTGCAGGACATGCACCTTGAAATGCTCTATCCAACGCACGTTTAAATTTCACAATATCTTAAAAAATAAACGAAATATCGTTGTTTGAAAATTGATAAATTTCGCACGCTGAATCGATCTGTCCCTCCAACTTACCCTTAAGGATTTAAAGGATAGTTCCTGAATACATTTTAGCAAAATTAGAGCCTCGTTGATTATTTGGAAATCGACGTAAAAACTAAATACGTAAAACGACTAACAGTACCGAGAAGGCTCTTTCAACATTAATTTTTTTTTGTTTTCCTTCTAGAAAAAAAGCGAAATTTTATCATATGTTCCAGAATAAAATGGTGAAATCGAAAAAACCAATCCTTAAGTCATCTAAAGTCATTTTACGCATGCAGTAAATTTTTGAAGATCGCGACATCGACAGAAACGAGCGTCTTTTAAACGACTTCCAAATGAGCTACAAAGCTCTTATTTTGCTAAAATTATCTCCATGCGCCCTTTGCTCATCCTTGAATCGCTCGTCAACTAATTAGAGTTCCATAAGAATCGACCACATGTTAAATAGACATCCTGTATCTGTTTAAATAACGATACATATTCACCTGATCTAGCTAAATGTGTAGGTAAATATGTTAAAATTTCCACATGCAATAAATCATTGTTGTTTTTTTTTTGTATACATATGCTTGTTTGTGTGTTTGTTTGTTGTAACTTTACTAAAAGATTGAAGTTTATTATTTCAGGTACCAATATTAAATTGAACTTTATTGCACGTATTCTCTAGTTTGTGTATAAAACAAATGGAATAAAAGAATTTTAAAAGAGTGTGTAGTAAAGCTTACCTGAACTAATACAAAGTACATAAAAATCAAGATGTACTTACTTACTAAGAAAAGAAAAAGTCGACTGTTATTCACTGTCTAGGATGTATTATCGTATTGTTTTGTTAGGAAAATATGAGCAATAGACTAGACATTTGTTACAATTGTCTTAATTTATTTATATATACTGTTTGTTTCGAAAAATATGTTTTACAGAAGTTGATTGATAGCTTCTCGAGCTTTTTTTTGATATTCTAGTCGTTAAATTCATGAGGAACCTAAACAAAACAAACTAAACTGCATCTTTGCAGAACAAAAAAAAGCTGTAATATATATTTATTGCTAAGGATTGAGATTGCTTTACAGAATATTAAAAGTTAATAAACTCTATTTAAAATAAGTATAGCAAAACAAACCATCACTAATTAACAGTAAACTATGTACAAGTGAATATTTAATTTTCTAATAAATGTATGTTTGAATGCTCTCAAATTATTTGGATTTTAATTGAAAATTGTAAACAATTAATTGTTTATTTATGGTGATATTTCTCATCAATGTCGGTTAATTACAAAGTCAAAATATTAAATTAATATTTTATAATATTGTTTCTTGTCACGAAAATAGTAAATTTCTGCAACACTTGCCCTAAGCGGAAAGAGAACGAGGGCACAAGACTCTCAAATTTCAACCAGTATAATGAACATACCTAATTAATTTTTGATATTTTCTTTTTTTGTAAAAAAATAATCCCATAAAAATATTAATATAAACATTTGTTAAAATATTATGAAGAGGTGTAGCAAAGGGATGGTGAACGCTTTTTCAGCCCTGAGCGCTTGAGTCTAAAGGGCGCCATTCAGCATGCGAGCTGAGAATTTTCCAGTTCGTGTTTATATTTTCAAAAAATTTCGTTCTAAATCATCAGTTTTTGTAGCAAGTTTTGATACTGAATTGTGAAATATGTCAATTTTAGGGATTTGGCTTACGGACAAGGTTTTTTAAATTACTAACAATAAGTTTCATCATATTTCTCTGTACAATTGTAAAAATGAGGCCCAGGCACTTGGCTATTTTAAAAAAAAATATTTTTGAGTTTAAGACTAACATTTTGAGACATTTTCGATCCAAATGATCATTGTTTTGGGTTATTTTCAATCGGATTCTCGACTTTCAATCACAGTTTTAAGAAATACAAATTCAAATCATCCAATTATTGTCAATTTTTGACGTCAAGTTGTCAAAAGCAAGAAACTTGAACACTTCTATTTCATTTTAGAGCGGAATTCTTCACTTTTGTAGACATTTTTGTGATGAAAGACTAATTTTATTAGTGAATTGTGAAAAGGTTACAATTTTGACTCTTTTAATGGATTGTAGGGCTAGATTGTCGACTTTAAATCAAAATTTTTAGATGTTTTTTCTTCGATTTATAGCAAATTTTGTTTTGGGATCACAAAGAGGGATATCTCGTCAATTTTAATTGATTTTCAAGCTGAATTATCATATTTTTCTGCTCTTTCAACCAAAATTAAAGGCGTCATTTCAGTTTTTCGCCCCGGGCGCAAACTTTCCACGTTACGGCACTGAATTTCTGTTAGGCACTGAGCGTTTGCAAATAAATAGACTGCCCGAAGTGGCCATTTACTACTGTAGACCGCAAAGGGATGGCTAGTGAGATTTATGAATATGACAGGTTTAGGTAGTTCTGCAAAGCTCATGGAACTGTATTGTAAAATTTATCTAATCGTATGTACCTATAGAAAATATAGTAGGTGTTAAATATTTTAAATTTTCAGGTACTGATCTGGTTCAAAAGCTCTCAAGGGTAGCTACCTAGCGATTTTATTGGGATCCAACCGCAAATTCAATGAAGCGTCAACAAAATCAAGTCAACTTATGTCCATTTTTTTGTAAATGCCCTGTAAACGATTTTCGGAGGACTTTCTACCTGCATTTATTATAGATTACTGTTGGGAAATCGTTTTTAATGACGGACCATTGAAGGTTTCTGAATTTGGAACAAAAAATAAACAAGATCAACTCTTAATTTGTTAATAAAATAAATTGAAAGAGGGTTAATTATGTCGCAAAAAAAATTACAGAACAATCACACTCCGTTGGTTTATATTTCTCTTAAATAACCCCCAACTGTTTCTAAATGTATTCATCAAGTGCAAGACCATTGTCACCAGTTTTTCTACAAATAATTTTAAATTAATGATATTAAACTACATCCTCTCGTTTAATTAATCTTTTGTATTGATTTCTCTGTTGAATTCTAGACGGCTTTTCAAACTGTATTCTTGTTTGCATTTTTCATAGACTTGATAAGATACATAACTGTAACAAATGATTGACAACAAATTGCTTTAACGATAACTGACGTGATAGAATTGCAACCAACTGAGAATTGTTTGCTCTGACAATGTGTGCAAACAAGAATAAATTTATTTTAAATCAATCTGTTTTTTTTTAATGTAAAAAAAATCGGAAATAATATGGATAGACTTCATTTAAGATAATCTGCTGGATTTATGAAAATTTCCGTAGAGTAATATCGAATGTTGAAAAGATTATTAAGAATAAGAGGAGATTGAGAAGGGTCACCTTGCACATATGTAAAAGACGTGTATTTGCCCATAGAAACTTTATATATTTGAGATCCTATCGGAGACATGTAGACGAGATGGATCAGAAATATTGCATATTTTCCCTTTTGGTTCACTTATATGTGAAATATGATTTGTGGGAAATATCGTCTGGAAATAGTTTTTAATTCAATAATTTTTTTCCTCAATATATTAAAATATGTAGATGGAATTTGAATGTATATAAAATAAAATCCATCTCGATTTAAATCATACAATTTCACTGAGAATGAATTTTTGGACTGTCAAAATAAATAAAAATATACAGTTCTTGTTTCTATAATTTCATATTTTTTTTTTTTTTCTAAAAACTACCCAAATTAATCAGAGAATTGTAGGCAAAAACACTTCAATCGTTGTCGTGAAATAAATTATTTCCTTTTCTGAATGTTTAACGTCTGCTTGTGTCAATTCCAAACGAACGAGAGAAAAAAGGATACAGAAATTTGCCTGAATCTACCCACAATAGCCGCACAGGGATCAATTGGGTCGGTTTTCATACAACAAACAATAGGATTTTTGTATGTGTGTGTGTCGTTCTCTTTTTAACTGGACGTATGTGGAAATTTTTGTGAGAAATTGATTTATTCATGGCTTTGTTCTTGTTTTCACTAGCTACTAACGAACAAAATCTTTAGTTGTAACTATAAAGTTCAACCAAATTGTTGCTAATGATCAATCAGTCTATTGTGTGTGTTTCGATTTTGTTGTGTATGACAACGCTTCATGTTGAAAATGGTTCAAATCTATTATTGGTCTAATTAATTGTTGTTGATTTTTTTATTAAAAAAACATTTTTCACAACATGTTGACAAATGCTTTACACACGCTGTTTTGCTGTAAGACCTATTTAATCAACTTTCTTATTGATTTTTACACAATCTTAAACTTTGCACAATAACAGCGACTCGTATAATCTTAGTTGCACTCTTAACAATCAGAAGGAATAGATTACTTTATCAATGATTTATTGCCATTATTTGATCGGTAATGAAAATGTAAGCTCTCCTCCAATTTGGAGAACATTTTTTGTTACAACAAGACGAACATACAGCCCTAGCCCTATCTCTAATAGTATATTATACAACGAGTGTTGTAATCATTCGAGGTAATAATAGCACACATTATAGCGAGTTGTATACTATACTCTATCTACGACTTACATCTAAGTGTACAAGTACCGGTATTGTGCAAGAATATTCTAAAATCGCATAAAAAGCGGACACTTTAGAACTGTTGTTAGTTAAAAGTGTCTTTTTTGTCGTTTCTACGTTGTTTTTTTTTTTACATTTAACAAAAACTATATTATCTACTACTGAAATCGTCTTTTTGGTCACTTTCCATTGTAAATACAACGTACATTTATTGTCACAACTAGGTATTTGTTTGAAATATCGTTTTGTTTATTTTTGTCGCTACCATGGTTTTTTATATTAGACAGAAACAATGATTCAAATACTATTTTCTGATTGGCTTACGAGAGATGGAATAATAGTTCATTATTCTATCTCGCAAGCCATAGTATGGAATAATGGAGGTCATTATATTTCAAAAACCACAAGTGTAATAGTCACTTTATATATAAGTCTTTGATAAAGTTATTTGTTAGTTTTTTAGAAAGCTCATTTGATAATTTTCACAGAATTAAGACGTTTGTATTTTGAATCAAACTTTGACTTTTTTAATCAAAATCATAGGGCGATTCTAATGATATTTTAAGTATTTATTGGGTAGTCTCTGTAGAATATTTTAGCAAAATTAGAACCACGTAGATCTTTTGGAAGTTGATCAAAAAACGCTAGTTTCTGACGATGTCGTGATTTTTAAAAACGAACTAAACACACAAAACGACTGAAGGATCCTTCCAACATTGTTCTTTTTTTTTTTGATTTTTCCTAATTTAATTTCGGAATAGGTGGAAATGGTTCGCATTTTTTCTAGAATACAATGGAGAAAAACGAAAAAAATAATGTTAAAACATTCTAAGTCGTTTTGAAAATCTAAAACGATTGGTTTTTTTTGACCAACTTTAAGATGAGCTCCAAGGTTCTAATTTTGCTAAAATGTTCTCTGGGGACTCCCCCTACAAATCTTCGAATCACTCGCCAAATAATGAAAGTTGCTGTAAGAACTTTTTGTCTTACCTGACTCATGCGGCATTTAATTATGGACTACTTTTGACAAGTTTCATAATCATTCGAGGTAATAATAAGCACTCATTATAGCGAGTTGTTTTCTATACTTTATCTACGACTCTTTTCTAAATGTACAGGTAGTGGTGGTGTACAAGAATATTTACCTTCTTCATTATTTTCGATTCTAAAATCGCACAAAAAACGGACATTTTCGAACTGTTGTTGGTTAAAATTGTCGTTTTATTTATTTTTTGTCGTTAGTATGGTTTTTTACATTTAACAGAAATTATTAACTACTACTAAAATCGTCTTCTCGGTCATTTTCCATTATAAATACAACGTATATTCTCCCAACTAGGTTGTATTTGTTTGAAATGTCGTTTTATTTATTTTTTGTCGTTACATTTCACAGCAACTATGATTGAAAATCGCACACAAAAAACGTCCACTTTAGGTCTACTTGTTGAAACTGTCGTTTTATTTATTTTTGTCGTTACTATTTTTATATATATATATATATAAACAATGATTCAAATACTATTTTCTGATTGGCTTACGAGAGATGTAATAATAGTTCATTATTCTATCTCGCAAGCCATAGTATGGAATAATGTAGGTCATTATATTTCAAAAACCACAAGTGTAATAGTCACTTTACATACAGGGTGTTTGGTTTAAGTATGGTGCGTTCTAAGAAACTCTTGTTAGTTGACGAGCAATTGGAAAAATATTTTGACGGTTTGAAGAGTCCCTAGGGAAGATTTTAGCAAAATTAGAACCTCGTAGCTCATTTCAAAGTTGGTCAAAAAACGATCGTTTTGGGCAATGTCGCAATTTTAAAAAACGAACAAATCAGGCAGAACGACTAAAAATAACTCAGAGACCTTCCCAACATTGATTTTTTTGTTTTTCTCCATTGTGTTCCAGAGAAAATACGAAATATTTCCACCTGTTCCAGAATAAAATGGAGAAAAACGAAAAAAATCAATTTTGGGAGGATCCTAAAGTCAGTCTAAGTCGTTTTGCGTGTTTAGTTGGTTTTTGAAAATCACTACATCGTCAGAAATGGCCGTTTTTTGACCAACTTTGAAATGAGCTACGAGGTTCTAATTTTGCTGACATGTTCTTTTAGGACTTTCCTACAAATTTTTGAAATATTTTTCGAATCGCTCGTCGACTAATAGCAGTTTCTTAGAACTCACCATACTTATTGTTAGACCAAACACCCTGTATAAGTCTTTGATAAAGTTATTTGTTGGTTTTTTCGAAAGCTCATTTGATAATTTTCTCAAAATTAAGAAGTTTGTTCTTTGATTCAAACTTTGATCAAATACTCAAATTATTGATGTGATGATAAATAAAGACACGATACTATTCAAGTAAAATTTACAAAAAAAGTAACATTTTTTATTGCACAATTCGTTACGCTACCCTTTGCAGATAGTTTATAACAGAGTATTGTTCTCGGTCGAAACTAGAGGAAATAATTATATAATTAATCATGCAATGTAATCTGTATAGAATAGGTGGGGACTAGTCTAGTTTTAATTACAACATAAAGTCTGTTTTTTGCTCTATAGTAAAACTTTACCATAATAAATATGGCAGAATATACAAAAGCTCAAATCAATAGTGTCAATTATTGAAATGCATCATTATAAAATTATATTATTAGATATAAAAGCGAAACTCCATTTTATTGTCAATACTGTAAATAATTTATAATTATTATGATAATGCAATCTGTGACACTGATACAAGTGTACATACAATAAAGACATGCATTCATTTTTGAAATTAAACGATTATGGTCAAATTACAGTGAAAGCTTTCAATAGTAGATGATTATTGTAATCTCTATAGTTTCACTATAGTAAAACATGATTCAAGTCCAACTAATATAAATTTAAATGCACTCTCTATAATTTACATAGAGAGATCTGTCGTGAATAATCCCGATAGAGATCCATACAAACATCGAACACAGTCTAGACAGATGTTCCAATTATACATGTAGTGAGTCAGTTAGTCAGTTATTTGACATATAGAAGGGCCAGTTTTGATCGAAAACTTTTCAACACAAAGAGACTAACTCGAAATCCCTTCATTTACATCTGATAATTAACCATGGTACATCAATCAAATTGAGTCCTAATTCAATTTTTTATTGCAAAGAACACGTCTTAATGACTTTATTAAATTAGAGCAAGAAATATTTAATTAACTTTATAAATCTTAAATGTGAAATCCTTGATAATTTCTTAGAGTAAAATTCTTTAAAAAAAAAATTGGAAAATTGATGTAATTGTGGCTAGTAGAAAGGAATAAAAGACCATCAAAGCCTTTGTTGAATGTTTCGTTTCAAATAAATACTACATTTTTTTATTGTAACAGAAACTACAAACATTATAGAATTGTTTCTGTATACCGTTTGTCAATATTTAATTTGGATTTACTCAACACAATAGTGAATAATAAATTCTCACTAATCTTGTTTATTCTATATTGAAAGTTAATTTAAAATATTATTGTTACATTGTGAAATGTAGATGTTTAGTCTAGTTGTAGATAAAATAGTTGTTACAACAAGAATAGTGTAATGTTTAGGGAGCAATCTCGAACGGGTAATTCTACAATTCAGACATTACTAGAGGGAAAACACAGTAAATGGGACAGTGTATGCTCTAATCAAGATTTACGTTAACGTTTTTACAGAGGTTGCAGATAGTAAACGTTGAAATTTAAGACAGTCTCTTGATTTCATTCTTCAGTTTCATTACTATCACTATTTAACGACCACACTAATTGATCAGGAACAAGTATAAGTCTATTATAAAGTTACAAAACTCCACTTTAAAAGGCATACTTTTATAGAGTTTTGGACGAATTTAATTATAAAGAATTCAGAAGCAATCCTATACTATTTTTGATACGTGCTTGAGCACTTTACGTAAAAAATTACAACGAATACGACAGTAGTAATACCGAATGTATTTGACAGACACTCTAGAAATTGCAACGAGTAGTCGTAGTTGTACACAAGATCACTACATAAGTATTCTGTCTTCTCCTCTAGTTTATCTTTCTGGTTCAATTTGGTCTACGCAAAAGGTGTGTGTATGAGTTTTCATACAAAATAGAGTATTAAAATGTTTATTGTTTGAATTTTAAGGACCAAGGAAATCCGCACACCGAAACCAGCAGGCTTTAAATTTGTCATTTCCGGTTTTTGTTTTGTTCAAATTGTGGTTTTTGGTCCAGTAACCATTAACCATCAGGCAACTAACTACAATACTTTTTATATAAAGTAAAATATTTGTGGTCCAGACGGTCTATAGTAGAGATAATATCTACGTTAAAATCTACAGTTTTATAATAATATGAAAAGGGTATTGTTGCTTGAAAATATTGTGAATATTCACTGTGTTATATAACAAAATGTGGAAATTTATTTCGATAATATCAGCATAAAGGAAGTGAAGAGAATAGATATGAAGATAGGGACTAATAATCAACAATCCAAAAGTGTTTAATTGCATCATCCGGTGGTGGTCGTAGTGTCGCCTTTATTACAATCCAGCTCATCACATTACCATTATCATCATATCTTTCACTATCTCCTTCTCGTAACTATCTTCAATTTTGGAGATGTTCAACTGAAATTAGGCGATTAATACAATCAGCCAGTTGACAAACGGGTACCAGGTTCAAAATGTCCTACATCAGACAACCAAGTGACACTATACAAACATCACTTGAATTCGATATGTTTAATTAATAATGTTGGATTAATTAATCAAAAGATAACAATTGGTATGGTCAAATTAATGATCAAATTAAATTAAAGCTTAATGAATATTCTTAAAATACCTCTATTGTAAATTATTTTGCCTGTATTGAAACAGACACTAGACAAATTGTGAATATTTCAAGTAAATTATATAAGAAAAAAATTAACTGAAACCTTTAACGTTAAAAAACGATATCACATTAGAACTATTGATTGATAAGCGCACCTTAAATGGAAACATCTGAAAATGCCGCTTATTTTTCTTTTAAAAGCTGTCTGACGATCAAAGAAATAAAGTATTCAATAGCTTCACTTCAAACAAAAGATACTTACAATTAGTTTTTTTTTTTTTCTACCATTCGCTTTGAGCATACGTGTCTGTCGTTGATTATTGTAAAACATACACATTTTAACATTTTAATATTGTTATTTTTACAAAGAAAGCACAAAAGTTATGTAAATTAAAACGATTATTTTCACTTTGAAAAACAGGAACAAAATGAAAAATGAAATGATAACTGGTGGTTTTGATGTGATGGTGCATTATTGTGCTTTCTTTATCACTACCGAAAACAACTCTATCAATGTGCTTTCAACGGAAAATTACTTTTTTCCATTGTGCACGCATCTGTATGTATTTGTGTACATACATATAAAGAAGTTATGTTAGGAATTTGTAAAATATGTGGCCAATTTTTTTTAGAAACTCTATATTGGCTTTTTATCAGTCGACACTAAAACGTTTGATGTTATTTAGAATGTCCATTGTCCAAATAAAATAGACTGATATTATGTCGACAAAGTGGAGAAGATTCGAGAACAAAATGTCCTCTTGTTTCTGTTTTATTGTTCAACATCTAACATCGTTTAACTTTCCCCCAAACTTTTGATACAAGCACATACATAAACTGCGTGACAATCTGAAAACATTCCATATAAACAAGTGGAGATTTGCATTAGAATGAATACAGTGGATGGGCTTGTTTTTGTGGGCGAATAAAATTGCTAATAAAATGGATAAAAGACTGTTCTTGTGTTGTGAATTATGATATTAATACAAATTTAAATTTTACGATCCTACAAAGAGTGCTATTTGCCAACAGAAATGTGTTTTCATTATATTCTAAGGCTACTTATTAAAATTCTCAACTGCCACTAATCTTATCAATTAACACTTATTGACTGTATACTGTTCTAATATGGGAAGGAAATTTGATAAGGCCTAGCTTGTTGTTCTAGTCCCAGCTGTGTTACCTGTAGTTGTTGATTTAAATATTAACAATGATAATCTGTGTAAAACATCCAGATACGATGATACTAAGTATACATATATCCTTCGTACATTATTCATAAGCTAATCTAAATTTCAGATGTATTAACAATCGGTCAATTATCTAAAATTTGACGTCAACAATTATACATTGTTATACCAAAAAGGACTGTAATATTCACAAACTAACAACATACGTAAAGTTAGAACATAAATTAGTCAACTTGTGGAGATAATTAGATGTCTAAATGCTAGAGGTAGCAGTGTTAAAGGGTTGTTTTCGTGGCATTTAACTGGTATTTTATTGGACTTTAATTTATGGCACTTATTTTAAGTCCTTAGGTGTGGTTTAATTTAATGATAATGGAAGATTGTTTAGCCTAAAAGATGGTTTAATGCGTGATTAAAATGTTTGAAAAAGTTCCGTTTCTACTGATTATATTTTATCAAATGAGACACGAAATCTTAGTACACAATTGTTGTTTTTTAGATGAATCCATTCTTGAACTTTTGAATGAAATTACCGGCACGATAATAGACGGAAACAATGCTTTTACACGTAAGATTCCAGATTTTCTAATTCTGAATCTATATATTATTGACAACTATTAAAATTCTCCACTCGATAAACGTACTTTTAACGAATTCTAGCGTCGTCTTTAGAAATCTTGCATATTTATCGATTAGTAAGACGCAGAAATCTATGGATATTTACCATTTACGTTACCTACAGGTTGTTCCGTTGAAAGCAAAGATCTCGTACATTTTTTAATTTAAGAAGATTTGGGCAACAGGAACTCTTGTGACATAACAAATCTTTTGAGCTGGTCGAATTAAAAAATTCTCCCAGTTCTAGACTTCCCATCTGACAGACATAATTGGTTTCCTCTTAGACAGTTCCTGTAGAAAAAGAAACGATAAATAATGAGTAAACGAAGTTATCTTTTGATGTGAGATTTGGATTATTTTTTTGAAGTTTTCCTGTAAATTTGCAGGAAACAACCAACGAATTCTTCTCTATTTGCCGGGATATAAATGGTGATTTATTTACGATATCCTTTTCAGAAATTTGGTAACCCTTATATAGGAAGTTTGTTTTATCTATGTGTGTTAATATGTTTTGATAACAATGGTTATTTGGGAATAGTATAAGGATGAGGGAGAAGAAAAAATAAGAAAACATATAAATGATAATATCTATAATAAATCTCTAATAAGTGTAGCAACGGACACAATTTATGTTGGTAAAAGAAGCCGTCCCGTTTAGCATTTTTATAAGAGACAGGAGATACGGATCAAAAATACCCTTGTCGTGTGCTCTTGGTCTAGAAAATACGATATGGAACGATAAAAACAGAACGGATATATTCAGGAAATGTAGAGGAAAACATCATTCAACTCCTTTTATAAATGTTACATAAAACACTAAATGGTTACCAGGTGATCGAAATTAGATGAAGCCATTAATGTGTAATGTTTCAATGCTCCTAATTATCTTAAATTAATCGATTATTAATGTAATTAATTAGAAGCCGTTATACTGTAGCTCAGGGGACCTTTTAATGGGAATGAATGTAAACTCTTCACTGAATCGTATAAGATGGGGTCGTATTTGGATAATAAAAATGCCGTAAATAACGGAAATGTGCAATTAAAAATAACAGTAAGATAAAGGATAATAAACAACGTACTTTTGTTAAAGAATATGAGAAAGCTACCAGTAGAATTTATGGATGAACTTTCTTGTTGGAATATCAAGAGAATGAGAAAAAAAACGTAAAGATATTTCCTTTAATAACTTCTGTCTGTGATGCACACCAATGGTTTATATAAAAAATTTTTATCATCTGAACATAAATTCTATTAACTCAGTACAAAACCGTCTCTGTCTTCGATCCTTTTACATTGATCTAATCGATCGGAACAGATTCATCTCTACGCAATTTCATTCATTCGTTATTTCATCTTCAACAATAGTTTTAAATTATGATTGAAATCTGTTAAAATCGAAACAGGTTCGACGGCACACACTTCGATCTTTTCAAGAATGAATGGGTCTAGATTTCAACGTTATTAGTTGACCTATGATTTATTGTTGAATCTGATACAACGACAAAAAGGAAACGATGACAGTAAAAGATGCTACATGTCGAAAACAGTTGGCTTGTTGTCCCTTCGAAATTAAAACTTTGAAAGACTTACAGTAATGATGTGACATTAAGTACTTTGAAAATTTCATAATAAATCTACATCCTAGAGGCTTTTGATAAATTTGCTAACATATCGAATTTATTGATCATCGACTCTAAATACCATACATTATTAATTAACACAAAGTCTAACCTATTACCTAAACAAACTTCTGGTAAGTTTGTTTAAATTGCCGAAATATTAATGAGCTGAAATTTGGGTTTCCGTTAACTGGTTGAAAGTTTACAAAAGATCATGAGAATAACGGCAAATTAAGAAAGGCTATGTGAATAGCAAAGCCTCGCCTGATAGGGGGCTACTGCTCGATCACATTTTTTGTTTCTGGTGAAAAATTGCTCGTTTCTGACGATGTCGCAACTTTCAAAATCGAGCTAAACACACAAAACAACTAATAATGACTCGAAAACCCTTATAACATATTTTTTTTCGTTTTTCTCCATTGCATCCTAGAAAAAAATGGGAGACATTTGCCCCCGCTCCAAAATAAAATAGAGAAATACAAAAAATCAATGATGGTATAGGATTCCCGAGTCATTCTAAGTCGTTCTAAGTCGTTTTTAAAAATCGCGACATCGTTTCTTGACCAGCTTTCAAATGAGCTACCAGATTCTAATTTTTCTAAAATGATCTCTAGGCACCCTCCTATAAATCCTTGGAATATTTTTTGAATCTCTCGCCAACTGATGGAGTTCACACGAATCGTTTACATTTAGAGTTTCATTTCTGTATATCGTCGATTCTATGAAACTTCCATTAGGTGACGAGCGACTGAGAAAATATTTTAAAGGTTTGTAGAAGGGTCTTTAGAGTACATTTTAGGAAAATTAGAACCTCGTAGCTCATTTGGAAGTTGTGAAACAAAATCTCACATTACTGAGTTGTACATTAATGATTTCTGCGAATTGTCTTTAATTTAATTTTGAATATAATTTCACAATTTCTTAATTATTTGAGATATTACATAGCCATTATCATTTATTATTCTTAATCTCTTTAAAAAAGATTTATGTATAATATCTAATAATAATAATAATGATAACGTAAACCATTTATGATATTTTTTTTCCATCTACCACAAAAAAGGTAGACAAACAATAACTACAACGACAACAGTACCAATAACAACGATGATGACGTTGATGACAACAACAGAATAGGGGAGAAAAGCATATTTGACAAAAATATGGAAATCTGTTTATGACGGTGTGTGAATACGTACTGACGTTCCTCATGATTTTTTTTTTAATTTTGTCATATATTAAAAAAATCTACCCGACAAAGAGTACACTACAACGTTGGTTTGATTAACAAATTTCTTGAATTGATGGTGATGTCTTTCGATTGTACAAGAAAGTTGTATCTTCCCCTCAACAAGATGGAATACAAAAACGGAAATTTATTCATAAAAATATTGCGAATCGCAAAGTGCTTTCAATGTTGACACTTTATTGTATGTTGCAGTTTAATTTTTTGTAATTATGACAAATTTGAAAGGCCCTCTCATTGTCAGTAATTTACAGAAATTTAAATGAAACCATATCAAAATTGAAGCAAATAATTAATTTTCAATGATTGTCTACAATATTTGATTTTATGTAGCTTCGATTTGAGATACGTAAAAAAGACAAGAAAACTATGGAGAGAATTAGGTATTAAAACTTATCAAGACTAGATTTTTCATTCGTACCGAGAAAATTAAAGGCCAAATTCTTGTCTATTCAGTGCTTAATTGGGAAACAATTTAATTCCATCGATTGTTAAAAGTTTTCAAAGAGCAGAACTGAAACTTTCACCCTTTCTTTGGATTGTTAACAAATTTTATATATTTGTAGACGCTTTGTCTTCTTCGTAAAGTTCCCCTCTCTTGTTTAATTAATTTGTTTCGTATGAAACTGTGAACAACAATAAATTTGTTTAGAAATAATTTTCTGTATTTGATAAATTGAGAAGTAGGTATGCCTCTCTCTCTCAAGTATGATCTACATATAAAAACATATAGCGACCGTAGTCTCGTCTAGACGAGAAAAAAAAAACGTTATGGAAACGAATAAGCCCTCAACATTTGAGGATTACGGTATTTTTATTTCTGTATGGTGAAAAATCACATAACTTGAGTTGTAATTTTAAATTACGAATAGCTGGAGAAAATAAGTATGCTTAGGAAAAAAAGGTGTGGATTTAAATTAGCAAACTCAAATCTCTCACATTAAATTATTTCTACTGCGAAACATTGAGAAAAAATAAAAGCTACGAATTTCAACATTTTTTTATATAAAAAAATCCCATTTTTCATGTCTTACAAAAAGATATTATGACAATCTTATTAAAATTAACTACGATGTGGTAGTTGTTCGATAACCTTTACAAAATTGTTTAGGTGTAGTTTCTTGCTTTTTGGAACCTGTCGTTTCCAGGTTATTTGAATTTTGTTGAATTGAATGACGCGTAAAAGGTAATTTTAACTACCTATAAAAACGAACAAAAAGGGAGCTTATCGGTTTTTCATCTTAATTCCTTTGAGACGTCTACTGAACCTAATCTATTTTTACGAATTTTCCAGCAGTAATGATGTAACATTAAAAATTCTTTCTCAAAAATGAAATAAAATCAACTAAGGGGAAATTTCAAGCTCAAGCTACAGTATTGTTAGTCGTATGGGAAGCGATTTAATTACTTCCGTATAGTATACAGACGAAGAATTGCTTATTTAATAATTATCAAACTTTTCAAAAATCGGTATTTTAATGCACTTTCCCTGTCGTGTGTTTTATAAAAAACTTTCTGTTCTTATCTCAACAACTTCAACGAATCGATAAGCGTCAAATTCACTGATTTTAAAGAGGGTTTATTTCAGAAAAATCCACTCTCTCTCTAATGAAAGCACCACTTTAAGCTGTAACTGAACGTGAAATGCACATTGTCTTCTCCAGTTACTATGATTATATTACAATTTTAATAATGCTTGTGTTGAGTTCCTGCAAACAACAGGCATGAAAATGGAGCTATTTTTTTTTCGACATAGACTTACACACAAACACATATGAATGAACAAATACATACAATGTAAGCTACGATAATTAAAAAGCTTCAGAGAGGAACGATTCGGGCTATTTCGTTCTTTTTAGAAGATTAAACTCATCTCTTCTTACATCCTGTAATTGGATAGGACCACATGTTTTACTTGGATAACGATCGATAGCTATTCCCTTGTTTGAAGAGCGAGGCTATAACATCAGTCGCCAGAATGAATGTTCATATCTGCAATTGAACTCTATTCAATCTGAATAGAGTTCAATTCAACTGAAAAATCAATAGATTGTTAAACTCTGCAAAAAACAGACTTATTTTCAAATAAGTTCAATTAATTTATACAGTTTTCCACAATAGAGCTAATTCCTATAAATTTCGTTAAAAAAATTGTCGTTATTTGTAAATAGACGTAGTATTTTTTTATCGTCGAATTTTCGATGATTACTGTTCTCTTTTATCGTTTTCCAAACAATTGTTAGTGTCGAATTGAATCTGGAAGCGCCTTACTGTGTCAGCAAAAGGTGTCGATTAATGTCAATACAGAATACACGAGCAATTTTATTTTATTCTATCCAATTGATAAGAAAATGGTAGTCTGGGTAACGAAAAATTTGCTCTTAATAAGTGTTACCTGCTCTTAATTTTGTATGCTTTTAAAAGCATATTTTAATATGAAATTAGATCGCTCTGATATTTCACACAGTGTGAAGGGTGTAAGTTTATTGGAATTAGATTATAGAGATCCAATGGTTACAGATGACTACACTTAAATTTCTGATCAAAGAGATAAGTAAATTGAAATACAAACCGGTGAAATTGTTGTGGTAAAGCATCTTCTAAATAGGAAATCCTCTGTGAAACTGTACATGATTAGAGAAATCTTTGTTGAATTTGTTAACATTGAAAAGAACTCACTCAAAATTATCGTTGTACAACGTTATGTTTTACAAAATTTCAAAATAATTGATCTGGTAAAGTTTTCAAATACACTTATTGATAGTATTCAAACTGAATTTTGGTCAAATTTATCGATTTTTTATTTGTCCAAACTCCTTCTTTCATTAATGGAAACAAGAGCTATTGTCTATTTTGTAAAGAAACTTTCCCAAATAACACACATATAGAAAATATAAGACACGTGTCCAGTTTGTTGAAAAGGGTAGTAGTCGTGTTTGAATTAACCTCCCCTTTTGTTTAACTAGGAATAACGACAATGCTATGCTATTATTATTATCTTTATCTTGTCGTCTAGTTAAATGTTTACAAAATTTATTAGTTTATCATAAATCTTTAGAACAAATAATTGAACTATTGTTATTATTATTATTAATAATAATTCTGTAGAGTTTCCAGCTAAATTTTCCAAAAGTATTAATGATAATTCTACCATTTCTGTTAGTTACTATAATCATTGATTCTTACACAACTATTTTTCTTCTATCGTAATAATGTCTTAGACTCTAATCATTAGTGCAACGCCTGAAACTGAAATATTCCGTCGATTGATCTATCAGGTCCACATTAATTATCAATAGTTAATTAAACAGTTTCTTCAATAATACATAAACAATGTGTAAAGTTCAAACTTTATCAAGAAACTTTGGTTAATTTACTTTTTCAAAGTATGGTATCTTCGTTCGTATATTCTATACATAATGTTTTAGAAATCTAATATTGTCATACATACAGTGTTCTTTACTTCGTTAACAAGTTAATTTATATTTCATGAAACTTCTCGACAATTATTATTAGTTGTCAAATACGTGTATTAAATATTGATTTGGATTATTGTTGTGGGCTTTCTTAATTAAAATTAAATCATGTACTAATTGAAAGATTCCATTATAATTGATTGAATCTAATTTTTTTCTAATTAATCAACACAAAATTGCAAAGCAATTAGTTTTATTATAACTCGTTAATTATCATTTTAATAATCGTATTCAGGTTGTGTATTGTTCAATAAATTTAGAGAAATTAAATAGAACTTCACTTGGAAATTTATTCACAAATGAACATAAAATACAGGATTTTTTATTGCATTCATTATTCACGTTTATTGTTAGCCAAAGGAAATCTTTTCAAAATTGAAACCGTAACTATTCCCGACAAAGCATATAATTCGACCAACAACAAAAAAAAAATATAGAGCTATAACAATATTTCTATTCGACATTTGAATATATTTTTACGGCTATTACAATAAAATACGATAGATAGAAAAGTAGATTTTTGCCTATTTTGTAAAGTTTGGACTGTTATAGGAATTTACTAATTCTCGTTTTGTTCTATAGCCTAAAACCTTTTCTGTCTATTTCATTTTTATTGTAATTTGCTTCCATTTGTAGTCTTAACATTAATAACATAAAGCCAATTGATTCGTTGTTTATATCGGGTGCCGGATCTAAATGTGGTCGATTCTATGAAACTCAAACGGTAGACCCTAGAGACCATTTTAGCAAAAACAGAACCTCGTAGCTCATTTGAAGGTTGATCAAAAAACTATCGCGATTTCCGAAAATGAGCTAAACATGCAGAATTACTAAGGATGACTCGAAGACTTCTCAGCATTGATTTTTTCGTTTTTCTCCATTGCATTCTAGAAAAAAATGCGAAACATTTCCTCTTATTCTAGAAAACAGTGGAGAAAACTAGAAAAAATCAGTGTTAGGAAAGCCTTCAAAGTCATTTTATGTGTGTAGCAAGTTTTTGCAAATCGCGACATCTTGGAAAACGAAAGTCTTTTGGTCGATTTCAAATAAGCTTCTTAATAAAATAGTCTCCCGGGACTCCCTAACAAATACTTAAAGTATTTCTTCAAATCGCTCGTCGAATAAAAAGAGTTCCATACAAATCGACCACACTTAGATCCGACACCCTGTATACGTTTAAATTTTAGCCACTGCTTCAGGCATATTAGAAATTGAAAGATGAAAAGTAACAATTTCTTGTCTTTATTACAATTTACTTTTCATCTTTCAATTTGTTCAACCTTATTGGAAATTGTTCACATTTTTCTGAGATCCGAATAACGGAACAGAACGAATTTTAAATAATTTATAGCAACTTACCAAAGTAATCTTTTTTCCAAGTACCTACAGTGAATCATAATTGTTACTAACAATTTAACTAAATTCTGCCATCGTTCTTTTTTTAAAAAAAATGCCTGCATATAAGTTCCTAATTGAGTCGGCAGCATGCTCAACTAGTCTACCCTCATCAAATCGAAGTACAGAACTAATTAGACTTGTGGTTGGCCATTTGGACGAGAAAATTGTGCAATTTTTGCATTGATATTCGACTTATGTATGCTCCTATAGTGCACAGTTGTCACTAATGTTTCAACGCTCCCTATCAACTACTACTGTTCGTTTATATTCGATATTTTGTACATCTGCTATGGTTGATGCGGGCATTAATATCAGACTTAATGTTTGTGATAACGTCACTCAAACAGTATTAATATAATTCCTAAGTAGAACAACTTGTTGACTAATTTCAAACTAATAAGAAATTCAATTTTTCTGTCAGGAAGTTTATGTCTGAAATAAATTTGTTTTGTATAATTGATTGAATCATTTCTTACACTGAGCTTCAAAAATGTATAATTCAATACTTTAGTAGACTTGTATATGGCTGAACGAATTGATTATAATCCCCAATGTATTACAGTAGACATTAATTCTTAATATGATCGATTTTAAATTACCTGACATGCAAGAAATTGAACCACAGGGAAAATTATTAGATAAAGGCGAACTATGACGGAAAATTGAAAAGAAATTCGTTAATTTCGTTATTTCATCATACGTTGTAGAGTACAACGGGAAATAATTTTCTGACCACTGGAATTTAAACAATACAGCACTGAACGATAAATTCCTAGATTTCGTTTCGTATAGTTTCATTTGAAAAAAGCTTTGTGAGTGATTAAAAACGACTGGATGTTTGAAATTTATATTTTCGTTAATTAAAAATTAAATAAAAATAGTCGGTTGGTTTAATTTAATAAAAGTCGCTTATTTGGTGTTGTATAAAAAAGCAAATGAAGCAATACAAAAAGATTGGAGAATAAGCAGAGGAATTTTCAATGAATTTCTTGTTCATATATAAAATAGAGTGGAAATGTTCAAGGATATTATTTTAATTTATTGAGTGTTAGAAGGACAAAGGATATTGTGGGTAACTACGCCGATATGAATCACGCACTATGCCTCTATTTCACCACTAATATTCTAGAATCCTGAAAATTGGATTGCCTACCATGTTATCTATACACCACATCCCTAGTGTCATGCATGATAATGTCTGATGTATGAATTCCCATCTCTTTATGTTATTAATAATGGCACAGTGGGATTCGTTGTTTTTTCCCTATCCTGTCACAGAGATAGTTTAATAATTTAATTAATCGAGAAATTGGTGTATTAAATATCTTCTTGACAATGTCACACAATAGTTGAAGTTTTGGTTTTTCTAAATTAGGTGAAATTGTGCCTCTATTGGATTTGTGATGGATCCAACTGTCACACTCATTAATTTCCAGTTTTGATATATGAGCAGTCACCATTCTATCTGACACTGACTTGATTAAGTACGCTCAATATTCACGTTTATATCTGTTTCATCTTGTTTTTCGAATTCATATCAGATGTGTGCATGAATTCGATAAAATTGTACAACTAACGAAAAACTACGTTCGGTAGTAATCAATAACACTAATGATATTCTTTCAGTAGCGCCGGAGAACGGTTCCAGGAGTTCTGAAAGAAAGACTGATGTAGCTGTCTATTTTCGATTTTCATAATAAATGTGTTTGAAAGTTTCCACAAGACGATAGTTAAACTGTTACCTATGACAAACATACGACTATGCTGATTTTTTTCTTGTTGTTGAAGAAGAAATTTGTGCTTTTTCCCCGTTTGAAAATTTGCTTCGACTTTATCGAATTTCAGGGCTCAAATAGGATAGAAGATGAAACAAAAGACGAATGACACAATAACGTCGATAATGAGTTTGTATACCCAAAGGAAGGTGAACAAATGAGTTCAAGCAAACTTAGTTGTTTTTAAAAGATTGATATGGCCAATTTCGAAAACAATCCAGATAAATCCCAACCAGTGTAAACAAGCCTCTAGAGAGACTTTATTATCTTAAATTTTACACGTATTCCAGTCTAACTTTTATATAAAATCGTTTTCGTTCCGCAATAATCCACATTCATTTCATATTCAATCAAATTCAAATGTATTGCGGAACATCGCATCGGAAATAGGTTCGAAAACAAACACTTTTTGTTGTTGTTTAAAATGAACAATCTCTTGATGAGAAATGATATCACAGAGATTACACTGAGAAAGTCATGATGGAGGGAAAAAGAGCAGACAAACAATCACGAAAGCATATAAGAGTGGGTTTCATTTTTAATTTGCAAAACCGTTACACAATCAACACAAAAAAAAGTAAAACCAACTCGAGTCTACTTCACTCGCATGCATTCTTTCATAGAAATTTAATCTCGCACAGCACATTTGCCTTTTAATTAAATCGTTGCTACAAAATCGATTCTATTAAGTGGTTTTCATTGTCCGCATTAAGCAAGTTATGTTTGGAAGTTTTTTTGTTTGTTTGATTTGTAACACAGTACTACCTACTGTTTCCCACTATTATTACAATAAGCGTAGTGGTTATAATATTGATAAAACACCCTATATACATATGTTCTCTTTATATTGTCAACTTTTTTCCACTTTACTCCACAATCAAAACCGAGAATAATAGAAGAAGACAATAATGAAAATTGTTATAGGATTATTGAGAATCATTCAGACAGATCAATTATTGGAAATAGAGTTTGTATACAAAAAAAAAACACAATTGATGTTATCAAAACAATATAGGAAGGATTTATTATTGTGAAGTTATTTTCTTGTCATAATTTAGACAAGCTTTATTCTAGGACTTCCTGTTCCTATTGATAGACATGTAAGCCGTCCGATCTGCAGGTGGTTTAAGCTGATACACAAGTGTTGTGTATTATTTGAGAAATTAAATTGATATGGAACACTGAAGTGTGGCATATTCCTGACGAAATTACATAGAGAACTCTTTGCTTGAACGCGATTCCATGGCAAAGGAAAAATTACAACTGCAATTCCCTTATCAGTTCCTCTTTTGTACATACGAGTGTTTAAGTGAGAGTCTCTTGAAATTTCTATAGAACGACAGATGATAGAAAAAGGTCTTCTTCCTTCATCTCCTCGGCTCTTATAGTGATCAAGTAGTTTCAAGATGTCTATCGGGAATCCAATATTTTACGATAAAAATTCTAAACTATTCGTACGTAAAATCATGTTGAGTAAGCTAATAGTAACAAAACAGAATAGATTTGTTCTACAACCTGATTGATTGGTGAATCTTTCAATTTGAGATAGTTTTAGAGAGTTTCATCTCTTCAACATTTCTACTACATACTTCATTCTAGTCGGTTTGATCTTTGTAAAGGATGGAAGGCGTTCGGATTTGGTGTAATTATAAATCTTGTGGGATTTGTACACTTAAACTAGAGAGAAAATTAATCACATCTATTTTAATTACCGCCTAGCATTAGGACATTGTACACAATAGCGCGCAATATTCCATCTTCTACCTTAAAGTAATTTATTTCGCAGACGGCGGAGACGACGACAACGACAACGACAACGCGCTCTACAAAATCTTTCCCATTCGTTCTATTGGTACGGTTATTTATATATTAAACTAGTGGATTTCGGAAATTCTGAATAAATGGGGCTATAATTCAACCAATTCGTATTATATCAAAATAGAAAAGATACGACCATCCCCAATATCTTATTTCGAAATTTCATTCGTACAAGAGAATCGGTTCTATTGAAGCAAATGTTCAATATATGCGCTATTCAATAAATCAGTTTATATCTTAATTATCATCTCTATTTCGAAAGGGATTAATGCTGAAACAAACGGAAGAAATCAGAAATAGTACCTAATACTGTCTCGAATTGTGCGATTGATAACAAGTAAGTCAGTTGCCTTACCTGGTAGCCCACGTATCGCAATGGACAGCCAGTCAGGAAGAATTTATTTTGCTATTGTTAAATCCGTTATTATATTATAGTGAGGTAATATCTACACTCGGTTAGGATAGATAAAGCAGTTTATGTTGGCAAATGCAGGAGTTTCATGAAATTTTTACGGTTAAATTCTAATTCTACTTTCGTTTTAGTTTTGCAAAACAAATTTGCAAAGTATAATTTCAATTATTTTTAATCGTCTCTCGTGTCCTCAAGCATCATAAAGTTACATTTTCTTTTCTTTACCTCATCTCAACTGTGTTGTCTAGTGTTGTTTCATTTAAGAAAATATTTCTGTACGCTACCTTGAAATTGTTCTACACTTTTTTATATGAAAGTAGAGTGTGTTATCGTACGTTTATAAACGTCCATCATTCAATGTTGACTTTCGTTCGAATGTATCGATAACTCACGATCCGTCAAGGGTAAAGTGAGAAGAACATTTCACGAATTCCAACATGTTTGTAATATACACCAGTAAATTTCTTTCTCAAGTATATAGGATATATTTTTAATATTACTCTTTCTCTATAATATTCTGTTGCAGGCCATGCGGAAACAAAAACACATACACGACATCCGCATACAGGGAATGCACAACATCATCGCTCAATCCGAGCTGACATCCATCATCGTACAAATTTAAGTTATGAGTCTAGTCCAAATAATCCAAAACAAGAATTTACACAAATCTATTCGAAACAAAATACAAAATTAATGTTGGATTGTGCAGTTAATATCAATTTTAGTAGCAGTATATGGTTGAAAGATGGTCAAATCGTACAAACTATATTAAAAGACAATACGAATAATAAACGCGTTATTGGCCATAGATTTCTAGTGGATGCTAGTGGCAATTTATTTATTGATAATGTACGATTGGAGGATGATGGTAGATGGCAATGTGAAGCAGAAGATGCTTTCGGCTTTGTTGTTACTGGCCGACCGATTCAATTAACAATTTTAGGTATGTATAACACAGTCAATTTTCATTATAATTTAATCGAGTTAATCTATTAAAGTATCGAATTTAATGATGTATTGTTGTATGGTTGGCAAGTTGAATAATCGAGCCGATTTGAATTATTAGGCCTATAGTTTTACACTTGACACTCTGGTTATTGAATTTCGATGTCATCTACTATACACACAAACACACAACAAATACACTTGGGGATAAATTTCGAATATTCTACACGTTTTTTAACCAAACAGATAACGAATCTCGCTTACAACATAATGTTGATCATTTTTCATTAAAACCACCCGATTAATCGCAGTTCACATATGTCAACACAAAAACAAAAAATAAAAAATCGAATTGTCTGACAATTTATTCAAAATTCTCATTGAACAAAACGAACAGAATGGAAGGTGACGGTGACAATGGATCCTTTATCGTCGAACCACCACCTATCGAAAGATGCCGTCGACGTATTGACGAATTAGCAACACCGGATAGACGAATTTTTCTCAATTTATATCAAGAACACGCTTATCATCTACCATATGATAAAGTGAATCGTTTGAAACGTTTATTACAAGAATTATACGCAATGACACCCGAAGAGACTGCTAATTATTTTGAAACATTACGTATGATGGCTATACGTAGAAGATTAAAACGTAAACTTCGTCAATATTTGAAGAAGCAACGTAATGAACACATACGCGAGCGTGTCTATCAAGATTTCGAAAGATGTTTAATAACATTAATGTTGTGGTGTTGTCGAAACGTACCACCAACAATTGTATCTGCACGTCTACGATGTATATCTGATGTTGTTTTAGAAAGATTATGTACTATAACTGATATTGATATGCCTGATAGAGAGAAACCATATAGACTTGGACGATTCTTAATTACTTTAGCCGATTGGATTGCTATTATTGTAGAACGATTACATTTTATTGCCAAGCAAAAGCAAAAATTGAATGAACGAAACAATAACACTGATTGAAATAAAAAATTTTTTTTAAAAAATTCAATAAACTGGCGTATTTAATAAATTTATAAACAGAAATATACGAAGATAGATTCTATTCAGTCGATTCATATTGTATGTCAAAATTTAAAATGGATGCAATTAATTCTGAATGATAGATTTTTAGATCGAACAACCTATTTCAATGATATAATTACCCGTATAGTTCATATTTGACACTTTAGTGATTGAATTTCGATGTTTCATTCAAAATAATAATAATAATAATAAATATGACTATTTCCAATTCGACCATAAAATTTTTGATATATTTCAATTAAATTGAACTATAAATACATCCCCTATAAAGATTTACTTCATTTTAATATTGCAATTTCAATTGAAAGTATTCAAATAAAATCTGTTTGTTTTGTAAAATCCTCTCATTAGTCTTAATGTGTTCTTTATTTTGTCTAATATACAATTAGGTAAATGTCAGGAATGTGCGATATTAGCCGTGCTTGTAACGATAATTTAATTAAAGGTGGACGTAATTTAGATTGGTTAGTTTGTAGTGTAACGTGTGATGTACATAGATAATGAGATAGTGGTTAAATTTCACAAATGATCCTTCCAAATTACAAGATCTTGTGGCATCTTTTCGTTGGCAATTATGGAATAATTACAGTGTGTTTACATTCTCAGGCTTGACTTATTAAATAATATTATTGTCGATTGAGTCTTTGTTTTGATGTTATTGTGTATAATGTAAACAGCACATTTTGAATTTATTCCATGTTTACTTATTCATAAGCGACAACAAAGATAACCAACAAGCGAATATTCCTTTTTATTTTGGTAATGTTTTACAGATACACTAAGGTAAGATAGATGAGTTTTACAAATGTACAGGGAGATGTTTAATTTTTCTCAACACTGTCACTTTTGACATTGGTTAAGTAAGCTTCACACAACCCTTATCAAAATTCATTACGTGTTTTATCGTTTAACTATAGTGGTAAACGATGTCCTGATAGCCAATCCTCAGTATTTTGTAGTCTTGTCTCAGTTGCAGGCTCGTAGTATACTTTTTGCCCTTGATGCAACAGTAAAATTGTGCGCCCTCTTTTAATTTTCTATAAACAATACTTAAGGCGGGATAAGCCTTAACAAAAATTAAATTCTATATAATTTAAGATAAAAAGGCAAAATGCACAGCTAAAAACGGGTACAATATTTTTGTCGATTCTGTGTCCGAAGAATGCCAACCTTAGTGGTCAATTTCTTGCTTTTTTTCTGAGATATTGAAACTCTTGATACAGCATTGAAAAGAGCATTTTAAGGAGAATTTAAGGTTAAGCGCTTTAATTTTGCTATCGACTGCATAATATTCATCGCAAAATAAATATTATTGGCTAAGTTATGAAAAAAAAGATTTTCTTCTGTGTTTTACAAATTTACCGAAATTTTCCCAAACAGTAGTGATGAGCAAACTAAGACCATTCTCGTCTTGGTTTTGATCTTGGTCTTGCATATAAAGTCTTGATCTTGGTCTTGCAGTCGAACCATCGGTATTGGTATTGGTCTTGGTCTTGGTGTTGCATACAAAGTCTTGGTCTTGGTCTTGCAGTCAGACCATCGGTATTGGTCTTGGTCTTGCGTTTATAGTTTTGGTCTCGGTCTTGAATTACAGTACAGTAACGTTCTTTGTCTTGCAAAAATAGTCTAATCGTTTGAATTTACAAAAATGTGTCCCTGTAAAAGTCAATAAAATTAGGTACTAAATATATACAAATAAATCGTTAGTGAAAAATCAAAATAAAAATAATAAAATTGCCATTGAAAAATAATTTTTCTTGAAATTTAATCTTGTTCTTGCATGTTAAGTCTCGGTCTCGGTCTTGTTCTTGCAAATCAAGTCTTGATCTTGATATTGCAAGTGCAGTTAGAGTATTGGACTTGGTCTTGGTCTTGCAAAAAATGCAAGATCAAGACCAAGACAAAATGTGCTCATCACTACCAAACAGTCACTTTCTAATACATTTTGAAATGCTCTTTCCAATGCTTTATCATGTGTTTCAATGTCTCAGAAAATAATGATTAAATTTCTATAACAACATCATAGAGTGCATCCAAACTATTTCCTTTTCCTTTCCCTTGAAAGGACGCTTGGCGCAATCACTCCATTACACCATATCACGCTACGAGCCTGCTCAGTTGTCTCAGTATCCCAACGGTTTTGATTTGTTGATAGACTTCTAAAAATTCTCAGATTTTTACGCTTGTTTTAACTCAGATCCTCACTCTATACCTTTATTCGTTTTAATAATCTCGTTTATTTTGCAAATGATTTGAATAAAAGATTATTTTTGATCAATGTTTATTATTGTTAAAGGTTCCTTTCGTTTTATTAAAATAAATTTTTGATTTCCGTATAAATATACACGTTCAATATTATTAATATACATATTTCCTGAAACTAATTCAATATTCCAATACACTTCTCTGCAAGTTAAGTTATAGATTTAAATAACTCAACAAGACTTTACACATACATATAAAGTTCAAGTACCATACAAGTCAAATTGAATTCTACGTGATTTCAAATATTAGTTGAACTTTCTTGACTAGTACTGCAAGTATTGGAATATAAAATGTTGTACACAACACTTATTGGCCAACTTCAGAGTTCAGAGTGAACATTACAAAATTTGATTTAAATTAATCGATTTGATCACTATCAATTTGTAATTAACTAAATTGTATCATATCATTTAAATTAAAGAATAGTTCAACGAGACAAATCAATACATCAATTTGGATTAGATTGGAATTGTGGAAAGTTAGAAAAGTTTGTCTCTTAATATCTCAACATCAAGTAATTAAACATTTCCAACTGTATATAGCAAAAGCGAACGTTCTGATAGATTATAATTATTTAGGATTTGATGAATGAAATAGTGAAAGTGGATTTCAAATGGAAATTGTCAATAAAACTTTAAAATAAACGAATTATTTCTAAATGGTCTAATAATAACCGGCTACCATCGGAAATGGAAACTGTTGATTTTAGGCGTGTCAAATCCAACACAATTCAAATACACTGATTACATTTTGCTTAATCGAACTGTCAAAAACTGTAGATTACATCAAAATTGTTAAAATTCAAACAATCGAATAGATTTCGTTATTTTCCTTATCGATTCGTAGAACGTACGAATATGGAGGACTGATCGAGATGATGTATAAGAAAATAGGCGAATCACGTAAGTTGGGCTGCTCTGTTATAGGTTAAAGGAGCTTTCGTTTTTGTGTGTGCGTGTGATAAATAAAAGCTCAGAAAAATAACAGGGCGAGACGTTCTCTATAACAGCTAAACTCCTTCTAGATCTATAAAATTTAACGGTTCAAATACTTTGATAAATATTTTTCTTGTATATATATATATATATATATATATATATATATATATATATAGAACTTTATATGTGGATCTTTTCTCTCGATTTTTATTTACAAATATTCATGAATATACAAAATAGATGGAATAGATTAAATTAAAGTCGGTACTTATTTCTAAACTATTTCGTTTTGGATTATTCCTATGCAACTTTGTTTGTAAATCGCTGAAGTAACTTTGTAAAATGAAGCTAATGTGAATTGTTTGTGAATTACTAATGAAGCATAACAGCCGTAAATTGAATATATTACACTACATTAGGTACTAGTATAATATGCAAGACTGTTTGACCTTTGTACAATGTTCTGATAAGTAATTACACCAATTATTGTCCATTTTATACATTTTGAAATACATAATTTATTAAATTTATCCATTCCAGATTGTGTAATAAAGTTAAACAGGCTTCTCTAAAAACGAACAAAACGATAAAATTTACAATTAAGGCCTGTGTATAGGCTAGTATTCTGTAACTTTATTAAAAAAGGTTACCATCCACAAGCATTTAGCGAAAATTGAATGACTGGAAAAGGCACATCACTCCAAAAATGAGGCTACGGTTGTTATATCTAAAACAAGCATTAGTGACAGTCTCCAATACTAGCCATAGAAGCTCTCCAATTGTAAATTAAATTAAACACATTAAAAGGTGGTCCTGAATGATTTCCAACTGTTGGAAATATTCCTGACATATCTCTCAAGTTTTTGTGTTACTTTATTTTCTAGTCGCGTTCAGTTTCAAATTCAGGTCAAAGACATACAAATGTAAAATGCCATTTGTTCACGTCTAATTACGGTAACGTTTCTTCCCATCTTTTACTACAAGCAAACAATTCTCTGTTTTCTCTTTACCGAATAAAAGTTGAAAAATATCTGAATTCTGCCACTTACACACGACAGCCATGTATAATCCTAATTACATTTTAAGTAAATCATAAAGTTGACGTAAATTCTACCGCTTTCCCACCATTTAATAAAAATTATAAAATGAAACACGAAAAAATTAGAACAATAAAAAAGGGCAATGTGATGAAAAAAGATAAAGCGATGAAATCATCGTGACGATGGTGTATTATAATCGTAATTTTTTGCTTGTTCGAATGTTTTCAAGAAGACGTACGTATATGTATAGGGAAAGACGAGAATAATGAGAATCGTACAAAAGAAAATTGGTTCCGGCATTTGAAAATTGTTCAAATTCGCTTTTAGTCAAATTGAGAAAGTGATTTTATCAGTTTAGACAGCACCGATTGTTCAACGGTGGATGTTAAACAAATCTTGTCGTCAAAGCGCGTCACCTTTTTTTTTCATGCCCTTCCTATTTAAGTGCCTCATATAAATCGAATCAATGTAGAACAAATAACTTGCTATATTGATTTAAAATTTTCATAAAAGCAAAAATGCTTGTTAAACGACGGCTTTAAGCGAAAATCAATCATTAAATTTCTCTGTTAGCGATAAATGTATCCGATAATAGTGCGATCGTTAGGAATGTTGTGGAAGAAAAAATACTTATTGTGAAAAAAAATGCTTAAAATTTATTATTGACCTATTAACCTGGGATTCTCCACAGCTCACTTCATATAACATTAACTGGGTAGCTTGGTTGCTTTTTAAATTTATTGTTAGATAGTTTTAGTGGCGTAGTTATCGATAAGCAAGACTAGGCAATGCCCAAGGGCCCATTTGTTTTAGATGCCCGTTCCCATTTGATTCTTGAGCCTTATATCTATATAGGTAACACATAAATGGTATCCGATTTGGGAGTATATAATTTGGCTGTTTTCACCAAAATAATAGAGCGACTCGAATAATATTTTAAGGATCTATGGCAGACTTTGAACCGTTATTTTTACCTTTCCGCTAAGAAAATTGAAAATTTTCAAAATTTCGGGAAGTTATTGGTTTTACCCCGATTTCCGAAAATTGAATTTTCAGCAGATCTCGACGTTTTGGGGTCCTAGGAAGCTATTTTGACTATTTTGTGTGTGTGTGTGTGTGTGTGTGTGTGTGTGTATGGGAAGAGTATGTAAGCAGCTCATAGCCTTTGGTACGTCTCGACGGATGGAAACGCTCTTTGCAAAATTCGAAAGGGTTCGGCCCGATAAACTTTGAGAAATTCTAAAAAAAACTGAAAAATTTCTTTTGTTAAAATCATGTTTTTTCAAAATAACTATTGAGCTGCTGTGCCGATCAATTCCATAATCTAATCAGCTCTTAACCTTATCTAATGACGTCGAATGCCGTTTGAACGATCAAAATCGGTTGATTCGTTCACGAGTTATCGTTGTCGAAAAATATCGAAAAAAGTGTTTTTTCAACATAACCTCAAAATTACTCAACCAATCAAATTTGTACCCCTCACAATAATTTTAGAGCTTTAAAAACTGCGTCGAATTTCGCAAAGCTCATCAAAATCCGTTGCTTTGTTTGCGAGATATCGTTGTGGATAGGTATATTTCAAAAAAAGTGTTTTTTCAACATAACCTCAAAATTACTTAACCAATCAAATTTGTACTCCTCACAATAATTTTGGAGCTTTAAAAACTTAGTGGGAAGTTTCAGGAATGGCCTGCAGGGTCAACCGCATTCCACATTTTTTTTTTCTGGTTTAGTTAAAAAAGTATTACCTATATAGGTTTGGTTCCGGTTTTCGTTTCTGCAAAAATAACGATTTTTCATTTCATCCTAAAAGCTACAACCCTTAAAAGCTATTTACAGGCTAACTGTTTCAAATACAGAAAACCCTTGAACTTTTATTTTTTAATTTTCAATTAGCACAAGAAGTTCCATGGTGATATGTCTTACCATGGGGTAGAAAATTGTAAAAAAGCATAAAAATGGCATACAATCATAAACCCTCAAGAAGGGATAAAAGCTCGGTTCACACCTTTGTATCATCCTAGTGAATCTATCATATAGTTTTTGAGCCACTAAAAATATTGGGCCAAATAAATTAAACTCCTAATATCTCCCTTAAACTAGGGTATTAGCACGAACGGCAAAACATGCATCCCTTAGAATAGATTGGACTACCTGTATACCAAAAGACATCAAAATCGGGAGTTTAGATTTCGGGTCCTTTTAAGATTGTGTTTAGTTCCCTAAAGTATTGCTGGCGTATATAGTTTCGGGATAGGGAAGAAAGTCGGGGAGAAAAAGAAAAAAATTCGTGTAAAGTGGCATGCTTGAACCAAAAAAAAACCGTTGTTGCTCTCGGTTCAGCTCCGAATTTCGTTTCGGCCAAAATTTCGTTTTTGCCGATTTTCAATTTATTTTCGGTTCGAAACATTGGAGAAAACCTTAGCAAAATTAGAATCCCTTTGGGAGGATCGTCGAATAATCCGAGTTTCTCGCTATAAATCGTTGATTTTATGCAAAATGTCTGACTTCTATGGGTCCATTCACTGAAACGAGCTTAAATAGGCTAAATCGACGTATTTTGACGAAAAAAGGACATTTAAGCTACTAAAAAACCAATTTGACCAACTTTTAGCTACTTTTTTCTTTCGTTTTTTCGTTCTTTCGTTCTATTTTAAGTGTGCAGCGATTATTTTAAAATCGCGACATTGTCAAAATTTAGCGCTTTTTAACCGACTTCCTAATGAGCTACGGGGTACTAATTTCACTAAGATGATCCCCAGAGACTACCCTACAAATCTTAAAAATATTTAGTACGCTTGACCAGAAACTGTCAATTTTCTTTGGTGTTTCGAAGGTGCATAGCGCTCGATTGCTATAGAGTGTAACCGTCCTTTAGAAACGCAAATAACAAAAGAACAGTTCGTTTTTTATTAGTCCCAGCGGGTGGAAAAGTACTTGTCTGCTTTAGGGCGGAAAAGTAACTTTTTTTGTTATTAAATTCTTGGGAATTTAAGAGTAATTTTTAAGTTTCTGTACAATCGTAGTGAAAATAGTGTTCGATATTCGAGTGGAAATGCATGTTTGCGAAACGCTTATTATTATTATTATTATTATTATTATTATTATTTCGAATCAGTTACTAAATAGTATGAGTTGCTATAGGAATATTTAGTTTTAAATCAACAACCCAATATGGACATATAACTTATTGTAAGTTTAGCCTAAGGGTCTAAAATTTATAGATACGCTACTGGATAGTTTTGTGAAATTGTAGGTCAATAATTGACCTTATACTATCACCGCATGTTGGCGAAGATTGTAAATAAATAACTTTACCTTTGTTCAACAATGATAAAAAGACATATTTTATGTACTGTCGTCTGTATCACTTTAAATTTTAATACGCTACCATTTAATCCAATTTGCCACAATTTATTGCTGAGGAAACAGTCTGGAAATTGTGGCATTACTATTGTTTGTTGTTTTATGGAGAAGAAATGTTGTAATTTCACATATTCCAAGCTGCTGTGTAGATAATCGAAACCTTCCGCATGTCATTGTTTATAACACGCAACTTAATTTAACGTAGTGGAAATATTAATTAGATATACCATAACTAAACTACACAAAACCAGAATTATTATTATTCGTTTACTATCTAATATTGAGAATGTTGATATTCTTACGTAATATTAATTAAAACGTCTCATTTTGATGCAGGAATGTTTATGAATTCTAACTGGAAGCATCGCGGTTTTTCCTTCTCTTTCTTCCATGACTATGAAAAAGCGAAGGACGATAAATCGTCGGGCCAATTTACACAGTATTCAACCCAAAAATAAATTGCTGTAATTTTTTAAGAATTACGAGCTCGATAAATATATCTTCATACATTTCATCACTTTGTACCATGTATAATGTTAAAGTCGTTTCGAATAATCGCAATAAGGATAGAAGAAGCATGAATATCGGTGATATCAAATCGAAAAAGAAACGAAACGGAAATCGATAATGAATACATCTCTCTATTCATATTTACATAGTCGATTCTATTCAAGGAATATCTAAGCCGGGAATTGATAGAAGAGAAATTGGGAGATTTGGAATTTTGACCCAGTTTTACTTGGTTAAGAACTTAATCATATTTCGGTCCTTTAAATTATCATTTATCTTAATAAAAAATGATGTTTATAGCAATACAAGTAATAAATTATTGGAGAAAACACGGCAACTTTAGTTAGTTTAGGAATTTTTATTGTAATCTGTAGGACAATCGTAATCTACTTCTATTTACTAAATTAAATATGTTTGTATCGGATAAATACATTCGAGATAATGTTGAAAACTTTGCCTTTATTTACTTTGGGGAAATAGATATATTTCAGTCACCCCTATTATTGTTATTGTTGTTGTTGTCGTTGTTATTGCCGCTACGTCGATCTTACGACTGATGGTAACAATGTTCAATCACTGAAACTTCAACAAAACGCGATACATACGTTGTGGAACTTTTTCCTTTATCCTCGATAACTGACGAAGGGTTTAATTATCAACCAAAAAAAAAACAACTTCAAGAAACTTGCCTGTTTCCTTTTTCGTTCTTCTCTTCTGAAGAATGAACGCAAACAGGAAGCCTTTAACTAGACTGGTAAATAAAATAATTTTTTTCCTTACGATGAACGTTTAATTGAAAGCGTTCATGTAGAATGGCGATAAGATGATTTTGACCGTAGTAGTATAAATATGTATGTTGAGCGCCACTACTTCGAGGAGCCGCCGCTAGTTGGCGCCACTGTCGCGGTTTGTGTCCCTGCTAAGTGGTTGCTCCTGGTTTGCGTCTCTGCTAAGGGGGATGGGGGCTGGAAGGGGCTGGATGGGGGTGGGAAGGGGCTGGATGGGGATGGGAAGGGGCTGGATGGGGGTGGGAAGGGGCTGGATGGGGATGGGATGGAGCTGGATGGGGGTGGGATGGGGTTTCGAGGAGCCGTCGCAAGACGTCGCCACTACTGTGAGGCCGCAAGACGTCACGGAGGAGGAGGAGGAGGAGGAGGAGCTCTTTGATGTACTATGTTGTAATGATGATGTAGATGGTGCGGGGGGGAGGAAGTGTTTTGACCGCATCAGGGTTTGAACCATTGCTCCAGCTTACCGATTCAAACCACTGAGCTAACCTGTCAATGTGATAACGATGTATGAAAGTGGTTGTTGTGGAGCGATATAACTTTTTAGAGGGCGCCACTATCGCTATCCTAGAAATTGGTGGTGGTGAAATTAAAGTGGATCAGTTTGATTGTAACACATATACAAGTTTGATCGTTAGTCTTTTGGTTGAAAATTGTACAAAGAAGAAGAAAATGCCAAAAACATTTATGTGTTGTTCTTGTAATCAATTTTTCACAAAAAAGTATTTACTGAGCCGACATTTTTTTGGGATTTGAACGCTGTACCTTGTGTGTGCAAAGACAACGTAAGACGTCGCCACTGTGAGGAGGAGGAGGAGGAGGAGCTCTTTTAACGGGAAAAAATTTTTTTGGGATTTGAACGCTGTACCTTGTGTGTGCAAAGACAACGTTCAAATCATTCGACTATTTGTTATGGTATTCGAAATGATGTACTATGTTGTAATGATGATGTAGATGGTGCGGGGGGGGGGGGAGGAAAAAAGTGTTTTACCCGCATCAGGGTTTGAATTATTGCGTATTGATTTAAACAATAATTGAAAGATATAAAAGAAAAAATTATGCGAAAAATATAACATTTATTGTAAATACATATTACTATGTGTGTTGTTAATCAGCTGGAGCAGCTGCTGCCTATGCGAAAAATATAACATTTATTGTAAATACATATTACTATGTGTGTTGTTAATCAGCTGGAGCAGCTGCTGCCTTTTCTCCTGGGAAAATTGTTTCCCAGGAGGTGTTGAGTTGTATGCGAGGAAGTTGCTCCATCCTTCCGGGCCTGGCGCTTCCACTAACTTCATCACGTCCGTGCCAACTCTTTTTATCAGGCCTAGCAGCCTCTCATCGTGGATGGTCAATACCATCCAGGTGGTTGGTGGTTGTCTCCACACCTCCGACTGGTGACACTTCCTGATGTGTTTCGCCATATTTCTATACGCGATGTAATGTTGCGTCTCGAACGGGCATACCACCCGGTCATCTGGATCAGGCTTCGTAGTGAGATACATTGGCACAAAAACTATTTTAAATTGATGAATGGTGCGTTAACTGATTCTACAGGAGCTGTGTTTGCTTATTTATATGCTCAATCTCCCCGTAGATTTTTTAAAATTCCTAGTGATAAAAAATTAAAAAATTATACACGAACACCCCAAATGATGCCATCAAAAACATGTTTGTTTCAAAATTACGGAAAAGTTTTCAAAAAAATAATAAGAAATTGAAAAAATGTATACAAGGACCTCAGATAAGTCAATTAAAAAATTTGACCCAAAATTACGAAAATGTCTTAAGACTTAGACGTGCCCCACAGATGATGCAATCTCCAAAAATACGGAAATTATCAAAAAAATGGTTATATCTGTTTTCGACAGAGTAATAAGAAGTTGAAAAAATTACATACAAGGTCCACCGATGGAAAAAATGTTTGGTTCAAAATTACGGAAAAGTTTAAGAAATTAAACAAATAATATACACAAGGACCCCAGATAAGTAAAATAAAAATGTGGACGTCGACCACACATGATGCAGTCTCCAAAAATACGGAAATTATTAAAAAAATTGGTTATATCTGTTTTCGACAGAGTAATAAGAAGTTGAAAAAATTACATACAAGGTCCACCGATGGAAAAAATGTTTGGTTCAAAATTACGGAAAAGTTTAAGAAATTAAACAAATATACACAAGGACCTCAGATAAGTAAAATAAAAATTTTGATCCAAAAATTACGAAAATATTATAAAACTTAGAAAAAAAATGTGGACGTCGACCACACATGATGCAATCTCCAAAAATACGGAAATTATTAAAAAAATTGGTTATATCTGTTTTCGACAGAGTAATAAAAAGTTGAAAAAATTACACACGAGGCCCACAGATGGTGTAACTGTCAATTTTTAACAATATCACAATTGATAAGAAAAAAGCGTCATGAGCTCACCTATATAATGATGGAAACTAGTCTACCACCACAGGTAAGCTTTTATAATAAATTAACCAATAAAGAGTGTACGGATGCAGAATATCAGTTCGCACAAGTTGTTTGGGAAAAATTTAATTGTGAAACACTTTGGGATTATTTAAAAGTATATTTGACCATTGATGTATTAATTTTAACCGATATTTTTGAAAATTTTCGTAAAGTATGCAAATCAATATATGAGTTGGATCCTTGTCAATATTATACAGCACCAGGACTATCGTGGGATGCAATGTTGAAATATACAAATATTAAATTAGAATTGTTAACGGACTATGAGATGCATAATTTTATTAAACGGGGAATTCGAGGTGGTATTACACAATGTTCACATCGTCATTCGGTAGTAAACAATCGGTACATGCAAGATTATGATGCATCGAAACCATCTTCATTTTTAATGTATTTAGATGCAAATAATTTGTATGGATGGGCCATGTCAGAACCAATGCCCTATGCAGATTTCCAATGGGTTGAAAACGTTGAACATTTGGATATAATAAATATTGAACCTTCATCGGATATTGGATACATTTTCGAGGTGGATTTAGATTATCCGGAAACGCTGCATTGCACTCATAATGATTTACCTTTTTGTGCGGAAAATAAAGCTCCCCCGGGCAGCAAACTAGCAAAATTAATACCCGATTTGACTGATAAACAACGTTATGTGATTCATTATAGAAATCTTCAACAATGTTTGAAACATGGTTTGATTTTAAGAAAAATCCATCGTGTTCTCAAGTTTCGACAATCCTGTTGGCTGAAGAAATACATTGATCTAAATACACATCATCGTACATTAGCACGTAATACTTTTGAGAAAAATTTCTTCAAATTATTAAACAATGCTGTTTATGGAAAGACAATGGAAAATGTCGATAAGCGAAAAGATGTCAAAATTGTAATAAACTGGGAGAGTAAAGGTCGACGATTGGGAGCTCGTGCATTGATAGCAAAACCTAATTGTCATAGCGTCACACAGTTCACCCCCAATATGGTGGCCATTCAAATGGATCGTGTAAGGACGTTTTATAATAAACCAATTTATTTGGGGTTCACCGTACTGGAGCTTTCGAAAAATCTCATGTACAAGTTCCACTATGATTATATGAAGCCAAAATACAAGGAGAATTTACGTTTGAATTATATAGATACAGACTCGTTTATTTATACAATTCAAACGGAAGATTTCTATAATGACATCAAAGACGATATTGATCAATATTTTGATACGTCAGAATATGCTAGTGATAACCCCTATAACATTCCTTTAAAAAATAAGAAAATTGTCGGGTTAATGAAAGATGAGAACAATGGTCGTATTATGAGAGAATTTATCGGGTTGCGTGCAAAAATGTATTCCATTGATGTCATAAAGGGTAGGACAATAAAAAAAGCAAAAGGTGTTAAACGGGCTATTGTAAATGAGTTGACTTTAAATAATTATCGAGATTGTTTATATAATAAAAATGTGTTATATAGAAATATGTTAGTGTTTAGGTCAAAAGTTCATGAGATCTATACGTTAAATCTTAATAAAATAGCATTAAGTTGTAGTGATGATAAGAGATACATTAGACAGGATGGTATTTCAACTTTTGCTTGGAACCATTTTGCAATTTGTTTTGAGGAGGAAGGGGAGGAGTTTGATCAAGTAGAAAACATGTGATTGTTTTAGGTATTTAGTTTTAATCTATGTATTTTTTTTATGTATATATTAAACGGGGATAAAATTGTATTAATAATGATTGGAAAATTTTTGTTAATAAAATAAATGTTTTTTAAATTAAATGGGTTTTTTTTTTATTTAACTACACCTTTAATTTATCTACATAATTTCTTAATAGATATACATTTTCTAAAGCACAATGTGGATGAGGCGATGGACAGTGCGGTTTCGTAATACTTGTTTTTTTTATTCTTCTCAAAGTTGGTATTTTGGGAAAATCATCTTCCAAATTACAAACTGTATGCTGCTGCTGCTGCTGCTGCTGTGTGAGTTGTAACATATTTTCGATCCATTTGGTCTTCTCCTTTCCCTTGACATATACGATTCTATTGGTGTTTTTCAAGTTTTCCAACAGGAATTTACGCACACTTTTGAAAGTTACACTACCTTCATCCCAAGTCAGACCATGATGATTTCTTTGGAGCCATTTCACTTGTTTTTGATCCTCACTTGACAATCGCGAATATTCAAATGGTGATTTTATTAAAAACCGTTGAAATTCACTTGTATTAAAGGAAATCGCCAACTCTTTGACATAAAATTTACTATTGACTTTGAAGCCTTGTACATCGACTATTAAGTATGATAACATGATGAATTCTGATAATAGTTGGCATGCACTTGTTGCATTTATATTACTTTATTCACCTCCCCACTTAAAGGCGAATACTCTATAATACGGTCATGAATCAGCAAACAAAACGCTGACGTGTTATCAGGAATTCCATCAGCTTCTGTTTCCAACTCAATTCTAACATCAACCGGACCACTTTTAATTGTTTCATTTTGTCGTGAACAATCAATCACTACAATGGGTGCTTTTTCTTTGAATTCCGCCCATGTTAGCATCGGTTGAGCATATTGGCGACCATAATACGAGGTTTGAAAACGGAAATACATATCGTACAATAATGCATAACGGTCTGTTGTTAAGGCCAGATTTAGATTATCATAAGGATATGTATCAGAGTTGAGATGCACTTTCAGATTTGTTAATTTACACGTATCAAATTCACTACTGTTGGCAGTTTTCACATTCATTTTGTTGGTTTGCATAGCAAAAAGAATATAACGAGGCTTCTCCAGTTGCGTAGAAGTTTTCACAGTCCACACCAGGTGATTGGTCTTGGGAACATTTGGATATTCATACAAGTCCCAACTACGAAAAGCCATCTGAATTGATCTGTTACTTTGAATAATTTTGTATAGTCGTAAGCGTTCCGCATCATTTACATAAATATGTGGAACTTTCCATAATAGTTTGTTGATAGTTAACTTGTAGTCATCTGCATTTGTAATAATTGCATTATGATCAGATTTAGCACGAGTTAAAACCAATTCGTGTCGAGCATTTGCAATTATTTTTGTATAATCTTCAGCAAATCCCAATAATAATCTCAATGGAACACAAAAATTGAACTGTCCATATGTAGGTGGAATTTTACCACTCTTTTTCCATCCTGCATAGTATAAAGTGAGACTATTCGAAGCATCCACTGATACATAGTTCTTCAATGATGTACTGATACCCACATTCCGACAACGATCAATTTCCACTCCATTCAATTCATAACGAATTTCATCAAATAAAAATGCTACACAGTTATTGCATAGCTCAGTCGGAATGACTGGATCTTTGACATTAGGTTTTTGAACCGTTTGTAGCGTACCTTCGATGTAAAGAAAACTTGCACTTGGAAGTACACACAAATCTTGATTTTGAATCGATATCCGAATTTGATCACTATTATTAAAGGACTCGATGAATGGTGCATATGTATGATACTCCTTCTTTGTTATGGAATCATCAAACCGGGGAGATGATGTAATATTGAGAATATCAGTTGTCATTATGTCAATTTTAATCCAATTGATTTTAAAAATTGTTTATTGTTCTTGGTAAGGTGTTTATGAGGACGAGAAGAACTTGGAGATCTTCTTCGTTTACAAGCTTTCGATAAACTAATTGTCTGGTCTCGATTCACCGGATATTTATCCTTTTCAGCATTCAAAAAAACTAACATGGTTTCAAATGTAATCTTAGGGTTATCGTTTCTCCCCTAAAGTTAATTGAATCACCGTTCTGATCAACAAGTTTGATAGTTAATGATGTTATGCGTTGCACGTTCACAGGTAAATAGATGACATTCTTTGGAACTTCCGCTATTTTATACCCTGGACCTACGTTTGGTGAGAATTCATGTATTGTGTGGGCACACAGTTGATTGATGTATGATCCTGTTATAATGTTACACTCCACTCTTATAGCATTTATTTTCGTAATATTGACAGGTAAATCAGACACATGTACGACATTAGGACTCAATACTTTCCTGCTAAATCCCAACAATTGTCCAATGGAACGATCCTGATGAAAATCGATGGGTTGTGAAGCCTTAATTTCCGTTTGCAGTGTATTGTTGTTGGCCTTCAATTCAACTTTTGTTTTCGATTTTTTTGTTTTTAAATAATCAGTAATATAGTTGGCAATATCATCAATTTCATATGATCCAACTGGAATTGGTATAATTTCGTTGCCTACATGGAATAGGTTATTATCGACATCAATATTTGGAATTGAATTATATGTGTGTAAATCAATTAAACCACATTCATATTTTTGAGATAATTCAATCGGTGGAAAGAAATCCGTTGTAATTGTTGATTTGTTATCGCTTAAGGTCAGCGTTATTGACATGTTAAAGGTTAATAATAAACTGACTCATTATGTTTAATGAACTGCTTTTTTATTGACGCAATCATGAAGAAATTGCAAACACAAATGTCCACAAATATATGAATCATCATTTTGATATCTGTTATAATTATAAGTAATGTCATCACCTAAATAATTGATAATTTCCTTGGGTGGTCTTAAATTACCATAACTATCAAAATATTCAATTTGTTTTCCATTTTTAAAATATGCTACCCAGTGAGTACCAGGACCATCGGATTTATCTAAATTTACAATACCACATTCCCGTTTACGTGGTGGTTTCTTGGGTAATTTATCCAACATGAAGACGCCGCGAAACCATGGAATTGTTTTACCAAATTTTCGTAAATCCATTTCGTTGAGTGGTCGCTCGGGTAGCATTTTCATGAGTTTTTTGGATTTAAATAGAGACCAAGACCTTTCCTATATGGTTTCAAATGCAATCCTTTACCCATTGCTATGGCCTCCATTGTCTTATTATGACGCTGATTTTCCGATAATTGTTCTCGAGCTTCTTTAGCGGCATTGACCGCTTTCACAATAGACGCCACCCCACCAGAGAGGGCGCCAGCAGCAGACAATCCAGCGAATAAGGGCACTAAAAATGGCAAAACACCACCAGTCTTCGGTACGGGAATTACTCGCGGTAGTTGGATGCGTTTTCGTTTTACTACACTTTTTGCTGCCGCTAATGCTAGCTTTATTGCACTTTCCATATTCGTTGGTTTGTTTGTTTTTATCGTCTTACGTACAGATGCAACTGAATCGCGGAAGATTTTTTTACCTTTAACGATAGCAGATGATCGCCGCCGTTTCCTCTGTTTCTTATTTCTCTTTAATCCCATTCCTAATTTCACTTTAGCCTTCATGGCATTCGTCACCAACCACGAATTGATACGTTCACCAAGTTTGGCGTCGTTTGCTTTTACACGTTCCCAAGCTCGTTCAGCCAAGACTTTGTCGGCTTGATGTCGTAATTTTTTGTCTTTATGTATAGAATATGCAATATCGTGCTCCTTACAAGCCCGATCCAAGCCGTTAATCCCGTTATCACCTCGAGCTAAACGTTCTGCAAGTTTTGTGCCAGGTCCACAAAATTGATATCCAGGAAGGTGTACCTCAAATGGTAGCTTATTGATTGCAGAGTTTAACAATCCTTTACCTTTGTACTTTCCTTTAGAACTGATTGAATATTCACCATGCATTAACATTTTATTGTTATTTCGATCACTGCACAAGAGCATTTAATGCAAAACTATAAAAGTGCACGCATTATATACCTGCCTCTAGTTATCAAGATGAAATTCATAAAGCAACACAAGTCACTTGTAATTAACAATTTAGATATTCGCAGTGATAATAAAAAGATTAAACACAGCTCATTATTACCTAACAGTATTCGTGCGTTAATTGTCGGTCCATCAAACTGTGGGAAAACCAATTTAATGTTAAGTTTAATTAAACATTCCAACGGTTTGAAATTCGAAAATATTTATGTATATTCAAAGTCTTTATATCAACCAAAATATGAGTATCTTAGACAACTCTTAGTTCCTATCAAAGGCATTGACTATTACACGTTTGCTGATGGTGATGAGGTAATAGCTCCGAATGATGCTAAAGGCAATTCAGTGTTTATTTTTGATGATGTGGCTACCGAAAAACAGAACAATATGAAAAATTTCTTTTGTATGGGACGTCACAAGGATGTGGATAGTTTTTATTTATGCCAAACTTATACGCGTGTTCCAAAACATTTAATACGCGATAATGCTAACTTACTGGTGCTATTCAAACAAGACTTTATGAATTTGAAACATGTGTACGATGATCATGTCAATACTGACATGACGTTTGATGAATTTCGCACCATTTGTTCGGAATGCTGGAAGGACTCTTATGGATGTATAGTTATTAATAAAGATTGTGAGATTGATAATGGTCGATATAGGAAAGGTTTTGATATTTTTATTAAATTATAAATACCAGCGCTATAGTTCTTGTATTGTCAGTTCTCTTTTGACCTGGATAACATTCAGTTAAAACAATGGATGAGAACTTGATCAAGGACTTAGTGGAAACGCGAAAAGTCATTCGTAAGAAGTATCAAGAATTGAAAAACGATCGAAATAGAACAGAGACGCAATTGGAAACACTCTTTGAACCCATTACAAAACCGTTGAAGAATCTCGCTTTACCACCACCACCACCACCACCACCACCCCCTACAACTGTAAAACAACAGCAGCGTAAAAGAAAAGTGAAAGCCATCAAAGTCAAACAAGAAGAAGAAGAAGAAGAAGACAAAAAGCAAAATGTTGCAAAAACCATGACTACAACATGGCTAGGTGAAAATCTGGAGGATCCGGAAGAGGAGGAGGGGGAGGAGGAGGATGATGTGTTTGAAGATTCTATTTCTGACTCAATTTCTCCTGCCACATATGTCAAGAACCTTATTGGAGCAAAGAATAAAGATGAAATCGATATGAAGTATGGACCTCGGCTTGATGACAAGAAGCATATTTGGAAAATGGGAGGCTTACCTTTCCAAATGACCAATGACGCAGTCTTTATGGATAAAACCAGATATGACCTTACACCTGGTCTAGGGCAATTGTTATTTCTCAACAATCCCAATCCTAAAGTCTACACCAATGATGACATTAACAACTATTTAGAGATTATTGATAATACAAATGCAATTCACTATGATAATGATCCTAAGAAACGATTAGCTCATGATCAATATAATGAAAAATATAAGTTTATTGAAAGCTTACAAAAAAAAGCAAAATCTACCCATAAAGGATCTGGTTTAATGAAATTATCCAAAAGAAAATTAGATTATGTATATTGGGATGATCCTAATGAACTCGTTGAACGTTTGCGTTTGTTGATTGCATCACAACATGCCGGACATACGAATCATAATAACGAGATTATCTCAATTATTGAAGAATTAAAAGAAGCAGGTATTATTTATTAACTGGTCAGTTATACTTTAACTTTACTACCATGAGCATCGATAAATTTGGACGATTCTCATCCTATACACACGAAAGTCATAAAAGTCTTGTTTCTTTGCAATTTCCACTGACAATAACGGAACATGGCAATTATGACTTTGATAAAAAACGTATAATTAATCTACATCAACCGTTACAATCTACTGATGGAGCTACCAAACAATATGTTGATGGGATGAAGGTGACTTTACGAAATGAAATTGTATCAATCACATCGGATGTGAGAAAACTTAAAGAAAGTATATTGAAATTCAATAATGACTTATCGACAATTTCATCATCTGTAAAGAAATTAGAAGAATCTATCGATAAATTAAACAGTGATCTGAAAGAAGTTATTACCTTTTCACGTAAGAACGACTCTCAACCGATTCTAGTTCTTCCGTCAGCATCTCACCTTAAAAAACCTGTACCAAGTGTAAAACCGTCAGTAATGCCGGAGAAAAAAGCGAAGAAGGACAACATGAAAATTGGTTAAAACAATTTCTTGTGATAATGAGTAAGCAACAATTAGTGAATGAATTACATACACCTGCACGTAGAAACTTTCAACGGCGTACAGTTATTCTGAAAGGTATCAATGATCTTTGGCAAGCCGATTTGGTGGAGATGAGAGATTATGCTGCTGACAATAAAGGATTTAATTATTTGCTAACTGTCATCGATGCATTTTCCAAGTTTGCTTGGGCTGTGCCTGTTAAAACTAAATCTGCTCATGATGTAACTCAAGCAATGACTACAATTTTAAAAACACAAACACCAACCAACTTACAAACGGATAATGGTAAAGAGTTCTACAATGCTCAATTTCAACAATTGATGAAGAAATATGGAATCAATCATTACTCCACTTATAGCACCTTGAAAGCTTCCATTGTTGAACGATTTAATCGTACATTAAAAAATTGGATGTGGAAAGAATTCAGTATGCAGGGATCTTATCGGTGGGTAGATAACATTGAAAATTTGCTCAAGAAATACAATCATTCTTATCATCGAACAATAAAAATGCGTCCTTGTGATGTGAATGCTGACAACGAGCAAGATCTATTGAAAACTGTCTACAGTAAATTGAAAACATTCCCATTACCAAAGTTTAAAGTGGGAGATACTGTACGTATTAGCAAACATAAACATCTCTTTGCAAAAGGATACACCCCTAATTGGACTACCGAGGTATTTCGAATTAGAAAAGTGAAGAAAACAAACCCCGTCACATATCTATTGGAAGATTATCAAGGGAAACCAATACAAGGTGGATTCTATCAGCATGAATTATTAAGAGCAAAATATCCTAACATTTACCTTATTGAAAAAATTCTCAAACGAAAGGGTAATAGGATATTTGTAAAATGGTTAGGTTTTTCAAACGATCATAATTCTTGGATTACTACACGTGATGTGCTATGACGAATTCTGGTGGGGGGGAGGAGATTTAGGATTATATAAATAATACAAATTCGCATGTACAAGTATTAATCTCTTATACGTGTGTATTGTGAATTGACAGTGTGCATTCAAGTGAAAACAAACAATGTTGCCAATCCATTGCGTCACCTTTTTCTGTAGTCTTTTTGCGATAATTCTTGGTGGACCAGTGCCTATTCATTTTGATTCAAATAATACGGGACAAGTGGAATTTTCACTGAAATTACCAAGTAATGAGACTGTTTACATAGATTTATCCTTCAAATTATTGACGCCAAGTAAACAACTCCCATTGTTCAACGAACCGACATCAACAACGACACCTGAGGTAGAAACACCTAAAGTACTCTCATTTAATGCAACTTCTGTGGATTCCACTGATGAAGAAGATGATGATGATGAGTCACCTGAATCGCTGATATCGGTGACACCGACAACGCCAACGACAACATTGCCACCATTACCAGACCTACCAGAATCACCAGAAAATTACCTAACACTGGAAGAAGCAATCGAAAGTTTTCGACAATCTTTAATAGATAGAGAATTTGAAATTGGTGGAATTTTAGAAAGTGAACATCCATTCTATCGTCATTTTAAATTAGAATACGCTGATGGTGTTATTTTAAATGTGCGATGTACCTATGATGCTAAATATGAAGAACGTTCTTTGAAAATCTCCTGTTATGAATATCGTGAAGCTGGTGCAACAATTGTTCTAAGTAATGGAGAATTTGATACCCCAAAAGCATTGTCGCAAATCATTGAATACATCGATGTATCAACTGTTAAACAATTGTATCATATGAGTATTTCTTAATTTTAAAAAATAAATTCTTTTCATTGTATGCATTAGAAAAGTGGTTATATTTTTCCATCACCCTAGTCTTTACACCTTATTTACGTATAAACATCCACAGAGACAACATGTGGTTATCAAGTTTACTCCTTATTGCAAATGTGTTGGTGTACAACAACACCCTATTCACTATGATACCGTTTAATGTGACGAAATGTTTTGTTGCTATTGATTACAACAATACCTTCGATGAATCGTGGCCTGAGAAATGGTATAAAATGGATATGAACAATAATCTGTGCAGCATTTCTTTACCTCAACCTCAGGAAATGATTTCCTTTAAAATGCGATATTTAATGCCCAATCATACCTATGTGGATGCACATTGGCAGACGGCTGTTAGTGAACGTACCCAAAAATTGCATTTCATGATGCAATCCGAGTGTGCCTGGTTGAATCATTGTGGTTATCAAGATGTAGGTGTTGGTGGATTTACTACGTTGGTATTTATTTGGAGTGGGATAGGATTTTACTTGTATAAATGCCGTACTGCAATACCGTGATGCTACATTTCATAATCTTCGCGCAATCAGTGTATGGTTCACACACAGAAAATGATGGATATTGACGAGTTTCTAGTACGATTTAACGATTTACTTTTGGAAGAACACAAGAAGAAAATTCTCGATTGTCAACAGCAAATTAAACAGGAGAGAATTCAATCGAAATTTGGATTACATTTCAAGGATTGTGTATGGTCTAAGGATACGGCTAAGGATGGTCCTGACACGTGTCATTGTGTTCATGTCGAACAATGCCTCGATAATGTGAAAAAATTAATGTTATTTTATTTACGAATTTATTATGGTAAAATAAAAGAATAACAAAATTATTTTTTATGCAGTCTTTTTTTATTTCCCTTTCTATCCTATATACATTAAAAAAATACAATTCAAAACCTTTGTGAATTTTGATAGAAATCCGGTGATGCGTTTATAATACCAGGATAATCTTCTTCTCTATCCATAGTTAACGATGACGTTTCATCATCCTCATTATCCGAAACAGGTATTATGATTTTAGATTGTTTAGGTGGTGGTGATGATGATGATGATGTTGTTGACGCTTCTCGAAACTTCAACTCATACGAACGACCATCTTTACCACAATTCATTATTGCATACTTGCCACTAGCCATTTCTTCGACCTCCTCAGGTGTAGCACCAGTAAATTTTTCCGGCAGATACAATCTGTATTGATTGTTGAGTTCCACCAGTACACGATTTCCAAATTTTGACTCGGACATTTGGGCGTCGGTGATTTTGAACCATTGGTTCTTATCCATGATATCCAAATTGATCCATGTTTTACTGGCCAAGATGTGAAGGCGTTCCAGAAATTTGTTTTTTGTTTGTTTCTTTAATGTAGCACTTTGTGTTTTTTTGATTTTACCTTCCATTATTACTGACACAACAACAACAACGACTTTTGATAATGCGTTTGTTCAATCACTATTAATTGACTGCCTTCCAAACAACGACTTAAATACATATTCCCCCCCTCCTTGTGGGGTGCTAAAAATCACGCAATATTATGTATTTTTTCCCCGGTCTAAACTATACCAACTTGTTAAGACTTGTTAGAATGACGTCCTTTAGTTTTTGATAAAAATTACCCGGAAATTGATAGCGTAATTTTGTGTTAACCTTTACCCTTTTTGATATCAGGACTTTTTTAAAAATTTTTTGCTTGTTAGAATGATGTCATTTAGTTTTTTGCTAAAAATTACCAGGAAATTGATTAGCGTAATTTTATGTTAACCTTTTACCCTTTTTTGATATCAGGACTTATGTTTAATTTTTGCAAAAAAATAAAAAATCGCCAAATTTTGTTATCATTTCCTGTTTTTATGCTAAGTCTTGTAGAGGCCACGACATGCACTTGTGATAACAAAATCCAAAATACAGTTTGGTTGATTTGTCAAGACTTGTTGTTGAATATAAGCTCGTTAGTCATTCTATCAAAAGACCAGTTTTGCATTAATTGTTAGTGCGTTCACACGAATTTTTTCTCATTTTCGACAACGTTTATCATGGCTTCAGAAGTTCGTGGTTTATTGATTGTATTCGAAGGTTGTGATCACACGGGAAAAACGACACAATGTTGTTTGTTATCTGATTTTCTAAAAGAGCATTATGTTCCAAACAAAATAATAAGTTTTCCGGATCGTACAACAGCAACCGGTAGTGTAATTGACAAGTACCTCAAAGATCCCGCTTTCGAAATACATCCGAAAGCAATGCAATTTCTATTTGCTGCTAATCGCTGGGAGAAATTTCAAGAAATGTGTGATTTGTTAAACAAAGGCATAACCTTAATTGTGGATCGATACTCATTTTCTGGGATTGTGTATTCATCCATTAAAAAAGGTAAGAGACACACACAATTTTTTTGATTTCGTTTGCTTTACAATGAACATGTTTTTATGTCGTTTTCAAGATTTGGATCTGAGTTTTTGCACCCAACTTGAAAATGGTTTATTACAACCCGATCTATTGTTTGTATTGGATGCACCTGTAGATCAATTATCATCCCGTGGCAGCACGTTCGGCAGTGAACGTTACGAAAATGTAGAAATTCAAACAAAAGTTCTTCAACGATTTCGAGAAGTATGTGAGGAGGAACCAAATTGTTATGTGATTGATGCTGCGAAGAATGCAGTAGAAATGTATGACGAAATAGCGGAAATAGTAATTGACACGTATGACAGCATGCATAAGGAACCAGAGAGCTTATCATTTCTTAAGTTTGATTAATTGTTAATGAATATAATTTAATATGAAAATAAAAAAACAAGAATTTTTTTTTGTATATTTATTGTTATCAAACAGAACCAAAAAAAAATCATAATCAATTTTGAACTTGATTTATATTAATTTCTAAATGAATTATTTCACTCAATATCCAGCCACTATCTTGAATTTCACTTATTTTCATTTCAATTTTTTCCTTCATCAACCTATAACGCGATTGAATCTCCTCTTCATCCTGTATCAATATCATCTGTGATTTGACACTTTTTATAGAATGTTCTACATCTGCCATTTTCACATAATTTGCATGAAGCTCTCCGTTGAATACAAACAAACGATAAATCAAGAGATGTCGACGAAGTTCAGAAATCACAACTTCTTCCAACGATTTTAAGAAATTATACACATTCAAATCACCTTCATCATTTTCAAAAACATGAATCGGACACAGCTTACATTTAATTGTGGATGGAAATTCTTCCTTATGAACTAAATAAATAAAAAACAATAAAATTTCTAGATAGAAAATATTTAATGATATAAATTTACCTGTTCTATGAACACGTCTAAAATGTCGGCTCAGTAAATACTTTTTTGTGAAAAATTGATTACAAGAACAACACATAAATGTTTTTGGCATTTTCTTCTTCTTTGTACAATTTTCAACCAAAAGACTAACGATCAAACTTGTATATGTGTTACAATCAAACTGATCCACTTTAATTTCACCACCACCAATTTCTAGGATAGCGATAGTGGCGCCCTCTAAAAAGTTATATCGCTCCACAACAACCACTTTCATACATCGTTATCACATTGACAGGTTAGCTCAGTGGTTTGAATCGGTAAGCTGGAGCAATGGTTCAAACCCTGATGCGGTCAAAACACTTCCTCCCCCCCGCACCATCTACATCATCATTACAACATAGTACATCAAAGAGCTCCTCCTCCTCCTCCTCCTCCTCCGTGACGTCTTGCGGCCTCACAGTAGTGGCGACGTCTTGCGACGGCTCCTCGAAACCCCATCCCACCCCCATCCAGCTCCATCCCATCCCCATCCAGCCCCTTCCCAGCCCCTTCCCATCCCCATCCAGCCCCTTCCCACCCCCATCCAGCCCCCATCCCCCTTAGCAGAGACGCAAACCAGGGGCGCAATTAGCAGGGACACAAACCGCGACAGTGGCGCCAACTAGCGGCGGCTCCTCGAAGTAGTGGCGCTCAACATACATATTTATACTACTGACCGTAAAGCTCATTTCAGTTTTCTATGCGATTTCAATTTTATTTAGTGTCACGTGTATTTTGATAATGTTTAGAAACAGTGGGGTGCCGAAGAATAACTCATGAGTTTAATTGTTTTCTGCAGACAGAAAATCGATTCTTCTTTAAGAAAATTCATGGTTCTTCTATAGTTCTTCCTTTACCTGCGTGATAATAAATTACGTTAAAATATCTGTCTTTATGAAATTAAGTTGAATTTTCGTATTAAGATTGACGTATTCATTATTAATTAGAAAAGTTGACAAAGACTGAAAAGTGAAAGAATTTAAAATTCTTTTTTATTGATGATACAACTGATTTAAATGTCATTACTCATTAAAAAAGTTTAATTATCTTGTAATTGCTTCTACAGCCGATCTCTTGATTGTTGTGGCTTTCCTTTGGGAAATACAAAACACAAATTAAAACTTAACCTAATTAAATATAAGCTGCTTCCATTGACTTATAAACGTTCTTATGTTAAATATCAACAAAAATACCCTAATAATAAAACACACACATACATTAAAATACTAATTGAATTAGCTTGAATATTATAGACACGTATACCGGTGCTTTAATACGATTACAAAGCATCACCAGCATGGAGAATTGGGTTAATAGACCATCAACTGGAATACAATAGAGGATAATAGACGGAAATTCGTCGGGTGGAAGTAAGCAAGTAATGTCTACTTGGCTTAATTAAAAACTTGGTTACGTTACGTTTGTTTTGTTGTTTTCACACTCAACTCAAATTAACTTGAAGGGGTGCAATTTGAAGAAACACCCCTAAGAAAAATCCGAATAAAACTTAATTGCGTAAGCAAATTCAACTATAACTCCCTCTTCTTCAGTGTGATTGATTAGAATAGTAAATTGTTAATTGTGTTTGTATTTCAGTTAATTGCTACTTTATTCTGAAATTGTTGAAATTGTCAAGAAACACTGTTCATGTATATCCATGTATATTCTCCTAGAAGAGTGTATTTACACTTTTACTAATTAAAACCGAGATGAGATGAGAAAATATATTTACATTTTACGTGTTTATTAATTTAAAATAATGTGCAAACTATATTTATGATTCTTGTAATTAATTATAAGATAATTAAGATATTAATTCTATTAGATTATTTAGTAAAGTGAAGAAACTCTAAACGTTAATTGTGCAAACAAATCTTGGTAGCTGAAGTTTGTCTGCACTGTAATTATATTAACAACTTTTTCAATTGTATTTGTCACGATTAAGTGCCGGGCAAAGAACTAAAAAAACAACTCATAAAAATATCACTAGCCAAGTTTCTCAACTATTTTACTCCATAATTTTAGTGTGGAAGGTGTTAAGTTTTATAATGAAAAATCATCTACAACAAACGAGAAATTCCTAATTTTCCATTAACTTTCCCATACAACAGATAGCTTTGTAACAAATTACTTTGATCTCTTTCACCCTTTCTATGAATTCTTTTGACAACAGAAAAACAAAGCTCTATCCGTTTGTGAATTGTAATTTTAATCTCTTGCATACATTGATAAATATGGCAGATGGACTGCTTAATGAGACTTTAGAGTTCTTTGACTACATTAAACAATTTGGCAGACGAAAATTTTTCGATCATCTTCTCCACTTTAGACAGAAATAAAATCTATTTCTTGTAGTAATAAATTGAAATCAGTAGAAAATCCCACAAGTATAGTATTTCTACTCGATTGTTTATGATTGATTGAACCAATTCTAACGGATAATTAGGCTGGAACGATCACAGTAAAATGCTGGCCAATTTGTGGCTGATGGATTGAGAATTATTCCCTTATCGACTATAATTGATTAATTCAGGTTGCTTCGGCTGTCTTAGACAATTATAAAACAAAAATACTGTTTAATTGAGAAAATTTATTTTTGAGACAATATTGTAATACGATTTTAACGATGAAGTTTTAATGAGATCTTCAGAAATGTATCGAGTATTTTTTCAAATTTACGTATTAATAAGTTGACAAATTTCCAGTCGTGCGATTTCTTTCAAAATTTATAAGCTACAAAAATTGATTTCTCTCCAATTATTTAAAATGATGTTGAACGTTCAGATATAGCCCAATAAGCAGCACCGGATGATCATTTACTTTAACGATATTGTACAAAATACCTTCAAACCGTTTTATAACGATCACCGCTTCAGGCAAATTGCGTTTGTAATAGCTTTTTGAAAATATTGTTATGTAGAAAATATCTGTTAAATAGACGAAATGTTAAAGCCCTTTTTTTCTTCTCTTTCTATCTATAATATCACTTTGAAGGCTTGTTAGAATTCCAGATAGAATGTTATTGAAATGTAAATGAAACGGTTCGCATTACGATTCAAGTGTTACAAGTAAGGTTGTGGCTCAGGTGAGGTCAACACTATGTAATAACGTATTTCCGGTAATTCTGAATAATAGAAAGACCGATCACCAGTAATGCTTAAATAGTATAACATTTGCGTCCCTTATGTTAAATATTCTGTTAATTTGCATGTTGAATGATTTGTTATAAAATTGGTTTTAAGATGCATTTTTTTCTTTCAATTTCTGTTTTAGATGCTCCAAAGAAAGCCTACCTTATGATAGACAACCGTATCTTGGATCCTGGTAATCCTTTTATTCCAGTCAAGGAGAATGCTGATCTTACTGTCTCTTGTGTGGTGGACGAGGGTAATCCGAAACCATCACTGTCCTGGGAACTTACTTTAGGCAGTTTAGCTCTATTGGACGCACCCGAGGTGCCATTAGACGTACTCAACATAACTGAAACAATACGTGAACAGAAGATTGGTGCAAGGAATGATGCTAGATTGGCACGTGTCCAAAGAGCACACCATAACGCTACCTTGACGTGTTATATTAATCATATTGCTTTAGATCAACCATTGAATGCTTCAGTTCTTCTCAACGTTCAATGTGAGTATAATTTAAGTAAGAAGAGAGTTTGAAACAATGTCGTTTTAGTTTTAATAGTTTTGGTGGATTATTGTGCAACCACAAGATGCAACACACGAATATCCTGTAAACCATTTAACCCCCAAATGAAACCTAACTTCCTTTAACTGAATTATGTCAGTTGCCGGGAGAGCTACGACATAACATTCCATTCGTGCTATCTAATTAATCTGTTAAATTCGGTATTTGCGAAAAGTTTAAACCTTTATAAACTCTACAATGGAATTTCTTTCTTTCCACGTACATCCGACCGATTAACGTGATTCTCTTTCAAATCGTTTTTTTTCCCGCTTGGTTATATTTCAGTCAAGCCTAAAAAATTTAATCTAGAAAAGAAATAGTGAATTTTTTCGATGATATTTTTTCATTGGTGAAAACTGTAGAGAGACAATATTGATTGGAAGTGGATAAAGATTCTTCAGAAGAAACAGCAGTAAATCAAATGGGATCAACTCTAAGTAATACATCGACTGTGCCCTATTTATTTCCTGGCCTTTATCTCTTATTTTATCGGAACTTTTTCAGTGCACTTTGTCGAAATAATTCAATTAAACGACTGGATTCAATCATGAATATTTCAATTTGATTCGTACAATTTGAATCAATCAGATTTTATTAAAAGCTTGTCGAATATAGTTGGTGCGTCGTATTTTCAATTTTTATTCAATTTTATAGTTTTGTGATTGTGTAAAATTGATAAATTCAATTTTCTGACAAAACGACAATTTTCCACAAAAATGGGAAATCATCTTCAAATATTTATTATTTGGTTGAATGTCTCGTTGAAGCTATTGTATACAACAAACAGGATGCACTTATGGATTTCCCATAAATCGTCAGCCCTCTCTCTAACCCATATCGTATTTCATTTCGTTTAGTATAACTAAAGCCTACATACGCTACAATGGTATAGTGGTAGTGGTGACGGTACACGTTCGAAAGCTTTTTATGTGAAATATGAACTGTAAAAAGATCAATTCTATTGAAAACTGGATGGCACAAATAGAAAGAGACGTCCTCCAACATCTTAAAAAGACAGCTGATATATCTTTATAGATATAAGTTTGATACTAAATTGCAGAGAAGATGGATGATGTTGTTGTCAGATGCCTTAGAAATTATTCTGAAGGAACTTAAAACTAATGTCATAAAAAAAAATCCTTATCAGTATTAACTGGATATTTGACGATATTAATCCTGAAAGCTGAAACAGACAGAACGATTTTGCTTTTGTCAACATTTAATAAACTATCCTTAATTGAGGCAAAGATAATGGAATTGACCATTCAAACAAAAGCCCAATCTCAATCCGACTTTATTATAAACCAGTTGTTTATTGTATGAAATTTAATATTGCAGTTGATTTACTGATTTTCTGATAATGTACTCTTTTTATATTATATGAAATACAGGAGTTTCCCTCTATTATCAGTTTTTCATTATCGAAAAACCATTTTTTGTCACTTACATTCACTTGCCGATCTGTGTTATTGTCTAACAGAAGTAATTCTTCGCTAGTTGTCACATCTGGTAAACAAGTTGTCCAAATAGAATTCGTTATTATGAGAAATGTTCATTTTGGCGTATTTTCATTAAATCGTATAGTAGTTGGAAATTGCATTGGATTCCCTTTGATTCCGATAAAGATAAAAGTTCTATGAAATGGCCTAGTTGACACATTCAAACTAAACAAGTTTGTTGGTAAATTTTACATGTTTTAGAAGTGTATAATGTTTTATTTTTATTACATGGAGTCTTTTATATTCAAATAATATCAACGGAATTGTCTTGCACGAAAATGAATTACTATCAAATCGTCTCATATTCCCTCACTATCTTGATATAGTAAAATCTAAAGAATATCTGATCTTTTAGTACATTTTATTAAACCGTAATTATAATTTATAGTCGACATTATATTACTATTAATCAGAGGCGTTTCTTGTAAGCCTCGATTCCGAACCATGTTCTTATTTTGTTACTTGTTGCTTCTTTATTGGACATATCCATCATCATAATTATCAGATCGGTTAACGGATACGCTCAAATTTGAGACACATTCTTAACAATAATTATAAATGAATATAAATAATTGTATAAAGTGAATTCACACTAAAAAAGGGTTTGTTGAAACGTAGTGAATCCGCATAAAAACTCGTCGTATTGTCCAAATGTCTCGCCATTAATTCACTGTTATAATTCGCCTTTAGCTTTAAAATTCAGATATGAATCAGGTAGCTAACTAATAAATTCTGTGAAAGATTAACTTTGACCAAAGTTCAACCTAAAATTATTTTATATCAAAATACGTGATAGAAACATTAATGAGTTGCTTGATCAAAGCATTTGGATAGATATAAAAAAAAAGCATTGAAACGTGATTGGTTTACTAACGAAAGTGGTTGGCGTGTGCTAAAAATCTAACAACAAGAGAAGAAAAAAAAACTTTGAAAAGTAAAAAAGTTTCACAATAAGAGCTGTCGTCTAGATGATTTTACAACTTTTAAATTGTGCTCTTTCGATGTTAAAAATCATTTTCAACAAGTTCAAGTTTAGCTGGAAATAGATTGAAAAGCATCATATAACTTTATATATACACACACACACTTATACATATATAAAAAAATGGTTGATCTACTTTGAAAACATACATTTAAATTTATTGATGAGTTCTTTATACTTGGAATTTTGTGAATCATCCGAAGACGAAGCAGCCTTTCTGTCGTTCTTCCGTTTTAGTCTACATTTATTGTTTGCTTGATAATAAATTGCCGATGTTTTATTTTTCATGTACGTACCGTAACAGTTTGATTTACAGTGATCATTACAAGGCCTTATTCTCAATGCTTCAATAACGAAAGGTTTCTCACAATCATTTTGTGACATTCCACAAGGTTTTACACAAGGGTTTACACAAGGTTTTACACAAGGTTTTACACAAGGTTTTACACAAGGTCTTACACAAGGTTTTACACAAGGTTTTCTTTGTGATTGGAGTTGCTTTGGCTTCGTACACAATACATTTTGTTGTTGTCTGCTAAATTCGATTCTTTCGTTTGTACATGTTGATATTGGCAGAGGTTTGTTTGTGTTTCCTTTATCGAAACTAGTGTTGATTTCTATTAATTTACAAGATTTGGTACGGCACAAAGTACAAACTTTCAATTCTGTGCATTTACAACAGCATTCTGTTAAAATAGCCTTAGAACAACATTGTGGAGACTTAGCACATTTTAGATCAGTAGTAGAACAACATTTATTGGCATATTCTATGAATACTGGTTCGAAGGGAATTTGGGGTTGATTACAACAAAACGGTTCTTCTTCACTGATAATTTGTGGATAAAGTTGGCATTTCGATTCAATCAAGTATTGTTCACATTGCATAATAATTAAGGTACTAAGTAAACCGATTTCACAAAATTAAAATAGCATTTATTTGACATTTTTAATTTGGTTAAATTATTTGAAATACAGCCACAAACAACTAGATTCTAAAGGTGATTATAATCTAATTCTACAGTCAGTACTGTGATCTTACGTGGATTTATCAACAGACATATTGACAGGCAAACATTCCGCTAGCGACACATCTGTAGACAGTACTGTGCACGTGTCAACTTGTTTGTTGATCAACGTTTCCTCAATAAATCTGTGTATATGTGTATTTATGAAGCATTCTTTTTATTTCCATAGAATTAGGCTATAGAAAATTCAACAATCGAACATAATATTGATGAGAACGTGACGACATTAAAGTCCCTAACTTTATATTTATCTACGGAACGTAAATCTAGTAACTTTATATACACTTAGTTGGCATTACAAATGATAAACATATGGATTCAGTGACAGTTTTGCCAAAGAAAAACTCAAGTTTGGTGAGCGAATTTAGTTTAGTTCGTCGTTAGGTAAACTTCCACTAAAGTGATTTGTCCCGGCGCATCCACCATTTTTTCACCTCAACATTAATTTCTTTAAAATAAAACGTATTTATAACAATTGTTCAATTTCTTATGTGAATCTCACAGCTAATGCGTCATTTAATGGACTGACAGAAACCAATTCCGGTTTTCCGATAATATTGTTAGCCTTATTGCCAACTTTAATCTAATTATCCGATCGTGGTCTTAATTATACAAAAGCCCCCAGTTAACAAGTTTTCAACCGGTTTTAATCAAGCACTTACAGCTTGGACATAATTTCATAAAGACGATACTAATTTTTAATGAAACATATATACATGTATAGCTTGAACAAAGAGACCGTTATTGAATATTTCAATAAAATATCAGCTTGTCCTTTAGATTTACAACAAGAAATAATTAACCTATGTAGCTTAATTTATAAAGTCATTTCATTACACTATCCCTCATTATCTTTGAATAAATGCTACAATTCCACTTTATGATTTTATTCAAGGGGGACAAAACGATTTAATAATTGCTAAAATCATGACAAGATGTTGTAGAATCTACTGTCCAAACTTGACGGTTTTTGCTAGGTTGTTAGTGTAGTGTATAATTAAGAATTTTGATGGTACGACTGTTAGTTATTAACAAAGTTTTCAAGTGACCACTCGACATGCTCCGACTAAATGTCAGTTACAATAAATTTATTGCGTTATAAATCTACTTGAATTAATTATTTAAAAAAAAAAAAATGTAGGCTGTCACAGTCTTTGTTTCTCACAAAGAACATAAGTGGTACATTTTGTGGTTTCAATTGACGAGTTATGAGTATGTTTGATTAATAATTTCCTTCACTGGATCGATCAGGAGAATATAGCACGAAGTGGTGCATTTGTCATTGATTATAATACCGGAAATAATTTTAGTTAGCTATACGTCAATAGGGGAAAATCCTTCAGATTGGAGGATTTCAGGGCGTTATAACGGTTAACAGATTTACGATCAAAGGTAGGCTTGTATGTTATAACAATGATCGACAAAAAAGTTAACATTTTAACATTTTTAGTTCAGTAATATGGGAGAAACTGGATTCATTGTAGATTTTATGGTTGTTTTGAGATTGCAAGCAGAGGTCGTAAAGTAAACATTTTATTCTACACAGCAATATTATGCTTATAAAAACGAAATAAGTTATGCAGTTTATAGCAAACCGTTATGAGAACCAATTTTTCTATCCCTTATCTGAAGTGAAAATTTCATAGCTAATATTGAGGAAAGAATCGGAAAAAGAAGCTCGCATATTGTTCAATTTCGTTTAAAACAAATAGAAATAAATCGAAACTATATGTTGTCTTTTGTATATCATAAAAATTGCAAAATTTCCTCTATATTTTTTCTTGTCTTTACATGAAAACTGGCGGATGTACGTGTTGTAACACTGGCAACTTTTAGATATTTATGGATTCACCATCCATCTCTGACTAAGACTGGTGCGATTTGTAAATTTTCGGTTTTTTCCCCCCCTTTAGTTTCCTTCCAGCATCGTATCCTGTTCTTCCTGGTATATTCTTTCATGTAAAATTTGCGACCCAATAAATCATAGAATATATTTTATATATAATACAAACACACACACACACACACACACACACACACACACACACACACACACACACACACATGCAAAACGCTCAGACATATACATGTATGTATGTATTTCAGACACCCCCTCGTTTGCGATATCCCGTGAACCAGGTTTCGGTTTTCCTATACGTGAGGGCATGCCTGTATCGCTGAAATGTGATGTTGATGCCAATCCAAAAGCTCTGCCTATATGGCAGAAAGATGATACCAGCCCACCTGTACAGCAGACACCGGATGGTTTTTTAAATTTCACTGAAATACGTCGTGAACATAGCGGATGGTATAAATGCATAGCACGACATCGACTTGGCAAATTCTCAAGTATTGGCTACTTTTTGAATGTTCGATGTAAGTATAAATATTGGAATAATTTCAAAAATTCAAAGAATCAATGCTTACAATTCGGTGTGAATTAAACGATATAAGTTTTTATGGTGAAAAAATACAACTGTACCATAAGTGTTTGTCTGGAGATGATGTGGATTCAACTCAATTATGAAACTTTATCCACTCGAAAGCATTTCGTCGTAGTGAAACAATAATTCATCAATCCTTTGCTCTTTTTTGCTTGAAATAACAAAAAATTGTTGAAGAACCTAATCTCCAATTCTAAACTATTTCAAATCTACCATTATAATAAACTTACACTCGACTACTTTTAATAAAGTACGAAATGTTCATTTTTATAGTCTTTCTTTACAACTTATCAAATCGTGTAAACTAAGAAAATATTGTTGAATATTTGGCTAGCTAAACAGATATAAATTTTTCCAAGAATTTAATATCAACTTCCTAACAACGTTGAGAGTCTCATTTCTTCAACTTTATTAGAATTTATTACATTGAATTCATACTAAAATATTTATGAATAGGTGTGTAATGCATACATTCATATGTACAAATAACTGTGGATAGCTGAATGTGGGTAGCTTTGTAAGCAGCTTAACCATGTCCAAGCTGATGTAATCCATTTTGAAAAGCATATACATTTCAAAAATAAATAAAATAACACTTTTATCCGTTTACTGTGAAACACCAATTAAAATTTGTAAAGGCAGATTGTGTTGTTTCTCTCTGTTGTTATCTTCTAGATGATATGGAAGTTACACAAGAACCGGACTTCGATGTAAGTGAATTGAGTTCAACTAGACGGCAAGTTGAAGTGGCACTCGGTGGAGCTGTACAACTTGCTTGTCCACCCGGTAAGTCAAATAATAATAAAGATTTTATACAAAATTCTGTCACTAACAATATCTCACACAACATTCAAGTATATTGATGCCGTTAAAAAAATTGATTTGATATTCAAAAAGTTGGAAATCTTATCGAAGTAAAAGTCACTTCCAACTTTATTCACCAGATTATGATCAGAATCGTATCTAGAAGCGATAGTAACTACAATGGAATTGAGTAGGTATTAGTTGTATTGCAGTTATTGACAGGAACTACAAACTTTTCAAAAGAACGATAAAGACATTTACATTCGGATATAAAGCAGTTTAGAACATTTATACGCAAATATTTATATACAGAGACCAAACTAGAAAAAGGGGGCTATATAGATTACATCAAAGCAACCACTACATCTTAGTCTATACGATAAACAAAACCTGTAAAAGAAAACGTTCCAACAAACTTTACGATTTAGCTTGTTTACATATGCATAACACAAGCACAAGAAGTTAAGTGCCTTTGGAGATTCTCATACTCCACACAATATTATCAGCAATATTCACATGTACTTAGAAATGCATAGAGTTGCTATGAAAAAAAAAACTTGATAGTTTTAGAGTTTATTGTACATTCTAAACGATTCTTTATCAAAACTTTATCAATCATCATCAATTTACAAATTCTCGACTGCATATAAGTGAGTTTTAAAATCTGTAATTGAACATCTTCAGGTACGACAGGCTGTTGGACTCGAGTTGAAGCCGGAACTGGTAGATTAGAGCCAATGGGCGCCTCTCAAGAATTACGATTAGATAAAGTTCTATACCAGGAGGGTGGTGAATACAGATGTGTTGCCCCTAATAGAGATTTAACACGACGTTTAGATTCCCTTAGAAATGCTTTATCTGTCCAATTAATTGTTACAGGTAAGTACTGTCACTCTTCATTAATTATTACCAATAAAACCAGATCAATTGTCTTGTTTTTGTGTCTAAAATGATTATATTTTCGAACTGAAAAACAACGAAAAGCTTCTTTTGTAAACAGGATTTGCATAATAGAAGCTCTTCAGTTACGTGTACAATTCTAGCATTTCAACAACAACCAAAAAAAAAAGAAAGCTTTTCTCTAAAGGTTCATTTTATTTGTAAGACTGTTAGTATAAGATCCTTAGATCTTGTCTGTATTTTTCCATCTGCTTTTACTCCAAAGGAAAAAAAAAACAGGTAGAAATCATTGAAATGGTTTCACTCAAGTACACTATCAATTCGTGCAAGATCTCTCGTTCTTATTGATACTTCCAATTACTATTTTCTTTTTCTATATACCAGTGAGTAGTTTTCAAAGGTAATTACTGTTGTAAAAATGGACGATTTGCGAGATTCCTACCAGGCGAAGGAGTTCATCTTTGTTAAACTTTTCAATTTAATTGCCACTTCCTCTCCACTAATCTAAAATTAATTGAAGCTATAATTCTTTTAGAACGTCTATTCAGATATTTACAGAATAATTGGTTGCATCCTGGCTCGTTTCAAGACTGGTCCAGATTCTCATTTCACACAATTCAAAATTATATCACATTATCACTTTTCTAATAGGTACGCTATTATTAGATAGAGTGGGTGTCGAATTTAGTTTCGTATAGAGCTTAGATTTAACATCACACGATTTTGTGTTATTTCCATAATAAAAAATATCGCCACAAGGGGAACATTTCAACTATAACGAAAAAGCTGTTATACTACACGATTCAAAAACCAGAACGAAAACTTCTTTAATAATACATTTGAACAACTTATTGTAGAGAAGGAGATTTTACAATTTTTTACATAATAGAACTCGAACGAAATAAACTTTTTCCAAAGATCTACTTTTTCGTTTTCGTCTTTTCTTCTTCTTCGTACATTGTAGTATAGAAAGGTGCTATGAAAATCTAAATTCGATTACTTACACTTGGTAAAAGTAACGTAAATGTAGTCCAGAATACGTTAACTATTTGTTAACTTTAAGTCGAACGATATAGTAGAAGAAGTGAGCTTTTTAAGTTAATTAAAACGAGATTCCGACATGTTTACATCGTATGTCTGTACGAACTTCTAATAACAAAATTCAATTTTAAAATCTTTGTCATTTAAATAATTAACAATTAGATTTTCAACTTGAGTGTCAATTTAATTCTGTTACATCTATTATAAATCACTCACCATCTCAACTGTCTTAATTAAAAGTTAATTATATTTTCTCTTGAAATTTTCTAAATTAAATAACGTTACACAAAATGGACTAATTTGTTTATAAATTAAAATTGTTAACCGCTCTACATACGTTTAATTAGTACAAGCTGTTTAAACTATTAACTGCAGTTAGTTGTGTGAAGATGGTATAAACTTTAGACATTCAACTTGAAGTTTCAAAGATCATATTTTGTTGTGTGCTACCAAGTAATTCTCTATGGGCCATTAAATCCTTTTTGTAACCGAAAATTGTTACCGTAACATTGCCATTGCAAATCTAACCAATTTTCAAAGATTCCTTTAAAATATCTCATCTTTAATATATTTTTTTATAAACCAAGAATACCACAATAGCATTAATTTTTTGTTTGTTGGTCGTAAAAGCTGGTAGGTTTCAATTTAAATATGAGTACATTGAGCCTAGACACGTGTAGACCAATATTGGAAATTTCACACTGAGAGGTTTCTTTTTGAAGCTTGAAATGTTTACAATTAATCGTTGAATGATTAACCACAAAGGAATTATTTTTATTAAATTTCGATCGAGTACTTTATGTTTCACTATACTTAACGAGACATACACATTGTAGTTATCTGGATGCTTTTTCATATATTTAAAAGCTTTTATGAGCTTTCGCTATCTTTGATATATGTATGTTACTTCCGATATACTAAATCTAAGCTCCAATCTATATTAATTAAAGCTTTTAGATATTCTGTTATATGTAATGTGTATCGTAATAAACTATATATAGCAGTAATTTGAATGTCATAAACAAATAATTATAGCGCTTAATAATCGACTTGTAGATATTACGATTATAACTTCTTAAGTATTTCAAACTAATCCAATTTATAACTCTAGATACATACATTAAATACATAAATAAATTAATTATAGATTTCGGTTAGTTACGAAATTGATTAGAATTATTGCATTTACATCTTGTAAATCATCATTTCCGTTTCCTGAAAATTATACGTATATAGATAGATTTACATTATATGAGACAGTTACAGTGATATATCTATATGTGTACATATTACATGATGATTATTCTCCCTTTAACCCTTCCACCCGTTCCCTATTGTTTGTATTGAATACATGACCTGACAGCAATGTCACAACCCTTCGTCTATTTAGATATTAAACAAACCTATGGTATAGAACTTGTACAATTTAAAGGGTTAATAAGAATCCAAACAATACACGTTTTAATTTTTTATTTATTCAAGGAAGAATTGATGAAATTCGTTTTTACAAAACAGGAAATATTAACAGCAAGCTCTCATTAATTCTGGTTTATTCAAACATAATTACACGACTAGTTGGAAAACATATTTCGAATGCTTTTATTGAATTCAAATGGACTAATTTAATGAATGAATAAAAATAATTTGCATTGTTATAATTATAAAATATTCGAGTCTTGCTTTCACTATCAAAATTGAGTGTTGTGTTTAAAAATATGGAAATATTATCGAAATACCACTACAATTTACCGATTTTATGTATTCTAAATAACTGTAACAACTAAAGATTCAAATGAAAGTATATTGTGATAAGATTCCTTAGTATTGAATTTATTCAAGTTAAAATTTACTTGTACGTACATTGATGGTAGACGGTTAGTTTAATGTCTATCAATTTGAATAGTTGAGCGTTAAGTTTTCACTCTAAATCCCATCTCTTGCTGATGAAATAAATTACACACAAAGCTAAACCCCTGTACGTTGATAGTTTAATACGAATTTCGGTTGAGATAATAGCCCCAACACAACAATTATTAAGTTAACTTTGCTGTTAACTTAATTTTAACTCTCGTATATATTGTAAATTGTTGATTATACATTCTGGTCAGTTTACATGTACATAGTACATACATATAACAAGATAATTTCGTTTTAAAAGTCATTTTTGATTTGTTGCTATACGATATTAATATACAGATCGTTGAGTATTAAATCCCAGAGGTAGTAAATTAAATATCTCGATTATTTTGCATTTTTGTTACTCTATGAATGTTTATAATAAATCATAATTCAAATTCTGAATCAATATTCTTAAATTTTTTCTACAGATTTACAAATTTTCCGTATTTATCGACAATATGGAAATCAACAATTTTCGTATTGTGAAATTTTTTAGATTTATAATGGATTATAGAAACCTATTAGACAAATATCATTTAATCGGCCGTTTTCATACAAAAATTGATCAACAAAGACTTTTCTATGTTTCTGCATAATAAAACTAAAGAATTGAAAAAACATTAATGTACCCATACAGTAAATTACAGCTGTCCGTTTCGCTCCATTTCCTAGCTTTTACAACGTCCACTTGATGTCGATAAATTTTCACTATACGTTGATCAACCGACAGAGCTTGAATGAGTAAGTGAATATATTTATACTGAATAAAATACAAAGAGGGGTTGAAATGTTCTCCAACAATTCCATGTGAAAATCTCGGTTTTTTTTCCGTCTTTATAATCATATGTATGCACCTACAAAAATTCCACTGTAACGATAAACGATAAAGGGTATTATTTATTTAGTCGGTTCTGGTTTAATAACGTTGCCACTGGATCATTGTCGTCACTATCGTAACACTAACGGAAACAGGATAGGGAAACGTACAGGAATGAAATGGGAAAATATATATAGGGTCGCTAGAGACTAGGCGCTCTTAATTCTGATGAATTTCCCAGTGTTTAGCTTGCGAATGTTACAAACACGTGTGCTTTACGAAAGCTACAAGCTTCCATGGGGATGAGGCTTTACATTCACGTATTTTATTGTTGTACATATTTTTGTATTTGTTTTGATTATAACAACAAAAATTTCATTATATTCTTTAATATTTATTACATTTATAGCACAGAAAAAGTAAATAATTGGAAAGCTGGACAATATGCTATATTGATAAAAGCGACTATGAACGCTTCACATTTGATGAAAATTCGTGGAATTAATATTAAATATTTTCAATAATAACGTATGTTTTAAATTTATAAACTCGTCTCTGTAAGAAAACAAATAGTGAACGGATATAAAATACGGGAAAATGAAGTCAATTCTACCACCGTACTTTAAATTTTCTGCTAGACTGCAACGTAATAACTTAGTTCACATTTAAGCCCTCCTTCTTGTTGTTGACTTATTTTTATTACTTTAAGAGCCTCTTGTTATAATATCATTTCTCTTAAATATTCCTGCTGTTGTAAACTTATTATTCTATTTAAATCGATAGGTGCTCGATATATTGTAATTCGCTATTAGGAATATCAACAATAGTTACCACTGCTATTAATTCAACTCAAAACTTACCCCATATCTTTATTAGCTTTCCTATTTAAGTTCCAACATTCTGTGTTAATTTCAGTTAATAAAACTTCCTAAAACAACGGTAATCTCATTGATACTGTAAAGTTGATGAAGGGTCACGTTCGCTTATACGTCGTCAGGTGGTAGTTTTTAAGAACAATATTACAACAAAAGCATTGCTCCTTCTGTTAAGGAACGATAAAGTTAAGCTTATTAGTCTGTTGATGGTTTATTAGTGTCTTGAAAAATTTCACATTTGAAACATTTCAAGCAGAATTTGGATAGTTTTCTTTTGTAACTTTAATATTAAATTTGACATGAATACATATAGCAGAAACAATAAAAAATCGTATAGTCTTTGTATTATCTTTATCTTGGATTCTACATTATGAGAAACAGATGTTTTTTATCACAAGATAAATACTCGAATTTAATATCTTCCGATCTCCAGTGGCGGAGTGGCAAACATTTTCGACAATTTGTAGTTTAAATCATTTTTAATAAGGGCTCTTCCAATTGAATTGGTCCCTCTTCAACTAACATCGTAACAAATTTTTCATCATTAATTAAGAGTCAATAATACAAATCTCCCATATCTAGGACCGGTGCTATATCTTACGGGGCCCTGTGCATACTAACTTACAAAAGAGAAAGTCCTTTTACGGCTCAATAATTGATGATCCAGGATTACTGCGTCCTAAAATCTAAATTAAAGTAGAGAGAATTCAAGTTTAAAACTGTATAAAGGTGCTTAAATTTGCTTTTCTATAGAAAAATTCATGAAAAAGCTGCTGGTTTATGATCAAAGTGTGTTAAATTTTAAAACCAAAGATGAGACTGTGGTTCAAAAATCAGCCATAAAATTTTCTAAATTTCATTCTCACTATGATTTGAAACTGTAGCTCACTAAAAATGGAAGATTTAAGCACAAATGTACTAAAATCTAAATTAGAAGACTAGAATTTAGCTGGATAATGAACTTAAAGTAACTCCTTTTCAAAATTTAAAAGTGAATTCGTTGAAAAGTTTCGATTTTAGTGCAAAAACATGTCAAAAGTGACACAATTCTACATTTTTAGATTCAAGAACAAAATTCAATTAAAACTGCAGAATTCAGTTAGAAAATCCACTAAACTTAACTAAATCTTCTACTTGTGACAATTCTATAACAAACTTTGTTAAAATTATAATTTATGAGGAAAATGTCCTTAAATTTTAAGGCTATTTCCATATCCATTTCTCGGTTATTTTATGAGATATTCAAATGCTGTGACCATCGTTGAATTGGACATTTCACCGTGCACCCGACAGACTTTTTTATTTTGAAAAATTTTCACTAAATTTCAAAGTGCAGAGGAAAATGTCGGAGCATGTCAAAAAATTCAATACAACGTATTATCTACAATTTTAAAGATAAAAAATCGTACAGCAGCTTATTTGAAAGCTTATTCATGTGCAAAGGACATATAGAGCCCCAAAAATCAAATTTTTGAAATCAAAAAAGTTATTGAACAAAAACAAAAAAATATTCCTTTTCATTTTCTCTCAATAACTTTTTAGATTTTCAAAAATTAGATTTTTGGGGTTCCATATGCCCTTCGACCATGAATATGCTTTCAAATAACATGCTGTACGATCTCATAGCTTTAAAATTAAAACATAATGCGTTGTATTGAATTTTTTTGACATGTCACTTTAAATGCAATATTTTCAGAAATTAAAAAGAAAATTGAAATTTGAAGCCTGTCCTCCAATGCAGTTGACTTTTGTCTATTTATTCATGCAAATTTTACTAAATTATTTTCACTTTACAAGAAGTTATGTGACCCAACTTAACACTACTTTTTAGGACAGAAATCATGCTAATTCCGGATATTTAATCCGTTTTCCATGGAAAATCGGCTGTCCCCCCATGAAGAATACAATTTGTGATCGATTGACGTATTTTGGAGGTCCATATCTCTACTCGTTTACAAATGGCACGACCCAAGAGTTCGCTTATGGAATCTCCATGTAATTGTAGGATTTCAAAATCAATCTCACGAATCCCCTTAATTGAGAGTCGAGAGTCCAAATCAAAAATTGAATGAAAGTGTCTAAACAGATTTTTATACAAGTCATTACAAAAATTCGTTAAAAATCAGTGCATCACAACAATTATTTCTTAAAACCTGGTCTAAGTTTCCTGAGCGCATGCGACGGCCCTGAGCTTGAACACACATAAGCATTGTTCGTTATCAAGACACATACGTGACATAAATAAATCGCATAACAAAAACATAACACAAGAAAATTAATACCCGTATTTATAAACCGATCTCAGACTTGATCTCAAGTCTCAAGCACGAGTTCTGGTTTATAAGTCTTGCTTCGGCAATTTTCGGCGGAAGTCAGGATTGAGTATATGGAGGGTTGAGAACTTGGCGAATTCTAGTTACATTTTACAGGGTCACGTTTTTCTTTTTGTGCGTACGCGCACTTTCTGCAAAACTCAAGCTCATCTCAAGGCAGCTACAACCCAATCTTGGCTTGGTTACATATTCTGGCCTCAAGGCCAAGCTCAAGCCCCAAGACGGTCACAAGATCGGTTTATAAATACGGGCATAAGTAGTCAAAAAAGCACTTTTTTTAGATTCGCTAGCATACGCCTATGGGACATTTGTCCGGTTGTCCGGCACAGTTCATCTCCATATCTGTTTCAATACACAAAATTTAACAATTCTCTATATTGGCTACATGTATGGAACGTTCAAAAAGTGCATTGTCGACCTAGTTGTTTTAATTCTACTATTGTGGTTATCACATTTCGAAATCACAATGCAATAAAATTCAATTAAAATCGAATCGTTTCAACAAATTTCATACTCCTTGAATTATTCATTGGACATGTTGTGATCAATACGAATGCCATTTGAAAAAATTAAAAATTAATATTTCCGTTTTTATAATGGATCGCTATTGGAATTTAATTGATGTTCGATATTTGCGTGGATATCGTAAAAGAAATACTTTCATATACAGGGTGTTTGGTCTAAGTATGGTGAGGTCTAAGAAACTCCTATTAGTTGACGAGCGATTCGAAAAATATTTTGAGTATTTGTAGAAGAGTCCCTAGGGAATATTTTAGCAAAATTAGAACCTCATAGCTCATTTCAAAGTTGGTCAAAAAAGGATTGTTTTCACAATGTCGCAATTTTCAAAAACCAACAAAACACGCAAAACGACTTAGAATGACTTTAGGATCCTCCCAAAATTAATTTTTTTTCGTTTTTCTCCATCGTATTTCAAAGAAAATACGAAATATTTCCACCTGTTTCAGAATAAAATAAAGAAAAACGAAAAAAATCAATTTTGGAAGGATCCTAAAGTCATTTTAAGTCGTTTTGTGTGTTTATTAGTTCGTTTTTGAAAATCACTACATCGTCAGAAATGAGCGTTTTTTAATCAAATTGCAAATGAGCTACGAAGCTCTAATTTTGCTGAAATGTTCTTTAAGGACCCTCTTACAAATCCTTAAAATATTTTTCGAATCGCCCGTCGACTAATAGGAGTTTCTTAGAACTTACCATACTTATTGTTAGACCAAACACCCTGTATGTTAAATTAAGATTGATTTGAATCTTTTGAGCAATCTAATAGTAATCATTTTTAGATAATGTGTTCCTACTAGACATGCGACAATTTTCTCTGATATTTTTTCGATATAAAAGCTTGATTGTTGCGCAATAATAACAATACAATAAAATTTGAAAATAATACGATAATCAAATAGAAACTATTATTGAATTGCTACCAAAACCGGAGTTGATATATTGGAAAACAATGTCAAATAAAGACAATTGTATCTTGAGTATATATTGTAAATTTTGGATTGTCATTGTTCCAGTCAGTTCGTTATTGTTATTCATTTCTCCTTACACCAAACCAATTACTGGTGAATTGTACGATCAATGTTTACAATGCTATACCGTTATTTGTCTGCTAAATACGCTTTAATCTTGATAAACAATACATGCATATAATATTAGGAATACAGAGTAGGTATTGGCATTCGTGTCAAGATGATGAGTTTGTTGTGTAACTCCTCCAATAAATTGACATTTACTAATTCATCAATTTTTCTCGACTAATTCTTTAAGAACATTAAGATCGTTCACTAAATAATGCCATGTCTAATTTCTACCATTCAACTCTTATCAATACTTGTTAGACGCGCGTTGATGGTTTGTTTGTCCCTTAATCAATTTGTCTAAATGAACATTAGAAAGCATGATTAATTTGTAATTAGTGTTATATAGATTGAAATACTGAACGAAGTTTCAAGTTTACTTCCAGAAATTATTTATTAGGTCCTCTTCTATTATTTGTAATAATATCCAATTCCGAATGAAATCCAATATTATTCTATTTCACTGGACGATAAGAAATCGAAACGTTAAAGTTCCACAATAGAAAAAAGCTTCAACTTTATTACATTATGGATAAGTTGCAAATTAATTTGATAGCCGGTCAAAAGGGCTGTAATGTTACAATTTTATAAGATAGTTTATGTTTATTTTTCACAACATATTCATCTTTGATTTGTTTGAACAACAATGAATTTAACTTTCTGGCAACACCAATAAATCTCGCACAACAAAACAATATAGAATGTGGAAAGTTATTAAATATAGAGATATCATAAATAACTAAACAATAACAATCTGAGAAACAATAACAATAATAGTAGTGCAATTATTGTGTACAGCATTGATTTTTTCTTATTATGTTGGAACGAACTAGGTATATTGTCGTATTTTCAGTTTAAAATTGTTGGAATTTTCCAACTATTTCAAACTAATTTCTGCTTGTTAATGATTAATTACATGCAATGTTATTTATGGTATGAATATTTATTAATTGTTTAATTATATGATAATTTTATCCTGAATTAATCCAACAATCAAACAATATCAACACTGATAATTTCCATTTATGCCAATCCAATTTTAATAATAGTCGGTTATACGATAAACGTTAGTATGGCAATAATCACACAACAACCAAAGTACCGAATAACCAACCACCCAACAGGATAAAGAGATGGTGGATTGTATTTTGTCCTGTTTACATTGTGTTCAAGTGCGTGAGTGTGTATGGGGGGTAAATCGGACACGTACCAATGTTTCACCCTCTATTGCTGAAACGTTCCATTTCTGGTTTCTGATAACAAATACACAAACACACTGAATTTATATGCTACACATATAGAATCGAATCAGATCCATGGTATAAACTCAACACCCTTTTACCATAGTTATATCTATGTTTGTATTATAATCCTGGTCCTGGCACGTGTTGTAAACTTTACTGATTTACATTAAATATAATACAAAGCTTACGAATTGTTGTACAATATAAAATTAAATATAGGACGGTTTTATTGGACGCAATTTAATCTATCCAAAAGGGAGAAAGCTGAATGTTATAAAGATAAAAAAAAAACTCATTTATATTGTCTTTCCGACCAATGGACTGTACAAGATTCATTTCTAGATTTGAGTGAAACAAGGGAAATAATTAAAGACGAAATGAGAAATAATAAATCCCTAAGATGGGACGTTTTCGAAGTGAATTAGTGAAGTATCAAAACGAAGACCTCGAAATGACTCTGCAATAATAAACGAAAAATTGTTTTATCAAATCATCCAACATATAACTTCACAGTCCAGTCATTTGTATTCCAATCATGAAACTAGTCAGACAGTCAAATCAAATCTAAATCTACGAAAATCACTAGTGAAGAATATTAAACACATTCACTAGTGTTATATTCATTTCTAATTTAGTGAAAAACTGAAAAATCAAACTCGAATTTATAGATCCTCAATAGATTTGGCATTCAACACATTAGATAAATGTGGATAGTCGTAAAATTTCTATATTATAAAAATCGAGTTTGTTTTTCTATCGATTTCAACTAAATGGAGAATGGTGCATGAAAAATTTATTGTGTCGCGTTGATATTCAAACGTTCACCAGTAGTAAAAAAAAAACGACGTTGTCAGCTTGGATTTTACCAACCTGAAAAATCGTTGGAACTGATAAATCAACTGTAAATTCCCTGTAAAACAAGACATATCCAGTTCATTCGTGTATGTTATAAATGGAACGTGGGAGAAAAAATATAGGGTCATTAGTTGTTCCCGTTTGATCGTTTAAAATTTTTTGAAAAAAAAAACATTGCAATTAACTGAAATAGACCTATAACGGTTACTTTTTCGTCAAATTTCAACAATGATGGTGGGAAAATTTCAATATTATCGCTTTTCTATAAATACGATTTGAATATTATCAGCAGGTTTTGATAAACACCCGAATCGTCACCAACGTTAAGTTTTTTTAATTAAAATTTCAGTCGAAAACAGAGAGAATGATTGCTGAAATGGGAGACAAAGACGACTAATATCAATATGGTATTTGTTTATCTACTGACAAAGTCGAATTTCAATGGCGTTTCGTTTTTCATGAATAATTAAAATGAACAAAAGTCGACTGAAAAGGAAATAAAAATGTATACCAAATGAGGAGGCTTTATTGGAATTTCCGATTACAATGAAAAAGATATTTGATTATTAAGGGGGATAATTTAAAAATGCGCCCTTATATCAAATGTTTATCCTCTTTTAGGACCAAGTATTCTAGCAAATCCGCTATATTTCCGTTGAAATTCTTATACCACTGGTATATTTGAGACCAATGTTGCCTTTTTTTCAATCTCTTTCTTTTCTTCGCTCTAAAGCACCTCGTTACCGATGGATTTATTATTTGATCGTTTGTTTTAATAGACGGCTATTATTGAAATTGTTATTGTTACATGTATGCAATAACGGCATAATAAACTTGGCAAGTCTCCTGAAATTTCCTGTATAATATATTTTATTTGTATCATGTCACTCTCTGACCATACCACACTCTGATAAGGTGCTTTAATAAATATCCAGAGTGTACGTGGTAGAGTTAAGAGTCAAAACAACATTAATCACCGACCAGGAAACTAATTCAACTGAAACAGTCACTATAGTCCGGTACAGTTCTGTCACCAAACCTGCCATGTTTCACAGTTTCACTATACTTAATTATATGAAAATAAATGATTTTTCCCATTGTCTAATATCTATACGATACAGAAAAGGGATGACATATGACAATAAGCATCTAAATCTTGAAATACCTTCAATTTATAGACGAGAAGGCGTATTAAATTAGAATAAGGTCGGTACATGTGGGAATGTTGAACAACTCGTATAAACCAAATTAAAAACCAACTAGAATGAATTAAATACTGAAGAGCAATTGGGAAAATAATTGAGAAAATATTGGGTAATTTTCGGGCATTTCACAACACCAAATGGAAATTTATCCATATTAAAAAGGGTAGATAACGTTTTTAAGTTGAATCGAATTTTCAATTTAGATCGACCGGAAATTTCCAAAGAGCAAATTAATACTTTTATAATTAACAATTTCAATGATTTAACAAGTTAACGTTTAATTCAAGACAGTTGGGACAAGTTTTGAAACGAATAACGATCAGTGAAGAGAATTTCATTTCTTCGAACGAATCGCGTGAATTACCCACCAAGTTATAAGCATATTCTAAATGTGAACGTTAAATGTTCTTCGATGTTTGATAAGAATTCGATTGCAGGTTTACGTAGTAATGTAGACGTTTTTACAACTGATTGCTCTAGACATCAGTGATAAAAATTGTGGTGTAACAGTATTCAGGATATGTCAACGGGGAAGCGTCCAATTTATCAGGAGAACTATTTCGTTATAACCGAATATCGAATATGAATATGTGAGAAAACACTGGAAGTTGAAGGGAGTATCGGTAATTGGTAATTTTCTCCGACACAGTCACGTAACCATTATTTCTAAATTAGCCTGCAATGGATGAGGGTTTCTTTTTTTTTGCACAATCATTATTTCTAAGAAGAGCAACGGTAATTTGTTTTATGTAGAAATTTACAAATGTTTGATTTGCGTGTGTACTTTTTGCTGCTTTATACCAACACCTCAATAATCTTCCATTATTTTATCTTGGCAATAATTTGACTTGTTTCTTCTATGATGGAACTAGTTCTACTTGTTATTTCTGTATAGAATTAAATGTCACATGTTTTAAATGGTATTTAATTCCCAAACGTTTCTCAAATAATTATATTACTTCATTATGCAACAAGGACTCATGGGAAATTGTCAAATTTAGGGGCTTCTCCCTAGAGCGTACTAAGCATGTTAACAGGAGCCTTACTTACCAATTAACATTTACTAACGATAAAATATTTAAAACTATACCCGACTGTGTATATTCCAACTAGAGAACCGTTTAGTTAAATTAAATATAAATTTGTTTCATTTATAAACGTTGTATTTCGTCAAATAACAATTACGATTATTACAACAATGGGGGTGGAGATTAAGTGTCAATATTCTTAAAGAATTGCACGATTTCATTCCAAACTCTGTAATCTTATTACATCGAATTGTCCCAATCTAATAGTACGTGACTCTATAATTTCAACTGAATGGAAGAAATTATAAAAAAAAAGACTCCAATATTACATTTTATAAAGAAGAACTTCATGAATTCCAATTGATTGAACGATAAACTTTTCATTATATAGATCACACGATGTAATTTTTTTCATGATTTCCCATCGGGTATCGTCTTAGAAATAAAATGAATTATTGTAAGTTAGTTTATCGCGTCTGCAATAAACATGACAAGAATACTACGTGTAACACTCCTGAGATGGTAAGTCCTTTTTTTGTCGTTTGCAAATCAAACAGGATTATTTTTTTATGTATTAAAAGACTTACTTGTATATTAAACTGTACGTGATGATTTATTTTGTGAGGGTGTTGCAGGCCTAAGGGCTCTGCACTGCTAGTGCCCAACTAACAAAGGGACCCCAGTTGCAATTATAAGCTATTTACATATCAAAAGCGATCTTTAGAATTGTCAGTGAATTAATCCCACCCTTTATAACAGATAAGGGATAGAGGGGGATAGATTCGTTTTATAAAACTTGTCGTTGGATTCACTTTGTTTCACATCAATGTTTACGTTTTATAATCGATAGAATATTATGAAAATTTATATTTTGCCGTTATTACTGTTACAGTTGAGATAAATTTTTATATTTCTCGCTAACTGAAAACGGATAAAACTTTTATTACTTGACTGTTAACGGAATGCCATATCAGCTACCAATTTCTATTAAACTAGAACAAAATCTGCAAAATATAAAGTTTTTTTTTTTTAATCAAACATCTCTCTTGAAAAGTCGGAATCTGCTGATACCTCCTTTAAGCTCTGTCGAGTGCGAAATCTAATTTTTCAATTACATCATGCCGTTGGCGTAAAGTACGAGCTAATTTCTATCCCAAACATCGTACAAATCTGCATACTCTATAGATATAACAACCTCTACATTAACGCCATCATCATCATCATCATTAGGTTCATCTTTTTGATGTTTCACTGATGCGACTCTGATTGTCACACGCCCAAAGGCAGTTGATTTGGGAAATTTGTCGGCGTCTCTCTAGAGATATCAACAATGGACGGGATATCAAGTCAAAAGTATTTTCTAGGGACACTTTTTTCCGACCGGACACGATAAACTTTAGAAAAACTTATCCAAGTCACACCTTCTGTTTGTTGAAGAGCAATCTTTTTAGAGAGAAAAACAACAACCCAACACTCTGTTACTTGCTAAATAATTGTATCAGATTGACAAAGAAATTTGATTGCATTTTTTTACAAAGACATGAAGCACATTTCCATTAAAATCATAAATGTGGAAAAATCAATTTTTATGTTAGCTATCAATTGGGAGTAGAACGACTGATAATAAAATAGAACTAGACAACTGACTATAACTAATTTTACGGACTTTTCTATTAGAAACGTTGGATATATTAAGAAAAGTAATAAGAAAATGGGATGTAGAATAAAAATCAAATTTCACGCTCAATAATCTCTAACATATATCTGTGTTAGAGCATCCTATATCTTGTCATTTTTTTATTATTTTATTAACCGTAATTTCGTATGATTAAATTCTATCGATTAGGTGTTGAATCGATTGTGTCATTCTCAGTTCTTTAATGAAGCAAGTCAACCGTTGATCAACCCTATTCTATTTCCTTCAAGATAAAGTACAAGCGTGACATTTTCTCTATACATTTTCGTGTCAACAAATTCTTGTGTTTTATTATTGAAAAACAAAAAAAAAACAGAGAGGAGAAAATCGAAAAACTATAGATCCCATATGTGCATTGAACTAGACGGTTGTAAATCAACTATAAGAGAAATCCTTTTAAAACCTAAAAGAAACAATGCATCAGGATACGTCTTAAAGATAAAATCCTCTGTGGATATATTTTAACGAATCAATAAAAATAACTGCAGTTTAATGTCTGAACATCTGCCGGAGATAGGCGAAATAATCCGATAAAACAACTCGGATTTACGTTGATCCATCTCTAGAGAATAGTTAGAAGGTCCTCTTTGATTCACAATGTCTTCTACCCACATTTTATTACAGTTTTCGTGATAGGGAAAGTTGAAATTCATAGATGTTAGTTTATTATTAACATAGTTGTATCTATATTATTATTCAGTCATAATAACATACATATGAGTAGAGAGAAATTTAAACTATAGGTTACAGAATTCCCTCTTCTTGTTATGTCTGTAAAGTGGAAGATATACTTTAATGATCGTATAAATAAACGTGAAATGGTTTTAGTTTCAGTAGAAAGGATTTTGTAAGTGTAATACAATTTGCCGTTGAGAAAGCTCGTCACTGATAGTTTCACGAATAATAAAATACGTTCCCATTTCCTTATACTAATTTTAAATAAAATCAATACAACAAGAAACAGAGATAATGCAACACTAAATTTAGCTTGAATTATCATTTGTTGAAAATGCATAACGTTTTTATTTTTGTCGTTGTTGCCGGTCGAGAATTTATGGCAATCAGCGCCGCAACCTCCCCTTATTAGATATTTATTAACGAATATTTATGGCAAAAGAGGGGCTGCTGGTTGGTATCGACTCGCTAACACGTTGAAAGCTTCAAATATCACAAACGATAAACATGGTGTAGTTTAATAAATACAAAACAAAACAAATGATTAACGACATCCTTTCGAACAATTAACAATAAATACCATGTATCCACTTTTATATACTTTCGTGTTCATTGTACTTTAATTTTATTACATTAAATTAAATGATCCAATTTCCGATTTGGTCTGATAGAAGAATAAGGATTCTACAATTAAGATTATCTTTAACTATGAAACTTTGCATCGACTTTCTAAAGAACTGCTATTAAAATCTAGTACTAATTAAGATATGAAGAAAGTTGGTTAATTTCTAAAACGTCAGCTTGTCTTTATTTATAAAAAAAAAAACAAAGTGAGAATTTTTAATCAAATATTTAACAGATGAAAAATTCGTCAAATTCCACTGAGATTCTTTTATGCTTTTGTAGCAAAACAATAAAAAGCAGCACACGTAAACCAAAACAATTCCCATGGTGCTAACTTCACAAACGTTAAGGCGAAATTCTACAGACTTGGTTCGTTGGCGGAATGATTCCTTGTAGTGGTTGTAGTGATAGGAACATCTTAACTTTCTACTTTAGATCTGATGTGAATTCACAACTCTGCACACGTTTTACTGTTATTGTTAACGGTGACTCAAAACATTGGCTAAACAATCCAGTTTACCACTAGATTATAAATATTATCTTAACGAAAGTCTTTTTGCATTTTGTATGCAAGAAACGTTTATTATCCATACACTAAGATTATAACGAAAAAAGGCATTTTCATTAAATTTCAATCGTTAATGAAAAGCCAGTATATTCACACAACAATACAAACATTGCAGTTTCAAAAGGCACCTCTCTAACGTACTTTAACTACCATAATAAAATAATAATCGGCACGTTAAGTTTCTATAAAATTATGAAATTGTTCAGTTTTTATTTCACCCGGCGCATCCACCATTTTTTGCACTTGCATATTTCAAATAGCTTTATCTATTGATTTTCATGCTATCAGACAATTTCTATTTACTTTTTTTTAACAACTGGTTATTAAATTTATCCTCATAACATTTATTCGTATTTTTTTTTTGTATCATTTGTACAATTTATTGTATTTTGTCCCAGTGAAAATATCGAATTTTGCTGAAGGGTGTTTGTGAATTGAGGCAATTATGACCTAACAACCACCCTAGTCCTATAATAATACATAACCACAACATAGACTTCTCTACACTTTCCATCCTAATTTGATCCGGTGGGATTTAAGTAATACAAAAGGACAAATCGCCAGTTATGTTAGTGTAACTAAAACTTGGCAAGTTTTGATAACACAAGGATGAAATCGTCTTGTCTAAATCATGGATTACACAAATAACAACAACAATAACAACAACAACAACAACAACAAAATAACAACGATGTTCAGCTTCCAAATAATCAAACAAACAAACAATCCACCGATTACGGGTATTTGTATCTAGTTCCCCATTTAATTCGTTACATATACATGTAAGTGGGGACGTTTTTACATTTTTCCAACATACTTTCACCCGATACTGAATACTAGATAATTACTAATTTAATTACTTCAAATTAAATATAATTAGTTGATTAAATGCGCATTCATTAAAATTAATTTCTAACTCAATTAGAATGCCAGAAACAAAAATAGTAATTAATTCGGATTTATTCGTTAGTACAATTTAATTTGAAAAATTCAATTGTGAATCCTTGATAAATCTCACAATGTTGAAGTTTATTATGCTCTTTAATGAACTCTAATTCTTCCACCTCAATTATTTCGGCATTGTTGGAAATACTTAAATTTTTTTCTACAATTTCCATTATCTCAACATCAACTCGATCGTTCTATCTTATTCAAAATCTCATAATACTGATAATTAGAAAGGAAGGATGATGAAATAAAATAACGTTCATACCACTCACTATTTCATGTAATTGGAAACAACACTGATAACAAAAAGTGGGTAGTTGTGAACAAAGTGCTTGTTGGTGGCAATTTCAAATGAAAAATCCCCATAGTAATATTTACTTGGGTATTTTTTTTTTCGTTTCTATTGACTGTTATTCAAGCCCCACATGGATACTGGTGGAAATAAGAAAAAAGACTGTATTTGTACACGTGTGAGTTTCGTAGTCATGGGAATGCTTCTCACAGGGTTAGAGATATTGAGCCAAAATCCCTAGTGCGTATCCCTAGTCATATGTCCTCGTTTATCATCTCTATTTTGATAATACTAGCCGGTCGTTGTTGATTCGACAATTTTTTCTCCCTTTATACCAACAGTACTACATTGTTTTATCAGAGAGCAAATATAATACGTATACAATTTAACAGATTAATATTAAATTGGTTAGTCGGCTTCAATGAGTAACAGAATATACATAATGGGATTTAATTAGGCGTACGTATGTAAATGAAATCAGGAAGGTGCACCTGTACACACCGACAAAGACGTTTAAATCGCTCCAATTCAATGATTGTCTAACAGATTTCAAGTCGAATTATACCATCTCTAGAGGTATAAAGAGAAATTCAATCTCTATAGAATTGATTATAAATTCAATTATAATTAGAAATTTTCTTGTTGTATAATTGACAAGTTTTCAACTTCAATAGAAACTGAGACAATATCGTGTCATAAATTTCATGACTAGTCACTTTCAAAAACTCTATAAATACTAATAAGAATTCTGTACGAAGCACAAGCAATCAGACAAGTCTGGAGACAAGCATCAGAATGATGTTGATCTCTTGAGACGTGTCTCAAAGTATATTTAGATACATACATACATCAATGTCAGGTCCAGTCACTGTATTCAACCAGTTGGACCGGGTGCCAAAAGAACTCCTTCTTCGGCAGCTGAATTGCTGAATAAAATGATACTGGTTGCCTCTAAAACTAAAAATTCTTCCCCAGACACTAAGATGAATTAATAGACAATAAAGGAGTCGCCTGTCTGGTAAAGATGGTGTCTAACTTAACTGAGCGTCCAGCTGTCCACTATCCATTTATTTTAAACCGTCACGAGCTCAGTACTTAATCATTCGCTATCATTACATTTTATTAATATACCTCATAATATGTGAAAACTGAATGGACGTCTTCTTCAAATTAATTTATTGTTCTTGAATTTATTCGGTCGTAAATTGTTTGATAAAAACAAATTATGAAATATTATTACCGTATTCTAATCAGAGATTTACAGAAGCCGAAACTATCGATTTGTATATAAAGTTGTATATCAATTATATTGCAAGTATTACGTATTCTAATTAGAGTTAGAGAGAAGTTTATTTGCATCCGATAACAATGAGATCGAACAAATCGTATAATGAAAACTAATAAGACCGTGCTATTACTTTAATATCACCGTCTCCAAAATTAACTAAAACGATAATTAAATTCAGAAAGAAAATGGTCCTCAACATGCACCACACATACATACTTTCATTGGATGTGTTAAGTTTAATTTAAAACAAAGTACAACTACTGAAAAAATCTCTGTGTAAATTGCCATTATAATCAGCGATTCGCTTGGAACAATGCTTGTAAAAAAAGGGTAATTATTAAACAGAAAAGTGTACGTTTTAATACTTCTTGACTCACTAGAAGGTAAACAACAAGTGCTCAAATTAAGATCTTTTAATGTCAACGTGACACTGAATATTACACAATATTCATTAACGGCTTGTTTGCAAATACCTACCGACAAGTTTTTGAAGCAATATTACATACGGTTTAATTAAATATTGGTTTTTTGTAAATAATTACAATTGTAATATTGTTATTTGTTAATTCATTAACGAATACAATACCTTTACTAATTAATTATTCATTCAAAAGCTTTTACCATGTAAATTTTAATTAATATTTTCACAAACTATACATAACAAAGAATAGTTTAGCTTTTTTATATGAAAATTATTAAATTCAAAATTCCTGTTATAATTATTTTGAGTGGGAAATTATGTTTTGTATTAAAACAAAAATAACAATAAAAATAAATCCAACATTAAAATACTATTCCGCTTTTATAATTTTCATGCAATGGTGAATCTTATGAAAATTGTTGATGTATTTTTGCCAAAATCCTACAAACATCCGGTTTTTGTTCAAGACTTGTTCCCTCTGTCATTTTGATTATTTCAACCAATCGAAAAAAATATACTATACAAGGAAAGGCAAAGCAGATTGTTGAGAAAATTTACAATTATAATTCGCTTCTACTATTATCTGAATAATATCTACAACATTTCAAGTATAGCGGTTTTAAATTCTAAATGATGTGAATAAACAAGAATGTTGAGCAAAAACCGTGGCTTAACGTTATTTGTCATTCCTCATTTACGATATAAATGGAAATATTTATGTTTGTATTTTAGCTTTCAACAATAGACAAAATACAAACTGACAACGATAGTGTAATTGTTTATGTTCATGATTTTCATGAATGAACACCCATCGAAAAATCAGTAAAACTTCAAATTTAATTCTGTTACGAATTAAGTTTGTGTGTATTGTTTTAATTCTTTATTTGCTTAGAAATAGTTCAGCGATAATCTTGTATCGTCTGAATATTTCAAGTCTCCCGAAATAGTTTCTCTTATTTGTATCATCCAACAAAAATCATTTATCTTACCAAGAAAAAGCAAATTTTGTAAGCAAATACGAGTAGAATATTTCAATAAACACGAAAATATAATTACATTTCCAAACAAACCCTTCATTATAGAACGAAACCCAATTCTTAGCAGAAAGGGTTAGGATAAAACAAAATCATAATAGAGTTTTTAACACAAAATTTTTATCATCCCTACAGGAAAACCAACAGTAACACCGATTAATAAAACGATAACTGCTGTTTATGGACAACCCTTAACGCTGACAATGGAATTTTGTGCTAATCCACCATATACTAAAGTATTTTGGATAGCCAAGAACCGAGTCTATGTTCCTGGTGATGCTGATAAAACCGTCATAGCGTATGGAATCACTGTAAGTATAGAGAATAGAGAGTTTTCGTCTGCTATCGACACGCTACGTTATAGATTATAGCCTTAAACTGTACGGTCAAAATTATAACGAAAGGTCGTTTTCGTTTTACGTAAAAGATTTAAGCCATTATAATGACAAGTGATAGCTGATTATTTTAAATTGAGATCCATGCTACTAATAGTACGACCGTTTCGCAACTTTAAGATTATTTTCTTCTTATTACACAATTGATTTCAACAAAATCAAATATTAAACGCAATATTTTGTGTAGAAACGTAGGCGCTCGAAGCCAACAATAGACTGTTTCGTTTATATTTAATCAAGGGAAGTAAATAAGAAAAAAAACGAATAAATAAGGTCGTGTAATTACTCTCATAATCCTTACCAGTCGTTACACTGAACGACATTAAAATAACTTGTTCCATAAGTTCACGACAAATGTTCCAGAAAACAACAAAAGGTTCTCTATTTTTTTCTAGTCTGGACAACTAACGGAAAAAAAATCGTTTACATACGAAAATAACTAGATTTTAGCGATTTTTTTTTAAAAAAATTAGCTAATGACGAGATCCTCACTTTTGAATTTACGAAAAATTTTTGCACAGAAGTTCGTTTTGGGACCTCAGGAACCCATATCCACCGTTCGTTAAAATTTTTATATATATATATATATATATATATATATATATATATATATATATATATATATATATTTATATATGTATATCCACGATAACTGCCGTAAAAATACACCAATCTTAATGAAACTTGGTACAAAAATCGGTCTTTGTGATAGCTTGGATGAGTTCGTTGGCCAGACTGGTAGGGCCAACACTTTTGGAATAAGAGCTGAAGAAATGTTAAAAAAAATCATTTTCAATATTACATTTGCTTAGATTTTGATGAAAATTAAAAAAATCTCCAAAGGCAGCAAGTACCTTATATAGCGAATTTTTTTATGTATCTACATACTGAAATATTAATTACAAAACATTCTTATGATACTGACAATTAATATATTTTATTAACATTGAATCAACTAATAAATTCATTTCCCCGATGTTATTTTAATATTTATGATTTTTATTGAAAAATACTTTTAATCCACAAACAATAAGAAAAACTAAAAAAAAAAATAATAATGAAGTTTGTTGTTTGTCTAATACGTCTAATCAAGGCCTGCTTGATTTTTTCAAGCGAAATTCTCTAGCAGGCCTTGCGTCTAATATTAACTGTCAAAATTAGTTGCCCCCCCCCGCGATATTCAATTTTTTTCTCTAATATCAATAGTCAGAACATATAGCCACCTGAGATAATCGATTTTACTGCTTATACTCAAAAAAGAGATTTTTGCATTTTTCTTGCGAACCAACGAACCGATTTTGATGATTTTTTTTCTGGGTCATAGAGAATGGTCGGCTCTACTGTTATTTTAATTTTCATCAAAATCTAAGCAAATGTAATATTGAAAATAATTTTTTTTAACATTTCTTCAGCTCTTATTCCAAAAGTGTTGGCCCTACCAGTCTGGCCAACGAACTCATCCAAGCTATCACAAAGACCGATTTTTGTACCAAGTTTCATTAAGATTGGTGTATTTTTACGGCAGTTATCGTGGATATACATATATAAATATATATATATATATATAAATATATATATATATATATAAAAATTTTAACGAACGGTGGATATGGGTTCCTGAGGTTCCAAAACGAACTTCTGTGCAAAAATTTTTCGGAAATTCAAAAGTGAGGATCTCGTCATTAGCTAATTTTTTTAAAAAAAATTCGCTAATAACAGTAGAGCCGACCATTCTCTATGACCCAGAAAAAAAATCATCAAAATCGGTTCATTGGATCGCAAGAAAAATGCAAAAATCTCTTTTTTGAGTATAAGCAGTAAAATCACGTATCTAAGATGGTTATGTGTTCTGACAATTGATATTAGAAAAAAATGGAATATCGCGGGGGGTAACTAATTTTGACAGTTAATATTAGACGCAAGGCCTGCTAGAGAATTTCGCTTGAAAAAATCAAGCAAGCCTTGATTAAACGTATTACGGGAAATGAATTTATTAGTTGATTCAATGTTATTAAAATATATTTATTGTCAGTATCATAAGAATGTTTTGCAATTAATATTTCAGTATGTAGATACATAAAAAATTCGCTATATAAGGTACTTGCTGCCTTTGTTTTTTATTTTTTTTTATGTTGGTTTTGATTTTTTTGTTTTCTCCGTTTGTTTATTCGAATATATATATGATTTTTCAATTAAAAACTCCTTCGACTAAATAATAAAGAAAAAAATGAAGAAAAAACAACGATTCGAGTCTGTAATAATTTTTTTTAAATTCAAACAATCGTTTCGCTCTCTTCTTCTCTACTATTGTATGTTTAATAATTTCAGAATTCCACTGAACCGAATTGTCATCAAGCTGTTCTATTTTTAACGAAAGCATCGACGTCTGATATTGGTGAATATACATTTATTGTACGTTCACCTAATGGTCTAGCTGAAGGAAATTTCCACGTAAACATGACATATGCCAGTGGTTACAATATTCAAGAAGTGGATGATCATGTAAAATCATCAGCTGCTTCCAGTGTCACACATCAATGTCATTTTATAACAATGACAACCCCAACAATAAAAACAACAACACTGATTTGTGTAAATGTGATTGTCCCATCATCGTCATTATTATTATTATTATTACTATTAATAATAAATTGTTGTTTTTGACTGAACTAGATTATAATCACATCATTAACACATAATGTATACACTTAATGGAGAATATTATTTATAAAAAACATTAATTAACAAATTGGTGGAACTATCGATTTGCGATGAATGCTCCTCTATCATTTACAATTAATGTTTTCTATTAAATAGTAAAAAATAATGAGACGTAATTTTTAAATGTATAGTTTTCTATTGGTTGCAATTGAAGAAAAGATAATGTAAAAAAAATTGTTAATAGACGGCGCTTATATGTAAAATAAAGAAAATTAAACTAAATAAATGTAAAATTATAATAATAATAATAATAATAAAAATATATTCGTCCAAATTATATGGGAAAATTATTCATCACAACTAGTAGTAGGTAGTTAAGAACAGATTAAAACTCTCCACTAAGTTGTACGATGAAAATTTTTAAGTCCACCAGAAAATTAACACAAAAATTAATCCTGAATTAAAATTTCTCACCATTCTACAATTCAAATAGGGTAGCTAACATTAAAACAGAAGAAACAAAAATCTCATCCAATATTTTACAGTTTAATGCATCTTAAATTTAAATTTATACGTAAACTTTAAATTCTATGGTTTTCTTCAAATAATCAATCTTGATTTGAAATAATAAATTTAAACATCGCTTTAAATATCGCTTTTCAGACTTACTTATTAGTCAGTTTAAAGGACACAAGGGGAATTGTTCATTATTTGCTTAATGTATCGTTAAGTCAACAAATCGAATCGTCTTACAATAAATGTGCCTCTTTTAAGATACTTTTATTGAAAATCTTCTCATTGTCTGTCTCGATCATCTGCCAGCATTGTTCGAAATTCCTATGAAACTTACTCACAAGATTAAGATTCGAACTGAAAATTACATCTTCATAATTAGACATTAATGCTGATGTACTGGGTAGATTTGCTGAACCCATACAGATAAAACCATCATTTTTTCCATAATCTTTAATCATGTATTTATAATGCATTATACTATCTAAATTTTCATTCTTTGCAATATAAAACAATACTTTTATTCCTGTAAATTAAACGGAAATTAATCGAATTGTTGATAGGAATTGATATATGAAATTAGCACCTGAATTTTTCATTTTTATAAATTGTGAAACATTCCCTCCAACTGAACTATAATTTAAGATAACTCGTACATTAACACCACGTTGTTTAACTGTTATCAATGACTCTATGATTTGTGGTATTTTCATCGTCATCACAGCAATGTCCAATGATTTTTGTGCATGATTAATAAAATATAAGTATGGCTCTAATACTAGCTGAATATTCTTGCCATTAATTGGAATACCATCAATATTTGGTGGCCATCCACGTAAATACTTTGTTGAATACATAACAACACAATTATGTCGTTTATGGAACAATTCTATATCGGACAATTTCTTTTTTGTTGTTCGATATGTCATAAAAAAATTATTCCAGGCAAAAATTGAAGATGCTACAATACCTACACTGATGTAAAATTGTTGATCGTAAAGTAATTCCAACATTTTATTTTGTGTTTCTTTTCGGAAAAAGATGATCGCTTTTTGACCTAAAAAAGTGAGGTTAATTGATAAAATGTCAAAAAATATTTGACAGATTATCAAGTATCTCTTTCTACTACACGGTATTTATTTCTTATCTTTTTCTAAACAGTGAAATGACAGACTATAGATGACGTCAACAAGGCGCGCTTTTCAAATTTTCGTAAACCCCAACATTATTTGTTAAATGTTGAAGATTATTTTGCAAAACATTACCTTAAGAAATAAATTTTCTCTGTATCTATTCTTGAAGTTAAAACTGTACCAAAATTCCAGGACCATTGATAATTACGATTAGACTCAATAAACTTAGAGAAACTTCTGTAAAGTTATAGAATTTTAGAATTGCAAAAATTATAGTTGTGTGTGCTTCTTTCCACACCACCTGTGAGGTAAAGCACCAGGTGCGCTTTTTTTATAGTGGTATCCCCTGTAGGCCTAATCCACTATCCACCACCAGCACCACACATGTTAGTAAATAATAACAGGATACACAAAAACAAATACACCCAAACATTCACATTACAACCCTTATAACTTATAATCTATAACTAATACTATACCCAATGTTAGTAATGTTAAGCACCGTTCTAAAAGAAATGTGAAGAGGTCAAGAGAACAAATATTCGAAATTTCCCACATTAATCCAAGAATGTTTGCTTTCCTGACATTCACATTCATACTCATTTACAAGTAAATTATTTGAATTTGTATTTAGATAAAAAGATATATTAGATTTAAAAAGGGAGTGGAAGTATGAGTATGAGAGGATAATTGGAGATTCGTAAGGATTGAAACTGATGATCCTGATAGAAGCGATTATCTAAAACATAAGAAAATCCACTTATTTTTTAACTAAAGTCCTGAAAAACAAAAAATTCTGCGTGAAAATATATAAAATTGAATGTTCTGAAAAAAAAATGTTAAGATTTGAAAAGTACTTACGAAATTGTACCTAAAATATAAACAAATTATAGATTTTAAAGAAACAAAAATAAAATACAAAAGTATTAACAGACATAATAATAAAAAATACCTGAAAATTACCTGAAATAAAATTATGATTAAATTAATTTTTGTAAAGATAATTGCATTGAAAAGAAATATTGGAATTAAAAAGTAAGTACTTACGAAAATTTACCTAAAATATACCTAAACAAATTATTGATTATAAAATGAATAACAATAAAATACAAAAATATTAGAAAACCTTATAACAAGAATTACCTGAAAATTTCCTGAAATAAAATTATTATTAAATTATTTTTTATACAAATTAAAGTGCTGAAAAATAGATATTGGAATTACAAAAGTACTTACGAAAATTTACCTAAAATATAAACAAATTATTGATTATAAAATAAATAAAAGTAGAATACAAAAATATTAGAAGAAATCACAAAAATTACCTGAGATAGAATAAAAATTAACTTATCTTTTCATACTTACAGTTTTGAATTTATTTATTTATTTATTTATTTATTCTTACCTATAAACATTACACAAAAACACATATGTCACTAAACACTTTTCACTGTAACACGTTCCGTTTCAAAACACCGAATAACTCAACTTCACCATTAAAAAATAATGTAAAGGAGTTATTATACCGAATCGCGATTAATGGACGCTATATCGTTCAAAGCATTAATGCATCTTTCATGACAACACTTTTACAGGCCTGAAAATTGTACTTCATTGTATAGTTTTTTAGTATTTTTCATCAAAAATTGACAACTTGATGGCAAAATATACCTAAATAGGGATAGATTTCAAAGCATTAAAGCTTTACTCTTAACACATTTCCAGTATCCAAATTTGTACTTAAAAGTACAGTTCTGGCAAATTCAGTATTTTCCAGCACAATTTTACCTCGATGTTAAAAAAAAAATAGTGAGAGAGTGAGGGAGGCGGTCGAGTACAAAGCATCAAAGCTTTAGTACTCTTAAGACATTTCCAGTATTCAAATTCGTACTTAATAGTACAGTTTTAGTAATTTAGATGTACTAAATTGTACAGTTTCAATATTTTTCATCACAATTTTACCTCGATGTTAAAAAAAATAGTGTGTGAGTGAGTGAGGGTGGCGGTCGAGTACCAAGCATCAAAGTTTTAGTACACTTAACACATTTACAGTATCCAAATTTGTGATAATTAATAATAGTACAGGTCTAGTACCTTCCATCATCAATTGACACCCCTGTAACAAAAACTAGTGAGAGGTGGAGAGACAGAACGAGTTAAGAGCATCAAAGCTTTACTCGTGACAGATTTTCCAAGTTTCCAACGTGTACTAAATTAGTATTTTCCATCATAATTTTACCTAGATGTTAAAAAAAAATAGTGAGAGAGAGGGAGAGGAGGCTGAGTACAAAGCATCAAAGCTTTAGTACTCTTCACACATTTTCAGTATCAAAATTTGTACTTAATAGTACAATTTTAGTCATTTTCATCATAGATTGACACCCCTATAACAAAAACTTGCGAGAGGGGAAGAGCGAGAACGAGTTCAAAGCATCAAAGCTTTACTCGTGGCACATTTTCCAATTTTTTAACTTGTACTAAATTGTACAGTTTCAGTATTTTCCATCACAATTTTACCTCGATGTTAAAAAAATAGAGTGAGTGAGTGAGTGAGGGAGAGGCAGAGTACAAAGCATCAAAGCTTTAGTACTCTCAACACATTTTCAGTATCCAAATTCGTACATAATAGTACAGTTTTAGTAATTTCGTTGTACTAAATTGTACAGTTTCAGTATTTTCCATCATAAATTTTTGCTCTATGAGAGAGGGGGGGGGGAGAGTTCAAAGCACAAAAAAGGTCCTAAAAAACGTACATTCTAATGAGGTATGAATGAAGGTAACTATAAGTGATCCTATACAAATACCTAAAAAGTACCTAACAGTTCTTTCCGACGCTCCTATCGAGTACCTAACAGGGTATTTAACCGATTTTTGTAGTTACTATTAATTATCGCGCAAAATCTTATAATTGCGTATAATTAAGTGTTCAATAGAAATTACAGAAACATAGTTTATATTTCGACTTGAGTAATTAAATTAATTAATTAACTTCGACGTTCTGATTTTAGTTTCAATTACTAATTAAAATTTTGAATATGCGTACAAAACTGCGATGTGAATAAAAAAAGTACTACTTAACTGCATCACAGCCTCCTGTCCCACGCTGTTCGAACCTACTGTAATTGGTAAAAAAAAAAAAGAAAAAATTAGTAATTTTGAAATAATTGCTTAAATATTTTGAATTGCCCTTTCGTTGATCTTCTCGCCACTCAAATCCATCGGAAGACTAACCCCTTGGTCCATAAAATCACTAACACCAACACAACACTATTAAATTTATCACGCACTTGAATTTATTATTAAATTTAAAAAAAAAAACACTTAATGTTAACACTAGGAAGTTCAAAACTGAAATGAATAAAAGAAGGGCACAGACAAGTCTGGAAAGGGACGTTATGTAATTTTTCCTTTGTTCCATTCTTATCAGACACTAAAGAAAGATTCGTATGTACAAACGTTTAATCTAATCATTTATAGAAAAAAAGGTAGAGATAAATTCGTAAATATTTGGAAGGTTTTTAATTTCTTCAACAATAAAATAAAATAATTGTCTTGAATATTCTACACTTTGGATATAAGAAATATTTTAGAAACTATAGATGGATCAAAGTAAGATCGTCCAAAACCATGGATGGCCAGTAAATTTTATTCACAGTAAAAATGCAATAGAGTGTATTTTTTTACTAGTCCACTTTTCAATATATTCAAAAATCTCCAAAGGCAGCAAGTACCTTATATAGCGAATTTTTTTATGTATCTACATACTGAAATATTAATTGCAAAACATTCTTATGAGACTGACAATTAATATATTTTAATAACATTGAATCAACTAATAAATTCATTTCCCCGATGTTATTTTAATATTTATGATTTTTATTGAAAAATACTTTTAATCCACAAACAATAAGAAACACTAAAAAAAAATAATAATGAAGTTTGTTGTTTGTCTAATACGTCTAATCAAGGCCTGCTTGATTTTTTCAAGCGAAATTCTCTAGCAGGCCTTGCGTCTAATATTAACTGTCAAAATTAGTTGCCCCCCCGCGATATTCAATTTTTTTTCTAATATCAATAGTCAGAGAACATAGAGCCACCTGAGATAATCGATTTTACTGCTTATACTCAAAAAAGAGATTTTTGCATTTTTCTTGCGAACCAACGAACCGATTTTGATGATTTTTTTTCTGGGTCATAGAAAATGGTCGGCTCTACTGTTATTTTAATTTTCATCAAAATCTAAGCAAATGTAATATTGAAAATGATTTTTTTTAACATTTCTTCAGCTCTTATTCCAAAAGTGTTGGCCCTACCAGTCTGGCCAACGAACTCATCCAAGCTATCACAAAGACCGATTTTTGTACCAAGTTTCATTCAGATTGGACTATTTTTACGGCAGTTATCGTGGGTATACATATATATATATATATATATATATATATATATATATATATATATATATATATATATATATATATAAATATATATATATATATATAAATATATATATATATATATATATATAAAAATTTTAACGAACGGTGGATATGGGTTCCTTAGGTCCCAAAACGAACTTCTGTGCAAAAATTTTTCGGAAATTCAAAAGTGAGGATCTCGTCATTAGCTAATTTTTTTAAAAAAAATTCGCTAAAAATAATAATGAAGTTTGTTGTTTGTCTAATAAAAATTTTTTGCATTTTTCTTGCGATCCAATGAACCGATTTTGATGATTTTTTTTCTGGGTCATAGAGAATGGTCGGCTCTACTGTTATTTTAATTTTCATCAAAATCTAAGCAAATGTAATATTGAAAATGATTTTTTTTAACATTTCTTCAGCTCTTATTCCAAAAGTGTTGGCCCTACCAGTCTGGCCAACGAACTCATCCAAGCTATCACAAAGACCGATTTTTGTACCAAGTTTCATTAAGATTGGTGTATTTTTACGGCAGTTATCGTGGATATACATATATAAATATATATATATATATATATATATATATATATATATATATATATATATATATATATATATAAAAAAATTTTAACGAACGGTGGATATGGGTTCCTGAGGTTCCAAAACGAACTTCTGTGCAAAAATTTTTCGGAAATTCAAAAGTGAGGATCTCGTCATTAGCTAATTTTTTTTAAAAAAATTCGCTAAAAACTAAAAAAAAAAAAATAGACACAATCGATTAAGCGAACTACTCAAAAAAGAACGCTTGAACTTTGCCAAATTTTGATTGATCCACCTATACATGCTCCAACGTATCTGAACTATTTTAGAATTTCAGCTAGATTGAAAAAAAAAACTGTTGACAATATTACAGATTGATTTTTTTTCAGTTATGAAATTTGTAATTAAGCTAATTAAGTAAAACTAAAATGAAAAGTCTTTATTTCTGCTTGAAACATACATTAAAAATACAGATGTTACAATAACTCATAATCTGGGATTATACCTATCGCTTTCATATTTTCTCTTGAAGTAGTATATTCTTCAATAATTACCTATATATCTATTTCCTCAGTTGCTATTCATATACCTATTATTAATTTCTACTGATTTTACTAAAATACTAGAAGTTTCAGTAGTAAAATAACAATATTCAATTATTGGACAGGAAATTCAAATATAATTCTCCTTGTTTGTTTAGAGAATATCGATATTGTTCTGTAAATTTTAAGTTTGAATAAGGTTTTTGTGGGAATTATTCCATATGTTTCACTCTCGATAATTGTTAATACAGTAAAACTTCGCTAATCCGGACTAATTAATGCAGGGGGCAGTCCGAATTACTGAATCGTCCGGATTACTGGAACGTTTTGAAACACATATTAAATATACCTATAGGGTTCTGGCGCTACGGTATCTTCCTTCATTTGTTAGGTATTTACGAAGTGAATCGAAAATTTTTTCAATATGTACATTAAGACAAATTTGGAGCACTGAAAAAGCTTTTCACAAAAATGCAAATGTATTCAAATCGAGTTAACATATTATAACATAGAGAGTATGCTCCTGATTGTAAATCTTTTTATATATACATATATATATCAGGCGAAAAATTACTTAAAATAATCTGTAATTGTTCTCTGTTGAACTGATTTTTGTTGAGCCTCAAAAGCTACGAAGAGTTAGCAATGAAGGAAGCTCCAACCCGATTGAATCCGGATTGTAGAAGCAGTCAAATTCCGGATTACAGTATGCATAAATGTGAGAGCAAATCGGTCCGGATTAGTGGAATTCCGGACTACAGAAGGTCCGGATTAGCGAAGTTTTACTGTATTTATATTCAGTCGCGGCTTATGGTTTAAGTTAGTGAGGATGCTGTATCAGAAGATTTTTAGGAATTCTTTCAATTTCTTGAAGATTTTCCCCAAAATAAAGTGGTTATACTCGTAGATACGTTTTTAGAGTGAATATTATTCCAATCATTTACGATTTCTAACATTTACACATTCTAAAACTTGTTTCCTTTCAATTTTCAAAAGGACTAAAGGAAAAAACGACAGATTTTCTGATTTTGCGTCCCGTTTTGCAAAGCTCTTAAAAATCGATAAATTTGGTGGTGAAACTTCGTTAATTCTATCATAGATCTGTCTCTAAATGTGGATATGTATAAAATTTTAGAATGATTTGGAAAATATTTATTTGATTAGACTTTTGAGCATCTGCTAAGATGGGCAATTGTATCTATCTGGGGGCGAAACATATCAAAATAGACTAGCTGATAAAGTTTGTTTGGTTGCCTGATTTTATAAAATTTTGAGAAAATTCACAACTTTAGTTGCATTTAGACAGAAAAAAATACACCGAAAATCAACAATCGGAATGCTTCCAAGGGATCTTCAGACTTTCCTCTTTCTATTCATTACAGTCTCATTATATTTCGTTGCCTGTTCACGACGAAAAACACTCCATTTGTAACCCAGTATTTCCAGTTCAAGAAGCTAATTTCCGATCTTGTGGAAAATTTAGCTGGTTTTCTAATCAAAATAATGCTCCCATAGGTTGCTATCATGTTTGTCAAGAGATTCTAAAAGCCACAAAGTCTTAACCCTTACCATTTTCGCAAAAAATGTCCCGTTTGGTCTTACGCGAATCTCAATATAAATGAATTTACGTATATTATGGAGATATCATCTTAATCAAAATTTTGTATTTTTGTTATCAGATTGAAAAAAAAAATAGATGATCAAAATGTCGATACAAATAGACATGTGAGGAGAATTTAATTCACCGAAAATAATGACAACCTCTCCTGTCTTGACCAAATTACAATCTCAACGGAAATGATTACCCACTCGGGACAAATATGGGCTATAATTATCCGTAGAATTTGGGAGTAAAATAGAGATGTCTATAATCTACAGTTGGCCCTTATTTCTTATTTGAAAAAATTAGATTTCTGTATAGGTAAAGGAGAAATTTAGGCAGAAATGATAAAGCAAATATAGAAGTGAAAAATTGAGAAAACACTAAACGATTAATTTTAGTTGAAGTAATTAACATTACTGATTGTGTGTGCCTACAGCCGGCGTAATAATTTAGAAAGGTTTATGATAACAGGAAGTTTAATGCTTGTAAATGAAAACAAAACGATACAAACGGTCACTGACATATTAGTGTCTGACTAGGTAGTAAAACTAGATAGACATGCTACAATCTCGAATAACGGAAATATTTAGAAGACTACCACAATGTGAATCTTGTGGGCTGTTAAAAATGGAATATCATCGGAAATTTTAACAAACTTTCTTCAAAAAATAAAGAAAAAAATGACTAATAATAGCCATCCTAGAAATTTTACATACTTTCTTTCGTTGATGGATGTTATCGGTGTTGATAGAAGGAATTGAGGCTCCTACGAATATATCAAATTTTTTTTTGTACAAACTTTATTCATAGACAACAAAGTGATTATTTACAATTACAATAAACGTAATGATTTAACAATAATTTCAAATATATACAAAATAAAATCTAACAAACGCTATACTGGATATTTCAATATTATTAGATTCCACAGTTAATGCCATCCGTGACTGAATGGAACACCTCCATGACTATGTCCAAGACTGTGTCCACCATCGTCTTCTTTATGATGGATTGTTTTGTAGATTGTATGCGTGTGTTTGATTGTTTTTACAGGATAATGAATAATGAACTTCACATGATCATGTCTTTATAGATCAAAGAAACAATAATTTGAAAATTGGAATTTTTCAAAGTATACTTTTTGAAACTTACCCCCCATGGCCGCCTGCTCGGACACTGATATAAGAACACAAGGCCACTATGCACATGAAAAACTGTAACAATTTTATTGTTCAATAACTATAAAAAATTATGAGTAAAAAAATAGAAATTATTTATACCCATTGTACGAAATTCATCTTGCTGAGTGTTGCTTCCTGTGTAAAGCGGACGGTAGGCTGAAGGAATCTGATTTATTTAATTGTTTTATTGAGTATTTATAGTGGAAGGTTTGGGGCGCGATGCATATATAGTTTAGAAACATTTTAAAATAGTGGAAGCGGAAAGAATATTGTTTATTTCAAGTGAAATTGACTCTCTCTTTTCATTTCGAACTAATTAATATAAATTTCGATATTTGTTTTATAATTTTAAATCAGAGAGAAGGTCATTATCATTTTATAAATTTTTATTGACGGAATTTCTATTAAAAATTGATAATTATCCACACTACATTAATACAATTGGTTGTTCCGTTTTTACTTTTCTTTTTTTAAATTTAATTCTTATGTCGTTCAATCATTATTCCTATGCTATTTAATTGTTGAACGAGAGATTATGTAAACGATGTTCCGGTTTATAATTTCATCAACTTCCACTTTGAAAGTGGATATATTAAAAATTAATTTCTAAAAAGTATAAGATACTAATAAGCTTCCTTCTTTTTTAATTTGTAATTCGAGTTCGATTACACAATCATGATCTTAAGATTATAAACACCTTTCTAATATCAGTATACAAACAGAGTGAATGTTCGCTCAAAGAATATTATAGAAATTATGAAAAATTAAATTATATAACGATGATAATATAATTTATTTAATCAACGATTAGTTGAAGTATTTAAGCTTAAACAATTTCTGTTAGCTTTCCAGTCTGCAACTTAAACTGTTCTAGTTCTGTGCCATCTCTTGTATTTTTTTAAATTAACTTTCGGACAACTAAAAGTGACCACATCGTTTTGATAATGCTGTCTAGGCTTGACTGTTGAAGCTAAACTTTGTCCAAGCTTTGACGTTTTGAAAAAATAGCTTAGAGTTTCTGTAAATTGTATGTTGAAATATTAATCTCCTATAATTTTTAGATCTATCAAGAAAAATGAAGCAAAATGAGGAAATCAGTCATTTTTCTTTTAAAGTTTCAGGTTACCATAGACGTTGAGGGCTTGCTGTTTCTTTGAAGAATTCGGAGAACCTAAATTGATAGTTAGAGTAAAAAGAATTAAGTGTGTGCTTTTTGTTATTTACAGCTTAAAACTTCAATGTATTGGATGGGGTTAGAAGTTGTTGACTAAAAATTATGGATTTTGAATGGTGTTTCAGCAGACTTAAGTTTCTTTCTATAAAAATATCTCCAACATAATAGTCTGAAAACAAAGACGTCCTGATAATATGTGGAAGGTGTGCAAGAAATAAGAGCGGCCACATCTTTGGGGCGGCCAAAATTGAACATTTTTTCTCCTATTAAATCCTACTGTGTTTTTGTTCATATTGTGAAAAAATGCCGTCTTTTTTATTGAAAGGGCGTCTAAAATTCTACAGACGTGCCCTGTCTGAGAATCATCTTCAATTCAAACAGTCACCACTTTATACAAATTCAACTTTCTAATATAAAACTAAATAGTCTATTATCAAACCGATCAGATTTTGATAAGATTTTTCATAAAAATCTAACCGTCTCTCGAAACCTATTTGTAGAAGTAAGTGAAACTTTAAAGGGCCTAGTTAGAAAATACCCAAAAAACCGAAAATTTCAGATATTTCAGGAACCAGTAGAACCATTTCCGTTTATAGTGCGTATATTAAAAACTTGTATTTGAAAAGAATGCGGATTGTAACTAAACTTTACAATGTAATATAAATCGATTTTATTTGCTTCGTTTTGGTCATAATATTTTAGACTTGGTGTAAAATTACAACAGCTTATTTACGTTTTAAGAAGAAAAATCCTTTCTGTTTTCAGTCAATTTTATAGGCATTTTATGGTTATAGAAAATTTCATAAACCTACATTTTCTTTACAATTAATATTTATATTCTATTCGGTTTATTGGTAGTAGTTCTATTAGTACTTGCTTGTAAAGGAATATTGATTGTATTATAATGATCTAAAACAAAATGAAAATGAAGAAAAGCTTGCTTCTTCTTTTGTGGACAACTTAATTGACTCTTCTAATTTATTTAATCATGACAACAATAATTTGTTTCCATCAGAAAGTACGGATTTAAAAAGATATTTTATTTCTAATAATCAGAAAACTAACATTGTTTGGACAATTATGTGTCATTAACATTATCTTACGATGCAATAAATACATTCTCTACTTTCTTTGAACTGGTAATTTTGTTATCTTGTTACTATTACAATAGAATCACTGTTTAAAAACCACACATGAAATACGACAATTGAGAATTGTCAACTCTCTAGGATGATATTCCCGGAAATAATTAACAGATAGAAGAAGTGAGAAAAAAAAATTGAAGAAACCACACTTTAGATAAATAAGTAAAAGTCAGTTCAATACTCGATCAAGTTCCAGAAGACTCTTTTTTTCTGTCCAAGGTAGAAGTTACAAGCTTGTACTAGTCTAGTCTTTATCGATGATCAGTCATGGGAGTTTGAAATTTCGGTCGGCCTCTTTGACAAATTTTAATTGAATTGAAATAATGAAATAATAAATTGATAAAAAAAATCTTATTGTTATAATTTTCTTTTTCAAAATTGGTATCGATCATCGAACTGATGGGAATGATAATGATGGTGAGATAAAATGGCCCCAGTAAAATAATTGCAATCAAGTGCACAAGATAGGATTTAAGGGCCTCTAAGCTCCTCAGGGAGCCCTCCTGCACTATTCCCTTTTGTTGTACGATAGTTCCACCACTGTCGATCTTAAAACAAAAAAGTTTATTTTGTTAGACAAGTTACAACACTGATTTCTTCTGTCGATTCAAAACATTGTTGCAGAGAAAGTATACTGTGATTTTATTTAATTAAAGCCACAATTTAGACAAGACATTTTATAAAATTAGTGATTTAAGAGTTGTCTAAATTGCTCAGATTTTACAATAATCTTTATTCTTCTACTGAGGAAAAAATTCCCGACCAAGCCCATAAAGCATTACGTTAGTCCTTCCTAAATATGGCTTGATTAAAGATCGTCATATTTCTTAAATTTCAACAGTAAATAATATCCACTCGCTATTATTTTTGGTTTTTTTTTTCAATTTTTTTAGACCCACGCAAGTGGCAATTTTGTACGAATTTACTTGCTGGCTGCACGAATTGTGTCACTGCACCGATAAATTTCGGTGGACCATTCATTATTGACGGCGACAGGATAATAGTAATATTGTTATACAGCTGAATGTATGGTACTGACTGATAGGCCTTAAAGTAGATTTCACTAGAATTAAATATTAAATCATACATAAATTATGTAAAATCCGAATGGAAACGGAGCCGTTGGTGGACATGAGTGAAGTCACGCGTAAATTTATGTAAATTAGTTTAGTTGAATCATATTAAAATATATTTTCTTTTATATTTCTATCTAATTTCTAGATGGTGATACGATAATATCTTGATAAATTCCTAGATTAGTCTAATGTTACGAAAAAAAATAAAATAAAAATACTACACTTGGGCTTGAGTAAAAACGATTCTTTCGTAGCTCGTCAAGCTTATCCGAGGCTAATGCGTTGATTGTTTTATTTTAATGGTAGCTTTCAATCAAAAACTTATCGGTTTCAAGTCCATCAAGCAGCCGAGTTTGATGAGTTGTTGATGGAATAAGCCTCTAATAATGATTGACTACCATTAGAAAATTTTAAAAATTGTCTGAAGTCCAAAATAAAAACATCCCCGTATATTTCAGCAAAATTACAAACGTATAGAAATAACGATCTCATTGCTGAAATTTCACTACTGAACTTGAAACAATAATTTTTTTCGCCTTTATAAATCGTGTCGTTGAGAAATCCAGTTTTTGTCTAATTAAATTTTTAAGTGGTTTACCCTTTACAACTCTGACACCTAATTATCCAGAAGAATAAATAATTAAAAATAAAACACGTTTCAGGTAAATAAATAATTCTATTCAAAAAAAATACAATTAGTATTTAAGAAGGTGTATAGTTTAATAAAATACATCAGTCTTATAATCTCGAGATCTATAAGAAAAGTTTTCAAAATATATTTAATTTTATTGGTGTTAGTTTTTATGATTTTTATGTTGATTGACTGGTTTGTTGAATACACTTTCTTGTTGGTATTTCTCATAATCGAATTCTTGTGAAACAGGGCAAAGACACGGCACTAATTGTACATGTTGTACTGCTTCACTTGGTGCTAATTGGGCCTGCAATGGTACTTGTATCGGTACAGATGGAATTGGTACGGGAACCGATTGTGTCGTTGGTGGTGCTAATGATGGTTCATTTCCTACCAAACTGTATGTTACCGGACTTTGTAATAATCGTTGATGATAATAATATTGTGGATGATTTCTATTTGACAAAAATTCAACTTTTATCAATTAAAAATTATATTTGCGTGTTTACTTACTGATCTTGATTGCCCCAATTTAAGAAAAATCCAGAACATGTTGGTGTAATTGATAATATTGTGAAGATATTGATAAAACACTGTAACGATAAAACTATAAATTGATAAAGTTTTTAAATTTCTTTGTTAACTCACCAAAATTGCATTTATTGTTAACATTTTATCGATGTTTTCTGTTTAAGATTGAATTTGTTTTTTACTTAAAACCCACCTGAACACTGACGAAAGAATGTAATAATCTGGCGCCGCAGGTGGGTTTTATAAGCCTACAATCTTCCTGACACTGCCCTACCATCTAGCCCTTGGTCAAGTTTATGGTGCACTGACCAGGAGCACTTAACAACCATGTAGGTATAGACATGGGAATCTATTAGTTTTCCTAAGAATTTGTATTTAATTATAATCAACGAAATGAAACCAACAAAATTCATGAAATAATCGTATTTAGTTGAAGCAACATATTAATCGATAATCAACATATTCTGTTGTATTCTCAACATTGTTTTGATTAATTTTTTGAATTGTGAAGATAATTAATTAGTTTTTTCTCTCTCAGAGCTCACCTGCTGTTAACTGTAGGCCCCAAAACCACCATAAATAACGACAAGTAATTATCCTTCCAAAAAAAAATAATTTATAACTAAACGTACGTTGCTAATTATGATATAACAATATACACTTTAAATCATTTGAAGAAATCTAATTTGTCCACATTATAAGGAATGTTTATCAAAAATAACGAACTGTAATAAATCTCTAATAATTGTTATTATATCTTCTGTTGTTAGTGTGTATATCACACAATAAACAGGTTCGTTAATTTTTGTTGTTTGTCATTAAAATACTGATGGATTTGTTGGGTAGATCAACAACCTGGTATTTATCGAAGAAAAATCACTTTTCAGATTATTCAAAAGCTATTAAATATATAAAAAAAAAACATATTAAGTACTCTAAAGCTTTTATCAAGACGGAATATTTTTTTTAAATAATACACCACCGCCCATTACCATCTTACTAGTTATTATGTCAGGTCTTAGGTGTTGGTTTTAAATTGTTCTAAAGATTAAAAGTATTTGATAAACTCATATTTTAAGATAAACGAGATAATATGGAAGGATTTCTAAAAGTAATAGAAACAAAAATATAGTCTCTAATAAATTTCAACAAAAATACGTCTGTCTTCATATTGAGCTGAAAATTTCAAATATTTCAAATCTTACAAAACTCCTATCAATTGACGAGCGATTCGAAACATATTCCAAGAACTTATAAGAGGGTTTTTGAAGAACATTTTAGAAAAATTAGAACCTCGTAGCTTATCGGGAAGTTGGCCAAAACAAGTTTATTTCCGGCGATGCTTCGAACTGTTATCTTTTGTTTCGGTTTTCGATCTGGTTCAATTAATAAAAATCTTATTGCTATAAGGTTCACTCACGAGCACATAAAAGAGACCACTTAGTAAATTATAACTTTCTCTAAAAAGGGTAGTTCTACAAATTTGCTATGGCGGAAATTGGCTACAACACTCCCTACCTCTTCACCTTCTTCCGCTGACGAGAGAAAGAGCCTAACTTACACGAACCGAAAAAGATGATATTCCTTGCTCAAGAGTCGATCTCTTTTTATGTGCTCATGAGTGTACATTATCTAAGAGCTATTTACATGGTAACTATTTAAATATGGAAAACCTCCGAACATGTGACTTTTATTTTGTAAGCTTCTATTAGCAGAAAAGCTTTTATTGTGATATATTTTACCAAAAAGTAAAGAATTGCAAAATACTATAAAAAATGGCATACAAGTATCTATAACTGCAACCCCCAACAAGGGATGAATCTAGTTTTAAAGCCACCAAAGAGTATTGAGCTGTTTAAGAAATATTCGCAGGGTAGCTGCAACCACTAATATCTCCCTTGTATGGGTATGAACGATAAAAACGCGTCCCTTAGAATAAAATGAACTACAGTTACACCTAAAATCATCGAAATTTGAAGTTTCGACCGCGGTTGGCTTACTTGTAAAATTGTGCTAAGTACTTTGAATTTCGGTCAAGATTTGGATCTTTTCCGGCTTACGGTTTTCGGTTGAGTTCCGGTTCGAAGCCCTCGTTTTACGTGCTTAGCTCGTTTTTGAAAAACGTAGCCTTGCCCAAAACGAGCGTTTTTCGACCAAGTTCAAAATGAGCTACGAGGTTCTATACGGCCCCTTAATAAATCCTTAAAATAGAAGTTTCACAGGAATCGAGCATATTTGAATTTTCAGCCGTGTATAATCTTCAAATTTTATAAATACCTAAGTGAGACGAATTTTTATTTCAGTATGATGTGGATTTTCTCTAATTTGTTATAAAATTTATTAGCCGCAAAAATTTTCACTTGCCACTTTTTCCACATTAAAATCGATTGAGTGTAACCACGATTTTCAATTTGTTGAAAATTTTCGCACCTATAAAATCACTCTGGTATCAATCGATCAGTTCAGTTGTTTTTATTCGTTTGAAACAACAATCAAGCTATGTCACATTTTGTTTTATTTACAATTTGTTTGATTGTATTCGTATTGATTGCGAGCGTTCAATACACTGATGCTGGAGGTGGAGGGAAAAAACAGTAAGTCCTATAAACTAGACGATTTTTCTTTTGTACCTAATTATTTAATAATAATATGTTTAAAGTGTTCATCTAAAAATTCACGTACCATACATTATTAAACATCGTTACCATACGAAAGTAGTATTGATTCCGAAGAAAAAACCGCCAGTCTTGATTTCGAAGAAAAAACCGTCAGTTACTAAGCATAAACAAAAATACAAATATGAAAAGAAGAATTTAATTGAGAATTCCTTTGGATATGGTCCATATAACAATAAAAATTATCAGAAAAAAGCGTTAAAAGAAATTAAATATGAACGACAAAAAGATACAGAAACAACTAATGATGATATTAAGAATAGATTTGTAAAACCGAAATTTATAACAAGTAGTTATAGAGTAAAGGAGGAGGATAATTTTTCTAATGAAATGGTAAATTAAATTGAAGTTTTTGTAAATATTTAAAGTTGTCCTAGTTGTGCCTTGTTAATTAGGGAGAGAATGTAAAGCTACAATATTTTCTATATTTTTTTTTTATTAATTGTATAAAACATAAAAAACAACAATCATTAACTTAATTAAAAAGAAATAACAATAAGACTAGTAAAAAGTTCTTAAGATAGAAAGTAACAACTTTTTAAATTATTTATTCGTAGCCCGGATGACTTCCAACATCTCCACCTCCATAACTCTCATAACTACTACTACCACCACCCAAATCGCTTCCTCCGCTGATTCCAGCTTCATGTCCAGCTAACTCGGCGTGTCCACCACCAAAACCACCTTCATAACCACCATCAAATCCACCACTATGAGCATAACCGCCCTCATCTCCACTGCTTGCACTCAATCCAGAATCTCCACCGCCGACATCATGGCCACCACCGTAACCACCGCCCGAACTGTGTTCACCACTTAGGGCGTAACCGTGACCGCCGCCAATACCACCGCCTTGGCTGGCGGTTTCGTAACCATGACCGCCGCCGATACTGCCTAAACTGTGCGATTCATCGGAACTGCTGTGACCACCGCCGAAACCACCACCAAATCCGCCTTCAAAACCACCATGACCGCCGCCGAAGCCACCGCCGTAGCCGTGACCGCCACCGCCACCACCGCCATGTGTGACAACTTCACCATCATCGATACCGCCAGAGTAGCCGATTACTTTATAGAATTCGCCACCGCCGCCACCGCCACCGTGGCCGCCGACATGCTTGTACACCGTATGAGTGTGGTGGATGGTTTTTACTTTGAATGGTACATGAATGATGACTTTCTTGTGGCCGCTATGGATGAATTATAATTTCGATAGAAAATAAAGTTATTAATGATTAAAATTAGTTACCCTCCATGGCCGCCAGCGTTACAAAAACTCAAAAGAGCAAAAATCCCGAGGGAAACGATCTAAATAGAATAAAATAAGGATAATAATAAATCACGATTTGTATAATTGTTGATATTAATTTACCAGAAGATGTGAAGCCATTTGTTTATGACTACGAATTAAAAAATTATTTATTTAAAAGAGATATGCACAACACTGAATCCGTTGAACTTGTGATGGTTCAGAAAGATCGAGACGCGCTATTTATATGCTACACTTTTGTTTAGAAGAAATGAAAGGAAAAAGATAATATTAAATAGAAGAGAAACATGAAAGTAGATGAAAAACGCATTCAACCGTACCTCGGGCAAAAGATCTACTTGTACACCGTTTTCTATTAAATACCAGTGTATAATAATACATGGGTGATGGTTGATTTTGGATAGATCGTATTTGAATTACAGCAAATTCTTCAGATAAGCAATCAATTTCTTTTTGGTAGGTACCTTAATAATTTCATCTTGTCGCTTACAGTTTTCTCGCATCATCAATTTTAGACTTTTCCTTTCTAAGAGCAATTTATAAGCGATAGATGAAAGTGAATTATTTAAATCAAAATCTTTGGATACAATCTAGCCTTTAAGCATTTTATCCCCAAAAATCGCATCATTCACCAATAATTCGTTTTACAGTCGATACTTTGTTTGATCAGTACAGCTTAATTGATCGTGTAATGTACAATAATTAAATTTCCACTAATTATAGAAATTATTGTCGTGACTAATTGTAAGTGTGTGCATGCATATTGTTGAAAAAGCCAAACTAAATATCGTATCACACCATCTAATAATGGTTACTTAATCATAACCAAGAGAGTTCAGCTTTCCTCTAATTATATTTTAATATAAGTTGTTGCTTTCGTTAACTATCTATCAGTAAAATAAAATACAATGATGAGTAAACATTATTGTAAGGTAAGATTAAAAATCAAATAATTTTCTTTTATAAAATTGCTTAATAAAATTATAATTCTAGATTTTGGTGATTTTATCATTCGTAATCTCAAATTATAACATTCTTCCTATAACTAGGTAGGTTTTAACGATTTTTTTTCCAATTCTATTGATTCTACTTTGAAAACAGAAATTAATGAGATAGGAATATTAATAATAAACAAAAAAAATAAATACCGGACCGCTTTCAAATATCTTTTTTAGAGCATAAAGTTCATTTATAACAAATCACAATTTCGCATACTAATTAAATGAAGAAAAATACCGGTATTTATTATTAATTGAGCATAATTATTGAAATTGCTGGAAGATAAATTTGCACCGATGCCTTTCACCTTGAATTAATTTCACATTTATCTAAATATGATGTTTTTTTTGCAAAAGCAATAGAGAGAAAGATTTTGTGGAAAGTTGCATTTTATTTACAATTTAAGATCGAATTTCAACTATTATAACTTAAATAATACAATAGTCATTTAAAATTGAACACGTATTGAGTAATGAGATGTGTGAATTAAATTAAGCTTGTTCAATTTCGAATCTTTACATCGTTTTTCCTGTAAAAGTCGGATATCTTTCACTTATGGAATTAATGAGTTGTATTTTTTTCCCTCGTACTGGTTTTCTCGACTTGAATGAAACGGATATTGTATTATACTTGTACCAATTCAACTTGGATTAGGTGACTTTTAGGGTGAATATTCAAGACATTTTTGATTCAGCTGAAAGAACACAAACTAAAATAGAGACTGTTTACTAGACGTGAAAATTTTCCTAAATGATAACAACAAAATTACAGCCTTCGTTAATAAGATTCTGCTTTCTACATATGAAATTTTTGTTAAAACTGTTATTTTCTCAACACATTTGGTACAGATCTTTAACCTAGACCTCCACTATCATAAGACCGTTTTTTAAACGAATGCTCGAATTTGGCCTGCAACTTTCACATCCGTTTTAAGCTCTACTACGATCTGCAACTATCTACATGAACTATAAAGTCAATAATATATTAAGTCTCTATTGACAAGGGTTATTAAAACAAGTAATATAAACGATAGCAACTAAATTTACATATTTGCATCTTAACAACTGACCCATAAAGTTTCCCACAGATAATAAACAAAACTACTGTATTATTATAGGGCGATAACAACTATCAATATAATATTCCCAATTAGATAACGAAATTAGTAGCAAATTTATCGTTAAAAGTAATTTCTACATCAATAATTAGACGAATTTTATCCATGAGGAAGACTCTTGGAAAAATTGAGTTTTTGTTGTTTCACCTCTAAGAGTTTTCCTTAACATCCATTTAATTTACACTCCTAATTCGTTGTTTTCCTTAATAACAAAGGAGCACACATCGTATCCGTATACATTTGGAAAATGGTGAACGTTTGGTCCTACCGAAACGTTCAAGATTGAAACTAATCCATCCGATTGTGGTCCCATCGAAACCATCAATCAAACATAACAACTACCATGATTTTAGTGGGGAATTTGAAGAAATCACATTACGACCCATCAAACTTCCAACAATTCGAACAGCTAGTGGAAAGTTTATATCAGATTTCAAATATAAAGAAGATTCTAATATAAAAATACATGATTGGAATGAGAAGAAGAATATACATTTTGATTTCTTTCAACCGTCTATTGATCTACAGGGTGTTGTGCCAGTTGACACAACAATAACAACAGAGCCAGATTTTCAACATATTAAACCGGTTACTGAACATATTGAAGATGATTTCAAATATGATTTTAGAACAAAAACACATTCGATATGAATGATAAACGTGATGGTGTAAATAGTACTCACTCAGTTAGAATTCTGATGGAAAAATTAGTTGGATATTTTATTAAGTCATATGGAAAATCTGGTTTATTACATTGTCAAGTAGCCGTCGAGTAGATTGTCATAATCTCATCATGTATAAGTATTTTTTAATCTACGATATACTCATTTAAATATTCTTTTCTCCTTTTTTATTGTAAAAAGAAGAAAATAAAAGTGCCTAAATATTCTAGAAAAATAGTTCTTTTTTCGTGTCCACACTCCTTATTTTCCTCTACCACTCACTAATATAAGTTAAAGTAAACAGTGATTTAGGTATGTTACATAAAGAAAATGACAAATTTATTTGCTGATTGTCAATGTAATTGAGACTATAATTTATGTACTTGTATATACTTTCATAGACAACTTTCACTCACGCAAAACCGGCAAAACAACTGCCAGGTATAAAATGAAAGTATCCTTGACAGTGTTCTTTCAAAATAGTCGAGTTCATTAACCATCATCAATGAACCATTAAATGATTGCCACCTATACACACACATGATATTGTGTATTATTTTCGTCTGACATAGATGTTGAGAAGAAACTAAAACAAAAATTATAATCACCCAAAAACAACTCGACTCTAACGTCCTTATAAAATCACTTTAAGTCATTATTTATTATTATTTTTAATTATTATTTATTCATCTATAATGTAAATACCTATGTATATGGTAGCATTTCAAGTGAGCGTTTTCCGGAATCGTGGGATTCCGGGACATGTTCTTAAGAGTTCCGTAAGAAGTAGGAAAATACATGAAACTACTTAAATAATATTCATTTTTTGTTTCCATTGATGATCATTAATGAAGATATTATGAAAAAATATTGTTACATAATCGCTGGGGTTCTCAAGGGCTTAAAAATTATCACAGGGGTTCCGTAAGAGTGAAAAAGTTGAGAACCGCTGATATACATTATTGGGTAATTCAAATACGCAAAATTTGGAAAATCTCGGACCCGTCTCTCTGTTCCACTTGCTTATAAGTTAGAAAAAGATAGAGAGAAAGAGGATGGTGGAAAATTTGTTCCAAAAAATCTACCTGCTTCGGATCTCAGAATTTTTTGTCTAAAAGCAGTTTTTCGTTCCAATGCATGTTAAAAATTTGGTATCTTTGTTATATGGTAAAATCATTGCTCGTGAAACATCCCCGTATAAATGCATCAGACAGAGAAGACACTATTCTCAAGATATCGTTAAAGATAGTATTATCACAGGGGTTCCATGTTCCATAAGAGTGAAATAGTTGAGGACCGCTGGTATACAGTATTGGGTATTTGAAATAGGCAAATTTGGAAAATGTCGGACCCGTCTCTCTGTTCCACTTTCTTATAAGTTAGAAAAAGATAAAGAGAAAGAGGATGGTGGAAAATTTGTTCCAAAAAATCTACCTGCTTCGGATCTCAGAATTTTTTGTCTCAAAGCAATTTTTCGTTCCAAAGCATGTTAAAAATTTGGTATCTTTGTTACATGGCAAAACCATTGCTCGTGAAACATCCCCATAGAAATGTATCAGACAGAGAAGAAACTATTCTCAAGATATCGTTAAAGATAGTAGACAGATAGGGATGTTTTTACTAATTTTATAGATTAGTTTTGAAGATTTGCATTATTGCTTTTAGATGTCAAAAAAGTTGGTCGATAAGCTTGCAGAGAGCTTGCAGATTATGTTGTTTTTATATTACAACGCCTCGGAAATCATTGGAAAAGTTATATTATAAAGATTACATTCTCAATTGATATTTTCACTTTCACCATAATAATGCACAATCTCACGATGATTTTTCTAATGTTACTGTCATTGATCAATCAGCACTTTCCCTATTTCTAATATTAATTATAACGATACTCAGTGAAATCACTTATGAATAATAAAAGGATAATTAAATGACTGCTTTTGATTTTTGACTTAAATTCACGTTTATCACACATCTATTATTATCATTACCCAATTAGAATTAAGAGATAATCTTTAAAATAGTTAAAGTATAAACACAACAAGCAAAAATAATATTTAAGAATGTTGATAAGAAAAATTGGTACTTATCATCATTATCATTACAAGCTCCAGAGTCATGTAGACCAAGTCCTAGACACTCGGCTACAATTCATTCGTATGAGAGATTTCTTGAAGCTCTGGGTTCATTCTTAAAATTAGGTCCTCATATTTATAATCTTGTACAAAATAAAATCGAATAGAAAGCAAAACCACATTTAAAAAAAAAACATTCAACTAGCGCACCCAAAAAATTTTATACGTCCAAGAACGAGGCCACCTAGTAGATGAGGTCCTGGGACCTAGCCCAGTTGGCTCCTAACTCAAAACGTCTCGGCATATGAGCCAATAAGAGAATATTTGCAATGTAAAATAATCAAACTCTACGGTTTAATTAAAATTTGCTCCATTGAATCGATTTAAAGAAACCAGTGGGCTCGATTAGAAATAACTGTCTTGGTAGACAAGAACGCTACCTGTTTGTGATGAGTATCCTCTAAAAGGTTCATGGAGGCTTAATATAGACAACATTAGTTACACTTATAGCTCTAGGGAACGTTAAATGTGTTGTCTATATAAAAACTACTTTTCTATCAAATAATTTCATAATGATAGTTAAAATAACCAAGTTTGCGGACCTTTCGACTCCTATTGTTGCCTTTGCACAGCGTCCTAGCTAAGGCCATAAGCACCTAGGGCTACATTTGAATGTTTCTCTCCTTCCAAATTTATTTTGTCGTAAAAAAAGAAAACACATTATATCTTTAAAATGTGATTTAAATTATACATTTAAGCATTAAATATAAAGAGAGCGCCCTCATGAGGCTTAGGCCCCTGGCAGCTGCCTTCGCTACGACGTTGCCTTTACATAAAAGCGTTGTAAAAGAAGCTTATAATAATGAAAATGAAAAATTAAGAATCTTAACTTCATTTGCATTTAAGCATATAGAGAATATAAGCTTTAATAAGTGAGCTTTTCTAAAGTTTCAATTTTTCAAGTTTTATGAAGACGTAACATACGTAATTTTTTCACTCGAAGATTTTTCGCTTGATCCACTAGTTGCTTTTATTATCCCTACTAAAAGATCCCTTAATACTCAGATTATTTTTTCTTACCAAGAAATACTGCCAGGTCTCCCTCTTCGATATGTTGTTCCTCATTTAAATCTAACAATAAAAGGCCAAAAAACACTTCTAGGGGATGAAATCACACGTCTCAAATTTTAGACTCAAAACGAATGCTTCCTTACTTTCACACACTTGCAGATGGAATAATAATTAATAATGGCATTATCTTCGAGGTGAGAGATCATGAAAAATACCTATAGTTCCTTGGTAAAATACTAAATAGAAAAATAGTTATACGGGTTGAAATCTACAAAATTCTTGTATCAAAAAGCATCAATCGGATATTAACGAAACTAATGGCGATTGAGAAAAGGGTAGAGAATGTAGAAAATCATGTTTAGGGGTGAACACCAAGAAAACATCAATATTTTTAATAGCTTCTGTTTTAATTCATGAAGAATGATCTTTATATAAATTTTCAGCAATTAGGACATTATATTTCTTACAATTAGTACCGTATTATTATTAGCGAATTTTTTTAAAAAAAATTAGCTTATGACGAGATCCGCACTTTTGAATTTCCGAAAAATTTTTGCACAGAAGTTAGTTTTGGGACCTCAGGAACCCATATCCACCGTTCGTTAAAATTTTTATATATATATATATATATATATATATATATATATATATATATATATATATATATATACAGGGTGAGCCAAGAGGATGGAACCCCAAAAGTATAAGAAGTTCTACTTGATGGAACTTTATGAAATTTGGTATGTGGCCGTTTTGGCACCTGAACTACCTTTAGAAAATATTTTCGTTGTTCTAGCTACCCCTCTTATATGGGGTAGTGCACCCTACTCTCTGTTGTGAATTTTTTATTTAAGCACTGCAAAATTAAAAATTTCATGAAAAGTCAAAATATCTGAAAAACCTTCAGCGCTGGACCATGGGTTATTTCAATATTACATTTGCTTAGATTTTAATGAAAATTAAAATAATAGTAGAGCAGTCCATTCTCTATGACCCAGAAAAAAAATCATCAAAATCGGTTCATTGGATCGCAAGAAAAATGCAAAAATCTCTTTTTTGAGTATAAGCAGTAAAATCGATTATCTCAGATGGCTATGTGTTCTGACAATTGATATTAGAAGAAAAATTGAATATCGCACAGGGCAACTAATTTTGACAGTTAATATTAGACAAACATAGGTAGATCTAGTATGTTAATATTAACATACTAGATCTATGTAGACAAACAACAATTTTTAAACGAGTGAAATTTTATTAGTGTTTCTTGTTGTTTGTGAATTAATAATATTTCAGCATGTAGATACATAAAAAAATTCGCTATATAAGGTACTTGCTGCCTTTGGAGATTTATTTTTAATATAAGGCTTTCCACTCAGGAACGTTACCTTGTTAGTTTTCTGCAAGGTAGTCTATACTTTCTATCAGTATAAATACAATAAATGCAGACATTAATCTTAATTATTTTTGAAATGTTAATTATAATTTGTTTAAGGTGCATGTCGGTGAAATAATTTTTCAAATTCATCGATATTATAAAGTTCAAATGCATAGTCACTTGAAGATGTTTACTACTTGTCAATCAAAACTGTCGGAAGAAGCATCAGTGAAATTTTTAATTAATAATTGTATGAAAAAAGCTGTTTTCTCAACAAGAAAAATCGTTTTTTTTATGTAATTGATCAATTTAGCACGGTTACGCATGTATTACATATTCTATTACAGAAATCTATGAAAGGAATCGTGGAAGAGTTATAAAAATCTCATCGTGCTATAATTGTTGGGAAAGCTTCCTCGACTCACACTGATCTGATAATTGAATTCAGGAAATACACGAAATATCAAAGATTATGAAAATGAATGGTTTTGTAAATTGTTCTCATTCATATCATCTTGATTTAGTGTCAATAAAAGTTAATAAAGGAGTAGTTCGTTTTTTATTTTATTTGCTTTTTAGAAATTTCTAGTTTCTCCAAAAAATAGCAAACTGAAAATGATAATATGTAATTAATTCTATTATAGAAATAATCATAGTGAAGAGTAAATAGAAAACGTTTCTGAACATGTTCAATGTTAGGTAATTTTTTGGATTTCTTCCAATAATGTTCAATGATAGCACTTAGTACTAGGAAATTAATCAGATATAGCTGCAGGACACGATTTCGGAAGTGAGAGTTAAAGTAATGTACATATAGAGAACAAAGAGAATTCGATGGTATTTCAAAATATCTCTTTTGATTAACTATTATCTATTTTTACAGTTTTTAGAATTAATTGACAAATAGAATTATATTTTTATTAGATATTTCAAATTATCGAAATTTACAAGCCTTTCTCTAACATTTCCTAAAACTTCTAAGGGCATTAGATAATTTTCTATATAAGCTCTATTTATTTTAATTTGCCCAATTTAATTAATTTTGATGATGCGTGTGGAAAATCCTATGTTTAACACATTTCTCATACTGAATATTCTTTTGAAATTTTGACCTACAAAACTAATTGTTTTCAAACAATTTTTTCAATAATTATGGTAATAATGGGATCTTTATTAGAATACAGTCGGTATCACTTTAGAAAAATCCCAATTCGATGAAAGTTTTCTTTAACAACAACAAATTTGAGGAAATCGGTGAAAATTATTAAAACGTACACATATATCTATATAAAAATATTCTAAACTTGATTTCAAATATGCTAATGTGTATACATTAAAAAAGACAAAATATTTGTTTGTTTTCTACATCAAAGGTTAAATTTATTGATAATTTTATGTGCAAATCATAAACAAAGTTTAGAAATAACAGAAAGTGGATATAAATGGACTTTCACTATTATCATTGATATAAAATAAGATCATTTTAAATACAATAGATGGATGACGCCATATGGAATGACTTTTAACTGTGAAAATTTTCACGTTTCATAGATAAATTGAGGAAGAGCTCTACTTTCAATTTCACTAAGGTATTAAGCCATTACATCAGAATCGGTGAGGTTTTATTTGAAGAAAACATGAGTTACATTTTAAATTATACCAACAGAAATTGGTCATGTTGTATTTGATTTCAATTCTAAAACGAGAGTCATTGATGCCAAACTTTGGTACCTACAAGACAAAGAGAAATCATCGGTATTGGGCTGTGGTCTGGTAGACTTTTGACTTATTTCCCGTTGGCGAAATTTCGCAAGAGGTCGGCAAACTCTCACACTGATCTACATTTTAACGATACGAAAATCGAATAGTACAACAGTTGAAAAATGGTACAGGTGAATCAAAAGAAATTTTATCCACGAAAAAAATATCACACGCGGTAAAGCACGTATGCCATACAAGATTTTTCACAATTCCCTTCGGAAAATGTGGGAAAAAAAGTTCCAACTAACTAAGGATAGATAAAATATTTACAGCAACCCGTTATCCACGTTACAGGGTGCTTTTTTTAAGTGGTCATTTCTTATGAAACTCCTAGGTATTAGTTGGCGAGCGATTCGAAAAATACTTCAAGGATTTGTAAGGGGGGCTCGGGACCATTTTAGCAAAATTTCAACCTCGTAGCTCATTTCAAAATTCGTCAAAAACGATCGTTTTGGATAAAGTCGCAATATTCAAAAGCGAGAAAAGCACGCAAAACAACTTAGAATGACTCATAAACCCTCCCAACATTGATTTTTTTCGTTCTTCTCAATTCTATTCTAGAGAAAATTCGAAACATTTCCACCTGTGCCAGAATAAAATGGAGAAGAAATCAATGTTAGGAGGATTCTCGAGTCATTTATAGTCATTTTATGTCTTTGAATAGATCTTGAAAATTGCGACATTGTCCGAAACGAGCGTTTCTGGCCAACTTAGAAGTGAGCTAAGAGTCTCTAATTCAACTAAAAAACACCCTCTATATAACGTTGAAAAAAAATGTCCACCCTTGCGATTAAAATGTAGTTTAGTAACAATATTCAACGTGTAAAAGGAACACTTTATTATCTGGAATTGCAGAAAGGTAATTATTAGTTGTAGCCAATAAAATTATGGTAGGTACTTATTATTAATCGAAAGTGCCTCAATAAATTTTAATATTGTACGGAAGTTTTATCGGTCAATCATTGACTCTTTTGTACAATCAAATTTCCATTGGGAAGATGTACAACAGATGATTTCACATCCTTTCGATTCTCACGACTGGTATCTTCAGGCAATAAAATTTCATTCCTGCCATACGCTTTGTCGTCACAAACAACAAGAAACTGAGACGAATAAAAAATTGGATTTAAAGAAACTTGTTTTCAGTTTATATCGATTGATGTGTGTACACATTGAAAATGAATTTATAATAAAAAATGGACATCGATTTACTTTCTTAATATTTTTAATTATCACAACAACTACAAAGAGACATTCGGTACACGTTTCCTTTTATTTATTTATTTATTTATTTATCCTGCAAATTAATCGAAAATGTCTAAATGAACGATAATGTACTGTTTTGATTAACAAATCTTTTCACTTTTCATTCAACGAGTAACATTAGTGTAAATTTAATTTCTCTTTCAAGAGACACCTTTGAAATGATGTTTTAATGCTAATTAACAATTATTGTTAAACAAATACAACTTGTAGTAAAGAACAGGATTGATTTTGATAAAAATTTGTGATTCTTTAAACTCTCACTTTTTTGATGATTTTAATTCAAGACAACAACAATAACAGATTATTGGGATTTTGAGAAAATAATTAATAATTTCTCTGCTTATTTTATAGCGCTATTTATTAAACAGGCTCTTATTAATTGTTTTTATATGTGAAGACTTTATTCAATGATTATCTTGATTTTACACATAAATAAGAAGATGATAGTGAAATTTGTGCATTATTGTCTAATGGTATTGTGAGACTCATGTATCTTTTGTGAAAGTTATTAAACAATGATTCAAAGGGTTACATTACTGCTTTGAAATTGAGTGAAAGGATTTTACAGAACTTTCTTCGCATATGCACAACTTTTCATGAATTTTATTTACTTATAAAAACTATTAAAATATTTTTTTTTGTTTACATGTTTGTTAATGCAATGTTTTTTTCCTATTATAGTGTATAAAAATGAGTCATTTTCTCAATTTCTAACTTCTGTCATGTCGTTTTCCCCTTTTGTTGATTTCTATTTAGATTCTTTTTGAATAGAAATGAGCTACTGTATGTTGTTGATGGAAAAACAGTGTATCGTATGAGACAAATTACTTCAATTTATCAGCTAACAGTTTACCGGTAAATCGCAAAGCATGTCTGTAGGTCAGGGCCACTATAAGTAGAGGAAGTACTGGTTGAAAACATAGTAGTAATAGTGAGAGATCCCCCACACGCATTCCCCACTGTATGAGAATTCATTATTATCGAATATTAAAGTTGATGAGAGAAATCTTCCGTATAAAACCCTGCCGATTTAAGAATTATCTTCATAACATAACTACGGAGTAACAAGAACTGATCAATTTGATTTGTTTCTTTTTTTTGTTTATACTCTTCAGAAGGTCATAAATTAATGACTTTCAAACTATTTGTGAGTTATTGAAGTTCTATATCAAATAGTGAGAATTTTAGTAATATTTTACTTTTAGGTATTCCTGGTTTTATCAGGATTGGTTGCCTACAGTGCAGCTACAATCGGGAAAGAACAGTAAGCCCTTCTATGTTCAATCCAGTAAATTCCCTTTTAACATCGTCTTTTTTTTTAAGTGTCCACATAAGAGTCCATGTGCCTGTGCCTTCTGGCCACGATCATATTCATCACGATCATGACCATGGAGGAGATATCGGTGGTGGATTCGGTGGCGGTTTCGGAGGCGGATTTGGTGGCGGCTATGGCGGAGGACATGGTGGTGGAGGCGGTGGAAATAAGATTGTAATAATAAAGGACGCTGGTGGCGGAGGCCACGGAGGCGGTGGAGGATTTGGTGGTGGTTTCGGAGGTGGATTCGGCGGAGGAGACCACCACCACCACCATGACGATGGTGGATTTGGAGGTGGAGGAGGATTTGGCGGTGGATTTGGCGGAAATGACCACCATCACGGTGGTGGAGGAGGTTTTGGTGGAGGTGGTGGTGGAGGAGGATTCGGGGGTGGATTTGGCGGCGATGATCACCACCATGGCGGTGGTGGTAGTGGTGGTTTCGGAGGAGGTGGAGGTTTTGGAGGCGGTTATGGTGAGTATAGTTTTTTTTTATAAAGCAAACATGTGAATTTTGATTTGAATTCAGGCGGCGGACATGACGATCATCACGGCGGAGGCGGAGGTTTTGGTGGAGATTTCGGTGGTGGCTTCGGTAATATTCAAAAAATTATACTTGTTTTTCAGTTACTTGATCGATTTTAATACAGGTGGTGGTCATGATGATCATCATGGTGGCGGTGGAGGATATGGTGGTGGTGGTGGAGGTGGAGGAGGATTTGGCGGCGGTTTCGGTAAATTATCAACTCAATATAAACGTATTGGCGTTATTAAACTTATTCGATTGTAGGCGGAGGCCATGACGACCACCACGGTGGAGGAGGATTTGGAGGTGGTGGGGGCGGAGGATTTGGTGGAGGATTCGGTAAAATCTAAAGCATCCATATTTTTTAATGTGACTAAATTGACTTTATCATAGGTGGAGGCCTTGGTGACCACCATAGCGGCGGTGGAGGATACGGTGGCGGTGGAGGCGGAGGATTCGGAGGTGGTTTTGGTAAGACCGAAAAAAATGTTTTAATGCAAATAAATAACTATAATTCTAGGTGGAGGTCATGACGACCACCACGGCGGTGGAGGATACGGTGGTGGTGGAGGCGGAGGATTTGGTGGAGGATTCGGTAAAATATTAAGCATACATGTTTTTTGATTTAACTAAATTGACGTTGCCACAGGCGGAGGTCATGATGAGCACCATGGCGGTGGCGGAGGATTCGGTGGCGGTGGAGGCGGAGGATTTGGAGGCGGTTTCGGTAAGACAACCAAAAAATATTTTGATACAGATAAACAACAAGAGTTTTAGGTGGAGGCCATGATGATCACCATGGCGGCGGCGGCGGTGGCGGCTTAGGAGGATATGGTGGTGGAGGTGGATTTGGCGGTGGCCATGGTGGCGGTGGTGGTGGAGCTGCAGGTTATACCACTATAATTCTGAAAACAAAAGGAGGCGGCGGTAGTGGTGGAGGATTCGGTGGTGGATATGGAGGAGGCGGCGGAGGTGGACATGGTGGTGGCCACGGAGGTGGCGGTGGTGGTTATGGCGGTGGCGGCGGCGGATATGGAGGTGGTCATGGCAGCCACGGTGGATGGAGATGAGAAACAGTCTTTATCATATTTAGGTACCTCTTAATGTTAAGTTCGTTATTTATCGTTGTCACAGTGTCATGTTTGTTTTTGTACATATTTTAGTAAAATGTTATACATTTTTTAAATAAAAGAAAAATTAAATAATTACTTCCATATATTATAAACTCACGTGCAATTAAATTATTGAAAAATTACAATAAATTTGTGGTGCGTGTTAAAACATAAATTTTACTCTTCTTTAGGAATCTCAAATTGTAATGCTACCAATACATATGTTAGAATATTTGCAAAAATCTGTAAAAAAGATACGACACAACATGTATTAACTAGCTACCAATCAAAGAAATTACCGGTCCTGCTATTCCCAAATCAATCGAAAAAACTCCACTAGCCGTCAGCGGTCTATGTTCTTTCAATTTTTCGACAAAGAAACGTACTTGTTGATGTTCTGCTTGTGTCAAGATTCTTGTAGCATATTCTAGAAGTAAATTATTTAAACCTTGCACCTATGAAGCATTTATTAAAATCTATATTTACAGCATTAATTTATAGATTTAATTACCATATTTTTTAAATTTTGAGCACTCTTTAGAAATAAAAATATCCCAACAGTGTGTAAACAAACGAGTAGACAATTCATCACATTAGAGGTACTTGCCGATAGAGCTTTAAATTTAAACGCCATATAAACGATAACAGCATACCATTGAATTACTAGTGTGGTTAATTCAACAACCATATGACAGAGGAATTGTGGATTTAGACAATTATTAAATTCATATGTCATTAAACTAATTTCTTCATGAAGTATACGGAGAAATTCTACAATTTCCGCAGAAGACAATTTCGATAAATATACACTAAGTAAATGTTCTTCTTTACATGCTTTATAACAAACAAGACCCATAAAACTGTGATTATTATTTTTATCATCGATTCCTTTCACCGGATGAGTCGGTTGATATTTTAAACAATTCATTGTTAATTTTTCAAAACATGCCAATATTCCAATAAATACCGAAATCATCGTAATGAAACAAACGTAGAATATAAAAGAAATATTTTGTAATAGTTTATTCAAGAAAACCGAATAAGTGAAATTATTAGTATAGGATTCAGAAAGATGCAAATATGTTAATGTTCCAATTTGAATAGTGATTACGAACATTAAAAGAGCTATCAAACCGTATTGGATAAGTATTACAACTTTCATAGAAGATTGACAGAAGATTCCCTCTTTTAATACATTGATTAATTGATTTAATGTTTTAATCCAACGTGGAAAACTTAAAAAATTCAAGATTGTTAGTAAAATTATATAACTACTGTGAATAGCATCCGTGATATTGTTTATAAGAATCGGTAATGATTTTATTTCAAGTAAATGTAGAAAATCAACCGTATAACCGACTTGAAGTCCATACAAGAAGATAAGGATAATTGAATAACAAATCCAAAATAGTGATTTTTGATAGACACATTTACCATTCTCTTGGTGCTTCCAAGTGATTGGACAAAAACCAACTAATCTACATAATGTCAACATTGTACTAAGCATTTTACAAACACAAATCGTGTTCTTATTTCGTTTTTGGTTTGCTTCAATTGCTGGTGCAACAAATACACGTCTCGCATCGACACTCATAATTAAAATTAACAAAAATTTTTTAACCAAGTATCCACACTAATCCGCCCAAGAAACATGAAATTGTAATGCTACCAGTACATAAGTCACGACAGTACCTGATATCTACAATTAAAATAACAATTATTATTATTAATAATGGTACAGATAAAAAATCTTAAGAAAAATCTCAATTATACAATAATTAAGATTGTTTATCTGTTGTTGTTTTTTTACGAAGAGTGAAATTTCATTGCTTACAGCAGCCAACAATCTAGTGCCAAGAGTGAAAATATCAGAAGCCCGTAATTCGGGTTTCTGTACTGTAAGTGTTGTTATTAAAACTTCAATCTATTAAATAATGTTACCGTTTAATTTAAAATTTGTCAATTTTATTAGTCTCAAATACCTGTATTGCTTCTATTGGAGTCAATTGACTAATTGGATATTTGAATAAAAACGATAAAATATCTTCATTCTAGAACAAAAACGCTATAATCTGATAAGTTAATGTAATGATTGAACAAATATGAACAGACTAATGGTAGTTTCATTGTATGTTAATCAAATAAAGATATACAGAAATGTAAACAATGTAATGATAATTACAAGCATTGAAATATATCTAGCAATATTACTGATGGGGATTTTCTACAATTTAGTTTTTACATAAATTTGTTGGATTAATTGAAAGCTCAAGGAAGTCTAATAGCCGACTTGGAATAGTTATTTTTCTCGATAACTTTCTAATACTGATTGTGGGCGATTATTTAACACGACGTGTTCCTTGAAAACGCATTAATTTCCGACTTAAAGTTCACTTGAGCTTCAATTATATCCGAATGCCATTGATAAATGTTTAACATCTAGCCAATATCACGATTCACTTTCTCTCGTTTATCGACTATAATCAGATGGGAATTCAGATTTTCCCATCCTGCTAACAAAACGATCGATTTTTATTCCGTTTCTAAATATACCGGATATTTTACATAATAATTAATCGATTAGCAATTTTGTTAATTGTTCCAATTTTGTGCCCAATTTGCAAATGATGTTGATTGCAGAAAATTCAAGAAACATCTCGTACAGGGTCAAGTTTTGATATTTGTACATCAAAATTCCTATTTAATAGAACATAAAATCTACCTAACAATACCTAATAGAATGAAAATTGTCCAGCATATAACCAATTAAATTGAACATTTATAACAGTTTTTCTGTACAGACTACACAAAGTATGAGCCTGCATAAGATTATTCACACTTTCTATCTTTTTCATAAGCAATGTCTTAAATTTTCTAAATATATAACTCAGTTAATAAGAATGGAAATTCACAATTAACACAATTTCGGCTAATAAAGCGATATGTTATAAAATGTAGAGATTATAGACAATTATTTTCGGATTTAAATTTTTATGTAGAGTTATAATTGGTAGAAAAATAGTAATAATTACCATAAAAAGTAGGATAATTAAGATAAACAGTTAGAAGTTTTGAATTGTAAACAATCATAGAAATGATTAGTTTGCCTGAAATATTGTGCAAAACTTATCAAAATTCCTGTAACGAACAGTATTGTTTCAAAATACTTGATTATAACAGCATCACTAATATAGTATAGTGGTACCAATACGATGTTACTCATAATTATAATAATGATGATAATTGATTTACTAGCGCGTGTACAGTAGAATTTTGGGCTGTAGAAGCAAATCAAGTTTAAAAATTAAGTACTTATTTATTTAGCTTATTAGTTAGTTAGTTTACAAGTTATTTATTGATTTACTAATGCGTGTACAGTAGAATTTTGGGCTGTAGAAGCAAATCTACTTTAAAAATAAAATTGGGAAAAAATATAGAACAAACTAATTTATATTGTCTTGTTTGTACAAATAAAAATAATCCGATAAATGTTATTTTATTCACTGTTTAATAGTATGGATTACGTACACGATCTCGAGTAATATATGGAAGAGTCATATTGAATCTAAGAAAATACCGGGCTTCATTATTAGAATGTCTTTTATAATTTTTAAATAGAAACGAATCATCTTGTTTAATTAGGTCAATGTTAAAATTTCCACAATCGAATTGTTTTTTTCATCTCTTTAATATTTAGAAAGTGGATATATATCGTGACAATAACAATTTGGCGAAAAGGTACTTAATAAAAGAAAATTAAGAAAAAAATCCTATCGTAAAATTAATTAAATTAACCAAAAAAAGAAATGTGACATCATGAGTGAATTGAGGTCAAGCATGTTAGAAATGCTCCATAAATACAAGAGGCTAACACTGAAATGAAACTAGTTTTAACCTTTGTTGAATTTTTAAGGTAGTCTAAGTTAGCAGCCAAAAATACTAGAGTGGTGTGGAAATATGGTGGATGCGCCGGGAGTCAGAGCTAACCTGTTTTGAATCTTTTAACGGTGCTTTCGTGTCAATTTCAAATTATAATTTATTGAAAACCCTACTTTTATTCATTAGTGCATAATGATAATTAACTAAAGCAATTTCATAATAAATAAACATTGAATATCATTAAACATTATAAGTAAATATGTTTAAAGTAATCTCGTTATTGAAGGACTTTACAATAATTATTGCTTCTGCAATAATCGCTTGTTTACTGAACAATAGAGTTGATTATTGTTTTATGTGTATTATTTTGATTAATATTTTAATGCATAGCAATATCGGCGGTCGGATCTAAATGTTATCGACTCTTATGAAACGCTTAATAGTTGAGCGATTCCAATAATATTTTAAGAACTTATAGATTTGTTTCTAGAGAACATTTTAACAAGAATAAGAAACAAAATTAGCAATTTCTTAAAAATCGTGACATCGTCAAAATGGAGTGCTTACTAATCGACTTCCAAGCGAGCTTCAAGTTTCTAATTTTGCTCGATTAATCTCTACGAACTACCCTATACAAATTCATGAAATATATTTCCAATCGCTCGCCAACTAATGAGAGTTTCATAAGAATCTATCACATTTAAAACAGACACCCTGTAAGGATACCTTTGACCCAATTGGTAATCGTTGAGAGCTCACCTTTTTGTTGATCAGGGCCTCAATATCCCCCAGTACATACACTGTGGCGATGTTTAAAGCGATGAGTCTTAAGCGAAATGTAGTAAAATTTCCATACTTTTCATCCGCTCTAATCATAACATAATATGCAATAATTACAACGAAAACCACCCCAATCAATAGCATATAACATTGAGGTGTATAGGTATTATTATATAATTTAACATTCTTGCCAAAACAGAGAAGGGATCGTTGTAAATTCTTTAACATTAAAAATTTATTCCTACGATGATATAAACATTGATCTAAATCTTTTTTAAAGGAATTCAAAATACTGCCAATTATTTTATTTTTTTGTATATGATGAAAACATACCGAAAAATATGATAAAGTTGTAAAAATTAACGCGGTAAGTCTTAAGTGTTTATTTTCGTAAAAGTCGTAGGGAAATTTATTAAGAAGTATAACAAAAAGTATTATTCCGATAACAAAAATGATTGAAGAATAATTTTTATAATTCAACATTTTTCTAAAATCTTTACGGTTAAAGGAAAAATTTTGTGGATTTTCGAGAAATTTTATCCAAATGTTCATTTCTTTTATCTTAACATTCAATTGACTCAATTCAGATATAATTGCAAATATTCGTTCTCCGGTGAATATGAGATCTGCAGAAAAAGTCAAACAAAGAAATCTATTATCTTTGCAGATACTATTCAATAAATTCACATAAGATAGACAAGAATAGAATAGAATTATTATTGCTACAATACTAAGAAAGATACCATAACGGGATCGTGTAAAATAAGGCCTGGAAGAATACCAGAATTTTGAGTGTTCACAATAACCGATAAATGGAACAAGTGATATTAGATAGAGAAAATTTAGATTGTATAAGCACACAATACAGTTTTGATTGGACATTTTCGTAGCAAACTTTATAATGTAACTGAATTTATTGTATGGAATAAACGGTAATCATTAGTTTAAAGTCAATATTGACTCACAAACGAATAATTACAGTAATATAAATAATAGGGCCATTCAAATAATACTTTAAGGATTTATAAAGTAGTCGTTAGATCACATTTTAGCAAACTTAGAACCTAGTAGCTCATTTTGAAGTTGGTAAAAACGGTCTCTTTGGACAATGTCATGATTTTGGAAAACTAACTACACATATAAAACGACTTAGAATGACTCGAGGATCCTTCCAACATTGATTTTCTATTGCTCTATCTCCATAGTATTCTAGAGAAAATGGAAAATGTAGAAAAACGAAAAAAATCAATGTTGGAAGGATTTTTGAGTCATTCTAAATCATTTTAAGCGTGCAGCTAGTTGGTAAAGATCTCGCTATCACCAGAAACGAGTCTTTTTTTATGAACTTCCAAATGAGCTACGAGGTTGTAATTTAGCTTAAATGTTCTACAGGGACTACCCAATAAACACTTAAAATATCATTAGAATCGCTTTATGATTTTGATTAAAAAAGCCAAATTGGTTTTGTACAGGGTGTCTGTTTTAAATGTGATCGATTATTTTGAAACTCCTATTAGTTGGCGAGCGATTTTAAAATATTTCAAGGATGTGTAGGGGGATCCCTGGAGATCATTTTAACACAATTTTCAAGTAGGTCAAAAAAGCTTGTTTTTTAAAGATGAGCTAAGCACGCGATACTACTAAAAATTACTCGTAAACGCTCTCAACGTTGATTTTTTTTCGTTTTTATCCACGGTATTCTAGAATAATTGAAAACGTCTAGAATTTTTTCTTGAATGCAATGGAGAACAACAAAAAATCAAAGTTTGGAGGCTCTTCGAATCATTTTTAGCTATTTTACGTGCTTAGCTAATTTTTGAAAATCGCAACATTGTCCAAAACGATCATTATTTGAATAATTTTCAAGTGAGCTACAGAGTTCTAATTTTGCTAAAATGGTCTCCACGGGTGTTCTCACTAATATTTATTGGGTCACCAACTAACAGGAGTTTTAAAAGATTTGACTGCACAGGGTATACATAAAATTATGTAGAATGCATTACCACGTTTATTTACTTATTCCTATTTTCAAAGTTAGAACTTTTCGCAGTACTTGAAGTTCAGATATGTATTGAAAAAAGTTGAAAGAGAATATTGCCGGGCTCTGAGAATTCATCCAAAAATTCAGCTATTAAAAACCAGGAAATTATTATACTAGAAACATGAAAAAGTCTAAAAAATTCCCGAATCCAAAGAATATTAAAACAATTTTGCCATTCTTTCACTTTAAATTATCTTAAATTGACAATATAAATTGAAATACAATTTAACTAAATCGCTGTTATTGTAACGAAAAGGTGGTTGATAAAATGAAAGTCAATTTTCTATGTCATTACATGACTTTTACTATATATTAAATTTTTAATTCATGTGAAAAACACAAAAAATACGTAGACATAAAGAAATCAGTAGCACGAATTTCAATTTACGATGTATCCGATTGCCAGCTGACGTTGTCTATTGCTTTAGTCTTCGAAATTGAAAGTTTATATTCTGGATTAATAGAAAATGAAAACAAGAAATATTAATGATCATTAGACAGTTTTAGGATCAACTGGAAAAAAGATCAAACATACGCACAATTATTTCATGGATCATTCTCGAAAATTTCATCTTTCTATTTAATCGTAAAATAATAGTGAAAATGTTCTCAATTTGTGTATTTTTCTTCTCCAACTGTTATTATTTCAGATTAAAAAAAAAGTTCATGGCCTACAACATCGTTAACATTGACTTTCTTTTAGAATAAGGCGTGATGTCAAAATAATTACTGTTTGATTTAATTTGTAAAGTAGTCGGGAAATGTCTTTTAACATTCAACAATTAACCCCACTATCACTGGGATTTTAGGATAACTATAAATTGAAAGTGAAACTTTATTGTGGCTTAGTTTGTCTAAAAGTAGTCACTTTTCAGGGTTCTCTACACACCGTACAAATTAGTTTATCACATGGATATCTGCAAGGTAAATATAATTAATTAATTGATTTAAAATTGGTTTATCTTTCGCTTAATTATTGTTATAATATCAATTAGTTTTCTCCGATTGTAGGTTACATTCCTATTTCTGACCCTCATAGTGTCGATTGAACCGTTACCACAACCAGATGACCACCAGTAAGCTATTTAACTTATTCTCAATTACTTGTTTTAAAAAATATTTTACCATTTCAGTGTACGTTATCGAATCCATGTGCCTACAAGAGTGAAAACCGTATATCGAACAAAAATCATCAAAGTACCACAACACCATCATTATTTCTATGAGAAAGAAAGAGATAAGATTGTCAAAGTACCATTACACCATCATTACGTTTATGAGAAGGAGAAAGATAAAATAGTTAAAGTACCAGAACATCACCATTATTATCATGATGATGATGATGATGAAACCAATACTTTTCACGATAGTGGTCAACATTTTCAATCTGATTTTAGTGATCAGTACGATCATGATGATCATGAATTTAGTCCTAGTTATGATGTTTATGAGAGATATCCAGTATTGCCAAAACCGAAAACTACAACAACGACGACTACAACAACAACAACAACGAAAAAACCGCCAACACGTCGAACGAGAGGTCGAAAACTGAGACCGCGCAGTCGATTTTTTAATTACGAATATTAATTAAAGGAATACAAATATTAGTGATATTATTTAGTAGAGAATGATTGTACTGATTCCAAAGGATTTACAAATATTGTGAGACTTTTATGAAAGAGCAATTGAAATTATTCTTAGACTTATTAAAATATAGTTAATTTGTTGTATTAGTTGAAATAAATGACTTTAATTAAAAGGCATGCCATTTAAATTCGAACAATGCAATGAATTATTATCCACATTGTTCGATTAGAACACTATTTGCTTCTTTAAATCATTAATATTCTTGTTAAAATTGATTTGTACACAGATTATTATCACATTTGTAAGCGACTTGTACAAATTACTACAAATTGATTGAATTTTCATATTATGCCGACAAGGGCCGATACATTGAGATTAGTAAAAAGGTAAGTTAGCTAGATTTAAAAAAATGATGGGGGTGGAGCAATAAATTTACCATCTATCTAGACGAAAACTATCTGCTCGTTTCTTTATCTCCACTCTCCTAAAAAAATCTTGTACACAATCCGACTGACTATCAGAAGAGTTGTTCTAAGATTCTAGGGGAAAAGTCTCAGGATTTCACTTTTTCAGAAAAATGCCTATTTCTTTTTTTCTCAAAACGTAGTTGTCTATATTTAAGGCTGACTGTCATAGTCGCGGCGCCTCCACCAAAAGACGACCCAGTCTTTCACCACTTCTCCCACCTTTCTATGCGAGTTAATGTCTGTCCGTGTTATTTCAATTCAATTTCGGAAAAAAATAGATTACTTTGGATGCAGATTATGAAAAACCGGTAAAGAAAATTGAAAATCGAAGCTCACATTTTTGTACAGTGAACTTTGCTCGATCTTTTTATATACGTGACTATTAGATTAATCAACTTTTACACAGGGAATTTTGTGTTTCGCCAAACCACTCGTTTCAGCACAAAAAGTTACTTTTTCCTTATCCTGTGGAAATCCTGTCAAATTTTCAAAAATCCAAGTCCGTATTTTTGTATATGACTGCCTTTGGAATCGAATTCAACTATTTGCTGGTCGTTACCGTTTACGAGAAAAATGTGTTTTACTGTCTTATGGAAATTACATGTAATTGATAGCATTCAGTTCGGATAAAAGTCAGCCTTAACATATTTAAATAGGGAAGTTATCAAAATAATACTTACTTAGAGCTATTTTTATAGAGATATTGAACAGAAGAAAACTTCGTAAAGTGCGATATCTCTATTGATGAACTTATTAGCGCTGCTTGATTATTGAGCCTTTTAAAAGTGCCACCATTCTTATCTACTGCTCGTTACCCTTTATTAATTAATATCGAATTATATCTTCCTTGCAAATTTCGTTGTCTTTATGAAAATTTGTCCAAGTTGGAGAGCCTAATGAAATCCGGCGCTTTGCTTTTGTAAAATGTTAGATCGGAAGTTTTATCTTCTAGTTCACATTAAAACCTCACATTTCAACGCTCTTTACCCGTTTGGATGGATCATAGCATTCATAGCTAGCTCACAGAACGGTTCCAATGATGCTATTCTTACAAATTCGTCAATTATTTCCTTACCTTCAATTCTTCTATATTTTGGCACCCATGCTAGAGGTCAGTTATTCGTAGAGGTTGAGTGTATGCAGGATTCAGACCTCGTTTCGGTGTCTGAAAAAGTAACAATTTTTAATAATTTTCAATCATCGATTTCTCGGTTATTTTCTGAGGTATTCAAACGCTTTAACCAGGGTTGAATTGGGCGTCCCACCGTGCATCTGACAGTGTTTTCCATTTTGGAAATTTTTGACTAAATTCTAAAGTGCAGAAGAAAACGTCAGAGTATGTCAAAAAAATGAAAACAACACTTTATCAGCAATTTTGAAAATAAAAAATTGTACAGCAGCTTGTTTGAAAGCTTATTCATGTACGGAGGGCGTATGGAGCCTAAAGAATCCAATTTTGGAAAATCTAAAAAGTTATTAAGGAAAAATAAAGAAAATTTTCCAACTTTTTCGATTTCAAACAAGCTGCTGTACACGTTGTTCTTCATTTTTTGACATGTTCCGACATTCTCCTTGCACTTTAGAATTTAGTAAAAATTTGCCAAAAAGGAAAAGCTCTGTCGGATGTATCGTGAAGCGGCCAATTTAACGCTGGCTACAGTGTTTGAATATTTCAGAAAATAACCGAGAAGTCGATGATTAAAAATGGTCACTTTTTCATACACCGAAACGCGGTCTGAATCCAGTGTAGGCAGCGTAGGCCTTTTGAAAAATTATTTCATTACAAATGAAGAGTCAAAGTGAAAGTAGAGGATAATCATCTAAAATGTCCTACCTCAACTTCTTTTGCTGTATAGCTACACCATTAAAGATGGACCATAATTTATATACTATGATTATGAAACCATATAATCTATGTTCGCTCATTTTTCAAGAAATATTACTAACTTAATGGTCAAGTTACTGTTCGAGAATTATCTTTTTATAAAGAGTTATTTTGTATTCTACACCAATGGTCGAATCTTGTCTATACTCTGAATTATAGGAAGAAAATCATAAAGAACCGGTCATGTTTACGTCCAAATTTGGCAATTCTATAGAAAGTTGGTTGGATCAGGAAATGCAACAACAATAAAACAGATCATACATCCGAACGTAATTCTTATTATATGACTTTCACTTATGCATTATTACCATATTGTACTCAATTGTCGATGAAATAAGAGTCGCCCCGTTTTTTATTTTTTATCGTAATCCTCTTATTTAATCAAATTGAAGATAATTTCGTATGAATATTGTTTTATTTTATGCGAATTTCGTAACAATATCATTTTGATGCATTGAACTAGAAAAGTTTCCGAGAGGAAAATTGTCTGAAAACAGGAAATTTCTATAAAAGTACAATACTCTCACTGTCATTAGAACAGGTGCAAATGTCGGAAATCAAAATCAACTTTCTTTCAAGGCCTAAAGTTTTTATTATTTTGGTTAGCAATAACGTAAGATTCTAGACAGATTTCGCATAATGATCTTAAGGTAAATTTTGAAAAAATGTAAAGGCTAGAAAAATTCGCAAAAGACTCTTTTTGAAAGAAGCACACTAATAGATTGATTTCTAAAAATGTGTCACCTACATTCTTATGGCGGACCTAATTAAGCAACACTATTTGTTTACATAATCTTCTCATTCCAATAGTTTGACACACATAAAATCGTTCCTTAACAGGTCATCAATACCGATTAATCGTTTTCTATGCGTAATTTCTCATTAAATTAGCTTTACTATTTGTCAACTTTATATGATTTCATTAAGTGAAATGTTTCTAATTTATTTGTAATACAAAACAATATTTTTGTCATGTACACATACTATCACACTATTTAGTTAATAAAAATAGAACTGAATTTGTTTTGAAAGAAAAAGAAACAACAGAAGCGTATACATAAAAGAGCGCGTTTATTAAAGCGACATTTCTGCATTGTTAATTCATTTCCTTAATCAAATATTCACATGATGTCAAAAAAACATTTCTGGACAGGTTGATAGCAGAATTACAATACGTTCGCGTAATTGAAAGTCACCAAAACAATACGGAACACGAGGATTTTACATTTTACATAAATCATAATCAACAACAAATCAAAAAAATATTATTTATGTAATTATTTTCTTTGTAAAATGGAAAAGTGAAATATGGAAAATGAACTTTTTGTTTGACCTTTTTCAGAATATCTGTTGTAACACAATTATCAAACAATTTTAATATTGTTTTCCATTAACTAAACAACAAATCTCTGTCCATTTCAGAAATTAAACATAATCAAGTTACATAATTATTATCGAATACGATTCAAATTTATTGGTGAATCTACATAAGTTTTGCATCGTTTGATGCTAAAATTAATTTCTATCTATAGAATTTGTATATGCGAAAAGTATGATTACGAAAATGACATTTCATTATGTCCAGGATGGCATATAAATCATATTGCTACATATTTAAACTCTCCCCTCTCTCCCACACGCACACACGCTGCTGTAAAAGATGCTTGTATATTTTCTTTTTATGTAATCCTCAATTGATAATACGGAAGGGTTTTACGAACAGTAGAGGGGTTATTGGACAAACGCTTTTTTTCTGTTACATATAAATATAACACGAAAAGTTTCATATCAGTAGTGTACAATACTCGTCGATAAACACATTCCAAAAGTGTTAAATATCATAACAACAATCAAAAATGTTCAGCTTTAAGTTTATCGTAAATTATTAATATTTTTTTTTTGAATTAAAGGATTAATTTTAGACCTTTTTTTGTTGTAGATTGTGTTATTCTCTATAATTTTAGCAACAGTCGATGCTGCTCCAGGATACCACAGACACGTGGCTATACATGTACCATATCATGTGCACAAGGTCCATCATCATCATATCGAGAAAGTCCACGTACCTGTACCGTATGCTGTACCAGTTGTTAAAAAGGTCTTCATACACGAACCTGTAGTGGTACATGGTGGATGGTGGTGATATTCTAGTTGAAAACCATGTAATATAATTGTTCTGTTAGGTAAGACAATATTTATTTTGTATTCAGTTTGATCTAAATGTGAATTTCTTTCAGATATTTTTTATTAATCAGTTGCTCAAAATTTTATATACAATAAAATTTTGTAGTATTGTCTGTATAAACTAGCTCAATGTAAATATATGTATCATTTTTTGTACTAATTATTTGTTTTTATTTTACTACATACTTTATACTTCAAACAGTGTGGTAGCTATACCCTATCCACTATTCTACTGTAAGATTTAAATTTGACGGAAATGTCAAATGTGGAGACTCATCCAACTGAAGCTTACAAAAATTACTAACATGCAGACGTAATTTATGGAAAGAATTATATCTTTTAGTTGGTACCTTTGCAAAGGGCGCTGTTGCCGATGTTTGATTTTTCTGTCAAAATCTTACATTCAAATAGTGGATTAAGTATTTGTTAGAAAATGAGATAAACGTCTTTAAATGCTAATTAAATGAAATAATAAGATTGATAGAGCTTATATTTTATTGGTAGAGTACGGCGTCGATTTTGATATTTCATTCAACAATATTTAATTGCCATTTAATTGAAATTAAACTAAATTTTACATGGTGGAAATTGTGTCAGTGACGGCGGGCTCGTTGAGGGCGAGGATTGCATTGATTCCATATTGGAGGGCTCGGTATCTGTGCATTCCTCTACCCGCACTGCGAGCGTCTATTGCTCACTATTAAATATTCTAAATGATAAGTAAAGAGTTGTATTTACTGTCTGTGTCTGTGTTTATGAAAGGTAAATAGAAACAAAAATGAGGTAATTACGATAGGGCACAAAAGCACAATGTTTAAACAGCGGAGGAGGCCACCTCCTAGTTACGCCACTGACTTCAAGGCACAGTGGGTTATTGCAACTATAGAACTCAAAAAGCCATTTTTGGTGTATTAGAAACGACACAAGTGTTATTTAAGCAATTTCTTGCAATGGTAATTGTTGTTATATTTCAAAGTACGCTGTGAGTAAAAATAAGTTTGGTTGTTAAGACAATGTGTTTATAAACAGATACATGAAAAAAAACGTTCTGAACTTGTTACATTTATTTTAATTTTCGAATTGCTGTATATTCATTTCGTTAAAACAATATAATCTTTTTACTTGAGATATTTAATTATATCAGGTTATGGGCCCAGTCTCGAAATAACTGCATTAAGTAAAAATTTGCCGTGTTTTTTTTTGTGTGTTAATTAATTAATAGTAATTAATTATTTAATCGAACAAATTTGAACGGAGATTATTATTATTGTGAAAGAAATGGATTTTAAGGCACAAATTGAAAAATTAGAGGGTGCAAATAATTGGAACAAATGGAGACGGCAGGTGTTGTTGATATTGCGACACAATGATGTTATGGGTGTAGTCAATGGTGATATTAAGAAGCCAGAAATTGTAGCTGATGATGCAGATAATTCAACAAAAGAAAAGAATATCCTTTTGCAACCAATCGTGCCTTATATTTTCCAATTTTCGACTATCGATTGCATCTCATCATCCATGGATGATGAGATGCAATCGATAGTCGAGAATAATGTTTGGGAATTAGTTGATCCTCCGTCTGATAAAAAAATCATTTCAAATCGATGGGTCATGCGAATTAAAACGAAAGCGGATGAAAAAATTGGAAAATATACGGCACGATTGGTTGCAAAAGGATATTCTCAGAAGCCTGGTGTTGATTATGACGAGACTTTTAGTCCTGTAGCCCGCTTCGATACTGTTCGAGCTGTTCTAAGTGTGACAGCTTCCGAAAAACTTCATTTGGCACAATTTGATGTAAAAACGGCGTTTCTCTATGGTGAGTTAGATGAAGAAGTTTACATGAAACAACCCGAGGGGTATAACGATAACAGTGGAAGAGTATGTAAACTTAATCGTAGTCTATATGGTTTAAAACAAGCTCCAAGATGCTGGAACAAACGTTTTGTTGGTTTTCTAAATGAAGAAAATTTGAATTGTAGTTCTGCTGATCCATGCTTATTTATAAGAAATAGGAATAATTCGAAACTGTTGATTGTAATTTATGTTGATGATGGTTTGATAGCGGGAAGTGACTCTGATGAAATCTTATCATTTATTGATAAATTGAGTAAACAATTCAAAATCACAATCGAATCGACAAGTTGCTTCCTTGGAATACAAATTACAAAATTGGTTGATGGCTCAATTTTTATTTATTAATCAAAGTGCATATATAAGAAAAATACTAAAGAAATTTTATATGCAAGATTCGAAAGCGGTGGCAACACCGTGTGAGCAAGAATGTAGTTTAACTGATGAACCCGTGAGAAATGGTACACCATTCAGAGAAGCTGTCGGGAGTTTAATGTTTTTAATGATGGCTACAAGACCTGACATTGCCTATGCTGTGAGTATCATTTCTGAATCGCTGAATAAACCTTTGTCTTCAGATTGGACTGCTGTGAAACGAGTATTTAAATATATAATAGGTACAATAAATTTTGGAATACTTTACAAGACAGCTTATAAACCTGGTGAGCTGGAAGTTTATTCTGACTCAGATTTTGCTGGTGATGTCAAGACACGAAAGTCTAGAACTGGAATTGTTAGTAAATACGCTGGTGGTGCTTTGACATGGTACAGTCAGAAACAAAGAAGTGTTGCTGTTTCAACAACAGAATCTGAATACATGGCAGCAAGTGAAGCTGTGAAAGACATTGTTTGGTTGAAAAGATTATTGAATGAGATAGCAGAGCTATTGTCAGTACCGGTTTTACAAGTGGATAATTTGAGTACAATTAAATTGATTAAAAATCCTGAGTTTCATAAACGTACGAAACACATTGAAGTACGATATCATTTTATTCGTGAAAAATATGAAAAAGGTGATATTCAAATAGCTCACGTTGCGAGTGAATATCAGATAGCGGATATATTGACGAAAGCTCTCGCTAAGATAAGATTTGTGAAATTAAGAGATCTTTTAGGTATGGTGGACGAGTGTACTTTGAGGGGGAGTGTTGTTATATTTCAAAGTACGCTGTGAGTAAAAATAAGTTTGGTTGTTAAGACAATGTGTTTATAAACAGATACATGAAAAAAAAACGTTCTGAACTTGTTACCAGGGGGTGGGCACTTTAATGGTTGACCTTGAATCCAATGTGAAGTACTTAAAGAACTTTTCATCAGGTGGCGCGCTAATCGTTTGTAGGATCACTGTGATTAAGGTTACAGCACTTGTGCTTGTAGTCACAATTTTATGACAGAGTTGACAGAGTTTTGAATTAATCAAGTCGTTTTGTTGACACAGAAATTTCAAATTTAAAAAAGACAGTTGAAAATAAAAAAAAAATCTCCAAAGGCAGCAAGTACCTTATATAGCGAATTTTTTTATGTATCTACATACTGAAATATTAATTGCAAAACATTCTTATGATACTGACAATTAATATATTTTAATAACATTGAATCAACTAATAAATTCATTTCCCGATGTTATTTTAATATTTATGATTTTTATTGAAAAATACTTTTAATCCACAAACAATAAGAAACACTAAAAAAAAAAATAATAATGAAGTTTGTTGTTTGTCTAATACGTCTAATCAAGGCCTGCTTGATTTTTTCAAGCGAAATTCTCTAGCAGGCCTTGCGTCTAATATTAACTGTCAAAATTAGTTGCCCCCCCGCGATATTCAATTTTTTTTCTAATATCAATAGTCAGAGAACATATAGCCACCTGAGATAATCGATTTTACTGCTTATACTCAAAAAAGAGATTTTTGCATTTTTCTTGCGAACCAACGAACCGATTTTGATGATTTTTTTTCTGGGTCATAGAGAATGGTCGGCTCTACTGTTATTTTAATTTTCATCAAAATCTAAGCAAATGTAATACAGTAGAGTCTCGATTATCCGGCTCCCGCTTAACCGGAACTCCGTGTTATCCGGAACAAAATCGATTTTTAAAAACTCCGTTTTATCCGGAAAAATTTGGTTCGAAACTCCGTTTAATCCGGAATTGGTCTTGTTTTATTGTTTGAGATTATCAGAAGTGATAAAAATCAAGTGTTTGTCTACTTAAATTCTTGGAAGCTATAAAAATCTTTTGTTGACTCTCTGCCTACCAGCCTTTTTGCAGTATCAGTCAGTCAATGTATGTGATTGATGAGTTTCTTTAATACAAAAATAGTATACATATTAACATTTCTGGATTATCCGGAATTTCGATTATACGGAAAGGGTCCGGTCCACATTAGGCCGGATAATCGAGACTCTACTGTATTGAAAATGATTTTTTTTAACATTTCTTCAGCTCTTATTCCAAAAGTGTTGGCCCTACCAGTCTGGCCAATGAACTCATCCAAACTATCACAAAGACCGATTTTTGTACCAAGTTTCATTCAGATTGGACTATTTTTACGGCAGTTATCGTGGGTATACATATATATATATATAAATATATATATATATATATATATATATATATATATAAAATTTTTAACGAACGGTGGATATGGGTTCCTTAGGTCCCAAAACGAACTTCTGTGCAAAAATTTTTCGGAAATTCAAAAGTGAGGATCTCGTCATTAGCTAATTTTTTTAAAAAAAATTCGCTAAAAACTTATAGGCATTAAATTTGGTAAATTCTAAATAAAATTGGTGTGAATCAGTTTGATTTTTGTTATTTTAGAAATTCTTACGTGATTAGCTCTATTTATTAGGTTACGTTATATCAGAAACTGTAAAAACGTTAAGTATGAATTTTGTCTGTTAAAAAAGTAAAAAAAAATAATTCAATTTACTTCATAAACAATTTCAGAATGTCCAGTTATAGAAAATGTTCAGTTTTGGGGTGTGATGACCAAAATTCCCACCGTCATCGATTTCCAGATCCGTCTAAATGTCCTGAACGTTTTAAAAAATGGATTTCGTTGTGTGGAGATGAACAACTATTATCCAAAGATCCGCATTTAGTGTATCGATCCAACAGAATGTGCCACAAACATTTTAAAATTGAAGATAGGACAACAAATATGTACATCGGTACATCACGTATCTTAAAATTTTTCAATTACTTATTTGACAGTGTAAATGGTAAGGCCCTTTACCCAAGGAATGGTAATAAATTAAGATGTGCAGTACATAAAGAGTCGATGCATATAAATTTTTGGTTTGATGCTAGAAATACAATTAGAAATATGCATTTTGAAAAAAATGGTAAGAAATTTGTTCCGCCTAGTTTGAAGAATTGGGAAGTGACGTTATGTGGCTTAAATCAAATTTATTTAAATCTTGAAAAACTTGGGATTAAATATTTCAAACCAAGAGTGTTCAATCAAGATCCTCTTGAAAATTTCTTCGGTCAAATTAGGCAACAAGGAGCTCGAAACATAAACCCGACTCCCGATCAATTTATACACCATTATAAAACTTTGTTATTTAATAATTTAGTATCATGCCACTCGATTTCAGCAAACTGTGAAACCGATGATGAACCTTCACAAATGATAACATCAGTTAAACGATTTGTTACACAAGGTATTCCAGAAGAAGAGGAAAGCTTCAATGAAAATATTGATCTAACAGATTTAGAAATTCCCATCATTGAATTGACAAAGATTGATAAATTGTCATTGGTTATGTTAGTGGTTTTATCATAAAGGAGATCAAATTGTTAAAAACTTGCTCTTCTTGTAAAAGAAATCTAATAACGACTGATAAATGTTCTCAGTGGCATGATTTAATTGTTGAGAAAGAATTCACAAATTCAATACCCAACAAATTGATGTATTGTACTCCTCAATTAATTAGAGGTTTATGTAATTGTTATAACACCATTTTATATTTACTACCTAAAATCAGTTATCGACCCAGTGGATTTGAACTTCTTTTGAATTATTTATATTTGAATATAAGATTTGATTTTGTTGACAATTGTGAACATGTTGGTGAAATTAAGAGGCAACTAATTCGAAAATTTGCAATATTGTGCTGTCATAATTGGTGTAATGGTATTAATAAGATATTATCTGGCAAAGATGAAAGGAAGATACCTCGAAGGGCTGACGATTCAATATATCGTGAATCTATTAATTATTACCAAAAAAACAAAAAACGTTAGTTAAAACAAAGTTGTATATTTGAATGCAATAAATATTGAATTGCTTGAAGAAAAATAATTGTTTTTGATTTACATATGTGCATATAGTGGATAGTATATTTTCAAATTTCCCTCCTTTTTAAATTTCGTTTCCGAACATCTCGTTAGATGTCTTACCACCATTTATGAAGTATTGTAGTTGCCCATCTATATTATATTTTATCTATGCTTGTTACATTTATTTTAATTTTCGAATTGCTGTATATTCATTTCGTTAAAACAATATAATCTTTTTACTTGAGATATTTAATTATATCAGTAATAATTATAACAACAATTATTATTAGAGAGATGCAGTTTTGATGAGATTTTCAAAAGTTTGCCAAGGAAATTTATGAAGCAAAGTAGCCAAAAATTAAGACATTTTCGAATAAGTTCATTAAATCATCATTAAAACAATCCACTTTGTTTGTCGCAACTTCAACAATAAAAATTGTGATATTTTAATAGACTAAAAAATCAATAAGAAGAATTACTCTTACAATTACGTTACTTTTACAATTTGTATTAGTTTTTTGTTTCGTACAACACGGTTTTTCATTACACGATATTTTTCAAAACTCATTGTCAGTAATCGTGTTATATAAGAATATTAGTACATGTAGAAACTATTATTCTCCCACTTTCATATACAGGGTGTTTGGTGTACGTATGGTGAGTTCTAAGAAACTCCTATTAGTCGACGGGCGATTCGAAAAATATCTTAAGAATTTGTAGGAGGGTCCTAAAGGAACATTTCAGCAAAATTAGAACCTCGTAGCTCATTTGGAAGTTGGTCAAAAACCGCTCGTTTCTGACGATTTAGCGATTTTCAAAAACGAACTAAACTCGCAAAACGACTTAGAATGACTTTAGGATTCTCCCAAAATTGATTTTTTTCGTTTTTCTCCATTTTATTCTGGAACAGGTGGAAATATTTCGTATTTCCTGTGGAATACTATGGAGAAAAACGAAAAAAAATCAATGTTGAGAAGGTCTCTGGATCATTTTTAGTCGTTCTGCGTGTTTGGTTCGTTGTTTTTGAAAATTGCAACATTGTCCAAAACAATCGTTTTTGACCAACTTTGAAATGAGCTGCGAGGTTCTAATTTTGCTAAAATGTTTCCCAGGGATTCTTATACAAATCCTCAAAATATTTTTCGAATCGCTCGTCGACTAATAGGAGTTTCTTACAACTCACCATACTTAGACCAAACACCCTGTATGTATTAATTTTCTCTCAGTTAATAAAAATTTAACGACAAAACTATCATTGATGGGCAGATATAAGCGAATAACCAGATTTATTCTGATTTACCTATAGGTATATTATATAATTGTTGTAAGTGACTATAAAAAAGATGACGTAATTGCAAATTAACATTTCTTTAGCAGCCAAACATTTTCTACTTTAAATATTTAAATAACAATTCTTTAGAAAAAAACCGATTAAATTTCGCCATGAATGATATAGTTGTATGAGTTCTATAAAGAATATATTAAGTAGACGAAAATAAAGCGAAAGAAAGACAAGAAAATTTACATAAAAATAGCATTTTGGAAACTGGCTAACCAAGCATTAGTTCATTAATTTCATCTTTCTTTTACATTTATCCGTTTTTAGTGATTTAAAATCGGTTGCTTTTCTAATTTTCTACAAACAGTTGTGTATAGACTTTAAACAGTATTTAGAAAACTTTTAATGCATGATAGTTAAGGTTTTAAGAAATGTCATTTTTCGCCCCAAATTGCCAAAATTTTATATTTTGTACTCTCTTAAAAAGTTTATTTTTCTACAATTAAGGACACAAAAATGACTGACTGTAGCCTAAATTCATAGTGAAATTATTTTGAGTTGGCCGAGTAAAATTTTCAATAGCAATTGTGCTAACAATACAGCAATTTGACTTCTGTCAGAAGGGGTTGTTTATGACGTACAATATTTTACGAAAATCTTAAAACTTCCTCAAATGCAAACACCTGGAGGGATGAACAGGTAGACATAAATGAAATTTTTATTTTTATTTTACGCATATTAAAAGAGTGATAATAATAATAATAATAATAATAATAATAATAATAATAATAATAATAATAATAATAATAATAATAATAATAATAATAATAATAATAATAATAATAATAATAATAATAATAATAATAATAATAATAATAATAATAATAATAATAATAATAATAATAATAATAATAATAATAATAATAATAAATTTTTTGTAATTTGTCAAAACATATGTCAATTTGCTCTGCAAAAAATTATAAAAAAATATGGTAAAGGGTTACTGTACTGAAGAAATTCATAACAGACTCTCTACTATGAACAATATTGAAGATCGTGAATATATAGAAAACTCCCAAGAAAGAATTTTAGAGGACAACCAAATGAGAACTTCTCAACCTGGTCCTTCTAGAATAACAACAACAAATTTAAACTTAACAAACAAAATAGAAAGACAAAAATGGAGTTTTGAAGAATATAAGGAAGTAATGTGGTGCTTTTTCTACATTGTACAAACGACCGGTACTCAAAACAGTAAGAAAATTTATGACATTTGGAGAAATCGAAATCCAAATGACAGGCCAAATTTAAATTCGAATACATTAGCTACACAGAGACGATTCATACAAAATAAACATAAATTAAGCGAAGATCAACTAACAAACATTAGAGATGAAGTCATTCAATTCTTACAAGATAATATTTTAACACAAACTGAAGAAAATCAAATTCAACAAGTAATTACATCAACAAATAATAATAATGTACAGGAAATAAATACAGAAAACATTATTGTGAATGAAGATCATATAGTACCTGAAAGACAGTGTCATGATGAACGAATTAAAGATGCAATACTATCTCTAATTGAGAATTATAATCACAATATTGACAATCGAAAGCCTTTAAAAAAAATAAATAATACAAAATCACAAAACCAACTAATAAATGAGACAAATTTGGTAATTGCAAATATTTTATCCAATATGTCAATGGAACACATAACAATAACATATTTAAATAATATAATCTATGCTGCTGCACAATATGTAATAGAAAAATCGATACCCAAAAGTAATAATAATAATAATAATAATCTAAACTACAATAATGAAGAACCTCCCTGGAAAAAACGATTATATAGAAAAATTGAAGAGCTTCGTAAAGAAATATCTCAGCTAGTAGAAATCAAAAATGGTGTCACCTCTTATCGAATGAATTTTATTAAGAATAGATTATTTAACAAATATAAAATTGAAAATGAAATAGATATTGTAAATATGATTGAAAAATTAAAACAAAAATTACAAGCCAAAGCAAGTCGAATAAAACGATATGAAAAAAGATCAAAATTTTATAAAGACAACAAATTATTTAACGAAAACCAAACTAAATTTTATAATGAACTAAGAAAAAATAATAAGATAGTTGAAAACCCTCCAAAAGAAACAGAAATAGAACAATTTTGGAAACAAATTTGGCAAAAAGATATAGAACATAATAACAAAGCTAACTGGATTAAATCAGAATTTAAACAAAATAGTAATATCAATGAAATGGAATGGTTTGAAATAACAGAAATTGAAGTTAAAAATGCACTAAGTAAAACTATGAATTGGAAAACACCTGGACCTGATGGTATACAAAATTTTTGGTTAAAGAAATTCACAACAACACATAAATTTTTGGCCAAATGTTATAATGACATAATTCAGAATAAATACGAAATTCCAAATTGGTTAATGAAAGGCAATACATATTTAATTCCCAAAAATGAGGATACAACAAATCCGAAAAATTATCGTCCAATAACCTGTTTATCAACAACATACAAAAATTTGACAAGTATAATAACAAGTAGAATAGAAAAACATTTATTAGAATACAATTTATATCCACAAGAACAAAAAGGATGTATTCCAAATTCATATGGACCAAAAGACCATTTGTTAGTTAGTAAAACAATTTTAGAAAGTTGCAAAGAAGATATGAGAAATTTAAGTGTAGCATGGATTGATTACAAAAAAGCATATGATAGTGTACCCCATAGTTGGTTAATTGAAACTTTAAAAATTAACAAAATACCTGAAATATTAATTAATTTTATGGAAAACTCGATGAAACAATGGAGTGTGGATCTTAAATTAACAACAAAAGAGGAAAATATTTCAATAAACAACATTCAAATTAAAAATGGAATATTTCAAGGAGACTCATTATCACCTTTATGGTTTTGCATGTCATTGATACCACTAACATCATTATTGAATAAATCTGATACTGGATACCAAATTAAAAATTGTCAAAACAAAGTTAATCACTTATTATATATTGATGACCTAAAATTAATTGCTAAGAATGATAAGGAATTAGAAAAACAAATGAAAATTGTTAAACAGTTTAGTGATGATATCAAAATGGAATTTGGATTAGATAAATGTGCTAAAGCCAGCTTTATCAGAGGAAAATTACAAGTAAAAGACAACATTCAACTTGATGCTAATACAATAATAGAAACATTACAACATGAAAAAGTATACAAATATTTAGGAATTGATGAAAATAATGGAATACAAGACCAACAGATGAAATTAAAAATCAAAGCTGAATATTGTAAAAGAGTTAGAATGATTTTAAAAACAGAATTGAATTCGAAAAATAAGTTTATGGCATTAACATCATTAGCCATACCTGTCATACAATACAGTATAGGCATAATAAAATGGACCAAAGAAGAAATCAGAAAGTTGGACACAAAGACAAGAAAATTATTAACAATACATGGATTGTTACATCCCAGAGCAGATATAGATAGGTTATATGTACCGAGATCAGAAGGAGGTAGAGGATTAATTAATATTGAAATGATGTACAATCTAACTATTAAAAGTCTAGCAGCATATATAAAATTGAAAGAGTCTGATAAATTCCTGAATATGGTATACATTTACAACAGAAATAAAATTGAAGAAATTTTGAATGATCAAGTTGAAGAAGAAACAATAGATAATATTGATATGACGAAAACAGAAACTGAACGAGTCAAAGAAATCAAAATTAAAATGAAAGATCGATTAATTAATGAAAAGAAAAATGTTTGGCAAGATAAAATTTTACATGGTCAATTCCTGAAAGAAACAAAAAAACAACACATTGACGAAAAATCTACATGGCAATGGTTGAAAAATGGTGAATTGAAGGGCGAAACTGAAGCATTAATAACATCAGCTCAAGATCAAGCTATAGCAACAAATTACTTTACAACGAGAATATTAAAAACAACAAATGATGAAAAATGTCGCCTTTGTAAAACCGAAAAAGAAACCATTCAACATATAATATCAGCTTGTAGTATATTGGCAAAAAAAGAATATTTGGATCGTCATAACGCAGTAGCGGCACATCTACACTACAACATATGTAAAAATTACAACATTGAAGTAGTGGATAAATGGTATTTACATCAACCACAAGAAGTAACAGAAACATCAGATGTGACCATACTATGGGATACCCAGATACAAACAGATCGGCACATACCAGCAAATAAACCAGATATTATAATCAAAGATAAGAGAAATAACAATTGTCTTATTATAGATGTTGCTATACCATCTGATTATAATCTGTTACAGAAAGAAGCCGAAAAAAGAATTAAGTACAGAGACCTACAGATCGAGATCCAACGTATGTGGAATATGAAAACAAAAATTATACCCGTGATTATTGGAACAACTGGATTAATTTCGAAAAACCTATCAAAAATTATTAATGAAGTACCTGGTCAACATAACATCCAAATTTTGCAAAAGACAGTCCTATTGAAAACGGCCCACATTATCCGAAAAGTTATTTATTAAATGAAAATTTGAAGATCATGCCTAAGAAATATGGTATATTTCCGGCATAAATAATTAAATCCATTATTGTAAATAATGTGAAAACCAATAAATAATAATAATAAGTAGATTTGTTCTTAAAAAGTGTAAGAACGCGCAAAATTGCTTTTTAAAAATAATTTCAAAGGGCATCATAGGGAAATTTTAAATTTTGGGGGAATCCTAAATTATAGAGGAATATCTCGGACCATGTTTTCTTATATTTTCCACCATAATTCAAAATGCACTACCTAGGTTGTAATGATTCAACTATATTTGGGGTGCGATTCTAAATATGTTCGATACTATAAAACTCCTATTAGTTAATCAGTGATTCGAAAATTATGTTAAGGATTTGTAGGACGATCTCTGGAAGCCATTTTAGCAAAACGAGCTAAGCTCATCAAACGACTAACAATAAGAGTAACTCGAAGGACCTTTCAACATTGATTTTTTCGTTTTATTTCATTGCACTCTACCAACAAAAAAAATCAATGTTGTGAAGTTTTTTGAGTCATTTAGAGTATGTAGCAAGTTTTTGAAAATCGCAACATTGTCAGAAACGAGCGTTTTTGACCAACTAAGGCTCTAATTCTACAAAAATATTTTCTAGTGACCCTCTTAGGAACGAACTAAGACTCCTAACGGGGCTTCTGACAGGACATTGTTCAGTCAGATATCACCTCAATAAACTGGGCATAGTTGACAGCGAGAGATGTAGATTATGTGAATCGGAGATTGAAACCTCCGAAGACATACATGCACATAGTATGTGAATGTGAGGCGCTGGCGTACATTAGACTTGCCTACCTTGAAGGAGTGAATATCCCACTCACCGAAATGTGGGGCAGGTCTCCCAGAGAAATATTTAACTTCGCAAAGAAGATATCTTTTCTGGGATATTAATAGGCAGAGGGTTATGAACAATAGATCAGGACATCAGGATGGAAGAAGTTCTGAAGGGCTGAGAAGCCGAACGACCCTGATAAACTAAACTAAACTAAACTAAACTAAACTAGAGACCCTCCTATAAACTTTTGAATTTTCTTTCGAATGGCTCGTCAACTAATAAGAGTTTCATAGTATCAAACGTATTTAGAATCGACACCCTGTATAACAAGTTAAAAGGGTCATGCAAATATTCAAAAAATTTTCAGATATAATACTCGTTAGTTTTGCGGAAAATTGATAGAAACACAAAATCAATTTTTAAGAGTTTGAGAAAAATTTTGATGAAGAACCAGGCGACACCTTGCTTGGAAGCTTATTCGAGGAAAAATATGATTTTTGAAAAATCTATGAATGTTATCAAAACCTCTTGACATGTTATTTTCACCTGTTGAAAATAATTACCGTGCACAAGATCCATCAGTTTGTAGACAATTTAAAAGTCTTTCCAATGATAACACTTCTGGTACAGAAAAGCTTGCTTCTTTTTCGGATACATGTTGCTATAATAATATACATAAGTATACTATTAACCCAAATTTCATCTAATTAGGTAGCTCCCAAAGAAATTTTAGCCCAGGGCTCCCCCTCTTCTGAACAAATTTCGTGAAAAACAATACACATATAGATACAACATTATACATCCTCGTAAGATGGTTGCATATATCGTAGGTATTTCTGTAGAAACGTTCCCAGATAGGAATTTGTGAGACACACTGAAGAATATATTCGCAATAATAAACAATGCCTTCTTCTTGATTGGAATAACAACAAAATTATTATAATAACTGCATAGTTAAAAATAGAATTGACACATTCATAAATATGATATTAAAGTGAAACTAATTTCTCTATGGAATAATATGCTGTTGAATTTTTTTTTCTTTTGTGAATTATAAGATCGATTTTGGAAAATTTGCTCAAAGAATAATTGAATAAATTAAATTGTAGGAAGTGAAAATGTTATAGCCATAGTCCACAATAAAAACGAATTCGTGAATAAAAAACAATGAAGTATATTTAATAAACCATCAATTAGAATCATTATCAACACACAAAAATCTACGCAATTACCATTTTAGCTAACCATACACAAAAAAAAATATTTTGATAAAATAAATAATTCAACAAAAGCCCATAAAATTCTGAACTTAATTAATAAATTTGTCTGATAATATACAGGTGAGCCAAGAGGATGGCACCCTAAAAGTATAAGAAGTTCTAATAGATGAAACTCTATGAAATTTGGTATGTGGCCGTTATGGCACTTGAACTACCTTTGGAAAATATTCTCGTTGATCTAGCTACCCCCCTTATATAGGGTAGTGCACCCTACTCTCTTATTTTAAATAGAATGGTATATTTTTTATTACATTTTTGAATTCCTTGATGAAATCGAAAGGGACTTTGATAACATGACCCATGGTCTAGCGCTGAAAGTTTTTCAGATATTTCAGCTTTTAGTGCAATTTTAAAATTTGCAGTGTTTGATTGAAAAATTCATATTTTAGAAGATCTAACATCTGAAATGTTGAAACTTAGAATTTAAGTAGTACAAATAGTGTACTTGTTGCCAATTTAAACAGAATTCAATTAACTTTCAGCGTTTAGCTGACATGAATTCTTCTTTCAGGCAATTTTCAAACTATAATAGCTTGCTTATTTTAAATAGAACCCCATATTTCTCTTTATATGGTTGGATAGAGAAAAAAATTCTGCATCGAACTGTATTAACATTTCCTATACCTATCTTTAATAATTTTTCAGTTATTGTAGCTTGAAAATTGCCTGAAAGAAAAATTCATTTCAGCCGAACGCTGAAAGATAATTGAATGTTCTACAGTTTGATAGAAAGTACGTTATTTGTACTATTAGAATTCTATATTTTAACATTTTAACTGCAATAGTTTCTATGCTGTGAATTTTTTATTTAAGCACTGCAAAATTAAAAATTTCATGAAAAGTTAAAATATCTGAAAAACTTTCAGCGCTAGACCATGGGTCATGTTATCAAAGTCCCTTTCAATTTCCTCAAGAAATTCAAAAATGGAATAAAAAATATACCATTCTATTTAAAATAAGGGAGTAGGGTGCACTACCTTATATAAGGGGGATAGCTAGAACAACGAGAATATTTTCTAAAGGTAGCTCAGGTGCCAAAACGGCTATATAGCAAATTTCATAAAGTTCCATCAAGTAGAACTTCTTATACTTTTAGGGTTCCATCCTCTTGGCTCACCCTGTATATCAACTTTGCTCATTGGTTTGATTTCACTGTGGTGGAATTAGGGATTATAATCCAGTGCTGAATCCATGGGGATGATCGAGACGAGGGCCAACTCTCCCGGAAATTTGAGATTTGGCCCAGGAATAATTATAAAGAATATTTCAATTATGGTCAAGTTTCATAGAAGGTAATAAAATACGATGACTAGTTTAATAACTGTTTGTTAATTTATTGAATTTGAATTAATAATAAGAATTAAAATCAAATCGATCCACTCCGGCTAAAATGTCTGGAATTTAACACTCAATTAATCTCATCTTGTTATTGTTTAATTTACAAGATCACACGAATTTTACGTTTATTATTAGAATAATTTTTGTGCTTGGATCTATTCAATCAATTATTAAAATATTCAGTCTAATAATTTAGAAGTTGTCGTGTAAACTTCAGTTAGAGTAGTAAGCGAAAAGCTCATATTTTTGCATGCAGTTTGCCCATATGGAACTTCGTATATTTCAACCTACGGTTATTGAAATTGAAATTCTTCTTTTAACCCAATTCTAAATTACAACAAAACTTTGATACAAAATTGTTAAATAATTTAGAGAACAAATAGGAAGTTTGCTCCCACATACAACAATTAAAACATGATCCGAAACCATAGTGTACAATCTCTCATCCGGTATTTTTCCTTTGTTATACGAATGATATCTTCTTCATGATTACCTTTCACCTCTTATAAAATGAAGTGCAATCAAATTGTGACCAATGTAAAGAGAAATTCCTTTCACTTCAACTCTTGACGAATCATATTCAATATAAACACACGAAAAGGCAAGCTGGCCAAGAGAAAACAAAAGCTTTTATCAAGTTTTTTTTTATCTTATTTTATTATTTAAAACTCAACCACTAATGTTTATTTACCAAATAAAGAAAATTTTAAATAGTTAAACATAAAAAATAAACAGTTAAAATTTAAACAATTCAGACTTCCGTGTAAAGTGCGTTGAAAAAAACAACACTTTTACTTTTAATATTGTAGAAAAGACATCATTTTTTACACTTAATTATAGTTCAAGTTTACAATTCAGTTCAGATGGGAACTCTGCAAGAGAAACCGTGGCCTTAATATGCATGAATGTAAAGATCACGGACGATATGTTACGTGACAATATAAGAACCGTGATCAAGACCATGAGAGAGGTCGCATTTATTTATTTATTTATTTATCTATTCGTTCATTTCTGTATTGAAACTGCCGGCTATTTGAATTGATGAATGTCAATTTTGATGATTCTCATTATTGTTAATGATGTATTTATTGTTAACTTTCCTTAGCGGTAGCATTTACACAGATGAAACTGATATTTAGTCCAATTGCTTTAAGGTGTAATTACTTTCATCATGTCGCAGCTTTCTCAGTTGCGACTTGTATTGTATAGAAAGCGCCAGTTTATTGAAGTGTTATTAAATTTTTTTATTGATTGATAAAGTCCACCTGTTGAACTTTAATTATTCCAAAGGAATTCGTAAACAAACATTTAATTTTAACGAATCTTGCAACAAACAATACTACAATTAGATTCATTTGCGGAACAACAATTTAGTTCCGCTACCACTGAAACTATATTTAGAATTAAAACTACTTTCAGGAAGTACAATCAAAGAGGATTTGTTGAAATTAATGACTTAACTTAAGCGACAAGAATATTCTCACATTTATTGAATGCATCCTTTTATTGTTTGTCCGTGATCTTTCCATGCTGTCGAGTGAAATTCAGAACACTATAAAGCTATTAATTTCTTTTATACTTGCATAGATGTTAAATTTGTAAGCAATCTCACAAGTAGAGACCAAAAGTAAAGATATCGCTAAAAAATAATGAAGATTTCGTAAAGGGTTTCGGCTTTAAGACCCCACAATCTAATTAAATCTCCCCGATCTTGTTCTTCTAAGATCGTTTAACGATTTTGTCGATCTCAACCTTCAATTGCATAATTTACAGCAGGTAGAAACGCATACTTGAATTTTTCTGTAATGGCCAAAGGGTTACAATTGTGCTTATTTATAACAGATCCTGCTGTGAATAAATCGATTCTCTGTTTGCATAATATACGAAAATGTGTATAGCACCGGTTTGAGACGATCTGTGTCAAGGACCCTTATTATCATTCATAAATACAAATGTATTCACGAATTTGCAAAATTTACAAGTGATTTCACAACTCTAGTTTATAATTAATTGTCTCATTGTTATCTACAATTAATTCTCTATAATTTTCTCGTCAGGTTGTTTGGCTCAATTATTGTCTTAAATGAGAGTGAAGAATTTGAGTAAAAGCGACATAAAATCTTAATTAAACAACGATTGATGTGGAAATAATCAAACTGGTATGCTTAATCATTTTTACAATAAATTAATTATATTGGCCTATTAAAAAAATATTATCGAAACTCATAGAATTGCTAGCGGTTATGTTTATTATATAAAGGAAAATTATTGCTTTTCACAAGATTAATTTAATTGAAAGGTGAAAAAATGAATTAACGTTTTAAAAAAGATGAAAGTGATGTGTAATTATAGTCCATTGATGGTCAAGGCACGGCTTATAAATGTTACATTATTTAAAATAATTGACAAATCAACTGTTACAAAAGACACATAATAAGGAAATACTTAATTTTCTTTCGATATACTATATAACTATATATATTTTCTTCATCCATAATTAAATAGTTTTATATTCATGTCAACTGGTAACCTAAATTCTTTGGAAATTTCTCAATTATAATAGAGTACCGATTATTGTAATTTTATAGATTTGCAAGAATGTCTTGAAAATTTTCACAACAATCAAATTCAAATTCACTATTTTATTCACCTAGTCAATTCAGAGCCGTTTTTTGGAAGGCAGGGCAATTTTTTAAAGTAACAATGATTTGTAGGAGAAAAGTTTATGACAGAGGGAGCAAAGAATTACGTTAGGTGGGACTCCCCCACTGCTACGGCCCTGTTTCAATTAAAATTTCCAGACAAAACTGTCTTCTAACACACATTTAAACGGATGCAAATCCTTTATTTTTATTGGTGATGTTGGGAAAAAAATCGACTGATTGTGAGACTAGTAGGTGGTTTAGTGAAGAGATAAAATTGCTTTCACATGACATTCTCACAACCACAATCATGTTTACATTTAGCTCCATAAGAGGTGTTTTAACTCAATCAAATGTGGTTAATTTATCTTTTTTTTCCTTCTTTATATAACCCATTATTGGCCGCGAGAATAACAAAGAATCTAAGAGAAATTAGATAAATTTTCCACGTAACAAAAATCTTGAATTATTGTTATTACATTACATAATCATTAATAGAAAGTATTAGACTATCAATAATTGGTCAATTAGTTAAATCAATATATGAGGTGAAATGTGTGGGTTGATAACAATGGGTGTTTTCAAATCTAGACGTCCTTCACTCTTGAGAATCGGACTCTTGAATGGGGAATTTTATTTAGTATTATTTATTTCAATAATCCTATTTGATTCTATCAAACTTTCCTCAGATGAATCATACGTAATACCAACATTTTCATTTTCAATTCGTCTATCGGATTATCTTAAAATCTTGTAACAATAGTGTAACACTTTAATTAATGAATATTATTAGTATTACAAACTTTTGGTAATTCCATGTAAATTCATGATAACCTTTGGCCCACTTTTTTATTGTCAAACGCTCATCTTTGACGCCAGCTATAAAATTGGAAAACATTCAAGAAGGTTTTCCTTCTCTTTTAAAACGATTCGATGGAATTTGAATGTGAACTACAACAGTCTAAGCAATTACGTCTAAAATTTGTGTTAAAGACTATGTACAAATTACGATTACGAAAACATAAATCATTACTGAAATTATTACATTAATCGACTTGATTCACTTGATAATTATTCAACCAATTAAACGAGTTATATCAAACAATAGTTTCTAGTGCAGGTACTTTAGAGGAATTGAAGCCTTCAGCGTTTCTCTAAACTTGAACTATCACAATTTAGTTATAATTTATTCTATTTGAAATACGTTGATGTAATTAAGACTATAATAAATAGAAACTAAACTAATAAATTCCACAATTTGCCGTTCCTATTTAATCAATAATAAGACTCACCTAGATCGAAAGCTACATTTATAGCTAAACAGAAAATCGAAAAATGATTAACTGCTTTTTTAATTAGTTCGAATTTCTGTTTGATATTTAATATTATAAGCAGGGCTTTGAACCCTTGTTGTTGTTTTTTGTTCCAATTTTCGTTTCGGTACAATTCACAAAAAAATATATTTTTGGTTCGGTTTCGGTTTTCGGCTCAGTTCAAAATGATTGATTTTCAAATTATTAGATTTCACCCTAAAAGATACAACCCTCAAGAGCTATTTACAGAGTAACTATTTTAAATACACAAAAATCTTGATCAGGTGCTTTCATAGTGATTTATTTTACCATATAGTAGAAAATCGCAAAAATCATAAAAAAATGGCATATAATCATCTACAACTTCAACCCCCAACAAGAAATGATAACGCAACTTACATTTTTGATAGCCCTAGTGAATTTATATCAATACTTTTTAAACCACTAAAACATTTGGAGCCTTTGAAAAAAAAACTAATTTTCAGGGGGTATTTAACCCCCAATATCTCTCTTAAACTTAAGTATGGACACGAACGACAAAATACATAGGCCTTAGAATAGAACGAACTATTTGTAAACCAAAAAACATCGAAATCGGGAATTTTGACCACGGGTGCCCTGAAATATTGCAACGCAGTTCCGGGTTAGAGAGCAAAGAGGAGATCAAAAAAAGCATAAAAAGATCGTGTTGAGTTGTATATTTGAACCTAGAAAGAAACAGTTTTTGGTTTTGGTTCAGCTCCGGATTTTTTTCGGCCTAAATTTCGATTTTTTCCGGTTTTCTGATCAGTTCCGGATAGACGCCCTCCTTATAAGGACAATAAAATATATCGAATTTAATGTAAATACCTTTAACTGCTACTGTTGGATAACTTTCATTATTTATCGTTGAAATTAACGTTACTTGCTGGTTACTCATTATCTACAACTGTTAATTGAATAGTAACAAAGTACTTAATTAATTCCAATTAAACTTGCGAAACTGAACTAAATGAATATTTTTCAAAATCTATAATTATCAGTGCTTCAATTGAAACAAATTTTATAAAATTTTAAGCAATTTTGTGATAATTGTCATCGACATCAAATTGTAAATAATCATAATTCAAAACAACGGCAAATAATAACAGATTTTTAACTAATTTTATAACAAATTTCTAATTAGACGCACCAAAATAGATAAAAAAATATCTTAAACTTTCTTTTTTTCTTATTTTTTTTTTTAAATTAAATAATTTGAACTAGTTATCGAGCACGTGTATTTCATCACATAAAATTATTTACATATCAACTTTACAAGTAAAATACGAGTATAGGTACTTTACATCGATTTCTCTTAGTTGTACGGTTATAGCAAGAATATCATCACATTTTGCAAAAATTAAGGATATGAAATTTAATTATTATTTAATAGAAGTAAAATGAATGTGCGTATGTATGTGCTTATATCGATAATTATGTCTGAAAACATCGAAATGTTATGTTGTACTTTCACTCAAGGATACGATCAAGGTAGCAATTAGCTGCAAATTGGAACGTTGACCATTAGCTGATACATCATAGTATTGTGTAACAAGTTACTTTACCATAAAATTTAAAGTTTCCAGACCACGGACTATCCATAATTATTGTAGTATCTTATAGAAAAATCGCAATTAAACCCCTTGGTACTCTTCAGTGGAAAATTAAAGCCTTGTCGGATTACTGGCTGTTTTTGTGGAGCGAGTCTTATTTTTTAACATTTTACATACTCACGCGAGAGAAAAAAAAGTAGAAGCAATTTGGTAATAATACTGTAAAGCCTCAACAAAAAAAAAAAAAAATAGAATTTACACTTTCCCGATTTCGGCGAATTATTTGTCCTTTATTTCTGACTACTATTCGAGCAATTTAGAAACTATAATTGGCTAATCGTAAGATCCACAAATAAACGCACCCATCAAAACTTTGGACTTTCGATTATCATTCTAGACATTCAAGAGAAACTCATTATTCTTCTTTCAAAATCACGACCACCTTCCTCAATGATTGCCCTCGTGATATCCATCTCAATATAGTGACCGACTCGCAAAATATCTCTGTAAATGTATTTTATTATTGTTCCAACGGCCTACAAGTGCCACTTTTAAGGCTGAAGTCCTTTCTATAAATAGAACTTTGCTCCTACCAAATCATTAATGCCTCAAAATATATTAACGTGGTATCGTATCATTCAAATTTCTTGTACAGGCAGCAATTTTCAATTTCCTGTTGTAAACTCCGTAGAATTATTTTCCATTCGTACATCCAAAAGAAAATTTTTAATGACAATAAAAATAAAAAGGTAAGAAAGCGTGAAAGTAATTTCAACAGGTATACCTCAATGTCTACTTCTTATTAAGAAACAATTCGATCATTTGTTCATATCATAAAATATAGCCTAATAAAAATCCTACAATAAAATTCCATTAATTAATATTCAATACGGTCATCTATATCCATATATATATATATATATATATATATATATATATATATATATATATATATATATATATATATATATATATATATATATATACATAATTTAAATAATTTGATCAACTTTCTATTATCCGGAAACTGTTCCGGAGCCGGCGGCGTATAACTTTTCCAAAATAATACGTAACTGATACAGATAGATACAAGTATTACGTTAAACGTGTACGATGAAAAATAACTGATCAATTTTAAATCAAATTAAGGTGCGGCTTAAATAAATGCTGAAATTTCATATCATCGATAACGGAAGGAAATGTCGAATTCGATTTAATCAGACGGATAATCAGGAAACTCGTGTACATTCGAGTATTCACTAACTACTATGAGATTGGTTACTGTACAAAAGCGAGTGACTGACAGAATCACTTTAAACATAGTAATCTATCTCACTCTCTACAATTTTATTTAATAATTGAAAAGAGCCAAGTATAAAATAAGCATCGCGTAGTTTGCTACGCAACTCTCCTTCTTGCATACAAAACATATCGAAAAGATGACTGAGTCAGTCATTTGTTAGTAACTGAAAAGTGACTCCTTGTAGTTAGAGTTTAGTATCTAAAAATTTACTGAATACCACCCATGCAACCATGTAGCCATTACGCATAGAAGCATATTTGAGGTGATTTTAATCCTTTCACTTCAATGCGTGACTATTAAATTCTGTCATAACAATAAGTCTTATAACACTTTGGGGACATTGTATTGATTAGAGTTGGAAATTTGGTGAAATTTTGACAATAATTATGAATTATGTGAAGGAAGTAATTAGCGTTTAAATTGTACAGAAACTCAACAATACTGAAAACAAGAAAAACAGTTTAAAGAGACCTACAGAGAAATCGCTACGATTATACAGACAATAAAAATCGATGTCATTAGCTTTGATTTATTACATTTATTTCGGATTTTGTTAGATGATCTTCTTCATTTCCATGTTAAATTAATTAAAATTATTGAGGCTTTCTCTTATTGTTATTTCCACACAAATAGAATCCAACGTTGAGATTTATAATCTCCCACACAAAATCATCAGACAATGTTTAATTAATATTCATCTGACTATCAGAAAATTGAAAAGAACCTAAGAGAACTTCCTAGTTTCGTTCCTCAATCCGATTCTTTGTCATTATTTCATACAAGGCTTCCAACCGGAACTACGTCTAAAACCGAAGACCGGAAAAAAAGGAAATTTTAGCCGGAACGAAATCCGGAGTGGACCGAAAACTAAAACCGTTTTTTTCGGTTCAAGCATACCACTAAACACGCTCTTTTTCTCCTCTCCTCTTTTCTTCCTGCTTTCTAAATAGGTATATACCTCAGAGCACTTAATACCAACTTACTAATAAACCACCTGAGGTCAAGACACGTACAAATGTAGTTCATTCCATTTTAAAGAATGCGTATTTTGGCGTTCGTGCTCACACTCAAGTTTAAGGGAGATATTTTGGCTTATAGTTAGTCCTGTAAAATAAGTCTTTTTAACATATCTCAGTAATGGCTTAATATTTTTTAGTGGTTTAAAAACCAGATGAGTTATAGATAATTAATTGCCATTTTTCTATGATTCATGCAATTTTCTACCCCATGGTAAAACATATCATTGTGAAAATTCTATTAGTAATAGGAAGTTACAAGAAAAAACTGTTTTTCTATATTTAAAATAGTTACCCTCTAAATACGAGTAGAGAGTGTACCTTTAACGGTGAAATTTAAAAATTTGAAAATTGGAGCTGAACCGAAAATCGAAAAAACCGTTATTTTTGCAGGAACCGTAACGAAAACCGGAACAAAAAAATAACGGTTTGAGGCCCTGATTTTGTCTGTAAGCATTCCGAGACAAATTTTGAGTGTTACAGAATCCGGCAATTGCAGCTTACACGTGACTTAATGAATTCATTACCACTTGCTCTACCAACAGAACTTATCGTGAAAATGAAGAAAGCGCAGGCAGGTTTTCAACAAAACTAGACTTCTAATAGTTGACTGAACTTTTAATTTAAATATTAGATTCTTATCATTCTAGTCGCAAAACTAGCCATTTCACTACCGTACAACAATTATTTATGATAGCTATCTCCTGTAAAACCTGTTAACAATGTAATGAATATGTTTTATTGTTAAGGTAAATTTCTATCACTTTATAATTAAAACAATCTTAATTGATTGAGAATCTTTTCTCAAGAAACAAAGCGAAAGCTTTCATTAATTTGCCTTTTTATATTCCTAATATCTTAATATTAACCGTGGTAATATTGAACAAAACAGAAACGAAAACAGTGAAAATTCCCTCATTTATAAATAAAAAATCTATAAGCCTTAACGATAATAGAACGACATAAAACAGGATCTTGGCTATACATAAAATGAATTTTTACTAATGTAACATTTACGTGATGTTCAAAATTGAACGAATAATCATCTTTAATGATCAGATTTTATACGTTTATACTACAATTTAAGAAGATTAATGGGATTTGTAATAATTACGTCAAGTATAAATTAAATTACATTTGTATGTATTGTACATATGTTCTGTAATTGTAAGATCATAAATTTACTGAACTTTCACTGAAAACAATATAGAATATACATAGGTAAACGTCGTTTCCTTCAATATTTCCTATTTTAATTTATAAAAATCGTAATTAATAATAAATTATCTACAGATATACTACAGAGAAATTTTCATTTAACAACAAATGTGGTAATAAGTTTACAAATTATTTAATTTATTGTCTATTGGTTTAAATTAATAAGCACAATTATAGACTTTTTTATAAATTTTGAAGTTCACCTCATGAGAATTTCCGTTAATCACAACGTTATATAACAGAGAATCTACAATTTGTTTACAGGAACTCGTTAATAACAAAGCACTATTACAACATTAAACAATGGTTCGAATTTAATTTATAATTATACAAATTATAAACTTTAAATTGAAAGGAAAAAGTAATAACGATAATCAAAAATTGGAGAAATTGGAAGCTTGAACATACTTAATGAATTGAAATAATTGAGAACGATCAAAAATTAAATTCGTTCTTATTTTCCACAATTAATTCCTTTATCGTAGAATTTAGTTTCAATCATAAACTTCTTTTAAGATTCTTCTAATCAAATTTGAAACACGCTTGGAAAAATTTCGAATAAAGTTGGGATCATTATTGTTCTTCTTTTCAGCTTCAAAAGCAAAATATTGGCAAGATTCAATCTGCAAACATCCAATTAATTTCCCTATTTGTAATTCATCGCATATTAAATTCATTAATTAACCAATTGATAAACGTTTAATCAAAGCTCGCCGATCAACATGTCGAATTTGTATATGTTTTGCATAATTAATATACACAATAAACACGATTAAATAGTAAATACTATAGTGTTACCAACAAGAAACAATGCGTTATATTCTTCTTTTATTAGACCTTCTTCCGGGCTCTCTAAATCAATGATTATAGATAATAATAATCCTATCTTTAACTTTCCCTCGATTACACACGATGATAGTTTAAAAATAATCTCCGATTAGTACATGTCAATTTCTTATTCTTATAATAATTATATTATTTATTATCCGAGAGTTTATTTAACAAAAATGGAAACAAACAGGAATTGCAATATTCAAAATATTTAATAATTCGCTATTTCGATGATTAATTTCACAATCGAGAAACTGCAATATTTACCAACTCATATAGAATATGGGTAAATGTAACGAACAACAAAATTAGAGTGAGTATTAGGTATTAATAAATTACAGGGTTGGATTGGAACAAATTAAAAAGTCATTGTATAGATCGTTACTAAAAATTACCCGACATAGTGAAATTGTAGAGCAGAACATTATACAGGAAAGTTATCTAAGAAATTAAACACTTTTTTTTAAATGTTTTTAATGGAAACTTTATGAAAAATAAAATATGTTTTTAATTATGCAGGTACCATGTTGATTTCGCTTTCGTTTCTGTGTTTTTCCTTAAAAATATTGCAATTATAGCTCGATTAAAACATCATCTGATTGCTCTGATAATGGAACTGTCTTCTATTTTAAATTCAATTTATAATCGAGGATTAGTTTTTAATTTAACAGCTTGATTAAGCAGGTTTTTTTTTTGTAATTATTATAGAAAGGTTGAAAGCGATTATTATGTTTATATAATGTTAATTGTTATGTAAATAGAATTTGAACGAGTTATTAACGGAAGAGAATTGAACTTCACCTTGTTTTGCTTTAATACATCCACATAAAAAGCTCAAATTTCTAAATGTAATTATCACATGAGAATAAACGGAAATGAATATTTTCTTATGTAAGCTTTATTTGTTGCTAATTATTACGAAATTAATTTTGAGAAGAAGGAAGTTTATATTAGCGATGATTCGCAAACTAAAGCCAACTTCTTGGGCATTGAAATTTTTACAAAAAAAACAACATCAAGTACTTCGTTTGTCTACCTAATATTGTCAAGAGATGGTGATTTCTAAAATTTCTTTATTGATGTAATGATTCAGCAAAATTGGTCTATTACATCAATTGTGAATAGATGTAAACATGTATGCACTGTTTCTAATATTATGCTCTATTAATCACTAGACACAACAATAACTGACAACCACAACAATTATCTTTAACCCAATAATCGATTTCATATCGGAAGTACAACTTGTTTGTAGGCTCATTGAAAATATGTACATACAAAAGTAATAAAAACTTTACCAGCAGGAAGTTATAGCCATGTAAGATTATAAGTCCCACCAATCTACCAACAATTTAGTCGACAAGACGTTGATGAAAGTCGCCCCTCTCATAAACACGCATATACGAATAAACAGAATATCATTTATTGTACGACTACATTTAAGTATTCTGTGGGGGAAAGTAATGTAAAAGATTGTCAGCTATATAAAACTGAAAATTTTCGTATTGAATTCAGTAAATCAACAGCGTTTACCGCTATTATTTCACCCCAAGCTTAGGGGCAACCACAATCAAAAATACGAAATGAAGTGTTTGGCACTTCTGGTTAGTGTTAAAATTTGTTATTTTTTTTCAATTTGTTATTTAATTACTTACAATTAGTGTCGTTCATCTTAGTGTAATGTGAATATTTCTAATTATAATAGATGCACCCATTAATTGTTTGTTTTGCTGGAATCTAAAATTTAAATTTTTTGATTTAAGGTAATCCTCGGGTGCATCATTGTTTCGCCATCTGATAGTAGTCCCACACATCTATCTCGGTCCAAACGTTCACATCATGAACCAGAAGGTTATTGGAGTACAAAATTAACATGGAAAACTGAATGGGTAAAAGTTTGGAAAACCGAGAAGAAATTAATTTGGAAACCGGATTGGAAGAAAATCCAAGTACCCATTTGGAAAGAGATCCAAGTACCGATATGGAAGGAGATTCAAGTGCCTGATTGGAAGGTAGTATCGAAACCAATATGGAAGGAGACCAAAGTGCCAGCTTGGAAAGAAATCCAGGTTCCGGATTGGAAAGAAATTCAAGTTCCAGCTTGGAAAGAGATACAAGTACCAGACTGGAAGGAAATTCAAGTACCGGACTGGAAGGAAATCCAAGTACCTGATTGGAAAAAGATCTGGGTGCCTGTATGGAAAGAAATACAAGTACCTGCATGGAAAGAGATTCAAGTACCTGATTGGAAAAAGATTTGGGTACCAGAATGGGTGAAAGAGGGTATACATGGTGAACATTATTTAGGTAAAGATCACCATGGTAATGAATATACAGCGCATGATATATGGAAGAAGAAACTTATCTGGAAACCTGTATGGAAGAAGATTTGGCGTACAGAAAAGAAACAAATTTGGATACCACAAAAGAAATTAGAATGGAAACCAGAATGGAAACAAATTTGGAGAACTGAAAAGAAGCAAATCTGGCGAACAGAGAAGAAACAAATATGGAGAACTGAAAAGAAACAAATTTGGATTCCAAAGAAAATACAAATATGGAGAACAGAAAAACAACAAATTTGGGTGCCGAAAAAAGAATTAATTTGGAAACAAGAAAAAGTGCAAATATGGAGGACTGAAAAAATACAGAAATGGGTAACAGAAAAGAAACAATATTGGAAAGATGAATGGAAACAAATATGGGTGCCAGTGTGGAAGACGATTGAGGTACCCGCATGGAAGAAAATTTCAAAGCCTGTTTGGGAAAAAGTTTGGGTAAAAGTCCACCACCATCATGGTTGGGACTGAAAATTGTAAAAAAATAAAGAATCTAGTTAGGTATAATTTTTTAAAAAACTTTTCTGTAAATAATGTCTTTACTCGCCTTCATCTCTCAGTACAAATGCTGTAAATAACAGGTTTGCCAGTGTGTCTTCCAGCTTATTTGATATTATTGTTATTTGTTTATTTTTATATGATTAATTTCTTGTGTAATAAACAATTTTATTAAAAAAATATATATTTTTTCCTCTTTTTCCTCCGCAATGATTTGTTTATGGTGTACACAGTTATAAACTACAAAACAATTGATTCTTAATTAGAAGAATTTACTTTCACCGAATTGCATAACATTTTGGCTCATCAAAAACAACAAAACAAAATATCTGTATACCGAATAGAGCATTATTTCTTGTTTATTATGATGCATTCCCACATGTTTTTATTATTCACTTTCTCTTTAATGTATTTTATTATATTCTCAAGATCAAGGTATTTTATTTCTCAAATAGTACTACATCTTTCTCCTATAATGACTTTCTAACATGATACAATACTAATGGCATTATAAAGTTGAAAATCCATTTTTATTACATCACTTTTAGAAATTACCAACAAATTTTCCATTATTAATCCAGCCGAATTCCATATATACCTATAAGACATAAATTTCATAAATGAAAATTTTATAAATTCTATAAATAAATAAGCAAAATGAAAAATAAACATAAAGAAAATTGAATAGAAATTGTCAATTTAAGATTTGTCTCCTTTTTTATCACCTCTGTTAATTAAACAGGTGTTATTTTCTTAAATATTGATAAATTGTTAATCTAACAGCCTTGCTTGAAAAGTTGCATGAATAAATGAAAAAGTATGTATAACTTTTTCTCATAACAGTTTTATAAATACTATTGCAAGAAGCTGAATGTTCTACTGAAGTCCCTACTGAAAATTACTGAAAAATCACTAAATTTTATAGGTCTTTTTAAAGAATTTGTACTGTCCAACTAGAATTTATCTACACTAAAAAATAACTTTCGAAAACATAAAATTATAAGCAAATTTTAAATAGGAATAGCAATTTCAGGAGTTTTTGAAATAACTGCTGTTAAAATTTCGAATAATATTTGAGTAAATCTGAAAAAATCAGGAAAAATACGTTGAATACCCCACAGTGTCCGAATAAACAAGAGTTCCAAAAAATCACAATTTGGCATAAGAATAGCATTCTTTTTACCTTTATTCGTCACCCTTCTTCATTTTTTCGCATACTTTACATAAAATTTCAGAGAGGGAATGCAGCAATATGGTGTCTGTTTTGTATATTTAGTTGTCTATAGGTGCTACTTGAAATATTAATTTTTGTATATTTGTATTGTTGGTTATCTACAATTATAACTTAATTTTCAATAAAAAATTACAGTGAATAAAAGCCACCAATTAGGTCAGAAAGACAATATCAATTAATCAAAACTAGCGGCAACTAATAAAGTGAAATTACATCAAGTTACTCGCCAGCTTAAATTGAGGCAGATTAAAAAAAAATCGAAAAAATTAAAGCAACATTTTGAAGAAGCCTCCAAATTACATACTTTATCATCAGTTGTTGTCTCGACGAGAGCCGGAGGAGCGGGTTAATTTCCACCCAAGCCCAGTAAACCTGTAGGGCCCGCAAGAGTGCAGAAAATATTTTTTTGAATTTTGTTCAACACAAATCTGAAATTCAAATATGTACTTTGAAAAGTTCCCAGTTTGCAAATAAGAATAAATAAACTAAGCTTCTAATATTTCAAAGATTTTATAGGGAGGTGTCTGGAGACCATTTTAGCAGAATCAGAGTTTCATAACTCATTTGGAAGTTGGTCAAAAAACGCTCGTTTTGGATAATGTCGCAATTTTCAAGAATGGGCTAAAAATGACTCGATGAGCCTAATACGAACTGTGATTTTTTTGGTGGCCTTTTTTTCCAAACAAGTGCAATTTTCAGCATTTTTTCTAGAATTTTGTGAAGAAAACGAAAAAAAAAGCTATATTGGGAGAGTATTCGAGTCATTCTAAGTCGTTTTCCGTGTATAGTTGTTTTGAAAATCGCGAAAATGTCTAAAATGAGCATTTTTTGACCAACTTCCAATTGAGCTACGAGGTTCTAATTTTGCTAGGACATTCTCTAGAGACTATCCTATAAATCCTTAAAATATTATTTGAATTGATCTAATATTTTGGTAGAAACTTGGGCTTGCTGCAACAGTAAAATTGTGCCTTTTTTAATGCTCTCTTTTAATTTAAGATGACATAAGCTTGTACCAGAAATTAAGTTCTAAATATATGAAAGGACAAAATGTACAATTAAGAGCGCAGACTCAATCTTTTTCGATTCGGTGTCCAAAAAATGGCAATATTTAATAATCAATTTCTCGCTTGTTTTATGAGATGTTGAAACTCACGATACAGCATTGGAAAGAGCATGTCAAGGAGCATCTAAGAGCTGTTTCTGTTTTGTATCTAATACCTTTAGAAATAACAAGTCCCGTCGTTAAATGATCAATATACTATTATTAGATTATTACTCACTCAAAGATCCCGAATAAGTCCATGTTATTTATTACACTTTTCCGGTCACATAAGAAAACTTCTCTGGCAATGATTTTTCATCGGAAAGTCGATAAGATTATCCACAAAGCTCCATTGATTTTGCTAAAAAATAATTCATTTAATGTCATGATAAGTCTGCATGTGTAAGCTTTCAAGAAAAATGTCGCACAATTCTGTATCTTTAAAACCGTGCAAAAAAACTTTCAGTTAAAATTTTAGACTTATATTACTTTTGCAGAAAATTAACAAGGCTACCGGAAGAATCATGATTTGGAAATCACTTTCAGTTTGCTACCGACTGCATTAATATTCAAGGTACAATAAATATTATTGACTAACGTAAGTTATAAGAAATATGGATAAACAAAACATGATTCAATATTCACAACTTATTAAAAATTTTCCAAAGCTGGCATTTTCCTCCAATGCATGTTCTTTTCAATGTTGTATCATGCGTTCAAATATCTCAGATAACAAGTGAGAAATCGACTATTAAAATTGATATTTACTGGACATTGAATCGAAGATGTTCTTATAAAGATCATCGGAACCTCTTTTTATCATTTGTCGTGACCAGCCCTCAATATTTACTAAAATGCTGGACAGAGATTTCCTGAATCTCAATAAGCTATTGTATAATAATTTCCCCAATAATTAATTCATCAACAAATTTTCACCAACAGAACAACTAAAACAATAAATTCTTATGCATTTCTGAGGAATAAACAACAACAAAATAATAATTTCATATCGGAAACTTTTAGAATAGCGATAAAGAAAAATCGAATACAAATCTTTTAGAAGAAATTATAAGACAATTTGGTTGAAAGCGAAATAAAAATAGAAAGCTCGTATATTAAATACAAAAATTACCACATATAGACAGACTCATTATTGGTTATAGTTTAATAATTAATCTCTAAATTTCACTAATAACCGTTACACTAAGGTGTAAAATTTGTATCAATAGTCTACTTGAAATAAATTCTTCGAAATCAAGATCATTGTCACTGGTGAAAGTCATTCAGTGATAGTTGTTATTTTATACAACTATTTAGTTGAGACTATTGAATTTAAATTTAACATTTCATTGTTTTTAAGCATGCAGTCAGTTATCATGAATATCATGATATAAATATGTGTAAATATTTATCTATTTTACAAGTTAATAATTTTTTAAATTCTTAATGGGAAATCTTTGATATTACACAATAATAACCGGAATTATTTAAAGGTTCAACGCTCGGTTAAGGTCAATGTTAATGTTACAAATTTATAATAGTTTCATTAAAAAAATCATCGATTACAACAACTAGAATTCTTCAATTCTTTGATAATTTTTTTTAAAAATATTACATTAACAAATATTTCTCAATTTTTGAACAAAAACGTAATTTAATTTCTGCTTATAATTTACAAAAACTTTCGTCGAATAATTATTCAAAATATTAGCAAGTAACTTTAAAGAAAGTTATCATGTTACAATGAGAGTTGACTGTAATGGTGTGTTAGGGAAAGTTATTTGTGTGGTATGTTGATATATCTATCTATAAATAAAAATATATTCGTGACCAAGATGTTTTTGAAGAAGGAGAAAAAGAAAACGAAAGGAAAACCTACTAGACGTCGGCATTTATAATGAGAATAACAATAGCAACAAGTAGACGAAATTTTATTATTTTAAAAGCAGATTAAATATTCAAATTTTTATTTTGGAGAAAATTCGGCTAGTTTCAAATTTGATCACGAATTTTGATCGTCAATGAATTATACAAGAATAAGAAAAAACAATAAGAAAAGTTGGAAACTTTCTAACGCGTGTCTATACGGGGCGCATCCACCATTTATACACATTATGTTTCTGGTTTGTTATTCAGAGTTTGTGTTGCTGGTAAATTTGGACACTTTTATTGCTACTGCCAGCTTATCAGCTCAAGTTGAAAATGGACGAAAAAACATTACTTTAAGAATTTATATTTACTGTAATTCTGAGAAAGTCTTTTAAATATTACCTAGTTCAAATAAACAATTACCTCAATACCGTCAATTTTTTTGAATAATTCTCTTGATTATTATTTTAAATACAATTTTCCGAATTTGAAGCTTACAGTAAAAAAAATATCTATTTGTTTGTGTGTAAACAGGCAAGTGTTAATTATGCACAATTTCCGGTTGATTAATTATCATCAATTAATTTTACAAGCACGTATCATAACTTTCAAATACCTATTATTGATTGAAAATCGATAATGTAATCGATGTTACAACTCGATTGCTAATATTCGGTATCTATAATCAATGGGCCACCAACATTTTTAACTTGGCGAAATTATTTCAACAATAGGCACCATAATAAGCCGGTTAATTTATTGCATTACACGCTATTAGTAGAAGAAAAAAAAAATTACATTGTTAATAGAAGACTAATTAGAATAATGACTTGTATTTGTTGTAATTATTTTCAATCTATGAAACAAATCGAAACTAATTGAAAGTAAAGAAAACTTCATTTGATTGAAATCTATTTAGAAGTTTCATCTTTCACTGGGACACTAAAAACACAACAACAAATTTGGCTTACATTTAGATTAATTTGTTCCAAAAACACAATTCTAAAAGAAAATTAATTAAACGATCCGTAATTACGGTAATTATAAATAAAGGTATAATTTATCATTTTCTTTCAAAATTTTGAGAAAACTTATTAACCAAATTTGATTATTTGTTGTTTATCTTCACTCTCTTAATGAGAAAGATCTTAAATTATTGAGAGAAAGGCTAACCACAGGCTTTACAGCTGAAAATACAGTTGAATCTCGCTATACAGATAATAAGTGATACTACTTCATTAAAACAGAATGCCAACTTTAATTTTTAACAGTTCTAGATAATTCTTGGATCTCGTTTTAATTTAAACTGTAACTTCATTGAGATTATTTTATTTGTTATAGCAATTTAAAATCGCCACAGGGAGATTCAACAGTAGGCGTAATTTAATAGTAACTTTAACTGTAATAAAAAGAAACATTGACCTTCGAAATCGAATATCGAATTTAAAGATTTATACCCGGGGGCGTGAGTGAAAGTTTTTTTTTTGAATCTGCATATGGCAATGTTTCTATTGCTTAAGCCTAATGAATTAATGAAATCCGACGTGCATACTTAAAAATGCATTATCTCAATGATGATAATGTTAGTTTTTCATCTTATCCATACAAAAAAAAATATTCCTAAATTCTAGTTATGATCTCATTGGATTGTATCATCTGTTTGAATAATTATTTGATATTTTCTTCTCGATATAATCTCACATAATTTCACTTTTGCAAAATTTGCTGTTTTTATTTTCTATCATCTTGCCTTTTTTTGGTGATAAGCGTGCTTGTATCATTGGGATTTCCCTTACAACCTCTTCTATCTTGTGCAACACGGTATTACCGTGAAATGTTTAACGATGTTGTACCACACGTTCGCGTTGTATAGCAGGGAAAGTGAAACGCCCTACTTGAACAAGAAGCCACCGAATCTATATAATGCTCGTCTATCACACAATCATTCATAAGTCAATAGTTTTTCTTTGGTGAAGAATTTTTACAACATTACGGTTCTCTGTGGTTCCCAGACCATGAGGGTCCACCAGAACCTTGTGGTTAGTGTTTTGTATTTATTTATTTTGTGTTTTATTTGTTCTAATTAGTGATAATGAATATAGGAATAGTGATAACATCAAAGATTATCTTACAAGAAAATAATATCAAATCGTTTTTGTTTGTTATTATTAACGTTTAACATTTCTTTCAATTTTTTCGCGACCAAAAAAAGAAAATATTGTTTAACACACACAAACAAAAGTGTCCTAATTTGTTTTTTAACTTGCGAGAAAGTTCTTCACACATTTATCGGTTTACTGAATATTAAGTGAATACGACCATCCTTATGCATGTGTTTAATCAATTAAATAAATACCTAATTAAATTAATTGTAAGTTGTTATTATAATTAAAGAAATTTTGTTATTGTTACAGATTTGCTTCTGTATAGCATTACAAATATCATTGGTATACAGCAAAGCTATTGAACCAGTTAATAAGCCTGCAGATCAACAATCTGTTGAAACCAAATCGTAAGATTTTCCTAAATAATTACTTTCCCCAAAAACTAATATATTAATTATTATAGAGTTGCACAGAAACGGATAGGCTACGATCTACCTCATGGCGTAGAAGAACACAATTATGTACCCGACCATTCTATCCATGACGGCCATTATGAACAACACCACGTGGACCCCCATGCAATCCATGTCGATCATCATGAAATCCATGAGGAGCATCATGAAGTCCATGATGAACATCACGAACACCATGATCCTGGTTACTGGAAAAAGAAATTAATATGGAAGAAAGGTTGGAAAAAGATCTGGAAACCTGCACAGAAGAAAATCTGGAAGCCATCATGGAAAAAGATTTATAAACCGATTTGGGTGCCTACTAAGAAACCAGCATGGAAAGAAATTCAAGTACCCGATTGGAAAAAGATTTGGAAACCGATATGGAAGCCAATCAAGGTACCGGCATGGAAGGAGATTCAAGTACCGGATTGGAAGAAAATTTGGAAACCTGTATGGAAACCAATAAAAGTTCCAGCATGGAAGGAAGTTCAAGTACCTGATTGGAAAAAGATTTGGAAGCCAGTGTGGAAAGAGATCCAGGTACCTGCTTGGAAAGAGATTCAAGTACCAGCTTGGAAAAAACTATGGGAACCAGTATGGGTGAAAGAAGGTATACCTGGTGAACATTACTTAGGTAAAGATCATCATGGTAACGAATACACAGCACATGATATTTGGAAGAAGAAATTGATTTGGAAACCAGTTTGGAAGAAATACTGGAAACCAGCTAAGAAACAAATTTGGGTACCTGATAAGAAATTAGAATGGAAAGAAGCTTGGAAACAAATATGGCGTACAGAAAAGAAACAGATCTGGGTTGAAGATAAGAAGCTCGTATGGAAAGAAGCATGGAAACAGATATGGCGGACTGAAAAGAAACAAATTTGGGTCGATGATAAGAAATTAGTGTGGAAGGAAGCATGGAAGCAAATATGGCGTACAGAAAAGAAACAAATATGGGTTGAAGATAAGAAATTAGAATGGAAAGAAGCGTGGAAACAAATTTGGATACCTGATTATAAACAGATTTGGGTACCTGCATGGAAAATGATTTGGCGGCCTGTCATTATACAAGAATGGTTCCCTTCACCTGATCATCATGATCATCATCATCATGGCTGGGACAGAAGTGATGTTCAAGTGAATAATAATCAGAGTAATGCAGGTGTAATTAATGAGGACAATTTACAGAATAATACACAGAATTTAAAGACAAGTCAATAACTCAGGAGTAATTGAAAAAAAAATTTTTAATTACGAACCAATGATAAGTTTCTTTATATTTTAAGTTAATAGGTTTATTTAGTTTCATGCTCACAGTAACGACTGATATATTATTAATTTAACGGTATCTACATACGTTAAATAGTTGTTTAATTATTGTTGTTAATTTTTAATATTTATATACTTTGAATGTTGTTTGAAATAAACATAAAGAAAGAAAACAAATTCAATTGATTATATATCCTCTTATTGTTGTGCACGATTTGGAGATGCTACTTTCTCTTATTTTCCATATGATCATTTTTTATCAAAAAAATGAGAAACGTCTTGCACATTTAGCAACTTTTACTTTTCGGCCTGTTTTCTGTCCATTTATGAAAGAAAGTAAATGTGTTTAAACAATTACAACAATTTGAGGCATCTTATTAACAAAAATCTCTAATTAAGACAAATATTTTACATGACCGAATTGATTTACTTTCTTTATGATAGCTATACTTCATACGAAAATCTAAATGTTTTTCCTACATACATTTAGAGCCTACTGGAATATCTAATTGGTGTCTAAAACTTCAGAAAATTTGCTGTAATTCCCGAAAAATTCAACATAAGTAAAAAAAGAGTTACTTCATTTTCATTATGGCAAAATTTTTGATGTAAATTTTTTTAACTAGAAAAACATCCGATGTTGATTTTACTGTTTGAAAAATAGGAAATCAAGGCAATTCTTCAAAATTACTGCATTATACTTCTTAATTTGATGTTGCTTAAAATGAAGAATGGAATGCAATTTTCTTCATCTCTGTCTTTCCAAAATGTGCACTTATTGTGTTTGGTCTAAATATGGTTGATCCTATGAAACTCCTATTAGTCGACGAGCGATTCGAAAACTATTTTAAGGATTTGTAGAAGAGTCCTTAAACAACACGTCAGCAAAATTAGAGCCTCGTAGCTCATTTGAAAGTTGATTAAAAAACGCTCATTTAGTGATTTTCAAAAACGAACTAAACACGCAAAACGACTTAGAATATCTTTACGATCCTCCCAAAGTTGATTTTTTTTCGTTTTTCTTCATTTTATTCTGGAACAAGTGGAAATTTTTCGTATTTTTCTGTAATACAATGGTGGAAAACGAAATAAATCAATGTTGGAAAGGGCTCTGAGTCATTTTTAGTCGTTCTGCGTGTTTTGTTCGTTTTTGAAAATTGCAACATTGTGGAAAACGAACGTTTTTTAACCAACTTTGAAATGAGCTACGAGGTTCTAATTTTGCTTAAATGTTCCCTAAGAACTCTTCTACAAATCCTCAAAATATTTTTCGAATCGCTCCTCGACTAATAGGGAGTTTCTTAGAACTTACCATATTTAGACCAAACACTCTGTATGTACAGGGTGGACCAAATTCGATGCAACTTTAGGCTATCTCGGTAACCAGAAGACATAGAAAAAAACTAATGCCACAACACCGATCTACTTTTTTCCGACTAGTTTGATGGTGAAAGCAAAAATGAGCTATCTTTTTTTTGTTTTCGAGTAATAAGCAAAAAGTCAATATTTTGTCATTTCAGCAATCGCTTATATCTTGAGTGCTATTATAGATACAAGAAAACTAGTGGCACCTTCTACAGGCACTTTTTAAAGTGTAATTCAATGGTGTGTTTTGTTTTTTGATTATCTTAATAATTTAAGAGTTATAACATAAAGTTGTATTTTTTTAAATACAAACTATATTTGAAAATTAGATAATCAGGGAGCTTATTTTTTTCTGATTTCAAAGATATATAAAATTATAGCTTTATTTTGAAAAATAATGAAGATATTTAATTTTTTTCAATTATTGATACAATTGCATTTGTATTTAGAATTTAGATACATCAAGTTGACTATAGTCGTCTAAACATTCTTGTTAAACAGGAAAAGTTGTCAAAATTCTCAAAATATGGCGAATTTCCTATTTTTAAGCGACAGTGTTTCAATAAATTTAAAATTAATAACGGATACTTTTTTTACATTGCAGTCAAAGATAGCTAAGGAAACTTAACTGTGAACGTACCACAATTTGTGATACAGTTACTGTATATCTATATACATAAGCTCAAATGTCAAACTATTGGTTGACAGTTCAGTGGTACGTTCACAATTAAATTTTCATAGCCATCTTTGACTTCAAATTTAAGAAACCTCATTATAAATAATTAAAAAAATTAATATCTCCATTATTTTTAAAGATAAAACTAAAAATATTTATATTTTTGAAATCAGCAAAAAATAATCTTTCGGATGATCTAATTTTCAAATATGATTTGTATTTAAAAGAATACAACTTTATATTATAACTCTTAAATTATCAAAGTAATCAAAAAACAAAACACACCACTGAATTACACTTTAAAAAGTGCCTATAGAAGGTACTATTGGTTTTCTTGTATCTATAATATTATTCAAGATATAAGCGATTGCTGAAATGACAAAATATTGACTTTTTGCTTATTACTCGAAAACAAAAGAAGATAGCTCATTTTTGCTTTCACCATCAAACTAGTCGGAAAAAAGTAGATCGGTGTTGTGGCATTAGTTTTTTTCTATGTCTTCTGGTTACCGAGATAGCCTATAGTTGCATCGAATTTGGTCCACCCTGTACAGTGCCGGTCCGAGAATATTTCGCGCCCTAAGCAAAGTGGCGGAAGTGCGCCCCTTATAATGAGATTATCTACTTTAACAAAATATTATTACCTAAATAGAACCAAACACATATACACAATTAATCATTGTAAAGTAAAATTTAATACGATTTTGATTCAAAGTCAGTACTTTTGAGAAAAAGCAACCGGTTAGTTTTGTTTTAGTTATAGATATACCCAACATACTCCAAAAATTTTAGTTTGTATAAAGTCCAATTCAAATACAAAATAAAAATAAATTATTTCTATTTATTAACAATAAATACTACAAAATTACATGAAAATAGTGCTAATGAAGTGGTAAATTCGTCAATGACTAGGATAACATCGTGCTTTTATTTTTGTGTAGTCCAAGTTGGATTCGGTTTGGGCAACGGTACCCATTCTTTCACTTCAACAGGTCCCCAAACCTTTCTCCAAATAGGCACCCATACCTAAAGATCATAAATTTATAATAACGAAAAAAATCAAGCATACAAGACTTGAAGTAATACTTTACGAATTTCCCAGTGTTTTACCCAATGAGCCTTCCATTGGGTTTTCGCCTGCCAAAAACCACTGGTACCACTATCCTCATCTATACTTCTATTTAAAGTAGTGCAGGTTTTCTTGTTTAATTATTGATATTTATAATATTCTTCTCGTACTTACCTTGATAATAGTTTAGCTTCAAAGCTACTTTTAATGAGGAATATAAGTAGAACACTTAAAATTATATGTATTGTCTGTTGTTGCATTATTATTTAATTTTAAATATCCATTTAAAAACTACTAAATTATTAAAATGCAAAATTAATTTAATAAATTATTGTAAAGTGTTGTTTAGATCAAATCAAAAACTAAAATAACACAAATCAAAGGCGCACCGTCACTATTTATATTCTTTGGACATTTTCTGAATTTTGATAACAGAAAGTGTCACAATTAAAACAAAACGATTTAGGTCGTAAGTGAAAAATTTATATATCTACATATATTGAAAATCTCATCGAACTTTGTACGAATATTTTATACACATAGTTTAATTTTATTTTATTATTGTTCTACCGCTTACGTGCGAACTCAATGGAATATCAAACAGATATATTTTTGCTAACAGAATTAGCGACTAGTAGAAATTAACAATAATTTATAAAGGTATTAATGGTGAATTTTAAATTTAGACTAGACATCAACAAATAAATTGAAAATTGTGTAGGAACTTACAGGCCTTTCACCAGGAAGTACCTTATGGCAACTCCTATATTGATTTTGACGAGCATTCTGAAAAATATTACAAGGATTTAAGGTTTAAAAGGTTAGTTTCGGACAAAATCGTGATTTTCAAAAACTAAGTACGCAAAATGAGACTCGAAGAGCCTCCCAATATTTTCTTCGTTTTACACCATTGCATTCTAGAAAATATCGCCACGTTCCAGAATAAAATATTGAAAACCAAATAAAATAATGTTAGGAGGATCCGACATCGTCAGAAGCGAGCATTTTTTGACCAACTTCTAAATAAGCTACGAGGTTCTCATTTTGCTAAAATGTTCTCTAAGGACTACTCTACAAATCCTTGAAATATTATGGAAATCGCTCACCAATTGATAGAATTGCCATAAAAACTATGTAGACCCGGGTGAAAAATCCCTGTATAACGACACTGAACAGAAGATAACTTACAATTAGAAACATTTCTTACTTCGATAATGGCTTGAATTAAAGTTGAGGTTCTTCAAATTTCACCTTTCTTTCATCATATTAAACCCCTCGTGAATTTAAGTTTATGAAAGTTCTAAGTTATCTAAAAAAAAAACAAAATTGGTTTTTGGTCAAGTAGCTTGTTTTGTCGTCGCGTCTAGTAGTGTCATTAGAAAATATTTTAGTAATCCAATGATTTTATAGTAAAAACTTTTACATTGGTTTTTAATTTTCAATTCAAAATGAATCCAGCTTCAAATATGTTATCAGCCAAAAAAACGAAAGTCCACGGAATGTCGATATCAAAATGGACAACCAAAGATAAAATAACTCAATATAAAGGCTTAATAAACTTGTATAGTAAGTTTAAATCGTATCAGTATTAAAAAATGCTTAATTTGTTATCGTTCGAGATTTCTTAAGCACTCAAAAATTACAGAAAGAGATAAGGCTGTTATGCATGTTGATATAAGTGCAGCGCGAAAGAAACAACGAAAAGAACTGGAAAGTTTACAAAAGAGTGTCGCAAACAATCGGATGGATTTAATGAATGCTATTAAAGGTGGTCGACAAGCCTTACATAACGCTTTAGCAGAGCATTTAAATTTTCAATTAGCATACGAGAATACCCCAGCTAAGGTTATTTAGACTTTTTCAATTCGATTTAGTAAAATAATTTAGAAAAAATTGTAGAACATCATTGAAAATGTTAACCATATAAGTTTTACAAAACGAAAGGAGTATGATCGATTACAGTACGAGATGAAATTAAAATCGCAACAATTGATCGATTTGAAAGTATATTTATCTTGTTTACATCTTACCAAATCTAACAATAAAAAATTGTAACAGTTGAGAAAATCAATTTTGGAAGATCGCATTAAATTCTTCGTCTGGGATCAAACAAAAGAGGGTCAAGAAGCCGAAATTGTCAGTGGTAAAGTACAGGATGTTATATTGCGAAAAGAAGCAGCTCTAGCTATACGCCAGATTTATATGCAAATTATTGATATAATGAAAAAGGTTCTTTCTTTTCTATTATTGACAATATATTTGATACTGATATACCTACTGTACAACTTTCAGGATGCTTTATATTTTGATGCTGTCTTAGCCCAAATTCGAAGTGATGGTTTAGAACAAAGTAAATGTATGATAAATGCAACAGAATTAGGACAATTAGCTACTGAATATCTGGATGATCGTAAGGAAGAATTTCTAACGTTAGAACGAATCGTTCTTAAAGATTTGAAGGCAAGAACAAAGGATTTACACCATGCCGAACATGGTGAAACAGCTACCCATAATAATATAAAATTATTATTAAGACGAGATGTAAGACTTTTAAGCACATTTTTATATCGGGTTATTCACGTAAGACTACACAGAACTTTACCTGGATAGCATTTTAACAAAATTATACCCTCGTAGCTTATTTGAAAGTCGTTGAAAAACACTTGCTTCTGACAAAGTAGCAATTTTAAAAAACAAACTGCACTCATAAAATGACCAAGAATGACTCAAAAATTCTTAAAATATTGATTTTTTCAATTTTCTCCGTTGCATTTTAGAAAAAATGGAAATAACCGGAAAAAACGTTCATTTGTAACTCGTGGCATCGTCAGAAATGAGCGTTTTTGATCAACTTCCAAATTAGCTACGAGGTTCAAATTTTGCTAGGGGCTACCCATTAAATCATTGAAATATTTTGCAATCTCTATAGAAACTAGGTAGATCCGAGTAACAATCCCTGTATAGTTCTTATGGCAAATCAGATTATTTGGTTAGCGATTCGAAAAATATTCCGAAGATTCACAGAATAGTCCCTGGAGATTATTTCAGCCAAATTAGAACCTCGTAGCTCATTTGGAACTTGTTCAAAAACCGCTCGTTTTAGACAAGGTAGCGATTTTAAAACCGAGCTGAACACGTAAAATGACTCAGAATGGCTCGATGATCCTTCCGACATTGATTATTTTCACTTTTCTCTATTCGATTCTGGAACAGGTGCAAATGTTTACAATTTTTTTACAATGAAAATCAAAAAAAATCACTGTCAAGAGTGTCTTCGAGTCATTCATAGTCGTTTTGCGCGCTTAGCTCGGTTTTGGAAATCACGACCTTATCCAAAACGAGGGAGTTTCTTTAATCAACTTCTAAATGAGCTACGAGGTTCTAACTTTGGTGAAATGGTCTGCAAATCCTTGAAATATTTTTCAAATCACCTGCCATAGAATGAATAACCCGGTATTTTTCATCTTTTTCAACAATCAGTGATTTTTTTTACGATTTTTTATAATTATTAATATACTACTCTTCAATATTTGATTGACTGATTTAAGAGTGATTTAAACACGTGTGAGAAAAAAATCGACAAGAGCGAAAGTGAAATTATTCTAGTAAACGATCTTCAAGAAGCCGATGGAACTTTAAAGTATCTACAAATAGCAACATTGGTACCCTCATTTGACGATATCTATCCTTGGTATATACTTAAATTCTAGTTTTAAAACAATCACTAATGATTATAATTAAGTTTACAAGAACATAGAAGACAAAATGAACGATTAACGAGTTTAACTGATAGAAGTGAAAAAATTGAGGATGCCATAATGGAAAAATTAAGTGAAGCTGACTTAATGGAGAGTATGATGGAGCAAGCGACAATAGAAACAGAATTTGTGTATTTCTTTTCTTTTCGACAAACATTTCACTTATTTTATAGAACAAAATTTTTAGTTATAGAATACGTAAATCTGAATTAATTAACTTGATAACTGATGAAAGGAAGAAACAGGAAGATCTTAATTATTTAGTATCTCGTAGGAAGGAGCTAACAGCTAGAATTATATTTCATTTATTACAATTACAACAAATATTAGAACTAACTAAAACGTCTGATGATAAGAATAAGACTAACAGAGCTGAAGAAATAATAAATGCTCAAGCTGAAGAAGCTGATCCTTCTAAAATGTTGACAATATTAACAAATAAAATTAATTCATTGATTTCTAGCGTTGGTCAACAATCCAGTGACATAGATGTGGATGAAGCTAATAAATTTTATGAAAATTTAATGAAAAAACGTTCAGTGGCACCATTATATGAAATGGATACTATAAAAGAATGTAAAATTAAATTAATTATAATTAAATTTGTTAATACAAACTTTATTAAAAACAAATTTCAGCATTACTGGAAGATTTACTTGAGGAATCGTCTAATATACTTACAAGAGACGATATAAAACGACAAAGTGATGAAATTGTAGCTGAAAATACAAAAAGTGATGAATTAGTTCCGGTTGTTACTGTCAAAAAGAAAGCTAAAAAACATGTTAAAAAATAAATGATTTTTTTTCAACTAATGTTTTTAACAATTCAACAATTCATTATTCAAAAATTTTTTAGAGCTGCAAATTTATTAAAATGAGGACGAACTGATCCATCATCTGAACTATCTTCTTCTTCATCATCGCCATCATCATCATCCTCTTCATCATTATCTTCTTCTTCTTCTCCTTCATTATCTTCATCATCACTAGCTCTACGATGATCACCAGATGATGCTGTTGTACCTTCATCATCAGATATCTCAAAATCATCATTTCTATTATAATTTGTTTCATTATCTATATTAGATTTAGCTTGAATCCATTTAACTTTATCAATATCAGGATGTGTTGCCCAAAAATCTTTCTTTATCGAATATTTTGGTGGCCATAAACATAAACAAATTTTACCATCTAATGACATTCTTAATAGATCATTAGCGGCACGATAACTATCTAAACGAGCAGCTTTTGCTGTATAATATCCACGTTTCTTTGCCCAACCATCACATATATCCATAGCACACCAAGTATCATCATTTTCTGGATGTTCAATACGTAACAATTTCGGTAAATCCATACGTTCGGCTTAAATATAAAAATATGAATGTTTTCATGTAAATGATTAAAGCGGGGGATTATTGTAAATACCTAAGAATTTTATGGTTGTGAACGGTTCACGTAATTGTGCTATAGGGAAACTTCCCATTAAGACTTGTAAGACTTTTGGTGCTTTCGATGGGAACACTAAACCAGGACAATCGCATAAACGTACATTTTTTGTTAAGAATATTGTTTGAAAATGTTTGGTATGTCCAGGTGTACGTGATACACTAACAACTTTTCTACCCATAATTGAATTAATTAATGCTGATTTACCAACATTTGGGTGTCCAAGACAACCGATTGTTAATATACCATTTTTATATCGTTCATGTTCAAAGAAACTTGTATCAACAGTTTTTAAATGTATATTTTCACCAATTTCAACTTTCTCATCATCTTCATCATTCTCATATTCAATATTCATTTCTTCTTTAATTTTCATCTCCCATGAAGTTATATCAACACTATTATTAACAATATTCTTACATACTTCGTACAAATGCTGGCTACCTTCGGCTGCTAACCGGAATTTACCTTTACGTTTACGTATTTGTAAACCTTTAGAGAATATCGAAATCAACAAAAAAATCGTTGAAATTATTGAAATTCTATAAATTACCGGCTTTATTGACTTGACTCCCTACTAAATTATATCCGGGCAGTGTGGTAAACATAGCTAAATGTAAATTTGGATAATTTTCAGTGAAATAATTCTTCCAGGCTGCCACTAACGGTGCTGGTGCCAAATCGATTTTATTCAACACGAGAATAAAACCTTTCTTTAAAGTTTCTGTAACGTAATGATACAATGATGGTGGAAACATATGTGCCTATAATTCACAAGATTTATTGGAGTATTTCAATCAAATATGAGAATTTACCGGAAATCTAATATCGACAATATATAAAACAATATCGGACATTTCAAGAACACGCCACAATTGACGCCAAGTCTCCAAATTTAATTCAAAATATCCCAATTCTTTCCATTCGAATTTCTCCTGAATCTCGTTCAAATATTCCTGAAATAAATTACTGTACAGTATACTATATTTCTGAATTTATTAATTGTATTTACAGTAAAATATTTTGTTTCTCTAGCCTCTAACTGTTCACGAGTTAATTCGTACGACCATGGTGGCCGTTTTGGAAAATCTAAACCATCTGGGAAATAATCATCGCATTTAATTTCTAATTCTTCTTCTGGTACTGGTACTATTGTGTGGCATGCTTGTTCTTTACGTGCTTTAATTTCAGCAGCCGATTCACGATAGAATTGTAAAACATAACGGCTACGACCCTCACGTCCATCCTTCGATGGGATAAAGTTGATTTTTTGTATCTCCTTACCATCCTCATTTTTATCAGACGGTTTCTTATTTCTGGATCCATACTCCTCTAAGAAAGTAAGAAATTTATTGAAATATGCATGTGTATCCGTATGTTATGATAACAGACTTACTATCACTGACGTTCTGTTTTGATAATTTCTTGGCTTTCAATTGTTCCTTTTTAGCTTTACCACTAAAAGGTTTCTTACGCCCACCTGGCATTTTATTATCGTTATTTTAACTGTTGAAAATTGATTATTTTTTAAAGGAATTTCACCTATACTAGAATACACGATTCAACAAATACAGAGGTTAGATACTCATGTGTACAAAACTCGTCCTAATTGGCGCATGGCGTCATCTGGAGAGTTGTAGCCAAATGATACGCTTATATTTAAGTTAAAATATAGGGAAAACTGGGTGATTGATTATCCATTTGTTTTAGAACAAAAATTTATAGGCGATTTTATTTTATAGATAATTATATAATTTATTATAAAAATAAGCGGAATATCGACACACTTATCTATCACTTACTTACATAATACAACCAAATATTAAAATTCCCCGGACTAAATAATTTTACCAAATTTTCTTTTTCTTGATTGCTTGCTAAATTTTTTTGCCTCATTTAGATGTTTAATTATTCTAAAATACATTGGTGATTTAAAAAACAGCAGCTTAATCTTGGCGCTACAATAACTAATCATCTTAGACAAATCTAATAATTTTTTTAAATAATTTGTAGTATGTATCGCCGTTGAAATGGTTAAAAATACTCTCTAAACATTGAATTTCCTTAACTAAGGCTTCAGATGGCATAATTAGGCGACCCTCAGATAAATGGTCAGTCCACGTAAATGTTGATAAGCCAAAAATAAATCTGGATCCCTATATCGAAAAAAAATCTGATAAAGGAAAATGTTTTGAACTAAGTAATAAAACTTTATGAGTATCCATATATATCTTGCAAAAAGGACACAACAATCAGAATAGAGTAATAAGCCTGAGGTAAGCATTCCATGCACCTCAAGAACTGATATAGGTGCAAAAATTAGAACTCAGTGATTCTTATAACTTTTTTTTAACGCCCAAAATATTATGGTATAACACGATTTCATTGGTCGGAATACAGTTAACGATGGTTAGTAGGTAATAATATCATTATTATCAATTACAATTACATGCTAAATTCAATTTTCTAAATAAAGTGCTGACTAGTTGTTTTGATCAATTGGTAATAATATTAATAATGTAGGTGATGAATGAGTAATTGTACCAAAGTAGTTTTGAGAAAAGGTGTTTCTTTATCACATCATTAACCATCAACGCCTAATTAGTAGATTTCATATCTTTCAAACTGCTAATTTACAAGAGTTTTTTTTCATTGTTAAATAAGTTGCAAAGTATTCTTTGGAAAAAAAAACTTGCCATGTCTTATAGGAATGTATGATCTTAAAGATCAAACATTAAGTACTAATTGTACAGTACTACTGATTATTAATAATAAATTAGGTAATTATTAATTATAATAACATTTACGATTAATAATTGTACATAACTTCTATACAATAATATTTTTATCGTTTTAAAAAATATAGTTAAAGAAAATGTTGAATTTATAATTAAAATTTTATATTTGACTGTTGCATTTGGTTCGTTTTACATTAGTCTTGTACAAATCCTTTGAAACACAATTATAATTATTAAACAGACATCGTTGTTTACTCTCCACTTGACGTCACAATACCACGTGTCTATGCGCAATATCTAACCTTTATTTGTTGAATCATGCTAGAATATTCTTCAAATTTGACAACATAACCTGAAGTCAGCAACGGATCACCGCCAATATTATGCAATGTTGCCAAGTGCGAGAAAATTTTGATTTGTGACGATTTTTGAGAAAAGAGCGGGCAAATTAAATTTCAATTCTAAAAGTTATTTAAAAACACTACAAATTTAGGGTAAAATAGTATAAACATCATAAAGTTGTTATTTATTGGGTCAAGAATACTAAATTTATTGCGAATTGACAACATTGAAGTTAATTGTCATCCATAGATGACGCTAGGCGCATAAAATGTGCCATGTAAATTAATTAGGGTACGTTCACGCGACTACTGTCTATTGTAGGGTTAGATCTAATACATCTATGGATAGCGCTTCCTCCAATTTCGCCTGTAGCACCTAACATGCCATTCAGTAAGGCAACACAATAAATATCACATAAAAAACATATAGTATGAAAATTTCGGGACAAAGTGCTAACTATAGGTATAGTAGACCTAGGATATTAGGTCGGCAACGAAGTTGAAAACATCGTTCTGAAAATATAAGATACTTGCGTCATAAACACGTGTAGACTTCCCACTCCGCAGTGTGAACTCTATGGCGCTTCCAGAATTATGCCAATGTTTTTAAATCCAGTAGTAGGCATCAACACGATCTCAATTGGGTCCATTTAGACGATCTGCGCACTGAAGACAACCTTGATTTTGATTTTGTACCATATCTAGTCTATCTTATTTCTAGCGTTTCCTCCAATGTCTTAAAAGGAAACTGGACTAATTAAGGAGGCAACTGCTCCCCAGTAAACACATTGATATAATTGTGACATCAGAATGGTATTAAACAAGGTAATGTGTTATGTAACAATTGAGTCATATTAGAGTCATCAATTCACACTTAGGGATGTAAAATGCTAACGTAATAATGATGTGCATTGGACGTTAGTTTAGATCAAAATGATATCAGTATGACATAAAGGTGATGGAAAAATACAACCAAGAGGGTAACTAAAAAAATTTTACTCGGCTTTTTTACATGGTAGAAATTTAGAAATTTTAAGAAAAATTGTAACTAAATTTGATCATTCTCAATTTATGTCTCTTTTGTATTTTCCGTTGTTAAAGATGGTGGTATTACATCAAAATGCTGAAATGACTCAAGTGAACTAGAATGTAGTGTCATATAGTTGGGTCCAATTGTACCTATATTAGAATTTTCAGTGCAACTATAATAATAATAATAATAACTTATGACATCTTTGTTATATCAGTTTTACGTAAGAAAGGGACTTACAAATTATGTAATAGTATGATTATAGATTTGATATGTCAACTGTACATAAAATGAGATTATTCTTACGTCACGATATGGTTCAAATATTACATATGATGTACATATCATGTACTTACGTCATTTAATGACATCATATGACAGTCAAATGTTATGTCTATTTGTGATGTCACAATGATATTAAGCAATATGACATCATTTAGAGATCATAAAAAGAGTCAGTGTTATGTCAAACTGACGTAAAGTTGTAATGAGTAATGACTTAGCAACGGACATTTTATACCGCACGGTAGCAATGAGATCATAGCGCTGAACTATCACACATGTGAGCGCTTGTATAGTTACAACTTGATCGCTCTGAATCTCTCTGCACAGTTATACGTTTATTCGCCGTGCTTGTAACATTACAGTCAGTCAACATAGTTATTGAAGTAAGAGATCGACGTCACGCACAATAAACAGGTGGCCCACAGCGCTCCATATCTGTTGATTTAATTGATTTTATACTGCCTTTTCATGAGCGCCACAGTGAGGTTGGCTGGCTGTTGGAATATTTTAAACAAAATAGAAAAAAATACCTACATATATCAAATCAATTAACAAAAAAGTGAACGAAATTTTCGAAATATTATTTATGGATTTTTAAGATAGGTAATTGGCAATTTAAAAATTATTATACGATTATTAATATTCGGCTTGTAAAAAATTAACAACAATAGACAATAGACCTCAATCAGGGAGAAATAACGAATTTCGATATTATTGTTTTTATCTAGTGTAATGTTCCCTTTTTTTCGATTTGTTTATTGATGATTGTCTCAATGTTTATTTTAACTTTGTAGATAAAGTTTCACGAAATGAATGAAAGAGAAAATTCTTATTTAAATAATTAATATTCAAGTTTAATTTAATCAATATGTAATTGTACTTGATATTGATAAATTGACTTTGCATTTTTCTATTCTTTTAAATATTAATTTTGTAAGAAAATTATCAAGAATCTATTCTAGCTTTAATTGCGTATAAATACGTATAATGTATCTCTGCATATTGAAGAGATTCAAGATGTGTTTTTAAACAATAAATGTGACACAAATTGCGATGTAATCAAATATAAGTAAGTGTTTGTGGATTTTAAATTTAGAACGATCCCCCACGCCAATGGATGGCTACCGACGTACGACAAACGCCGGACACGCGCGCCGTATATTAGGGCACAAACACAGAGCTTTCTATGCCCGTTGCTTGGTAATAACATACATATGATCTATGTGTGACGTCAATTTTAGGTCATGTGTTCACTGGGTTACCATTTCTCTTTTAGTTAAGCTGATCAAGAGAAGAATAGATGGTGGAAATATTGTGATTTCTTTATAAATTAAGCAAAACAAATAAAACACAGTAGACTTATTGGTGAAACAATCCATATAATGTTTCCATCTTTTTACTCAGCTTTCTATATGTCGTTTCGTACTAACGCCACTCTGAACGTACCCTTAAACTTGCGCAATACGACAAAAATACCGTTAGATTCGTCCATATTTAGTCCATTTTAAAGCGCGAAAATTAAATTTTACATATATGTCTACGCCCTATCTATTTTCTCACCAATGACAAGATTGATTAATAAAGATAAACTATACTTTTATCCTTATTTGTAAGTATTATGATTGGTGGTTGCCATATTTGTTTAGAAAGGTCGGTCCAATCAATTATAGTCATCTATTGTAGTAACATAGTAATGTGTAAGCGGTTTTAGGAAATGTCAATGGTGAAAGAAACTATGATGGTTCTTGTTCTTTGATATCATTCATGTTCGTATGCAAAAATGAACAATTAACATTGAAAGGTGCACACACGTTAACATTTATTTAATTTTAAAGATTTTGAAAAACAACCAGTTAATTAATAATAATAAATCTGTGTTGTGTTTTTGTTGAATTTTCTCAGTTTTTGTTTGTTTGCAACGAGTAAAAATTAAAAAAGGAAATGTAAAGTGTATTTAATGTTACCATAAGAATAATAATTATAACGATCGTGATCAATACGAATATTAATTAGAATATAATCAACAATAATAGTTGTGTTAATTATTGAAAATTTTCTCTTAATATGATTTTTTAGTGTTTTAAAGTGATTGTTTAATAAATTATGGAAATATCATGGAATGTATTGTGTTTGTATTTAGGGCTATTATTTTGCCAATTATGCAATGGATTACCGATTAATTTAGCGAATACGGCAGCAGGTGAGTCACCAACTACACAGAATCGCCTACTATCACTTTCATGAACAATATTCTTTCCAAATTTGCTGATACAAAATTAATTTCACAATAATATTATTAATTATATTTAATCTATAGATATTCTCTCAATCAATAATAATTAATATTATTAAAATAAAATTAAAAATTTCATCTATCTTATATCATCTCTGTGTTTTGTAATAATTCCTGAGGCACTCTTATTTTTTTTCCTTAGCTATTTATTTAACTGAATACTGATTACAATCTGGCTATAGTTTATGGTTTATGGTGTATGAGCAATCAACAAAGAAAAATTTAGAAATAATGGTTTTTATTATTTAAATTGCGTATTTATGGGAATAATCCTCGAAAAATGCGAAATCACAGATAATTATAGACGTATTGTCTTAGCAAAAATTATGACCTCCTCATAGAATTAACCAAAAAAAAAAGTTAATCAAACATGTAAACTATTAACGAAAAAAACGCTAATGATTAGACCGTTATCAATGACGAAATAGTCGGAATAGTAAAGATAATTTAATTTGTACTTATTAAAATATAATTTAATAATAATAAATGTTAAATATCATGTTTTCAATGTCAGTAGTTGTAAATCTTTTATAAATGTCGTATGTTAGATTTGTTTTGAGATTCTTTTTTTTTGACAAATTTGCTTACCAAATTTCTTTCTATACATTCAACAAGTCTCCAAATAATCGTCGATTAGTTTTATACAACGAAATAAATAAAAGAGACCAGCAAACGGATTTGATTCTAAATAGATAAAACGTACGTTTGACCTGCCCCAAATTAGATCTAATCGTAATTAATACAATATACAGGTGTTAACACAGTTTTTTGAGATAAACATGGTGTTCCTACAATACATGATCAACACTAAATGCTAAGGGCAAAATTTTTACACCAGTATCAATTTTTTGCAATAAATCCCTGACATTTATATTATTTTGTTACTATATTTAGTAGTAAATAATTTTAGATTCAAAAGAGAAGTTTGCAATGAAACGGTAAATTTTTGTATTTGAAATTTACTGTATATTATTACCAATATTACCAATTTGCTGCTACTCCTTTAATTACCATCTAAGTCTTCAATAAGCAGTCTTATTGGAATTAATTCAATTAGTTGGTGTATGTAGAAAAAAAACCTAGATGGCTTCGCTGTCTACAGGATATTCAAGCTTTAAGTACACTGTTTGGTCGTTTCGATCAAAATTATAAAGTGATAATATTTTCTTTATTTATTGGATAATCCATGGAGAATATTCTAGCAAAATTAGTTCCTCGTAGCTCATTTGGAAGTTGGTTTCGGACGATGTCCCGATTTTTTACCAACCAGCTACACACATAAAATGACCTAGAATGACTCGAACATCCGTGCAGTATTGTTTTTCTCTATTGTATTCTGGAACAAGTGGAAATATTTTCATTTTTTTATAGAATGCAATGGAGAAGCCTTAAAATTTTATTCAAATCGTTTTATTATTCTGATGGAAACGAACAAATTGTATACGTTCAGCTTGGACATCCTGTATATCATGTTGACTAAATGTGAACCGGAAATGAGACACAAAACGTGTGAGATGAGTTGGCTGATAATTATTATCAGGGGCGTAAGGCGTAACTAGGATCATATGTTAATCAGGGCTCAATATCTAATTACCAGGGTCCAATATAAGCCACTCTGATTTTATGACAATAGGATATTAAAGATTAAAGTAATTTACGCATTTTTCAAACATTTAGGGAAGAGTAATAAGGATAAATTCTTACTGGAGCTCAGATTTTTTACCAGGGTTTAGTTGTGGCCTCTAATTATGACCCTCTATCATCTTGTTCTTTCTACGTAGAAAGAGTGTATGTATTACGTACTACTACATTCGATCATATCTGGAAGTTCCAAATTATTTGTTAATATTAAATAATCCTGTACAAAAGCTTAAAAGTTAATCTTTTGGAAAATTACATAATTTTTTACGCCAATGAAAAATGTACAAAATTTCCGGTTTTTATAAATCCAGTCCTAATATGAACATTTGTTCTGCTAATAGAACAAAATACAGTGTGTTTCACTTAAATCAATAATCTTGTAGTTTCTCAACCATTTATAGACATTGTTCCACTTGCGATAGCGTTAATAATAGGATTTCGACAAAATTGGTACATAATTTTTTTGAAAACATTGAAACCGTTACTTTCGTTTTCATTTCATTATGCGTATACCTATATTTATTGTTTTAATTGATCGCACTCATGAAATGATCTGTATTCTTACTGTTTTAAAAGAGGATAAATGGTCCTTTTATGTACTTTTTTTTTGTAAGTTGAATAGCTCTATAAATGGCTCTTTCCTTCTGTTACAGATTCCCATACGCAATTATTAACAGGCTTGGTGGCTGTTTTATTGACTGTCTGCAGTATAGTGTTTTTGGCAGGTTGCCTGTGTTGTCGTCGTAAAAATGGATTTAAGGTAATATGCGGAAAATCTACACACATACTTGAAAATCAAAAGAGGATATCGTGTAAAATGCTTTCTTTTAAAAATACAATAATACACCTCTTCTATTTGAAATTCAAGTAATTTTTATGTTAAATGTAAACTTAATAAGTTGATGTTTATACTGATAATAGGAGTAGTTAATTGCTTTTTAACTTCCCCGACCAGAGGGTAGGGAAGTTATTAGTTTCGGACCAAAATTTCGAATTCGAGATTTCACCAGATCTTTACGTTTTGGGGTCCCCTGAACACGTTTTTGAAGTTTTTAGCATGATGTCCGTGTGTGTGTGTGTGTGTGTGTGTGTGTGTGTGTGTGTGTGTGTGTGTGTGTGCGTCTGTCGTTTCTCCAACGATTACTCAAAAACGGCTTAACCGATTGCGTTCAAATTTGGCCAGCATCAACTATTCCGTGGACTTTCGAGTTGATTAGTTTTTGGTGCCAATCGGACCACGGGGGTGGACGGGGGAGGGGGTTGATTGAAAAAAATGTAAGATAACGTATTAATTTGATATCACCAATCGAAAGGGCATGTGCTTTTATGTCAGAAATAATACCCATCATGTGCGATATTTTTCAATCTGGCGACTTATAATGATTAAATTAATTAGATGGACAGTGATTCTTTACTAATCAAGTATGTACGCAAGACAAAGGAATAAGACATTAATATATCAAATATAAATCAGGATTTACGGCCGTTGTCTAGCAACAAGACTGTTTCGTGAAAGATCGAGTAGGTGTAAATAATTGCGTTGTTTTTTTTTAAATTTCGGTGCTGATTTTGACATCTTTGGTTTTGTTAAAAGCTTTACTGGAATATTTGTTTAATCTTTTGTTGTGAATTTATTGTAATGGATAACATAATGAGTAATAATACTTTTACTATCCATAGAGGCAGTAAGTAAACTAAAGTTTTCTATTTGTTAAGAATAAAATAACAAAATAGTAAAGATGATTATTTCCATAATTGAAAAGAAAAAAAATAAAGTTATTCTGGCGAGAATTGAACCCCGTAGCAAACAGATGTCAGGCGAGAGCGCAACCACTGTGCTTTTCGCAGAAATTTGACAATTTTCTCTTGATCGTAGAAAAATTTTTTTCTAATTAATGATTAACTACTGGGACTGATCAGTCGGGGAAGTTGCTAGGCTGGGTCTTCGATTCGGCCCCTTTTCCAACTCGTTTTTCTGTATAAAAAAAATAAAATAAAATTAATCGAGGATGGTGATTGGAACGGGAAGTTTTCATCCGGTTAAACGGTTCTCTTTACCAACTTGACAAGATAACATTGCAACATTGCTATTATTATGATTGTTATTTGTCTCACTGTATCTGTTTGATTTTATATATTGTACAATCTTATTTTTGTATGCTCTAATAATGTTAATAGTAGAACTTAAACTAACTTTACCATAACTTACCGTTAATATTATAAAACTTGACTGTCTTGTTGGACGAGTAATAGTTATAAAAGGAAAAATACAAGTTTAACTGAATTAGATGTACAGTTTAAATTAATGAATTTATAGGTACAATGATAACGATCTATCCACAAATATACCTATTATAGTTAACGATCTATAATTTTTTTTTATCTCTGTTGAGATATGTAGAATAGGCTACAGAGTCTTTTAACATAAATTTTTAGGTTGTCTTATTTTTAATGAAAATTTCCTTTCTAAAGTTCAGTTATTTACAAATTTCAGGTCTCTATTTTTACTCTATAACTGTTAAAATATTATAAACTTTTATGTTTTTCAAAATCTACAGGGTGTTTGTTTAAGTGGTCGATTTTTATGAAAAATATTTCAAAGATTTGTATGGGGCCCTGGAGACCATTTTAGCAAACAAGAACCTTGAAGTTAGTCAAAAAACGATCATTTTCTACAATGTTGCAATTTTTGAGCAAAGCACGCAAAACTGACCTGTTCCAGAATAGAGTCATTTTTGGTCGTTTTTCGTGCCTTGTACCTTTTTGGAAAATTGTGACGTTGTCAGAAACGAGCGTTTTTTAACCAACTTCGAAAAGAGCTTATAGGAAGCCTCATATGAATCCTTGAAATATTCTTCGAATCGCTCGCCAATGGGAGTTTCATAAGAATTGACCACTTTTAAAGAATACACCCTGTATTTAGCTAGATTGTTCAATAATTTTTCTATAAATTTATCAAATTTTTGGAGCTTCTTTTAAAACGATAACAGATCAACTTCCAAAACAATAAAATCTAAATAACAATAATGTCAAGGTAAATTAACATGTACAGAATACCACCGATTATTGCCGGCTTCCATTAGTTTCGTCATGCCTTTTAAACTTGCTTATTGTTTGTACATTTTGGAGAAAAATCCGTTTTTCCTTCCATAAGCATTATTATCATTATTGATTCACTAGTCATTTAGAAGGTCAGATATATGAATGGGCAAATGTCAATTTGTATAAAATGTAAAGTATCGTTATTTTTAGCATTCTTTAAATTATAAATTGCATTTTTATACCTTCATTCTAATGATAAACGTTCACGCTACATTTATTTCATTTTTTTCAAATACTATATTTGTTATGTCCTAATATTTGAATTGTTTATTAGGGAATAATAAAGTCAATTATTTATTCCGCATATACTTAATGGTGCCAAAATATTTGAATTATTTTGAAAAATCATTGTAAATGTCCAACTGTTAATAAGATTTATTAGTCTGGAATTTTACACGATCTAAGAATATTTTTTGTAAAAGTTTCCTGTTTAAAAAAATATTTATAATTATTCACGACCCCTTTACAGACAAATTTCTCGTCTCTCTAATTCTAAATGGATTTTCCCCTCAACTTGAAGGTTTTCCTTTTTAAAAGATCACCCTTACATATTGTTCAACATCCACCCTTCAGAAAATAACAAATACACATACACATTTTGAAATGTTCCCTTATATTCTTTCACGATAAAGATCTTTCGTGTCGTTCATAGAAAATGGATTGATTTTAACTTTTTTTTTTATTGTATTGGATTTTTCCCTCTCGTTTCTAACGAAAAACTTTTTGTTGTGATTTCTCTCGTGTTATCTCCAATATAAATTGATGGATATCGACAAGGAAACTAATTGGAATTGAAATACAAAAGTAACTATGAGGAAAATAGAAGAAAAATGATAATAAAAGGTAATTGAATCGGTACTTTCATGTAAGGCTTCCTGGAGACAATTATTATGATTTATAAACATATTAAACGGTCCTTGAACTTTCATATTTATATTCTGTATATATATATGAAAATGTCAATTGTTATTATTGGCAAAAGTTTTTCGGTTGGTAAACGTTTTGAACTAACATTTCTCCAATATTTCTGGAAATTGTTGAAATTTATCATGAATAGAATCCGTTTAAATTAACATTGAGTTATTAACAGAAATGTTTATGCTTTCTGAACAATAATATAGTTACTTTCCTTTTTTTTAATGCACACAAATTAAACCAGGATGAGAAAAAGGTGAGAATTCTAATTGTAAATTCATTTTACTTATTGTTAATGTCGTGATTTTAAAATGAAAATAGATTGAGTTTTAACTTTCGATCATTTTGATTGTAGAATACGACTAGTGTATCGGATTATGTTTAATTTTATAGTTGATTGAATTTGTAAATTAGGCCACTAGAGATAGAATATTTAGCAAATATTGTTTGCTTTATTGAAACAATTTTTTTTTTTAAATAAACTGTTGGCTATTCATTTTTAAATCAATGTTCAATTTGATTCATTCTTGATTTGATTAGACATTATTTTATAAGAGGAATTGCGTTGATTGTTGAATTAGTTACAGTCTGTTTAATAAATTTCAAGGCGAAATTCTTTTAGTGAAAACCAAAGAAATTTAATTAAAGAAAAACTTTTAATTATTCTTTTCTGTTATTTTTATATGTTTTTTTTTTTTAATTAAATTTATAGGAGTTCAGAGATAGTCCAGTTGTCATATCAACATCCTCGAATTCGGATCATGGACATGTAAATCCTGTTGCTAATGGCGAATTTACAATATTTACCCCATTATCACCATTAAATCAAAATAATAATGTATTTCTTGCCAGTCAACAAATTGTTGTAAGATCACACATTCATTACTTTTATACAATTTTCTTCATTAATATTATTCTTATTTAATTTAGACACGAACTGAAGAAGATTATGGGTATGGTGATGTGGATGTTAGTTCCTGGTTTAGTAAGTAAACATGTGCTGTTTAGTTTAATTATAATTTATATGTTGGTTCTTTTTTCATTTAAATAGATGGAGAAGATAATGATTTTCCACGAAGTAGATTGAAATATATACGAGAAATCGGAAAAGGCTGGTTTGGGCGGGTAATTCCCCACCTTAATTTTATTTATTATTATTATTATTATTATCCAAACAAAAAGAGTAATAATGTTTTCCATGTATTTATAAAAAAACTAGGAGACAATTGTATACTCTTTTTGTCGATTTTATCATCATTCAAAATAACAATAGTATCATTTTATTGATTGAAGGTTGTGGAAGGTGCGACACAAGATAATGATTCCAATCAACAATGGACACCTGTTGTTGTACGAATTTTGGATGCTACAGCTTCCAGTAAAGAACGTGTTGTATTTTTACATGATGCTGCAATTTATCGTTGTGGTACACATCCAAATATACTTCTATTAATTGGTAGATGTCTGGATACCATACCTCTATTATTATTACAAGAATTTTGTCCAAAAGTATAAATTTTGTTTAATTATAACGTTATTATAAATAAAAAATGATATTTTAGGGGGATCTTAAGAATTATTTGAGACAAAACAGATCGAACGCTGATAAATTTCTATCAACTGAATATCCGTTGATGTGGTGTTGCCAACTGACATCAGCTTTAAAACATTTACACGATAATAAACTGATTCATCCGTAAGTAATTTTGTTGTTGATGTTCTACATAAAAAAGCCTATAAATAATTTTTATGTTATTTCTTTATATACAGAGATTTAGCTGCAAGAAATTGTCAATTAACATCTGATTTGATATTAAAATTAGGTGATTATGGTTTAGCTGTATTCCAATATCCAGATGATTATTATCAAGGTGTACCTGGTGTATCAGTTAGATGGTGTGCACCAGAATCATTATCATATACATCAACAACAATACAACCAAATAAATTAACATTAGAATCAAATATTTGGTCATTAGGTGTAACAATGTGGGAGATTTGTGAATGTGGTGGACAACCATATAGTAATTTGACCGATGATGAAGTTATTTCTCAAGTATTAGATGCAAAGAAAATACGTTTACCTAGACCTAAATTTCAAATACTCTACACTGATTATATGTAAGTAAAATTATCACATTTTTGTTTGTTTTTAAATAAATCTTATTAAATTAAATTTTAGATTTCGTTTGATGCAATTGTGTTGGACGAATAGTGAATCTCGACCGGCTGTAATACAAATAGATTTGATGTTGAAAGATTTATTGCAAGTTTATATGAATACGAAAACAACAAATGAAAATGAATCAACAACATCAGTGACAGTGGAAGATTTCGATAAACGTTGGCATTCACTTAAACCGAATAATATTGTAAAGACTGATAATCATATTGTTGAAATGAATCCAACAACAACAACAACAGAAGTAGATTTAGATAATGAAATTATAACAACAAAACAATTATCGCCTAGTTTAAATAATTTACATGGATCTTTAGATAATTTATTAATTGATGGTGATTTACAAATGGAATCTTGGTTGGAGAATGTGGCAACGAAAACCGGCGATCTAACATATGTACAAGGATTATCTGATGCTATCAAAACATTAGATAATACATTAGCATTAGAGAATACATCTAGTTCAAGTTCTAGTTATCAACAAAGTCCAGGATCAGAATGTGTAAAAAATAAATTAAAAGTTGAATTTAAATTAGGACCAACTAATAATAATAATAATAATAATAATAATAATCAAATTTGTGATTCAAATCAAAATGATAGTTTAACAGATAGTATGTTATATGTACAGCGTACAACAAGTAGTGAAAGTGAAACAGAAGAAGAAAATTGGAAAACGAAAATTGAACGTGGTGCTTATACAGAAAAAGTACGTCAAAAATCACGTTCTGTTACTGATCTTATGGTATTAACACATATTGATCATTCAGAATCTGAATCGGAAACACCATTACCTAGTTTAGATTATAGATTGAATTATAAAAATGTTCGTTATGCACCGAAGAATTTAGAAAATATCACTTTAATGTTTGGTAGTGAAGGGAATCTATTAAATGTTGAAGATACATTCGAAGAGGAATTGAAGAAATTACAAGAAGAACGTAGAGATAGTCTGCTTTTTGTACCTGAAAATAATAATAATAGTCAAAATAATATAATCGATATTACTAATAATAATGATATTGTAATAGAAACTGAAGATAATAATACAAATATTAATAATAATTATGTAGACGATTCACCTAGTAAACGTTTATTACAAGAATTAAATGATACAAGTGAAATTAAACCAGGTAAACAAGTATTTAATGTATTCAATGTTAGTATAGATCAATTTACACCAGTACATTTACCAAAAACAATCAAATTAGAAGAAATTATACATTTCAATGATGATTATCAAGTACCAAAATTATCAGAAATTGCACAAAATTCGATATCAAACAATTTACAAATTCATGAAAACTTGCCAAATAATATTGAGCCAATAAAAACGTACAATGTGCCGAAATTAATTGATTTAATACAAGATAATGATGAATTAATGGATTATATTATAGCTAGATATGAGAATGAAACTGTAAATAATTGTGTACCTGAAGAATATCATGAAATTAATAATCATAATGAAATAATAAATAAAACTAAAGATTTCTTATTGAATGAAATTGAGAATTATATTGATTTTAAAGAGATGAAAATTAATTTTGATTTAAGTGAAAATCAAGATAAAATTATACCAAATAGTTTAACACATTCAAATATTTTTAATCATAATACAAGTCTTCAAGATATTGTTTCAACGAAATTATCATCTAGTCAAAATGAATTTTTAAGTTTAGATTTATTTTGTGAAATTGAACAAAAAATCGATGATGATATTGGTGTAAATAGTGTGGAAGTTAATACAAATGAGAATAATTTAGGTTTATATTCATTAGAAACATGGGATAATTTCTTACAAAAAGCATTAAATCAAAACAGTGATGGTAATGAGGAGAATGGTGGTTTCTTTGATAGTTTCACATCTGAACCACAAAGTTTATTATTTATAAAAGATAATAAAGATGTTAATAATGTAGAAGAAATCGATGATAATCAAAATAGAACGTATACAATTAATGATTCTAACGTTGATATAAACGATATTCATTTAGATATAGAACAGAACGATGGAGGTATATTTTAATTTTTATTGTAAATTAACAATTAATTCATATTTAATTTATAGATACCGATAGTTGGGAGAATAATAGTGGATGGTTTCTGCATTCACAATCACAAAACGATGATGTATCCGGTGAAATGATCATCTCACCAAATAGTGATAGTTATGTTGGTTTTAATGTTGATGATGAAATAATGGCGGCGATTCGTACAGAACTTTTAAATAAATTACCACAAGCACAAGTATAATTAATATTAATCGTTTTAAAATCTTATAATCAATACAATTTTTTGTCTAAAGGGTGGTTCAAGTGTTCCCGTTCAAGATGACGAAGAATGGGATTCTTCAGAACGTAATGAGATCATTCTACATTATAATGTTTACAACACACCGTTATCACCAATTCCAGAAGAGAGTCAAATTGAGGAGAATTCAGATAGTGAATTTGATGATTCATTTGAAAATACTCCAAAGTATATTTTTATTTTAAATAATCATTAAAAATTTAATTGATTTATATTTTTGTTAGGAAACAAGATGAGAGTGGTGATGAAGAGAATAGTGATTGGTCAGAACATGAACATGGAATTCTACCGAATGATATAGGAAGTCATTCACCACAGACTGGACAAGAGAGTCCAATAAGAGGGATTCTACATCGGCATACACCAAGTCAAGATTCTTGTTGTTCAAATGATACATTATTTAATTTAGAAGAATTAACATGTGCCACTAATGATAATTTAACAACAAAAAATGAATCACAACATAATGAGGAGTTAATTGTTAAAATGGAAGATTCCATGAGTCATAACAATAATACAAATAATGACTCAAATGTAGTAGGGGAAATAATTGACCAGACTATTACAAATAAAGTAGAAATGATTGAACAAAGTATAGAGGAAATTCAAATTAAAATACCTTGTGATAAGAATTATATTACGGAATTTATAATGAAAGAACGTGAAGATATTTCAATTAAAGTGAACGAACCAATATTGGATGAATCAATATCTGATGAATCAACAACTGAAAATTTGTTATCATTTACAAAAAATCAAGTTGCACCATTACCATCACCAGAAGATAAACCATGGAAACAATTAGCACAATCTTTATTGTGTAATAATAAAATTTTACCAAATTCACATACAAATATTGATGAACAAAAAACTAATATTGTTGAATCTTTATATGAGAATATTGATAAAAAGAATAATGTAAACATTTATGAGAATCTCGAACCAAATGATATTTATAATGAAGCTGATTATGTGAATATTGTGAATATAGAAAATACGAAAAATTCATCTGAATTCTCTAATAGTAAAAAATCAAATATTATTGAAAGTGATGATGATCAGGATGATGATGATGGTGGTGATAATGACGAAAATCGTAATAGTCCCGATTATGTAAACAGCTATAATGGGAAGAATTCATTGGTTATTAGCAGTGATGATGATACATTTAGAATTTTAACTGATATTCGATTTAGTGGTCCTAGTGATAGTCAAATGATGTCAACTTCATTTAGTGAAAGTAATGATTTAAATGATGAACAAGATTGGGATAGTGGTTCAGATACTAGATCAAGTTCTAGTGGTGAATTTATTTGGAAGGTATGTTTATATTATTATTATTTTAAATCATTAAACTCACCTAGTAGTAGTTGTGTTGTACTTTTCCATTGTAAATACCGCATTTTATGTTGTCTCTATTTATAATGTAGGAGGGTGAGCACGAAGAGTCTCTCAAGGCCTTACGCGCTGCCCCACAAGATATGGTAAGTTATCCGCGATAAACAAAATAATCCGTTTTCTTTCAATTTATTTGCGAATTTTTACTAATATTTGTACATTTCTTTTAAAATAGTTGGAAAATATTGAACCAATGAGTGATATACGAGAGGAGACTAGTAGTAGTTGTAGTGAAGATGATGATGATGATGATGATGGTGAGAGTCCAGAATTTGTACCATCAGCATGGGATAAATATGCAACACCAACAAAATCAGCATTACGATCACCAGAAAAGACGTTGGAGAAAACTGAAAAGGTAATCAATTTAAGGGTGTAGACCAGTATTTTTTACTCGATTTCTCGCTTTATTTTTAAGATGTAGAAAAGCGCGATAGCGTTATCGAAAGAGCGTCTCAAGGTGCAAGGGAAGGACGATTCTGTTTTGGAAAATTTGAGAAAATTCTGAATCACAGACAATTGTCTAGAAACATGTTTTTTTTACAATTTCCTCCACAGCTCGCTTTGTGTTGATTTTTTCTTAATGAAAATTGATTTTTGTATAAAAAAAACCAAAGGGCTTTCCAAATGTTCAAAAAAAGATCCTAATCAGCTTGTTAGTTTTCCGTAATTTTATTAAAAACGGGTACGCTTATGCAGTACTTCTTTTGAACAGTTTTAAAGAAGGACAAGCGGATGACTGCTTGTTCGAAAGCTTACCCATGTGAGGGAAATGTGACGTCCGTGAAAAATCTAATTTTTGAAAATTTTGGGAAAGCTCAGGATTTTTCGTATTTCATGATTTAAGATGTCTTATCTACACTCATATGCGTTAAATCACATAAATTGATCTTTGTTGTAGTAACCAACCATTCACCGTTGGTGGTTTCATTACGCTATTTTTCATTATGCTATATTTTCTTACATATTTAAAATGCCTAGGGATTTTCCAAATTTTAGGCATTTGTTTTGCGTCCCATTTGAATTATTATTCGGTAAATTCTGCAAAAATTGGTACGGGTGGCAACCGTACACCTTATGAATCTGAAAGAAAATGTGAGTCTTTCAATGAAACCACAAACAGCAAATGGTAACAAACCGGTCGGAAAATTGTTTGAACATTTGGAAAGCCCTTTAAATTTTTTATATATAATTAAATTTTCATTAAAAAATAATTAAGATAAGGCAAGCTGTGGATGAAATTGTAAAAAACATGCTCCAAGACAATTATCTGTAATTCAGAATTTTCTCAAAATTTTGAGAATCGTCCTTCACTTGCACTTTGAGGCGTTCTTTCGATAACGCTATCTCGCGACTTTACATCTTGAAAAAGAAGTGAGAAATCGTGTATTAAACTTTCCTCTTCTTCGTAAAAAATAGTGACCAGGAACCTTAAGTCGAAATTGGAGTCAGACCTCGATTCGATTTCGGAAAAAGTGATAGTTTTAATCATCGATTTCTCGATTATTTACTGAAGTATTCAAACGCCGTTACCAGCGTTGAATCGAGCGTTTCACCCTGCATCCGATGGTGCTTTCAATTTTGGAGAATTTTTACTAAATTCTAAAGTGCAGAGGAAAATGTCGGAGCATGTCAAAATTTTGCTTATCTCGCCATGTCTACAATTTCAAAGATAAAAAATCGTATAACAGCTAGCTTGAAAGCTTATTTATGGACGGAGGGCAAACGGTTCCCGAAAAATCCAATTTTGGAAAATTAAAAAAATTATTGAAAAAAAATTAAATTTTTATTCTAACGATCAAGAAATCGATAATTAAAAATTGTCACTTTTTCCAACACTGAATCGAAGTCTGATGCCAGTTCCCTCTGAATAACTTTATCGAAATTCTCATTGATTTATGGGTTGTTTCGTTTAGAAAAAATCAAAAGGTGTTTGGTTTAAAAAGCAGAAGTATCATTGTGTATATGAATATCCCCGTGAACCGGAAAGTCCAATTTTACATAGCTATGATCTATGGAAGCCTCAAGATTATACAACGTTTACAGGTAAGTGTTTTTTTTTTACAGAAAGGTAATTTTTATAATTTGAATAGAAATTTACGATTTAGATTGGGATTTAGATTTATCCGAAACAAACACTCAAACGCAGGATGATAATGATTTAGATCAATCCTTTTATTATCAACCAAAATACAATAGAAATCAAAATTTATATCAACTAAGTTGTGTACCTGATTTTATGTCAAGTAAGATTCCAGTTAACGAACAACACAATTTGAATTTATTCGTATTTTTCTTTGTTATTGTTCTTAGGTAATACGGAAGATGAATTTTTTATAACAAGCTCATCAAAACCCTTCGATAGAATGAACAATTTAACAAGTTCACAATTCTTTCCTGGTAGTAATTGGACGAATTTAACAACAAAACATAATGAGAATATAACACCAGATAGTGGTGTTGAAGATATTACAACACCTGGTACAAATAATGATAATGATTTTGTAAATAATAAAATGTATATTTCTAAATTGAGAAATGTACCGAGTTTAAAAGATTTAGCATCTGAAGCTGTTAATAAAACGAAAAAAAATGAAGAGACACGTAATAATAATAATGATGTATTAGGTGGTTTACGGCATACAAGAAACAAATTAAAATTAGATCTACCACCAAGTCCTAGTGCATTCACATCAACGAAAATGTTCACAATTGAACCAATCATTGATCCAATTATTGCACGTGAAATACCAACATTTACAACATTTGGTAAGAGTCGATTTTTAGTACAACATGTCGATACACCATCTGATGAAATAACAAAACAGAAAAACGTCTCATTTGAAGCTATACCATATAAACCTATACAACAATTAAAACAAATTACTTATCAAAATAATAATAATAATAATGATCAAAAACATAATGATTGTAATTGTGAACAAATAATGGAAAAAACAAATAAAGCAAAAATTGAGATGGTGCGTGGTGAAGCTAGTTTATTGGATAGTGCTGATGAAGATAGTGGAATTGAATCGAGTACATTAGAACGGAAATTGAATATTATTGAAACCGAAAATTGAAAATCAAAATTCATTTAATTGGATTCAGGTGCATGTTGCCTTAAAATCTTCGAAAAAGGGCGCTACTTTGAAGGTTTCTAAATTTTCGTAGTAGAAAACCGATTTTTTTTCTCTTATTGTTACATTTTTATACTACTACAATGTAGTTTTATTTATACAAGAATATCGTACAGAAAAATGGTATTTTTTACTATATAATTCACCATTTTCCTGTTGGGATATGAAATTATTGTTTAATCATTTTGTGATATTTTTCTTGTTTATTAAATTTATTTTTGTATAGTTGATTTTGTTTAAAATATTCTTGATTATATTTAATATTAAACAATTGAATGGTGGTTTCGTTTTTTAATGTCTTATCATTGAATGTTTGAAGGAGTTCACGATGTACAAACTAAAAACTTAACGTCCAATTTGGTTTATCACAAATTTGATGTTGTGGTTTTTCCTCATTGTTTGGATAGATTCAGTATTTGGTTATTTATCTTTGTTGGTTAAGATGAATTGTGTATGTTAACTAGTACAGTAACCGTCGCTTAAAATAATCACAATTATTGTATAGTGATTAAATTAAGCGGCGGTCACTATACATATAAATCAAATTAACATTAAATGTTAACTCAATTATTGTCTCTTTATATTTCCTCAGTGTTCTCATTTTTTTTTTAATAATTATTATTACAGCATATTATTAAAATATTCTTTTGGTAATGTAGATAACTTTGTAGAACAAGTCCGTATCGGACCTAATGTGATCATCTGTTAAATCATATTTCTTGTATTTGTAGTAATTATAGTCGTACTGTAATATATTGTAATGGTAGTAAATTATCATAATAAACGTTTTATTCAAATTTATCGCAATTATTTCACGATGTGCTGCAATGTAGCATTCTGAGAAAATAGGAAGTGATACATTACAACTTAAAACAACATAAAACTTTGATTTCCAGGTTGATTTGTTAGCTCCTTTATAAACTTTCAGGATGGATAGTAGATGAAATTTTACAAAGAAAGTTTTATATAAACATAGGGCCAAACTTGCATTTTTGATCAAAGAAGCTCTACAAAATTGTTTGGTGGCAAAATTAAGAGAATCCAAGGAGGCTGCATAACGTCATTTTGACTAATAAAATACAAGATCTAACATTGTACAATCCATAAATAAACTAAAGGCGCCATAAGGGAAGATTTAGAACGAAAACACCAACCCTACTGTGGGGAATTATCAGGAATGGTCCTGTCAAAAGTGGCATTTCTGGGTTTTTCAAACCATAGAAGACCTAAAAAACTCCTAGAACTTAGTAGGAGGCAATTAAGACAGATCAAAAGACTGTTTACTGGTGACTGTGCATTGAGGAAGTATCTGAATAATATTGGGATGGTAAAAGACCCAACATGTAGGGCCTGTCAAGACGACGAAGATGAAACTTCGCTTCATATCGTATGCTACTGTGAGATCTTGAAGCATCCCAGACCATAGTAGCTGGGCGGGGGGAGAAGGGGGGGAAATATATCTCTCCCGAAGAAATAAAAAGAACAGTATCGTGGACTTTATTAAAAAGACGGGACTATTGGAGAAAAACAGCTAAACCAAATCATAAGTGAAATATTAAATATTGTAAACAAAGGGTGTATTTAAATTAACAATCTAAGAAAGACAATTCATTTAGAATTGTAGCGATTATCACCGCTAAACAACTAAGAAAAGATTGAGTCCAGGAAAAATTGAGGTCAACTTTTCTACACCCGTCAACACTTATGATTTGACAATCTAGATTGTCAAATCATAAGTGTTGACGGGTGTACAAAAGTTGACCTCAATTTTTCCTATTTCCAAATATCGTAGAAGAAAGCATTCACCTCCAATAGATAGCCTAGGTGTTTTTCTTCATTTCTTGTGAAAATTACTTGACTCTATTAATAAATGAAATAGTTTTAGCGAATTGACTGGCCTGAACCATATTTACTGTATATTAACCGAAATTCTGTTTACCATCATATGATTATGTTGTACATATTTAATTTGTATATCAAATATTTATCTTATTATTGTTTATTTACACGACTCGAAATTGGCTAATTCGCCAAAATTTCCTTGTTTGTATGACATAGTTTCAAGCGAAATCGCCGAAATCATATCGGATAATCCCAATTGGAACGTTTCCAAGAAAATTTCTCTTTAATTTTGGATACCCTCATTTATACTCTAAATAATTACGATTTTAATTAAACAAATACAACGATATATTCTATTTCTAGGTAATTGTTGCAATTTCAATGAATTACAAAATACGTAATTGTTGGTAATGAATTAAATACCTAAATAAAAATGATAATTATAATCATAGTTAGTAAATAAAATAAAACATAAGCCGCTTTAATTTTTATCGATTAAATTTTAAAACCTTACAAAATAAAAGCTTAAAACCCAATTCAGTGATTATAAGATCCTGTCATAAATCAACCAACAAAACAGACAGATTTATGAGATTTATCAATAAAAGATATGATTGGTTATAATTTACTCTTTTATTGTTCTTTTTTTAAAAGTTTTATATATCGAAACTATATAAATTAGCAAATTTTCCTCATAATTAATAAAGTACCTAGTTAATGATGAGTGGCATCAAATTTCATATAATCACTATTATTGTAGCAATTTTAATTAATTGCATCTCAACAATTCCACATAAATGGAATAATTTAAAAGTTAGTGATGTAGATATTTTAACATTAAACAATGATATAGTAAAAGATAGTGAAGATGCCACTTTTACTAAGGAAGACTACGAAGCCTTAATCAAAGATGTTCCAGAAAATGGTGAATTTTTTTAACTTATTGTACGCAAAAATAACGTTAACGTTAATCTTTTTTAATTACAGAGCTGTACGGTTTTCTACGATACCATTTGAATTACGGTTTCCTATTGAAACATCATCAACAGATAAATCAAACTTTATCGGTAATTAATTGGTTAGAATAACGAAAATCAAATCAAATTTGTTTTTGAAATTTTTAGAAATTGCTATCTGCCGAGCAATCAGTAAAATTATTTAATTATTGCGTTGAGAATCATAAGATTTCCGATGAGAACACAATTGAATTATTAAAGACAACTGTTTGTTTTCCAGAGGGTTGTATCGATATCGATGACTCAGGCATTCATCCCTAATACACGAAAATCTGGTGATGATGATTGTTTAACTTATTGTAAAAGTAATAAATAGATTATTTTTGAAAATTTTGAATTCTTATTCATTTACATACATGCGAAACCGAAAATTGTACTTTTTTGCTCAATTTCTCCAATAATTTGAACGTAAAGGCATCTCATCTAGATTATCCTGTGAAAATCTCGTCTTGCTTTCCAATTTTTTAATAGGAAAACCTCTTGGCGAAGATGTGAGTTGGTTGGAAGTAATGATATAGACATGCTCAGAATCCAATGAAATACGTTTCGATTTAACTCAACACAATATGCTAAATCAATTCTGGTATAAATTTTTAGTTAACCCACAATCAGTTATTTTATTTACTGTTGCACTTGGTACATTAATGATATAACTAGGAATTTCTCACGTTGATACACTTGTCTAACTTATTGTTAGTTAAAGATAAACCAGTTTTGTGCAACTAGCTTAGCAGTTTTATCTCAATGAGTTTAACTTTACCAAGTTACACTAAGCCCAAGTTTATCTCTGCAATGTATCAATGGTATAAGATTTTTAGACAAAGACATAGATTTTATTTGGCTCAAACTACAAATATGTAAAGAGGGTGTCCCACTTAACCATGGCCAGTTCTTATGATAACTCCTTTTAATTGTTGAGTGCTTCGAAAAATATTTCAAGGACTTACAGGAGTGTCCTTAGAGTACATTTTTGCAAAATTAAAACTTTGTAATTCATTTGGAAAATGTTTAAAAAACTTTCGTTTCTGACAATGTCACGATTTTCAAAAACGAACTATACATGCAAAACTACTTAAGCTCAATTTTATGTCCCTTACTTGAGCTCGCCTTAGCAAGACCTTAAAGCTAACGGTAGGTTTACACACGATTGAATGGGGGTCCGTTTATATACCGGTCACCAGTCATTAGTTTGTAAATTTACCCTTGTGTAATTTTAAGGAAAGGCCTTGCTAAGGCGAACTTAAGCAGGAGAAGAAAAACCGAGTCTTAGAATGATTTCACTCTTCTCCAAGCTTTGTTTTTTTTTGTTTTTCTCCGCTGTGTTCATTTTTTTAGAATGCAATGAAGTAAAATGGAAAAAAAATCAATGTTGAGAGGGCCTTCTTGTCACTCTTGGTCGTTTTGTGTGCTTACCTGACATTTGAATATCGGGACATTGTCCAAAATGACCTTTTTTTTGATTAATTTTCAAATGAGCTACAAAGTGCTCATTCTGCGATCTTCAAAAACTACTTTATAAATTCTTGTGTGTTATTCGAATCGCTCGCCAACTAATGGGAGTTACCATAAAAGCCCCTTTACATTGTCCGAGTCTTGTATCCAATTTTTCTATTCGATTTTATATCCGAATTCATCTTGAATCGAAGATATTATCATCTTTACATTATACGAGTGAGTTGCATGTGTACGCATGCGCATGCCACTTTTTGGTAAATCGGATGAAATTAGAGACCGTTCTATTCTGAAAAAATCGCATGAAGTATCTCGGATAAGAAATCGAATGGTGTAAAGACACAAATTTCTTGTTTAATTTGCTCGGAACAAAAATATCGGATGTAAAATTGAATAATGTAAAGAGGCTTTAAGAACTGTCCATAGTTAAGTGGAAGACATGGTATTTACCTGTATTTACTTAAAGCTTCATTTTATACATTTAACCCTGACGATAAGTGGGAAAAAGGTTAGACAAAGGAATTTGTTCACAATCACTTCAAACATGGATTAACCAATAGATATAAAAGTGATTATATAGCTTCAACATTTTTTTTTTTAGGTAGTAATCGCACAATAAAATTCATTATAAAAACTGAACGACTAGACGGGAAAAACAATAACAAAAAAAAAATACAACGATGAATAGACGCCTGAAAGTTGTCTTGTTACTACTTCTAACTTATTCACTTCTATCTGTACCAATCGAAGGTTTAAATTTGAATAAATTACTAGGAAAAATTCCAAATAAAGGTAATTAATTTACGTTTTATTAATGATATTTCATTAAAAATATTGTACTATTGTAGACGTACGTGCATTTATCTTGTATCAGGCTTATCGTGGTTATACATTGGAAAATCCACCTAAAAATGTACGCGCAACATTGAATAAGATTTCAGTTAATTTATTTTAAATAATTTTCCAGAGAAAAGAATACGATGATAATTTGGCGATAAAGATTTACAATTATTTTGTCAATAATCATCAAATACACAATAAAACAGTCCAAAATCTCGCTGACCATATCATCTGCTTTCCGAACGGTATATGTATTGATATCGACGATGCTGGTATACATCCTATGTTATTGCAACAGGTAATGGATGCTTATAAGAAAAATTAATTGTTATTTTAAACAATAACAATAAAGAATATTTGAGTATATACAGCATTTTTTGTATAGTACAGTTAATTGTGTCCTTTAATTAACTAAGGAAAAATTTTAGTAAATGAACTTGTTTAATTATCTCTTAAGGCGCGTTCTCACCAAGCGCGCAAAATGTTTGAAAACATTTGCAAATGTATTCAAACACAACAAATTTTTGGTGTGGACTGCAACAACACGCATTGCACAAACATTTGCAATCATATTTGCCAGTGTTCGGAGTTAAGTCGGTACATCAAAGTAAATTCGTAGATTGTGTGACAAACGCATGATTGTATGCAACTGTTTTTCTGAAGGTACGTTTTCGCCAAGCGCGCATTCGCAAACAACGTTTGCGAACGTTCGCAAATGCGTATAAACAAGAAGAATAATATCTGTTCATATTAGAAAAACACTTGCACACAATCGTGAGTTTGGCAGTGTTCAGCGAAGCTTAAAGAATGTGGCAAAACATATGCTCGAACCCTTTTTCAATCCACACTGCCTGTGCACGATCTACGAATTCTCTTTACTCCGAACACTGACAAATGATGCCAAATGTTTGTTGCAGTCCATACTAAAAATTTGTGTGTTTGAATACATTTGCAAAAGTTGATGTGAACAGAGACTATTCTTCTTGTTTGCACGCATTTGCAAACGTTCGCAATCGTTTGCAAACGTTGTTTTCGAATGCGCGCTTGTTAAGAACGCGTCTTTACGATTAATCCATCTTCAAACAATTTATATAGATAATTTCGTCATTAATTTAATGTTCCTAATACACATAATATCAACATATTCAAAAACTTGGTTGTTTTTATTGAAATAAAATTGTTTGTTGAATAAATCTAATTTTATTATTGTTAAATTAGAGTTTAAATATTTTTTAATCTATACAATATGAGGATTATCATCTCTATTTCTTATTTACTATTTCTATTTTGTTGTCAATCATTATCAGAAATAGAGGATTATCGTGTAGAATATCCGCTCAAAAATCGCAAGTCATCCACAGTTAATACTATACAATCTATTTAACAGTGACTTTTGTATTTTTTTCTAGTGAAACAACAAAGTTTATTAAAATCTTTACAGAAAAATCCGAAAATTATTCGAGTCAACAATATTAGTGTAAACGATGTGAGTATTTTCCAGATTTGCAACATAACTATTATCATTATTGTTGTTATCAGTCGTGATTATAAACATTCAGTTTTTCAAACTTACAATAAATTTTCGCAATCATAATATAGTGAACAGAATTATATTGGGTTGACTTGTCTGTAGTAAAAGTGATCACAAGTCTCTTTACTTAATGATTAGAGCCAAACTAGGTATAAAACACGTGATGCTTTTGCTCAATATACACGAAACTCAGTTTACATAATTATTTGATAAGAGAACTGGTTATTATAACTCTATCTATTCTAGAATACGACTCGTGGATTCTAACAGAAGTTTATGACTTTTTTAATGTCATTAGAACAAAGTGTTTTGCTTTACGAGTAGGGTAAGGTAATAACTTGTATGATGAGTTAGCTTTGTTTATGTGGAAATATAAAACAAAAAGCACATTTGTATTGTAGTTTCGTCATAAGTTAATTTAGGGACGATTTCATCAAGTTCAGTTAAATCGTACAAACAGTTAAAAACAATCGTTGCTAGGATTATAAAAATCGTTTCTATGGCTTATTTGTTCGTTAAAATTTAACAGACGTTGGTCAATTAGTTGATTCAGTTTACAATAAACGTAGGTACGTTTTATTTATTCATGGATTATTAATTGCAGTCAAAATTGTCACCAGTATTGTAATTTATGAGGCTTACTTTTTGCTTTCAGACCTCCTTTGGACGACATCCAATGAGTGTTAAGTGCATCAAAATAAACGGTATGAAATTTTTCGATATGATTTGTTTTCCTAATGGTTGTATCAATATGGGGTGATTCTGGAATTCATCCATATAATAAACATTGTTTTTGTTTTGTATTGTTCATAGTTACAGTTTAGAATGGTAGTATTAAAAATGTAATCTCTTAAATTATCCAAAATATCCTGTTATTTTGTTTATAAAAATTCCAAAAAAATCATATATAGTAAACAATGATATTTGCTTTAAGATTTGTTTAAAGTGTGGAATTACTGTTTTAGATTAGTTGTGTTTTATGAGCTTAATTTTGGGTAATTTATTCTGACAAATTCACAAAAACATAAATATTATATTTAAAACTTCAAGGGTCAGTCTAAATTGGACCTCTTGCACACAATTTAGTAATCCAGATTAAAATAAGCCTTTGACGTCAATCCTTTTTGATAAATTTCATACAATTTAGTGCCAAAAATTGGGCTCAACCGGGATTTGAACCCGGGACCTCTCGCACCCAAAGCGAGAATCATACCCCTAGACCATTGAGCCTCTCTGTTTCTATAAAATGGTAATTAAAAATTGACTTTTTGCGCCTTTCACTTAATTTAGTAGAATTGTATTGCTCAAGGCTACAACACCTCCACTTTGAATAGATTGCAATGTTGTAGAGACTTAACATTTACCCAAAGCATAAGAAACTAACTGTTTTATCAAAATATAACAAACTTGCGTATTGAAAGATGTTATAGTTGAAAATTGGTAAGATTATCTTGATTAGGAGACTTGAGGCATTCATTTGTTTATATATCAAAACCCTTGTATTTAGTCAGGAACCTTCGCACCTAATTTAATAATCTAAATCAATTTTAGTCTTTGATAAAATTTAGTACCTTTAAGCAAAAATTTGGGCTCAACCGGGATTTGAACCCGGGACCTCTCGCACCCAAAGCGAGAATCATACCCCTAGACCATTGAGCCTCATTGTTTCTACAAAATGTTAATTAAAAGTTGATTTTTTACTACCTTTCATTTGGCTTACTTTTATAGAATTGTGTTGCTCAAGGCTACAATGCCAGCATGTTGAATAAATTGAACTGTTATGGAGATTTAACACTTGGTCAACTTTTTCCTAAAGCAAAAGAACTTAGAAGAATGATTTTAAAGGCTACTAGCAGATTCATTTTAAAGAAGTAGTTGGCATACCCTTCTTTACTTTCTTAGTTCAATATAGATATAAGCGAAGACTGGGCTCAATTCGGGCGGCTTTTCTCATCAAAACGCACTAAAAATTTATAATAAAAGCTCCAACAAAATCAGCTAGTACATCGGTCAGCGTTTCCTGAGGCTTTCGCTTGATGAAAAAAATTTCGACCATAAAGAAAATTGTAACAATAATTATTAGCAATAATTTGAAAAAATATATCTCCCGAATTGAATTAATAGCATATTCCCATTAGCTTTAAGTATTCATAGACAAATACAATTAGTTTCCATTGCACAATTCATTGAAATTCCAGTAAAAATAGGGCTCAACCGGGATTTGAACCCGGGACCTCTCGCACCCAAAGCGAGAATCATACCCCTAGACCATTGAGCCGCGTTATTAATTAATTAGTCAATTAAAAAAACAAGTTTCTATTGACATCCATTTATATCGAATACTAACAATACTTTCACTCAATTTCTAGGTCATTAGTTTCGTACATTATTCGAAATCAGGCTTAAAAAATCATATAAAACCAAAGTATTATTTTGGGATAATGAGTTGTAAGAGAAACGATTAATGATTGACAACAATTTGATTAGTGAGATATCTTCGTTTTCTATTTCCAGAATCAACTATCATAATTCTACCAATGGTTGATGTCTTATAATATGATCCATCTATCATAATTTAATTTATCTCTTCGTATATTTTTTTTGTATTATCCCCGATTATCGTTTTCCCATATTGGAGATCGTTTTAGCAGAGCTTTCAAAACTGTTAGAACTTCTATCGTATAGTCCATAGAAAATCTCGATATTTGTGTATCAACTTTTCAACCGATGTTTGCCGTACTATTAATCTTCAAATAGATGGATTTTCGTTTATTGGTATTCGTTCCAACACCTACTCACGATAATAAATCAACATAGAAATATGTCGATAAAGGTAACATTAACACGAATGTACATGTTCTCCATTAAAAAAAAATGTGTCAGAAGATCCATTATTCAAGGCGACAGCAACAATCTTACATTGTAAGCCAACTCAACAAATACAGCTTAATTAAGATGCCAAACAGACGTCTATTACGATAGTGTGCTTATAATAAAATCCGTAAGTTTATGAAAGCATCAAATTGGAAATTACCAATTTCTATACATTTATATCAGGTGATTCATGTAAAACGAAAAGTTTTCGTGACAACTCCCATTATTTTGCAAGTGATGCGAAAATTATTTCAAAAATTTGTAAAGGTTCCCCAGAGAAAATTTGAGCAAAATTAGGGCCTCATGGCTCATTAGGAAATTGTCAAAAAAAAAAACGTTTTATTCCAACAATGTTGCGATTTTCACCAACCGGTTATGTCTGTCAAAGGACTAAGAATGACTAGAAGATCCTCTTAAAATAGTTTGGTTCCTTGTGATAATTCTATCAAGCTAAAAATACTAAACAACAGAGAAATTTACACTAGATTCATTCATTTTTTCCACGATCGATTTATACCACGGTTTCTTTTAATTCTTCAAGGATACACATGAGAAAAACTACCAGCCATTTTTAATCGGTTCATGTGTGTAGTTGATTGACGGAAATTGCGATATTGTCGAAATAAAGCTTTTTTGACCAAGTTTTCAATAAGGTACAGGTTGTAATCAAAATTACCATAAAAACTTTTCGTTTTACATGAATCAGAGTCCGCTACTTACGATTAGAATCACGTCGGTACACAAAGCATTTCTGAGTCAATTAAGCCTCAGTTCAATCAAGCGACACTCATATATTGATAGGTATCCAACGAACTTACAAGTCATGAAATTCCATGGCTAACAGGAGCATTCTTGGTGCAGCCTCTACAGCATCTCTTCCGTCCCGTTTCCTTTTGTCACTGGTAATACGTACTCAATTCTACCATTTTTCCCTCGAACTCGTTTAATTGTATTGATTGTTGATTGAGTAATTCCCAGTTATAAATAAGTTATAGGACGTTGATTAGACGATAGTGATATCACATGTTACTATCGTATATATTTGTTTAAAATTTTTTACAATGGACAAATGCATTTGGAATTAACTAGGAAAGCTTATTCTCAGGTCAATAAAGTGGAATACATACCTTCACAGTTGAAGATAATTACTATGCACACAAGATCAAGTGCTCCTGAGATAAGAAACGTCCAATAATTTTTATGGGTCGGTTCGTACTGAAATCTATTCGTCTGTTTGTAAGCTATGGCGTAAATTATCTACACCCTCGCAATTCCCGTCCAATGCTAAGGGGTGGATTTATGTTTAAGTTGTAGGTAAATCATTAAGTAATATACTAATGAGCAGTGAGGCCCTTTTGTTGCGAGGGGTTGAAATTTTCCGTTACGGCACTGCTATTCTGTTTATATTTAGTTTTATACGATCGTAATGAATTCACTGTATTTTGGCTTGCCTAAAGAGTTGATAAATTTCAAGACAGATCGTTTTCGTAATGGTCATTTTTGGTTTATTAAAAAATAACAGTTAGCAATACGTTTATGAATTCCTATATAGAACGGGTATTCCCCTAGAAGGTTAATAAAACCAGCTACCCTATTTATAGATTTCAATTTATCGTCAACGATACAATGTTCGCTCAACTCATTGTGCAAACACTTCTAATACTTCTAACAATGATCAATAATAATCTAACTAGTGTTGGTGGTGAAAATTGTTATTTAGAAAATAGAGAAGAATTAATAGACTTTGAAAAATCTCTATCAATTGGTGGTAATTTACAATTATCGAAAAAAGAATTACAAGTCAATAAAATTTTATTGTCGAATAAACATGAAGAATTACAATCAGCTTATGGTAATACATCAAATTTCTTAGCATCTCAATATTTTCCAAATGTGAAACAACAAATTGAACAATCAAATGTATTCAAGATCATCAAAGAAATCCCAAAAGGTGCCTCATTACACACACATCTATTAGCAGCAACAAATATCGATTTTTTATTGAATTTAACATATCACGATCATCTTTATGGTGGTTACATTAACAATACATTTAAATTACGTTTTTTATCGAAACCGGAAGACGATAAACGTTGTGTATGGAAATCATTGAATGATTTACGTCAAGAACGCGAAAATGAATCTTTCAATTTATGGTTAAGAAATTTAATTACTTTACAAATAGAAGATCGAACAACTGTTGAGAATGTTTGGAAGAAATTTAAACAAATCTTTACGACAATTTACGAAATGTTGTGCTATCGGCCAGTATTCGAAGAGTATATCTATCAAATTTTACAAGAATTATACGATGACAATGTAATTTACAGTGAATTAAAAGGTACATTTATGTCACTATACGAATTAAATGGTACAATTTATAATGTACGGGAATTTTTTGAAATTTTCCAAAATATTGTACACAAATTTCAGAGTAAATATCCAAAATTTATCGGTGTTCGCTATATCCATTCCATCTATCGTGGTGTTGATTTTGAAACATTACAAGAAAATCTAAATGAATTGATTTTAATGAAAGAACAATTTCCCGATTTCATTATTGGTGTTGATTTGATCGGTTATGAGGAGGAAGGCAATGATTTAAAATATTACTCAAAATTATTATCAACTAAAAAAAATAATCTAAAATATTTCTTTCATGCTGGTGAAACTAATTGGTACGGCCATACAGATCTAAATCTAATTGATGCAATTCTTTTGGATTCAACACGTATAGGACACGGTTTTGCTTTATTGAAACACCCATATTTTCTCGATTTGGCTAAACAACGTAAAATACCAATCGAACTAAGTCCTATATCGAATCAAGCATTAATGCTAATCGATGATTTAAGACATCATCCATTGATTTATTTAGTTGCAATCGATTATCCATTAGTTATAACTAATGATGATCCATTAATATGGAATGCTTCCGGTTTGAGTTATGATTGGTATGTGTTCTACATGGCGATGACATCAAAAGATCACGGTTTAAGTCTGTTGAAGAAGATTGCTTTAAATTCAATTGAATCTAGTGCTGTTGGTGATTTAGAAAAATTGAAAGCTAAACGAATTTGGCAAGAACAATGGGAGGCATTTTTAGATAAGATTTTAGCTTAATTGATTAATAAATAAAATTATCTAATTATCGTCATTTTTCAATAATAATATCTCCTGATTCACTATATTGTCATCGTCACTATCTATAACAGATTTACAGTCGATTATTGAACCAATTTATAACAAATGATATTAATAAAGTGAACCAAGATTAAAAATTATTAGGAGGAAATTTTTGTAATATTTAGCGATGATGACAAATTGAGAATAGGACTTGTTCACGATCCTGGCATGTGATTTTTATTTAAAAATAATATCAGTAATTATAAATGGAATTTTATCAACACTTACAGTGATTGAAAAATAATTATTTGTTTTATAACTAAATAATTAACAATTAAAAAATTAGAACAATTGGCTCCGTTTCCGGCAGATGCTTTGTTTTCGACAAATAATCAGTTTTATCATCAAAAATTGTTTTGATATGGTTGTTTTAAAATGTGTTTATACAGGATGTTTAATCTAAATATGATCAATTCTATGAAACTCCTTTTAGTCGACGAGCGATTCGAGAAATATTTTAAGGATTTGTAGGAGAGTGTCTATGGAACATTTTAGCAAAATTCGAACCTCGTAGCTCATTTCGAAGTTAATCAAAAATCCTTAGTTTTGAACAATGTTGCAATTTTCAAAAATGCACTAAACGCGCAAAACGACTAAGAATGACTTGGAGACCTTCCCATTATTAATTTTTTTCAGTTTTCTCCATCGTCTTCCAGAGAAAATACGAAATATTTCCACATGTTCCACAATAAAACGGAGAAAAACGAAGAAATCATTTTTGGGAGGATCCTAGAGTCATTCTAAGTCGTTTTGCGTGTTTAAGTCGTTTTTGAAAATGTCTACATCGACAGAAACGAGCGTTTTTTGACCAACTTCCAAACGAGCTACGAGGTTCTAATTTTGCTGAAATGTTCCATAGGGACTCCTACAAAACCTTGAAATATTTTTCGAATCACTCGTCGACTAATAGTAGTTTCATAGAATGAAACATACAGGGTGTTTGGTGTAAATATGGTGAGTTCTAAGAAACTCCTATTAGTCGACGAGTGATTCAAAAAATATTTTGAGGATTTGTAGAAGAGTCCCTAGGGAACATTTTAGCAAAATTAGAACCTCGTAGCTCATTTCAAAGTTGGTCAAAAAACGATCGTTTTGGACAATGTCGCAATTTTAAAAAACGAACAAAACACGCAGAACGACTTAGAATGACTTTAAGATCCTCCCAAAACTGATTTTTTCGTTTTTCTCCATTGTATTCTAGAGAAAATACGAAGTATTTCCACCTGTTCCAGAATAAAATGGAGAAAAACGAAAAAATCAGTTTTGGGAGGATCTTAAAGTCATTCTAAGTCGTTTTGCGTGTTTAGTTCGTTTTTGAAAATCGCTACATCGTCAGAAACGAGCGGTTTTTGACCAACTTAAAAGCGAGCTACGAGGTTCTAATTTTGCTGAAATGTTCTTTAAGGACTCTCCTACAAATCCTTAAAATATTTTTTGAATCGCTCGTCGACTAATAGGAGTTTCTTAGAACTTACCATACTTAGACCAAACACACTGTATTTAAATCAATTAAACACCCTGTATAAATATTTATGTAATATGTTTTGTTTTAAACATAATTTGAAATATAAAGAACAATAATTCATGAAGAATTTTTAAACAGCGTTATCACCACTATGCAACCAAGAAAAGTGTGGGACCAGGCTTGTATAATAAAACCGTTTGTTTATAAATATTTAGTGAATATAATTTGAAATATTCTAGTGTGCAAATATTTTGATGTTCCCACCAGTTCATTGAATTTCATGCGTAATTCTAATTGATACAATTGACAAGTACCTCTCTATAAATAGCCTTGATTAAATTATCGGCCGATAACAGACCACAAGATGATGTAGTTCAAGTTAAATATCCGCAGGAGGTTCTGTTCGGTTCAGTTAGTTGAATCTATTGTGTCTTGTGTCAGTAATATTATCACAATTTATAATGCGCTATATTAATCATTACAATTTAAATAAACATCTTATTATTATTGTTGTTATTTGTCTGAGTAATTTTGTTAAATGTGATTATTGGACGGATAGAGCTGTTTTTATACAAAATGAGTTTAATCAAGCTGTTGGTAGTTCAATTAATTTAACAGATAAAGAAATAAAAGTGAATCAAATTCTAATGAATTATAAATTGAAAGAGTACGATGATGGATTCTTGGAACCTGCGAATTTTCTACCTGCTAAACATTTCTTTCATTCGAAACAACAGATCGAAAAATCTAAAGTATTTCAATTTATTCAAAAATTACCAAAAGGTGCTTCACTACATGCACATGACCTGGCACTTGTATCACAAGAATATTTATATAATTTAACTTATCGTGATAATTTATATGCTTGTATTGTTAACGATCGATTAAAATTGCAATTCTTCGGTTATAATCAAACTAATAATGATTGTAATTGGAGATTATTGAAAGAATTGCGACAAGAGAATTCAACATTTGATGATTTTGTAAAAACACAATTAACATTGGTTGTGGATGATCCAAATGTGGAATATCCAGACATTAATACAGTATGGGTCCGTTTTCAAGCGATATTCTCAACAGTTCACTCATTCCTACATTACAAACCAGTATTTCAAGATTACTTCTACCATGTATTGCAAGAACTATACGAAGATAATGTGATGTATTTAGAATTCCGCGGTACTTTATCTAATTTCTATGAATTAAATGGTACTATCTATGGTCCGGTAGAGGGTGTCAAATTGGTCATGGAAACATTAGAGCAATTCAAACATGATTATCCCGACTTTCATGGTGTACGTTTCATCTACGGTCCATCCAGACATGTTAACAATCAAATGGCTGAAGATTACATTGAATTGGCTAAAAAATTAAAGAGTTTATTTCCAGATTTTGTAGCCGGTTTCGATTTAGTTGGTGAAGAGGATAAAGGTCGACCTTTGAGTTATTTTGTACCTGAATTGTTGCAAATCGACGGTGATATGAAATTCTTCTTCCATGCTGGTGAAACTGATTGGAATGGTGTTTCGACTGATCTAAATCTGATTGATGCAGTTTTGTTGAATACAACACGAATTGGACATGGTTATGCTGTTACCAAACATCCAAAAGTTTTAGAGACAATCAAACAGAAAAGTATAGCGTTGGAAATTAGTCCGATATCGAATCAAGTTTTAAAATTAGTTGATGATTTACGTAATCATCCGGCTACATCATTGATAGCTCAGGGTTATCCGATAGTAATTTCTTGTGATGATCCAAGTTTTTGGGATGCTAAAGGCTTAAGTTATGATTGGTATATGGCATTAATGGGCTTGGCAAGTCGAGAAGCTGATTTGAAATTTTTGAAACAATTGGCTATCAATTCGATAATTTATAGTGCAATGGAGGCTGAGGAGAAAACTAGCGCTTTACAAAAATGGGAACAGACATGGCAGGAATTTCTTGATCATATTTTAATCACTCATAATGTCTTTGATTATGAATATAATTATTATAGTGCAAATCAAGTATGATAAACAATAAACGTTACTTATGCATTTATTCTACTTTTATGTATTCTTTAATAATATACCACACCAACGAACTGTACAAGCCTAAGGCGACAAAATCAGGAAATAATGTAGTAAATTTTATTTTCAAATCAACTATGGTTATTAGGATAATATTCGTTTATTTTATTTAATAAAAAATTCATTAAAAAAATTGTAAATTAACAATACTTCAACAAAAACTTTCCTTTGTATTTGTATAAATTAAATATTTCAACATTAAATCGAAGTAAGTTTAAATATCGATTTATTTACGTTGAAATGATATAATTACCTAAACAAGTCAAGGGTTCCTTCAAGTCCTGATAACAGAACAAAATAATGTAGTTATCTAATGTTCCTTTTTATGAACTTGTATTTTATTCATTTTAAGTGGAAGTTTTTTGCCAAACAAAAAAAAATATTCAGAGGATTCTTAAAGTATAAGCTTAGTGATAGTTTTTGACTAAATAGATTACAGTCTGTTTATTCTGCTTACGTTTTGGCTTAAGTTGTAAAAATAACTTGTGGTTAACACAATGGATGCAAAATTTACGATAGCCGGTTGGGGGGGTGTGTGTTATAAATCATACAGAGAATTGACAAATTCACCATCTGTTTTGCATTCATTGTGTTAACCACAAATTATTTTTACAACTTAAGCCAAAACGTAAGCAAAATAAACAGTTATCCTTTGGAGAAGGCAGCAAAGATTCATCGAAAGGGTAATTTGAGATATAATCACCTCATTTGCTATAAATATCAACTTGCTACATTCTTTATTTTTAAATTATAGTACGTTAAAACAGCTGCATGGAAAAAAGACAGGCCAGCATAATTAAACAAAAACAGCCAGCTAAAACATCACTCCTTGAATATTACACTCATCACAGTGGGTAAAATCTGGTGGATGCGCCAAGTATTTTTTTTGATAAAGGCGTTTTGACTCTTCTAAATCCAAAATTTTTATAGATTAGCTTAAATAAATATTAACATAATAATTGTTTAAATTTGTCGGGTCGAGAATATAGTTTAAATTCATTAGATATTTTTTAATACATGGAAATATTTTATCTCATTGTATATATTTTTACATGAATTTATCGCTGATTGTGAGCTGTTTATTAAGTACATGGACCACAATTTTTCCTTGATTTGCTATGTAAATTATGACCTGGAATACGTTTGCTGTGGAAAAAAATGGAATATTCATGAGCCTCCCAACGTTATTTTTTTAGTTTGTTTCCATTGTATTTTGTAACAGATGGAAATGTTTTGCATATTTCGTAGGATGCTATGTAAAAAATCGCGGCATTGTTAAAAACGATTTGCTTCCAAATGAGCTACGAGGTTCTGATTTTGCTAAATTGTTCTCTAGGGCTAGGGACTATATCAGAAATCTTTGTGATATTTTTCACTCGTCAACTAATATAGGTTTATCAATCCCTTTATCTAATGTGTCTTTGAATAAATAAACTAATCGATTGTAATCTTATGATGAATTGAATAAATTATTATACAAATAGATTGGAATAAAATCGATGGATGTCTATATTTCTCGTGTGGTTTTATCAGAATAGGTAACGGTAATATCTTTTATTTCAATAAGTATATATTTGACAATCAAATATGCAGTTCGGGCTGAAAAAAAGAATGAAATTTGAGCGTATGAAAATAACTAAATTCATCGGTTCTGGGGTGTATCAATTAAAATTGGTTAAATTTTTATTAGTTTTGGCATTGATAATGAATAGCACATTTCAAATAATTCAAATATATTTATTTCTGTTCAAATTAAGTTTAAATGATTTCATTCAATATGGACCAATGTTTTTCCTATTATTTTATGTAAGTATCTATTTGTGAAATTTTATAGCTTATTAAATTGTTATAATAATTTAATAATATGTCTTGAAAATTAATAAGATAATTACAAGTTTTTGGGGATAAAAATATTAATTTTGGAATAAAAGGTGGATTTGAGAATCTTAAATTTATAAAAAGATTACAACATATGTATATTTAAAGTAGGTACATAGGGAGAAATATCTGTAAAATCGCACATAAATTGAAAGGTATTAGAAAAATTGAGCAAGGCATGCAAACATAACAAAATTTGTTAGAGATTTTAGTATTTTATTTCTTTTAAAGTCCACTTAAAATAATTTAGCATCACTCAATTTTTTAGACTCATAGAAATAATATTAAGGGATGATTTTCTAGTATCAAAATTTTAAGACAATGATCTAATTATAATGTATTTGAAAATCTCTTTTTTGTCTCTTTCTATTTTCGAGTAACTTGAACACAAGTCACCGGAATTGACAGGATCTTTAAATTTTACTCCTTATACAGCGTATCGATTTTAAATATGCCCGATACTATGAAATTCCTATTAGTTGACGAGCAATTTAATAAATATGTGTTTTAAGGATTTGTAGGAAGGTCCCTGGAAACCATTTTAGTAAAATTAGAGCCTCGTAGCTCATTTGAAAGTCGGCCAAAAACGCTCGTTTTGGATAAGATCACAATTTCCAAAAACAAGAAAAACACGTAAAACTATTAAAAATGACTCATTTATTATTATTTCATTGCATTCTACGAAAAATGGAAAATGTTTGCACTTGTTCCAGAAGGCATTGGAGAAAAAAACGAAAAAAATCAATTTTATGCGGGTCCTCGAGCTACTTTTAAGTCATGTTAACCGTGTAGTAAACCTTTGAAGAAACGATCGCTTTTACTAACTTATAAATGAGCTACGAGGTTCTAATGTTGCTAAAATGGTTTTCAGGAGCCTCCCTATAAGTCCTTAAAATATTTTTCGAATAGGAGTTTCTTAGAATCGACCATATTCAAAACCGACAAACTGTATATTTACATATTTGGACTTGTATACTAACACAAAACATACATTTCAATTTTAGCTTATACATATTTATTTAATTATAGCTTGTGGCTTTTATTAAGACAATAATTAATACATGTTTATATTTGTTATTTGAGGCACTTGTAGCTATATTGGTTTTATTATTAAAACCGAAAATAGTTGAAAACTTACCTGATGATCTCTACTTATGGGAGATAAACAGTTCAACGAAAGAAACAGAAACCAAAATTAAATCAGAATTGAGAATAATTGAAAGTTTTACGACAATTACCACAATCTGTAGTTTATGTCTTTTATTGGACTTCTATATAAATGATAAAGCTTATGATAAATTATTTTTGTTAATAAGATTTTTCAAAGAAACATTTCCAGAACATTCTTATATATTTATTAAAGCATACAAATTGTGTATTTGTCTTATAATCTACGTATGTCAAGCACAATGCTATCAAGTCATTTATTATACACAACATTTGAGACATCAAGCATTAATGTTTTTCGATCATATAAGTGTATCAACCGAATGTCCAAAGGAATATTATATGAAATCAGTACATCCAATAGATAATGTGTTATATCAAAAAGAAATGAAACGAAAATTCATCTATTTGATTAAAAGGCAAGATGAAATTTTTAAGTAAGTTAAATACTTTTTTGTCATTAATTATATTTATTGAACGATATACATGGGCGATTCTATTTAGTAATTTTTTGATATAACAGTTTATAAGAATTATTTGTTTCAAGAATAGTCTCATGTATATCAACATTATATGAATCTCTCACCTATGATTTGTCCTATAGGGCGTCCATAAGCAAAATTAAAGAAATTTCGAATTTAATCGCCATATTTGCATTTTGTTCCATATTGGCAGGTATAAGTCTTTTTTTTCGTGTATTAACGGTAATATTATTATTATCGAAATTATAAAATAAATTAAAGACACGTTTATTTAAGACATCTTCATCTAATGATTTGGGAGGTGCTGTTCCAGCCGTTGCTAGAACTACTTATGCTGCTTTTATTGGTTGTGCCTTTGTGGTTGCTGGACAGGCTACTGAAAATTGTGTAATTCATTAATAATTGAAAACACTTTACTGTGATGGTTTTATTTATTTTAATAAATATTATTTATTATAGAATGACCAGTTGGCTTATGTTTTACAACAACTTGATTGGTATAATTTCAATTATGAGAATCGTAAGATTTATTTGTTAAGTTTGATTCGTATTCAGCAAAAAGTTACAATAAAGTGTACTGAAAACTATTCTGTAAATTATAAACTAGGATTGGCGGTTAGTTCATTAACATTAAGAATGAATTCTCTACCTTTTATTAACTAAATTAACTCGAGGTATATTTTAGGTTGCAAGAGGAATCTATGCTGTCGTCTCTGTGTTGATCACTTTTAAAATAAATTGAGCTGTAATTAAGACAACTAAAAATTTAAACTTATATGTTTGAATTCTAAGTGTCCCGTTTATTCAATTATTATGTACAAGTTAATATTAGACCCTTATTTATTAAGATAGAAGAATTCACGTCTAATCTTATTTGCTTGATAAATTTTCGACATATATGCTCTATATTAAAATGAATACTTATTCTCTAGATTTCAATCAAAATATTCGAATAGATATTCAATCAATGATAAACTAATTGCCTGTAAGTTTATAATCAATTCAACAATCCATAACCTTGGTATATCCTAATGAAAAGTGGTGATACCAATCTTTATTCTTGATAGTTACATTCATAACTTATTATGGATAAATTGATGATAACAGTAATTGGAATAAAAACTACGCGTGTCTATATTTTTGCTACACTTTTATATGAATACACAACGATATATTATTATTTTCTTATTTCGCATTTACTAAGCAGACAAGTAACAAGTAAGAATTAGAATTATAGTTGTTTATAGTCTTTGAGAGTATGGATTTTGGACCGAAAAAGAGAATGGAGGTTGATCCTCTGAAAATAACCAAACTTATGGGTTCAGGCATATATCAATTGAAATTGGTCAAGTTTATATTAATTTTAGCATTTATATTACACAGTATCTTTCATGTTATCCTGATTTATTTATTTGTAAGCAAATTAAGTGTGAGAGAATTCATTCAATATGGACAAACGTTCTTTCTCTTATCATACGTAAGTACAGTTCGAAACAATTAAATATTGTTATATTCTTGTATATTTTAATGAGTAATGACTAATTTGATTGAGTTTTGTTCTCATTTTTGAGTCATCTTTGTGTGCCAGCACTTTCTTTTATATTTTTATTTTTATTCCTATTTCTGACGAGTTTTTTGTTTATTGACCACTTGCTTATTACATTCTTATTATTAATAATACAAATCGTCTAAATTGTATAAATTAGGCACTGGTAGGTGTCATCGTATTATTATTTAAACCCAAATTGGTTGAGAGCTTACCTGAAGATATCTATTTGTGGGAGATCAACAGTTCAACAAAGAAAACAGAAGCCAGAATCAAAATGGAATCAAGAATTATTGAAACTTTCACAATAATTAATACAATTGGTGCAATATGTCTTCTTATCATTTTCTTCACACATGATGGACGTTATGATCATTTATTTTTATCAGTAAGATACATTAAAGAAACATTTCCGGATCATTCATATGTACTTACAAAAATTTATAAATTGGTTGTATGTTCTACAATTAACGTATTTCAAGCACATTGCTTACAACTTGTTTATTATTCACAACATATCAAATATCAAATTATGTTGTTGATTGATTACATAAATGTGATTGATAAGATTCCAAAAGAATATCGTTTGCTATCAGTTGATCCAATTGATGATATTTTATATCAAAAGGAAATGAAACGTCGAATAGTTTTCATGGTTAAAAGACATGCTGAGGTTTTAGAGTAAGTTGAATACTTTTTTGTTTAACATACACATATTGAGATTCTGGTATACAGGATGTTTGGTCTAAGTATGGTGAGTTCTAAGAAACTCCTATTAGTTGACGAGCGATTCGAAAAATATTTTGAGGATTTGTAGAAGAGTCCCTAGGGAACATTTTAGCAAAATTAGAATCTCGTAGCTCATTTCAAAGATGGTCAAAAAACGATCGTTTTGGACAATGTCGCAATTTTAAAAAACGAACAAAACACGCAGAACGACTAAAAATGACTCAGAGACCTTCCCAACATTGATTTTTTTTCGTTTTTCTCCATTGTATTCCAGAGAAAATACGAAGTATTTCCACCTGTTCCAGAATAAAATGGAGAAAAACGAAAAAAATCAATTTTGGGAGGATCTTAAAGTCATTCTAAGTCGTTTTGCGTGATTAGTTCGTTTTTGAAAATCGCTACATCGTCAGAAATGATTGTTTTTTGACCAACTTTCAAATGAGGCTCTAATTTTTCTAACATGTTCTTTAAGGACCCTCCTACAAATCCTTAAAATATTCTTCGAATCGCTTGTCGACTACTAGGAGTTTCTTAGAACTCACCATACTTAAACCAAACACCCTGTATACGTGGACGATTTTGTCAAGTTTTCCTTTTTTATGAATCTTTTTTTTAATATCTTGTAGACTTGCAATGTATAAAATTAGACAAATACGAGTATTAATCGGTCTGTTTGCAATTTGTGGCCTACTGGCAGCAATCAGTACTGTTTTTCGTTACATAATGGTAAATATATAATTGTAATTGAAAAAAATCATTAACATCAATAAAATCTGTTTTATTGAAGAACTCCAATGATTTGTTGGACATCCTAAGAATTGTTTATGCAGGTTTTATATTAGGTGCTATGGTACTTGCTGGACAAACTTGTGAGAATGTCGTAAATAAATTCATTATAAAATAAAAGACACTGTAAAATATCACAATTGATTTTAGAATGATGATGTGGTTAACATTTTACGTCAAGTAGATTGGTATAATCTCAACTATGAGAATCGTAAGATTTATTTGATTGGCTTAATTGCTCTGCAGAAAAGAATAACAATAAGATGTACCGACAATTATTCTATAAATTTTGCATTAGGACTGGCAGTTAGTTTACCAAAATTATCAAAAAATTTCTAGCATATTTAAATTTATACACAATGTTACAGATCTTAAAAGGAATCTACAGTGCTATGTCAATGTTGATCACTTTCAAAGTAAATTGAGATCTAGTCAAGACAATTTGTTGGCTAATATTAAAGCTATATTTATTCTACTTGCTTATTGATAAATATTTCTAAAATGGAATTTTGTTATTGCATCGCTTCACTGAATATTTGCTTAAATAAATGTTAAACTTTTCATGTTGATCTAGTTAAGGTGAATCTTTTCTTTCAATTATTGTTAAAATTACAAAATAAACAATTTATTAGTTGTATTCTTTTTTTCTTCAATAAGTTCCCTCAATATTTATGAATGCAACAAGAAAATCCTGTCTTACTAAAAAATATTTCTTTGATATTAAGAAACAACCATAACTAAAAAATGTTATTTGTATGTTGAACAGTACCAGTAATTTAATTTTTGATCAGAACTATTATTAAATTTCTTAGTCGTTATTTTAAGTGTTCAGCATTATTCGACCTATTTCCAAATGAGTTACGATGCTCTAATTTTGCTAAAACGGTCTCCAGGGACCTCTTTAGAAATGTTTAAAATCTTTTTCGAATCGCTCGTCAACTAATAGGAGTTTCATACAGTCAGCCACATTTAGAATCGACAAATTTATCCTTTATGATGAATAATAATTAAAAACACTTTGTAACCAAGTGGCTTACATTTGATAACAACTTGATAGGTACATTATGAACTATGAAAATCGTAAAATTCATTTGATAAGTTTGATTTGTATTAAGAAAAGAATAACAGTACGATTTACAGGCAAATATCCTATGGATGATGAATTAGAATTGGCGCTTATAACAATTAGTTCAGTTATTTTTGAATTTTGACTGTCACCATTTATTCAATTATTTAGTAGCACAGACTATTAATGGACTTTAATTTTTTGACATAGGTGAATTCACATCTATTCTTCACACACTTTTTTTTGAATTAGGTTTATAAGTTTTCAACATGTGGTCTATATTAATTAAATTCGTTTCAGGATAACTATCCTTTATGAAAATGATTATTCTTTCAGCTGGTTTCTGTGAATACCTTCTTAAAGTATAAAGTTGCAAAATTCGAATCATTAGACCATGTGTCAACTTTATCTTATAAGAGAGTGAAATTTTGTGGAAGTCTTATTCATTTTTAATCAAAATATTCGACTAGATATTCAATCAATGATAAATCAATTGCCTGTAAGTTTATGATAAATTCCACAATCCATAACCTTGGTTTATCCTAATGAACAATGGTGATAACAATCTTTTTTCTTGATAGTTACATTCATAACATATTATGGATAAATTGACTATAACAGTAATTGGAATAAAATCCATGCGTACCGATACTCTCTTTTTATTTCGCATTTACTTGTCAGGCAAGTATCAGGTAACAATTAGAGTTATAATTGTCTGGTCTTTAAAAATAATAATAATTTGAGAGTATGGATATTGGACCGAAAAATAGAATGGAGGTTGATCCTCTGAAAATAACCAAATTTGTGGGTTCAGGCATATATCAGTTAAAATTGGTCAAGTTTATATTAATTTTGGTATTTATACTGCATAGCATCTTTCAGATTATCCAAATTTATTTATTTATGTACAAACTAAGTGTCAAAGAATTCATTCAATATGGACAAACATTCTTTCTTATAACCTATGTAAGTACAGTTTTAACCAATAGACGTCGATATATTTGTTATTTTCTTGTGTATTGTAATCAGGGCTTCAAACTAAAATTGAACCAAAAACCGAAAACCGGAAGAAAACGAAATTTTGTCCGGTACAAGAACCGGAGCTGAACCGAAAACAAAAACCGTTTTTTTTCGGTTCAAGCATACCACTTAACATGATCTTTTTTTTTCTTTTCATCTCTTTTTTTTCCTGCGACTGCAATAGGTACTTCAGGGCACTTAACACAAACTTACAAGTAAACCATCCGGGGTTAAAGCTGTTTTTTTCTATTTTTAATTAGTGTCTGTTAGAAAATCATAATGCAAGTACAGACGACTTAATTGAATAAAATTGGAAAAAATGTGACAAATGGTGGATGCGCCGGGAGAGTCATAAACTTTAAATAATCATAACACTGAAAATAATCAACATAATTTAATAAATCTAGCGTCAAATGAAAGCTCTTTTTTTCTATTTTTAACTAGTGTCTGTTAGAAAATCCTAATTCAAGTATGGACAACGCTAAAGAGAAAATTAGAAAGAAATGATGAAAATGATAAATGCGCCTTGAGAGAAGTAAACTTTGATGTTTTTTTTAGCTTAAAAATAATTCATTCTATTCTAAGGGACGCGTATTTTGCCGTTCGTGCTCATACTCAAGCTTAAGGAAGATATTGGGGGTTAAAGTTATCCAATATTTTTGGTGGCTTAAAATCTGGTTGATATGGATTCGCTAGGGCTATCAAAATGTGTAAGGTGCGTTTTTATCCCTTCGTTGGGGTTGAAGTTATAGATGATTATATGCCATTTTTTAAGTTTTTTACAATTTTACCTCATGGTAAAACATACCTCCTTAAAAATTCATCTGTTAATAGAAAATTACACAATAAAAATTGCCTGTTCGAGGGTTTTTCTGTATTGAAGATAGTCACCCTATAAATAGCTTTTAAGAGTTGAATCCTTTTAGAGCGAAGTTTAGAAATTAATCAGTTAAAACTAAATCGGATACCAGAAACTGAAAAACCGGAACACAAAATATAACGGTTCGAAGCCCTGATTGAAATGACTAGTTTGATTTAAACTTGTTCTGATTTTTTAGTCATATTTGTGTCTAAACACTTTTTCTGATATATTCATATGTTCATGTGTATGTAAGAAAACAGAAAACTTTCAGACTAGTTTTTAAGTTTGTCTGTTTATTACTTTCAAATAATAATACAAATCGTCTAAATTGTATAAATTAGGGACTAGTAGCTGTCATCATATTATTATTTAAACCGAAATTAGTTGAAACTTTACCTGAAGATATCTATTTGTGGGAGATCAACAGTTCATCAAAAGCAACAGAAGCTAGGATAAAAATGGAGTCAAGAATAATTGAAACTTTCACAATAATTAATACAATTGGTGCAATATGTTTTCTATTCGTTTTGTATATAAATGACGAACATTATGATCGTCTATACTTATCGGTAAGGTACATCAAAGAAACATTTCCGGATCATTCAAATGCACTCATAAGAATATACAAATTGGTTTTATGTGCTACAATTAATGCCTTTCAAGCTCATTGCTTACAACTTGTTTATTATTCACAACATATCAAATATCAAATTATGTTATTGCTTGATTACATAAATGTGATTGATAAGATTCCAACAGAATATTGTTTGCCATCAGTTGATCTAATTGATGATATTTTATATCAAAAGAAAATGAAACGACGAATGATCTTCATGGTTAAAGGACATGCCGAAGTTTTAGAGTAAGTTGAATACTTTTTTGTGTTACATACACATATTGAGATCCTGCCATATACGTGGACGATTTTTTCAAGTTTCCTTTTTTGTATCAATCTTTTTTCTTAATATTTTGTAGACTTGCAATGTATAAAGTTAGACAAATACGTGTATTAATCGGTCTGTTTGCAATTTGTGGTCTACTAGCAGCAATCAGTACTGTTTTTCGTTTTATAACGGTAAATACATCATTGTAATTGAAAATTACAATAACTTTAATGAAATCTGTTTTATTGAAGAATTCCAATGATTTGATGGACACAATCAGAATTGTTTATGCAGATTTTATTGGTTGTGCTATGGTATTTGCTGGACAATCTCTAGAGAATGTCGTAAATAATTCATTATTAAGTAGAAAACACTGTAAAATATCACATTTGATTTTAGAATGATCATGTGGCTATGATTTTACGTCAAGTTGATTGGTATAATCTCAACTATGAAAATCGTAAGATTTAGTTGATTGGCTTAATTGCTCTACAGAAAAGAATAACAATAAGATTTACCGACAATTATTCTATAAATTTTGCTTTAGGATTGGCAGTTAGTTTACTAAAATTAATATGGAATTTCTTGCATAAATAAATTTACACTCAATGTTACAGGTCATAAAAGGAATCTATAGTGCCATCTCAGTCTTGATCACTTTTAAAATAAATTGAGATACAGTCAAGTCAGTTTGTCAGCTAATATTGAAACTATATTTATTCTACTGGCTTATTGATAAATATCACTAAAACGATTTTTTTTTTAATTGAATCGGTTCACTGAATATTTGCTTAAATAAATGTTGAACTTTTCATGTAAATAAATAAATCTTTCAGTTACATTGTACTGTTAAAATTACACAATAAATACTTTATTCTCTGTATTCTTTTTCGTCTTCTAAGTTCCCTCAATATTTGTGAACACAATAAGAAAATCATGAAGAAAATTCTGTCTCACTAAAGCCCTCTACACACACTTCTATGAATCGAGACATCAGAACTGTACAGTTTATCGAGTCGTTAAGCCCTCCACACACGCTTTGATAAATCTTATGATAAAAACTGAACAGTTCTCATCTTAAGATATTTTAAATCTGATCTAAATACCCTCTTCGCCCCAAACACAACGATAAATCGAGAAGATAAATCTGTTTCTGGAAAAATCATTCTACAAAATATCGTTTCTATAAGTATGAACTCAATAAAGTCCATTTTTCTATTCCCTGAGAGATGTCGTAAATTTGAATAATCTATACTGATACATTCCTGAACCCAGGAATTTAGTCATTCTCATACCATATCCACTTCCATTCTGTTCCTCTGACCAAACTGCATTTTATCAAAGCTCTGTTTCTTTACAAACTAAACAACTATCTTTCAATTTTATTGAAACTGGCTTGACAGTCATACATCAGAATGAGGAAATATTATTAAAACATTTTCTCATATAGGAGTACAAAAAATATAGGCATACGTGGACTTTATTTTATTTACGTATTGATTTTATCTAATTATACTATTAATGATCAGTAACGATACTAAAGCTAATGTTTTTCCAAAGGTGAACATTGTTATCGTTATAATAAGGCAAGGCCATAAGTTTATGAATTTATCATAAGCGCACATTATCATTTAACGACTCATCGAATATATTAAAATAAAATAAAATAAAATAGAAGCATAAATCAGATAAATATATCAAAGAATAATTGAATGATTAGTATAGGTAATTCCATTAAACTAGGGCATATTTTGCACTGAGTCGTTACAAATTTATGATTTTCTTCCACTCCTCGTATATATTTGCTATATTGTTTATTTTCAAAACATACAATAACAGAAAGAATGATTTAAGTTACTCTGGTATTGTTATACATATACAGAATGTCCGCTCTAAAAGTGGACAATACAGACGAAACTCCTAGTAGTTGGCGTTGGCGGGTGATTCCAATAATACTTTGATGATTTGTAGGGTGACCCTCAGAGAACATTTTAGCAAAAGCAGGACTCCGTAGCACGTTGTAAAATGGGTGATCTCAAATCTAACTTTCGAATTTGCATCGAGGTTCACGAGCCTTTTACCCCCTTAAAAAGTGTTAAAATACTGTTATGCGTTCGTAATATTTAGATTTTTGATGTTTATCATTTACGCCCCGGAAAAAAAAATAAAAAGATACAAGCGAAGATTTACTGTGAAACATTGAAATGCCAAAATCCTTTACCTCTCTGTGTCGGTTGTTGTTCTCTCCCATTATGAACGTCTATAAATCAGTGCTTCTCAATCCCTGGCTCGGAAATCGATTTTGGTCACAGAAGAATGTTCAACATCCCAAGAGGAACATAAGCTATTGGCCCCCGCATAGTGATCAAGTTACAGTTTGGTGTGCTATCAAAAGTTATGGTATCCTTGGACCCTACTTTTTCGAGGAGAACAATCGTGCGGTTACTGTAACTTCTCAACGGTACATTAAAATGGCCAATGAATTTTTAGCACAAGAATTGAATGTGGGTCAGATCTGGTCTACAATCATCGGGCTAACAGCTTACAAGAATTGAAAGACGCAATACGTCTGGAAATCGGGCGCATAACGCGAGACATGCTTCAAAGAGTGATGCGCAATTTCAGGAACTGTTTACAGGAGTGTATTGAAAATGAAGACCATAGTTCAAAACTTGCTGAAAAAAACTTCCAATAAATAAATTTTATCCTACCTGTCCTAGATTCTATTTTATTCACTTTTAACGTTAGGGATAATTACCTGTCCCAGCCTGTCCATAAAGTACCACGTTATTTATTCTAGCAGTTGGCTTTAATTTTGTTTATGTAGAATCGTAACTTGGTTTGGTCATTTGAAAAATACATCAACAAATGTCAAGTGAGAATGAAGTTACGGTACTACATTTGACTACATTACTAAAAGCACATAGCCAACTGCGGGAATAAATACCGTGGTACACTCTGTAGGAGTTTTATAGTATTGAGCATATTTAAATCTGACACCCTGTGTAGATAGAGAGTTTCTCTAAAAGTCGCACAATAGGGTAGAAATTATGACTCATAATTTATGAGGTATTTAGTAATAAAATCAATTTGTCATTAAGCTTACGACGTTCTTGAGTTTATTAGTAAAGAGAGAAAGAAGCATCAAAGTTAATAAATGTAAAAGTGAAATAATGATATTTGCAAATTTAAATGAGCATTAGGAGGTGGAACAATACCCCGCCTTAATTTGTTCGACCTCTTTCTAACACATGTGAGAAAATGACTGCGGACCTATTTATTTGTTTAACGATTATTGTCTGTTATTCGTCTATCTCTTAAATGACTATTTAATTTAGACTTTTGATTTTAAAGTATGATTGAAACGTGTGTACAATAATATGTATCGATTTATCGAAGCGTGTGTGGTGGGCTTAACTGAAGATGTTATATGCGTTGAACAGTATGAGTAATTTCATTTTTTCCGACTCTACAACTAAAAATTCCCTTTATTTCCGACTAAAGAACTGAACAGTTCTGATCTTAAGATTTATCGAAGCGTGTGTAGGCTAAAAATGCACAGTCCTTTCGAGAGATCTAAAGAATTTGATGCGAACCGAAATTGAATAGATTTAATCTCAAGACCAAATCATAGAGATCAAATCACAGGTTAAATGTAAGCATTGCTACAACAAAATTAAAAAATAAAGTGCACTAGTGGCAAATACTCTGAATTTCAGTATAAACGCGAATTTGGGGACGGGGAAATCCAAAATATCTAAAGGATTTATCTTCTCGATTTATCGTTGCATGTGTGGCGAAGGGGGTATTTAGTCTGGATAAAAAAAACTAAGATCAGAATTACACTTTTGATCTTAAGATTTATCAAAGCGTATGCGGGGGCTTTAGTCGGAAATAAAGAGAATTTTCAGTTGTAGAGTCGGAAGAAATGAAATTACTCATACTGTTCAACATATAACATTTTCAGTTAAGCTCCCCACAGACGCTTCGATAATTGTACTGCTCTGATCTTTCGATTTATCGAAGTGTATGTGGGGGATTTAAACCATAAGACATAGCCATTACTGATTTATAAATAATTTTATTTTTTCCGACTCTACAACCAAAAACTCTCAGTAATGCTGAGTAACGACTCGAACTCTACAGGACTGTTCCGTGAACAGTTTTCTACAACTGGTACATATTATCGCAAACACGTTTCAATCCTATTTTGAAATTAAGGCTAAACTAAATAGTCATTCAGGAGATAGGTCAAGTGTTTATAATCACAATCACTTTAAAAGAAATTAATCAATTTTGCTCCAACAATAAACAATAATTACAAGTTTCTCATTTTGAATAAGAACACTTTCATTACTTATTACTATCATTGAATATTCATATAATTATTATTCCTATCATTAGATGATATCAGTAAATGGAATAAAGAACACGTCCATCTATTTTTTCATACATATTTATAACAATATGTAATGATTTATGATTAAATTTCTTCTACTGGCAATCAAATCAGTTATAAAATAGATTTAAGCACAGAAGCTTGGTTGTTTTAGATAGTGGATTTTTGGAAAAATGCAATATGGACCAAAAGAAAGAATGGAGGTTGATCCTCTGAAATTGACAAAATTTATGGGTTCAGGCATATATCAATTAAAATTTGTCAAATTTTTATTAATTCTTGTATTAATAGTACATAGCTCACTTCATATGATTCAAACTTATTTATTTATATACAAATTAAGTGCTAAAGAATTCATCCATTATGGGGTAACATTCTTTTTGTTTTTATATGTAAGTACTTTAAAATTTGTAATACTGATATAAATGATTGAATGTACAAGATTAAGGTGTAAACAGGCGTACATCGTTCTTTACTTATAGTAAAAATAACTCACTAAACTTTGATTAATTTTATTTTCTTGCGTTGTGTTCCTTATGTATTAGCGTGTTCTGTGCCTTTATGTAAATGTTTCAATGCAACAAAGAAGAATTAAGATTTTGGAGTTACTTTTTGGTAATTCGGACGCCTGTTTTCTCTACATTTTATATCAATTAAACTTAAATACTTAAAGTAAAAGGACAAACCTTAATATTTTATACTTTAGGGATTGGCGGCTATCTTGGTATTATTATTCAAACCAAAAATGGTTGAGAGTTTACCTGAAGAGCTCTATATGTGGGATATCAATAGTTCAACAGAAGAAACAGCAACCAGAATAAAATTTGAAACAAGAATTATTGAAACTTTTACGAAAGTGAATACAATCTGTGCAATATATCTTTTTTTCATTATCTTCACAGATGAAAATTTTGATCATGTATCGTTACCAATAGTGTATCTCAAGGAGACATTTTCGGAATATTCATATATTCTCATAATAATATATAAAATAACTGTATGTTTTACAATTTTCATTTTTCAAGCACATTGCTTACAAGTTCTTTATTATTCACAACATATGAAATATCAAGTTATGATGTTGATTGATCATGTAAATCTGGCGACTGACTGTGAAAACGAATACTATTTGCCATCAGTACATCCAATAGATAATGAGCAATATCAAAAGGAATTAAAGCGTCGATTTATCTTCTTGATTAAGCGACATGCAGAAATTTTAGTGTAAGTTGAATATTCTTCCCTTGTTTATTGGTAATTAAATTCGATATACGTGGATGATTCTATTATCCACCAAAAAAATGACTCAAATTGCTTCAAAAGATTTACGTATATCGAAATCAATCCTTATACGTTCCATAAATTTTATCATATACATATACGTAATCTGTAGACTTACCACCCATAAAATTCAAGAAATTTCATATTTAATTGCCCTATTTGCATTTTGTGGAATACTAGCAGGTATAGCACTCAGCTTTCGTCTACTAACGGTAATTATATGTTATCATTGTAAATGAAAAATATTAATAATTTTTTTTTTGATTAAAGTCATCAAATAATATGATAGATATTATTCAACTCGCTGTTAGAAGTCTATATGCAGTCCTTATAGGCGGTGCTATCATTATTGCTGGACAGACTAGTGAGGATATTGTAAATACTTCATTATTATGAATAATTAAAGACATCTCTCAAACTTTCAATTTATTTCAGGCTGATAGTGCATCTGATATCTTACAACAAACTGATTGGTATAATTTCAACATTGAGAATCGTAAAATGTATTTGATAGCTTACATTGCTTCACAGAAAAAAATAACAATAAGGTTTACTGAACAGTATGCTATAAATCAGGAATTAGGAGTGGCGGTTAGTTTACTAAAATTAATAATAAATTATCTTAATCTATTTTAAAAAATGTACACACAATATGTTTCAGATTGTAAGAGGAATCTATGCAGTTGTGTCTGTTTTGGTTACTTTAAAAATAAATTGAGATTTAGTCAGAATAACCGAATTCATTAACTAATATTAAGATTTTATATGTGTTGGCATTTCTTGTATTAGCCTTATTGTAGGAGTTATATCTAATTATCTTTAATAATATGCTTTAGAAATAAGGAAAATTTCATCTTTATGTAATTAATACCAGATGATTTTCTTCTAAGTTACATTTTATAGTTACAGTGACATAAATTTTGATAGCATATACTCATAAATGTTGTCACATTGTTAATTAGTTTAGTCATACTTAAAGGAAATTAATGGTATACATGAAGGACACAATTGTTTGTTTCTTTGATAAAGCATTGTCTATGACGAAGCTATTTTATATACTTTAGTAGGTAAGGATTTTGACAGGATTGAAAGGATAACACGAGTCTAGACGAGATTGTGTTTCGCGGTGAGATCGCGAGCTAAGCGAGTTCTGATATTAGGTACTTACTCATCACAAAACACAATTTCATCCAGACTCGTGCTATCTTTTCGATCCTGTTGCAATCCCTACCTTTACACAAGCGTACCAGACAAGATTTTTTGTGGCAGCAAAGAAACTGCGAAAGTCTGAATTAAGAGAAAAATTACTTCAAAATTGAGTACTTTCATATCTTCTTGCGTGTCCCCTGGAGGAACACGGGCCTTCATCCTCTGGTACTAATCTGATTCATCATCCTTTTCATTGGTATCCTGGTGCTTCTATAGCTGATTATCAACCAAACTGGTTCATTATCATTATTATCGTTGCGTTTGGAATACGTTAAAGGACACTTCAAGAAAACTGTAATATAATTACGCTTTTTATAAATGGATACATTTTTAAAAACATTAGCGAAAAACAATATGGTAATCCACAATTGCTGACTTTACTCTACGTTTGGTGGTATCGTTGTTATGTTTGATTTTGGTGGATGCGCCAGACAATAAAACCATTAGCGCCTCTATTAATATTAATCTAATTATTTTCCATTGGTATTTACAAGAAATTACCTTAAAAAATGTTAATTTTATTCGATAGATTAGAAACACAAATCTATTTTTAAATTTATATTGCTTTTAATAAGTCAAAGTTAATAATATGTTGTAATAAGAACATCTGTTTAATACATCATCAATCATCTTTATTGTAAACCGCTGACAAGTTACCAAATTCTTAAACTTACTTAGTATAAACTTCAATTGAAGCTTTAACGAACTATCTAGAAAGTCATCGTTAGACTTTGGTAACAATTAGCTCTTAAATCGATCGGAGATATTAATAAAAATATATAGAAAAAGCGAAGAAGGAAAAAAAATGAAAATGAAAAGATATCTGGCAGTTTAATTTCGATAGAATTTCCTATTATAATCTATTATTACCGACTGTCTAAAATTGGAAGATTTACGATATCGTGATATCGTGCTTATTTGTAGACGAAATTAAATTGAGAAAAATGATGGTATAGATAATACAGCAACGGAAATGTCTATAGTTATTAATTTTCCTCATATCATTTCATTTATCGAATATAACAGCAATTAAAGGTAAAATTCAGGCAAAATCTATGCTGATACAATTAACGTCAATGGTAACTTATCAACATCAAGTCATGTTTCATCATTTTGAATTAATAATGTAAAGCTTGCCTATTTGAAAATCAATAACAACGCATAGAAATCTATAAATGTTCTATAAAATAATTTAAGAATTTGAACACTGCTCTGAACGATACAATAGAATTTGCAATTTAACTATCAATTAGCGAATTTGCAATAGTGATAAGATTAGATTAACGTTTCAATTGATCCAAGTGTTAAATGTTTGAATCCCATTTCGATTGACTTTTTTTAGTTATAGCAAAAAGTAAAGGCTCTAAATCGGTAAGGATAGCCCAGTTTTGTTTAATTAATCAATCTCTACCCACTACAATCATGTAATAAAATGATTGATTAGCTATACAAAGTGTTTGTGGGCATGTACACTTTATGAAACTAATATTAATGATCAAAATGTTCACTACATTCATTATGAAAAGGTCATATTTGCATTTAATTGATGTGCAATGGTTTTTTTTTATTTTATTGAACTTGTTGCTGTTATATACAAATTGAAATTTATAATTAACAACGATTTTAATTATTATTGAAAATCGACATCAATTTTGACTATTCATCGTCACAAATTCATCAAATATTGTGGTGTTAATTCAATTTGTTCACAATTTTATTATTGTTCACTAACCACGATTGTTATTAAATATGTTTAACAAATTAAAAAAAACATAATCAATAATTAATTATTAACAACTATGTCAAGGAGGCAACAGTTAATTGTCGTTCCTTAAAAGCAGCCTTAGGCCAATAAGCCTCTTATGTAAATCATTATCAGCACCTAGGTGTAGAGCAAGAACCAGGATAGTTAAAGTGTTGCTAGAGGTAATATATTCATCTCATTTTTTCTTTGATCATACTAAAATTAAACTGTATAATATTTTATAATTATTCACACAAAATCTAATCCAAGACTAAACCATAGGATTACCATATTGATGTAAATTTAATCGCTGTTGATTATTCAATTGTATTTGCAAATCAATTGAATCAATGAATAATTTGAGGTGTAATAGCATTAAATTGTGATTAATCTATGACATTTATGTGCATGACAGGTATGTACGTGTATTATAAATGAAATTACAACGCAATTTCTCTTTATTTTATGTGACTTTTAATACATTGTACGTTCTATATTAATATATGTATATTGTATATACAATAATCTAAAATACGTAATTTGTTTAAAATAAATCCACTAGAAGTATTTAAAATTTCTCTATAGTAATGATTAGAGATCATCCCACAGTAGAAGAGAACGCCACATATGTACTCTTAGATATTTAAAGATTCACTTCAATTAAATTATTTATTGAAGATTCTTTTACCATCAGTCCATAATCGTTTTTGTTTTGTTTGTTGAAGGTGCACTTGGGGTGTTTTATTTATTTTGTTTCTTTTATTCGACTTTATCTTAATTTTATGAAAACCAAATTATGTTTCTGCTTCTCGTAAAAGTCTAAAAATACTCTAACAAGCTCGTGTCTTCATCTTCTTGTCGTATAAATTTAAATCAACATCACTGTGAATTTTATTTGAAAGAAATTCGATAGATGTTTGTTAAATTACAATTAAATCTAAATATTCTGTGCTTGGTATTGTGTTGTTGATTCAAATTGATTACAATTTTGGATTGATGAATAAAATCTATAATAATATATCACAAATATTATTAGTGAATAAGATTGGATTTGTTTGCATATATCTAAGACATCAAAGTGTTTCTTTCTTAGTTTGTCTATTGAATGTTATCCATTAGTATTCTCTAACAAAGTTTTTATTTAATTCACTACCATTCTCTTCAATTCTAACCATAAACGTATACTTGAACGAGTTTCTCTAAACAGATGCCGATTCGTGTATATCCTGAAAATTTCATTAATCATAGCTCACTCTAAACTTTTGTGTCGTTATGCTTTTGAAAATCACAATACTCTTTGTTAATTTCTGTATAGCTAATGTAAATCTCTAGAAATAGAGATGTAGATAAAGATTGGCTCGTTCTAAGAAAACGTTAGCATCTGTTTGAGGAAAACTCAATTTGCATGGCGACAATCTAATTTAAAAAAACAAAAACATAACATAGACAAAAATAGTGGGATCGTTAGAGAATACTGATGGTTATTATTGGTTAAATACTTTTAGTATATTTGCAGATTAGTGTACAAGTTATTGGTATTTAAAATTGGTCCTTATGAACCGTATTGTATTGTTTCCATCTGTAACTCTAATATTGTGACAATTTAATGAAGACTGCGGAAATTATTATGGAGTGAATCTAGGCAAGATTTAAATCTGAAATGGTTATATTTCATAATAAAACGAAAAATCCGAGATACAGATAAACAATACAATCGTTCTGAAAGACGTTTTCAATCAAAGTGCACAGCTACAGTTTCTTTTTATAATCCACACAAAATCTTCATCGTCATCATCATTATCATCATAATTGTCATCATATCCAAATACTAACAAACAATCCATTCAAATGATATGATGTTTTCTTCATTGAAAATGAAGAAATAACGATTTTAGAATAAATTTCACGGTGCCGCAGTCCGATGAACTCTATGTAAAATAATTTCACCAGTGCTTGATGTAGGCACTGCATTCTCTTGTTCACAATGACACTTTAATATCCACTGCATAGATACGGTCATCAATCTATTATCATCCTCATCTAGTACAACATCTGAGTCTCTATTCTCTTTCCATGGATATAAATCAGCCCAAAGATCTTCACCTGGTTCTAAATATTCCGGTAATAATTCAGATGGCTCTTCATATTCTTGTTGTTGTTGTTGGGGATGATCGCATATAAATTCAACTTTAACTGTAGTACTTAATATCGGTTCACATTTAATGCCCGGTATTGGACATTGTCCACAATATTTTGGACGGTAACGTTTCCGGCTACGGCATGGACCGAAATGTAAATAGACTGCAGAGCTGAGTCGATGGGTTGCTTTGCATTCATGTCCTCTCTGTGGAACAAAAAAGAAAACAGAGAAGAAGACAAACGTAATAAAATTCAAATGGAATTAACATTGAATCAGTTTGTTTCATTAATAGAATTACAACAATTGGAATCTAATGGTAATTTAGTTTATTAGTTTAAAAGGAATTGTTTATAGTAAATTTAAAATTATTAATGAATAATTAAAGATATAAATCACACAGTCAACTAGTAAAATCTACCTTAAATCATCATGCGAAGCACGGTTTATATTAACCTTACGTTTACATAATTTAATACAGTTTGGAGTCTGTATGGAAAAAATAATCGATAGTCCACGAATTTATGTTTGAGAATAGACAGAAATTCAAAGTTTCTCTCTCTGCATTTGAAATTTAATCGATAAAACTCAAAGGTAAATAATCTCCATCTCAAATCTTGACGACGTTTATTTTCAATAAAATTATTTTGAAAAAATAAACTATCTCATTAGCTACTGTTACAATTTCGTTACATTAACAAAAATTTTAACATCTGAAGACTTTTCCAAGGATCGATAACATGCTTTGGTGAATTTACGCAAACTTGTTAACAACTTTCTCGAGATAAAGGAGCAAAGTAAGATTCACTATGTTACAACTGATTAGGATCGGAATTAATGATGCAAACGTTTTCTTAACGAATTTCGTTCAAGTTTCCATACATTTTTTTTACTTTTTAGAAAAGATTTAGAGGATAGTTTTCCGGTAAGGTCGACAAACTTGAGTCAAAAACCTCTATATAGCGAGAAGAAGTTGTCTTGATTTATCACACTTTTGGGAAATTTATGGACAAGATCACTTTCATAACGAGACTAGGTGGTGAATACGATAAGAGCATTGTAAATAAGGCGCGTCACGTTTTCTTATTATTATCGGAAAATTAGAGATTAAAGTTTATTTATTTTCGGGTGCTGGTTCATAAGAAATTTTAATAAAAGCATTCAATTTTCGCCCAATTTTTTTATAGAAAAATCTCGTATGTACTTGAGATTTGAAACAAAAGCAGCGAACGATGTAAAAAAAATTTAATTATTTTGTTGAATTAAACGAATGTAAACGCCATACACAAAAAATAACAAATAATCCGGTGTGTATTATAAAATTATTCTGAAATATAGCTTGCAAACAAATTACTTGAAATAATTATTTCATAACCGTACCGCATACTAGAAATCGTTTTCATATATTTTTCACGGGTGTTTTTTTTTTTGAAATTTCACAGGTAATTTCCTGTCAAGCACATTGTGTCGAAATGTGTCAAATTTCCATTCAACTGTAACGTTTAGGAGAAAAGCACCAATCAGCTTTTGTTTCCCTTTCTTTCATGTTGAAATTTCTTTGTTGTATTTTTTCGTGCCGATAAAAACTGACAACGATTACTTTCAAATCTGCTTGTGTGTGTATGTATTTGTGGTAAAATTTAGATCGGAAATGAAATCGGAAAAACAATTCAAAGTCTAATCTTTTTCTATGTGTTGTCGTTTTTTAAAACTCTTTAACTCCAAACTGATTTCGACTACTTCAGTGTAATAGATTATAAAGAAATGTAATTGCATTCTTGTTGAATTTTGCATTTTAATTGAATTTCTCCATCTCAAAACAAACTTTCATATTTCGTACGAAAAGATTCCCCTTATATTCCAAGTTATTCGACTTTTTCATTTTATGTATGTGCGTGTTAATCCGATAACGGATAGCTCCCAGTATTTGAGGAGATTTCGTCCGCGATCAGCGGCGTAACTACACTATTGCTAGCCCCCGAAAGACAGGAGGAGCCTTTGGTACTAGGGGTGCAGTAGAAAGAGGAGGACTGTCTTTCAATTTTTCAAATTTTGTACCAAAAATCTGAAATGGCGTCCTTAATTTTGGTTAAATACGAGAAGAGAATGATAGTTCAGCTTGAAAATCAATTAAAATTGACTAAACTTTTTAATGATTCCATGACAAATTTAATATAAGTCTAAAATGTCTGAAAACCTTCACTAAACGTCCATAATTCGGCTCAAAAATTGGATTAAATATTTTTAAATCGGATACTAATTTTTTTTAAAAAAACTCATGATTTAGAATGGAAAATTTCGTAGCAATGAGACTGAAATTATTTATAATATCTCCTTTTCACTACTTATTTTGAGTGTAAGATTCACTAATTACTAATGATTTGGAACAAATATATCCCAAAGATAAGACTTAAACTCAAAAATTCCCATCCAGAAACTATTAAAAGCACCTAAATTTGTGTTTTCTATACGATTCATTAGCAAAATTTGTTAAAAATTTCAGGGCATCGAACCGGAACTGAACCGAAAACCGAAAACCGAAATTAACCGAAATTTTGGCCGGAGCGAAATCTGGAGCTGAACCGAAAGCAAAAACCGGTTTTTTTCGGTTTAAGCATACCACTTTATCACGATTTTTTCTGTTTTTTCTTTCAATATCCCCTTTCTTTCCTGCCAAGAAAATATAGTAAACCACCCGAGATCGAACTCCCGATTTTGATGATTTTCGGTATAAAGGTAGTTCATTCTGTTCTAAGGGATGCGGGTTTTATCATTCGTGTTCACACTTAAGTTTAAGGGAGATATTGAGAGTTGAAGTTACCCCTGAAAAATCAGTTTTTTCCAAATATCTCTGGAACGGTTGAATATTCTTAGTAGTTCAAAAACTGGATAATAGAGATTTACGAGGGCTATCAAAAAATGAAAACTGCATTTTCATTCCTTGCTAGGGATTGAAGCTTTAGATTTTTAGATGACTTGACGCCACTTTTCATCATTTTTTCCAATTTGCCGCTCAATGATAAAAAATATTGAATTTTGACTACGTATAGGTATTATTTTTCAAAATTAAAATTATATGGATCTGAAAGGCCTTTAAAAGATCTTTGAAATGGTTTGTTGTTGTTACTGATATTAATATTAATAATATTATTATTCTAATTTACGCTAAAAATTAATTGTTTATATTTAAAAATTTGAAAATGAGTCACTTGGAACTGAACCGAAAACCGAAAACCGGAACAAAACCGTTATTTTCGCAGGAACGAAAACCGGAACTGACCCGATAATTTTTTTCAAATTGAACCGGAACGAAAACCGGAACGAAAAAATAACGGTTCGATGCCCTGAAAAATTTATCATTTATGACAAAAATATCGCCAAATCTCAAAATTCAACAAAAAAATTGACTTCTCATTTTTAGGGTTGGATCATAATGAAAATATCTTGAAAATGCAAATCCTCCTCAAAAAACGACTTTGACTGTCTAAATTGTTTCTCTTTTACAATTCTTATCATTATCATTTGGAAGCCTCTAAGTTTAATGGCGTCCCTCAGAGTCACGCACCCAGAGCTGAAGCACTACTCGTTATGCCTTTGCTTTTGACAAGTATAGACGGATCAAGCTAAGTTTGCTCAAATCAACGCATCCAAACAAGGTTTTGGGAGAAGTCCGCTTAACCGACCGTGTCCATTTGAGTGTATTGCTAGTGGAGGAAGTGAGTGAGAATGTACTCTATTGCACTTTTACTATAAGCAAGATCTACTGCGCATCCTGGGGTTTTGACAAACTTATTTTGATCCATCTATAAGTATATATTTATAGGTGACCGGCTGAGGAATCTTTTGGTGGTTGGAGGTAAGACAAACTTTATAGTTACGCCACAAATAGGAAAGTTGAATGTTTTACCCTCAAATGGTGGTGGTGCTGTTGTTGATGATCGTGGTGTGTTACGGTATTAGAATCTTGACATCGTCTCGTTTGACAAATTCGAGTTTCTGTGTCCGGCTGACAACGTACATTTAGATTAGATCTACGCGACGATAATCCAACACCACATTCACTACTGCACGTTGACCATTTTGAAAATACCGGTTGACAAGATGGAGGTTGCTCTGCTGAAAGAATAGAAGAAACACAAAAATCGTAACATTTGAAATTTATCTTTAAAATATACATTTAATATTTGCCAAAACATACCAGTTTGACTATCACACATCCATTCTCGACAGCACTGATCTGGTACATCAACTAAACGGGGATGTTGGCAGGATCCTGTGGGAGAGATGTGTTCTTGGGGGCACAATGACGAGCACCCATAAGTTCCATTCTAAAAAAAAACACAATAAACTTAAAGAAAACTTATTAGGAACTAGTAATAATTTATAATCGTCCATCCCTCGGGATATTACTGTTTCGTAGATTAATTCTCAATAACTTCGACTTTTGTAAGCGAAAAAATGTGTGCAAACCAACCAAAACGCAACAGCAGCTGAATTATTTATAACAAAAGTCTATTTACAATAATGTTGGTATTTCTCGTCCTGATTCTTTCGCATATTAAATAAAACAATTTCATACACCAAAAGGTACAAACAGTTTTCTCCAACACGAACCAATTTCATTGGCGTATTGAAGTTTTAACGGAGAAAAAGCTAAAAGCCGACATCCACCTACATAATGAGCACTTTTAATAACTTTCGATTGAGAAAGAACCTTCGTCTCTATATTGTACGAAATTATCTTATTGACTTTGATGTCGATGTCTTTGATGTTGTATGTTATCAAAACACATTAATAATCAAAATCCATATAATGATTTGTATATTTTCACGTTTAAAAACCTTCTTGATAAAAAAAAGCTGTTTCTCACTATATTTCACACGAATTCACAATAATATTTTTTCTTTGGTCGTATAACTACAACCAAAATAATTTGACAATCTACAATATTCTCTTGGAAAATATTACAGGACTTTGTGTAAAACTTGAAAGAGATCCAAGATAAAATACGACCTTTCTGTGTAGTTTGAACAAGAAACTCGTCTACACACAAGTTTATTTAGTCTTTGCGTATATGTATAGAGAGTATTTGGAAGTCTTTAAACTTTTTTTCAAGCGAGCTGATTTTGGTAGTAAAAACTTGAAATTTCAACTTTAACAATTTTGAAAAATAATCCAATTTATTTCGTGTTTTTTTTTCTTCTGTGTAAATTGTTAAAAGGACAGACAATTTTAGTGTTGACATTACTTTAAAAGGGGTGTCCTGTTGACAAATTACATTTGTCGTTTTCTCATTGACTTAACTGTCGGTCTTGTTGCATTTCTTAAAGATAAATGAGACAGATTCATGTTTAGCACACAAAAAACGGGACAATTATGATCTGAATCTGAAATTTGACATATTAGACTTATTACCTGGCAGGTGCATTGAGTACGGCAATCCAACATGAAATTTTCCCCATGCTCGTACGTTTTATTGTAGACGATACATGGAACTCCTGTAGATTCTGTAACAATCAAGACCCGTCAAATTACCCAATAAACTTTAATTGGTATTTTGTTTTGTATTTTGTAGCAAATATACAGCAGTCATCAAAAAATCCTGCGTAGTACAAACAAAAACCAGAAACAAGTTGTTTGTTAATCCTGATTTGTCCATCAGATTACGGACTTTTTATGTTTTATTGAGGTTTTCCAGTCTAACACCATTTATGTATATATTTTTTTTTATCCAGTCGTATAAAGCCAGAGAGCTACTACTGTATTTTAACATGTAAATTCAAATGTAAATTTTAGTAAACTGTTTTATGTCTACAATAGACAACAAGTTGAAATTTTGAGGATTTAAATACTGTGAAAGGGATTTGAGTGCTGTTCACGTCATTTAAGATATAACAAATATGGTACATTAGACTATACAACGTTTGTTTTAATCCTTATAATAGTAACAATCTGACAACACGGGCTTATCACTGAATGGTTCCATCACACAAATTAGTCCGACATTGCTTTTAACGTCCTTTCTGCACCTATACAACTAAAGAAAACTGACGATGAAAGTGAAAATTCATCATTAATTAGAGTAGACTAAACTGTAAAGCTTGGAAAGTTAATCAAATACCGACTTTATTGTCTAGAAAATAAATATACGGTTTTAGAGGATTTTTGGGTGAGAATAAGATGAAGAAATATCTTTGTGGAATCACAAGAATTCCCATCTTCTATTGTTTAAAAAGGATGAAATCTGGACAATTTTCTCCAAGACAGACTGACAGGCGCTTATATACTTAAATCTTCATTATTCACCTTACAATGTGGTAAATTAATTCATTGCCAACCACCTCTACAAGCTTTTATTAAAAAAGAATGGCAAGTTGCAAGATTAATGAATTGCGCTAAAAAGAAAATCTCCAGCTAAACAGTTAAAACTCTAGATACAGGCAATAAAATAGTTATTAAAAGAACACAGCTAATTATAGTAGGGGTTTAATTTACAAGTGCACAGTAAACAATTTGTCCTTAAAATCTAATTAATTTTATCGAGTACGGATTTCAACTATGTTTCGGATTGATTATACCAGTTGCACTTAAGGCAAGAGAAAACTATTCATTTCACATGTATTTTTACTGTTGACACTACGTTAATTGGAAAATGTTACTTTGAACGCTAGCTTAGATGTGGATTTAATTAAAATTGAATTTTATTTAATTATTATCGACAATTTCAACAAATCAAAGCAGTTAATAATCAACGGCAAAATTGGCTCAAAATTAATTGTATTTCTTGTAAGACAAAAAATTTAATGAGCATTTCTATAGTTGAAATGTTCGAGTTTTATTGTCGACAACACCGGATATCACAAGTCCTCTAGACTCTAGAAGAATCCGTTGTAGTCTCATTTCCACCTAGTTTCTATAAAAGAACTAAAAGTACGATTAAAGTGTTCATTCAACAGCTATGTGTAGAATGCCTTGGGTTATTCATACAGGCTCGTTACCTACTTTCTATCTACTTTAATAAAGTACGTCTACTTTAGTATTCACACCTGCTGTTTAATTAATTTAATTATAAACAATTGTTGTTTAATTAAAGTTAATTTTAAGAGACCAGGCGTACGTACCTCGACAAACCCCCTCAGAATCGCCATGTTTATATCGACAAATTAGACCATGTTGTATATCACAGGGATGCTGTGCACTGCACGGTTCACCAGCTTGACGTGGACATTCTTCACAATCTTGGCAAATTTGTTGACCTGTCATCGAACAAGTACATGGATATGGACAGTGGTCCTGCAACAATCATATGCAGTTTAAATAAAAATTGGTCGATTTATTAAACTGACAAATTTCAATGATTAATGTGTCGGATTCTCTATAAAAAAATTATATTGTCGCCGATTACCCATTAGATAAATTAAATATCGATCAATATTTGTTAATCCGAACCTGTTAATACCTACCAACATTGAATGATGAATCCGCTTGTCTTTGAAATAAAATAAAATAGGAGGAGAGAAACCAAAGGAAAAAACAATCCTAGTTTGAGACTCTCCAGAGACTACAACCTGTACAATCACAAATCTTTTACTGTAACAAGTAAGGACTAGTAGGAACTGACAGACAAAAAAAAATCGTGAATTGTCTGAATCTTAATGAGATACAAATGACTAAAGTCAACGAAATTTTATTCACTATTCATTTATCCGTAATCATTCAACTTGTTCCCCTATTTGTTAGCTTAATGTATTACCATCATTTATAATCATTTAGTTAGATAGTTAGTTTGATAACAGATATCCCACACTATTTTACATACACAACCTAATTTCTTTATACACATTTTCAACAAAAAACCTATTTAAATTTATCGATCCGTTTTTAACTTATTGAATTAAAAAGAAAAATAATGATATTGTTTACCCAAAGTATACAAAAAGAAAGTATCAAAAGGGATGAATTGTGATCAATTGATTAAACAATAAGAACAAAGTTTTCGACTAATAATAGAATCTTAACGATTGACTGAACCAAATGCTGAGAATGCAAAATAGAAATTTCTCATCGATTACCCACAAAAGGGATGGTTTATAACAACAATATATTATGTAAATTAAATCATTAAGTCAGACAAGTCGACAATGTTGAAAGACGAAGGAAGGAGGATTTATTGACATGAAAAGCTATATGTTATACTTTATGATAACATATCAAAATGTTATGCATTACTATAATCAACCCGTTTACAACTCTAATAAACTCTGCTCTTTGATTGTTTTGATTTCATGTAAACGGCTGACCTGGAAGTTGAGTAAGTTTTTTAAGAGAAATTTGTTTTCTTAATTAATTAATTAATTAATTAATTAATATAACGGCTCAATGGTCTAGGGGTATGATTCTCGCTTTGGGTGCGAGAGGTCCCGGGTTCAAATCCCGGTTGAGCCCAATTTTTAGCTCAAAGTTAGTACATTTTCTCAGGCTCCATCAAAAAGGGGAAAGGTTACCTTACTAGTGTATACAATCAAATTAGGTAAAAAATAAAAGCATGTATTTATGGGATCTGTGAACTTTTAACTTTATCGACTCGCGGAACTATTTTTTCAGGAAACCCCTTTTCGCCCTTAATTAAATACATATTTTTTTAGTAATAAACACTACTTAAATGGTTGGATTGTGAGTGCTTTATAATTTGTTCTAATTCTTATGTGCCCTATATCTTTGTTTTATCAAGTGAAGCCCTCAAGAGCTCCTAACATAATAATTTTACCAGTTTTCTACCAAATTTTGTTGAAACTCTCTATATGGGACTTTTAGGCGTTTTGATGAACAAACTGATGAGCGAAACAAATCCTCCCTAAGCTCAATAATTTTGACAATTATTGTGTTTCTTAAGCATGTGTTTGGGCTTTAATTTTTAATGTGAAGGTTTATAATATTAAAGTGAGCAGCATCTTTAGTCCTAATTGTTCCTTCTAACATCTCAAATCAATACTGAATCACAATGAGCACTAACAAGCAGTATTAACTCAATTCTATTTTATCTCAAGTACATATTACACGAATAAATCTCTTATCATTTAATTTCTTATTTATAATTTTTATAGTTAATTGTTATTTGAAATGAAAAAAGAGAGATATTCTCGAACTGTTGAACAATGAGTCACGATGAAAAATGAAAAAAAAATCAGCTTTCATTCATTTAATTGAATCAAGAAGGCTCAATGGTCTAGGGGTATGATTCTCGCTTCGGGTGCGAGAGGTCCCGGGTTCAAATCCCGGTTGAGCCCAATTTTTGGCCTAGAGTTTTTATTTCATCTGACAAAAGCCTCAAGCTTCCCTAGCCTAGTGCTCTTTTCGGGCTCCATCAGCCTGACCTTTATTGTGTCTTGAGAGAAAAATTGGTCGTAGGTGTTAAATTTTATCAAACTGTGGATAGAAAAACAATGTGATTGATTCTAATGGAACTCCTATTAGTTGGAGATTGATTCGAAATAATAGTTCAAGGATTTGTGGGGGTCCCTGGAGATGATTTTAGCAAAATTAGAACCTCGTAGCACAAATCTCACCCTTGACAACTTTAATTTCACTTGAAATTAGACACTTTTTTGTAACTGCGATAAAAAAGGCAAACCTCGACTATTTGAGGAATTTTGCTTTAAATAAGCATTAGTTTCGTAATAACAAATCTTTAATTTTTAAATACCTTATATCAACACAAATTATTGATATTACAAATGTGGCAACACACATGCGTAGCAAAAGTAAGTCAAGTGAAAGGCAGTAAAAAAATCAACATTTAATTACCATTTTTTTAAAACAATGAGGCTCAATGGTCTAGGGGTATGATTCTCGCTTTGGGTGCGAGAGGTCCCGGGTTCAAATCCCGGTTGAGCCCAAATTTTTTGCTCAAAGGCATTAAATTTAAGTAACAACAAAATTTGATTTGGATAATTGATTGAGTACCAACTTTTAACTAATAAGCCTCGCCGTTTTCAGCCTGAATTTTGTTGAAAACAAATATTTATTGAGCCCAATTTGCTGAAAACATTCATAGACTTGTTGCTCATATAGATGAATGGTACCGTAAAAATATATGAGTGAATATAGGTTTTTTGAAGTTGTTTAGAGTTATTCTAACAACCTTTTGATTAATTTTCGATTCAATTCTAAACGTTTAACGTTGACAAATCAACTAGGTAATTGAATTCAATGAGATAGGAGTATGCCAACTACTTTTTTAAAATGAGTATGCTAGGAGCCTTTAAAATCATCTTAAATAAAGGCTAAGTTCTTATGCTTTGGGAAAAAATTGAGCATGTGTTAAATCTCCATAACAGTTCAATTTATTCAACGTGCTGGCATTGTAGCCTTGAGCGACACAATTCTATAGAAGTAAGTCAACTGAAAGGCAATAAAAAATCCACTTTTAATTAACATTTTATAGAAATAAAGAGGCTGAATGGTCTAGGGGTATGATTCTCGCTTTGGGTGCGAGAGGTCCCGGGTTCAAATCCCGGTTGAGCCCAATTTTTCGCCCAAAAGCACCATATTGTATCAAATTTCATTAAGAAATAGTGCTACAGAGTAGTTCTCTAAATAGGAGTAAATTTCTAAAACGAAAAAAACATTGAAATAAGAACGATCAAATCAACCGAACGTCATTTAATTATTCTCACTGCTGTTATCTCCGTTGAATCCGATAATCGAGCACAGTTTTAATTAATTTTTAATATCCGTCAATTCAATCACCAACTTTTCAATACAATAAAGATAAAATCTTCAATAATGGATTTTATTTTGCTCCCTTTATTTCCACCAACTCTTATAAACACAATTTGCCTCTAACTTTTTCAACACGTATCGACAGAAATAATCTGGTGACTTGATGTTGTTGAATGAAAGACAGGATTAAAGCTTTTTAAAAGTTTTAATGAACATGTCGTTGATGGTGTGGTATTAAAAATTATTAAAAATGTTTATAAGAATTTTTCTATCTTACAGTTTAAATCCTATTCTATTCAATTATAAATGCATTTTCCACCAAAAGAACTAGACAAAAAAAATTTAAGTTTTGATCTCAAATATTTCAACTTATTTAAAGCAGTTTGCCATTGAACGTGTATAAGTTTCAAGTATTTGAATTATTTATGATTTGAATTCATCTACATCTGTTTGAAAATTTCAAAATTTATGATGATTTAACGATCATTTTGGTGCATTACGGAAATTGTATTAAAATATTCCATCAAATTTCAAAAGGTCATTATAGAATTCAAACATAAATGGGTAGACCTGCTCTATTAAAACGATTATTCGTTTTATAATATTCCATAAATTTTTAACGAAATATCTAGCAATGATTGATTAAGATTTGAACGAGGAATATTACTCCAAACTTTAAGATGACATAATTAAATCAGAAACGTAAATCCAACTTTCAACCGACATGTGTCTTTTATACGAGTTACACTAACAACTCGAATAAGGTTCTAATGTTTAAATAATAAAGGCTAAAATTGAATTATACTCAAGACGATTTTGTATCTCTTAAGATGTTCAGAGAATATAAGACTGATTTAGCAGCTTCCTCTATTTTTTTCTAATTACTAAAAAATAGCGCATTGTCTATTAAGCCATGGGAAATCTAATTATCAGCTCTCATTAGTATAAAATAATTGATACAAGCGTATTATTTAGAAAATTACAGCTTTCTGTGTGCGCGTCTTTTATTAGACATCGATGGAAATTGTGCTTTAATTAGATGCAATTATACCAAATTTCTAGGCTTAAGGAGAAACTTGTTTACACAGTTTGTTAATTCAAAGGACTTTATATAGCACAGAAATGGTTTTATTTAAAAGCTGAATCATTAATAAATCGACCTCTATCAAAACCGTGTCAGTAGGAGAATATCTGACGAGATATGAGATAAAATCATGAAACTATTGAATTATTTAAGAATTTTGTATTTTTAATCATAGTATAGTCTTAAATTTTCTTTCAGAGTTTATAAATCTTGTAAAAAACTTTCAGTCTCTTCAACAACACTTTTTTATCTTCTTTGCAATTCGTTGTGAAGTCGATGTTCTGAAACTTTTATTACATTCAGCAACACTAATTGTGATATGATTTAGAACAAAAAAAACTTTAATAAATATTGAAATAGAATCTCACAGAACGAATATTGTTTTGTAAAATTGCCGTATTATTAAACAATAAAAGCTGCTAGTTTACCAATTGGCGCATCCACCATTTTTTCCATTTTTTAATCCAATCTAATTTAAAGCAAAAGTGTTGCGAAATATGTATTGTAGATTTTTCTGATTCGTCAAAACGATTCATTAAATATAGAAATTGTTATTTTCAGTACTCGTAGTGTGATTTTCTTTATGGGACAATAATCGACTTAGTTTTCACACAAATTTTTCCAATATTTGATAATAAATTTCCTCTGCATAAAATGCCTTTTTTATTGATTTAAATATTACAAACAAACAAAACGGTGGTTATAAATTTGAATATGGGAGAATGGGAAATAAGTTCAGATGTTGTTTTCTTGTTATTATTATTATTATTATTATTATTTGAGATAGACGAAAGATCCTTTCATCTTTTTCTTGTGATATTACAAGCTTTAGATTTATTATTAGCGTTTCTTAAAATATAGAAAATATTCGATAAACTGTATTGAATGTAGATTTTTATGAAAATCTTGTTGCCTAGTGGGTATTTCTATTTCGAATCGCTGGTGACACAGGTGTGCACTCTCTCACAATTATTAAGTGAATTGTTCAACTGACATCTCATTTTGTATTGAAAAATGGTATAGTGGATTCTTTTTTGATACTATAGCACATACAATTTTCTATTTTTACAGTCTAGTAGGTTGTGATTGGAGTTATTCATTTGTCAAAAAATTCTGTCAATTTATTTTTATCATCATCATTTTTCTTTTGTTCTCTTTATTTATATCTATCGGGATGCTAGCACGTGCAGGTTTTGTAATTCAACTGAAACTTGTTTAGATGGATTTTGTTGGTTTCATCATGTTGAATAGATATAGGAAGTTGGAATCCAATGTTCCGGTCGATGATCAGACGGCCAATCATCAACAGCTCACTTCTTTTTCTTTTTCCCCCGATAATAGCCACCTATTTCCTGGATAAACATGTAGATCAACTTTCACACTTTGATGAGATTACATGGATTTGTTGTTGTTATTGTTTTTTATTCCATCTTCTCCTCTTTTCACCAACGCGATCAAAATGAGAATCAACAAAGAGGAAAATCACATCACAACTGAATTAATCTCTCGTATTGAATTCAAATGGATTATTTCATTTTTATGGAATGTTCTAAAAATGATCATCTACTTACCGAATTTACGTATATGACGCTACCTCTAGAGCGTAGATCACGTTTACGACTACGATCACCCCAAGCATTATCCAGAATGCTCAAGATGCTCAACATCAATAATGCACTCCAGATCATTCTATCTTGATGTTGCTGTAATAAAACAATGAAAACTATATAATGAGGAAAAATCGTTGTTGAGAGAATCTCTGGCACTTGATAATTTTCAACAAATTTCAAGTACCATTGAAAAATTAATTTTAGAAATTTTAATTACAGATTAAAATGGAATTCTTTTTCCATTTTTATACATGTAGACAATTTCAACATTTAATAAACCAACACACATGACTTTGAGGCGTATGCTTTGGGTATGCAATTTTACAAAACAAATACTCGAGGGTGTAAAATTAATAAAAAATAAATAAAATTAATATATGTATAAATATTTTCTGTTTGGAATAATTGAAAGATTCGCAAATTTTTCTGTTCACTATTCAAAGTTGTCTCATTTATTTCTATTAAGTATAATAATTGTATGGAGTATTGGTCTTACGGACCTCCGCTTTCAGTTTCGCAAAATTTTGGAGTTCTGTTTTGATTTCAGTTTCGCATATTTTTAACGGATGTAAAACAAAATTTTCAGCGCTTTTTTGCGGTTAATTTTTCGTTACGATGATTGGTTAAACAAAGAAAAATTCCTAAAATTTTTAAAACCATACAAAAAAATTAGTAGGTAAGTAGTTCTTAAATAGGATTTCTTCAGTTACACCACTCATAAAAGTTATGTTGGCTACACTACAAAATGAGGAAACAAAAACTGACACTTCTGAAGAATTAAAAAGAATGATAAAGAAACTTTTCAGTGAATTGAATTTTTGAAACAAAAATGTTTCCTTTACTATTTCTACATATCTCTCTGAACCCCGGTATAAAACAAAATTGCTTACTGAGGTCGTAAAAAGGGAGTCGAGGCAGAAATATATCCCCTGATACCTGAAGATACCTGGATTCTAATTAGCTTCGTTTTTTTTGTAACAAACCTCTAAACTTAATTTTTTATAGATCTTTTTAGTTCCGTTTTCGCTTCCGTTTTTGTTCCGCTTTCATCACATTATATTTTGTAAAATCCGTTAGAGGCCTTCTATTACATCACTAGTATGGACTCGTTTCGATAATTTTAGATGGAAAACACTAAATTCTATCAGCACAAGTTGAAATTAAGTCAAAATTTAATGAAATAAATCAGATCAATTTAATTGATGCACTATATTACTCTAAACTACTAAATTTGAAGTTGTTGGAGCAGTTCAAATAACAGTTGATTGAATTCTGTGTAACAATTGTTACCAATACATCATTTATAACAAGGAGAGATAAACGAAACTTTTCCAAAGAAAATCGAACCTCATATAGAGAATTGAATAAACTTTTTGTTATTTTGTGATTAATTTAAACTGTCAAAAACAATAAAATTAATTACAATCAAACATTTGGAACAAATCAACTGACGACTCCAACACCTGGTAAATAAGCGACAATTTACTGTAAGCTCAATTTTTTTTTTCAGATTACCACCGAGTTTTTACTAAACAAATCTGTCTGTGGCAACGAATCAATACTAAGTCTTAAATTTTCACTTACATTTACCCTACATTTGAGATATTCACGGATTTGATTTAAAAATTAATGAGGTTTGTGTTCGTTCTAAATTCAGTGTGCTTATCAATATTAAATTCCACAAATACACACAGAATGAACTAAACTTTTCCAAATTGATGTAAAACTCGTGATTTTCTCTCGGTAAATGCAAGATATAAATGAATACGAATTAGCAGCTTAGTAACAATAAAATATTCTTTCTTTTACAATTATATTGAATAATATCAATGCTTTAGAATTCGTGTCGGAAACGTTACGGCTCCATTTAGAATTCATTTGAAGTTTCAGGAAACTTTTGCAGAATTGCTTCCATGTATTTTTTTTCTAGATTACATTGTCGATTATATTTTCAATTGTCAGATAATCTTCTATTGAAATCTATCTCATCATCATAAAACTTTAGAGTAGAGATGAAAAAGTTGGTAGATAATTTTGTTTTAATTAATTCCTATTAGATTAAGTTAGTTTGTAGTTTAAAATACTGTGAATTATCCATTTACTTAGTTTATTGATAGCCTTAGGGATTTTGAATGGGGAAGAAGTACTTGTAACATTGACTAAACAAATATCAATAATGGTGTTGCAACGCGCTATCTTAGCGCTTATCATAGTCTGTGAATAGCTCTAAGCACTACAATTTGCACTTAAAACTATTCTCTATAAATGTAGATATCTCATACAAGCTTTATTCTACGATTATTACTTCTATATCAATATACATATATAAATGTTGACATTTTGGTTTGTTTAAAGAATCGTGAATGGTAAATTTACTGTTGAAATAAACCGTTTTAATTAATTTTCCACTCTTAATTTAATTGACAGATTAAATAATTTTATGTAAATGTTGGTCGAAATCCTTTTTAATCCTCTCTACTATTTCCCATTTACTCTACACATAAGATATGGTAACAATTGACCCTAACACTAAATACAAAGTGGCTACGTCGTAATTGTTTATGGGTTTTCCACTAAACGCTGTACTACAACAATAAAATCGCTTTATTAGTTTATCAATCTACTTCTTCACATTCTGTCTAATTTACGAATAAATAACAATAGTTTACTGAATAATATCCAGAAACAAAGAGAGAGATTGGATCCAATTCAGTTTTGTGTTAGAAAAAAACGACAAGTCCCCAGTTGTTATTTTGGATAGCACTTTTTCTCTTATTCTTCCCGTTTCATCCTAATTAAAACTAACAAATTCGCTGGTTCTAAAGGGAGGATTACTTTAAAATTAACTATCTAGAATATTACAACGATCCAGTACTACAACACGATTTGTTCTATTACAACTTGATTATCTACATGCATAAATATTGTGTTTGTTTTCTTATTGCTTGCTTGCTTTATTCATAATTTGTGACATTAGGTATAATAAATTTCTCTCATTCGTTAAATGCAACTGTACTGTTAATAAATTAATTTTAATTAATACGACATTGTAGCTTTATTATATAAATAGATATACAATTCAAGACAACTGGCACGATCGTAAAGTTTATCTATCATCAGTTTGTTACCCAATTAGTTTGACTTACAGTCTGTAAAGTTTACGTCTAAAAATATCGAGAATTGTGTGAGAAAATCAAATAAAATATCACGACCATCAGTGTAAGGCAATGTTTTAAATCGATTATCGGAAATAACAACCGTTACGTATTTATAGCACTCTTACCATTTCATGAAATTGCTATTACTATATTTACACAATGTAAGTGAACTTGTTTTGAGACGTTTTTAAAATTTATAACTTTCATTTTATTAGAAATAGATTAAAAATACGTGAGTGTGTATACTTTTTCAATTCATTAAAATTTTACAACAATGATTGTCTGTTCTAATTACAATAATGAAAGCAATCTGCTCGGGATCAAATGAACTTTGACTTTCAGACATTCTCAGCAAATCTCTGGTGCACTCTAAGGGATTATAACATCTGTAAAACACTCTTTGTTTATTATATTTTCTATTCAGTAATTCTAACAGGAATCTCCTAGACAAGTACTGGGGTGAATCAGGATGCAACACTATTTCTTGCATGAAGCTCTACTAACTGTCGACCAAGTCAGAATTCTGAAAGAAAACGGTTGCTTCTCCTACTGTGTTACTAGTAGTGTTGAAATTATTCTGTGATGGAATAGTCACTTTGAGAAGGGTTGACCCTATTGAACGTATGAAACATCAACGAATAAAAGTCAAGAATTGGTTTTGTTTAAAGAAATTTATGAGCCGAACTGGAAATATTAAGAAGTCTATTTTTCATTAATTTTCGGCACTCTCGGTAAATAGCTGGTGCAAAAATTTGTACATTTCTAGAGGGTACGTCCGCCCTTGTATACAATTTGGCCGATTTCATCACACTAACAGAGTGATTCGAAAAATATTTTAAGGATTTTTAGAATAGTTTTTGGAGAACATTTTAGCAATATTAACTCATTTGCAATTTGCAAAAACTTATAGGGAGGATCTTCCAATGCTTCTTACAATTAGTCGTTTTCTGTGTGTAGCTTGTTTTGTCAAAATCGCAACATTGTACAAAATGTGCGCTTTTTGGCCTACTTCCCGATGAGCTACAGAAAACTAGTTTTGCTAAAATTTTCTCTGTGGGCCACCCTGCAAATCCTCGAATTATTTTTTGAGTTGCTTGATTAGTTTAGTGGAAACAGCCAAATTGTGTACCCCTAGTCCGGATACCCTGTACACATTCAACTTTAGATAAATTGTTAAGTTTGTGAAAAAATAAAAAGATCGTTGTGTTGTGGACATGGCAGAAGAATTATACAAAGAGCACTTCTATATGGGCGTCGGAACAGGAAGTAGTGGTTGGTAATATTTCTTAATCTCCTCCTGCATTTAAATACCTACACTTCTGGGAAATAAGAAATTAACATTTTTGCTTCTTATTCGAATAATTTTTCTTAATTATTTCACATTGTACTGTAGTCGCTTTAAAAACGATCCTCACCACTGAGAGGCATCATTAAAATGTTAGAAATAAATCAAATTATAACAAAAATGTTGTAGTATATTTGTGAAAAAGGAAACATCCATCAACATTATCAATATCCATCTATTACGGTGATCTTCACAAACATCTGTGTGTTACAATTTTCTACTTCCCTCACATTTAGAGATGTGACAGTGATATTACATTTCGGGATATAAATCCAGCGATATCAGTTGAAACGAGTTCATTCTAAAACAAGTATCGTGTGAATATTGTATGACAATGTTGTAGGTTACAGCATCCGAAATTCGTGCCTAGCATTATCTTATTTTCTATCAGCAATATCAAAGAATGCAAGATAATAAAATTTACACTTGAAATCTCAACGATTTTGACTGTTTCATTTCATAGCTCATTTACATTATGATAATATTTGTGCAATTTGATCGAATGCAACGGCTGCAAATCAACCCAAAGAGATTGGTAAACTTTGTTACATCATGCATGATAATACGCTTGGTTTAATGTTAAACTAATCCTATACCGCATCAGCCACAGTAGAGAGAAAGAGAGAAAAGGAAAAGTGAACAATCTCTTTTACCACAGGAATTTCATTCCATTATTATTAAAATATTGAATGAAATATATCCTAACGATTACAATTCATATTAGATTTATGTTAGCCAATATACATCCTGTTGGATTTTATTTATCAAGCTTTTGTTTTTGCTGAATAACAAACTGTTATCTTTTGCAGCATCATTGGCGTTTACCAAATAAAACAGATGAAATCCACCTTTGCATCGCTTTATTAACATTCAACGCACTCTTTTTGTTCCGTACTTTAGTTTTCCCTCTAGTATTAAATGTGTTGAGAGCACGTTGGCGAGTTTTCGCGGCGGTTCATAAAAGCTACCATTGATCGAACTGCCGGTCCATTGACCACATAAAATATAGACTTAAATCCTGAGTAAGTGAGTGTGTATCAGTCCTCTAAATCACCAATAACAAAATCGACAAATACAAAAAAAAGCAACGAGAATCTTATCACTTATCACTGTTGATTTGAAACAACAGTAAAATAATGATTTATTCTAAATAGTCTTGTTTTTTATATCAGTTGTAAAAGATCCTGGATTTAGCGTAGTAGAAACGTATTTTTCATTGGATAAAGTAAAGCAACAAGACCGACAAAACAGTGAAGAGGATACGCTGAATCAACACTGACAGCGTGGAAAACGTTTGTATGTTTAGTTAGGTGTTCTTTGTAAATGGAATTTTGTTTCATGTATGGCCTAAATGAGAATGAACTCTTTTCACATCAAAGTTGAATACGTATTAAATCAACTACAAACCTTTAGATTCAGATTAAAGTACGGCTTTTACTAAAAGCAATCCGAATCAATAGAAATCATTCAATTTTGATTGATATAAAATTCATGTAATTCAGATAAATTCAGAGGACAATTTGCAGGAATCGCTCCTTCGTTTGTAGCTTCCAAGGATTTAATATGACATGGATGAAAGCTTCGATGATTCCATAGTTGATGTTCGAGAGTAAAATACACACATTCTACATGTATATCTTCAATACAATCTCAAAGATTCCAGTACATTGGCAATTCTCGAACAAACATTTGCTTGAATCAATGCTTGAGTTCTTTTCACGGATCAGAAACAAATTCAGCTATGCGAGATTGTGGCATAATCCTCGTATATGAGAGACTTCATTTCATTTCATCATATATAAGCAGCAGCAGTGACATAACTAGACAATCATAAATTTAAAGCAATATTTCCAACAGTTATTATTTTAAAATTGTAATTATGTAAAGATTGAAAATCAAACGATTGTCTTATTGTTGTAATGGTATTTGTAGCGTATACGGTACTCTATTGTTTAATTAACGAATTTAATGAGCAGTCTTCGTTCAGTCAGTGTCTTTGAGATTTTAGCTCAAATTCTGTAAACACTTCACGACAGTCGCCTATTGACAATTGTAGTAAGTGAGATAGACGGTTCTAATTCAAAGAGCATTCACCTATTTACTAAAGTTACAGAATACGAGCCATTGTAGTCGTCGTCTTTGTCGTATATTTATTTCAACCACACAATTCCTTTACATACATATTTCACAGCAAGCATCTTATACAGTAACAGTAATGTTAGAGTTTGTGGCTTCAATACGATTTTCATAATACAATAACGTTGTCGTATAATTGTTATTTATGTTACATGGATCGTAACGTCAATCATTATGGTACAAGTCATGAAGTCGAACTCAAAAAAATGTAGGTAATTCTATTTAAAGTTTAACATTCTTATAATTTAAGATGTAATAATCAAAGAGTCCCTTTTATAGCCGTTTCCATAGTAACCATCTGTTTTCCTGTTTGATTTTAATGAAATTAATCTCATTATGGTACTCAGTACCATAATAGTACATTAAAAAACTAGTTTCAGAAGTCGACAATTTCTACACGAGACCGAGCACGAGACCAAGTTTAAAATAGAGCGCCCTAGACCGAGTTTTTCAATTTTCGAGTACAAGAATTGACTTCTGAAACGAGTTTTATATACTATTTCTTTCTATTTTGCACCCTATTATAACCTTTCTTAATAAAAATTGGTCCCTTCATATTTAGGGAATTTCGCGGCAGTTGGTATTAACTAGAGCGACATTTTAAAATTGTTCAATTGTGTTTTTTTTCTGCACTTCCTCGATTGTTAATATTTAAATTCAGAAACCAACACAAATGTGAGTGGCAATAATAAATGCAGTAAAACACTACATTGCGTATCACATTAGGCTATCAGGGTTACATTATACGTTCATTGTTAGCAGATTACTGATCAGTAATCTGCTAAATGTGTCTGATCAGTGGGCAGATTCATACTCAAACGAATAAATTGTTGATATTTAGGCTTAAAATTAAGAAAAAATACAAATTCCTATTTTCTGTTTTATTTTCATTTTCATGTAGCTGTCAAAGGGCTAAAAATTATATCAACATAGCCTTATTATTTCAATTCTGTATTAAATTCGGTACTAAACCTCTAATACATACTACCTCTACCTCTAAAATACCCAAAAGGAGTGTGTTAACAGGTATTAAGGCACTCCTTTTGTAATATTAACAATGCCATTATAGACGCAAAGTAGTCTGATGTCACAGCACTTATTGCACCAGAACGATTTATCAACTGATCTAATTAAACATCAGTCCGATAGACTCACAACAAATACATCTTATACGTGACTGTGTGTCAATCATTTTGTACAAATTCAACTTTACTGAAAATTTAATTTCCTTGTTTCTTTTGTTAAAGAATAACAGCCGAGCTATTTGAATGGAAATTAAAAATGTCTACAGGAAATTTAATTTTATTCAAGTTGATACGAGGAAAAAAATGTATAATAACGCCTTGTGGAATTATAATCGACCGTGTTAATGGTTAAATTAGGAAGAAAAAAAGATTTGAATAGAAAAAAAATGGGCTCAGCCGGGATTTGAACCCGGGACCTCTCGCACCCAAAGCGAGAATCATACCCCTAGACCACTGAGCCTCTTACTATATATAGTAAAAAACAAACTTTTTAAGATAATTTATAAAATTATAAATTTCTATTTAAAGAATTAAAAGGAATCTTGATAGTGTTCTCGATTTATAAAAATTAAAATTCAATAGTTTAGTTTTGGAAAAAAAATTCTTATTGTTATGATTCAAGTTTCTGAAAAAACTGAAATTATTAAAGAAAATCCAATTGATGTTCGGTTCATATGAGAAGCCTGTCTATTGCGGACAGTTTCCAATTATTATTACTGAAATAAGATTTATTGCAACTTTTGATCTGAACGATCGCTTCAGCTTTGAAACTTCTGTTATCGAAGCACATGTACGTGCTTCATTCTTTTTCAAGATTTATTGTTTGTGTAGATAATTAACTTTAATATACTTACTTACCATTAAGATAACAATTATTTAGTGGAGCTTTTGTTCCTTTTAAATGAGAATTCTCGAGAAATTCGCTACCTACTGTTGTAATATTAGATGCGAAATGGAGGAACAATTCGAAATTGATTTGTTTTGTATTGTTATCAACAAATAACTGCCGTCTTTTGCTCTCAATATAACAATTTCGCTAATTTTACATTATTCCGTCAAGTATAAAAGAATTCAAATTAAATGGCAATTCAGGTTTGATTGAAAAGGCAACCGTTGTTTCGTATTATTTTCCAATTTTAAATTAATAATAACAAAAGTAAATCTTTAGTATTGTATTGAGTTGGATGGCAATTTAAAATGACTGCAGAGAATTCCAACTAACTGACTAATTGAAATAAGTCAAAATATTATTCTTTCACGATTAGCAATTTGTTAAAACAAGAGTTAAAAATATATACTGAAAAGATTAATAAGCACACATGAGGTTGATTTTTCTCAGGATAACCAAATCCAACAATTTCAATTATTTTCTTTTTCTCCATAGAAAGAATATCAGACAAAACTGCACTATCAACAACTCTTATAATTTAGAATTATTGTTCTAATACAGTGGCTATTGCAACTGGAAACAAAGAAGATAGAATTAAAAGGAAAATCGAACAGGATTCATTTCGTAACGAGACTTTTAATTTGTAGAACGATTTTTCTTCAGTTCGCGTGAATAAGAGGGAAATAGTTTATAATAGTACTGTAGCAAGAGATAGTCTTACAATTAGGCCCTCAATTTCTATTTCTGAAAATCTGAGTTAAGAATGATGTAAAAGAAATACAACTATCAATATACAGGGTGTACCCCTCTCGCAGTTGGCTGTGCCTTTGGTAACGTAGTATCGTAACTTGGTTCACAATTGACATGTATTTTTCAAATAGCCGAACCAAGCTGCGACGCTACGTTACCAAAATCACAGCCAATTACGAGAAGAAATCCCGTGGTGCGCCCGGTGTATTCTGAAGGGTTCAAGAAGAAAAAATTTAGCTAAAATTGACCAAAATTGCAGCTATTGTTTGATTATCGCTGGTTAAATACTAACCTAGGCTACCATAATGTTGTTGTTGAAAGTTGATAAGAAAACAGGTGGGTGTCAATTTAACACATCTAGGATTTCCATTGAACTACCCACGCCACCTAACTTACACATTTGATTAAAAACTATAAAAATGAAGTACCTACTACAAAAATTGTTCAAAATGCCTTCCTCCACTGTTCCACACAAACTGCACTCTATGTAAGAGAGAGCGCTGCATGTTTCGGCAGTTCCCAAATCGCGTCTGTAGCTTTCCAAATTCGGGTTAACAACTGTTCGACATTTTCGACCGACATCGAATATATGAATTGTTTCATATGGTGTCACCAGCATGCATTTGTCTTTTTCTATCTATAGTATTTGGAAATAAATGCAGATAGAGGACAAACAAAGGCCCCTGAGGTCACTCTAAAGGCGCGTCCACATTGTGCCGAAACAGGTCGGTCGGCCTATGCCGGGCGACTCGTTCGGTTCGGCATGTGGCGTTCGGCAAGACGTCCACATACAGGGTGTTTGCTCTCAGTATGGAGAGTTCTCAGAAACTCCTATTAGTCGACAAGCGATTCGAAAAATTTATTGAGGATTTGTAGAAGAGTCCCTGGGGAACATTTTAGCAAAATTAGAACATCGTAGCTCATTTCAAAGTTGGTCAAAAAACGATCGTTTTGGACAATGTCGCAATTTTAAAAAGTTAACAAAACACGCAGAACGACTAAAAATGACTCAGAGACCTTCCCAACATTGATTTTTTTTTGTTTTTCTCCATTATATTCCAGAGAAAATACGAAATATTTACACCTGTTACAGAATAAAATGAGTTGCTCTAGTTTGAATCGCCAGTTGTGTATGTTTTACATTTATTTTCAGGTAAAACTCTACTTTTCCTAAAAAATTGTCTCAATAATTCTCCTTTGATCTCAATCTTTTTCAAAATTTTCAATATTCAAAAGGATTGGAAAAGTACCACGTCAAAAGAAACAAATATTTATTAAATCGACATATATTTAATTATCTTCAATATCAATTAAACTGTCAATTAAGCGACAAAATATACAGTTTAAACGTAAAACAGCCAATTTATCTCCTCATCAATAAATATTTGATACTATTGCCGATTATAATCGTACATACGAGAATTGGAATTAATTCCACTGATTTTAGAATAAAACAAACATACACATGCATACAATTTAATGAAATTTCATTTATCCAACAATACCCGTATATGTGCATTGAAAACGATGAGTATTTTGGATTTGTGCCCAATATTTCTACAATCCATAGAAAATCTACAAAACGTATATAATATGATCGTTATCTTTGGTTTGTAATAATCCTCGTTCTCTTTCCAATTCACTTATATTAAAACCGTATATAGTGTGTTGTATGCCAACAATTCCTAGTAATATTATAAGTATTTCAAATTTAAGATGAAAGCTTTGAATATCTGCATTGTATATAAGTTGAGACCAATAGAAATACATTTGCCTTTCGAAACTATTCTCTCTTATTGTCAATGTATCCATTCGTGCTACATTAACCAGAAACTTTGTAATATTTGCTAAGGAAAGACGACAACGGTTACGAAGCAAAAGGAAAAACAACAAACGAGAGAACGAACGTGACTATTGAAACGACACGATGAATCCAAATAAGATTTCATATTGACCATCCATCTCATTATTATTATTATTATTATTATTATTATTATTATTATTATTATTATTATTATTATTATTATTATTATTATTATTATCAATAATAAACTTTAGAATGGAGAAAGTTTTAAATGAATGATAAAACAGAACGGTTGATATCAGTTCAGTTGAAATTTTGTTATATTCACTATCAAAATCAACAATAGGATAACGAACGACGACAACAACAGAAAGAAAAGTGGACAATTTTATTTTATTAGTGATCATCAATATTGAATTACGAGCTGAAATCACCACAACTTGGCCAGATGCCAATAATAAGTTTTCATGAATAGAAAATAGGCAACTGCTTCTTTTCTTCTATATTTATATATCAATGAAATGAAAGTGGAAGCAAAAGAACTCTCCAGATAATTGTGTCAAGTTTTATCTAATCTAATTAATGTAATTTAAAAGGTTTTAGTAACTAGATACCTAAATACCATAAACTTATAATCGTATCAAAATAGAAAATATATCGCTATTACAACAAGAAAATCTAATTTAAAATAAGCGAAAAGAACCAATAAAAAAACTTCTAGTATATAGTTGTACAAGTATTGATCCACGAAAATTTAGTTTCACCAGTCGAAATTTACAAAGAGTCGTGTATTCTTTACTCCCCTTTATTAGTTTCTTTGAAATAAACATAATTCACAGTGGGGGAAAAACTAAATCTAATTTTAAAGTAGAGTTAGTTTATTTCGTGTGTTTTTTTTTATGTGTTGTCGCGTGAAAATAACGGATATGGTAAAGTTATCAGTCATCTCACCTTGGCACAAATCGATTCATTGAACTTACGATAATGTCGAATCGATAATGGAACTGCATAAATATTTATACATCATTTCCTATTTGGTTGGTAGTTTTTGTCTTAAATTCTGCTGCAATTGTAGCAGAATATTGTAGATCATGTGATGGAATGGGAAATGGTTTAGAGAGAAATGTGTATTTAGAACAGTCAAGAACGGAAGTCTAAATGCAAGAAATTCGAATGTTCAGCCAAATATTTAATCGAATAACAATATTAAACGTAAACAAACTGAAAATAGTGGTAATTAATTAGTTGTTTATTGATGATATTGAGTTTTTATAATTAAAGGCGGTAAGCCGCTGAAATTTTTTAATATCAACGTCAAAACTATTTTTATCGTAATTTATCATACACAGTACGAAACATGCAAGAATATTGATCGTAGAAATAGCCTTGTTTTTCCAGTTTTTACATTGTAGTGTAGGCGCACAATTGCAGCATTAAATTTTCAAATTCTTTATTAAATAAAACTGTTGCTATTCGAAAAAAACTATTGTAGCCTACACTAATACAATAAAGAACTGTATTTTTATCGAAATCACTCGATAACAGATTCTCAATGAGATTTAAAAGTTATAGAAAACAAGACGAACTAATGAAGAACCAGGGAGTTAATAATGGTGGATGCGCCGGATCCGACTTACACTAATTTTCTTCACAATTATTGTAAATTATTTGAAGCGATTTCGTTCAAGTGCCACCAAATAGAGGATTCTTAAGCCCTTTTGTACAAGTGCATTTAGTTCCTTGGAATTTTCAATATTGTATAAAATATAATCAATGTTACGAGCGAATTTCTATAGATTCAAAATGTGCGTCAAAACTTACAGAAGATTATGGATAATGATTGATTGTTGTGCTTAAAAGTTAAACGATGTAAAGTTTTGTTAAACAAAATCGATTTATATTGTGATAAGTATAATTTCAAGTTATTTTTGTTTTTAATAGGAATAAAGCAAATCTAGTTTTGTTTTTTCATACATGAAATTGAATTCATCAAACTTTCGTATTTCGCTGAAGTACTCAGTCAATACAAATTTGTGAAAGCGTTAAAAGCAACACCGTTTCAATTTTCGCTTAGGTATCATAATTAAATGGCATTAAATTCAACAATTTTCTTTGTTCTCTATGCAAATTATTCTAGAAATTTTAATAGGGCACTAATTAGATAACTGAGTCATATTTTATACTGAAATAACACCTCAATGAAAGCTTTATCTATCTCTAATACTATTTGAAAATTAATGAGCACTTAACAGTAACTGTTTCTGCGTATAAATTTGAATATTAATTTGTTTCTTACCATTTTCGTTTAATTTTCTATTGTAATTTTACAATTCAATTGACTTCATACAAATTGTTCAATCATTTCTATTTTGAAATTTAATGTAGTAAGTATCGGTGTACCATTCGTATCAACGAATTTTCGTCACGATTATTTGTTTGTTAACGAGCGTCGCGACGTCCAAGTCACTCACTAAACATTTAACCGGCTGCACTATAGCCGACGACGGCCGTCGTGACGCATGCTCGCCGCCGCAACCCTACCACTGTGGCGTGTCACCGTGCCAAGAATTTATAAACTTACTGTTTACATTCTTTCACTTATAAGTCGTCTTGGTTCTCAACAGTGTTGATAGAAGTAGAATACATAGAAACAACAATAAGTAAATACTTGACTTATTTTCTTGAAGATTAAAAAGAATACAGGAATGAAGCTACTAAACTTACCTAAAGAAATGTTTTATGATTTATAGCGTTGAAAACTAGGGCTGTGATAAATTTAATGTTGCATATTAAGCCAGAAGTCGGCTTACTTTTAGTATAAAATACCGTAAATCGTGACATTTTATACCATAGTCATTACTTACGCATTCTATTATCAAATGGAATACAGAAGGGCGAGCCGACACTATATAGGGTGAATTTACAATGTATGTGCTAGAGGAAAGTATAAAGGAGGCTTTTTCTGTAAAATAGCAAATTTCCGTAATATATGCTTCAAAATAGCAATTTTACTGTTATTCATCTACTCAACTGTAAGATATCAGTCTTCTACTTTAAACTGCTGCGTTCTATTTTAAATGGAAAAGCAGACGTGATAATGATGTAATCAAATTGATAGCTTGCTTGTCTACTTAACGTAATGACAACATTTGAAATATTCCCTCATTTGTATTCAGCGTCTTACATCGTTTCAGCTTCTTTAGAAAAATAGAAAATGAAAAAAGTGTATGAAATCGGATACAACTGATTTATTACAAAATTCCAACTGTTGTGTAAATATTGGAAACCTCAATGGTTGGTTGGTAGATATTTTCACTTTTCTTCGATAATTAGTTGCATAATTTATAGGGAGTTTTAATGAAAACTGTCTGAAACAGTGAAACCACAACTATCGTTATTTTCATCGACATTTGCTCGATCATCGATTAAAAACATGACCACCAGTTGCTCGAGTGAGGGTGACGTGATATAGAACACCAACGCTAAAACATAATACCCTTATAATCTATTCAATGAACGTAAACATAATGATTACATACGAACAATGTTCTACCGGCTAATGATTTTCAATCGATTGAACTGACATTATACAGACAGTTAGATGAGGAGAGTCAGCTTTCAAAGGGTCGCTAGAACACAAAAAGGAAATCATCAGCAACTCGACCTTACATCGAGCTTGTGGTCGAACTTATCTAATAATCCTGATGATGGAGGAGCCAGAAGGATACAGAATATGTATAATATCTGAAAATCAATATTGTCGTTTATGAGTATACACTGTAGGACTCATTAATGAAAAGATGAAACGTTCTAAAGTCGATCCTTGGAAGGATATTGTGGACAAATAGAAGACTTTTGAGAAACTTTCCAAATTCAGACGGTATAAAAGAAATTTTATGATTACGCTACCATAATATCCATAAATTCAAGCCAATAAAGTTTGTAGATAATCGTGAATTACCTTTAACGTAATTCGAAACTGTTTGTAAAACACTCCAAGGACGGCTTATCGTTTCCAACAAAATTTCAGTAATCAATCCTGCCACCCAAGAAGTTATAATCTTGATTTAATTAATCAACAAATGATCTATTTTAGTTTATAACGATTCAAACGATGCTTTTTCGTTTATTTTTTTGTTAGTTTAATTAAATCAAACTGTGGTGAGTCCATGCACACAAGATCCATTTAGTTGAATTGCTTTAGAAAGGATAAAAATGTCTGCCGTATTTTCCGTGTTTTACACAAATTGCACAACAATTTTTCAGTATAAACGTAGAAAAGCGGTCACATTTAAAGGGAATTATTCATAGGATTTTGGAATTGTAGATGTTGTTGTTGTTGTTGTTGTACAAGTAAAACGGAATGTGAATGTAGATGAGAATGCATATAAAGGCTGTAATATGCAACCAACCAACAGAATTGATGATATGATGTCGACATGATTTCTCTTATTCTACATGTGTGGTTACTTTTTCAAAGTTATTTTAAGTTTTATACTAACGATACGATTATTTATGTGCTCTTATCATGGGCTTAGATCTTCGGCAGAAGTACTCGAGTATCATCTAAGTTTCCTCCAACTGGAAACTATTCAATTCACAACAAAACTGTTGCTATTAATTCCTTCAAAATTCTCACGAATGCTAGGTACTATTGCAAATTTTTACTTTACGTTATTGATATTGAAACTGTTTTGAAATCCTATACAACACGATATTAACGAATGCAATGGTGTCTTTATAACAATGCAACTAATCTAAAAACAAGTTGAATAGTTTTAGATGATGTATTCTGAGATAAATGTTGAGCAAATTCAAGGAATAAATCCAAACAGGAAGTAATTTAAAAGTGATTTACATGACAGTAGAGGTTATTTTCTGCGATCATGTAGTTTAAATAGCTCATTCTAAATCGTTTTCGTATTATACAAGAAAAATACCTCAATTCTACATATAGAAACAATCAGAAAAGAAAAGGGGGAAAGAAATATAAAGAAAACACGAACAAAACCGATCATCTATTGTTAGAAACATTCTAGTGCATGCCCTGAATGCAACAAGATTAACGAGTCGAAGCAATTTAGACCAGACGAACGTTATAGAACCGTACTAATCAACAATGGCTTGAAAAGATGTAGAGGGCCAGTACAATTTCCAGTCAATACTTGGTTTAATTATCATGAAAGTTGTGTGTAGTGGTGAAAGTTTCGAGACTTTATTGTGCTTGAATCAACAATTCTTGCTTTTGAACAACATTAATTTCAATTCAAAACAATATAATTGTTGTTGATATGCTTGTTATTAGGATTAATTCAAAGTTTGTAATATCAAATTATTTCACATCGTATTTCAGTCAATGTTGTTCTATCTAGTGGACTGTTGCTAAACAATTTATCACAAATGCTCTTGTTTGGAGTGTAGCCGGATTGTATATGATGGGAATTCATGAAAATTATATGAAACAATTCGATTTGTTTATGGATATACAATTCAGTTTTGAACAATTCAATTCAACTTCAGTCTTTGTCTCACAATCAGTTCATATCTACTACAAGAGATCTCTTAGTTGTTGTTGTAATCTTTTATCGGTGCTTCAAACCGGAACTCACCCGAAAATCCGGAGAAACCGAGATTTTATCCGGAACGAATCCGGAACCGAACCGAAAACAAAAACCGCTTTTTCAGTTCAAGCATATATACCACTTAACACGATCTTTTTCCTCTTTTTTTATCATCCTCTCTTTCCTCCCTTGCCCGGAACTGAGTCAGCAATAGGTACTTCAGGGCACTTAACACGGACTGCAAATAAACCACTCATGATTCCTGATTTCGATGTTTTTTGGTATGTACAGGGTGTTTGATCTAAATATGGTTGATTCTATGAAACTCCTATTAGTCAACGAGCGATTCGAAAAATATTTTAAGGATTTGTAGGAGAGTCCCTAGGGAACATTTCAGCAAAATTAGAACTACGTAGCTCATTTCAAAGTTGGTCAAAAAACGATTGTTTTGGACAATGTCGCAATTTTCAAAAACTGACGAAACACGCAGAACGACTAAGAATGACGCTGAAACCTTCCAACATTGATTTTTTTTTTCATTTTTCTCCATAGTATTCCAGAGAAAATACGAAATATTTCCATCTGTTCCAGAATAAAATGGAAAAAAAACGAAAAAAAACACCATTTTTTGGAGGATTCTATAATAATTCTAAGTAGTTTTGCGTGCTTAGTTCGTTTTTGAAAATCATCAGAAACGAGCGTTTTTTACCAACTTCCAAATGAACTTGGAGGTTCTAATTTTGCTGAAATGTTTACATCAAACACCCTGTACGTAGTTCATTCTATTCTAAGAAATACGTATTTTGTCGTTCGAGCTCATACTCAAGTTTAAGGGAGATATTGGCTGTTAAAGTTACCCCTGTAACATCAGGGTGTTTTTTTTTTTTAAATAACTCTATAAAGGCTCAATATTTTTTAGTGATAATTCATAATTCTTTGCTGAGTTTATCAAAAGTTCTCAATCGCGTTTTCATTTCTTGTTAGGGATTATATTGTTGCCCGATTATCGTCAGCGCACGCCTTAGACATGCGTGACTCTCGAATTTTACTATAATCGTAATTTTTATATTTGTATTTCACCAAGCACTTGACCCACCTACTCGCTGTGCTCATAAAAATCCAGCACGAAGGGGCAAAAATCAGCTATAGTAGACCGCCTGTATATTATTTGTAATGTCGATTATACTCACTTCATCAACTACGTTGAGTAATTGTAGTATTACTATCACAACAAATAAACGCATAACTCCATTGAGAGATCGATGGAGATCGAGTGCGACTGGAAAGCGCTTATATTTAAGTTACTTCAGAGCAGTGACGTCAGTAGCACGGAAATTCGTGCAAATCCCGCTGCTAAGATATGAATAACTTCTAATTTATTTAGAAATCTTACAATTATCGAGATACTTTTTAATAAAACAAGAAATATAATAAAATATGCAATTTAATAATTATAAATAGGTACATTAAATAACGTTAAAATATCATTTTACATTTCACAGTCTACATTTTGATGGTAATCACATCTACTGATTGCTTGATTCCACCATAAATCATCAGGACATTGCATTAATGTTAAGATACCATTTGAACATTCCCAATATTTTGAACAATCACCATCATACGGGAAAAAGATCGTATCTGATTCATTTGCCGGACAAGTTGGTGGAGCTTTTGTGGTTGTTACTGTTGTTGTTGTAGGTGCTCTCGTGGTAGTTGTTGTTGTTGGTGTTGTAGTTGTCGGTTTAACAGTGCCTAAAATTTTGGGAATAGTTAAATATTATATTATTATCATAAAAATTGTTTATATAGAACTTACTTGAATCGTTACAATTCACATTTTCTTTATAATCACATGTATCAACTACATCATTCCACCATAAGCCCTTTGGACATTGTTTTGCTACTGCATGTCCAGCATAGCAAACCCAATATTTTGAACAATCACCATAATAAGTGTAATAAGTGATTTTATCTGTGTCTGTTGGACAAACTGGTGGTTTTGGTGTAGGACCAGATGGTGTTGTTATTGCTGTAATTATCGTAATAAATTCAATAAAAATCTAGGAATTAAATTAAACTATTTCACATACTTGTTGGTGATTTAGTTGATGGTTGAACAGTACCTAAAGTTTCAAAAATAAGTAAAAATAAGTATTTTCTTAATTGATTTTAATTAGTGTAATTTACAACTTACTTGAACCATTACAATTCACATTTTCTTTGTAATCACATTCACTGATTTCTTCATTCCACCATAATCCTGCTGGGCATTGCATTACTGTAGCATAACCAGCATAACATTCCCAATATTTTGAACAATCACCATAATAATTGTAATAGATGATTTTGTCCGTATCTGTTGGACAAACTGGTGGTTTTGGTGTAGGAGCCGATGGTGTTGTTACTGTAATTATCGTAATTATTTTAATGCAAGTCTAGAAATTAAATTAAACAATTTTTCACATACTTGCTGATGATTTGGATGATGGTTGAACAGTACCTAAAATTTCAAAAAATAAATATTTTCTCAATTTTAATTTGTATAATTTGCAACTTACTTAAACCACAATTTACATTCTCTTTATGATCACATTCACTGATCTCTTCATTCCACCATAATCCTGCTGGACATTTCATTATTGTTGCACGGCCAGCATAACATTCCCAATATTTCGAACAATCACCTTCATAGTTAAAATACACAATTTCCTTTGTGTCTGATGGACAAACTGGTGGTTTTGGTGTAGATGTTGCTATAATAATCACTGTGTTACAAGAATTCAAAAAAAAAATCAAATTAAAGATATACCTATCGATGATTCAGTAACAGGCTTATTATTGTCTGAAATTTAAAAATAAAACAAGTTGTTAAAGTTATTGTTGTAAAAAGACGAACAATGTGACTTACTTGAACCACAGTCGACATTTTCTTTATAATCACATTCACTGATTGCTTCATTCCATAACAAACCGACTGGACACATCATTACTGTAGCATGGCCAGCATAACATTCCCAATATATTGAACAATCACCTTCATAATTGAAGTAGACGATTTTGTCTGTATCTGTTGGACAAACTGGTGGTTTCGGTGTAGATGCAGATTTTGTTGTTGTTTTTGCTGTAATCATGATGATTATTAAAATAAATCTGAGTTAAATTAAATGATTTGACATACTTGCTGGTGATTGAGTTGAGGATTTAACGGTATCTACAATATTAAAAAAAAATGGTTTTGTTTTAACATAATTTATTGTGTATAATGTAGAACTTACTTGATCCACAATTTACATTTTCTTTATAATCACATTCACTAATTGCTTCATTCCATAACAAACCGACTGGACACATCATTGCTGTAGCATGACCAGCATAACATTCCCAATATATTGAACAATCACCTTCATAGTTAAAATAGACAATATCCATTGTATCTGTTGGACAAACTGGTGGTTTTGGTGTAGATGATCCTGTAATAATCTTTATGTTACAAGAATTCAAAAAAATTAATCAAATTTAACACATACCTATCGATTCAGTGACAACCTTTTCATTGTCTGAAATTTAAAAATAAAACACGTTGTTAAAATGATTGTAAAAAGACGAACAATATGACTTACTTGAAGCACAGTCGACATTTTCTTTATAATCACATTCACTAATTGCTTCATTCCATAACAAACCGGCTGGACACATCATTGCTGTAGCATGGCCGGCATAACATTCCCAATATTTAGAACAGTCACCTTCATAACTGAAGTAGACGATTTTAGCTGTATCTGTTGGACAAACTGGAGGTTTCGGTGTAGGTGCGGATGTTGTTGTTGTTTTTGCTGTAATTATCATAATTATTAAAAAAAAATTCACTTAAATTAAACTGTTCGACGTACTTGTTGGTGCTTGAGATGGTGGTTGAGTAGAGCCTATAAGATCAAAAATAAATTTTCGTTCATTAACATACTGTTTTATTTGTTGTACTTTACAACTTACTTGAACCACAGTTTACATTTTCTGCATAATCACATTCATTAATCTCTTCATGCCAAAATAATCCAGGTGGGCACTTGTAAGCGTACTTGTTACCTTCCCAACATTCATAATATTTACTACAATCTCCAGGATATGGGAAATAAACAATAGCTTCGGATGGATAAGGACATAAAGGATCAGGCGACCATGTAGATGCTGTAACATTACCAAGTAAACCAATAAAGAAATAATTCTCAATTAGTGAAGAAAACAAATTACTTACTAGGTTCAGTCGATTCAGTAGAAGCTTCATCTTTTGAATTTTTATTTCCTATAATTTAGAGAAAAAATTCTTCATGATAAAGAAGCAAAAAGAGAAAAATATCAACAATCAAACCTTTGTAACATTTGGCTATTGACGGTGTGTCGCATTGTTGTAATGCAGCATTAAATTCTAACCCACTTGGACATTCTTGGACGTATTTAGTTCCTTCAAAGCATTCCCAATATTTTGTACAATCACCAGGATAAAGGAAACGTACTGGTTCATATGATGGATAAGGACATGTTGGATCCGGTGTCCATTGTCCACCTAAATTCCATAAAAATCTAAATAACGAACAAATACACAACGAAAATTTATTCATACTTACTCGACAATGCAATCAGACAAAAACACGATAAAATTAAGAAAGAAGCTGTAATTTAAACAAAATCAATAATTAATAATTTTAAGCATTAACGATAAAAATTGAGCTCATTTACTTTGCATAATTTGAAATTTTTTATTATATTATTGATAACACGTTTAAACGACACCAATCACAATACTGAAATCATTTACTTAAGTGCAACTTAATTTATATTAAAACGTCACTGATTTATCTAAATAAACAAGACTGTTTTATATATGACGAATAAAAATCATTAGTACTTTTTACTTTATTTTGTACTTCTCAGAATAATCATTGATGAATTTGATAAAATTGAAACAAATAGAAACTAATCTCATCTGATAAGTTCGGTAATCAACAGTAATCACATAAACTGTGGACTGATAAGAATCAAAAAATTTCATTTTTTATTTTTCTTTACTTCTAAGAAAATAAATAATTAAATAATTCCACGCTTAATCAATTATAATTGTAAAGGATATCTAATCTCTAACACATGTTAATTATAATTACTTATTTCCGTTGTTTTTCTCCACAAAGTAGAGTTTTTCTCAAAATTGTTGCCTATTATTTAGACTTTGAAAATTTTATCGAAATTTCGCACTTCAATCGGGCGCTTTAATTAAATTTTCACTATGAAAGAACTTCGAATAAGAAAATAAATAAAACATCTTGATAGCAAAAGCTACAAAAGTAAGAGATCAGTAAACACGACAATACACAAAAATACACTTGTATGAAGAGTTGAATAGGCCCTCGGTTGATAAAATTTTCAGGCGCCTCATTTAAAAAACGAATAAATAATAAATAATAGCGAGAGATTTTATCTTTGCTTCCAAGGATTCATAATCATCAAATCGGTATCTTTTTTATATTATCAAAAATTATCGAGGATTTTAACTGTAGGTAAGTACATTTCGTCACAAAAACGGTAAATGATAAAAAAGAAAGTGTTCTTTTTCCCAGCATTGTCGTACTCTACTGCATAAATAGCATCGAATTGAATTTCAAATTTAATTTTGATTTGAATTTAAAATATTAAAAAAATAATTCCAGTTTTCTTCTATTGAATTTCTTAGATATCCTTTAAAGAATGGATGATTTAGGACTTCTTCACGAAATCAGGACAACATTCGCTATGTTTCGAAATCTAGGCTGCAAGTTGAGAAGTCTGCTTTTGTTGATTCAATCACAAAATTTACTGAAAAAACTAACAAAAATCTCTTAAAGCATTACGCTAAAAGCTGAAAATTCTTCTTATAAACTGGTTAAAAGTGTTTCGAATACAAGTTGTTATGAAACTTTGATTAAAAGTTGAAAATTTATCTTCTCTTTTTTGTCTACATGCCAAAGATCCTCTTCAAAAAGCGATTAAAAGTAGTCAGATTATCTCATTTTTGCGATTAACAATGAGTAATAAGGAAGATTAAAAATTGATGACAGCGATTGCGAGAGTTTCACAAAAATAAACCTCTATCTAAAGCTCTAACAATGTTTTTATGACAAATAAAAAGAACTGTAGATATAAACAAATATAAAAATCTATTACTGATAGTGTAAAAGTCGTAAAAATGAAAAGGAATAAAGGAAATACTACAAAACTGTAGCAATTTCAAGATGGTGGTGAATTTTCTACTAAAACGCTACATAAATCGCTTAATCAAATTTTCTTACGTAATAAACATAGAGATCAAGAAACAAATCTCGAAAATTAGGACTTATCAAACAAAAATAAATAATTAATTAGTTTTATTTCAAATAATTCCAATTCTAGAAGGCAAATTTGTACCATCATTTTCACATAAATGTGGCCAACTCCTGAACGATAAATTTCATATTTTTCGGTAAGTCGGTATATTTCTCTCGTGAGAGTAAGAAGGTGGGTAATTAGAAAGTGTTAGAACAAGTTTCCACCATACCAAATCTGTAGGTAGTATTTTTTTTATTCGTTTAAATACCCAAAAGGGCACCAGCAACCGCATCCTCTTCATTTGATTAAATATCTTTCTTCCCAACTCCTGACCTGTGCCAATTCTGTTATAATACTGTTTAACACAGCTTCACAAAAAGTGGTCACATTTATGTATTCGTCTGTATTAATTAATTTATTGAACCGAATATAATTTTTTTTATAACTAGTTTTACAAATTATTGGAAAACATTTCATGAAGTATGTACTTGTGAGAATTTTTCAATAGATACGAATAATCCCTTGTTAATTAATTTAGTTGAGTAGTTTGAAATCAGTGTTAGCATGTAAGTACGTCAAAGTTTGAAAACATCTTATTCTTGATGATTATACAGGGTGTAATCAAAATCACTAACGCGGTGATAACGCTGTATCAATTCTTCATTAATCTAAAATCACTACGAATCTTCAAGCCTCACTTTTGCCGTTTTTTCCATTTGTATCCTAGAAAATTGAAATAAAACCGTGGTGGAGATCGATTGTGGAAAAAATGAATGAATCTAATGTGAATACCTAATCTCTATTGCTTACTAATTTCAGCTTGATAGGGTAAGATTGCTTATGTTAATCCAGTGTTTATTGCTCTTATTCTGATTTCATTTAATGAAAAATAATTCTAATGTTTTTAATGCCAACGATTTTCTTTTAAAGAAGCAAACACTTAAAATCAGCATAAACAATCTTCCAACAAGATGAAAATAGTAAAAATAAGTAGCTAAATGACTTTGTAATTCATAAGGATCTAGAAAAAGTAGTGTTCCCATTTTTGCAAAGATCCAATGATGAAAAACTAATAAAAACTATTTTAAAAGGATCCTCTGGGCATTCTTAGTCGTTTGACAGGTATAACCGGATAGTGAAAATGGCGTCTTTCGATCTATATTCCAATCAGCTACAAGGCCCATATAGTTCACCAAAAAGATTCCCTGCGGGACCTCCTACAAATCCTTGAAGTATGTTTTGAGTCGCTCGACAAATATTGGGAGTTTTTCGAGCCTTACACTTAATTTGAAGATTGTCAGTGACTTGGATTACACACTGTATGAAAATCCTCTATTCCAGCTAATGATTTCTATCGCATACCAAATTTCAAAAAATTAAAGTTTTACGAATTGGAATATTGCAACATCCTCAAGTGTTTTATTGATTGTTCACAGCTGACTCACCTGATAATTTCTACAAATAAAATTCAACGAATCAGAGAGAATGTAGATTTTCATTATATTTGCAAATCCTTTTTTATATTAATTATAAACCAATCATTTTTATTCTAGATAGAATGAATTCTGGTTTTTGTTTTTTAAAAGAAAACCTTTCAACTAGAATAAAAATTGAGATACCTGAACAATAAGGAAGATTTGTAGTTGTATACGTACATATTGCATCGATAAATATGTGTTTATCTTGAAATTTACATACAACATCTTGTATGCAACTATATGAGTGCATCTGTCAAATAACAAGCCAAAATGTGAAAAATTATTAGAGGGATTCACGATGAATAATGTTATGTTTGTTCCTAAGCATGATGCAGACGAAGAAGCGTTTCAGTTTGTTGTATATTTATCGTATTTTAAGAACGAAAAAATCTACGTCTATTACCAACGATCCAAATTCTCTACTGGATGCATACATATAGGATTCCCTTTCTTATCCTTCACATTCTTCTCACAAACTGTTCTCCTAGACATTCTCTCTCAATATGTACACACAGTCGATTCACTAGAGAATGGTAAACTTGAAATCGATTTGCTGCTGAAATTGAAAGGTTTAAATTTTATTACAACTCTTTTATCACAGATACCCACTAAAATGCATAGAAAGATATGAAATAGTGGAAATAACACTAAATCGTGGATGAAAAGTAGAGATTCGGCTAGAGAAGAAGGATTTTTTCATGTACCCAACATCTGATCAACGATAATGGTAAATGAAATCGGCTCAAGTGTATACGGTTAGAAATTTTAAGTTTTAAGAAATTACAATACAAAAGCACAACAAACAGGGCCAGTGCGTCCATATGTGCCAATCTAAGAGGTCGAAAAGTATGAATTAATAATAAAATTATAAGCTGACAAGGGACGCAATGGCGCAACCAATGGGAGAGAGTACGGGGCTGCAGCCTCCCAAGACTCCAGCAACATCTTTTATTTTGCTACTTTATTTAATATTTGGGTAGATTTTTCACTAGAAGTTTCGTTAAATTAAGCTTGTTATTATTATTAGAATGTCTTGACATCTTACATAACCTTGATTAGAGTTCTTTCAGCCAGACAATATGGTCATTAAAAATACAGTTCTACACCTACTCAGATAAGAACAAAATTACCAGTGGTGGTACCTAATAGGATATGACAATATATTTATGTGTCAAATTAATAAAATTGAATGTGGTTAAAATATGAATTTGTACAGTGGCGATTAAAAAAAAAAGGCCACCACTTGTGTGGCTGTGTAAAACAGACTTATGAGGGCGGTCATCACAATTATAGAGTGTAGAGGTAAGGAGGATCATCTCCATATATAAAAATTGTCCAAGAATTTGTGAACATTTTGGGTATTTACCTGAATAGAAAGATACTTTTTGCAAAGCTATGGCTGCAACGTGCTCCAACAACTCCTACCTACCCACTTTCTTACCCTAACGAGAACGAGAGAAACAAGGTGACTCACGAAAATAGATGAAATTCTCGCTCAAGACTCGGTCTTTTTTTTGATCGCCAATGTACAGTGACGATCAAAAAAAAACCACTACGTGTGTGGCTGTGTAAAACAGGCTGATGAGGGCGGTCGTCACAATGTGACAGAATCTTAACAGGTCATAATTTGGTAAAACAGGTATTAAATCAGAAGGAGAGGGTGATGTTACTGATCTGTATTCGGAATTCAATTTGCTATAGCTGAAACTGACTCCAATACCTTCTTACCCCCAGGGGAGAAACAGTCTGACGAAAATATGTGAAATTGTCGCTCAAGACTCAGTCTCTTTTTTTATCGCCAGTGTACCTTAGTGCAAATATTAAAACCACGTGCCAAATATTTTATTTTATTTTTTTAATTCTCAAAACACAGCCCTTAATCTTTCCATTTTATCATACGTAAAAGTTTTAGAACGCCACTATCTCACATTGCTTCTAAATTCGCCTAATCCACTACCCTTCGTGAAACTGCCAAAAAGGTTCGATTTTCATGACCATATTGTCTAGCTGAACGGACTCTAGTTCCTAGTGAAACACCCTGTAGATATTGATAAAGATACATATATTGTTGTGACCAGCCCCCTCCCCCAAGAGATACTTTTGGTTGCGCTACTGATGCCCGTATTTATAAACCAATCTCAGACTCGGTCTCAAGTTTAACTTCCAAGCACGAGTTTTCGTTTATAAGTCTTGCTTCGATTCTCGGCGGAAATCTGGATTGAGTATATGGAAGGTTGAGAACTTGGCGAATTCTAGTTATTTTTTACAGGGTCACGTTTTTCTTTTTGTGCGCACGCGCACTTTCTGCAAAACTCAAGCTCGTCTCAAGGCAGCTACAACCCAATCTTGGCTTGGTTACATATTCTGGCTTCAAGGCCAAGCTAAAGCTCCAAGACGGTCTCAAGATCGGTGTATAAATATGGGCATGAAGGGACGCGAAATAATTCTCACTACAAGGGCGCATAGCATATTAGAGCCGGTCCTGACAACAAAGACGCATTTGTATAGAAAGTTACAAAGTAGATTTGTTAGCAAAGGGGGGTAGATACGACCGTTTATTTTGGTTTTCACAGTTTGATAATAACGTTATATTTTATTTTAATGACTTGACGTTATTATTCGAAACATTCACAACTGAATTAAAATCGTTCCAAAATAATTTACACAAATATTCGAGCTATAAAAGAAAACAACAAGTTGATTAATTTCAACAAAAATTTATTATATAATAAAAAGAAAAAAAAGAAAACGATTCAATTACAAGTCTTTGTTATTCTTTTAAGATATTCTATACGTTCTAATTTATCTTGTAATGTGGCAATCTTTTTTGCGTGTATCTCTTGTGCCTGTTTTGTTGCTTTCATTTTATAATTACAACCGGATACCATTTTATTCATCTTGTCTAGTTCCTTGATTAATTTTGTCTTTTTCGTGTCTAATTTAACTAAATCCAATTCTAAAGCTTGCCTTAATTCCACTGGTACATTTATGTAAATAGTTGTATGTGTTCCAATACGATCTGAGACAGTATGCTTGATTAAAGCTTTGTCTTGTTGAGATACAATATTGACCTCATGACACGATCCTAAATCCTCAATTACAGCTTTATAATTATTATATAATGATAGGTCGCTCGTAATATACGCTGGAAATTACATAATTCAATCACAATACATCCTACATACATGTAAATAATGATCTAATTAATGTGCCATATGAATATTTACCATGTGGTTTATGTTTGGATGTAACACCAAAGGTTTTTTTCAAACGTCTTATCGCCACCACAGTCTCCAAAACGGTTTCAACATCTTTCTCTAATTGTTCATTACGACAATCGATTTCCTAAAATTGTCACATTAAAATAATGTTACAAAAGATTGTATTTGTGATGTTTTACTTGTGGGAAATCGACGAGTGTCGGCATGTTCGGATATCGATACAAATGTTGATGTAAATGCTGAGCCAATCTGGGCATAAGAGGTGCTAGAATTCTAAAAGCGGTATCAAGGGATTTCGTTAAAGTCCAACAATGTCCTCCAACCAATTCACTATCTACTACCATTTTCAGATCCCTTTTAGTTGTTTCCTTAAATGAAGAACATGAGCAAAGAGGGCGAAAAAAAATAATAAAACACCAATGTTGAGAAAGAGAAGGAAGGGTAAAAAGAAAAATGTGGTGACTCAAAACATGGAATGTCCATTAAAAACAACAAAAGTTACGTAGGACAAACACCCACACATACACATACACATAAATGGTGGAATGGATTTGTTTCAAGTCAATGATGGAGTCATTGCGGTTACGACACCTCCGGGCTTTATACTTTCATATAAAGAGTTTCTCCATCTCATCTATACTATTACATTGTGGTTTTTTATACGGTACAGTACGGGTAAACTGAACAGAAAATTGATGACCATTCCTATTTCTTCGTCGTGTAATTAAAGAAAAACGTGTGTAATTCGATACAAGTCGTAACCACAATTGAAACCATCAACTTGACCACAATTGCGTCTTTGTAGACTAAACAAATTGATATCAATAGAGAATAATATTGTCGGATGTCTAAGGAGCTTTCAATTCAATTGAGGAGTCTCTAGAGATTCAAACAATTTTGTCTCCAAATTTACTCACAGGTGAATATAATTTTTATTTGGATGACGAATAAATAACGACAACAACTACTTACCAAATAAATATCACAAAATTCATAATAGAGGAAATTCTTCAAGGCATTCGTGACGATATGAAAATCGAAACTTTCAAAATTCTTTTTTGCGACTTTGATTAGATACGATAGACGACTTAAAATCCATCGATCCATTAACGGTAATCGTTCAATGTTGATAGTTTCATACGGTGGTAATGTGGTCAAATCGATTTTCTCCATTGATAAATTTGTAAATTTCGTAGCTTGCCATATTTTATTACAAAATAATTTATTTGTATAACATTCCTGTACGTCGAAATTGATAAAATGATCTGAAAGTGGAAAAATAACTAATGATCAGTAATAAGTATAAGAGAAATAATAGAAATAGACAGGCAGGAAATGAGAAACGGGATAAATGGATGATCGATATGGACATCATTCACGTATAAATCGTCCAGAATGGATTATCAGATATGTAATTATGTCTAATCTGATGGATTCGGGTATTGGAAAATGGACTGCAGGTATGATATAAAACAGTGCTGATTTTTTGCCCCATTTTATTTCCGAACTGTATGATTTACGGGATATAAGCCAGAAAATTGCATTATTAAATTATAAACTATAGGAATATTTAAGTGAATTTGTATATTTTTTCATTGCTCAGTTCGGTCAGTATTTGAGCTGTGAGATTATCTACCGTAACAGTTTTTCAATTGTTGAAAAGCTAACAAGAGAGAAGTCCATAGAAATGATAGCTACGATTATCCCTGAAATGCCGTAATAATAACAGAGAAAAAATTTTAAATGCGGTCCGGAGAGAATTGTAGCGATTTCATAAAATTAATCTTCCAACAATACGAATAGGAAAATGAAACCACCCGTTCTACTACAACCCTACACAATTATAAACTGACTATTTATATATGTATTTAATATCCGTACGTTAAGCTCTTTACGTACACCTTTCATTCGAACCTTATAATCCAACCTCAGTGAATACACCCGGACTGGTATAATTTACCGTGCTGTATAAGCACTGGCTGAGGCAGAGGAGAGGGGTGTAAATTTTGGTCGTTAGTCGTGTAATAAACGATTAATCAGCTAGAATTATTATTATTACTATTGTTATAGTCAAGTAAAAAAGCGTCTAACTATATACATAGACGTAGTGTAGCCATTTCGTCGCTTGATCAAACTATTCTAATCCCGTCTAGACTGCAAAACGATATTTTTTTTTGTGTATTCTTTGTTCGTTATCGCAAACATTTGGCCATTTCTCGAGTTGTTTCGAAAGTAAATTTATTCGTTATTTCATTATTCATAAATATGGACATTATTATTATCCCTAGCGATCATTACCACAACTTTCAAAACAATGTTTAGAAAACTTTATTTGTCCGGAAATCCGTCAAGTTTGTCTCTGGTGAATTTAGATTTTTTGCTTGAACTTATTTTTTAACAAAAAACAACCCTAGGTGATTACACTGAATACGAACGAAAATACCATCGAAAAGAGTCGGATTCGATTTCAACTAAATAGCGAGGAATACGGATAATTTGATCTTTTAGGAAACAAATTTATTCTCTGTATGATATTAATGAATCATTATTATTTGGAAATAAGATACGCAAAATATATAAACAACAAATTTACTTGATGTCAATCAATTCAAATAACACAATTTGCCTTAACTAATAATAAACGGTAATAATTTGTAGGATTTGTCAAACTATAGAATTTCCTCTGAGGTAGTAGACATTAATATCGAACAAAGCTGCAATGGATGTAGAAATGTCAATTTCCTGAACAGATGCAATAACTCCATTTAGACTCCTAGTCTTGAGATATCTACGAAACTTAAGATCGATCGATACGAATTCAACGCAAATGAAACCACAATTATGAAGAAAAATTATACTTTCAACATGGCAATGAAACACTTAACGCCACTAATAAAATTGTCCCACATCGTTGATGGTATAAGAACAAATTAAAGAAGACGTTTATATTCGATAGTGATGAAAATTTAGGGGCGAAATTGCTTGGAAAATCAGAGAAAAACGCCAATATTTCATCATCAGACCTACTAGAGGGTCCTGGCCGAAATATTAAAGGAGTGTCGATTTTTGTAAAACTAAACAGGTTTGGAGAAAGATCAATAATACTCACTTTTTATGTTATGCGAACAGAGTGTAAATCGTAATGCATCAGCACCGCATTCAGGTATACCTTCTGGGAACATTTTCTTTTGTGCACGAATAGCTCGTTCTAATTCCTCTGCTGATAATATTCCGGCATTATAACTAGCTTTTGATCCAGCTTCTAATTGCTTTCGATGAACAACAACAAGACAACAATATAAGACACGTGTGTAAATTTATTTAGTTTTAATACTCTCATTGTTTAAAAATGTAAAAAAATCTATGAATATAAACAAAACTCGATTATATTACACTTACCTCAAGAGTGGATCCTGTGATTATATCCTCTGGCGCTATAACGTTCCCTAAGCTCTTTGACATTTTTCTGCCGTGGGCATCGCATACGATACCATGTAAAAGAATTCGATTGAAAGGCGATTGATTTGTTAGCTGTAATCCTAACATCACCATACGCGCCACCCAAAAAAATATTATATCGTGTCCTGTTTCCATTAAATCTAACGGATAATACTTGAAAAAATCTCTAGTCTAAATTTAACAACAACAAAAAAATCAACATTTGATTTATTCAACATTATTTATATAACCTGTTGCGGCCAACCGAAAGCCGAAAAGGGCAACAAAGCTGAAGAGAACCACGTATCTAGTACATCTTCATCTTGTTCAATAATCAAATCATCATTAGAAACTGATAATAAAGTTTGAGCTTTTATAGCTGCTTTATCACGATTTTTTTCAGCTACCCATATTCCTGATTCAGGTTGATTTGATTTATAACATCGATAAACTGGAATACGATGACCCCACCATAATTGACGCGATATACACCAATCCCTAGAAATAAAAATAGAAAACAACAGGGAACAATCAGGAGAATTCCCCCGAAATGAGTCAGTTTAATAATTGACAAGCTTCTTGTAGTTTTATTTACTTTCCAGATTTTTTTTTCTTCGAGATTAGAGTTGATTGTTTGATTTCGCTATATGCTATAAGTGTTAATTCCCTTAATGGGCACTTTACGAACTAATCCTAGACTGTTGATATGAAAAAACAAATGTTTTATATTATAGCAATAAGAGCGACAGTCGTTTCGATGATGAAGAACAGATCATAAAAAAATATGAAATGTTATGTAGAAGGGGGAGCAGTATTGAAAGCTTTCGTGTCAATTGATAAAAGCCTGTCTTTCAATTAAACGAAAAAAAAAAAAGATTATTACACGATAACAAATGAATTATCGATTATTGATAACATGTATTTCACAAGTTCCATTGTAACGACAATTGTAGTATTCTCATTAAAATAAATGAACAATAGTATAACGAGGAGTACTTTCTATAAAAAGAACAAGTAACAAGCTGTTTTGTTCGACCATTATTTAGTACGTGCTTTGAATACAACCAAGCGAAATTCAATACAAATAATTTAACAAAAGAAAGATATTTTAAAACAATTTGAATTTTCAATCAATCTTGAGTAGTGATGTGAGTGTGTATAATACGTTTGTAAAATACAGCTGTATAATACAATCAATATCGTATGTATTAAAGGTTTAATATCGAGTTTAAGGCTGACTGCCTTAGAAGCGGTGCCTCCACCAAAAGACCACCATTTCTCCCACCTTTCTATGCGAGTTAATGTCTATCCGTGTTATTTCAATTCAATTTCGGAAAAAAATAGATTACTTTGGGTGCAGATTATGAAAAACCGGTAAAGAAAATTGAAAATCGAAGCTCACATTTTTGTAGAGTGAACTTTGCTTGATCTTTTTGTATACGTGACTATTAAATTAATTAACTTTTACACAGGGAATTTTGGGGTTTGCCAAACCACTCGTTTCAGCTCAAAAAGTTACTTTTTGCTTATCCTGTGTAAATCCTGTCAAATTTTCAAAGATCCAAGCCCGTAATTTTGTATATGACTGCCTTTGGAAGCGAATTCAACTATTTGCTGGTCGCTATCTGTTACCGTTTACGAGAAAAATGTGTTTTACTGTCTTATGGAAATTACATGTGAAAATTGGTAGCATTCAGTTCGGATAACCCCGGCTCCACACTCCGGCCCGGACAAGTTCGTAAACATTGGCTGATATTGGAGTAGTTATTTTTTTATAACGTCGTAATGTGATATTGATATGCAATGTAGTTCCTGCTTTCAATTTTTAAATAAAATACGGCATTAAATACCGATAAAACGGTATAATATACATTTATAGTACAAAAAAATAGAATACCGTAAATTAAAATCACTAATCTTGAGACGTATAGAAATTTCTTACAGAGTGCTGCGCGCATCCACCAAAATTACAATAATTTCTTACAATTAGCAACGGGATTTGCGCGCTGTCTAGTCGCGCTCGACTTCCATCAACCTCTCAATGAAATTATACGTTTATATGTCGCGATTGCAGCACTACAATCATTCAACGTAGTTGATAAAATGAGTGAGCGACGTCACAAATAAAAAACCGGCGGTCTGCTGTAGCCGATGTTCGCCCCAGTTTTGCTGGATTTTTATGAGCGCAGAGAGTAGGTGGGTTCAAGTTCATGGTGAAATACAAAAATACAAATTACGATTATAGTAAGAATTAAGAATCACGTATGTTTATGTGTGCGCTGACGATAGTCGCACGGCAATCTGAAATAAATTTCCACCACCGTTGAGAAATAATTTCACTTACCGTATATTTTCAAGCCAATTGAACCAAGTTTTTTCATAATGTTTCGGTTCAATGGAAATCTGCCCGTTATGAACCAAATCAGCAGCTCTCTTGGCCATTTCCGTACATTTAACAAACCACTGTGGCCTAACAAGATATTCAATTACATCTTTCGAACGACTACAAACTGGTACGATCATTTTATGATTACGTTTATCTCGTAATAATTGTAAATGATTCAATTGTGCCAAGATAATCTCACGGGCATCGTAACGACGGATACCAGCGAATTCTCCACAAATTTCTGTTAAATTACCTTTCTCATCGATGATTTGTAGATTGTTTAATGAGTGTCTTTTACCGATTTGAAAATCGACAGGATCATGAGCTGGAGTCACTTTTATTGCGCCTTTGTAAATAATACAAGAAAAAAAATCAGTATCAGACAATCGAATGAAAAATACCTACCCGTTCCGAATTCTGGATTCACCGAATCATCAGAAATAATTGGGATTGTTTGCTTTCTGAATGGATGCCATAAATAACGTCCAATGTAGTCCCGATAACGGTCATCTTTCGGATTCACGGCTACAGCTACATCCCCTAGAATCGTTTCAGGACGTGTTGTTGCTACCACTATCTCCTCATCTAAGTCGATATGGAAAAAAAACACACGAATCATCATTGTAATATTTTATTTCATCGTTTACCTGAATCGACTAGTTTATATGCAAATAAAGTTAAACTTCCAAATTCTATAGATTTATCATAACCGGGTATGGAAATCTGTGTGGGTCCATCCACTTCAATATGTTCAACTTCAATGTCGGATATTGCCGATTGTAAAATACAAGACCAATTGACTAAATGATCCGCCCTATAAATAAGTCCCATATCAAATAGTTTGATGAAGGCCTCTACTACAGCACAAGATTGTTCTGCATCCATTGTGAAAATCTCCCGAGACCAATCTAAAGCTACCCCGAGGCGACGTAATTGCTGTCCTACAAATAAATATAACAAAATTGTTTCAATTTATAATTACTATGTCGTATTTGTGAAAAATGTAAAAATCTAATTGATAAAAAAATTAAAGTTTTATATTTAATTGGAAGATTTCTAGGAATTCATTTAATTATTACAAACCAATCGCATTAGATTTCTCGTTTTTCCATTGCCAAACATGCTCCTGGAAGGCTTCTCTACCAATTTCATATCTATTTTTATTATATTCTTTCCATAAACATTTCTCAACCACAACTTGTGTAGCAATACCTGCATGATCGATTCCAGGCACCCATACAGTCTCAATACCTTGCATCTGTTTCCTAGATTAACACGAAAACAACAATTAATTACGGTTAAAATTGTCAATTCATCAATCATTCAAATTAAAGATATAATTCACATTTGCCCATTAAATAGATTAACTGTTGTGCAAATCTGAGATCGTATAACGCAGCGGTTCTCAAACCACGAGAATTATACCGAATGAGTCACATAAGACGAAAAATTCAATCAAGGATTTATAGGAGGGTAGCTGGAGGTCATTTTAGTAAAATTAGAACCTCGTAGCTCATTTGCAAGTTGGTCAAAAACACTCGTTTCTGATGATGTTACAATTTTCAAAAACGAACTAAACCGGAAAACAACGTACAATTAGAATAACTCGAAGATCCTCCCGACATTAAATTTTTGAATTTTTTAGAATGCAATGGAGAAAAACTAAAAAAATCAAAGTTGTGTGGGTCTCCGAGTCATTATTAGTCGTTTTGCGTTTTAAAAATCGCGCCCTAGTTCAAAGCAAACGTTTTGGACCAACTTCCCAATAAGCTACGAGGCTCTAATTTTGCTAAAATATTCTATACGGACCCCCCTGCAAATCCTTGAAATATTTTTTTAATCACTCGCCAAATAATGCGAGTTGCGGTAAAAACTTTTCGTCTTACGTGACACACCCAGTATAAAAATGCCATTTTCTTTTCTGTTTTAGAAAATCACATTTCGAAAGGAATTTTTCAAGAATTTTCTTATGAAGATGAAGACTTTTTCTCTTCATCCAGGCTCCGTACGTGCTCTGAGCAAAAATTTGCCTAAACTCTCTCATCTAGAGCCCAATGGGTCGTACCATTATTACTAGAAAATTATTCGGATTGCAAATTCAAAAGTTTGAGAAACGCTGGAATATTTCACTTTAATAAGATTTTAAAAAGAAGCATTCACACATCTGTTATGCAAGTAAATTTCGATTGATTCTAGATAATGTTTGCTTGTTCAGGTGGTCCAGTATTGAGTGCTTTTAACAAAAACGACTTAAACTGCAGTCGATGCGAAACGTAAAACCATTGGAAAAATATTGAAAATTGGTTGTCTAAGAAAAGACAATTATCGGTTAGAATCAAGAATCATCAAAAATAGTTCAAAGCTCTCCGATATGAAAGTCATTTAGAGATGGCTTTACGATATTCTACAATAAAGCGAACAACAACAACAACAAAAAAACACGAAAGCTTATTACTTGTAATGAAAGTCGATTCTATACATCAGAAAATAAATGGAAAAAGATCAGACTGAAAGACACAAGAAACATTCCAATTTCCAAGTTGAAATTTCTTACACGAACAAAACCAATTTACTCTTTAATCTTCTTCATACTTTAATAATTTACATTTTATAAAATCCGCAAATTATACCCCAAATATTACTATAGAAAAAAAGTCTTTTTTGTACTAATCTATTCAGACGATAAACAAAATTATCAAAAAAAAACCTACCATCGAACAATAACGTCTTGAATGGTGGCTGTGAGAGCATGTCCTAAATGTAAAGTGCCTGTAATATTTGGTGGTGGTAGAATTAAACTGAACGATTTATTCTGATTAACATCAGATTTAAAATATCCAAACGGTGAGACTATCGGTTCAATCTGGCTTGGTTGATATCCGCCACTCAAACCTATAATTTTACGTACAAATCAAATTTACCGCCAATTTTATCGTATTTTCTACACAGATCACAGCAGCATCTATGAACTGCATTGTTAAATAATCATGTAAACATACCGGAATTTTCTGTCGGTTTCTCCACAGTACTACAACACTGTACAGATACGGGTTTAATGTTTTTCACATTTTTTAAAATTAAATTATTATTCTTAATTAATTTCAACATTATAATTCAATCATTAGAGGTTTCAGTTGGCGAAAAACGATACAATTCAGGTTATGTCTATTTCTAGAAGTGCTACATTAGTTCCGACAACCACCTATAGAGAGCGTGTTATCGTATATTATTCAAGCATCGTTGCCAAATTGTTTTTTTTATAGTATTATTATTTTAAATTTATTCAAAGTTATTTGTTGAATTTAATTAAATTTGTAAAATTATTGAACGTATTTATTTAGATTATTTGGATTTTTTATCAACTTTTGAATTGTTTTCTTGCTCTTATTTATGACGTATTTAAAATTTAGTTTTTTCGATGGACACTTGGCAACGTTGTTTTTGTCATTTTGACGTTGGTAATTTGAGGTTATGTTGTTGTCATTTGAAGATCCAATTTTATTACCATTTTAAAAATGAGTATTTATGGCAGATCTTTACTTAAAATTAGTCGAAACAATTACATCTTCTCGCACGTTAATATTTTGATAAATTCTACAACACGGAATTATTCCAACAAGATTTATAGAGCCTCAAAATCAGTCTTCAAATTGGGTCTGGCCGGTCTTACAGTAGGTGCTGTAGTCGGTACTGGTTATTCTATTCATCAGTTAAATAAACCACAAACACATATAATTAATGAACAAATTGCAATACCGATCGTTAAAGAATTACCATCGATTAAACCTACGAAACAGGTAAATTTGCGTTATTTAACCAACATTAAGTAGATTGAATTTTTGATTGGTTTTAGATCAAATATGATGATGATCATAGCGGTTTAGAATTGACATTATTCCAATATCAAACTTGTCCCTTCTGTTGTAAAGTACGCGCATTTCTCGACTACTATGGAATTTCGTATAATGTTGTAGAAGTTGATCCAGTATTGAGACAATCAATTAAATGGTCGAGTTATAAAAAAGTACCAATTTTGGTGGCAAAAATCAACGACGGATATCAAGTACATTTCCATTATATTAATAATTTATTAATTAATCTAATTAATGATATTGTAGCCTTTAAATGACAGTAGTATGATTGTATCAGCCCTTGCTACGTATTTGAGAGACAAAAAAGACCTGCCGGAGATTGTAAAGTTTTACCCTAAAATCACATTTGTCGATGAAGATGGTGTGAAAAAGTACGAAATTATGAACAAATATTTCTTAACACTAGGACGGACAGAAAATGATATAGCAATCAAGTAATACCTAAAATCTACACATTTTCCATAAGGTTTATTAAAAGTATTTCTTTATAGCGAAGAGAGAAAGTGGAGGAAATGGGCGGACGATGTTCTTGTTCATACGCTATCACCGAACGTTTATCGCACACGTGAAGAAGCATTTCAAGCTTTCAATTGGTTCTCAGTTGTTGGTGAATGGGAACAGAATTTCCCATCATGGGAACGCAATTTGATTATTTTCGTTGGTGCCACAGCTATGTGGATGATTGGGAAACGTCTAAAGAAACGTTACAATTTAAAAGATGACGTCCGTCAGAGTTTATACGACGAATGTAATAATTGGTTGAAAGCTATCAATCGTAAAGGTACGAAATTTATGGGTGGTAATCAACCGAATTTAGCTGATTTATCTGTTTATGGTGTTTTGTGTAGTATTGAAGGTTGTTTAGCGTTTAAAGATTTACTAAAAAATACAAAAATTAAAGATTGGTATTTAGCTACGAAGCAATCAGTTAAAGATCACCAAGGTGCAAATTTTATTTAATTTATTGTTAAGAATCGTTGTTTAAAAAAATAAATAATTTCACATAACAAACAACTGATTATTCATACTATTACATGGTAATTGTTGGTAATTCAATGAGAATCCTCGATTCGCTATATCAGGTGCATTAACTTCATTATTATTGGTAACAACAGTTAATACAAACGGTTTCGATGATGATACAACTGTTGGAAATTGATTACCACAGAATCGATCACCACCAACTGATGTACCATTCGTATAAGATGGATTCGGTATCACGACAAAATCTGTAGTACAATTCGTACCGATTAAACTACCGGATGGTAGACCTGGTAGTACCGTTGCTAGAGCCGTATCACCACTGATAGTAAACGATGTTGAATCACTACCTTGACTCCAACGTATCGAACAATAACCAGCTTGCATTTGTACACAAACACCATAATTTTCATTTACCAATTGTCGTGTACCTGGTCGAAGTGTATTATTAGGATCAGTACTAGCATTACCGATATCGATTAAGGCGCCATTTAATGTTGTACCATAATTAAAACTATTCACTGTACCACTAAGTGATGTGTAATACATTAAACAACCAGATGGTGCTGCAATTTTTTTTTTATTAAATTAAATCTAAAAATAACGGAATAGAATACCTAAAGTTGGACATTCGCATGCTAATTGTGTCACTTTGATATTCCAAGATCGGCTATAACTAACAGAAGCATCTGTGGATATCATTACAACAATATCGCTATTATTATTGAAATTGATATAGATGTGTTGTCCGGTATTATCGCCACAGATTACTGGAATAGTTGATGCACCACCGGAGATTATTAAGGAATCAGTAATACAATTACCATTACCGTCCGGTTGGGCTAGATTCAAACTCAAAAAATCCAACCGCACCTAAATTAACACATTGAATCACTAGAAATTTAATCAGGGCCGGATTTACGTGTCTTTTGATGGTAAGCGGTATTGTTTTTCGGGGCCTCTATCTACTTGTGAAAACAAGACACAAACATTGCGCCCTGAAAACTTATACGTGGGGAAATTCAGCGAGAAATTGGAGTTTATTTTGGAAAAATTGGTAGTATCGGACAGTTAATAAAATTCTCTATAGACTAAATAAAATTTAGTTGCAAAATAATTACTATTAATAGGTGAAAATAACGGTGAAATGTTGGAAAGTTTACCCTATTCTTCAATAAAAATTTAAACTATGTTGTCGAATTTCCTCCTGGATAAGCTATCAGTTCTTTATCTTGAAAATTGTGCAAAAAATCTTAGGATGTAAGTTTTCACGCTTTCGTTAATTTTCCGGAAAGCTAAAAACTTACCGGAAAATGTCTTGGATATTCGAAAACGCTTTCAATTTTCTATCTACTGACTGACAATTATTGTCGAATAAAAATATTGGCTAAGTTATAGCCAGTTAGGGAGCAAAATATACAAAAAAAAACATGCTCCAAGATTTTCCTCTGTAGTTCAGAAATTTGCCAAAATTTTCCAAAACGGAAAACGGCCTCGAACGTACTGAGAAATTGTCGTTTTAACGCTAGTTGACGCATTTAAGAACTGAAAACAACCGAGATATTGATGTTTAATCCCTTGACGCACATTTTTATTATTATTAAAATGAAAATTGGAACCTATTTCTGCTCGAAAATAATAAAAATGTGTCTTTCAAAAAGAAAATTTGTTGTTACAAGTGCATTAAATGAAACGTCGCTCGAATTAGCCCGAGCGAGTGTATTTTGGACCGTTTAACGTGCTCCAGATAACTCCAGCGAGTGTATTAAGGGGTTAAAGATTGACATTTTTTGGACACCCAATCAAAAAAATGCAGTGCGAGGTTCTTGGGCAAACAGTGCAATTTTTTTAAATTGTAAAAAACATTTCATTCGAACTTCGACGGGCTCCCATCAGCGCCGGCTCCTAACCGCCCGCTTACTGTACAATCCGAGTCAATCCGGCACTGAATTTAATAGATTTCTTAACAGATACCTGACAAATATCTGATGTACATTGTCGAATTGTGAACGTACAACTAGTCGATGCATCAATTGTATTTGGGAATCCAGGATTTGTGAAATATGTGTTATTGTACGCTGATGAATCACCACAAGTAGCTGTATCTGTTATAGAATTCAATCATTAAAATTGTTATAATTTTTATGAATTACTTACAAAGACAACAAACTCCTCTACCATCAGCACACGTTGAAGCAATCGTACCATTAATATCACGACATTGACGTCTTGTATAACACGTACCCATGAAACCTTCCAGAGATGTGCAGACATCGTTACGGAAACGGCCAATTGTAAACGGACCAAATACTAGAAAATTTTCATTTAATATAGTAGAAAATTATTAAATTATCCTGTTACTTTTAGGTTGTCTTGAATTTTCAATCGGTGAAACTTCTAACGAAGCTACAATTTGAAATATTGTAAATAACGTTACAAAAAACATTGCGTGTATTTACAAGAGATGAATTGTAAATGATACAACAAAAATTTTCAAGTTTAAGATAAACGTGTTAATTATTGGACAAATTCTAACTGTATTTAAAAGTAGTTTATTTCAATTAAGTTTATTTGGTGTAAATATCTAATTTGTTTACATATTTCGTTGATTTTTGTTATAGTACAGTTACAAGAAATGATGTGATAATTAACGTACGGCATTTTCAATTTTCAAAATCTGAAACAATCATATTTGTATTAACATTACTATAATTGTGCACAATGCGGTCAATGATTGTTGGTAAAATTTTATGTTTCTTTTTCTATTTCAAAATAATCTCAACTAATTACCATAATGTAACTGAACGACAGGGAAAGTGTAAGTTTTGTTTTCATTTAAAATCGTTGTAATAAAAAAAATATCAGTTTTTGGTATTGGTTTGGTGCGATTTGAAAACAGCATCTGTACCGGCAATGATGGTTTAATGGGCATATGCTACACAAGACGGCAATGTTCGAGTCTTGGAGGTGTTCGATCTGGAGCCTGTGCCAGTGGTATCGGCGTATGTTGTGTTTGTAAGTCTTGATAAAATTAAATTATCAAATAATTGAAAATTATGAAAAATTTCAGTCCAAGCAACTTGTGGTGATGTATCAATGAACAACAATACGTACTTTGTCAGTCCAACATTTCCAAATAGGTATGCCGGTGGTTCACCATGTACACTAATCATTAGACGATGTAATTCCAATATTTGTCAGATACGTGTCGATTTCTTAACATTTAATTTAGCTGGACCGAATGCGAATGGTGATTGTATTAATGATGCATTCTATGTGATCGGTGGTGCATCTACAGTTCCTGTAATCTGCGGTGAGAATAGTGGTCAACATATCTATGTTGATTTCAATGATGATAGTGATATACAATTAGTGATCAATACGAATAGTGCGATAACAACATTAGCACGTTCATGGAATTTTCGTATATCACAAATTGGTTGTGATTGTCCAACACGTGCACCAACTGGTTGTTTAATGTATTACACATCATTATCAGGTACTGTACGTAGTTTTAATTATGGTAGTACAGGTCTACAGAATGGTACAAGACAATTAACTAATGAAAATTATGGTGTATGCATTGAAATGTTACCTGGTTATTGTTCAATACAATGGAGTCAAGCTGGTGGTGATTCTTACTCGTTTACAGTAACCAATGATACATACACTACAGTTGGTAATATGACTATCGGTACTAGTACAGCAGCACTAAATAATGGTAATTGTACAACGGATTTTGTTGTTATACCAAATCCAATTTATACCAATGGTACACCAGCTAATACTGATCGGTTTTGTGGCAACGGCTTCATTCCTGTTACCAGTACGTATCTTTCGTTTATCAATGTTCATAAGTTTTAACAAATTAATAATCGTAGCATCTTCAAAACCGTTTGTTTTAACCGTTGTTACAAATGGTGATGAAAATGGTGATCTTGGTAATAGAGGATTTTCATTAATGTACACTCAATTGCCCTGTACTGGCTTCATGTTGGGATGAGAATTAAACCAAAAACTTGAACAGATGTGATATAAATCAACGATTATTCTCTTTTTTTATAATCTAAAAACAGAATTTTAATCATTATGGTACAATTTTTACTGGATTTAACTTTAATTAATTACAAGTATAATAATGAATCTGAATATTGTATAAGCAAATCTTAATAAAAATTGTCGAAAATTCAATTTTAAATTTCGCTCTAAATCGTTATATTTAAACTTACCGCCAGTCATGTTGACCAATCAAAACTAACAAACCATTGTAACAAAGGAGATTGTCAAATTTCTAACCTCACATCCATCAATTAGTTGCAATAAAATCTTATAGTCCATTAAATTCGCATACTAAAATACCTAAAATAGAAATTGGGGCCTATATTAATTCTAGCACATTGTCGAATTTGATTTTGTTCACTTTTAAAAAAATTTTGAACATAAATAATGTGAATGACCGTCACTATTTCAGTGGTGGAATGTGATATCTGGCAATAGCGCCAATTAATGTCTATTTACAGGACGTCTTAAATAACCGGATTTTGAACGTTGCTAAATGTTGCTGAAATTTCAATATATTTCACGGAAATTTACAATTTAATTAAATTCACTTTAAAAACTCAAAATTTATTGTTAAATTATAACGATAATAATTTGTACTAAATTCGACTTTCAATCTCTTTGGCCATTCTAATTAATTTTATATGTATTTATATGTTTTTGAAATAGAAGAATAAGAATCAAACTGGAATGAAACTCATTCGAAAATTATTGTAAATATGAAAATGAAATAAATGACAGAATTCTTCTTATAATTTATTAATAATTAGTACAAAAATTATTATATTAATTACAAATTACCCAACCATATTATATGGGCCATATAAAATAAATTATTAAAATAAATAACAAGATGTAAGCTAAAAGCTCCATCGAATTGTTGAAACGTGACTTATTTTTACCTTCGAAACATAACAGACTCTTAAGAATTTTAACACTAAATTAATTATCCGCTTTAGTTGTTTGTCTGAAATTATTAGAATTAATTAACTTTACCTATTAAGAGCTTTGTGTGAAATTCCAACACCTGTAACAGTGGATTTGATTCGTTTTAATTTCCGTATATCTACTGTAAAATTTTGTCAATCTGGCAACGTTACAAATTATTCAAATTTGAACACAAATGTCCATCTGTCATCTGTCATTTAACTGTCAATAACAAAAGTTATCTATCAAGTGTTCAATTTTTTTAAATTATTACTTTATGGCTTTTTTGAATAATTTTGTGAGTGATTTGTTGACAAGACATGTTACTTTTTTACATAATTATTGTGGTAAATAGAGAAAATGAATAAATCAACAATGATAATAGTAGACAATCAACCTAACCTCAAAATTTAATTGTTTAATGTTTTTTCTTGTTTCTTCTTGAAAATAAGGAAAATTGTTCTTCCATAAATAATGATGGAATATGATTTTAATACGACATCGTTTCGTAAAGAAGTGGATTTTCATAATAAATGCTGTGGTGGTATGTTATGGTGTATCCGTGATATCTGCGGTATAATTTGTGCAATTTTAACCTGGTTACTTATTTTATATGCTGAATTTGTTGTAATGTCCGTTATTTTAATACCAAGCTCATATCCATTTTATAGTATTGTTAATATGATTATATATCAATTGTGTGCTTTCTTAGCATTCTCATCACATTTAAAAACAATGTTTACAGATCCAGTAAGTTTGCTATTAATATAAAACAACAATAAATATTGAATTATCAAAATTGTTAGGGTGCCGTACCGAAAGGGAATGCTACAAAAGAGATGATCAAACAAATGGGCTTTCGTGAAGGTCAGGTGATTTTCAAATGTCCGAAATGTTGTAGCATTAAACCGGATCGTGCACATCATTGTTCAGTTTGTCAACGATGCATAAGGAAGATGGATCATCATTGTCCATGGGTTAATAATTGTGTCGGTGAAAATAATCAAAAATATTTCGTCTTATTTACTGTAATTACACAAATATATTCATTGTATTGATTGTTCAATTACTCAATCAAATGTTTTGTTTTGCAGTTTTATATTGCTGTACTATCATTACATTCATTATTCTTAGCAATCAATCAATTTTTAATGTGTATACGACATGAATGGAAAGAATGTACAACATATTCACCACCAGCTACTGTTGTATTATTATTATTTTTAATATTTGAAGCATTATTGTTTGCTATATTTACAATTGTTATGTTAGGTACACAAGTACAAGCTATATGGAATGATGAGACTGGTATTGAACAATTAAAAAAAGAACAAGCTAGATGGGTAAAGAAATCTAGATGGAAAAGTATACAAGCTGTATTTGGTAGATTTTCAATTTTATGGTTTTCCCCATTCGCTAAACCTACGCCAAAGTATAAAAATGAAATTGATTATTATTCAGTATAATTTATTTTTACAAAAACATTACAAGACAAATGTATTCAACTTCCTAATTAATTTATACAATTTTTTTATTAAGTAATCGAGGATGATTTTATGAAATCAATAAAATGAAAGAGGCAAGATGGAAATTGTCTTTCAATTGTTATTAAATCATAATTCACTATCAAAGCCAAAACAAGAGGAATGCTAATTTATAAAAATGTAGAGGTGATTTAATTAAAACTCGGTAATAATTCTTTTAAAAATCATTTATTTGTTCATTCAAAAAACTTTGTTTTTGTCTTGGATATTAGTAGCAAAATATTGTATTGATAATATTACAAAATAATGCAATTTTAACAATCAATATAACTGCGCACACATCGTGGAATTCTACAATTAGCATAGCAGCACTGATAATAAGAGTTATCCAAATCGCAATAACAATAGTAATCATTCGGTTGGTAAATAGTAATAGTAGCATATGACGACGATTGAGGGACAACACTACTATAGGGTACACCGGCTTTTCCACTAGAAGCAACAGCAGAGCTACCAGGTTTCTTTAAAGCTTCAGTTAATTGTGAAGTAACAACGGCGGCTGATGGGACATTCTTACTATCCTCACAGGTAACTGAAGCGATAGCAAGAACCAAAATAGCAAGAGAAATTAATGAAATTCAATGGTAATTAAACCAGGAACCCACATGCATTTTTAAGTTGTAGAACAGCTTGATTGCTCGTCGGAATTACATTAGTTTAAATGGCACCACGCACATATGGCATGTATTGTAACTGAGGCGAGCAATCAAATTGTTACACAACTTAAAATTGTATGTGGGTTCCTGGCCTTATACTTACTATACCAAGTGTACCACGGTATTTCCTCTCGCAGTACTTTTGGTAACGTATTATCGTAGTTTGGTTCAGCCATTTGAAAAGTACATTAACAAATGTGAATTGTGAACCAAGTTACGATACTGCATTACCAAAGGCACCGCCAACTGCGAGAGGAAATACCGTGGTACTTCCTTGGTTCTTAAGTTATAAATTAATACCATATTATTTTTTTCGCTCTTCATTTTGATTGTTGTTGATTGATACACAGACTGATAATATCGAATTCGAGATGATACTTTTATACGAAAAAGCCAGTTACGCAGGAAGATTCGAGTGGTTACTAGATCATTAACCAGTTTTTAGCGAATTTTTTAAAAAAAATTAGCTAATGACGAGATCCTCACTTTTGAATTTCCGAAAAATTTTTGCACAGAAGTTCGTTTTGGGACCTCAGGAACCCATATCCACCGTTCGTTAAAATTTTATATATATATATATATATATATATATATATATATATATATATATATATATATATATTTATATATTTATATATATATATATGTATACCCACGATAACTGCCGTAAAAATAGTCCAATCTTAATGAAACTTGGTACAAAAATCGGTCTTTGGGATAGCTTGGATGAGTTCGTTGGCCAGACTGGTAGGGCCAATACTTTTGGAATAAGAGCTGAAGAAATGTTAAAAAAAATCATTTTCAATATTACATTTGCTTAGATTTTGATGAAAATTAAAATAACAGTAGAGCCGACCATTCTCTATGACCCAGAAAAAAAATCATCAAAATCGGTTGGTTGGATCTCAAGAAAAATGCAAAAATCTCTTTTTTGAGTATAAGCAGTAAAATCACGTATCTAAGATGGCTATGTGTTCTGACAATTGATATTAGAAAAAAAATTGAATATCGCGGGGGGCAACTAATTTTGACAGTTAATATTAGACGCAAGGCCTGCTAGAGAATTTCGCTTGAAAAAATCAAGCAGGCCTTGATTAAACGTATTACGGGAAATGAATTTATTAGTTGATTCAATGTTATTAAAATATATTAATTGTCAGTATCATAAGAATCTTTTGCAATTAATATTTCAGTATGTAGATACATAAAAAAATTCGCTATATAAGGTACTTGCTGCCTTTGGAGATTTTTTATCTCGAAGAATTGCTCATAACATCAATTTGTTTTCATATGAAACTGGATGAGCATTCAAAAAAGGATAATAGGTAATACAAAACTATCAGTTCTATCCAAGGTTTGTTTTCTAAAACTACCAGTTTTTTAATTATTATATCACTAAAGTATGAACACACCTCAATTATATGGATAAACATTGGAAAAGAACAATAACAGCAAAACGAAATATAAATATGCAGACGGCAGATGGGAAAATTTTACATCATTGTGGCGAAAGCCGAGGATTCTTCTCGAAGGTCGAACATGTAAAAATTAACGAAAACTTAACTTATTGGTCGCCGTATTCTCACCTTGTATAAATTTAATTTCTATCACTCTATTTTGAGAAGCGCGATGTTTAATCTGAACATTTTCAGTGAGAATTTAGAATAGGGAAAATTATCATTTTTTCTATCTTTTATCTGTTCCCAAAAGTTTTCCATTTTTTGTTAATCCTACACACACATACAAGGTGTTTGGTCTAAGTATGGTGAGTTCTAAGGAACTCCTATTAGTCGACGAGCGATTCGAAAAATATTTCAAAGATTTGTAGGAGGGTCCTTAAAGAATATGTCAGCAAAATTAGAGCCTCGTAGCTCATTTGAAATTTCGTCAAAAAACGCTCATTTCTGACGATGTAGTGATTTTTACAAACGAACTAAACACTCAAAACGACTTAGAATAACTTTAGGATCCTCCCAAAATTGATTTTTTCCGTTTTTCTCCATTTTATTCCGGAACAGGTGGAAATATTTCGTATTTTCTCTAGAATACAATGGAGAAAAACGAAAAAAATCAATGTTGGAAAGGTCTCTGAGTCATTTTTAGTCGTTCTGTTTTTCGTTTTTTAAAACTGCGACATTGTCCAAAACGATCGTTTTTTGACCAACTTTGAAATGAGCTACGAGGTTGTAATTTTGCTAAAATGTTCCCTACGGACTCTTCTACAAATCCTCAAAAAAATTTCGAATCGCTCGTCGACTAATAGGAGTTTCTTAGAACTCTCCATACTTAGACCAAACACCCTGTATAATGATGTCTCATCGATTTGGCCAAAAAGTGGAAGGCCCACGAGAAAAATACCAACTGGAGGTTGCCAAATATAGAAATGTTTACCAATTTAATGTGTTAATTAAAAATAAAAATAATTATAATGAATTTATGTTCGTTCGATAGAATATGCAAAAATTTACAATTCCATTAGAAATACAATCAAATTGCCTCCTAAAAAAAACACGATGCATTTGCAGCAACTATTGTGGGAATATTATTCATTCTTAAACTGATAATACTATTTTATTTATTATTACAAGAGATTAAATAAAATTGTGATGGTTTCAATTAATCTAAAATATAATACAAATATTTACAAAAAACAAAAACCAAACAAATTAAATACTTTAATCATCTAATACGATAATGTCCTGTTTCACTTCTCCTAAAACTATCACATCATCGTCTTCATCATCTTCAACATTATTATTATTATTATTATTATTATTAGTGTTACCACCACCGCCTCCACCACTATCATTTACAATTGTATCCAGATTTCGCTGTAAATCCGTACCGTTTGCTTGAATTTTATTTGTATTCTCTTCATTATTTATAAAATTCGATAAACTATTTGCAGGCATATTACTTTCTAAATTTAATAAATTATTTCCATCATCATCATCCATCTGTGTATGTGTTTCAATATGTGGTTCGAAAATATTCAATTGTTCATCATTGGTTTCATTATGGAAATATTTCGATTTAGGACTACAAGATGCTTGTTTATCAGAATTCAAACAAATTGTTGATTTCTCAATAATATGATCATAATCGATTTTCTTTCTAACAACAATATCCGCCCGTATGATATCTTCAAAATCAATCAAACCATTATCTGTTGTCGATTCTAATGTTGTTTCGCAATTCTTAAATGGTAGTGTTGCAACCTCATTCTCACTATCTTGATCATCATTATCATCATTGGTATTGTTGTTTTTCTTCTGTTTGCGTTTCGATTTCTTTAAATCCACTTCAAAATCCTCATCATCACTGGATAGTTTTGTAATTAAATCATCTAGACCATTATCATTATCATCATCATCATTGTCATCACCCTCGTCGGCTAAACCGAAAAAATCAAATTCTGGCGGTGGGGCACGACGTTCACGTAAACTGTAACGTTTTGCTGCTGGTTGTGATGACGTTTTATCGCCATTACCACCAGAAAATTCTGCATCACTATCGCTATCATTCTCATCACTACTTTCGTATTTACGGGAACGTTTTCGTACCATCTTTCTTGTATTTTTTTTGCTGCCTGTTTGTTTACGTCCCAAGTTCTTATCAGAACAATTTGACAGTTGATTTACTATTAAACTATTACAGTTACCTTCTAATTACTAAATGTGATTACTGACACCAATTATTTGGAAATTAAACATTTAGTTACACGAAATGATAATCATTGTTCTTGATGTCTTCATTTTGTTGAAAAGTCTTTGGGTTCATCAAAAATATACAAGCAATTTCAAATGTCATAAATTTTTAGGTTATGTGTCAAATACTCCATTATTTGTAGCCCTAAATACAAAAATTAAGCAATCATTTAAAATAATTTGCGATACAACTAACATTTTAAAGGGTAGAATGCTGTACGTTCTTAACATACAAGAAATTATTGAGGCTATTTGAAAAGGGTATTTTACCTACATAGACACAGTGTAACACAGTGTTACACTGTGACATAGACGCTAGACGCTTTGTATACCCAACGATTGTAAACTTACAATGATTGCTCATTGCCTATCATTTGCCTATACTCTCCATATAAGCCAAATATTTGACGTCATTGACGGATAGTTAGCATACCTACATATACATGATAGAGACAGGCATAGCTACCTGTCTCTATCGATGTCTATCCGTATCTGTATGTACGCGAATGACGTCACTGGAGACGACAAGAGTGGGGATGCCGAAAAATGCATAGATATCTAAGCTGTGTTCTTTTGCCTTCGAAGTGATCCGAACGGTGTTGAAATGAACCATTAGCGCCTGCGCAAACGAATTTTTTATCTTGCTTTATTTATTTACCGTATACGCAATTCAATCTATGGCAGGGGGGTGAAAGCTAGATTGGAGAAAGGGAAACACAAGTTTGTTGGGGCCAGTAGACGTAAGCGGGGTAAAGGGAGGTGACACGTGACAGTTTAGTGTAAAATTAAATATTACTATTAAAAATTAGGAATATTTTGTGTGCCTAAAGTGGCAGAACGCACATGCGCAATAAGAAACTGCTTTGTTATATTATATGACGCACCAAATCAGCTTTGTGTGGTTTGGTCTTTAAGAAAAAGTGGCATTTGATTGCAGGAAGCTTCAGGATAAGATAAGTATAAAAGAATAGATACACTTCGCTCCATTTATTTGTATATATTGCAGAAATGGAGACGCAGAGCAAGAAGAAGATGTATTGCAAATATCCCGGTTGCAGTAATGCATATGCAACAAATATGGAGAACAAGCATTATTTCCAATTCCCAAAAGATGAAGAATGCCATCAGTTGTGGAAAAATGTTTGCCAGATAGAGGGGAGTATTAACTGCGCTCGTTATGTTATTTGTGAGGATCATTTTGCTGAGGCAGACTTTACGAATGAAAACAGAAATCGTTTGCGACCGGGCGTTGTTCCTATTCAGAATTCCGTGAATGAACTGGAACCAGATTATTTTTGTAATATTTGTCCGTCAACTTCTACATCTACTTCATGCAATTGTTTTCATTCGAAAGGTCACAATGAAGTAACAAGCGACGATTCAATTATTCTAGAGCACAATTATTGTAGTAGCTCATATATTGAAGTTCCCAAGCGATGTGACAAATACTCATTTTTAGATGAAAATCAAAGTGGCATTTTAAGAAAAATTGGTATTTCAAAAAATGATTTAAGTCCACATAAACAATTAATGTATAAAGTTCATCGAAGTACCACTTCAAAAATTTCCAAATTAAAGAATTTGTTAAGTCATGAACGCGATCAATTAAAAATTTTAACAGATTTGTATGATTCAAACAAGTTTCAATTTATAGATGATAATTTAAATTCTGTAACAAAAGAGTTTATTAATTCTCAACTTCGTAATGTCGATCGTAAACCTTATGGACGTATTTGGACAGATAAAGATAAAGCCTTTGCTCTTTCTATTTATAAGAAAAGCCCTCGTTTATATAGATATTTGCAAGCTTATTTTCAGCTTCCTTCAGTTCGAACATTAAAATCAATTTTATCAAAAATTCCATTTGATACAGGTATTAACAACGCCATTTTAGAACATCTCAGTAACGAAGTCAATAAAATGAAAGCTGCAAATCGGGTTTGTTCTCTTGTATTTGATGAAATGTCAGTATCGGAGGGATTTCAATATGTTCAAGACCTCCAAAAAATTGTAGGCTTCCAAGATCTTGGGACTCACGGCAGAGAGAATAAAGAAGCTAACCATGCTCTTGTCTTTATGCTGAGAGGACTTAGGAAACAATGGAAACAGGTGGTCGCTTATTATTTCACCGCCAACACCATATCTAGTATTAATTTGAAGGTTATTCTCAAAGATTTAATAAGTCAGCTTCAAGCCATAGGTTTGAATGTTGTTGCTACAGTCTGTGACCAAGGTTCCACAAATCAGTCAGCTTTGACTCGACTTTGTAGTGAAGCTAACCCTAGACAGAGCCCTTTTTATTTTTTTGTAAATTCCCAGCCAATTGTTACTATTTATGATGTGCCACATTTACTTAAAAACACACGTAATGCGTTGTTGAAATGTAAGTTGGAATTTGAACCTCATAAATTTGCGAAATTTGAATATATAGAAAAAGTCTTTCGTATTGACCAAACAAAATCGTGTAAAGCTCTTCCAAATTTACGTCCCCAACATTTTAACTTTAAAGATTCTTTCATGAAAATGAAGGTAAAGGTTGCTGCAGCTCAGCTGAGCTCGTCTGTTGCCAGTGCAATTGAAACTTTTTCAGTGTTCACAGACTTGTTGCCCAGTGAAGCCGTTTTCACGTCAGAGTTTATTAAGTTAATTGACAATTTGTTTGATTCGTTAAATGGGTCGAAACCTATCGCATCAATTCAAAAACCATACCATTGCGCGTTGAGGGAAAATACACCTCATTGGAATTTGTGGTCAAAATTATTGTCTTCAATGGATCACTGGAAACTCATAGATCTTAATACGGGAGTTGATTGTACCAATCGGTATTCTTTCATTCGTGGATGGCAAACAACCATAAGATCTGTGATGTTTTTGTGGAATCAATTGAAAGATATTCCGGACTTTCAGTATTTAATTTTGCGAAGTTTGAACCAAGATCCTATCGAGAATCTTTTTTCTAGCATTCGCCAACACGGAGCGTTTAACACTAATCCAACTTGTCATCAATTCACCGCCGCCTTGAAGACTGTAGTGGTAAACAAACTGGTTTCACCAACGTCAGAGGGAAATTGTGAAGAAGATGGATGTACGCCGTTGGATAATCTAGAACATATCATCAAGTATGGTAGTGATGTGGATTCGAGAAAAGAGGAAATACCTCTGCAGTCATTACAATCGGCAGAATCATTGAGCTTTTCGGGGGAAGATCAAATTGTTCCTGAAGATAGTCAAGGTCTTGCTTATGTGGCTGGTTATCTTCTCAAACAAATCAATGTGGCTGATTGTGATGACTGTAGTAATCATTTGATTGCTAAAGAGGTTTTACCTCATCATTTGTATACATCTTTTCGAGAGTGTGATGGTGACATGAGATTGATGTATGCAAATGAACATGTAATGTCGTTGGTTCAGAATATTCATGACAATTTATATAACTTTTTGGACGAAAATGGTCACCAGCCGATGTTGGAGGCTCAGTTTAAATCGTTATATAAATTGAAATTTGCATTTGGACCAAGATATTGCGAGATCCATGATTGCGACAACCTACTTCTTGATAAATGTGTGACATTTTTGATTTTTAAGTATGTTAAGGATAGGAAAAAAAGAAAGAATGTAAGTGATGGCCATCTCACAAAAGTGAAGCGGTTTAAAAATAACTGAAAACCTTACCTTTTTACTCTTCTTCTGTCAAAACATGTTTCATTATTTTTAAATCGACTCATTTTAATTTGCTCTTTTTTGTACCTGCACCTGTTTTGTAATGTATGTACCTGATTTTGACGTAGATGTGCAATGTTTTTGTACCTGATTTTGTCTTTTGTACCTGATATTGACTTTTTTGAGTATTGTTAATTTTATTAACAGTTTGTTTATATGTTTATTTTGGACTATTGTTAATTTTATTAACAGTTTATGTTTTTTTGACTATTGTTAATTGTATTAACAGTTTTGTAAATATTTATTTAGTGTTATTTTGTTCAGGTGTGTTTGTATATATTGGTGGTGGGTCTTTTTTTCTAATTGCTAATTTTTCACATAGTTTTAAATACTGCTTACATTAATAATAGAAATGTTTGATTTTGTAGCTGTACATTTTTTACAGTTAACTCTGATTTTGTTTGTTTCAATTTTTTAAATGTATTTTGCATCTCAATATTGAGTTTAAATCTTTTTTTTAAATTTTATTTCACAATTTGTGTCATACTTTGTTAGGAGGTGTTAGAAGTGGTGGTGGTGGTGGGTTACATTGTAATATAAACTTTTTTTGTTTTTTTTTTGTTGATTTATTTTATAAAAATCTTTATCTTGTAGTCAATATAGTGAATGGTGATAAAATTTTCATATAAAACATGTTTTGGGATATTTGTTGATTTTACATTCTTTATTGCTGTTTAATAAAAGTTGTTCTTTACAAAGCCGATTTTTGTTAATTCCTTATCACCAAACATTTAAAATTAATTTAAAGTAAAGCTAAAATGTGTATTTATATTTCGCGCCAAAAAAATTACTTCAATTTTCATTTAAATTTGGCGCCTTATAATTTAGTAGGGCCAGTTGGACACTGCGTGGCGTTTGTTTCTCTGATTTAACAGGGAGTTTTCATTTCTAATAATGAGTGTTCTGTGATCTATGGTACAGTTATTGTTGATGCAAGACATAACCTCAAACAGCTTCAAATTCAGTGAACCGTTATTGTTGATGAAGAGAAATCTAAATTCTTAATATTAGGTATTTATAATTAAATACAAATCAAAATAAGTTTGATAATAATTTATTAGAACAACTTTGCAGAATCAAGGTAATTTAAGAAAGTGTGAAAACAATAGTGACAAAAGTATTCTGGTAATTAGAGTAATTAGTCCATTTTTGTTTCAAATAAATATGGATATCAATAATACGAATGAAGTAGATTTGACTGAAGCGGTTGAGAATATAGTTGAAGTATTTATAAACAAAAACAAAGTTTAAAATAAATAAATAAATAAAATATTCATAGGAATGGCTACTAAATGCTCCACTGCTCGATCAACATAATATTTTTTTTGCTATTGATTCTGATGATGAAGATAACAACGAACTTCGAATTCGCCAAGAAAGAACTAGCATTTGTCAGTATGTTGAAAATACCGTACGTTCATATTGTGATGTAGAGTTCAAAATCCATTTTAGACTCAATCGACAAACAGCGTATAATTTAGCAGGTTCGTATTAAATTCTATAAAAATGTTTTTCTCTGATTCCATTTTGAAGCGTTTTTCAATTCAAGCGATACATGTTTCTGAAATCCACCTAAAATTTTATGATTTACCTTACTTTAATTCTTGTACTAATTGAGGCATTTTCAGATCGCTATCAACAAACCAATTTTTTGCATAATCGTGAACCGACAGAGATAGCAATTACCCATGAGCGAGCTTTCCTGATGAGTTTGTGGTACTTATCAAATCTTGAAACATTTCGGCAAATCGCTGACCGATTTGATGTTTCACGTAGCTCAGCTCATCGAGTATTACTCAATACATTGAACTTCATCAATTCTCTTAGTGCAGAATATATCAAATGGCCTGATACTGATGATGAAAAACAACGAATCAGTGGTGAATTTTCAAGATCACAAAATATTCATGGCGTTATTGGAGCAATTGACGGTTGCCATGTTCGAATAAAGAGACCCACTGAACACGAAGAAGATTATTTAAATCGGAAACGATATCATAGTGTTGTACTTCAAGGTGTAGCAACAAGTAAAAGATTGTTTACAGATGTTCACATAGGTGAACCGGGATCTATGCATGACGCAAGAATATTGCGGAGGTCTCCACTGTATGAAATAGCAACAGAAGACCCCACTTTCTTTGGAAACTACTACCTTCTTGGTGATTCTGCATATCCAAACCTTCCCTGGCTTTTATCGCCATTTCGAGATAACGGTCATTTAAATAGAGCCCAAAGATTGTTTAATTATCGTCATTCATCAACTCGTATTAAAATCGAACATGCTTTTGGATTACTCAGATCAAGATTCCGACGATTAATACGTCTAGACAATTTTAGAATTAATATTATCGTGGACTGCATAATGTCCGCATGTATATTGCACAATATTTGTATACTAGAAAACAATGATAATGATGATTACGAAAATGACGATAATTGTAATGATAATAATAATAGTAATGATGATAACAATAATTAATGGTTAATTTTATAAAGGTATTTAATCTAATAAAAATTTCAATAGTTTATGACTGCCTGTACACGCTTTAATAAATAAAATTGTAAATATTAATTAATGGATCTAAAACAATTTTTTTTAGGTAAATAAAGATAATTAAAGCAATTCTATTTCATGTTTCAATGGATTGTCCATTTATTTCAATAACATCAAGAAAAAATTATAAGATATTCAACATCAACAACTAATTGCAATAAATTTACCACCGGCATATCAAAAAAAATTACTTGACATCAACTTCAGACCATTCATCTAAAAATTAAATTGTTAGTTGTTAAATTTTAAGTTCAAAATTTATACAATACAGAGAGAGAGAGAGAGAGTTTAAGATGAATCCTTGGATTTAAATTCAAAATATTTTTCAATTAGTTGACACTGTTTATCTTGGAGCAACAGTTTACGTTGTTCGACTTCAATCATTTTTTCCATTAATACAATCTTTTTCTCGTCTCTTTGACATTTTTCAGAGTAACGTTCATTAATGTTAAGCTTCTTTTTTTTTGTACCAACAGATATTTCGTAGTCAATTACAACTGTAGTTTTTAAGTCCTTATTATTATTATTTTGATCATCATTCTCTTTGTCTTTTTCGTTCACCATATTCGATCTTGTAATTCTCGTTAGATTCTTTTTTTTTAATGTGCTTTTAGTATAACAACCACTATTTGACGGCTTATCGCCAACTATTTCGTCCATATCAAAGAAAAACTCAAATTTAGTACAATCACGTCCTGTTTTATCTCTACACTCTTTATAAGAGCGATACAAATTTTTCCATTTATCTGAGCACATTTTTGCGGTTACATCATGCTTGTTGCTTACTAAATCATTACAGATGTTATCCCAAAAATGTTTGCGATGTACAGGATGATGTAACTCATCAATATGTGAGCCGTAACTTGCTATTAATAATTTAGTGGCATTATATAGCCAAAAAAATTTTTTTTTGGGCTGACTCTTCGATGTTTTAAGGTGTGGTTCTTCTGTACCATTATTTTTCTTTTGTTGTTGACTCAGTATTTCGTCAATTTGACTCGGTGTTTCTAAGACACTCTCTTCGATTATATTCACATCTTCAATAACTAATTTTTGATGGCAATTAACATTACTCACTGCCATTGCTGCCTTAAACATGGCCCGTGCATATTCTTTATCTGTTAAAGGAAACAAGAATAATTTAATGTAAGGAAGATTACTAATAAGAATGTAAATAATTAGCATTAATTATACCCATTTTTAAGTACATACTATTAGTAAGAAGAAATTACTTTTTCAATAATAATTATGAAAATATTAAGACAACTGAACCAAAACACAAGTTATGCTTTTATTTAAAGTAAAGAATTTATACATATATGTAGGTATACTTACCATTTTGGATTTTCTGCTGATCACTTGTAGTTATTAACACGGTGAAAATTGATTTTTTTTCAGGGTCGTAAAAATGATGTTCAACTAGTTTATTATCCATTATTTTTTTTTTATTTAAAGATCTTCTCTTTAATACGAAATTAAGATACATAAAACTAAAACAATAACGTATGATTATTGATTATAATTGAAATTTTTTTATTTTTTTATTGCGTATTACCGATGGCGTTAGGCGAACACGTGTATTGCGTATAATGGCGTATACGCTAAGTAAAGCAAGATAGAAAATACGTTTGCGCAGGCGCTAATGGTTCATTTCAACACCGTTCGGATCACTTCGAAGGCAAAAGAACACAGCTCTAATATACCTAGATAGAGAATGGACGAGAGTGGGGGTCAAAAAACGCGTCCGGTCGCGGCCATATTGAAAGGATCTTGTGTATTGCCAAAAGTAATCGGTAGACTACCCCTTCCGCCCCTTCCAAATGAGCTTGTGGTGATATAAAACTCCTTCAAATATGGCCGACATGACCGGCCCCCACTCCATTCATTCGCTATCTAGATATTATTAGGGGCGTGTTTACTTTGGCGCTTTAAGCAGTAAGCACACTATCGCGGAACGGAATGGAACGGAATGGAATTGAACGGAAAAATCAAACAGTATGGTTTTAAGTTAGAGTCCACACACTACCGCGGATCGGAACAGCGCGGAATGGAAAGGAACGGAACGGAATAGCTTGGATTGCTAGTTGAGCGATTTTTTCCGAGGTTCCACAGTCCCCTCCAATACTCTACTACACATAAAATACTCTTAGAAGTAAATAATGAAAAATTAAATGTGGAAATAAGTATCTACTAGGCTGATAATTGATAATCATTCAAATATGTTAGCTTATTGTCCAATATGAACGACGAATTATTAATTAATTTAGTTTTTCTTTTAATTTCTTCTTCTTCTACAAGCCTACAAATTCTTCGTCTGAACTGTTCATTGCAACAACTCAACAAATACTACAATACCGTACTCGTATCCTCATATAATTAGACAATTTTTTCCGCGGAATTCCGCACTAATGTGCGGAGGCTCAAAATTTCCATTCCGTTCCGTTCCATTCCATTCCGTTCCGCGATAGTGTGCTTACTGCTTTAAGCGCTCAAAGCGTTCCACGCTTATAACGCTTATTTTAGCCGTTTACTTTGGGTTTTTGGCGCTTATGCGTCTGTTGACAGATACGACAGAAACCGTTTACTTTGAAGCTTGAGCGAATGTAAGCGTGGGAGCTCTGTACATCAAAATCAGCTGATTTATACAAAGTGGACGATGGACGATGAGATTGAATAATTTTTCTATTACTATCTGGAATTACAATCTTACTACACCATTTCCAAGTGTGGTTCAGATATTTTCAGTCGTATTTCAGATTAGTGAATTATTATATTTATTTAATTCTTATATTCAAACGAGGTACTGAAGATGGTTGAATTCAACCAAAGCTTATATACGGAAAATAGTAAATTATTTCTGCAATTTTAATAGCAACATTATTTTATTACCTATATCTGTTATTTATTGTATATGGTCTAAATTGAATTGAAATTAGGTATACATACATATATGTAAATTACAAATTAATATTTTGTGAAATTTATTTTATTTTTTTGAATTACATTTTACTAATTTGAAATACAAATGACGATTTCTGAAATTAATTTGTTTCCTATTACTTCATTAACTACAGTTGGTAAAGTTGTAGAATTATTTGATGAAAGTGAAAATGCAAACGCAAAAAATGAAATAGAGGAGTGTCTAATAGTAATAATAGGTAAAACAAGGGCTACAACTACCCAGGCTTCCACCAATTTTTCAAATTTAACACAATTGCGCGCCACGCTTATTTTGCTTCTACTCGATGGAAGAAGCTTTGTGAGCGTTGGTAATGACGTCACGCTGCCATTATGATGATGTCATAACAGTGCTGATGAGCGCTTACAGCATCAAAGTAAACGGCACTTTAAGTGCTTAAAGCGCCAAAGTAAACACGCCCTAGATATCTATGAAAAAATGTGGTTCATGAGCAATCCTTGTAAAGCCCCGTCCACATTACACGAACGAGCGCGAACGATCACAAATGTAAACAACAATTCGCGTAGTGTGGACGGGCCGCCGCCCACGAACGAGCGTGAAAATACATCCCGAACAGTTACCCATGGCTTGGCGGTACTTCAAAGGAAACTGTATTTTTGCCTTCGTTCGCGCTCGCCTAGTGTGGACGGGAATTTTTCGATGCTTGTCTTGTTCGCTGAATTCAGTTCTTGCGCTTGCGCTGTTCATTACAAATTTCTGGTGTCCGCGGATAGATTCATTATAATTATTATCTATATTATTATTATTATTTTTATTATTATTACAGTTATCTTTATTATTGTAATTGCATTATTTATTGTTGTTGTGTAAAAATGAAATGACCAGATGACACTGTTCTCTTGTGCCATAGAATTCTTTGGAATATGAAAAATTATCGATTAACTGGGGAAATACTCAGACTTATTAAATAAATACAATTTGTAATAATTGTAAAAAATCTCAACTTTTGTAAATTATTGAGGTCATTGTTAAATTAATGGATATTTTATAAATGTTTGTTCAAAAAGTGTTTTTTGTGGTTGAATTTTTGTAAAACTCCCACTAGCACATAACCTCAATCATTTGCTTTTAGTTTTTTTCTGTTATTATTATTAACAATAAATCATAAATAAATTATTGTTGTATCAGGTTGGCCTGTTTGACATGTAAATCTTGTGAATTTTTCCTATAAAATTTTCTAAAAAGCAATCAAATTCCTTATCAATCGCCTGTTGTAACATAACCTAAATTTCAGTTTATACCACTTTTTGGGTAAAAAAGTAAAAACGATCACCAAAATCGAGAGATTTTGTGTAAATTTTATAGAATATTCACAGATTTCTTAAAAAATACAGTAATTTGTATTAATTGTCATAAATCTAAATTTTTGTGATTGCGATGATTTTTTTATCAAGAATAAAAAATCAGACATACATATTTGTGACAAATTTATCAATAAGTTATGATAATTTAGCGGGTCATAATAACTAATTTACGGTCATTCTATTTGTAGGTGTCCGCTTTCCTTATATTACTATTACGGTTATTGTCTAAATTTTTTTGTGATTAGCGTTATTATTATTATTTTTCAATTTGTAGTATATACTACCAAATAATCCGCGTTGAACGTTTTTTTTTTCATTATTATTATTATTATTATTACGGTTGTCTATTTTTCCTAGTGATTATCGTTATTATTATTATTATTATTACATAAATTGTGACATTTAGCCGATCACAAACGAATTTACGGTCATGGCATTTTGTGCTGTATGCGCATGTTTGTCGGTGTTTGTGGAGATCCGCCGTATTTTGATGTTTGTTCACGCTCGTTCGTGTAATGTGGACGGGGCTTTAGAATTCATAATCGTTGTTGTATACCAACATTAACGTATGAACGTACTTTCAATAAAAAGTCCCTAAGTACTTCGTTTTAAAAACGTGCTGAAAATTATACTACTAGAAGAAAACGATATAAATATCAATTAATCAAATTCAATTAATTTAATTTATTTTTCCTATTTTGCGTTGGAAATAGACTTATTTTGACATAAAAAGTAGTGTGGAAATGAAATATTTCTTAACTACTTTGAGTGTAGAAATATCTAGGATAATTTATTTTTTAGAAGTTGGTAACACTTGCCTTATTATTGAAATGTCACTTTTTGACAGATATTAAAAACAGTCAATTTAAATAAAAATTTTATTTCATTTAATTCAAATTGTTTCTCCATTGCATTTTCAACAATTTCCCACAGTTCGGGTGGAGTACACGATAAGTGGTCACACATTTTCACTTAAAAATTGTAATGAAAATGGAGACTAAAACAATTGAAAATCAACTTGATGGATACTAGATACAAAAATTGAATATCGGTCACACCTACAATACCAACTCCTATAAAATTCCCTAAATTTCCAAAATTTATTTTTTTTTGCAAATAGGGTGCAAGGGGGTGCAAAATAGGAAAAATAGTATAAAAAACTCGGTTCAGAAGTCAATTCCTGCATTCGACCATTAAAAAACTCGCCGCTTCGCGGCTCGTTTTTTAATATTGGTCTCATGCAGGAATTGTCGACTTCTGAAACTCGTTTTTTAATATACTATTTCAAAACTATATTTCAAATTTTCTATAATTTTAATGCTTTTAATGTAAATAATTAGAGTTGTATTTTTTGGTGAACCACAGTTAGTATTTTTGATGTTTAATTTGAGGTTATTTCACTTCTAACCTAACTTATAATTTTTCAAACTGCAATGTTCTTAATTTTAAATTTCTTTTTTACTATAGAAATTATCAATGGAATCCTCTGAGGATGTTATTCCATCAACTCTCTTAACAAGTGATGTTATTTTACCAATAGGTAGTGAGACAATCCATCGGATCTGTTCTGGTCAAGTAGATTCATCAATGATAATTTTAACGTTTTTCTCTACTTAACAGTTATTTTAGGTTGTTTTAAATCTAGCAACTGCAGTTAAAGAATTAGTGGAGAATGCCATAGATGCTGGTGCAACTATTATCAATATTCATCTTAAAGAATACGGATCTGAATTGATTGAAGTTGCTGATAATGGTAGTGGAGTGAAAGAGGACAATTTCCAAGCTTTAAGTAAGCTACACTTATACCCAATCCTGATAGAAAAGCTTCTAATAAATGTTAATTAGCTTTAAAGCATTACACATCGAAAATTCGACAATTCAGCGATTTAGAAAACGTACAAACTTTGGGTTTTCGAGGTGAAGCCTTAAGTTCATTATGTGCACTAGCTGATTTGTGTATAATAACAAAACATAAAGATGCTGAACATGCTACGAAACTTGTCTATGATCATAATGGTAAGATTGTATCGAAAGATACAAGTGCTCGTGAACATGGCACTACTGTAATCTTACGGAACTTATTCTCAACGTTACCAGTACGTCGAAAAGAATTTACGAAAAACTTGAAGAGAGAGTTTAATAAAATGTGCCAATTATTGTACGCTTATTGTTTAGTCTCGAAAGGAATTAAGTCTGTTATTATACCATAGATTTTGTTAGATTTTATTCAATGGTTTTTTAGATTCTACTGTACAAATTCTACGGGTAGTGGAACAAAATCAACAATCGTTACGACTGAAGGCTTACAGACAGTTCGTGAGAATATAATTAATGTTTTTGGTTCAAAACAAATTTCGACTTTAATTGACGTCGAAATTGTCCAACCAGATGATTCAATTTTAACGGAATACAACGTTAAATTAACAAATTCAGAGTTACCATTTACCTTTGAATTTATCATTTCTAGTGTCATGCACGGTAGTGGACGCAGTATTACAGATCGACAATTTTTTTATATTAATTCACGACCGTGTGAACCGACGAAAATAATGCGTTTAATCAACGAAACTTACAAACAATACAATTCCAATCAATATCCATTTGTCTATTTGAATATCATCAGTAAAACATCATTGGTGGACGTTAATGTGTGTCCGGATAAACGACAAATATTCGTAGAGAATGAACGGATTCTATTAGCAATAATAAAAGCTTCATTAATTGAGGCATTCAAGAATTTCCCAAGCACATATAATGTACAGAACCTAGAATTATCACAGAATACATCGATTACATCATTTCTAAATAGAAGCAATTGTGAGAATCGTGGAAATAGTTTGAAAAGAAACGCGAGTGATTGTACGAATGAAAGTAGTTGTTATAAGAAAGGCAGTATTTTAGAAAAATTCCAAAAACGATCCAAAACTGAAAGCGATAGATATATTACGAAGAATAAAGAACGGGATACTGTACCGCGCAAAAGAAGCCGCAATAGCAGCAGCGATATGGAGTTCGATAATTCAGAGGATTCTGCAAAAATTACTTGTAAGCTCACACCACTCAAAACTAAAACTCCCGATAATATACTCGATTTAGAGACATTTAAAACTGATGAGAAAATTGTAGAAGCTGAGATGACACCACTTGAAACTAAAATTCTAGAAAATGAAATCGAGATGGAGAGTATTAAAGTTGATGAGACAGTTGTAGAAGCTGAAGATATACAAAAATCGGAAACTGTAGAAGAAAACACAGCTGAACAAAGCGAAGGAGACGAAGAATTTCCAACAAAATCTGAAATTATTGAAGAAATTAACAAGCCTGAAATTGATAAAATCGACGAATTAGAAAATATCCAAATTTCCACTGATACAATATCTCAAATTACCGAAGAAAGAAAAACGATTCCTTATCATGTATCTATCGCTGATATACGTGAATCGTTGAGACAAAGATCGGATAAATCTAAAGATGATACTATTATCGTCCGGTATCGTACTGAAATCAATCCTGAAAATAATAAAGCAGCAGAAGAGGAATTACAGAAACATTTTTCTAAAGATGATTTCAAACGAATGTCTGTAATTGGACAATTTAATCTGGGTTTTATTATAGCAAAATTGGATAATGATTTATTTATTGTTGATCAACATGCATCTGATGAGAAATACAATTTTGAACAACTTGAAAAAACGTGTATTTTAGAAAAACAAGTTCTCGTAAAGTTGGATTACTTTTTCCATAATTTTACTTGTAATTATTAAAAAAAATTTGATTCTAGTCCAAAACCGTTGGAATTGACCGCCGGCAATGAGAATCTACTAATTGAAAATGAAGACATTTTCAAATGCAACGGTTTTGCTTTCAACATTAATCATTCTGCACCTTGCACGAAGAAAATTTCACTAACAGCAATACCATGCAGTAAGAATTTCGTATGTGGCAAGGACGATATCGATGAAATGTTGACAATGCTTCAAGTATGCAATTTAAATCTATATTTCTTGATTTACAATAATTTTATTTGCATGTAGGAATCGAATATTGTTATGTGTAGACCGTCCAGAATACGATCAATGTTGGCATCCAGGGCTTGTCGTAAATCGATTATGATTGGTAAAGCGTTAACAAAAGCTGATATGAAGAAAGTATTAGAACACATGGGGGAGATCAATCAACCTTGGGTAGATTTATCAATATTTTTACAGTTTTTTCTAATTAATTAATTTATGATTAATTTTGCAGAATTGTCCTCATGGACGACCAACTATGCGCCATCTAATTAACTTGGATCTGTTGCAAAAAGAGTGATTTAATTCTTATTATAATAATTATTAATTTTGATGAAATATAAAGTCGAGTATTTTATTTATATTTCAAAATTCCCTCCTCTATAGCGGAAATTGGACTGGTGAATTTGTCAAAACTATAGAATGAGATAAATTTATTAAATTGTATGAGTTAGAAAAGGATGTATTGTTTCGTTTCTAGTGATTTTCGTTTTATAAAATTGGTGATGCTGTTAAATAATAATAAAATGGTAGATTTCTTTTGTTATTGCCTATGATTTTTGTTTGTCAGATCTATGTTTGTCAGTCAAATAAAGTTAATAAAATAAGCTTCACTAAAAAGTTGATGATTTTTCTCGAAATCGGTGGAAATTTATGCGATTTTCTCTAAATTAATTAAATCGTCAAGAATCATGAGTGCAAAACCTTATATTTTATACATTCCGGACGTTGCATTAGAAAAGGTCTTTTCTTTTCTATCCTACGATGAAATTGCCAAAAATAGAATTGTAAGTACAAACTTTTAATTATATCAGGAAAATTCTTATTGTTGATAAATTCAACAAGTCAACGACCTCAAATATGCGTCAAATCTAGGGACTTTTTTCTTTCAATTCTATTTGTATCGTTTGTGTGTTTGACAGTAAAAAAGGCGGTTATTTCCCACATGATATTTTATTTCTTTTAAAAAATTTCTAATGATTAAAGAATGGACGATAATCTATTGGATGAATTATTGAATGCTGCCATTGAAGAGGTGAACGATTCACAAAAAACAACACTCAAAGAAACCGATATTTTTAGTCAAGAATCTAACATTATTACTACAAGTAAAAATAAAGAGAAATCCATTGATTCTAAATTAAGTTTAGTGCATAGTGGTGATACAGATTCATCAGATGATGAAGATAATCGTTGTTTTGAAGAAAAAAAGTATAACGATTATGGACGAGATCTTAAACATTTATTAAACACCTCTGAACAACAGCCAACAACATCAAAAACCGTTTGGAAATCGAAAATCACCAAAAATGAATTGAATGTTGTATCGCAAGTACCAAAACAAACAACAAAAGATCTATACACAGATCCATTTTTTGGTATACGTATAGTAAATCCATTAATTTCTTCGTCTGTATTGAAAGAACGTATGGTTGGTAGAGAAGCGATACAATTTTCACAATTAAAACGATTTCTTACAACAAATCCATCCGAAAAGAATTGGGTGATTGCTGGTGTTCTTGTTTATAAGACACCAGTTAAAACAACAAAAAACGATAGCCATTATATTATTTGGACATTAACAGATCTTAAAGATGATATTAAAACCATTTCATTATTTTTATTTGGTGATGCTTATCGAGAATTTTATAAAACTACAATAGGGACAGTTGTGGGTATTTTGAATCCATCAATTAATCAAAATGCTTGTCTAAAAAAAGATATAGCATGTTTTACTGTAACAAAAGCGCCGACTTTAATGATTTTTGGACAATCTAAAGATTTTGGTACATGTAAAAGTATTACAAAAAGTGGTCAAAAATGTACATCTGTTGTTAATTTAAATCGTTGTGAATTTTGTCTTTATCATATCAAAAAAGAATATCAAAAATGCAGCAGTTTACGTTCTGATCTACAATCAACTTTTACCGGTAAAGGTTTAACGGCTTTACGTAATAAAGTTTTAGGTAAAAATGAAGTTTTCTATGCTGGTAAATCGTATACCGCCATACCGGCTAAAAGAAATCAAAAATTACAACAGAAAGACGAAAATCGATTGTTAGCACTCGATCAAGGTATTACGATTAATCATAGTCCAAAAAATAAGAAATCGAACATAAGAAAGGCGGCGACAAATCTGGAAATATCACCAGCTCAACGTTTACGCGATTTAGAATTATTAGAAAGACTTGGTGCAGGTGTGAGTAATAAAAAACAGGAATTTAATGCAAGTCAATCAGAAGTTGTTACTATTGAAAGTGCCAAAAATACAGCATTAGAAACAATACAAAAATTAAAATCAAACAAAGATGAACCTAAACCAACTACAATCAGTGATAAAAAAACAGATACTCTTCCAAATGAACCAAAATTTGCGAAACCGAATAAAATGATCGATTTAAATATGCCGATAAATTCAATACATAAGAATCGTGCAAAATTAAACGCGTTGGAATATATTAAGAAGAATGGCCCTTTAAAAAAGAATAATCCAAATTCTATAAAAACACCGCCAACAATGAAACGTTCCCTTGATAAGAGTGATGTTTTGGAGAATTCGACAAAGAAGACGAAAATCGAAGAAAATGAATTTCTGTCGGATCGTTTTAAAAAAATGATGGCCGCCACATCGATCCATCAAGATTTATTAGAACAACACGACGATGAAGCTAGTGAGAAATATTTTAAAAAGATGGAAATTAAAGAATGTCTAGAAGAAAAAATGGCCAATACATTTAAAGTACCATGTAAAGCTGTACGTTGTTTACAATGTAAATATACAAATTTCTCAGCATCACAACGTTGTAAAGATGAGAAACATCAATTACGTGTTTTTGATACTGTTAAACGTTTCTTTAAATGTGGCCAATGTGGTAATAGGATTGTATGTTTAGAAATTGTACCAACTACAGTTTGTAAAAATTGTGGTCATGGTAAATGGGAACGTACTGGTATGATGAAAGATAAAACAGTTACTGTAACAAATTCATTATCAATACGTGGTGGTGAACAGAAATTTGTTAATTCGATTGTTACAGATGCCAATATTAATCTTTTAGTGCCTGATAATTGATCTATAAAGACTATTTTATTAATTTTTACAATAAATCTATTTCGTAGCAGATTTACTTTGTATTTTTCTTTCATGTTCCCCATCTCGTTGCCAGTCTCTTCCAAAATAAAATTCTTTTCTAATGCAATTTCTCACACTATTTTTTGTTGAAATTTATTTACTTGCAGGTAATTTCTTAACTAACAATTCAATATTTTGTTGTAGAATACGTACATTTTCAGTTTTTGTTTGTTTGCAGGTGTGCCGAAAATTTAATGAAATTGGAAGCCATATGTTATCAAGAGGATTTATTCAATTGGAAAAACGCCTAGCTGCAGTTTATAAACGTGTTAAATCTTTATTACCACGTAGAGAATCTGAAAGGAAGTCTCATCCATTAGCCCGTCATTGTGATATTTTACAAGGTGTTGAAACACGTATGAGTATGTTAAATATGACTTATATGAAATATATTGAAAGTAATCTACTTTGTTTTATACCAGGAAAAGTAAATTTAAAATTTGAAAAGAATTATATTTTTTCATATTATAACAATAATAATAGGTTTTAGATGAAGTCATTAATATATTGAACTTGATAGAAAGTGATTTCACACCACCACGAACACATCAATTATTACAAGAATTACGTGATTTAAGCAGTATGGCAATGGAACATTTTGATGAATATATCCTACCTCGTGTTAGAGGAAATAAAGATCAATTGGAACAGCGTAATTCCCTTTTTTCTTCATATACAATCAAAAATGCAACATCAACATTAAAAGAAGTCCGTCCAGTATTTATACAAAAAGTCACTGATACGCAGAAAGTTAAAAAATTATATAGAATATATAAACACCAGGTAGCCTATATTAATGAGAATACACAAAAATTACATCAAAAGGTAATTAATATTTCATTTACTTGTTCAAATTTATAATTGCCCAAAAATTTAATCTTAGATAAACAAACAGAATGCAATATTAAAAGCACAATCGATAAAATTGAGAGAACAGGAACGTAAAATTCAAGAACAAACTATAAAGATTCAAGAACAAGAAACTACATTAACTGATATTAAGAAACATTTAGATGAATGGGGTCTAAAATATAAAGATTTAACAGCTGAATTGATAAGAGCTAAAGATGATATTTTATTAAAACCATCAACATCATCCAAAACAACAACAATGAGTACAATAACACGATCATTATCACCACCGATAAGTTTTAAATCAACTATAAAACCACGAACGGCACAAGTTTTACCGAAAAGTTATACTAATCTACAAATGGATTTGGAACGGAAAAGGAAATCGAATTTATTGCCAGATATTCCAAATAAAATCAGAAATATTGAACCGAATGAGGGAACAAAATCAGATTCATATTTGCAATTGAAGGATAATGATGTAGCTAGTACTTCAGGGCTAGATTCTGATGAACTAAATAAGCGTATTCTTTGTTTATTTGCAAATATAATACCTGGTGGTATCAAAACTAGAAAACGCAAAATAACTGAAGATATTGATTTGCAATAATTCATTTTTCATTCTTTTGATTTAGTGATTTTTGTTAGAATCTGTATTTTTAACTTTGTAATTCACTTTATTGAATCAAATCAACTGATACTTGACAAAACATAAAAATAAGGTACAGAGGATTGGAAGTATGTTTGAAAAAAAGATATACTGTATGTAGAAGTGTATAGTGTATGTAATATTTAAATAAAAAAAAGTGAGTGTTCAACACAAGACTTCTGCTACGATATACATGTAATACTATCAATCATTCATAATTATTGTTAATATAAATTACTCTATTAATAAAATAAATATGTCTTCTAGTATATTACATAATGCCTTTGTTATATTGTTATGGAAATAAGTTTGTCTATAATTTAAAAAAAAAGTAATAATATATACAGGATGACACGCAGCTCGTGAGACTTTAATATCAAAACAAGATACATTTTTGGAATTTCAATGTCAATAAATTTTTCAAAGACAAATCAGTGGAGATCTGCAACTGATATTTAGATGATTTAGAACATTCTAAAACATCTCGTTTTCCATGCAGTCCAAAATTGTTAAACTGTGTGCATTCATATCAAATATTACCCGAATGCTTCTCCAATAATTTGCACAGATGTTGGCTAAAATTTGAATCTTGTTTCAAAAATTCAATCACTCAATGCGAACCGTCCCGTATATAAAATAATGATTCCATCAAAAAAAGGCAAATTTTAATGCACCAATATTAAAGGAGAATGTACTAAAGTGTACTGAAAAATTGCAGTTTATATACCAAGTGACGGAAATTTGTTTGCAATATTCAAATAAAAAAAGAATAAACAATAATTGTGTCACTTGTAAGTAATCTCAGTATTGTCCGGTCATTATTCGATAAATTCAAAAATTATACAATTAATATTAAGAAATTGTACTAACAGATGTGTTATATATTAATCATTATTAATAATAATAAATATATGAATATTTTGAATATCTTTCACTTATATTAGTAAAATATCACTATGACAAAATGTTTGCTTTTAGTACAAAACACAAAAATAAAACAAAGAAATAAATAAAAATATTTGTAAAAAATAAAACAGATTTATAAAATTTTTGATGTCGTCATACTCATCTTATGTGTGTGTCAATATCACAACATCTAAATTTTATAATAATAACATCGATTTATGTTAAAATAATAATAAAAATCTAACAGTTAATTAATTGACTTGATTATCTTACAGAAGTGTAATAAAATTACACTGTTATGATAAAAAATTATAACAAATAAAACACTGAAGATTGTATAAAAAAAAAATTTACAAAAATAATAATAAAAACATAAGTACAAATGCCTTCTTATAGCTAAATAATAATAATCACGTCACTCACCTGTTTTAAAATTTCAAACTATTTCCAGGTAAAATTATATGAGGTAACTTTTATTATTCTATGGAGAAATATTTTAAAAATATACATAAAAAAATGAAAAATCCATGAATTACCAACATTTAAAATTTCAATTAAAAACACTTTGTATATTTGTTTTTTATTATTAAGATTGTATTCAAAGGTAAAAGTTCTAATTTCAATAAAAATCTAACTATCATAACTAGAACTATTGTGATGATCTGCTTGGGGTGACGGTGGTGTAGATAAATTTGAACTGTTATTACTAGCTATCGAATGACGTGGGCTATTTTTTTCAGTCCCCTTTAACAAGAATTATATGTTTTTTTAATATAATGTAAAAAATAAATATTGTAAAAATAAATAAAAAAATACCTTGATCATATCGTGTAATGATGACATACTACCTATACTAGCCGGATCTGGTGATGGGGATGTATCAGAAGGCCGTGGTAATGCTGGTGGAAGATCTCTTGGTCGTGGTGGAGCAGCACGTTTTGCTCCATTAAATGTTGGTGGAAATTGTGGACGAATTGGATTTGAGATTTCTAAACGTTTTCGTTCACCATGTTTAGGTGGCAGTGGTGCCATTTTAGTTGGCTATTTACCATTAAATTTAGATAATTATAATAATTCATGAATAATATTAATAAAATATACCCTTGGTTGAAGTTGAGGTTGATAAGGTGATGGTGGCTCAGTACTATCGACTAGATTTGTTGATAAATCAATTAATCGTTGACGTTGTATACCTTCGCCTGGACCCATATGACTGATGTGATTGAAATTTGTTGGAGCTGATATTAATTTTGAACGACGATCGGTATTTCTATTTAAAAAAAAGCAATAACAAAATTAATCATATAAAAAGTGTTGGAAAGTAAAATAAAAATTACATTCGTTGTGATCGATTGCCTTCTCTTAATGAAAATCTACGTCTTGGTCTTTGTAAAGCTCTACCGTCTCTATCCAATGTTACGATATTATCTAAATTGATTAATTCTCCTATAAAATCAATATTATAATTATAATTAATATAGAAATTCTATTAAAACATACTCTGATTGATATTTGATAAATACAATAAATGTGTTAAATCATTAAGAATGCACAATGAAAGAGCACCAGAATCAACAAGTGGTTTAGCTTTTTTAATATTAACAGTCTGTACCCATTCACCAGTAGCACAATTAAAAACATCAATATGTGTTTCACTATAAACAATCAAATAACCATCTCGATAACCTACAATATTAAAGTATTTAGTTATTTAGTTTAAAAATTTAAATTACAAATTTTTACATATAGCAGTCGGAACTGCAGGATACATAATCTCTCTATCTCTTGATTTACGTCCATGCCGATCAACATATGCTGCTAAAGTATTAAAAACTAGTAAATATTCATGTCTTGGTAACTCTATAACTCTTAAAGCTTCCACAGCATTACATGCTAAAGTAGCATAAAGAGGATTTTCTGAACTTAATAAGGCTATAAAATTGCATTAATATTTATAAAAATTCTCCATTAGAGTAATGATAAATAAACTTACAGATTAACGGTTGTTCTGTTTGTAAATTATAAACTGTAAAATTCGATGGTGATCCAACACATAAACGTCCATCAGACATTAATTGTAATGATTGTACCTGAACATGTATTGGAATTTCTCTAACACGATTATGTCTAGTACGTGTACGTGTTATTTCATAAATTATAATAACAGAAGAGTTTTGTTGTTTTTTAATTGCAACACATAAACAAAATGTTAATGGTGCTCTTAAAACAGGACCAACAGTTAAAACTGAACATCCTTTACTTTCAGTAACTTTAATCCATTCAGTATCATCACCATCTAATGCACGTATCGGTACAAGTCTAACATATCTTTGTTTACCACTAACAACAACTAATAAATGTTCTTCACTTATATATTCTAATTGAAAAATTTTCTTTCCTTCACCAATACGTGCAATCTCACTACGATCTAAATCAACACAATATAAACCTTCTTCAGCACCTAATACAATACGATCAGGATCAATAATTACAGCACTTAATGTATTTCGTAATAATGTTAATGAATTATCAATTAATTCTCTAGCTAATAAAACTGTTGTATTTGGTAAATTATTTCGTTTCATTATACGATGTAATTCAGATAGTGCAACAACCCATTTATTTTTTTCAGCTTCAGTATCGGCCAACATTAATGTTGCATTTCGTGGACCAGGTGGTTCCATTAATGATGTAGTTATCTGCATTAATTATAATTAATTAATTTTAAAAATTTTATAAAATTGTATTTACCTTAAATATACAAGGTATATCTTTTTTATTTGCATGTATAACATCAGAATCTTTAACACTAGATACACTAAATTGAGGATCTCTCATATCTAAAACTTGGGCTACATGAACACTTGGTAAGGCATTGCGATCAGCTGATATATCATATAAAAATAGCTTAAAGTCACAAACAACAACAAATTGTCTGACCCAACCTGTAACATTACCAATTATTATCATTATTATAAATATTAATAATAAAATTTCGTACCTTTTTTAACGCCACCTTGTTTGGGAACTTTAACATAACCTTCATAAGCAGTACCTATACCTCTTGTTGGATCAATTCCAAGAGGTCGTTTTGCTATGAATCAAGATTAATTAAACTTTATAAAGTTTTATATAATTATACAGTAAACTTACTTTGATCTAATGGTAGTGGACAAATAGCTGGTACATGTGGACAACATGATGTATGACATGTAAAACCACAAATCTCACAAACCATTCCTTGACGCATTAAACCAACCATTAATGATGTGCAATGACTGCATTTTGTAGGACTAGAAAATGTGCGCACCAAAAATTGATGGTTTTTATGCTTCATTGGTGATTGTGAATCGTGATGCTTCAAAATAATAATTTAAAATTAAAATAAATTTCTAAATAACAATAAAAATAAACTCACAATACTTAATTCGGACAGATTACTTTTAGAACTTGTCATACTTAATGCTCGATTATCTTCAATATCACCCTCTTCAGATTCAATAGAACCACCATGGTATAAAAGAGGTTGTACAGGAGCTGCTACATTATCATATGTAGGATTTTGATTCTGTTGTGATGAATTCGTTTCTTTAAGGAATTGTTCCAAATATGACATTTGGGACGAAGGCCGTTCTAAAACTGTAAAAACAATTAATTTAGATACAATTTTATATCAATTAGAAAAACATCTTAAAATAGTTTTGCGGCTTGCATTTAAGATGGGACGACAAAAACGAAATATCAAAATCGAACATAAATTAACAATACTACAATTGTTAGAAAATTTTGACGAATTCACAAATTAAAACAGAAATAGATTCATTTGAACAGAATACATTTACTTATCTCTGTCATCCTCTAAATGCAATAAATTATTACAATTTTTAATAAATTAAACTATGCACAAACTAGAATTCAGAAATGCATCAATGTTAATCTAACGATTAACAACAAAACAACACGCATAGAAATTAGCTGCAACAATGAAAAAAAAATTATAGATAATATATGATGAGAACACATGATATTAGCACTCCAAGCAGTAATCAACCATAAGATAAATAAATATAAAAGCATCGCTATTATAAAAGTTACAGGCTTTAGCTGGAAAAAATAAATAAAAGAAAACACTTCGCAAATTATAAAACTAACCCTTAACATGTCGTTTGATGAATGAAGAAATTCCAACAACACTCGCTGCATGTAATTATTAACGTACGAATTTTAATTTACAAAAAAAATATGTATATAAAAAGAATAAAGATTCGAAAGTCAAAAGATTCAGAAAATTAAACTAGAAAATTTTTATTCTTAATGAAAGAGATTGAAAACATTTTCTAGATATTTAACAAAATTATCAAATACAAACTGATTAAAAGAAAATTATCCAAATAGGTGGGATTTAAATGAAATAAAGTGAAATTTAAGTTAAAAAATTAATGATGATACAAGATGGAAGTGATTATCAGAATGATGTTGATCACACAATTTGGAGTATAAACGAAAGCAATTTTTAGAAAAATGGAAATCGAATAAATGTGAAGACCACCTACTAAAATAATTTTCTTTTATGAATCAACGACCGCCTGTTTATTATGTGTGCATATAAAAATCTACTATTTACTATTTCACACATTATATACAGTTTTTACTAATTTCTTTTTTTGAAACTCTACTATAATTAGAAAACGATTATTATATTGGTTTTAATCACGAATACATTTAGTGATTGTTCTGATTTCAATTGTAGAGACGCAGGAAGAATAACAATATTCCCCAGAAGCAGGTAGTGATCCCAATGACCAGAGGAAGATGTTTCAACCACGCACCGACTGTATACATATATAGATAATTATCACCCGCCTGGGAGTGCTAATATACACTATAGCCAATAATTGTAAAAAATAATAACGTGTTTAAATTAAAATTAAGCAAATAACACACAATAACAACAAGAACAATTATAGCAACAACAACAATAATAATAATAAAATATTCATATTGGCTATAATGTTAATAATTGTATATTTAAATCGTTTGATTTTTTAACCGAATTCAATTGAAAATAAATCAAACGATTCAATTAATGTTTTTGGCAAGCCTCTTTTAAATAAATTTAATGAAATCAATAAAATAATTGATGTACTAACTAAACCATAGATGATAACAGAATTACGAGACTTACATCCATCTGAATCTAGACGACTTTGAAGTTCTTTAATTTGTTTCTCTTTTCGTTTAAGATCTTGTGCAAAGGCCTCATTTCGTTGTTTTGTTTCTCTCAACTCTCTATTAAAAACAAGCAAACAAAAACAAAAATTAATTATCAATAAAAAAATTGATGATTAAAACATATTACTTTTGAGCTGCTAATAAGGCCTCTCTTGTTTTACTTAAATCTTCACTAATTGCTTGTTTAGCTTGAATTTCTGATTGTAATGAACTTTGTAAATTGAGCAATTCCATTTTATCTAATTTTTGTGAACGACGATTTCGCCAATTCTTATCAGCACCACCTACAGAATTCGAAACACCTATAAAATTGATTTAGAACAAAATACAAAAAATATATAACAAAAATAACAAAAAAAAAAGGAAAAATAAGAGAAAAAAGTTGTAAGGATAAATGAGAATTACCAGCTTGTTTCAAATAATCCAATTCTTCAGTCATTTTCGTTGCTAATGCTTGTAAATAGGCTCTAGCATCTTTTTCATCACTAACCCATTGTATAATTTCAGATAATTGAGATTCCCATTGTCCTAAAGCTTCTTGTTTCGTTCTTAATTGTTCGTATTCAGATTCTAAAGTTGTTCGTTCATTTTGTAAACGTTCCACCGACTCAGTCAACTAGAATTTATTTATAATTGAAATTGAAACAATTGTTTTAAATGCAATTATACAGGAAAAAAAGAAACAAAAAAGGATAAATAAAAAATAAAATAAAAACTCACAAACTGAACATTTGCAGAAAGTTTCTGGTTATCATCTAACAAAATTTGTTTATCTCGTTCGTGTCTACGATTCAATTCGGCAACCATTTGTTCCGAATCGGAAATGGCTTCAACTCTATGTTTATCTTGTTTCTCTTTCAAATCTTTTAAGACTTGAACCTGATTTTTTAATAAAATTAACAAAATAAACCCAAATAAAATAAAAACAAAATAAAGAAAAACTGAAATAATAAATATTAAAACAGGACATACTTCTCTCTCTAATAATTCACGATAAGTTTCAGCTTCGTGTAGCTGTTCACGTAATGAAGATATTTCCAAATTGTACTTGGCCTGTTGTTCAGTTAGACTTTCATTGTACTGGAGCTAAAATATATAATTATTGATTTATTTATAAAAATTCAATTAATTCATATGATTTACTTCAAGTTTTTCCAATTCAGCTTTCAGTCTAAGTGAATCTTGTTGATCCCTAGGTCCAAGTTCACTACGTACACGTAATTTATCTGATTCAGCTTGCATTTGCCGACAATATTCTTCAGATCGTTCACGTAATTTTCGTTCTTTTGTCGCTTCAGCTAATGCTTCATCAACACGTGATTCTAATTCACGTCGTAATTTCTCAGCTCTACGTATATCATTCCTTAATGAATCAACTTTTTGCATCATTGCTTCTAATTCTTCTTCTTTATCACGTACTTGACGACTGAATTTTTGTTTTTGTTGTCTTAATTCTGATAATTTATCAGATACTTCTGTATATTCATCCATTGCTAATTTCTTTTGTGCTAATGCATCTTTTAATTCTTTGTCTTGAAATTTTAATTTTTCTTGTAAATCTAATTTTTCTTTTTGTATTTCTTCTTTTTCTTGACGTAAAAGACGATTTAATTTTTCTAATTCACGTATTTTTGAATTATCAACATTATCAATTGTATCAATATGTAAATCTTTTGAATGACCAGCAGCCTCTAAACTACGTAATTGAGATTCTAATTCACAATTTCGTTTTGTTAACACATTTATTTCATCTTGTAATTTTCTTGTACCGTCAGGGGATGTTCTTTTATCTAAATCTTTCTCTTGACTTAAATTTAATGGCATTATCTCACCATTGTTACGTCTATTTTGTTTATCAGTTAAATTATTGGCAATATTTACATAGAGATTACCCAAATCCGAAATACAACTGCAAATTAAATTTTGTAATGTTGTTTGATAAAATATCAAAATAAAATAGAAATTACCTTCCTTGGGTAAAACTAAATCCTACAAATGGTAAATGAAGACCGGTGAATGCATTATTGGCAGTTGGGGGCATTGCATCTGATAAACGAATATCAGCATCATCTACATCAAAATTTGATGTATCTGTTGGACTTGATACTTCAGGTATGTAAGGTGCATTACTATCTCTAATACCGTCCCAATCGACGCCTTCAAACCACGGATGGTTCTATATTTGTAATTAAAAGAATGCATAAACAATTAATTTAATTATAAACATATTTTGTTATAAATTAAACATCAATTAAATGCCTCAGATTACTAAAGAAATATCATGGGTGCATCTACCATAACTCGTATTGTTTACCATAATGTGTCACTGAAAAAAGATAACAAAATATCTTGAACCTTGACGATATATTCCCGAGTGCAGTGACGAGAAAGAACAAAGCAGAATCAACCCTATAGGGGACTCATGCATTGTTTTTACGATTTATTTACCTCTGGTTTTACAGTTATTAGATTTGAGACACTAACAACCAAGATTACAAAGGTGAGTCCAGTAGAATACAAATTAAAGTCATAAAATAATGATCATCATTGGCATTCTATGTATTATTATATTTTTTTTAAAACAAATTAGAGTGATTTAAAGAAAATTAACTGACCTTAAAATCTTGTATTCCATTTTGTCCTAATCGGAATTCTTGACTACAAATTAACTGTTTTATTAAATCTTTTGCTGCATCCGATACATCAACGTCTGTAGCAAAATCAAAACAATTTTTATGATTCATAATTTTTCCATATGTTTCAACTAATGATTCAGCATAGAATGGTGTTTCACCAAATAACATTTCATACATACAAACACCTAACGACCACCAATCACATTCAGGTCCATATCGTCCCTGTCCATCTTCCATAGCCTATGTTTTTACAAATCATTTTTACGTAATAATAATGTTTAAAAGAATAAAATTGTATATTTACTCGTAAAATTTCTGGTGAAATATAATCAGGTGTACCAACGGCAACATTCGATTGTACTGTACCATCATCATTTAATTTTAAACAACTACCAAAATCAGCTAATCGTATATGACCATTAGCATCTAATAGAACATTATCAGGTTTAATATCTCGATGAACATAACGTAATTTATGAATTGAATCTATAGCGAGCACCATTTCAGCAATATAAAAGCGGGCCATATCTTCAGGAAGACGATCTTCAAATTTACTTAACAATGTTAACAAATCACCACCACAATAATAATCCATAACTAGATACAAATTGGATTCATCCTGAAAGGAAATGTAATAAAAATTGGTGTTAATTGTTTGTTTTCTTTTAAATTTAATTTAATTTCGAAAATAATAAGCTAAACTTGAAAATTTCCGCGGTTACATCCTTATCATCCAGATTTCCGGACGCGTATCACTATAAACTTTTATCATTAAAACCATTCAATTAATTTCAATTTTAGCTCGTTTTTTCTTCAAAAAATTAAAGTGTTTCTTTGCAATACCTGAAATGCATAATGTAAATGTGTTATCCATCTTCTATCACCATAAACCAAAACATCACGTTCTTCTTTAAAACAAGCCGTTTCGGCTCGTTTTAACATTTCCCATTTATTTAAAATTTTCAATGCGAACACTTTCTCTGAACCACGAAACTTTACAACACACACCTCACCAAAAGCACCACGACCAATAACTTTAATTATCTCAAAATCATCTCTAGTCAGTCTTAGAGATTTTACAGTCGTAGCCACTGGTTTTGCTAAAAAAAAAATAAAGAAAAAGGAAATATTTCAAACATAAAAATCTAAATAGATTGAATATGTTGATTTATAATTGTTAAAGGGGATTCAGTTTTAAAACAGACATCTATTTTTAGAGCGATAGAAAGAGAGTTGAAAGAAAAAGATATTGGAAAATTTGAATATTTGTCGTCTCATCGTTTTTTTTTTATGTATAAAGGCGTTTGTAAACAATCCTGAGATCCCCACTTCGGAAAATCAACGATGAATTGACGTATATCCTTTTAGTACCGCAAAAATACGTGTTTCATTTTAACAATAATATTTTCTCTTACCTTGTCGATAATTTTATTGATTTTGTGGTTATTCTAAATTATAATAGAAACAATATTGCTTTTGACCTAATTCAACAGTAATAATAACAATACGTAGATAGATGAATGTGATATAATAGAATATTGCAGTTATAATAAAACTTACCATATTCAATAAAATCAGAAACGGTCTTCTCTTTACGTAAACTAGAATTACAACATTCATCATATAAAACAAGTAATATATCAATTAGGGTTTCTATGCTGAAACTTTGTCCTTTTGCCACAACAGGACCACCTAAGAATAAGGCCTCCAATTGTCGGAGACGGCGTTCACCCGCCCCTGCCACGCCCGGCATGGCCCCCACGCTGCTCTCACTCATCAGACTTTTTCATCAGTAAAAATCTAGAAATTAAGAAAGTAAATAAATATTTAAAAAGTTGTCAATATCATTTGATAACATAGATCTATCAACGATCAAATTTCGAATAAAAATATCAATGGCAACGTTTCTTTATTAGTTTTAAATAAATATATAATATATAAAATTGTTTTATTATTGATATAGTAAGAAATATCAATAAATTCGTAAATATGTTAATCAAAGATCAAGTACCACACCTCGTTGCATATTTGATTCAGTATTACTGAGAGGCTATATTTATTACATTACACATACTATCTACAGTATCTATACACCGTTCGCAACATGTACACAAATGTAATATAAATGCAAACAATGCTTCCTTGTTATTATTGTTAAGTATCCTTCAATATTATTGTCTTACAGATAGTTTGCAATTTCAACAAGTTTATTAATTTGAACAACAAAATGAATAAAAAACATAAAAAAATTGTGCATTTGCTATTGTTATCATCTGAAAAACAATAATTGAAAATTCCAAATCAATCCCCAATTGAATGCATTAAAAGAATGACTAATGATTTCATCAGTCATCTGGAAATTGTCTTATGATTCAAATAATTCTACAAATGCCTCTAACTTAATTAGTATTTAAATACAAAATTAAGTATTACAAATAAATAAAGAGAATAACCTAATTTTAACAATTTTAACTGTGGGTTATTGTTCGAATTTTATCACAATACTTAATTTATAAATTCCATAAAATTTCCGTATAATTAGATTAAGATTTATTGAAATATCTCTTGAGAACACCTATAATAATTACATGTCAGATTAATTTTCGTCACACAACATACACACTACATGATTTTTTATTATTAATTTAATTTCCTGTTTTCCTATCGAAATATCAACCGGAATTTCTATTGTCTAATGTATTCTCTCTCCTCTATTATTATTATTATTAGATGCAATTAATGAACTTGATTTGTTAAAAAAATAGTTCACATTTCGGAAATAGATAAAAATAATAGAAGAGAAATGGAATGTAGGATAACATTAAAATGACGAAGTTTAACCTATATATAAACATTGTCATTAAAACTGACACGAAAAAAAACGTAAACAATTAAAACTAAATCAATTCATAATTGAATTGATTCGAAATTTAATTAAACAATAATAATCACCTTTATCAAATTGATTAATTAATGATAAGCAACATAATTAGTCATTTAAAGAACACTACTTCATTGAGAAACTTGTGGCAGCCATTTTTACAACTCCCCCACTGTGTTTGTGTATGTGTGTGTTTGAATGTGTATGTCTATGGTGTGTGTAATGAATGCAGTTGCATGATACGTCATGTGCATTTTATTCAATAGAAAAAAATATAAATACAGTCATTTTATACAATTTTAATCTGAAACTCATCAAATTCAGGCTAAAAATTCAAACTAAAATCAATTTGTAAATATTTATCTCAACAATTGTCATTTATTTGGCAGAACCATCTAGTATTGCAGTAATGAAATATAACCGATTGCAGTTAACTGTAAAAAAGAAAGCATCCATAACAATCCATAAGTTGTTATACAGGGCGTCTCATTGGAGTCGATCTTATTACTTTCCTAATCAATTTAAATTGTTCAATTGATTAGAAAGTACAGATAGCAGAAAATTAATACTTTTGTTCAAATTCACTTATTAAATCGACAAATGACCAGGGTATCAGGTCATTGATTTGTATGACGTCACTAAATCAAGACCTATTTGTATTAAAAGTCAAATATGATATAATATTGTATTAATTGTTTATTTTTAGCGATTATTATGGAGAAAAATCTTTGTTATGAACCACCATCTTAACTTAAAATTAGATCGATTCACAAAGTTTGGCAATAAATGAAGAAGTATTCCAGACATTCAATTGTAATGTTCAATATTGATCTTAGATGGCGCTGGACTTTTTATGAATTATATACCTATATTCCTATATACCTATATTCTAGGTACAAGTTATGTCATTTATTATATATCATAGAAAAGTACCTAAACCAAAAGATTCTAACAATTTAAACTTTTTATTTTTATGATAAGAGAATATTTATGTAAATTTCTCTGTTGAAAAGTTTGTGGATTAAAATGTTAGATGGCGTTGTAGTAGACAAACATGATGACGTCATCAAGAGCACAGGATAATTTAAAAATTCGCATTTTCATTTCCATGAAAACTGAATTTTCAGAATAATAAAAAAACGTATGCGCGAAAACAGGCTTATTATTAAAGCTTTAAATTTTTGGGAGAATTCAAGCCGATCGAATACAGTGATTGTATTATTTTTATAGGTTTTTATTTTGAAAATGTAGGAAAATTCTGTTGATTTTGATGATATTTGGATGCTTTCATGTTAATATTTTTCTTTTTCTCGATTTAATTCTAAACTGAAAGGCGTTTCAATAATAGTTTTTCAACGTTATTGAAGGAAATTTCATAGGTATAAATTAGCAATTGAATCAGAATAATTTTGTTAATTAATAATCAATAGATTTATCTAAATAATAGTAATATTATTAATAATAATAATAATAACAGAATCCCAAGAAAAAAGAAAAAAAACTCAGATGAGCTATTCGTATAAAAATGCGTTCTACTGTGTTACGCACACCTCCATTCAACAATTTGAGATTTCATTCATGGCAATATTTTTTTGATAAGATACTTAATGTAAATTTACAAAAAATTAAATATACATTAATGATTAATTAGATTCCATTAATAATAACTGAATTTTTGCGATTATTTCAATGTAAATAATAAAAATAATGAATGGTAGCTGGCAATTTGGCAACATTGTACATTCTTTACAACTTCAATCAAAGTCAAGACTGACCATTGAAAATAAAATAAATGAAATTGAATAGAATTCAATTTATTTCAATTACAGTACAATTATTGATGGATAATTGAGGAAATATCGTGGTTTTTGTAATTCTTAATTGCCGATTAATTGTAAAATTTTTATAAAATTGACTGTTATGAAAGTAGATGGTGTTTTGATTAGTACAGCATATTGTACGCAATGGAGTTTGTGTGTGTATAAATTTTGTGTTTTTTTTTTAAATAAAAACATTTATAAAAGTAGATTTTGTAAACAAAATTTACTTGAAAATTAACGTAATTTATTAGCAAAACGTAGATATGTAGCTGATTTCAATGAAACTTTTAACAAATGTACAGAGAACAAGTAATAAGGTTAACTACCGAATTAAATTGTTACACACAACCAACAACAGGTGAATATTTTAAAACAATTTTTCTCAACAGTTTCCATTCAGCTTTTAAATCATTCCCAATGAAAAATTATAAAAATTAATAATTTTATTAAAAAGATAAATTATTCCATAGTTGTCTTGATTGTTATTGTTTGTTTTTATTGTTGTTTTTTGTTTGTAGATTTCCAAAGTTAACTCTATTTGGAAGTTGTTTCTAATGGTTCTAAGACAACGTGAGAATAAGATGGCATCAGAACAGCCACTAAAAAAGAAATTACGACGTGGTGACAATACAAATTCAACAGATGAAACTGATTTTATACACAGTATAACAGAGCATGGTGTACGAACATTACATTTAACAAATCTACCACCAAATCTAAATGAGGATGATATAACAGCATTGAATACGATTAATCAACAATACAGTAATGAGAAAATCTTGTATAGGACTAGTGAGTTAAGTGACAGTGAATTAAAATGTGATAAAATTAAGGAGATTCATGATGATGGTGAGAAACAAGATAATTCATCACCAGCATCAACAACTAGTATGCATTGTGAGAATATCTCAATACAACCAGCACCTGATATTCTTATATCAACTAATTGTCAGCAAGAACAACAGCAACATTATAAAGTGACTGATAGTGATCATAATGATGATGATATTGATAGGGATGAAATGATTATTGAAACAATACCACCTACAATTAGTGATGATGATGATTATGATTGCAGTATATTTCAGAGTTATTTAGTAAGACAATGTTTATGCCAAATAACTGATTCAGCATTAAGGAAACCATTCGAGGGACATCAAATAATTGATAATAATGGTATTAGTAGGATAGCAATGTTGTGTGAATGGTCGCAAACAAAAATATTACAATTTCTATCAAATTTACAAATATTATTTGACATCTATTTAAAACAAAACAATAATGGTTATATATGTTCACGTATTGTTAATATATGTAATACATTTGTACATAATGAACACAATCTAATTGAACAAATTATCTCGTTATGTGAATTAAGAGATAAGTATATAAATTATATGGCAACAAAAGTTATTAGTAGTTTTTTAATAATAGCAAAAACGAATATTAATAATGAATGGTTAGAAGCTATTGTTAATTTTTTAACAATTGAAAATATCGATTTTATTAAAATGAATTTTGCTTTAGAAATTATTAAACGTGTTGTTGAATGGAAAAATGTTGAAATTCATATATTAGAAGAACCAACAATACAATCGCAAGATATCGCAGGTACTAGTAGTAGTAGTAGTAGTAGTACTAGCAATAATAACAGTAATAATGTTAGTAATAATGATAATGTGGATTGTATTACTGTGCCGTATAGTGATGCAGAAAGTTATGATACATCATCAATTAAAGGTTTAATTATAAAAAGTTTAGAATCTAAATGGCCAGAATTAATAAACAAAATCCAATATTTAATAATCAATAATAATACAGTAGAAGCACAAACGTGTATTTTAACATTTCTAAGTTTATGGGAGAGTACGATATCAGTAAAGGCGAATTTAAGTGTAATCGATACGAAACCATTTTATGCACATTTAGAAAATTTCGTTAATATGTTAAATTCTAATTTGCCACCGATAATATGGAAACAATTATTATCATTATTTAATGAAGTATTATGTTATGGTAGTACATTGGCATTACAAGATATGTTGCCAGAAGATACTTGTCAATTAGCTCATTTAATTGTACGTTATGTTAAAGATTATCGTTTATTGGATAGTTTACCATATCGTCGTAATGAGAATTTAACAGTGAATAGTTTCGTTGGTACAATACCATTAATAAATTCAACAATACAACAAACAAGTATTGATAAAACATTATTACAAAAGATGACATTATTAGTATTAAAATCAGTTGCAATTATAATAAAAGAGACACGTTCGGATAGTTCAGATTCTAGTATTGGTTCAGATGATTATGATTTCTCACAAGATATGCAATTAATTGCACGTTCAATAAAAGATGTTTTAAAAAAAGTTGATACATTTATAAAGACTAGTTTGGAATTTCTACCTGAGACACAATTTTCAAAAATTTTAATACATCTATTCAATGATCAAGATGATTATATGATTGAAGCAATGGTATGTACATTAGATATAACAGCAGGGATATCATATCAGAATGCATTAGCACCAGATTTTATTGCAATGTTAAATCCTGTACATTCATTTATTGAATTTTTGCGTATTGTTGGCCATGAATTTGATGTATTATTAGATTATTTAGTTAGTAATGAAACGTGCTTTTTATTGTATTTATTACGTTTTTTAAAATATACAAGACGTTATTGGGATCGTTTTGTTAGCAGTTGTTATGAAGGTGGTATTAGTCGGACAAATGAATTAGATAATACCATGACAGTACTAATACGACTTAAAATACAAATTGAAAGGCTCGTTTCCAAAGATCTCTTTCCATACAATATAAATCCTGTATTAAGACTGTTGGAGATATGTGAAAGTAAATATGAAGGTAACGAATATAGTTGATTGGAAATATTGTAAGAATACTGGTGGGAACTTGAATCAAATCACTCAAAATTATAATCAACTTTTAACCACAACAATTTGACTTTATTTTAATTATATTTCCTTTAAAAAACACAAATTTAAAGTTATTTCTTTATATTTTGATGGGATAGAATTAGAGTATTGCTAAATTACAGTTGAAAGTTATAATTTTGAGTCATTTCAAGTTTCCAACAGTTAATTAGACCACCCCGGTTTTATAGTACAAAAATCTTTAATTAAATTGTTCTAATACACAAAAAAAACACGCCACTTCGTTTATAATTTAAGTTTTATTTATAAATTATTATATTTAGATTTGCTGGATAAATCCACCAGCATAGCAGTCTACAAGTTGTAAACTTGTATAATTTAACGTTAATTTAGTTTAATTTTAATCGATTAGCAAAAAATAACTGTAACATAATTCATGCATTTTTAACTTATTTTCCATTATTTATTCATTATTAAAATAGGTGTAACAAATGTAAATTATAGTTACCTTAATTGAAGATTAATTTAGTGTCGAATTTACTTTTTGTAAATATTTCATTTTTTAAACAAATTTATCAAATGCAATATTAAATAATAGGTTTTTTTTTTGTATTTGGTTAGTTGAGATTATCGATTTTGCCATATAATGTGCCTCAAAACTGTTGAGTGATTGCTTCTGTGATTAGTGCAATTATCACACTGCAATATTGCGTGAATTGTGCGGAGTTTGAAGAAATTAAAAGAAAAACAGATGCAATTATTCAAAGGATGGTATAATGTAAAACTGTATATAAGAAAAAAGGTGTATTACATTTATCTATTTTCAACATATTTTTGTTTCACTTAAATTCTGTACATAATAAAACGTACGTTTTTTTTTATATATATAAAATTATACAACACATTTTGATAAAGATATTTCTCTTTTAATTGAAACACAGATAATGTAGGGCGTTTAAAGGGGTAACGACTGAAATTCTAATTATCGTAATCTTCATCTATGCAAAGACTATCGTCCGTGTTCTGTGCAAAACTATTATTATTGTGTGAAATTGGTATTAATGGTGGTGGTGTAGTTTCGTTACATATTGGTAAATTTGTACGTATCTCAGTACTGGATGAACTATTTTTGGTTGGTATTAATGGTGGTACAGGTACTATTGTGCTGCTACTGCTACCAATCGTTGTAGCAATTTGTAATGTTGTTTGCGGTTCATCTCGATGATTTTTTTCTGAATTATTCGCTGAAAGATTTGATCGTTTCGTTGGCGGTGATGAAGTTTCTGATGTTTGTCGATTTATTGTAACTTTAGGACCATAGAGAATAACCGGCGTTCGACTAGTCGATGTACTTTGTTGTTCCGTATAAAAATTCGCCGCTGCTATTATCGGTTTGTTTACTATTTCGATTGTAGACGGTTGTTGTTGTTGTTTGGTATCATTTTGTAAAACACCATCACTACCAACTTCAGATTCATTCATTTGAACTAAATTCGCCTCATATATTGCATTATTTTCATTATCTTCTTGTACACTAGCATCGGGGATATTTTTCACTAAGTCTTTTAAAAAATCGAAACGAGACTCTGATAGAATACATTGCTTCATATGGGACGGTGTTAATGTTTTTGCATTTCTTGTTTGCGTTATTTGCGCTGATTTCGTTAACAGGGACTCCACAAACAATTCTAATGTTCTAGGTACGCTGTATTAAGGAAAATATGAAATTGATAAAATTATATAAATTTACCAAACTCTTACAGACTGGTAAAGTAAGAGAATTGTCTATTATATAAAGTAGAGTGATAAAAAAAGGATATAAATTATAACTGGTACAGCTTGCGCAACTTTTCCAACTTCTTCATCTGTTTGCATTATTTTTTTAATACGTCCCTGTAAAATCCAATCGATTATCTGTTATAGAAATTGCCAGAAAAATTAATCTGTATTACCGCTGGAAATCTGGCATTGTATTTTTTCTTTTTCGATGGCATTATTGGGGAAAAAACAAATGTTTTTCTTTAAATTTTATTATCAACAAGCACTTTCAGAAAAATGACAATTCCAAATTTATAGGTTAGAATTTTTAGGGATTTTTTTGTCATTCATCTCAAAAAACAAAAAACCCTAAAGAAAAATGTGGGATTTTATTTTATACAAATAGTTTACTTAGAATTTTATTGTAAAACCAGTTTTAATGAAAGAAATTGATATTTTAAGCAATGATAATCATTTTGTCATTTGAGTTCTGTGCTATTTTAATCGAAGAAAAAATTGAGGTTGTGTTCTTATAACAAGCCGGAACTTGATTTACAAACATGTCCCACACGGAACGAGTGATTGTTTTAATCGATATGGATTGTTTCTATTGTCAAGTAGAAGAACAACTCAATCCAAATCTGAAAGATAAACCTATAGCTGTTGTACAATATAACGCTTGGAGAGGTGGTGGGTACGTGTACATAGAATACATTTATTAAACATTGAACCGTTTGACTGTGTTGGATTATTTTAGGATAATTGCAGTAAATTACCCGGCTAGAGACCAAGGAGTGACCAGACATATGCGCGGAGATGAAGCCAAAAGAAAGTGTCCCAGTATAAATTTAGTTCAAGTTCCTGCAGTTCGGGGTAAAGCTGATTTAACAAAGTAATTAATCAAAATTCGGAATAAATATGATCCTTATCTCGATTTCTAACAATTGTAGATATCGTGAGGCTGGTAAACGAGTCGCTGATGTTCTACAAACGTTTACACCACTACTTGAACGCGCTTCAGTCGATGAAGCTTACCTTGATATAACTGAATTAGTTAAAAAACGCATTGCAAATGGTTTAAACAATTTAAAAATTATTAACATGTTAAATACGTATATTGTTGGCTGTGATACACAAGAATTTCTTAATAAGATTTTAGAGAATCCGGAATTTAGTGAAGATAACTTAATGTTGGCTATTGGAGGTGTAATTACTGAAGAAATTCGAAGAAAAGTCTATGAAAAAACAGGTATTAGTGTATATTTCTGCAATAAAACAATTAACGGATATAAAATTTTAGGATACAAGTGTTCGGCGGGAATTGCTCACAATAAAATCCTAGCAAAGCTAGTTTGTAGTTTACATAAACCAAATAAACAAACAATTATACCACAAGATGCTGTTTCTGAATATTTCACAAGTGTTCCAGTGTATAAAATCAAAAGTTTAGGTGGAAAATTCGGAAAGAGTCTAGTTGAAGATTTAGGCATCGAAAATATGACACAATTAGCCGTATTTAGTGTACAAGAATTAGCGAAAAAATACGACGAGAAGACAGCGTAAGTCCATTTCTCAATTATTTTCACCATATTGAATTAATATCAAATTTCAGGAATTGGTTGTACAATATAGCACGCGGTATTGACACAGAACCTGTGACAACTAGATTAATATCAAAATCGATCGGTTCTTCTAAGAATTTCCCAGGTAAACAAGCTTTAAAACGTCAGCAAGATGTGGAACATTGGCTATCAGAATTAGCACGTGAAGTTTCTGAACGACTACAAAAAGATCTAGCTGAGAACAATAGAAAAGCTAAACAAATGGTTGTTAGTTTTACTCAAGATGTTGATAAAAAAGAAGTGAACAGTAGTAGAACTGTTCCGCTTGGATCATACGATTTCCAAAGAATTACACAAACGGCATTAGATGTGATTCGAAAATTTTATCAAAAACCTGATGGTAGTTACTCGATAAAACATCTAAGTATCAGTGTGGGCCATTTCGACAATATCAAGAAAGTTAGAGAGATAACTTCGTTTTTTAAAAGCGACGATACGGGTGCTTTAAATCCGACTGTAAAATCATCAGAGAATAACGTTAGATGTAATGAATCTGTGAATTCTGTATCAACTGATGAATTAGAAGAAAATGAAGACGATTTAGTATTCTATAATAACGATATAATCGACAAGAATGACAGCCATGATTGTCCTGAATCGAGTATACCACCACCACCCCAAACAGCATCCCCTAGTTGTTCATTTTTCAAAAAATACTTCACGTCCAAAGAATCAACTGAGGAAATACAAGAACATCACGATGAAATACAAAATGAAAAGATCGACTATAATGATGCTGAAGCAACTCAAACTTGTTCTGAATGTAGCAAGAGAATTAAAATTTCTGAAATTGTAGCCCATCAAGACTATCATTTTGCTTTAAAATTGGTGAAAGAGGAGAGTAGTCAACGAAATTGTAACGTACCGGTTACGGACACGAAAAAATTGCCAAAAAACAATAAACGTAAAGCTAGCGAAATGGTGAATAATAACAATACGTTATTGACATTTTTTAAGAAATCTGAAGTTGATTTAGATGAGAGTTCAGTGGAGGTTTGTCAGGAGTGTAACAAGAAGATTAAAAAGGATGAATTTAGTAGCCATTTAGATTACCATACTGCTAAGAAATTGCATCTGGAATTGAATTCTCAACCGGTGAAAAAAGTACAAATCAAAACGAATCAAAAGAAGAATCTAACGAGTGTAATGTCATTTTTTAAACCGCTATAAAATCATAAATATTTCTTGTTATTTGAAATTTAATAAATATTTATTTTAACAAAAAAAAATAATTGTTAATAATATAAGCAAAATCCTTATTTTAATGTTGTTAAAAAGAGTAGCCGTTTTCCTTGTTATGTTTCTTCCGGTTCCCTACAACAAAAACTCCAAATTTAGATACAAACAACAGGAAGACTAGTTGAGATTAATAATGGCGGCCGCCTCTCTGATAATTCGATCGTCCCCGTCCACCACCCCTATTACCGCCACGACCACCCCTACCACGATACTGCTGATTATGCTGTTCTTCTTGTACATACTGATCAGCATATGTTGTTCGATTCGATTGAAACGATTCGTAAGTTTTCGGACGTTTCGAATTCTGTTCATAACTACCGGCACTATCAAAACTTCGATTATCATTATAATAACCACGATTATAATTATTATTATTGTTACTATAGGTGTTTGCACCATAACGACCGGCACTGTCATAATTTCGATCACTTTGATGATAATTATCATTGTAATTCGTTTGGCCGCCTGAATAACTACCGGCAGATCCATACGATGATGATTGATTATTGTAAGATTCATTACCTCGCGTATAATTTTGTCTGTTATAATCACCACGCGATTGATTACTACCACCACCCCGATGACCGCCCCCTGATGGACCAGGGGTACGTTGTTGCCACGATGGCATCTCTGGTGGTGGTGGAGCTTGTTCAGAAGTACGACCACCACGATCTGGAACCTATAATAAATTCGTTAATAATATAAAAATTGCTATTAAATTCAATAATATCACCTGTCCAATTATCACTTTATTTAATGAAGATTTTGTATTTTTTCTAACTGAAGAACTACTAGTCTTTTCAATAATTGCAATCTCATCTCGCGCCGCTAACACATCGGATAAATCAACACCAGGATCTGTTTTTAATTTCTTACGCTTCTCTGTGTAGACATTTTCAAATAATTTGTCTTTACCTTTAGTTTTATCAGACCACTAAAAATTACAACAGTCAACACTGAATACTTTATTAATAATAAAATGAAGGATTTACTTGAAATGATTGAATTGTAACATCCAAACGAGTCAACAACATTTCTCGCCGTATCTTGTATTCTTCATGCAAATCTTTGTGTACATTATTAAGAATTTCCCATTGTTTATCGGATAGATGGCCATTAAAAGCGGGTTTTCCTACCAATTCATCACCAGCTTTCTGTACTGTATTCTGTAAGGTTGGTGTTAGTTTTTGAAATAATGTCTCTACTGTAATATTCGGTGGTGGTTTAGGGAAACGAAGTGTCATTAAAATCTGCCTCATAGCTGCAGCTTCATCACTTTCATGCTACATAATATACACAGTAAGCAATAATAAAAAATCTATTAAATTTAATAGAATACCAATTTCAATTCGATTTTCTTATCAGGTTTCTTCTCTTGTAAAATCCGCGCCCCCATTAATTCTGTTATCAGATAATCAAGCAATAGTAATCGATCGGCTGTTGATTGTAAACGATCAGAAACGTGTCCATGTGTTAACGAGGTGTATGTACAACCTAAATTGGTCGTTATTTTGTAAGAAACTTATAAGAATATAAAAATGATATCTTACTCAATTCTTTCAAAAATGAACTAACTTCCATCACGAATGATGTTGAATCTTCAGGTGATGAAATCACATTGACTTGTTCGTCTAGATTAAGTAGGGTGCGTAATTCATTCGTAAGAAAATTCACTAATTTTGTATATTCAACACTTTTGGGCCCCTCTTGAACAGCTGCATCTAATTCGGTATTGCTTTTCAAAGGACCCTCATAACTAAAACAATAATTTTGTAATGAGAAATTTAAAATCTTTGAAAAGCATAATTACCCAATGTCTTTTAGACTATTTATTAGTTTGGTTGCCATTTTATTAAAGATATTTTAGATTTATTTTTATTTTTTAAAAGAAAACTCCGGTCCTAACCAAACTAAATTTGACATCTGTCAAATTGCCGGAAGTATTTAGGGAATTTTAGATTTACAATGCATCCAGCACATTTCTCTTTTCTAAAACATTGTTGCCGGCTTGTCATAAATTTCTTGGATAACAAAGTCAAATAAAAACGGCGGTCTGTAGGACTTATTGACCACTTGATCACAGACATTCCAAAATAAGTAACAGAATCTGCTTAAATTATTATGGTCTGTTTTACTGGGTATCAGGTAAGACGAAAAGTTTTTATGGCAACTCCCGTGATTTGGCAAGCGATTTGAGAAATATTTCGGAGATTTATACGGGGTTCCCAGAGAACATTTTAGCAAAATTGGAACTTCCTAGTTCATTTGAAGTTGGTCAAAAAACGCTTGTTTTTTTAGTTTCCCTCCATTTAAGTAATTTAAATGAATAATCGTAGATCACAGAATAATTCGACTAAAAATCCTGTTCACTTTTTCCACTCTTTGATTATAAGAAGATATAGTTGCCAAATAACTTTATTCTTTGAAGACTAACGAGTGAACTAATAATTGTCACTTAAAAGAAATCCCACATTTTAGATTCAAGCAGTTAGACCAAAATGCCAATATAAAACTACTGTCTTGAGAAAATGATTTATGGCTCCCTACACGTTAAGCTGTCATCCTTTTTTATTACTTTGTATAAGACAAAGATAGGTCAACATTCTCTTGTGTCTTGTTAGTTTGTTACAATTTAAGGAATATGCACAAATAAGTCCAGCAACACCGTATGACCAACAATGGCGGTACACACTTTAAAAATACTGCTTCATAAATATAGACGATATATTGATGTATAACTCACGTTTCGACATCTTAATACATAAAAATTATATAATTAAATGTCTGTACACTTTAAATAACTGCTACTTGACTAAACCTAATTTCTTTGCTTCAACTTCATAAATTATAAGCCTCCACATTTTCACAACAAACACTTCAGCTTCCTCATCTAATACCTGTAATCATTTTGTATAAAAAAATTAATAAGATATAAATTAAATAATTATGCAATACGAACCATTTGGACGTCTTGTAAGATAACTTGCGGTGATGATCCAGCTAAAACTTTCGAACAAATAAAATCAACTAATGTTGGTTCAGGTTCACCAATATATTCGATGATTTTTTTATTAATCCATGGTCGAATTTTTCTTTCCATTAAATTATTATCAATAGCCGACCAATCTAATTGATAAGCGAATAATGCATCTTTTTCTGTTGGAATTTTCTCAATTAATGATTTTATATGTTTCTTTTTTTCTTCTTGTGATCTAATCGACTCTTCAGTTTTCTTATCATTTTCTTTCTTAATTTTTTTATCTTCATTATAATCTAATGGTACTAATTTTCTCTTTTTTACTTGTGTATTACTATCATCTTCATCTGGATTGAAGACTTCTCTTAAATCAAGTTTCTTTCGTTTTGGATCACGTTGTTGATCTTTTTGTGTTTGTGGACTAAACGTAATTGGTTTTGATAATGTTATCTTCATTCCAATACTTGTTGGTGGTGGTTGTGGTAGATTGTCATCATGATTTGATGTGAATGATTGACGGGATTCATCTTCATTTGTTTGTACCTGTTTCCACTAAAAATAATAAAATACATTGAACTTTACAAATGTTTTATAAACAAAACGTACTTTTGCCGAATCTAAACCATCATTTGATTGTCGTTCTGGTTCTGGTGGACGCGGACTATAACGATTGTCATCCATATCACTTTCACTATCGATAGGTTCAGCTTCAACAGAAGCCAATTCTTGGGCAGCTTGTTGCATCACATATCTAGAATAAGAACTATTCATTCAAGATAAGTAACTTAACATTTTAATAAGAATAATATACTTTTCTCTTTCTTCACGTTGTCGTTGTCTATCTTTCTGTCTTTCAACTTCACGATTACGATCACGTTCACGAGCTTTTTGACGTTCTATCTCACGTTCCTTCTCCTTTTCACGTTGTTTCCAATTCTCAGAATTGACGTCAATTAACAATTTTGGCTTATATTGCTCCTCTTTTTCACGTTTAGCCTATTTTATTTCAATAATAGAATTAATGTTTAATAAATAAAAAAAAATATTTATGAGAAACCTTTTCAAATTCAGCATTAGGATCATCATGTTCACCGGAAAATATTTTATTTTTCAACTCCTCAATTTCTTCTTTCTCTTTTTGACGATCACGTGAATCCATTTCGGCTTCTTTGACACGTTCAGCTAATCTTCTCTGTAATTCTCTTCCCCTAAAATTAAAATAAAAATTTAGAAGAAACAAAAAAGAAATCGATGAAAACTTACTTGTAATATTTTATATCATCACGCTCATCATCGTAATCTTCTAAAAATTCTTTTAATCGTTGTGCTTCACGTTCACGTTCCTCTTCTTTCAGTCTTTCTTTTTCACGTTCCTTTTCATATTCTTTAGCTTTTCTTCGTTCCCTAGTTTCCCATGCTCTTAAACGTTCCTGATATGCTGCTTCTTTTTCTCGTGCTCTACGTTCAGCTTTCTTTTTCTCTTTTGCCTCTTCTTCCATTTCTTTTTCTTTTAATAGATCTTTTGTACTTTTCTTTTCTTCACGTTCACGCTCACGTTCCCTTAATTCTCTTTCACGTTCCCTATCACGTTCACGTTCTCGTTCTCTTTCACGTTCACGTTCCCGTTCCCTTTCACGTTCACGTTCTTTATCTCTTTCACGTTCTTTACTATGTTCCCGAGTTCTGTTTATTTTTATAACTTCATTAGTGTTTTTTTTTTAATAAAATCATAATAATAATTATTTATTTAAAATGGAAACTTACCTGGATCTAGATCTTGTTCGTCTTCTACGCTTATCATCTTTATCACGTCGTCGGGGACTTGGTGAATGGGAATGAGATTTTTCGCGATTCTTTTCTTTTTCTTCTTTCTTCCGTTTGCTGACTTCCTTTTCCTCCTCTTGTTTCTACAATAGAAACAACATCAAATCGACATTAATTAAGAAATATAACAATAATAACACTGATTTTTTTTATAATTATTTATAAATTAATTATAAAAATTGTATTCATACCAATGATGTTACTGTCTAAATTTATAACGAATTTTCAATCAATATAGATACTGTATATTTTATTTATTGCTGGTAATTTCAATGCTGTAACCAGTTAGAAAAAAAATTGAAACAGTTAGTGTACAAAATACATTTAACCTTTTTTTTTGTTGATTTTGTTGTATTAATAAATCAAATAATTAAAATTGTCATTTAAGTTAATTGAAGAGATTGAAGAAACATTCGAAAATATTTGGAAAAAATTAAAAACTTACTATTTGTATGAGATTCAAAACATAGTCACAGCAACCGGAACGCCTGTAACCTGACAATTTGAACTTTTCTAATTAGAAAACTTTTTAGTGGGACAAAAATCAAAATTAAACCAAGTATCAAAATGTCAGATTGTACAGAATTTATTTGGCACATTATCACTGTAAATGTAACTAATTAACTTTTAATTACGATTCAAAATAAAACTTAATTATACGCATATTTTGAACCGTTAAAAAAAAGAAATAAATAGGTAAGGTAATGAATTGAAATAAGGTTTATAGGAATATTTTCGAATGGAGAATATTTCCCATTTTCTGTTATATAAATATATATAAAATTAAATACATAATGAAGACAATTATCTACATGTACTGTTTGAACTTACTCTCCACACAGCAGATGGGTGGAAGGGACTTGACCTATTTTATATTGATGTTGATATTGTCCTCAACTTGATTTTGATATCCACAATAATATCGACGATAGATTTATGCCACGGACTATAACTTACAAATACAGTCCGTGACTAATGAAAAAATTAAAATAAATAAATAAATAAAACTATCTAAATATACCAAAAAAGTTGACTATACATAATATGAATGTTTATAATGAAAACAATAATTATATCAAATACATAAATTGCTACAATTAATTCACTTTTAAAATATCATGAGATAAAAAACAAAGAAATCAAAATAAAAACGGTGATAATTCTTTAAAAAAAAAACACAAACAATTGTAACTATTTATGTTTTTACAATAATTAAGGAGCAAATCTTATCAAACACCACAGACGTATCTTATAATTTGTTCTATCAACAATGAATATGGTACGATTTAAATATCAAAATTTGAATATTTTCCCATGATACGTATGTGGAATATGAGAGGGGAACAGTGGAGGAAACTGTTGACACGTTACTCACCAACGGCGTCACGGGCCGAACCTAGGTGGGAACTGCGATGTATCCATATGCCTGTTTGGTTTCAAGCACCATATGAGCGCAACTTACTTTCTAACACTATTTAATATTTATATTTATATATATTTTTTTTAGAAACAAACACCCCTTAAATTTTCCAAAAAAAAAACACCTCAACTACCATGATCAAGAATTTAAAAATCCACCCCAAAATAAATCAACAAAGAAATAAAGAAACAAGATAAAAAATAATACAACAACAACCTGAAAATATTTTAAAGATATTCTCAGATTATTGCACAAAGGATAGTGATAAGAGAAAATAATTATTATAATCAAAATTTCCTTTTTCTTTACTTGTTTTAGATTTTAAAAGAGATCACTACTTACTTTCATAATTTCCCGGAATTTTCCAATTTCTCTTGTAATTAAATCACGTTTTTCTTCTTCAACTTCGGCTTCTTCCAACACTTTTTGCGTCTTTTCTATAACTTCCTCTAAAAATTGAATGGTTATTTTTCTAAATTTAATTTATTGCAAACAATACCTTCTTTTTTCAATTCGAAATTATTCATTTCTTCTTGATACTCAGCTATAATTTGTTTAATTTTATCCATAGCTACAGCATCTAAAGCTTGTGTTTCTTCATCTAAAACATCATCTTCTGGCTCATCTTGTAATGGTGATGAACCTTTTTCTTTTTTCCTTCTTTCCGCTGAATTAACAAGATTTGTTTAATAAATTATAACCAAAAATCAATTGAAAAGAAATATACAAATTTTTAGTATCACTTACATCGATGTATAAGTAATTGTTATTTTTAAATGAAATATTTGTGAGATACTGAAGAAGTCGCATTGGATACAAATAAATATCCAGAAACAACAAAGCAAATCAAACTAATAAACTAAACCATACACACACATATAAACATATATCAACAATGAATATTTATTATTAAAAAAATATTTACCTTTATACTCATCTAATACAGTTTTGGTCTTTGCATCGACCTTCGCCACAAGTCTTTTATCGCCTACCATTAGATCGTGCAATAATCTAACAGCCCTTAATCCAGCATCTGGTCCAGCCAATTCGCAAAAACCAAACGCTTTCACTTTCTTCCAACTGACTACATGACCGCAAGCTGCTAAAATTTGGCGAATCATTGCATCTGGGGCCCGTTCCGTGATATTTCCTACAGTTAAAGAAAAATTATGAATTAATAAGTAATAATAAATTGTGATTGTTTTTACCTATGAAGACGGTTACAGCTGGACCTTGCATCTGTTTGATTTGCTCCTTGCTGGCATTTAATTTCGGGTATGCCCGAATTTGGGGTGCACTCGTTACCTGAATAGGTACCATCTGTCAAAAAATGTAAAAAAAACATCTACTAAAGACAACATCTACATAGGATGCAAGTGAGGGCATAGAAGGACTTTGGTTAACATCTATCTACAAAAATGCAGAAAATTGGTACCATAACTTACGTGTTGTATTGGCATTACAGTGGGCATTAATGGTGGTGCTGGTCCTGTCATTGGTACATAAGCCATCGGAAGGCCCTGCATTATAGGAGGGCGTCCAGGGTACGACATTGTTGTTGATTATGCTTTATTGTAAAAAAACCCACTAACTAAACATGCAACACATTCGCTCACCTACTCGTAAACGACTCAAGAATTTCACACTATTTTAAATAATTATAACAAGAATATTATAATCAAATGGTAACTTGAACACTTAATTTTATGGCAATAATCAAATTTATGGAAAAATTCAGCAAAATTTACTAATTTTTTAAAATTTTATAATAAAACGTTTATCAAAAGGAAGGCTGCTTCCACAAATGTCATTGAATAATAAGTACTACCAATTGTTCTGTACAAAACCAAAAACACTAAGAATTACACAATAATTGTAAAATCTATATATTTGGGAGAAAACTAATTATACAATTGACAATAAAGCAATAAAGATAAAAACATTATGAGCAATCTATATTTTTTTGAATACTTTGCAAGAATTATTCCATTTTCAATATATCTAGAGGCTCTTTTACTTTATCTGTTGGTCACACTGTTAAAATTGGTTTTATTTCTACGTCAAAACCGTAACAACAAAGATAGCAATTGAGGTTCTTGTAAGTCAAAAAGAGATAGATATACAATTTGAGGAAAATTACTAGATATGATCGTGATTTTTGCGGTGTTGTCGGATTTAAATTACAAAAATCAGTAGATTTTTCGAGTTTTAACTATTTTAATTGAATCCAAAAATTTCACCCCGGGGGGAAATTTGATCTTAATAAATTTCAATGCGTACTATATGTTCAATTATTAATAATTTGAATTGAATAAATTAACAAACAGGTACAAATAAAATAAATTACTCTTTGTATTTTATCGTCTACTATTCACTATGAAACTTGTTAGAAGTTTGTTTAGAAAATTATTAAAATTGGCGTATTCTTTGTAGTTGTTCCAAATTGGAAGATTTATTTAATTTTAACAAAATGCTCTTTTTGGAGTAAGCTTAATCTTGGATAGACAAAAATTCTTATTTTAAAGACAGATGCTGCAAAATAGTAAATACAATTTAGAATCGAGAGATGCTGATATGATTTTGTAATAGAATAAAAGTACAAGAAAAAATTTACGAAATACAAATTAGTTGAAAATACGCAAATTTAACAATAAATTAATTATCTCGACTATAGAGCGTAAAACTAAAATAAACATTATTATAATTGAAATATTCTGATAAAACATGCTTTCTTTTCAATAATAGAACCTCAAGATTTAAGAAAAACGTTTGTAATTCACGAAAATTGAGCTTAATGAAGTTGAGAAAGCTAACTAAGAAAACGCCTACTGAAAAAACAGTGAATCTGGCTACGTCACAATTTGCGAAAATATTTGCATGTTGGTTTACGTGTACGTACCTAATTGTAGCTCCATGAATTATTACAATTTCTTAATTTACATTCTTATTAGTAATTGATTGAATATTTGAAGGATATTTATATTTTTTTTTATTCAAATTAACTATTATAATCAAATTTCTCAATTGATCACACGGAGAAATATTATTTTTAATAAAACAAAAACATACATAATTATTAGGTAAATTATCTATGACATAAATGACGTTGCAAAATTTGTAAACAAAACTAATAAGTAATAAGTTGAATAAATTGCGCTTTTTTTGATATTTATTTTTTTCTTGTTCTTTATATTCAAAAAAGCTCTCGATTTTTCTGGAGAAACATGAAACTTTTCCATTGTATCCAGAATTTTCCTCAACTAGTATCTATACTGATCATATATCTATAATTACAATTACCATATTAATTATTAAAGATTTTTTAAATTTTTACGGAAAGTTGGCAGAAATTCTTATCAATATTTATAAAATCCGTCTTGATAATGTAATTTAAATTAGGTATTTTTCCATGAGTATGGAAAATTGTTTGGTATGGATAGACGAAAGTCCAATCACCTTCCCATTGACGTATGACATTCGAGAAGATTTCACAATATTGTTGTGATGTCTATTGGTGCTTCATGATGTGATGTTCTCTTCCAAATTAAACAAGGTACGTACCTTATTTAAAATGTTTTCCATCGTTTTTCTTTAAGTTTACAATAATTTAATTCGTTCTATTTATTAATTAGAATGCAATAATTATTGGTTAATGTGGAAAAAATTGCCACATTGGCAAAATGATGATCAAGCTGTCATCACCTGATTTAAGATGATGATGTTAGCAATTTTTTTTTTCAAATTTGTTGTATTTATTTGTTTATTAATTTTTTAAGGGGGGCAAATTTTTATTATTCCAGAATGCCAATTCAGGCTCCACAGTGGACGGAGTTCCTGTCTTGTCCGGTATGTTGCAATGCATTTGATGCATCATTACGCAGTCCAATTAGTTTGGGTTGTGGTCATACAGTGTGTAAAGCATGTCTATCGAATTTACATAGAAAACAATGCCCATTTGATCAAACAACAATCAGTATCGATATTGAAAGTCTACCAGTAAATACAGCTCTTTTACAATTAGTTGGACCGATTGGTAAAAAGGAAAATAATGATAATGAATCTGTTACAACAACATCAACAACAGCTGGTACAACAACAACAACAACACAAACAATTACTACAACAAATACAACACCAGTGGATCATAAAATTGTCTCACGTGAAAATCTACAATACTATCTGGATTCAAAGAAATGCGTCGAAGAATTGGCAATGTATTTAAAGCCACACCAAAATGGCAACATATGTTCGAATACAAGTATCTTATCGAGACCCATGCAGAGAAAATTAGTAACATTAATAAATTGCCAGTTGGTTGAAGATGAGGGCCGTACACGTGCAATGCGTGCTGCACGTTCATTGGGTGAACGTACTGTAACTGAATTAATTCTACAACATCAAAATCCACAACAATTATCAGCAAATCTATGGGCAGCTGTACGGGCACGTGGTTGTCAATTTTTGGGACCAGCAATGCAAGAGGAAGTCTTAAAATTAGTTTTATTAGCATTAGAAGATGGTTCAGCATTATCACGTAAAGTTTTAGTTATGTTTGTTGTACAACGTTTAGAACCGCATTTTCCACAAGCATCAAAAACAAGTATTGGACATGTTGTACAATTATTATATCGTGCTAGTTGTTTTAAAGTATCAAAACGTGAATGTGATTCATCATTGATGCAATTAAAAGAAGAATTTCGTACATATGAAGCATTACGTCGTGAACATGATGCACAAATTGTACAAATTGCCACAGAAGCTGGTCTACGTATTGCACCTGATCAATGGTCAGCATTATTATATGGTGATACAGCACATAAATCACATATGCAAAGTATAAGTGATAAATTACAAACACCACAATCATTCGCTCAGTCTGTACAAGAATTGGTGATTGCATTACAACGTACCGGTGATCCAGGAAAATTATCGATCTTACGAAAACCATTAGAATTATTAGCTGGCATTGATCCTAGTCCAGGTAAGAATTATTAATTAAAAAAAAAAAGTTTTAAATAATGGTAATTTTAATTGGTAGAATCAACAACACCATCATGGAAGGATTGTAGTGAGGCATTGGAAGCTGTAAAACAAGTTGTAGCCGGTTTAGTTGAATTCATTCACCAACATGGCAGTAGAAAATTACAAGATACAACTCATTCTCAACATGCTAAATATAAAATTAATATGTGCCGTGATTTGACATTCAGGGGTAATTGTCCACGTGGTACAAATTGTACATTTGCCCATTCTAATGAAGAACTGGAAAAGTAAGAGAATTTCTTTTTATAGAATTTTAAATGCACAGTACGTCCCACAAAGAAGTGCCACCCACCATTCATTTATTTTAGTTATTTTTATAAATTGGGTGGGTGTACCTTAAAAGGACGTACACGTTATTCATCTTTATATTTATGATAATAATATTGTTTTTTTTGTGTGCAGGTATCGTGCGAAAAATCGTAAAACAATTGTTCGTAATAAAGAACATCGTATCGATAATCAATCACCGATTGATAAAGTTTATCAACAACAAACAGATGATTATTATTCAATTCCAAATACAGCAACAGTTAGTCCGGTACCAATACCAGCAGTTGTACAAATACAACGTATGGGATATGATGTAACAACCGGATATCCAACACCACAACCACAACCAACAAATTTCCCAACAAATACAACACCATTTCCAACAACACAACAATTATATGCTCAAACAACAACACAAACCGCAACAACAACAGGTGGAGTAGTAGGCGGTGGGGGAGGTGGAGTATTAGGTGGACCACCACCACCACCATTACCATCATCATTTGATATTTATCATCATCAAACACCACATAATATTGTTTTAACAACAAATAATGATCATTTTTATCCATCAACGAACGAATATTTGAACTTGACACAAACAAACAATCAAAATCTTGATAAAAGGTCAAATTGGGAGAATGTGGTATGTTGTTATTCTTTTTGTGGTAATATTTTTTATTAATTAATTATATTTGTAGACAAAGAATATGCGAGCATCGACGAAAAGTTTAGCTGAATTACATCAACGTAAACAAGAATTGATAATACAATTAGAAAAAGTTGTTGGTAAAAATGCTGCTAGTGCAATATCATTAAATGCAAGTAGTCTAGCATTATCTAGACAACATGATAATCAACAACAAAATGATTTAGATAGTCCAACAATTATATCAAATATAACAACAAATCCTATAGTTATAACAACTACAGTAGCAGCAACGACAACAACAACAATATCATCAACACCATATAATTTTTGGACTGGTTATACTACAACAACAACAGCAACAACACCAACATTTGTACGTTCTGATTCAATATTAGCAGCTGATGATGATTATGTACCATTTGATACATCAGCATCAATAAATAAATATGGTCCAATATCCCGTATGCAAAAAGATAATAATAATGGACATATTTCTTCATATCATGATGGAAATATTTCTTCATCTATGGTAATATAGATTTAATATAGGCAAGATTTGATAAAATTTACCGTTAAATCTTACAGATACGTCGACCTTTATCTACTGACAGTCCAATAGCATCTATGTATTACAACAATAATCATAATAATAATAATAACAATAATAATACACAGTTTCAAGGGACAGTACCATTACCGGGAGCAATAATTGGACCACCACCACCGCCACCACCTACAGAAGGATATTTTCAATTTGGTAAACTATAGAATAATTCCATATATTATTGTTGTTTACAATAAGAAATTTGTTTTTACATAATTTAGGTTCTCCACAATTAATCTATCATCAACGTTTTCAAGACCCATCAAAAGAACTCTTTGCTGAAAGTCAACGTGTGAAATTGCAATTGTGTAATTTAGAGAAACAATTAAATGATTTGAAATTGGCAACACAAGGTGTAACAACATTAAGTGAACGTGATCGTTTAACACAAGAATTACAATTAATTGAACAAGGAATACATGAGAAACAAAAGGAAGCATGTTTAGTATGTTTAATTGATCAAGCATTATTAATGCGTGATATAACATCATATTCATTGTAAAATTTATATTTAAATATTTTATTTTGTAGAATAAGATTGTACATAATTGGCAACAAGCAATGGGTAATTACAATAATAATCATTATACAAATTATGAACCAATAACAACAACGACAACAATAACAACATCAGATGAGGCAATGTATGATGCTGGTATTGCAAATGATATGAGAGAATTAGAATTGAGATTACAAGAAGAATTAGAAGAACAAGAGAAACGATGGAGTAGTGAAGATGACTCCAATAATCAGTAAATGTTTTCATTTTATGATAGCTATAACTAATTTTAAACCCAATGGGTTCAGTTCTTCTTCTTCTTTAATTTAATAACAGAAGTTCTCGAGAGAACAAATAAATAAAGAAAAGAAAATGTATAGTCTGACATAAATTTTGAATAATTCTCCAACAAGATACGTGTAATTGTTTTCTTTAATTTTTTTCTTGAATCTAATTTCATTTTAGAGATAGATCAAATTAATTCAAATTAAAAACACGTTAGGCAGGCTGGTGATGTTTGGAGTACGGTTGTTGTTCCAGTTTTATTGGAAATTAGTTGTTTTGTTTCTTTTCTGGTGTTTCTTTTTTATTCGTGAAAATTAGGCGTAATGGGCAGTGTTTTTTTGGTCGTTTTCTATGATAAATAATGACGTGCTCCATATTTAGCTGAAATATATTTTAATCTTTAATCATACTGTGTGTGATCGGGTATATCAATGTTATGAGTTGATATAAATTTTTTTTACTCTAGTATGCATTTGTTTGAAAATGCATCTTCTGATTATTATTATTATAAGTGCTGTAAAAAATATGATGATAATAATTAATTATAATGCTGGAAATTTATTTATTAAGCTTTATAGATTTGAATAATTATTAAAAGACTTTAATGTGTTATTTATTACATTGAAAATTTATTACAATTAACATTTAACAAGAAAACTATTCAAAAATATGAGGATTATTGAAATTTCTAATTATAGCATTTATTTAAAAGATAATCTATAATCTTTATAATATGTGTAATACAGCATACATGTTTGCTAATATATATGTGAAATTTTTTATCGTTAGAGCTGTCATTTTTTATTTTGTTACATGTACTTTTTTTCTAATTTCATTGCTAATTGTATTTTTTTTATTCATTCTTAAATTTTTAAGAATGGATTTTAATCTCAAAAGAAAAGTACGTTCTTTCGGGAAATATACGCATCGAAATAGTTTTATATTTGAAAAGAAAAAAAAGCCAAAGTAATTTAATTGTTAATCAAGAAAGTACAGATGATATACTAGGTGGCTCATTTTAGTTTGTATCAGATCGTTTCGTCGATAGAAAGGCTAAATTATTATCTTTTGACAGCTCTATTTGTTTATATCTTGATTGTATTTACATATTTTGATATTTCCCATATTTTATGCAATATTAGTTTAGGCTGTGTTGTAATAATGGTTTTTTTTAAACAGTTTTTTTCCCTTTTATTATCCTTGTCTTTTACATTTTGCTACTATTACAATGTTATTTACACATTACTTTTATGCTTTTTTTTCGTTACGTTTTCAACAACAATTTTTGAAATTTATTGAGTCATCTGGCATTCATTTTTATATATTAGGTCATGTTGCACATGTGATTAATAAATTTAATATTTATACTGATTACATTAATCACGTATGTATAATAATTGGGTGGAAGTATATGAATTGTACCAATATTTAAATAAATTATTAGTTCTATATTTTCATAGTTTTTCATTTACATATATTTTTTTCCATTATTTCGGGATATTTTTAACGTGACTAATCAGCTTGAATTATTTTTAGTTATTGTGTAGTGTTTTCCTTATTTAGATCTATAGAAGTTTGAGAAAATTGAAAGTTTGTAAACATCCTGAAGAGAAAATCGTATGCATCAAGAAAATTCTGAGAATGCAGGATATTTGAATATGAAATTGCAAAACACTAGGAATTATAGATAGTCTAGAAGTCTTAGAACTCTGGAAGTTTCTAAACGTACAAAAATTCGAAGAAATCTTGAAAACCAAGAAAAATCTTAAGAATTAAAGAATATTTTGCTAATTTAGAATTTTTTTCTCGGGGTGAAATGACAGCTCAAAGTTTGGGGTCTAAGGGGATACTTTCTAGTTTCACATACCTACTTGCAGTTGGGATAGTCGAATAGGACAAACAGCATTATTTTCAGGATAAAAAAAATGTTGAAGTGCGGTCTAACAGAAGTTTTATACGTATTGCTACACCCTTTACGCATTCAGGGTATCTGGCCTTCAGGTGTAGTGTTTAACCGTTTCAATCAAAATAACTGAGCGATTCGAATAATATTCTAAGGATTTATTGGGCAGTCCTTGAGGAACATTTTAGCAAAAAAACGCTCATTTCTGATGTCGAGAAATTTATAAATGGTATACCAACTAACTGCACACTTAAAATGACTCAGAATTACATGAAGATCCTCCAAATATTGATTCTTACGTTTTAGTCAATCTTTTGGGATTTTCTCTAGAATGCTTTGGAGAAGATCGAAAAAAATCAATTCTGTTAGGATCATGGAGTCATTCTTAGTCGTTTTGCGTCTTTATCCTGAAAATCGCGAAATTGTCCAAAACGAGCATTTTTTGACCAACTTTCAAATGAGCCACGAGGTTCTAATTTCCCTATAATATTATTTGAATCGCTTTATTAGTTTGGTGGAAATGTGGAAACGGCAAAATTGTGTAATTCTAGGCCGAATACTCGCCGTTGGAAAGCTTAAAGACTGGCCCTCGTCGAGGCCTGCCTGAGTTTTTCAATAGTCCTGTACTTGAGAATTCCTGTTCACAACTAACATAAATGTACTACAGCATCTACGAGATGGCGTCACTTTAATGAATGGGTTATTTTAAAACATATTCAGTGATCTTGTTTGGTTCGAATCAATTACAATCCCATCAAAGAGCGACTTTCTCTCACAAAATCTTAAATTGAAAACAAATCGATTCAACTACAGTACAAAATTCTTCAAAGTTTTATTACTGTAACCGACAAAAAGGCCTAAATCATGTGTTTCTGTAGATGCACTTTTTTATACTTGAAAGAATATAAATTCCAAACAATTTTACTATAAATGTTCTAGTTTTGTAAAATGTAATAAAAGCAGAACAGAATTAAGATGGTTATTTCGATAACCTCACCATCACACTCGGCATAGATAGGATCCTTTATGTATTCCGTTCGGTGTCTGTTGAAATGAATCCAAGAGGTTGTAATGCTTGTGAGAACTCTATACATATAAATGTAAAAATATTAATTATCAAATAATTAATTAACGCTTAATGAGCTCTTTTCAAATTCCTCTATCTAATTAACAGTGAATTTAGTGATTTCGTTCATTTCAATAATTCCAATAATTTACTTGCTCAATATAATAAATTATAACAAGATCTGGAATTATCCCAGATAAATCACAAATTGTCAGTATTGATAAGAGTAAGAAATAAAAGAAATACAATATTTTATACATCATACATTTATTACAATTTCATTAGGTACACAAAGAATTTACAAAGTATTCGAAATTATAATAAAATATAATATTAATAATAATAAATGATGTTGACAAAATGTTTACGATTAAATCTCACTATATTTTTATTCTTGTATATAGGAAGAAATAAAAATCGAAAAATCTAAAGATGACAAAAAGAAAGAAGGTTTAATACACATTCTACTAATATTTATTTTTTGTTATTATTATAAATATTTCATTATAAATCATTGTCGTGGAAAATCTGAAAATACCTGATGCAGAAATACAATTTTAAGAATGCGGTTTGTGTACAAGTTACATTTTTTCTTTCATTCGTTTTCTTTTCAAGAGATTCCAACAAACTATTGAGCTACAATTGGAGAGAGTATTAAAAATCGAAATTAAAAAAAAATATGATATTTACTATTATTATTATTATATTCGATATATTGTTTAATTTTTAAATATTGCTAAAACACGTTACAGTTTTGATATGTTGACAACACCGAAGACTACAATCTAAAGGTTACTATTTTTAGATATTTCTTCCAAAATGTTCGCAAAGAAACATTTAGACTTCTTTTTTCAAAATTTTTATTTTTTTAGTAGTATGTAGTAGTAGTAGTAGTAGTAGTAATAATCATAATAATATTATGGCCTCTAGGAACTAGTTATAATGTTGTTATTATCAATTATTACGTAGCAACTTATTATTATTAATAATTGTTATGGAATATTTATATCAGCATCAATATTTTGTAATACTGTACAATCTCAAATCAGTCAGTCTGTTAAACGCATTCATACCGCCAACATTACCAAAAAATAAAAAAGGCTTGATACTTGAATAGAAGAGAAAACAAATTGGTACAGAATTTGGGCTTATATTGTTAGATTAATTTCCACCATTCGCTCACATGCATGCATACCGATCTTACGTCGAAAATAAATAAATAATTATTATATAAACACTATTACAATTGAAATGATTCTCTAAAGAATAAAATTATTTACAAATGATTTCCTTTTTCAATAATACGAATTAATTAAATTAATCAACATAGATTTTCTTTAGCGTTCGTTTATAAATGCATTTGGTACAGTGTTAATTCGCTTTTTTTGTTAGTTTAAATCAGTAAGTCACAAGAGCCTTAAGCAGCGACAATTACTATCGTTTTTTTCTTCTTCGTTATTATTTCTTAAATACAAACACAAAAAACAAAATACTGAATTCAAAAGAATAAAAATTTAGAAATAAATCACAGGTGTAAAAAAAATTGTATTCATAAGCTACCATTCTTACTTATTGTTGTTATTTTTTGATGTTTGATACATTTCTGTTGTTAATATTGGTATATAAAGGGGATGTTCACTTGCATTTACGTGCCCGACGACGGAATCGACGCATTCTTTGGTCCCATTCATCTCTCCATTCTATAACGATGGAACGTTCAGTTACACCTAAGCTTCCTGTAACAATACCGCCAGGCGAATCGTCCTTTTCCCTACCCAAAAACAGGTACGACCTGTGGAAGAAGAGATAATAATAATAGAAAATAGAAATAATTTACTGGTAAATGCAGGGTCGGATTTACGTGTTTTTTTGATAGTGAGGTATCGAAAAGCTCTACTTTTTTTTGAAAATTTCAGGACGGATTTTCCGAAATTTTTCAAAAAATATCTCCGACTACAATGGTATTATCGGATAGTAAATAAGATTCTCTGCAAACTTAAAAAAAAAATTCGAGCATGTCGCAGAATTTCCCCATGGATAAGCTTTCAAACAAGGTATCGTACAATTCTTTATCTTTAAAATTGTACAAGAAAATCTGGGAGTTGAATTGTTGACGTTTTCATTAATTTTCCGGAAAACTCACAGCCCTATCAGAAAATGCCTTAGAGATTTGAAAAAACGCCTTCAATTTGCTATCTACTGCACGATAATCTTTGCTAAATATTGGCTAAGTTATGACCAGTTATGGGGGAAAATATAGAGAAAACATACTCTAAGGTTTTCCTGGGTAGTTCAGAATTTTGCCAACATCTTCCAAAACGGAAAATAGTCTCGAATGCAACGAGAAATTGACATTATAACGCTATTTTATAAATTTCAATGCATCAGAAAACCAGCTAGATATCGATGGTTGAAAATTGGTATTTTTTAAAACTGAATCAAAAAATATGCAATGCAGAGGTCCTTTTGAAAATAGCGCCCGTTTACTCAGCTTTCTGTATAATCCGGCACTGGTTAAATGTTGCTAATTTGTTGTCAACCAGTCAACCCCGTAATGATTAAATTTCTATTAATTGTGAACGCGTGTTCATGGAATTGTTGTAGAAAGTGGAAATTTCATTTTAGTATGTAACAGTAATGTCGAGTTTGTGTGGCAGGTTCGCAATTAGATTTAGGAAATAGTCGAAGCGTGTCCAGAAATTATAGTAAAGTTTTCAACTTTTGCCCGATTACCGATATAAATTAAATAACAATGAAATTGTATGAATTTGTAAACTCGTATAATCAACAATTAAGGGGAAAAAAGTCGTTCTAGAACCTGTCTTGGTAATTTTACTTGAGTAATTATGAAGATTTATAATAAAATCATGTTACTTCTATATACTCTATCTACATAATGAAATTGGGTACGTGAAGCTTACGTTAATCAGAAATGTGGATTAAAACTGTAAATAATTTATCACTTTCCCGTTTTTGTTTACTTTGAAACTCATTAATTTTTCATAATTTACTTTTTACTTGATATTTACTGAATTATTTCACACAATTTTAAAGCGACTGATCAGCACCGATTTGATAATCATCGAATGAACAGTCCAGAAGCAGTGTCCGTGACCCGATTCTGACATACTTATTAACTTCAAGATTGAGCTACGAATAAAAACTATTGAAGATCGTGACCGGAATCGAAAAATTACAAATTTCCAAACTGATTGTGAGACAAATCGTCTTCAATCACCTCAAAAACGAAACGTTGCGACATTTATTAGAGACGAAGTGGATTGTTTCTGTGTGGTCACTTACTTGCCAGTCTTGATTTTGGGGCATTTACAGGCCAGATCCGACATTGGAACCAACATAGGCATTGTACCTTTACGTATCCTGGAGTCTCGTGCTTTTTTATAAACGAATTCCACATGTATCATAAATCTCGCCCATCCTTTCGTGTGTTCATCTTCATTGCTATCCATACGGGATAATACACGCGCCATTATCGCTACAAATAAATAAAATATTTACAAAATATTGAAAGAAAGAATTCGTTTGATATTAATCAAGAGAAGGGTGTTAGTTAATATGGCACAAATTTGTCAAAAATAAATTCTTATGTGTCGAAACATTGAAGAATGAAATAGTATTATCGAGATTTTAACGCTGTCTACAAATTTTTATGTAAATTTCGTTCGTAAATATGCTAATAGATTAAATGAATGAATTTTTATCCGTAAAAGGCATCAACACCACATAATTCATTATTAATAAGTTTTAATGGACATGCACACACACAGACACACGCGGTATATTATGTGAGTGCATCATGTGAAGGGCATTCCGTTTTCTTTCTATACCATTAATATTATGTGTGTTGATCATATACAGGATGTCTTTTTAAATCTTATGAAACTCCTATTTAGTTGGCGAGCTATTCAAAAAATATTTCAAGGATTTGAGGGAGGGTCCTTAGAGAACATTTGAACTTGTAGCTCATTTGGAAGTTGCTCAAAAAAAAATGCTCGTTTCTGTCAATGCCGCGATTTTTAAAAGCTAGCGACACACTTAAAATGACTTATTGTTAGAATGACTCGAGGATCCTCTTAACATTGATTTTTCTGTTTTTCTTGGAACAGGTGGAAATGTGTCGTATTTTTTGTAGAGTGCAATGAAAAAAAAATGAGAAAAATCAATGTTGAGAGCATCTACAAGTCATTTTTAGTAGTTTCACGCGTTTGGATCATTTTTGAAAAGCGAGCCTTTTCTGAGCGACTTCCAAATGAGCTACGAGGTCCTAGTTGTGCTAAAATGGTCTCCAGTGATCGTCCTACAGATCCTTGAAATATTTTTCGAATCGCTCGCCAACTAACAGGAGTTTTATAAGAATTGACCTTACTTAAAACAGACACCCTGAGCGTATACAGGGTATCTGGCCTGGGAGTATAGAGATTGAACGTTTTAATCAAAATAATTAAGCGATTCGTGTAGTATTTTGAGGATTTATTGGGTAGTAATTGGAGAGCATTTTAGCAAAATTAGAACTTCGTAGCTCATTTATAAGTCCATGAAAAACACTCGTTTCTAATGATGGCTTAAAATGATGCTCGCTTAAAATGATTTAAAATGACTCAAAATTTGTCCCAACATTGATTTTTTCGCTTTTCTTCACTTTATCTTGTAATAAGCGGAACTGATTCGTATCAACGTTGGGAGGACTTTCGAGTCACTCTGCGTCATTTTAAGCGTTTAGGTCGTTGTTGAAAATCGTATCATTGTCCAAAACCAAATTTAAATGGTCTTCAGCGACCCTCCTGCAAATCCTTGAAATATTACCCAAATCGCTGGCCAACTAATAGGAGTTTCATAAGATTCGATCACATTTAAAGAAGACACCCGGTATATAAATGATCGAATGAAGATTCGTGACATAAATAGGAAATATATTCAACTCACTATATTAATTTATCGTAGTCGTTATGGTGGGCCTGGGAGCGTTCGGAAACGCCTCCAAACTAGGAACGAATAATTATATTCATAAAAATTAATAGACTACACGTATGTACAACTGAAAGAAATGACTAGGGCACAAACTATAGAAGAAGAAAAACTGAGTTAATAGGTGATAATGTAACAGTAAATGGAAATTCTCAATCATTTTGACAGTAACAACAATACAAAAATATTCTGTGAGATTTTCAAAAATTTAAACACGTAATTAATGATTATCATTAGATTAAACACAATAGTAGGTACTGAAATCTGTATAGGTTACGGTCGATTGTTTCGTTTTTTTATTTCGAGTCTTATGTGTCTTCATTAAGAAATTCATTAGCAATGAATATTTATAAATTCAGAAAAGAAAGTTAACAAAAATTACGGTTTAAACAACAACGTTGGTGGTGATGATGATGATGATGATAGGCAATCAAAATTATGATTAGAGAGACTTTTAAAGTTTCATTTTATTTCACAGCTGTAACCGCATCTTTCGAATTTAATTAGCCGATTAAAAAACTATCAAATAAACAAGATCACCATTAAGAGTTAACTATAAGATTTTCAATCTCTTTCATCGTCGAATAGGAGAACTGTTGTGAAATTGGGATATATCAAAACAATAAAAATTTATACTTTAATCGATTGTTACGGCGGCCAATTAATCCAATAAGGCGATAATTGAACATGAAGCGTTTTATTGTTATTGTTTTAAAATTGCTCTGTCTGTCATCAAATTGTTCAGAATAGCGAGAAGTATTTCTCTTTTGGGAAGACTTTAGATAAACAAGTAATGGACAAATTTAGATTTTGGAACTGTGTTCTTTTTCCTCTTCAGTTCTGGTAAATTCAAAACTTTTAGAATCAAAACAAATAAACGAAAAGCAGCAACTGTATACTTACCGTAATCTCGTTTACAATATTTGTTTAAATTCAGTCGTTTAGTGCTCGATTTACATTTCCCACATTGAGCTGAAATCAGAGAAAATAAGAAAATTTAAACAAACGGACTAAAATACAAGATAGACTTATTAATAAAAATTAATTGTATGATTCAATTAAGTAAATTGGAAAATATATTCAAAATAACACATATTAGTATAACCAAGTTTAAGTGGTGATAATTTATTGTTATCTGTCTGACATTTGATTGCTTTTAAAGACCATACTCAATAACTACTGGCAAGAACTATTAATATTAATTAAAACTGTAGTGATAAGGGTGTTATTTTTGTCGACAATATAAACGACATGAATCTTTTATTAAATCTTAACAATTCTGTAACTCCAGTTTGTTTTATAATTCCAATTTAAGATTCGCAGGTAATTAAATGAAGAAGAAAACACAGAATCAAACTGAAAATAATTATTTAGTAATTAGCTCAATGACAGTCTCAAATTATAGCCCCACCTTGAATTTGTCAGCGTCAATTAAGCAGAAATGTGAAATAATTTCAAAAATTGTCCACTCTATAATCAATTTTTTAAATTTCCATAAATCCACCTAGTTTTATTGTCTTTTATCATCATTAATTTCTATAAACAAATGGAAATCTTTAATCGTAGATTGTTGTTGAAGAAGCAACTCTAAAGAAAAGCGTTAAAAATTTCCGGAATTCGAAATACAAGAAAACGATCTCAAATCAAATACCACCAACTGTTGGGAGACAAAATAATTCAGATTTACAGATATTTCAAAGTTGATAAAAAATAAATAAACACCGAAAATCTATTGGAAACAGATACAGCAAAAGACTGATTTAAAAGACAGAGTGATTTAAAATTAAAATCACGATAATAAAATTAAACTAGCTATAGAGATTGATCGGAAGAAATAAATTTTATTATAATTTTCTCATCTCTAATTTGAATCAATATACTTTTTTTCGGAGATTAAAGAAAATACAGCTTCAAAGGAGATCAAGATGTTCATCCAGTCTTCTCCAAATTAAATAAATACTAGCTTATTAATAATCCGGTAATGTATATACATAATTATAGTTTCTACAGTTTTATTCGTCTGTTAATTTCAACTAAAGTTAATATAAAGTTAGTTTATTATTATTATTATTATTATTATGAGTATGTGGGCGATTTTATTTTCTCTTACGACATATCAGAAGCTATGAAATATAATCAATTTAATCCAACTTAAATTTCAAATATCTAAACATATTATTATCGGTATCAAAACAGAAATTAATTAACATATGATAATTATATTTTTAATTAACCAATCGGACACATGATATACATAGGTACATAGTAAAATTTCAATATTCTCATCAGACTTGAGAATCTAGGCAGATTTTAAATAGGATAATAAAATATTACAAGTATCAATAAATACTATAGTTCTAGAGACATGTAAAAGAAAGTGTGGTAAAATTTTGAAATCGGTAATAAAGGTGTAAGATAGACATCGATTATTTCACTATTATAGCATGTAGAAAGTCTAGATAGGAATATTTATAAGCTTATAGTCATTATATTATTATTATTGGTAGAATGTTACCCGTTCTGTATGATTAAACTCCTAATATTTATGGAACAATGGGTTTTTATAGTATAGGGAAATCTACATATACTACTATACAATTCATAATGAATCGTAATTTATTTTAACAATAAAATTGTAATTGTATTGTAAAGAGAATAGGAGAATTACACGAGTGAAATCCGTAATCTAAACACTGAAACATTGACTATACGGCATAATTTTTCAGCCAGCTCTACTTGAATACAGAGGCGTTTTAACCATTTTTTTCAATCAGAAAAAGGAACGAAAGTTTCTCACTACAGTATTATGATCAATAAAAAGCCCAACAGGAAAATATGGTCAATTTTGTCCACCTTAAAGATTTGGCCGTTTGTATTTCTTGCACACTTTGCACACCTTATCAGTAGGCTTCTGCTTGAACACCCAAGGCGAATCAAGTTCGGTTCAAAAATCGGCTCTGTGCCTTATAAAAACAACTCCCTTTTGATGCCTTAAGGGAAAAAGCATCCAAAGTATCTATTTGCATGTCTTCTTTTAGAGCAAAATTCACCAAAAACTAAATGTTTTAAAATCTGGAGATTTCCCTCGTTGAAAAGCGTTACAATTATCAGGAGTATCATTTGGGATCCTCTGCGGCTCGCTCATGCGTTAAACCACCCCTGTGGACTTCAGTAAATCGTTGCAGGGGATTTCCTTCTACTTCCGATAAAACCTAAATATTCAGCACTTCAGTAGTGATCATTATAAATAGGCAATAAAATCTAGTAAATCTTATAGATAAAAAAAATTCAATTTGCAATAACCGTAAAACTCTATTTAAATATTTGAGATTTATTGTATAAGAAATTCATCACATCATGAATTTCGTTGTTGGAATATAATCAAGAGAAAATTTTCAATTTCACTACACAAAATAAGAGATTTTCCTGTCGATTAAACACAATACTTTAAAATCACTTTCATTCAAGGGGAATTCGAATTGTTTTAATAGAAGCTACCCTCTTGTTTATAATCAAATCTGTAGTTAATTGCTGAAATTATGAACAATCTCCATAATTAAATCTTAGTATTTTATTTAAAAAGAAAGTACAATTCGATTATCTGATTGAGATAGAATTGAAAATTCAAATATACACATTTGTTTAGAGTAGATAATGGTATTGAAGAATCCCACGCAATTCAATTAATTTAAAGACAAATTTGAAAATTTCCCCTTCAATTATCGTTTATTGTACGGTCGTTTCCTTCACGTTGATTAAGATATAATTAGAGTATACAAGAATAGATAGTTTCAATAACAACAATAAATTGTTTCAGAGATAGTGGCGAATAGAGATCGTGTCCGTATATACGACACCAATTAGCATTTATCGATAAAACAACGTCCTTGTATAAATTGTTTTGTGACCATACAGAAACAATTCTGTTTTTATTAATTTCAATTAAACTTTCTAGTCACGATTTATTATCGAGAATTAATGAATCAATCAAGAAAAATTGTTCGATATTTTCGTTCTTTTTATAGACTTTTACATAACATTCTCACATTAAGAAATATTTTGACAGTCACAAAATTAACTGAAGGTTTTAGGTCGTGTTTTTCGGCAATAAATTCTTAAACCATGCCATGAACACACACAATAATCGAAAGGGAATAAAAGAAAAAAGCGCATATGCAATAATGCTAACAAATACGAATTGACGTAAATTTAAATTGTAAACTATACAAATGCCAAAATTTAATCGTATTCTGTTGTATAGCTAGGTGCATGGAAAAGGTGGCCATAGTTGTAAGGCTGTGTAAGTCAGGCTAACGAGGAAGGTCTTTTAAATGTTTAGCAGGTCAGAATTGAAAAATACTGCATGGCAATAAAAGTAGTATTTCTTTTATTTGCAGAGCCTCTTTCCTTCAAGATGGAGAAAGCTTGGTTTACACAACTAAAAAACGGGTATATCTCGCTCTAGGATCGTCACCTTTCCCATACATTTAGCTGTACATCCAAATTTCAATCTATCAATATTTGAACAACACTATTAAAATCTTCCACATGGGTGTATGCATTAAACATGAGCAATTAGTTCGATGTTGATCAAAGAAGATGTTGAATTTTCTTTTTAAAAAAAAGAGTAAGTAAAAAGTTTATAATCCGATCTTATAAGAATCTCTTCAATAAACTTTTAATTTAATCAATTTCGGATTGTTTACGTCTTCGCGTCTTTGCAAAATTTACGAATAAAATGGAGCAAATGATGGATCAATGTTCTTTACCAATGCACACACATATATACACACAGATATATTGCACTTACTTACCTCCTCCTGTTGTTGTTGTTGTTGTTGACGAGTCCGGATCTTCACCTCTATATCCATCATCATCTTCCTCAGTAGCCATCATTTGTACGATGGGTATCTCTAAAAATAGAATTCGAATAGTTCATGTAAGTACATAGAATAGTTGAAATTTCCAAATATTATTATTGCTGCTAGATAAGTGGAAATTAAACTATAGTCGATGTGTATAAATATTTTGAAAACGTAAAGAATAAAGTTGGTGTATAGCTTCTTGTTTTCAAGAAACAGCTTTTAAAATAAATTACATTAAATATCCACAATTTACATGTATTTACATATAAGATATTAAATGGTTATTGAAACGCTCACAGCCAGTCAGATCATTAATAAACTACAATTGACGCCTTGAAGGAATTCGCCAATTATTTGTTAACAATAATAATAATTTTAAAAAAAATGTAAATAATTTAAACGACTCGCTTGCCATTGCTGCAGGTCAGAGGATCGTATTTCGTCCCCAAATAAAAATTGCTTTTATGTATTTATTCATATATGTATGCAGATATAGATAATTTTATTTAAATTTCCACTTCATTACATACTTTTACCATTATTTAAACACATAAACAATATATTTTACAACACCGAGACAGGATTGTAACCAACGAATTGTGCCTCCAATTAATGACCACTTGTCCAAATGCATTAACAATGTTCGTCGTACACACATACACATTCATAAAATAAAGCCAGTTTCACAACTCTTCCATGGTGTTATTCTTGAAGAGTAAAAGATACGACCAGTTGAAATATTGTTTGTTTTTTTCTTTGCTTTTATAAGAACCAGATATTTCAATTAAATTTGGATTAAACAAGTTGTAAGTAATAATAATTAAAGAAAAAACACCTAATTAACAGATTTTAGTTGTTTAATTTGGATATAAAATTTCATGTATATCTGTTGTGAATTCCATTAACAGTAACCATCTCATTATTATCATCAACATCATCGTTGTAGAAATAATAAATAAATAGCATCAAAAATAATTACGAAGAGATTGTAATAAAGAGTAAAGTGGTGTAAGAGGGTGGGATTTACTACTACCACCACTAAGGACGAACGTACATCAAGTTTGTTACTGAACTGGAAAGCCGCTCTCATGAATTTATACAAAGTCAAAAGTATATATAGAAGAGAAACGGCAACGAACAGGGTGGTTGGCTTTCGTTTTAGCTTGAGGGTTAGCTAACTTGCCAACTTTAATTAGAATCTAAACCATTTAAATTTTGAAATAATGGAAGAACATCAACTGTAGATTAAAAACAACAACAACAAGGAAAATTGTCGGTGGATTTTAATAAGAGATCTAAGAATCTGCAAAGTCCGGATTTGAGTAAGTGTTTGCTGTTTAATTTGAAATTAGTAACGTTACAAAGCATAACGAGGACGAAAAGCACTCAAATGGGACAGAATTGAAGAAAATCTACAATAGAAAAGTAACGTAAAACTATTCCTTCCATACTCTCAGTCTTCACACTATACAGGATGAAATCGAAATCCCTTTAAATCTTTTAAGCACATGTAGGGCCCGAAAAACTGAACCGATTTGTATAATATATTAGGCGGTTGGTAGAGCGCATTTTCGAGAAAAAGCGTCTCCTGCTACGTAAAGTGCAGCTTTGTGTGGAATAGAGAGGACAACATTTTGAACAATTGTTGTAGTGTTTTGTGTATTATGTCATTTTTAACTTCCCCGACCAGAGGGTAGGGAAGTTATTAGTTTCGGACCAAAATTTCGAATTCGAGATTTCACCAGATCTTTACGTTTTGGGGTCCCCTGAACAAGTTTTTGAAGTTTTTAGCATGATGTCCGTGTGTGTGTGTGTGTGTGTGTGTGTGAGTGTGTGTGTGTGTGTGTGTGTGTGTGTGTGTGTGTGTGTGTGTGTGTGTGTGCGTCTGTCGTTTCTCCAACGATTACTCAAAAACGGCTTAACCGATTGCGTTCAAATTTGGCCAGCATCAACTATTCCGTGGACTTTCGAGTTGATTAGTTTTTGGTGCCAATCGGACCACGGGGGTGGACGGGGAGGGGGTTGATTGAAAAAAATGTAAGATAACGTATTAATTTGATATCACCAATCGAAAGGGCATGTGCTTTTATGTCAGAAATAATACCCATCATGTGCGATATTTTTCAATCTGGCGACTTATAATGATTAAATTAATTAGATGGACAGTGATTCTTTACTAATCAAGTATGTACGCAAGACAAAAGAATAAGACATTAATATATCAAATATAAATCAGGATTTACGGCCGTTGTCTAGCAACAAGACTGTTTCGTGAAAGATCGAGTAGGTGTAAATAATTGCGTTGTTTTTTTTTAAATTTCGGTCTCGGTGCTGATTTTGACATCTTTGGTTTTGTTAAAAGCTTTACTGGAATATTTGTTTAATCTTTTGTTGTGAATTTATTGTAATGGATAACATAATGAGTATCTAATAATACTTTTACTATCCATAGAGGCAGTAAGTAAACTAAAGTTTTCTATTTGTTAAGAATAAAATAACAAAATAGTAAAGATGATTATTTCCATAATTGAAAAGAAAAAAAATAAAGTTATTCTGGCGAGAATTGAACCCCGTAGCAAACAGATGTCAGGCGAGAGCGCAACCACTGTGCTTTTCGCAGAAATTTGACAATTTTCTCTAATTAATGATTAACTACTGGGACTGATCAGTCGGGGAAGTTGCTAGGCCGGGTCTTCGATTCGGCCTCTTTTCCAACTCGTTATAGTTTTTAATCAAATGTGTTGTGCATGTTCAATAAGTAAAGCGGCCTACACACACGTCAATTTTTGGGGACGATTTGTAAGCGAAATAGGGTGGAAGCCTTGCAGATTAGCACATGAATAGCACCTCGGGACGGGGCCCCACTCTACAAATCGTCCCTAAAAATTGCCGTGTGTGTAGATCGTCTTAGTTAAAAAAGTTGCGTGGGTAGTTCAATGGAAATCCTAGATATGTTATACTGACACTTTCTTATCAACTCTTAACAACATTATGGTAGATTAGTATTTAATCAGCGACTATCAAACAATAGTTGCAATTTTGGTCAATTTTAACATTTTTTTTGTCCCTTCAAAATAGAGACCTATTTAAAGGCAATTCGATTTCACCCTGTACAATTCATTTATATCACAATGACGAGAGGAAATGTAGTCAAACAAGTGTATTTGATTTGTCAACTTTTTGAAACTCTCACCTTTTCGTACTCGTTTTAGAAACTACTAACGATAAAAATCGAATGTTGCCAAGATGCAAGATTTTTATTTATACGTAATTACTTCCATTGTCAAAACATAATTTAAAAGATCATCATGTAATTATTTTTTAATTAATTGAATAATTGAAAGCAATTACAAATTAATAATACCTGTAGTACGGTACATAATATTTATGTAATGACGGTGTATAAACAACATTTTTTGTGTGTGTTCAAAAGAGTAAATAAAAGAGTTGTGCTCCATAAATGGTGAATATAAAGTCGAGATACATAAACATTGTAGGTATACATGGATACTTACTGATACAAGGTGCAATATGGGAGCGGCTCTGTTGGTATCCTTTAGCACAACGATTACATGTAATACCAACAACACCATCTTTACATGGACATTGTCCTGTTGCTTGATTACACGTCTTCCCTGATGCTCCGATTGGATGACAATCGCAAGCTGAAATTTTCCCAAAAAAATAGAAACAATAATAAATGACGGAAATAAAAAATTAATATTTCAAGATCATTAAGTGTACAAAGCACGTATTTTTTTTATATCTAGGATCTTTTGATACTATCATCATGACATTCTTTACTAAGTCACGCTATTATTCATTTGTTTTATAATTTTTTTACTATGTTCTGTTTACATTTATTTGATCCGTTATATATTTTATTTTAAATCAAGTTAATAATAATAATAATAATAATAAGGAATTTTCAAACAAAAGAAAGAATAGCTTAGAATAGTCGGGCTGATAACAGATATACACAGAAAGCTCGTTAAATTATTGTTTAAATGTTTTGAAATATCACGTTTTGTGTTGGACTTTAGATAACATTTCTACACAATTACTGGTTACAATATAATTCCACAATATTGTCTCTATGTATATACAGTTGTGCTCTCATGGGAGAGATGATATTCGTTTTTGATTTTGAGGTAATTCAACGGTGCAAATTACAATTTTATTTGTTATTCATGATACGCCTGACCGGTGATCGCATACAAACACCCAGATATACAACAAGCAATAATTTGATGAAAACCATTCGATTTCTCACTCAATACTACAAAAGGTTTCAAATGATTCCAAGACATCCATCTAGTCGGAACAAATAGAATTATTGTACAGTGGCCTCTTGTGCGGCTGTGTAAAACAGGCTTATGAGGGCGGTCATCACAATGCAACAAAATCTTAACAGATCAGAATTTGGGAAGAAAGATATACAATCAGAAGGATAGGATGGGGTTACTGCTATGACTGAAAGTGGCTCAAACACCTCCTATATGAAATTCTCACTCAAGACTCTGTCCCTTTTTTTGGTCGCCTCTGTACATGTACCGGAGCTCTACAGAGAGCTTATTTGAAGAACGACAACGGATTTTTCCAGTATTTCTAGTGTAAATTACCAGCCTGGCGTTTGATTTATTGTTGATATTATCGGTGATTAAGGTTTTATTAAGTTGGCTAACATTGAATGGCAATTGCTATAAAAGCAGAAAGGTTTACGATACCTGGAAGCTTTAGATTGCAAAATTACAAAGAATATGTTGTTGATGATGACGATGTTGCTTGCATCTGGTATAGGATATTATTTATCGATTATGTTAGTCTTATGCACATAATACTGCAAGATTCGTAGTCTTTTTCGTTACAAGTTTCATTACTTATCATTCTGCACAACTTAAAGATTGAATGTACTGACATTAATTACAATAGTAGTTGTTGATATATAAAGAATGGTTTGATGATAATAATAATGTAGGTGTTTATATAGTGACATTAAAAAAATTTATGGAACATAAAAAACGAAATAAAATTTGCAATATTCATAAGAGCAAAGCGTCAATTTTCTTATAAATTAACAAATATAAGGTGAATTTTTCAATAATAACACAATTTATATTCGATCCACAGACTGTTATAATTGCCGTTAATAATCAATCCAGCGTGTTGATTTTTAATACAATTTCCACCAACATTGATCCACACGTATAAAGTTCAAAACATTTTTTTAAGTTACATTCGTGGAAATTTTCTAATAAGAGTTGAACCCCAATAAAATGTTGATAAAAATCGTACTAATAATGTTTTTAATTGGAACATGTAGAACTGTTCCGCGTGAATTCTACATTGATGGTAAGCATTTCTTTCCCATACTGGGAGTCGTTGCTGTGAATTTTTTTTACAGATTGTTATGAGCGCGTTGAAAATGGCCCTTTCCAATGTACAGCGTATATTCGCGTATACCATTGGAACCACACGGTGAAAGCTTGTGAGATAACCATTTATGGGGGCTGCTGGCACAGCCGGAATAATTTCGAAACTTTAGAGGATTGTGTGGCGACCGCCACACCAATTTGTACGTGAAAAAATAATAAACTTTTTGAAATAGTAGTACCTATGACTTTTTGAACATGCACTCTCCATATCCCATATCTAGCACGATTTTCCAACAAATACAGTAAATCGATAATTAACCAATCGTCGAGCTCTACGGGTCATTTTTTGGTCATTTTCAGAAACTTTAAAAATGAATATTGACCAAACGAAATAGGAGAGAGGAATCGAACAATAGTTATTAGCGAATTTTTTTTAAAAAAAATTAGCTTATGACGAGATCTCATTTTATATATTTATATATTTATATATGTATATCCACGATAACTACCGTAAAAATAGTCCAATCTTAATGAAATTTGGTACAAAAATCAGTCTTTGCTATAGCTTGGATGAGTTCGTTGGCCAGACCTATAAGGCCAACACTTTTGGAATAAAAGCTGAAGAAATGTTAAAAAAAATCATTTTCAATATTAAATTTGCTTAGATTTTGATGAAAATTAAAATAACAGTAGAGCCGTCGATCCTTTATGACCCAGAAAAGAATCATCAAAATCGGGTCATTGGATCGCAAGAAAAATGCACAAATCTCTTTTTTGAGTATTAACAGTAAAATAGCACATCTCAGATGGCTATATGTTCTGACAATTGATATTAGAAAAAAAATTGAAAATCGCAGAGGGCAACTAATTTTGACAGTTAATATTAGACGCAATAAGGCCTGCTAGATAATTTCGCTTGAAAAAATCAAGCAGGCCTTGATTAGACAAACAACAAACTTCAAACGAGTGAAATTGAAATTTTATTAGTGTTTCTTATTGTTTGTGGATTAAAAGTATTTTTCAATAAAAATCATAAATATTAAAATAACATCGGGAAATGAATTTATTAGTTGATTCAATGTTATTAAAATATATTAATTGTCAGTATCATAAGAATGTTTTGCATTTAATATTTCAGCATGTAGGTACATAAAAAAATTCGCTATATAAGGTACTTGCTGCCTTTGGAGATCTTTTTTTTTATTACAAGGGTGGAAAGTGTGTCTTTGCGAAATGGGATGGATAGTACGTTTACTTCGCTAAAGTTTTTTGACTTAAGTTTTAAATAAGAATTAGTGGTTTACACAATGGATTCAGAATTCACAATAACTGCTTGGGGGTGTTATAAATCATAAATAGAATCAATAAATTCACCATCTGTCTATACACATTTAGATGTGTATTGTAGCAGGTATATAAGGACAACTATTTTCAAGGGTAATGACTGTGCCGTTATACACCTGTTTGCATAAAAATTTTAGGGTTGAAATTTATATTTAGTTTAGAAAGGTTTAATCCTTTCCTGAAAAAAAAACACATTACAATATGCCTAATGGTTGGTTAGTTGGTGGTTAAAATAGAAAATATTTACTATTAACATCACATGAAGCCTTGTAGTTTTCATTATAATTTATACACAAGATTTATTCATGTTTCATGTTATCACGAACAGAGCGAGCGCTACAGTCATCCCCAGTTTCGCAAAGACACTTTCCGCCCGTGTAATAAACACAATTTTTTCTACGATCGAACGGAAACACCACAAAATTCAGCATAGTTTAAAATTTAATTAACAAATTAAATCTTTTAATTTGCAAAAAACAAATTGAACTCCAGTTATCTTAGTAATCTAATGCGCATTCCCTGCCTTCTTCAGGGTTGCCAATAAAAAAACATTCACGAAATATTAATGAACACTAATTAAGAGACATTATAAGCCTTAACACCGCTAAATAACTAAGAAAAAATTGGAATCCTATGTAGGATACGAACATAATATGACCTTTGGTTTCGTACATCACTGCTCTATGAATTGAGCTATCAGGGACCACAACAATCTTAGTTGTAAATTAATATTTAATGGGACAAGTGCGGATCCTGTTGGCTCAGTTGATAGAGCAGTGGTGTACAGAAACAAAGGTCATAGATTCGGATCCCATACAGAATTCCAAACTTTTCTTAGTTGTTTTCCGATGTTAAGGCTTAATGTCTCTTAATTAATAATCATTAATGTTTCGTTAACAATTCCATCGCAGTTTACAATTTGATTGATTAAAAAACATTGTAGCAACGTATCATAAAGAGATTTAGTAATATTTTAAGCATTAAGTTTTATAAAATTTTATACTTTTGGATTTATTTTTTATTACAAATTTAGATTGATTTTTTATTGTTCTCATTTTCAATGTCATATTTCATATTAAATTTTTTTTTATATTAGAAATTTCTTATTTTTATGATAATATTGTTTGTAATGATTTTTATTTGGACTAGGTATTTTTTCAAATTTACAGGTAACTGAGCCTTTTTTACTTACAATTAGTATTGTAACTTGGCTGCCTCACTTTTACGAGATAAAGCGCTATCCATAGAAATACTAGATCTATATGTATACCCCGTATGTAGGGGGTAAAAATGGTATTTCAGCTCATAGATGGCTTTCCGTTGCGTGGTATCGTAACTTGGTTCATACTTTTGTTACATTTGACATTTGTTAATGTAATTTTCAAGTGGCCGAACCAAGTTACGATACTACGTAATGAAAAGCACAGTCATTGTTAAATTAAATCGAAAGAAAATTTGAATTGAAATCGCATAATTCTTCAAAGGACTCAATCGGGTTAAGCGTTCTCAAGATATTCGAGTTTAAGTATAAATATGCATGACCCTAAAGTAAGCTTTCCTTAAAATGTAAGGAGTTCATGTTTTTAAACGGTTGAAATCGGATCAGCCTTCTTGAGATAATCAAATTCAAACATTTATAGGGTCTTGTCCCTGACAATCGGCACTTAGTTCGTGCTTTGGATTTATTTGCAAGTCCTGTAGATCAGCTTGTTTCAACCGCCAGTGAAACTTTGGAGGTGCCTGCCCTGTTCACTAGTCATTTCCTTACCGAAAATTAATTTCCTACTGTTTCTCTAGCGGGATTTCTAAGAATCGTTCGATCGAATATAAGCTTTTTTGTATTTTTGCACCAATAGCGAGGTATCGTTAAGTGATTCTTTGATAAACAACCACGTATAAAAATGCCAAATTTAAGGAGATGTTCGTTCATTATAATTTCAACCGACCGCAATAGCAACCGTAAAGTAAAAAATTTTAGTATAACAAAGATAAAGATCGAGATACATAAAATTATAATAATTTGGCGTTGAAACAACCACATCTAGATAGATTAAAGTGAGAGAATTAAGCCTGTAATTCTCAATTAATTGCAGAACTGATATGAACTTGTTGTACGTCTCCTATCTCTATATACTAAATATACATAGATAGGTGTATTATGTATACCTACACATATATACATAGATAACGTCATTGGAAATTTTATACTTGTTGGTGGAGTTTTACAAGGAGCTCAACATCGCCTGGGGAGTTATACGAAGTTATACATAATAATATACACCGAAATCTACTCATATTAACACCTAATCTATGCGAAATACTGTACGATAAGGATTATAGCAGGAAGGAGTTTAATGGGGATATATAAACAAATAAGTAATTTTACAACCGTGTCTATTTTAGTAAAGGGATTATTGTGAACAATACAAGGGTTTATTGAACTGTAATTTCGATTAAATTCGAAATTTACACGAAAATTATGTCTGTATTGTAATTTTTCAGATCAATAATTCTGCAAATTTCAGTGATATTTGTGGTACAGGATCGTCACTCAGACAACTCAGACACTGCCTGAGGGCGGCGGCACATCACAGGGGCGGCAAAATTACAACTCAATGTCATTTAATAAGTGCACAAAAAATATGATTAAGGGGGAGTTGGACTAAAAGATCGAATTAGCGTGCGAAATTTATCAATTTTCAAACAACGATATATCGGTTATTTTCTAAGATATTGTGAAATTTAAACGTGCGTTGGATAGAGCATTTCAAGGTGCATGTCCTGAAGCTTTCTATTAAAGAAAAATCTGATAAAATTCGGAATGATAGAGAAAACTGTTGGACCATGTTTTTTTGTACATTTTCCTTCATAACTGGCTAAAACTGAGAGAATATTATTAATTTTCAGTATTTATTAAGTGATTTAGATGGAAAATGATGAGATCTTTCCAAATATTCAAGAGTTTTCCCGATACGTTTGTTAGTTTTCCCAATTTTGAAGAAAATTAAATGACCTTTGATCCAAGATATAGGGCACAATTTTAAAAATTCTTCAAGATTTGGAAAGATCTCATCATTTTCCATCTAAATCACTCAATAGATATTTAAAATCAATCATATTGGCCAATTTTTAGCCAATTATGAAGGAAAATGTACAAAAAAACATGGTCCAACAGTTTTCTCTATCATTCCGAATTTTATCAGATTTTTCTTTAATAGAAAGCTTCAGGACATGCACCTTGAAATGCTCTATCCAACGCACGTTTAAATTTCACAATATCTTGAAAAATAAGCGAAATATAGTTGTTTGAAAATTGATAAATTTCGCACGCTGAATCGATCTAACAGTCCAACTTCCCCTTAAGCTGGAAATGAGACACATTAGAAGCTTTAAATCAATGTATAATTTAATTATATTTAATTGTATAATTGAGCTAAAATATTGACTTTTAGCTTACATTTTTTTTTTAATAATTGTTATAGAGCAATGTCTCTTGGCAAATTTTTGCAATGAATTGTGAAAAAATACCTATTAGGATACTTTTAATTGATTTTTGAGTTTGACTCCTGATTTTCAATTAAGATTTTTAAACATTTTCCCCACAAATTACAATTTTAGTAAATGTTGTTATCGAATTGTTAAAAATAGAAGATTTGCTTAAATTTGGTGGATTTTAAAATTGGACTCTTCAGTTTTAATTCAATTTTGTTCTTAAGTCTAAAAAAGTAAAATTGTGACACTTTTGGCCCATTTTTGCACTAAAACCACAGAGTTTCAGTGAATTTCTTTGTTGAATTATTGTCAGGAGTGACTTTAACAATTCGTTAATTCTCCAATTAAAAAATCGCCTCGAAAAGAAACTTATAAAATTTTTGGGCGACTTTTTAATCTACATTCTTAACTTTGGTTTTAGATTTTAAAACACTTTCATTATTAACCACAAGTTTTTCGACAAATTTTTCTTTAGAATTATTTAAAAAAGGGCTTTCAGGCACCTTTAGTTATAAGGTTTTAGAGCTGAATTCTCCACTTTAAGCTAGATTTTAGGGCGCAGTAGTTCTGGATCATCAATTTTTGGCCAATAAAAGAACTATCTACATATACAGGGTACTTCAAGTCGAACGAAACTTCTTATAGTAACTCTTATTATTTGGCGAGCGATTGAAAAAATATATTTCAAAGATTTATAGGAGAGTAATCATTTTAGAAAAATTAGAGCCTCGTAGCTCATTTGAAAAGTAGTCAAAAAACGTTGGTTTTTGACGAGGCTGCAATTTTCAAAAACGAACTAAACACGCAAAACGACTTAAAATGAGTCTAAGATCCTCTCAACATTGTTTTTTTACGTTTTTCTATATTGCATTTTAGAAAAAAATGCAAGAAATTTTGACCTATTCCACAATAAAATTAAGAAAAATGAAAAAATGAACATTGGGAAGGTCTACGAGTCATTCTTAATCGTTTTTCGTGCTCTTATCATTTTTGAAAATTGTCACATTGTCAGAAACGAACGTTTTTTGACCAACTTCCAAATGACCTACAAGGTTCTACTTTTGATAAAATACTCTCTGGAGACTCCGTCCGACGTGATTTATCCTGTAGTATAGATTCTTGAAAACGACAAATAATTCAATAAAAGTAAACCAAAGTTTTTCTAAGTACTCGTATCTTTGAGAGAAGGTTCCTATACTTCACTGTGCATAGGACCTTGCCCTCTATGATGAAGGATTTACCATCATGCTAGTTAAAAAGGACCCAATTCAATTATTATTTGCAAGAACATTAAAAAATCGAGATGTGCAAAGATCATCGTGGTTGACACAGTCATCTAAAAAGGATCGTGTGTATTGCTTTTTTGTAGCATTTTTGATAAAATTACAAGTGACACAGGATTTTGGGAGCCACTCAAGACAGAGGGGCGGCATAACAATGTTTGCCTGAGGCCGGCACATATCCTCATTACGGTCCTGTTTGTATATGTTATTAATAATAAAGAAATTGGGCAACAATTGAAGACATCAAATCCGGATCTATCGACAATCCGGATTAGTCTATTGTCAATCATTGTAAACATTCATTAAGACGATTTTGAAATGAATAAAACATGTATTGCTGCTATTGTTGAAGATAGGGAGATTCAATAGAGCTACCACCACAGAATACTAGTGAGAAAAAAACTACTATTTACCTTTTTATTCAAATTCATTTTAATTAACATACCTAACACAAAGTGATGAACATTTAATAAATAATCCTTGGGTAATAAAAGAGTTCACCGAGTTTTCTGGTTGTTACTGTTGTTGTTGGTTATTATCATTGAATTTCAATCCATAATAATACATCAAATTTTATCTGATTGGAATGTTGGAATTGTTTCGCGAACTTAACGACACAAATCTTGATCAACATAATGTTTGAAATTTATGCAAAGATGCACCGGTTGTTGTTACAATGTCGTCATCATCGTACTCGTTACTTGCTAGCAGCTATTCATTTAAAAGATATCCACCACTATAAATATTTTAAATTTATCTCAAACAATTTTAAACAATAATAATCTACGAAATGTCCTAGTTTTCATTGTTGTTAACGTATACATTAATTTAAACATTAATCTTGCTTAAAATCGCATCTAAAATTTGATACATCTTCAGGCTCTATATACTATTAACTAATTAAATAAGTTGACGCCCTGGTTGTTATGTTTATTAATAATTCTATAATGTTCCAAGTTAGTTGTATTGAACAGGTATGTTGTTGATAAATTTATTTTTATTTCAACAACTAATTATTAACGATTTGTTTCCAGTTAGTGAATTGATAAATAAATAAATCAATAAATAAAGAAATACGAATAAAGTTGGTAGGAATAAAGGAAAAAATAAAAACTGGAAACTTGTCATGATTGATGAATTATTGAGCATAAACGATGATAAGAAATTACTTGACAACAACTATACACATTTCGAACTAATAATGTAATGAATTAATTGTTTTACAATAAAAACCTGTACCTGTACCTATCTATACAACAACCTGAAATGGCTTGGTAAAAATAACCGTCAATACTGTAAATGGTGAACGATTATCTGTTCAAATAAATGTATTTCAACGGTGTTTTTTTTTATCTGTAATTGTTGTACGTGAAATGGGACTCGAATACGAGAACTGCGCTTTTTATCTGCACGTTGTTTTTTTTTTGAAAATAAAATATTAATTTCTAATTGTCATACAATATGTTGTATGTTTACTAAATCGTTCCCAATCATCAGATTTCATCAATAAAGCTTCCGTAGAGTAAATGCGAAACAAACAATACGGTGGGAATATTGCATTACTATCGTGCTTTTATTACAAAAATTATAAAATTTAGCCTACAAATAATAACAACGGCTTTGTCTCTAATGTTTAAATTTTTGATCTTTTTTTGTTTCGGTTTTTGTTCCTGCAAAAATAACGGTTTTTTTCGGTTCAGTTCAAAATGAACTGAACCAAATTTTGGTCCTAAGAGGTACAACAACCCCTAACAATAAGAGCAATTCACAGGGCAGTTATCTCAAATACAGAAAAACCTCCAAGCAGGTCACTTTTATTTTGTAATTTTCTATTAGCAAAATTTTTATGGTGATATGTTTAACCATGGGGGTAGAAAATTGCAAAAAACAAAAACAGCAATAAGGGATGGAAACTCGATTTGAACCTTTTAATAGCCCGAGAGCGTATCTCTATCACCTAGTTTTAAACCACTAAAGAATATTGAGCCGTTCCAGAGATATTTGAAAAAAAAAAACTGATTTCGCTGGGGTAACTTCAGTCCACTACATCCCTTAAATTTGAGCAAAGGCGAAAATAAAAAATACGCATCCCTTAAAATAGAATGTAATATTGAAACCGGTTGGTTTACTTGTAAAATCGTGCTAGGGAGGACCTGGAGCCAGGCTCGATTCGATTTCCCATTTTGAAAATTTTTCACTAAATTCTAAAATGCAGAGGAAGATCTCGGAGCATGTCAAAATTATTCTTATCTCGCCATGTCTACAATTTTAAAGATAAAAGATTGAACTGGCGCTTTTTAGAAAGCTTATTTATGGATGAAGGGCAAACAATTCCTGAAAAATTCAATTTTAAAAAATCGAAAGTTAGAAAATTTTCTTCAATTTTTTTTCCATACCTAACTTTTTTGATTTTCTCAGAGCTCTGAAGTATTACTGACGTAGTACTTATCGGGGCAGGGAGGAAAGACGGAATCAAAAGAAAAAAAAAAGAAAAAAAAGCGTGTCAAGCATATGCTTCAACCTAACAAAAAACTTGTTTCTGTTTTCGGCCCAGCGCTAGATTTCCGGTTTTCGGTTCAGTCCCGGTTCGAGCCCTGCTTTCGATTACGAATTTCATTTTTTTGAAGTGATAACTGTAAGCTTACAGACTTGTAGAGAATGATTATGGTCGATTCCCGTTTTCATCCCTGCCAGATTGTTTCTAATAGGTGGAACTCTATCCGGATATTAGTCTTATCGAAGTAATCCCTTAGTACCCACAATCTATTATGTGTAGCAACTCTGCTAATGCATCTATAAAACGATTTATAACATTATGCCAGATCGTGTCCGACTCTATTCTAAAAGAAAACAAGAATCTATGTCATGGATAGACATGTAAACGATATTAGGTACCCTCGACGACGGAGAGGATCGTTGTTGTGATCGGATAGTAAAGAAAGAAGCGCGTCAGCTTATAATCATGATGATGATAATAATAATAATACACCTATAGGAGAGAATTTTTTTTTTGTATATAGTATAACAAGCTGATAGTTGATGGGATTCAAGATCGTGGAAGAGCACGCGGTAGGAAGATTAGTAGTTGTGTTCGTCTATACTTTACCAGGTGTTAACTTGAAACCAAACATACAAAACCTAATGGTTTACCTTTAGAATATAAACAGACGGCTTCACGAGTACACTGACACGGTGAATGATAATAGGAGTCGATCATTAAATCACAACAATAACAACAACATGTGGAAAATTGTTAGAAAATTTCGTTTGATCTGTTCAATATTCCCGGGAATGTCATCTAATAAACGTCCGATTAAAATGATTTAATATTCATTAAATCATTCGATTATTATTATTACATCTTCATGTACTTATCTGACTGGGAATGACCTAGAGTGATAAGCAGAGGCGTGTGATGAATTATTGACACTTATCAGAATATAATAATAATAATGTAGACGATAGGAAATACCTACAGGGTAGAAGATTCTGTCTTTATTTACATTTAATACCAAACAATTGTGTGGCAGTAAATCAAAAACTTTGAGTTTTCTCCAATTTTTTGTTGTTAATCCAAAGCCTTCAAACCGGATTCTGGGCACTGAACAAGAAGGTAGCAGTGGAGAAGCGACGAAGAAAAAGATAAAAAAGCAGCTTTATTGATAAACTGTTGGAACTAATGAAAACACCAGGGGCTGTCGGAAATTTCGAAAATCAAATATTGTAACAGTTATTGTTGTGTTGGAGAGTGCATCAGATCGTATAATCCGGAGTTATTTCAATACTCCAAACAATAACGAATTATTAAGAATTGAAAAAAGAGAAAACGGAGGCGAATGCTAAGAAATACTTTTATTTGTTGATTTTTCCCTACCGATATTGGTCAATAATAACAGTGCACAAGAATTTCGAGTACAGCAATAAATACGTACGCCTATGGCAAATATGGATTTAGCTTTTCATGGATGGTTTGCTGTATATGTTCTGTACATCATTTACAATAGTCGTGACTGTGTTTACATTGAAGAGAGACGAAAAAACAACCGGAGCGAAGGGGGCGAAAGTTGAAAATCAAATATAATAAAAATTCTAGACTGAATAAATAATAAAGAGGGTACAACAACAACAACAAAAAAGAGCGTCGTTACATCAACAACAACAACAACAGTCGTCATTAAAAGCTCTTCTTGTTCCATATGAATGTCGCTTTTGATTTGGATTTCGCTGATGGAAAAGTATAAAAAGCGAAATGTCTGCCGTTAATTACATTGGGCTTTTTCGCCAGTCAAGGTGTTGTAGTGTAGATCAACTTGTTCTGTTCTAATTCGGAATGTGGTCTCATAATTTAGACATCAAGCACAGATCCAGATTTGATTATTATTTCATCAATAATCCCCGATTTATTGTCCATACAATTAAAGAAATTTTAACGAGAAATAATACTTTTTGTAAATTTAGCATTTTTAAAATGATGATTCAGCAGTACGGTCCACGTGTTATAAAAATAAATTATAAATGCATACAGTGTTAAAGCTCGACTTTTATACATTTTCTTTTTATTTAGACGTTGTGTTTTTTTTTTTTGTCTTCATTTATATACATCGCCATTTATTATAAGCACACGATCGTCTTTTTACATATGAACGTATTTATAACGACGATAATAATCTGGAGGCCCCCGTATTTATACATATCCCTTCAGCCAAAGTTAATAGCTTCAAGTGCCAATTACGTAAAACAAATTGTAAGTTTTGAGAGCGGCTTGTTGTTGCTCCAATAATTTATAACTTTTGTATATATAAATATGCAAATCAATTCCAATACATAGGCAAGGACAAGATTCAACGAGGCAGTGTGTGTATGTATGTGCAGAAATTGAGAAGCTTTCCAATTCTTTTTTATCGTTCACCGAGAAATATTCTCCATTTGTTTAAGTATGTATGTAAGTACAATCACAAGTTTATTTATTATAATACCAGACTGTAAATGTGGAAATATTTAGGATACAGACTATAATTTACGAAACTGTAATTATAAATTTAAAATTCTATCAAGATTAGATGCAATTTCGGACAAGTTTTTGTGAGCAACAACAGCAACAACCCATCTCAAATGACCATCGGTGGTTGGATGGAATAACCATTAATTTTAGGGTGCGTATGGGGTAAATACTCTACTGGAAATTGTATTTTTTTTGACAATAGGGCTTATCTTGTCGTTGTCAAATTGAGAAATTAAGTCTAAATCTGGGGGATTTACAATCGGAGCATTATAAAGGGTAATTGCTTTCAAGTCAGTTGTAACATTAATTCTATATTGAGTCCATTAAATTTTGTGTTGTTGTAAATCATTCGATTACACATCTTATTACACGAGGCATTGAAGAATCTATTCGGTTTAAGAAGATGTACGATTTTATTCATCTATCAATACAAAGAACTTTCCCATAGCTTCTTTGCGTTTGATATGAATAATGATGGTAGGGTGCAAACACGTTCATGTTTCGTAAATGCACTTTGTATCTGTCATGTAAACAACAATGTCATCGATTGTTTATAATCGTGGGCTCTCTATTTGAGAATATAGCAAAAGCGTGACTTAAATACCGACTTATTGTTGTGGTTGGTCAGGTCTATTTTGCTTAAACTATATTCATTCATCCAGAACAACAACCAACAACCACCACCACCACCCAGAGAACAAGCACAACATAAAAATCAACATTTTCGATTAACATTAAAATTTTTATGAGGACTTGAAAGTTAATTTGCAATCGGTAGGTGTTCACAGCTTGCCAACAATAAATCCATCCAACAGAACGTTATTTATTCTGACACGTTTTGAACATTAAACAAATTATACAAATGAATGAAACAATAAAATACTACAAATTCGTCTTGTATTATGGCACATAGTTGATATGTCTCCATCTACAAACTTCTTAACGAAGTCTCTCTGCTCCACATCTCATTTCACATCCTGCGGGGTAGATTGGATCTTGGAGGAAAAAAAAACGTGCTCTGAATACAATTCGGATCGAATTTTAGATTCGTTTCTTATTGCAGGAGAAGAAGAAAAAAAGACGAAAAACAATACGATTTACTAAAATTCCAATCATTTCTCTACTACAAAGTTACAAAGCTTCTCGAATGTTGAATTAGATCGTCCATAATTACGTTGCCTTTATAAACAACAACAATAAGAAGAAGAAAACAATAAACAGAAAGTGTAGGCGTGAAAATAATAGAGAGAAGATTCGCCTGTTGGGGGAATTTAAAATCGGCCGCACCTAAAGTTTTCTCTTTATCTGACTTTATGTTTTATTAGAGCTAGAAAAGGTAGATAATCAATGATAATGACTGAAATACAGTTCCAACTAATAAATTTTAAGAATTGTTACAGATTTTTTTTATCTTTTTTGAAAATATAAACAGTCTAAATGGATAAACATTGAAATTTTTAAAATTAATGAAGCACAACTTGTTTGAATTTATAATTTATGAAAATATAATCGTGTATGTATATTTGTTTATGAGATGATTTATATACTACAAGTCCTATTAGAGTATGGAACTTGACAAAATACTAGAACATTTCTATTTCAGATCATTAATCAGTCTAGCCTTATGTTATAATGATTATAGTGAAAACACCCATGAATCTAGTTTAGTAAGGCAAAATTATCGACAATATAGCAAATATGGTAAAGTAGACGACAGTACATACAGATAAGGGACAAGATTTTATTCAACAACTGCAGGAGTTTCATTAATTTTTCATGGACAGAAACTAGAAACTGCTACATTTTTAAATTATTCATCTTTATCTAAACAGAATTCGGGTTAAATATTTCAGCCTGTATAATTTACTTGAGACTCCTGAAACAAACCGGTAAACGGCCCCCATCAACTGCTCGTTACCGATTTCAATAAAACTTTATTTGAGGATAATCCGTTGTTGGAAATAAAAAGCAGCAAAGTAATTAAGTGTGGATCAAATTATACAATAATTAAACAGTAACATTTTATATGGACCCTCTCTCAATTTAAAATATACGGCCCCTTATTTTGGGTATGCGTCTGAGGCAAAAGTCTTAATTTGATGTGATTATTCGTTTCGTTTATTTTCGCTTTTTTAAAAATATTAAGTGTAACTGTAATTGGCTTCTTCTTTTCACTCTTTAAACACCCAGGAATACTCTTATGGAAAAATTTACGAGAGGATTATGTCTTGATTCTTGACAGTGTCATTACTTATCAAACTACTCTTATCTACTTTCATATTATTCAATGACGTTTAGGCGAAATTTTATTGAATCTTATATCATTACTATTAATAGATGAAGTACTTGTAGAGGAAAAAGTCGAAATTTTCCAATAATGAATGTTGTTGGCTTTCTAGAAAAGAATGTTGCAACCATCTTTGTTTATATTGTGAGAATATAGAAATGGAATTTTCTATAGTTTTTATACATTCAAGACTGCGATGTAATCGTAAAGTACTGTTATTAATTTTCTGAAAAACATCATGTTAGATACTAAAATTTTCAATTTTTCATATTTATATGTTTTCCGTTTCGTTTCATAAGCGGCAGAAAAATTGTTTTGAATTGATGCCAACAACCGTTCTTATTCCATTTCTGTTATCTGACAACTTAATGATACGAGTCGCTTAGTATACTATCGAATTAATAGTTGTTTGGGGTAGGACTGATACTATTCCAATTGATGTACAGTGAAGAGCAAAAAAATGAGACCACTTTCTGTGGCGCTGTGTAAAACAGGCTTTGGAGAGCGGTCGTGACAATGCAGCAGAATTTTCACCGGTCAGACTTTGGGAATAAAGATGAGGGTGAAGAATAGACAAATATTTTCTACAAATCTCCTAGCTACCCACTTTCTTACCCTCACTAGAGAAGCAGCCTGATTCACATTCTGTTAAAATTGACAACATTAAGGGAAATTTTACTGAGACACCACAGCAAACTTTCTAATCAACAACCACAAGTTTTATTGTAATTTGATAATTGTATCGCATTAAAGGATTACATTTCCATTATTATAAATACAGATAATTGTTGGCTTCATCAACACGGTAATGAAATTAAGAAGTTAATAGCAAATCGACAAAATAGACAGTTTATCATACATTATAATCATTAGTTATAATGTGTTTGACGTGTGATCTCTTCCCTTCGTTATATATTAGATTTGTTACGTTTTACTAGCTAGATTTATCAACTTAATAAATGTATCATTACTGATCTACTTTGATTTATCTGAGGTTATTTACCCACGTCGATTATAAATTCAATCATAAATGCCACATTAGTATACGAACAGGAAAAAACTTATATTTTCAAAGTGTGTAACGAAGTATTTCCGTTTACACATATGTGGTTCAAAAATGATTTCTTGCATTATTTACTTTACATTTCATAGCAATCTTTTTTGGGTAAATATTGAAATATAGACGAGATGTGATAGAATTTATTTTATTTTCATTTTGTCCTTCAACTATATTAATTCAAGAACAATAGGTAATTTATTTTTCTATCTACCTTCGCGTCTCTTAGAGAAGATGATAATATTTCGAATACGTAAAGTTTAAAGTTAATGATCATTGTTAACGTTTGTTGTATGTATTTTAGACTGGAATTTGTAACGCTACAACTCGATATAACATGTTTTAAATATAAATGAACTAGATTATCTCTTTCTATGTATATTTATACGAATACAATAGACTGGTAGTTAATCAAAAAATCTCTATCTATTATTGTTTGATTTTATTAGAAAGTTGTAAAGAGTTGCTTGATTTTAATTTTAAACTATATCCAATAATGCAGAGATGAAAGACACCACTTGAACAATCAACACTTTGTAAATCGTTGGCGAGTTGTTGAGAGGCGGGCACTACAACAGCCGAAATTTGCATGTTTAAAGCTTTATCTTGAAGATGTAAACGATCGGGAATTGTTAATTAATCGTTCTTCAGCAGGCGATAGAACACGTTCACTTTTTTAGAAATTTGCCGCTTTAAATATTCCACTCACACTTCAGTAAATTAAAAAAAAAATCACTTTTCTGTCTTTACTGCCAATCACCTTTCACTTATCGCTCAGACGTCTTGAGCCTTCTGGGCTACATTCTCCAATCTACTCATGTTTTATCATTAAGATGCATCTATAATTTAAACATTAGTAGTTCTATCAATTTTTAAAAAGTAATAGAACTATAAAGAATTTGTGGATTCACTATTTATTTTGCTATCGTCAGTTTTCATAACGATTTGCTTTGATTCCGATAAATTCTTCAAATAACAACAGCAACAACGAGTTGATAATTGTATTGTTCCCTTTTATTGGATGTCGTTTCTCGTTGAAAGTCTGGAAGCCAATAAGGCGTAACCAAACATCACTAGGATAAAGTGTATACGAGTCCCGTGAGGCCTGAGGGTGTTGAGTGGTCTACTGATATATATATCTATAGATAGAAGAAGGGCTATCGTTCGTTCTGATGTGATGTTGCCACAAGTAGAGAGACGACACACATATACACATAGAATAATAGTAATAACATTGTACCCTTGAGGCATTTTGTCTACCAAACTATAAATGTTTCCACATTTGTATAGTTGTATAACAAAGGGACTGAGAAATCTCATTTCAATATAATTGACTTGGTTTTTGAAATCTAGTCGATAATTAGTTGTAAATAAAACTAATATATTCCCAATACCATTGTTGTTTTTAATAACTAAACTTGCATTGTACAACAACCACAAACAATATTTTATAATAATACCATCAGTTTAAACTGTAGTTCTGCTTATTTGTAATGGAACAAACAACGACATCATAGCATTATTCTATTGCTATGAATTTATAGAACGATTTAAATATTAAAATGACTAGTTTAAATTCCAAACGTGACGAATTTATAATCAACGAACTACAAAAAAGTCGAAGAATAAAAATTGTAAATCTTTAAGATGATAATTAGAATTGAATCAATCTTTGCCCGTGTGTTGAAACACCAATCAATGTCTGTTAATTAAGATGAGAATTCGATTGAAAAAAAGTCTCAATTACTTGCTATTTCGACAGATTACCCCACATTTATGGTGGTATCAACACAATCGTCTTGTTATTTATTAATAACAATAATCTAACCAGATGTGGAAGAGACTCTAACAACAACAAAAACACCAAATAAAACAGTCTCGACTAGTTGAAAAAATCAGATACAACACCACCGATTTAAGATTTAATTAAGAAATTTCATCACGTCACAACAATTACGTAATTACATCTGAAAATATGAGAATAAAACCAACGATCAGATAAAGTTTTTGTGGAATTTGATTGAGAATTCGATAGAAGACCACAGCCTACAGGTTAGTTTGAATAATTTCCAACAATTTTCTGATTAAATCTCGTTCTACCATGAGATATCATTAAAAATTTTCCAAATATGATGTTTTCCTACTCTTCGTAGTCTAACAAACATTAATTTCAATTAAAATTAATGTTGGTTAGTTTTTCTTCTTCTCTTTCATAGAATAGTTGAGTAAGATGAAGAGCAACAAGAAAAACAGTCATAGAATTAATGTTGACATGGAGAATAATTTTAATAATATTACCCTTAAGGAATAAAATGTCGACACGAATTTATTTCAGTTAAAAACTGTCTAACAAAAATTAGATGTGATGATGATGACGACGACTGGCCTGGCTTCCCGTTTATACAATTAAGATGTTAAAAATTGAAAAATATTTGTTATAATAACATTTGAAAGGCAGCAGGATCAAGTGAAGAATTTCTAATGAATCCCGAATTGCCTGAAAATAGACATAGGTAGTGGTGAATTCCTGCAGGAGATTTATATCATTCTGACTGTCTGTGCATGGAACGAAAAAGAATACAAAAATAATTCAGTGTAACAAGCTGTAAGTGTACGTTTAATTAAAGTCTTTAAGCTCTGCTACAGTAAACAGTGGCGGAACAATGAGCCATATTTAGATTATGTCGTGAAAGCATATGTTACCAATGGGCTAATAGACAACAATTTCAGATGTGGCTAATAGGGTCGGACGCCCCTAAAGATTTTTTTCTCTTTATGTGTCTGTGCGTGGATGCGAATAAGTACGGTCCTGATTATAGGGTTTCAAAGCGTTTCTTAATCTTCTTAATACAGACAAAATAGATGAAAAAAAGAACAATGATATGTATAATAGATACGTGAAATATTTACAACTTTCTTCATTAATTATTATGCATAATGTAATCCTACACGTATAACAACTGGTTAGAAACATTTATTTTAGAAAGTCACCATAAATATCCGGTGAACAATCTGGAAAACTTTGCAAGACTTTAAAGACTTAATTTATTAGCTTAGCCAAGGATCGATATGCGAATATTTTAAAGAATTATATCACAAATAAAACCAACACAAAAGTATTTGTAACAATTCAAATATTTTTACACTTACATCTTTTATTTCCTCATAGTTCTGTAATCCGACAGGATAACTCTACTGGAAGCTGTCAAACTACAATTTGTTCTCAAGGAATTTGTGCATTTCGTGTGTGAAATTTATTCGACATAAGAGAGATGTGAGATTTACCAACGATAAACCCTTGAAACTATTTTATTCTAACAATGATTTACGTAGAATTGGCCTCTAGAATAGAGATTTTTTTGCTACTTTCGATTTAGAAACTAAATCTATTATTGAGAAGGACAAAAGTGGTTCTCACTATTATTATTATTATAGTAAAGAAGCCACATTAATTTATTTAAATCAAGTACAAAGTGTATCCGTTTATTCGTTGTACTTTTTTTCAACATTGTTTCAAACTGGAAGAACGTATTTCACAGTTAAGCTCCGGCAAGTAGGTATTTGGTATAGATCTTTGGAAACCTTTTATTTTTATTAAAAGATTAGATTGTCGAGCGTGGGGGACAATCCAATTTTTTAACAAGTTCAATCTAATTGCCGCCGAATGTTTATCCATAGATCTGTCTGTGTGCGTCTTTTTTTGTGTTCGTTCAGTTCGCCACGTAAAGACAAGATTAATTGGATTTTTCAAATTTATAAAAGAAATTCGATTAAACATACAACTGCATGCTTTACCTGTAAGAATTTTAATCGAATTTCTAACGATAAATCGTTAGAAATCGGGTCGCAACTGTCTAGAAAGGTATACATGGAACGTGTTGAATTTTTCGTATTTAATTAAAAATATTACCTTATCGAAGTAATTGAATTTTTTTGTTGAAGGAAACAAAGTTCCGGCAGACAGAGGGAGAGGAGAAAAAAAAAAGAAATTATATCAAAATCCTTGTGTAAATACACAAACTGTTGATTACCAGGCTGTAGGGGTTGTATGTACTGTCTGTGAGTCAACAAAGCGAAATCGAAGGGCGGCTATATCCGTATTTCGATACACAAACAATAATATAAGTAAATATAGAATCAGAGATAATAATAAATATAAATTTAGTAATTGTTGATTGTGGAAACTTTTGATGGTACACTCAAGTGCACATAAAAGAGACCGACTCTTGAACGAGAAATATCACGTTTTTCGGTTAATGTAAGTCTGGCTGTTTCTTTCGTTAAGGTAAGAAGGTGGGCAGGTGAAAAGTGTTAGAATGAGCTTTCTCCATACAAAATCTGTAGAAAGTATTTTTCTTTCCAAATTCTAACCTTTTAAAGTTCTCTTATATTCTTACGACCGCCCTCAAAAGCCGGTTTTACACAACTGCACAGAAAGCGGTCTCCTTTATGTGCACCCGAGTGTACATTTGTAAGTTGTGCAGAAATCTCGTGACGTTCAGTTTAAACACCATCATCATCATTGTCACCTATTTTATTCTCAACAATTCATTGATTTTGACACGAACGTATCAATTTGAATGGTAGTTAGTGGAATTGAACATGACATGAATAATTTAAAACATGAACGTATATATATTAGTTAATTTACTGGTTTTATTAAAATATTAGATAATTCACAGTCTAAGAACAAGGGTTAATGTAAATTATCTTAACATTTAATTATAAAACATACACTATTACAACACTTAGCATGTGAACTAACTAACAGAATGGACGCTTTATCTTACACTATTTAGCGCCATTTGTCCTGACAGCTAATTTATATCCTGCAAGAGACATTTAATTCCTGTTGCTTGCAATTTTACATTTCCTTCACAGAAAGTGGCAATTATTTATTCTATTTTATTGCGATTCATATGCACGTTAGCTAAAGATACTCCTCTTTGCTTCAGGCAGGACGTATACAACATGTACATCTATAGACAGATACTTTCCTTCTATCTATATCTATGTTTATAACTAAAAACAAAGTAAAGAATATTGTTGACGACAGGTCATAAAATCAGTTCGCTGTTAACTACATACATATTCCTTTCACGTTAAATTGTCATAGTTGTCTTTTCTACCTACGATATCTTACGATATGTTTATCGACCGTTTCTACGCAAATTTGTCGTCTAGTTGATGAGATTTTTTTCATGAAACTAAAACAACAACAACAACAACAACAACATTTCCAGACAAGTGTGAATCAGCTTTAATAAATGACACCTCCACAACATTTGTTAGAAACAACAAAGTTGTTTTAGTGTTGGTAACAATAAAGAATCCAACAATTCTTACCATGTAATTTGGATACCGCATTACAACTAATTGTGATTGTAACATTTATATTGTAGTACATAGTAATTTTGCACCAACTTGGGAAACCGAAATAGAAGTCGTTTAATTTACTGTGAAATTAAAGTTTTCGTATACATAACCGATAAAGTTTCTTAACTACTAACCTATTTTGCATAATTTTAATCGTTGTAATTATAGTGTTTCTTAATTGATCAACTGTTGATTTTATGATGATTTAATTTTAGTTTGAGATTTAACGATCGTTATAACTAGAATATATAGTCAAACTAGCCATTTAAACGAGTAAATTAATGGAATAGGTCGTTTGTTATTAAATCTACAACAAACCGTGTTGTTTTCAGCTTTTCAGTATTCTTCAGCTACTTCCGTATTCTGATCAAACACTGTTGTGTACACAATTGGGGCTTTTAGATCGGTAGATAGTCGACGCTGAAAGTTGTGAAGGAAAAGTAGGATAGGAATCAGAATGGGGGAGCGAATCTGTGTCCAGGGGTGGACAACAGATGGCCTGCGACTAAATCCTTTGTCTAAGAATACGAGTGATTGATAGATGATTTCTAACGTGCTTTTTAAGATGTAGCAATGCGCGATAGTTTATCAGGAGAAGATATTTTAGAAAATTTTGCTAACATCTTGAGTTTCAGGGGAAGATCTTGGAAATTTTCAAGAAATTTTCCGATTGGCTTGTTTGTTTTCCGAAAAATTAATAAAAACGTCAAAATTCATTTTCACGATTTTGAGCATTATTTTGAAGCTGAAGAAAAAGGGCGGTTTGCTCTGCAGTTGCGAATAATCCAATTTTCGAAAATGAAATGAGTTTTCAGAAAATCTTTCACTTGCTATTTTTACCTACTCAAAATAACTATTTTGCTACAAGATTCACAAAGTTTCTAGATGATTTTATGAATTTTCCAATGGTAATATTGTTGGTAGAGAAAAACTTTTACTAAATCATTGAAAAAAGAGCTCTTACAAGATATTTGCTAACAATAAGTAAGTGTTTATTCCATTTGGAATTACAATTTTGTAGTTTTCATCTTTAGTTGTCTATAATTGGTTCCTAATTAGGTTATTTCACATTTCTTTAAAGCATTCCGGCCAGTATCATGACGAGAAAATTTTTATTCCGGTCCGTTGGCACAAAAAGTTGCCCACCCCTGATGTAGATTGTAGCTACACAAGCCTTTACTGTTCCACTATAACTCAATCGATTGTGATGAAGAAGAAGCCTAAGGCAAGTAAACTTGAGCAATAATTAAAAAATGGATTAGGTCATGGATACATTAAGGCTCCTAATGTTTAACCATGTGAGCTTTAAAGTTCACAAGTATTTTTTCAACGAAATTACGGTTTGGTTGTTTCGATTTTAAGGCAACAAATATGCAGAAATTAGAGCTCTATTGTGTACATAATTGTTGCGTGTCACACTTTCTTCAACATTATATGAATGGAGGTGTTAATGTGCTACTGTATTGTTACTTACGTTTACAAGCTTTGCGATGGGTAATTTGTTTAGTTGGATCACGGTAGTAGCCTTCTCTGCAATAATGACAATGTCGTCCTGCAGTATAATGGCGACATTTAAGGCAAACGCCTCCAGATACCCGGCCTGACAACTTATACAATTCCATATTGAAACGGCACCGACGAGCATGTTGATTACATTCACAAGCTACAACAAATAAAATACATTATTTTTCGCAAACAACATGAGAAAAAAAAATTAATACAGAAATAATTATATAGTTAAATCAGTTATTATTGTTAAAAATACGAGAAAATATACAAATGAAATAAATGACATGTGAGGCTGACAGGACCTGCAGGGCTACACTCAACTTTCATTACAGCCCTGCAACCGATGCTGCTATTGTTGCTGTTATGGTGGATGTAGCCCTGCGGCCAACAGGGCCAACAACCTAGCCTGTCTCTGACATTGCATTAAATGTATATCTACCTATATAATCGACCGGTAGATTCGCTTATCTTTTTAGTTTTTTGAATAAAAATTTCAATGTAAATCCAATATATACCATTGTTTCTATTGTATTTAAAAAGAACAACAACAAAAAAGGCAGTAATATAAGACCTTCCGCTTGTTATAAATTTTTTTGGAACAATAGCCTAAATACGGAATAGTATCACGGCTACGATGGAGAAAATTAATGTAAATTTTAATTCTACTTATAATTCGCTTTTAATTTGTCTGCGTACTATTCTGTTCAAACACCTATCAATCACAATGTGAATTCCAGAACACGATCGAGAACGAAATTTGAATTTTAATAAGCTTAAGAAACTGTCATCGTCATGATTTATATTTGAAGTCTTTGTGAACGCAAAGAAAAAGAAGAAGAAGAAGCAAAAAACACTCGGCGACGCCTTTATGAAAAATGAATTAATAACAAATCTTGCTTAATCCAGAATAATAGAAAGGACAGCAAAAAAAAGCAAACTTTATGGAATATAAGGACAATTAATTTAACCCGTTTTTCCATTGGAAATGGGAAGCACTTGAAAAACATTAATGGCACGTAGAAATAGCAATGTATTTCAAAATAAAAGAGATATAAGAATTGTACTTTTTAGAAAATCGAGATCTTAATCTCTGTATATTTCAATACATCACCATCATATCTAATTGACGACTATTGTGTTGTTGTACAATTTCAAACAACTTTGTTTAAATATTGAAAATTCCAAGTGTGCAGAAGGAAATCGTACAACGTTCGTTACTGCTCTATCTGGTGGTTGTGCCAGTGAAAATGTTACACGATTTTTGCATCGGATATAAATGGAAATTAAATTATTTCTAGTTGAAATTTAATTACATACTCAGCAATACTGTATTCAACATAATATAATTTCAAATGTACGCATTCATGTGCGTTTTGTACATATATGGAATGGAGAAAGATATGAAAAAAATTTTCATATTAAATAATTTACAACAAAACCGTGCGCGGTTGAGTGGATTTTTAGAAATTCGTATGCAAATATTTGATTAATCTGTGTGCAATTTTATTATATTAAAATATATTTTATTGCAGAACAGCATAGTAATTGAGTAATGCTTATCAGTGATAAGTTATCACTCAATTTTAACAACCCCTACAAGTCTGAAACTAAAATGATATAATGACTCCAGAAAGCGCGACAGAATGTTCCCCGGCTAGAAATTTTCATATGGATCTGAAACGGACCATATCAGGATGTCTTCTCATACATATAAGATCAGAATCAGGATCCTTCAATGAGAACCTGATAAGGATGTAACGCAGATAAACTATCGGGTCCTTATCAGGATTAGATTATTAAATCTGAATGATAATCCACCATAAGAATATCCTGATCATGTCCTCAATGCTAATAAACGCATAAAATTGTAATCTCCTTGATTGAGCATAACGTTACAGGCTTGTATTAATTTATTTACTCAACACAAAACAAATCAACACTAGGGATTAGACAGTTCACCAGAGGTGCAAAATTTACTCTAAATAAGAAGTTCCTTCAGTCGTTCTGAAGCATAGAATTATAACAGCGCTAAGAAGGTACTACAAATGAACAGTAACAAGTAGTGCCATCTAGTTGAAGGGCTAATTACTGGTAGGATCAGGGAGTGACGTATAGTAGAGATGGGGAGATAGCTAAATCATTATTGTATGAGGCTATCCTGAGAATCATCTCATCCTAACCTTATCAGGATGGCCTCATGAGGAACAACTGTTTTTTGTTTTAGGTTGAATCCTAAAAATGTTACATCCATTTTGCCTTCTTCTAGGCCAAGTTGTGGAGCTAAATTTTATTTTGTGAAACATTCACCCTACAATTCTTCACAATATTCAAATTTTTATACAGTGAAAACTCTGGCAAATGCCAATTTAGTTTTAACAGACTGAACAAGTACTTTTTTATCAAACAGCTCCACTTGTATCGCCCTATAGCTACGGTAGTTGCAAAATTGGCTCAAGATAAATGAATAAATTCCAAAGATCCTCCATAAACAACCCCTTTAAATATGTTTACAATTGTTTATAAAACCTATAATATTTACGGTAGATAGAAAATAAGGAATTCATGTGCCTTGCCAACACACCAGTTAATCAATTTTGGTCGTTTGCCAATGCTAATCTTCATATAATAAAATACTGAAGCATTCATATAAATCTAATAAATTAATGATCATTTTTGTTCGCTTATGTTTTCTCTATCGCTAGATAAAATTAATTACATTATCAATACAATAAACAACAATTGAAATTTGCAATTTCTGAGATATAACACATCAACAAGACCCGATCTTCAGTGGGTGTTTATAATTCATATCTTTCAACAATAGGTGTTCAAACTCGCCAAAAAAAAAATGATGGTTAACGAACAACAAGATTTATCAGTACAGGGCTTTTAAAATGATAAATAGCAATGTTAAATCAGAGAAAGAATAGAAAATTATCAAATGATGTAAATAATATACGAAGAGAATCAGGAAATCATTCACATTTATCATGAATTGTGGAAATGTACAGACCACCGGACACGTTTCGTTTTCATAATAGGAATAATAAAGAAATTTGGATTAATATGCGAATTATAAAATATTGCCAATAAGTTTATAATTGAACATTCATTTTAATTACCATTTTGTTCTCGTTTTTTTTTTTAACGATATATACCGACTAATTTATGGAAATTAAATTGTTATTTGAAGCACGAACAGTACTGAAATTACTTCGATTAATTAACTTATGGATTGCAATTAATTAATTTATTCCTACGCGTTCCACAATCAATTTTATTAAAAAAGATACGCTTTTATTGTTGTTTGTTATTGATGTGAGGTGGAGAGACTGGTAGAAATCGGATCCGTCTACAGGGGTTAATTATAATCACGCCAGGGGGTGAAAATACAACATCATCTCTATCACCCCCTTTATTTTCATTGTAATTCCTAATGGAATTTGTCTTATAAATATTGCTTTTTTAAATAAAACTCTTGCGTTTTATTTTTAAAAATAGGCATTTTTAGAACACTGGCATCTATAAAACAGATGATTATTTTCCACGTTAAACATGGTTGGGCTTGGTGCAACAGCGTGAAATTGAAATGAAAATAACAAGTCCAATTGAAATAAGAGTGTCGGCAAAAAGGAGCAAAGCATACCAATTTATAATGTTCAACTATATGCGAACTATACTAGAAAATTATTATGCACAATAATTCACTGTAAATTCACTACAATTATAACAATTTCAACAGTACCCCTGTGATATTACGGATTCTTTTCATTTGTAAATGGGACAAAGTTAGACTAAATTAAACTGATGGGGCGTTCTCGAAATCCACCCTTGTTGTTTAAATTGTGTCTCAACTTCTCCACAAGTCATTCCCCCAACTTTGTCCGAAAACTTAATATAACGGCTACAAAAGGGTTAAATTCGTATCGAAAATTTCAGTTCTCTAGATATCAATCTTTAGTTAATTGTAAAATGATCTCGATTCGATAAAGGGCTAACAGATTTAGGTGTGAAATATCAAAGGGAGCGATTACTACCTGTATACACTAGATTTTTCTTTTCGATTAAAATTAATTGAAAATAAGGGTTGACATTGTAGGGTAAGATAAATTTACAGGAGTCGAAGTAAATCGATATTTTATAGTAGAGATTATTTTACATGTATACAATTTTTGACTTCGTATAGTCGAAACATAAGGGGTGCGTTTGTAGTAATAGTCCGATCAACGGTTGAAAGAACTTTGTGTATTTCACTCTAATTATTGGAAAAAGTTTATTGTTCGGTTCGATTCATTCTCTCATCAAGTTGTACCCATAGAACCACTGCCAAACGAACAAGCAAAAGTAAATAGGAACTGGAAGCAATTAAACACATCCTGTGTATGCGATAGTGTTGCAGTATATTTGCTTCACTAAGGGGTAATGGTTGGATTAACGTTTGTAAGGGTAGTGCGGTTAATAACAGATTTATTCGATCGATTATTACTTTTTTCTTCGTCTTCTTCTTTTGTAGAACAATAATCGTTGATTTAATGGGGAACTTTTGAACTTGCTCCTAGAGTGTACAACTAAGGAAACACTAATTACATCAAACTACCACAACTAAGAGAAAACGTTCAATTTCGCTACCCTCTCTCTATATTTCTTACCGATTAATCTTTAAAGAAAAAACGTACCGAACTCTTACCCCCTCACAGGTAGAATCGTCGATCATAAATCGGAAATAACGACGAGACGTTTTCTAATAATAAATCAATCCAACCACCCCATACCCAGACAATGCTCAAGAATATTGCTAGAATCCAACCCTTTTGAATATTGATGAAAATTTTACTTATTGTTAAACAGTCTGTTCGATTAATTACAAATAGAACGCCATTGTTATTGTTATTATTATTATTATAACGGATAGGGAAATACAGATTTGCACCTGTAGTAAATTAATCGGGTGTGGGTGGATAAAGCGGTATTAAAAATAATTCCGTGTTTCTTAAGAATAAACAGCTTAACTTGTAAGTGATATGTATCGTTGAGGCAAAAATAAATTCTTTTAACAACGTTTGATGATTTGCATATGCCGTGTAATGTCGTTTTTTTTCCACGGTTTATAATGTTGATTAGTTTTAATCGTAAACCAGTCAGTGGAGAATTATAAATTAATAAGCTGCAAGATATTCAATTAGACTACTGTAGAATCTGAAATGTGAACTTGTTTGAATTTTTCCAGTTTGACATTGTTCCAGACAGTGGCGGACTGACAATGAGACGTCGAGAAACTGGGCAAAAGCTAGAAAATCTAAAAAAGTGCTTTTTAAATGCTTCATTTTTTCGTGTTGTGTTTTTATTAGGCACCTTTTTGATGTTATATAGGTGTCTTGATGACGGATAATACAACGCTAGCGCTCAGGCAACTCAGGTACTACTTGAAGGCGGTACTTCACAGGGATGCTAAGTACGACTTAATTTTATTTAATACATGTACAAAAAATAAGATACGTTTGTTATAAATAATCAATTCTTAATAAATTTTGCCAACAATTGAACTGTGGAGACAACTTAAAAACTTTTAATCTATATAATAAAAGTAAATTATTGAGTTTTTGTCCGGGTTTTGAGCAGTAATTGTTATAAGATACTGATTTTTAGCGAATTTTTGCAATGAATTGTAAAAAAAGTGTTTGGACTCTTTTAATCGATTTTTGATTTGTATTCTCGACTTTCGATTAAAATTTATGGACATTTTTTTTAATTTTTAACAAATTCTGTTATCAAATTGTCAAAATAAGCGATTTAGTTAAGTTTAGTGGATTTTTTAACTGAACTTTTCAATTTCAATTGAATTTTGTTCTTGAATCTAAAAATACAGAATTGTGACACTTTTGACATGTTTTGCACTAAAATCGCGACGTTTTGCCAAAATTTCCATTGAATTATAAGAATAGGTCACTTTTAGTTAATTCTCCAGCTAAATTCTAGTCTTCTAATCTTGATTTTAGTACATTTGTGCTTAAATCTTCCATTTTCAGTTTTAGATCGTGATGAGAAGAATTTTGTTCTTGAATCTAAAAATGCAGAATTGTGACACTTTTGATACGTTTTTGCACTAAAATCGCGACGTTTTGTTGAAGTTGCCATTAAATTATAAAAATAGGTCATTTTTAGAAAATTCTCCAGCTAAATTCTAGTCTTCTACATTTGTGCTTAAATATTCCATTTTTAGTGAACTACAGTTTTAGATCGTGATAAGAATAAAATTTAGAAAATATTTGGATTTTTGAGCCAAATTCTCATTTTTGCTTTCAGATTTTAAGACATTTTGATTATACATCTTTTTGTTATCAAATTGTCAAAAGTAAGTGTTTAAGTTAGGTTCAGTGGATTTTTTAACTGAGCTTTTCAATTTCAGTTGAATTTTGTTCTTGAATCTAAAAACGCAGAATTGTAACACTTTTGACATGCTTTTGCACTAAAATCACGACGTTTCGGCGAAATTGGCAGGAATTGCCATTGAATTATAAAAATAGGTCACTTTTATTTAATTCTCCAACTAAATTCTAGTCTTCTAATCTAGATTTTAGTACATTTGTGTTTACATCACCAATTTTTAGTAAACTCCAGTTTTAGATCGTGATGAGAATAAAATTTAGAAAATATTTGGATTTGTGAGCCAAATTCCCTTCTTTGCTTTCAGATTTTAAGACATTTTGATTATAAATCATCGGTTTTTTGACGAATTTTTCTGTAGAATCGTTTAGGAAAAGAGCTGAGGCACCTTTATAAAGTTTTATACCTGAATATTGTCGACTCTTGAAAGTAGCAAATAATTCTATAAGAGCAAATTAAAATTTTTCCAAATATCTTTCATATAAGAGAAGCTCCCTTTACGTTACGATGCACAAGGACCCCACAAGATATAGCACCGACCCTGGATATATGAGATCTTTATTACTGACCCCTAATTAATGATTAAAAATTTGCCACCATGTTACTTAAAGAGGAACCAACTCAATTGGAAGAGCTCTTACTATGCAAGAACGTTAAAAATTGGGATGTGCAACGATTGCGGCCGAAAAAGTTTGCCAGTCCGCCACTGATTCCAGATATGTATTTATGTAAATGTCGAGTGTTTTATTATCAGATGACCTTATCTGAATGTAATGAAACTAAAAAAAAATTGCACAAAGAAAAGAATTCTAAACCACATCATCTCTTCCGAGTAGATTTTGCATACAGAAAAAAGGTCAACCATGTGTATATAAAATTTCAACAAAAAACACAACATATATTTTGTAAAGATTCAACAAACATAACAGAATACACAGGGTGTACTTCTGCAAGAGGATATTATACGATTTCGACAGTTAGTGAACCGTTAGATTCAATGAGGTAATTTTTCTCTACAATGAACACAGAAAGAGGGTGGGTCTCTACTATATACATGTAATTCAAGTTGTTGTTGTCTCATTTATTAAAACGATTCAAATTACAAAACACATCAAGAGACAATCTGACGTGTGTTACTAATATTATTGTAGGCTATACTAATAATACAGCAACAGCATCCCCTTGGATTAAATTAAACAAAATACGACGTCTAATATGAGGGGGGCCGACCGAACGATTGATGATACTGTGTGTGTATCATCATGATTCGATATATTTATGTATTAAGTATTGTACAAAGATACACCCGTGGAGATGACAGGGATGATGTCGACACAAACCATCTATTTTTTATAGTATTATCTAACAATTATTCAATTCATCCATTATATCCACCTACGGTAGTTTTACTGTAAACGAATTGAAATTAATTTTGTAATTAACTAAAGAACTGGTTTAATTTTACCATGATGGGTGAAAAAAACAATCTGACAACAATCAGAACAGAAATACAGGTATTTTAATTAAAACTTAATTAAAATGTACTGTCAATTTATTAGTTTGCAGTTTCACTCATAGATTTCTCTTTAAATCAATTAATTTTTTTTCACTGTTGATGTAGCAGTAGTAGTAAGACGTATGTATGTATATTAACGTATGCGTGTGGTCTTGTCCTGGATTAATACTCAATTCTTCTTCTTCTTCTTCGTTTTACCTCTCCTTCACTGTGCTGCTTTTGGAGTTACCATGGTTTAGATTTCCATGAATTCGTTTAAAATAATCCGTTTATTTTGACGATATAATCGCAAAATCAATAAATTTTCAACTGTGTACACATAGATGTAGGAAATGGCGTTCCTAACTGCCATAATAAACCAGACAAAAGATTATGTATCAGTGGGTTTTTGTTCATTTTCTTATTACATTTTTTTTCTACTGTTGTCTTCTTGTCCGATTTTCCCTTTTGGCAAACCTCCATTTTATCCAATTACTAATAAATATTTTCAGTTTTGTTTGAAGCTATTTTTTGTGCATGCTTATTGTTTCGTTTCCTATACATATAAACGAAAAATATAGAACAACTAATAAGAAGTGATCTATTCAAAGTAGACGTTGGTTGTTGATTAGTTTCAGATTAGAAAAGACAGCCTTCACGCTTACTTTATTAAAATCATATTGAAAAGAATCAATCTAAATAGATTTAAATAAGAGATTGGATCGCCAAATTTGATCATAAAAATACGTTTTGATCGACAACATCTAATTTAAAAAACGTATAGTCGTCCTGCATTGACTTGCTAAAGTAACTGTAAAGCCAACAATCATTGGCATTATTTGGAACTTTTTTAATCATATCACTCTCTATCGATCACCCGTTGAGTTCGCAGTTTCAAATTGAAAAATTGTAGGAACTCAGAAGACACTTTAAAGTAGAGTATTTCGTAACGGAACATCATGAGAATGATATTTCGAAAATTAGAAGGCGAAATATGAGGAATTGAGCCTGTATGGGTCTCGCAGTATTTCCGCAACAATATTTGAAGTGTCCAGCAAGGAAAAGGAAAATTTCTAAAAAAGAATGATTTTTCTTACTATGGAATAAACAAAAATGAAAGGAATTAAGAAGATTTAATAATGCTCCTCCACAAAAAAATTTGGCGAGTGTTCTGTAACTTTTAGATCGCAAAAAAGGGGTTAAAGGATATAACTTATCTCACTTAGAGTTACTGTTCTAAAAGTAAAGGAGTTATAAGAAAGTCCTATTGGCGAGCGATTCGAAAAATATTTGAAGGATTAATGGGAAGGCCCCTAGCGAACATTTTTGCAAAATTAGAACACCGTGGATCATTTGGAGTTTGATCAAAGACGCTTGTTTTTGACTGTATTCACCTACCGTGTGGTCCACGTAAGACTATAAGTTCTTCTAACAAATCATTATATACTGATTAAAAAAATCTTCAAAGGATTTATAGGAGGGTCCCTGGAGAATATTTTAGCATAATTAATACCTCGTAGCTCTTTTGAAACTTGGTCAAAAAACGCTCGTTTTGGACGATGTGTCGAGTTCTAAAAACTAGCAGCGTACTTAAAATGATTTAGAATGAGTCAAAGATCCTACATTATTGATTTTTCCGTTTTTCTTCACTTAATCCTGGAACATGTGGAAATATTTCTAGGAAAACAGTCAATGTTGGAGTGTCTTCGAGTCATTCTTAATCTAAGAAATCCTTTAAATCGCTCGCAAAACTGAAAATATTTGGATATTTACTGATCTAAAGATATAATGTTTTTGAATAAACTTTAAAAGTAGAAGAAATCTACAGACCGTATTAAACGACAGTATGATTAAAAGAGAATGCTGTTAAGCTCACGGTTGACTAAACAAAACTCATTTCAACAAAACTATTGATTAAAATGGCCCAAAGCTTTGTTTACAAATGGACACCGATTCGCACTGTCATTATTTACTTGCGAGAAGCTAATTCACAGCTTTGTAATCAAAACAGTAGTATTAATAATAGTAACAATCTAATTTCTGTGATTTTTTTGTTGTTTCTTTTAACATCCAGTTGAATAACCCATAGCTGATTTTTATTACTTTTCAAGATAGACGAGTTGTGTCCTCTTGTGTAACACTTGAATAAATACCATAGATAAACTGAGCTGACAAATATGTGGATGTGATCGGGGGATCAGGTGCTAGTTGTAAAAGCGAAGAAAAAAAAACCACAAACACGAACCAAGTCTATGGTATCAGATCCAATGTGCAATTTTTATTGTACAGACGTTAAAGATTATATTTAAATAAATGTTGTATGCCAAGTATTTTAAGAAAAACTAACACAGATTGGTAGACGACGACGGACTAAATATTTGTAGAAACTAATTTTAAAAATGCATAATTTCAGTTGAATAAATACTGTCGGTTACGATATTAAAAAAAAATTAGAATAGTATAATGAGAGTTATCGATTTATTTTCAGTATCGACATGTGTGTTGAATAAAGTATATAAACGCATACGTACATATTTATAAACACGTATTTATCCAAGGAAATGGATGATATGCAATACATTCATACAAGAATACGTGTGCATATGGATCTTTTAGACGTGTCAAGTGAGCGGCTTTTTTTTTGTCCAACACAAGTATGTTTCCGTAAAAGGTAACACACACATAAACAGAAAGATTTACTTGCTGCAATTATTCCATATAGGATGGCGACCGACCGCGGCAAAGACACGAAATTGTGCTCAAAAATGCATAAATTCATCTCGTCTTGTCGAAAAATTTACCAAACAGACTTTCTTTGAGTTGGAGCCAATACGAAATCGTGTAGCCTTTCAGATTCGCTTATGGAACACAACTTAGATTCGTTTCACCGAGAATTGAAAGGTTGATTACAATCGTAATTAAATTTTTAAAATAGATCTTTAACCTTTACAAGAACACACTTTCTAGAAGACTAGAATCGTTTGAAACAGAATTTTTGCAAGTTTTTGAAAAAATCGTTACCATAATCAGAATAGAAAACATATCAATTAATAATACGCTTATTTTATCAAACATGACACATATATTGAAATAGTTGTATTATGCTTATAATAACATCTATTAAGTTTATATTAGTTTTATGTATAATTAAGATACACCTTTCTTATAAAACTCATATAATAACAAGACAAATATGGTATGACTCCATTAAATCACAGCATATCCTATGTATAAACAAGCAGATCTAATCAAAAAATATTGAATTAATGTATAATATGATTAAAGAAAAACATGCTCGAAAAATTGAATTGTAACTAGAAAAGCAAAGAAGCATTCTGCTAAACAGTGTTGATTATAACTACCCTATATAATTACCTAACAACTTCATGAATAATGTAGAATTTCTTCTATATAACAGACAGAGTAGGTATTAATTCAATCGAAAGTTTCCAGTTGATTAGCAACTTAACTTGTTATGAGAAGCACGACAGGCAAAAAGAATCAAAGCCGAAAAGTTGATATGTTCGTTATACATATATTACAATAAATTTTCATCAAAATTTCGTGTATAAATCAACAATGAAAGTGCAAAATAAAAAATTTCAATAATGATTTTATATACGTGTGATATTTAAAATTATACCGGTTTGGTGTAACAGGTGTTTTTGCAAGTGGATTGCACTGTGCAATTACACGAAATAAATGCACTAATTTATTTGTCTTCTCTAACGAATGGGGTACATTAATATTTTTTTAATAAATATTTACACTTGATCGTGATTTATATTAATAATAGACGAGAACGTTCGATTATTGAAATTTTTGTCTAACAAGTAGATTTCTCCATGGTGGCCAGCTTTTCAATCTTGTTGTTGTTGTTGTTCTTGTTGTCTCAAAACAGACATATGATAAATTACAAGAAATATACCGACAGATGTTCTTTTTGGCAGGAAACCGAAAGATCTTATTGCACGTATTCAGTTCTGTCGTTTCACAACAAATCATTGTTTTATTCTTTATCTGTTTTATTCTTTATCTAAAAGAATTTAAATATATTCTTAATTAAGTATTAAAATGACAACCATCGATAAAATTGTGTTATTCTTATCGAATCGATAAAGTCATCTGAAATCTGTTTTAATAATGTTTTTTATTAGTAAACACCAAGCCCCCAAACCAGACATTCAAACGATATTTTAAATAAATCAGACGAATTTATACAGGAATTAAAGTCGTCGTTTTTTTTCTTTTCGTTTTATTCTTTTCGGTTTTTTTTTTTTTGTGCAACACCTTGGTGCTATATCTGTATTCAAGAACACATTGCTTGTCTCATAAAGACTTAATGATGGCTATAAATTGAAAACATGGGCATAATTTTCTAAAGAAAACTAGCCATAGATTAGAGAAAGAGAAAATGAAATTGGTAGACAAACAATTGAACAAACACGTTAATTAATTTTATGGGGAAAGTGGAAAATTCGATAGTTTTATATCAACAAATCAGATATAAACGTTGCGTGTCTTCGTGCCAAAATAACTTTAAAACAATAAAGTTCTTCAATTTTATGTAAGAAATTCCACAACTTCATTAACGGTAAATGTCCAAATTAATTGTAAAAGAGACGAAGACAATAATGAGTCTCTCATGAAGACAGAGCTGAAATAGGCTAAGCTTCACTCCGGCTGCGGAGCTGTAGTTCCAGCTCCGGAATCATTGTTTTAACACTAATTGTAAGGTTCCAGCTCCGGTTCCGGTTCCTGTTCCAGCTCCATTACAATAAACGTGTGACCGTTACCCTAAAATATAATTGCAAAGATTTGAATTGGCTTCAACTTTGCAGTAGAAAGATTGTCAATCTCCAAGCTTCGACTTTTTTCAAAATTATTTAATATAAAGCATTAACTGAAGAAATCAATATAAAACAATTCTATTTCTATCTGGCTTTATTACCTACTTAAGTAATACAAAGAATTGAATGAAAAAATTGGCGTTAATTATGCCGTTGATTAAATTGCAACTGAAACTGCATTGTGGTCACAATAAGAAAAAATATTTTCTCCAGGAGTTATTCGACTTATTATCTGTTATGTTGACGCTCTATGAAATACAGACGACAATAGGGAAAGCAGCGCAATCGGTTAGCATTTCGAATAATATTTGAAGGATTGTCGGGTAGCTCTTGAAGAACCTTTTAACGAATATAAGAGCCCTGTAATGCATTGAGAAGTTGGGGTATTTTATACATAGTGATACTTTTGATAACCTATTATGGAAGAAAGTCAAATGGTTAGAAAGGAACCGGAGAGCCTGAAGGATTAATATTGAGGAGCCAGAGCTAAGCTCCGGTTTCTCCATGGCTCTGAGCAGTGACTCCGGCTCTAGCTCCCCAGCGCTGCGTTAAGATCATAACAGCTCAACAATCGAAGAAAAAACTGTAAGTTTTGTGTTTATACATTCACGTACTTTATTCTTTATACCAGCAGTTCTGAAACCTTGAGTCGAGACCCATAATAGGGATGACATAAATTCGTATTGGGTCGCAAAACGTTGAATTCTATAAAATGCCATTTTTGCTTTCTGAATCACTGTTTTATAATGCTTTAAAATGACATTTTGAAAAGTATGTTTCTACTTATTATGGGGACTTTTCCTCATAGCCCCAACCGCGTGGGTAATCGTAGCAAAAATTTGCAGAAACTTTTTTGCCTACCTATATGGGTCTGCTCTTATTTCTAGAAAATTAGTTGGGCTGCATATTCAAAAGTTCTCAGCATCACGATTTAGCCAGTTTTTGATTAATTGAATGTAAATTTGTATTAAAACAATACACCGGCTAATCGCTCGAATACAACGTGAAATCGGTAAATACAACATCTGGTTTGATAATTGCCTAGTAGCCGAATCTTTACAAAATAGCATAATTACAGGTTTCATGTATTCTTTCTTTTATTAATGGCATATTTAAAAATTTACACGACTCTAATTAAAATGCATTAGAGGTCTTGAAAAATGTGCAACATTAGAGTAGAGTCTGATGACCACACAGAACAAAACCGTATCATTATTTAAATCAACGACTATCATTTTATAATCAGAATATAATCAACCATGAACTAGTCTTTATAAAATTACATTTACCATCCTGAATTGCACTTAATTATGCGACAGTTTGTCGGACGATTAAATAGAATTTATCAACACGTGTTTCATCACACTTAATAACAATCATTATTATTGTTGATAATTTCCTATAAATTACCATTGTTGGATAATATTGTTCCTGTTTATTTTCTCAATATACGAATGGTAAAGAAAGTGATCGAGCACATGTTGAGTACACGTGCAAATTGTCAACTGAATTGTGCCCAATTTAGCACAAAATCTCATCAATTAAACATATGTATAATGTAGAGAAATCGATAGAATGGACATTTTATTATTATTAGGGAAGAACCAATTCATAATATTTACCAACATATAAACAGTATATCAGTAAATTTGCGGCCAACCAACTGTACATTTTGCTGTATTTATCAAAGGAAAATGCATGAAATCCTCCCTCATTCCTCACGACATATCCACTAGGGAGAGTCGATGTCTTTGTTAGGATAGATTCCAAATGGGGGTTTTTGTATACAACATCGACATGATCCTGTGCCAGGTGGTCGATAGTTGTTATTATTATTGTTACTGTTATTATTGTAAGCACACCCTTGTCAATTTCCACTAAAAATATGTTGATAATTTTATGTTGTGACCATAATAAAATAGCCAATATAGAGGAAATTGTCATTTTCTTGATCGTATCTTTTCCAACAATCTCTACGCTGTGTGTGTGTGCATTTCAACATAATTCAACATCATCTATCAAATCGTTGATGTACATGAATGTACATTGTTTTAAACAGAGCGCATTTGATTGGCAGTCAGGGCACGTAACCGACGATTTTAAAACAGACAGATCTACATCAAGGGAACTTGTCGATAACCGTGTGTGCTCTCAACGGCTAGCCGTCGATTAGATACAGTTAAGATAAGAATTAGAATCACTTTAGATCAATCTCATCATTCTAAATAGAGCCATTCATTTGAATTACTATTAGATGATAATTGGTTGGAAGAATTCAAACACATTAGAAAAAATGCAGAATTTAAAGCAATTTAGCTTCAACTAAACAATCCATATAACGTTCCATTTTTTTTTGCTTGATGTTCAAACAACTTGTATAACAGGATAAAAGCCTGTACACTTTCGTCTTTACGTTACCATAGAGCGAAATCAGCTTCCTTTCTTATATCTATCTGAAGCAGTCGATTTGATCCGAATTACGTTAGAGTTATTGGTGGATTGACGTTTGAACAGGGTCTCTCTATTCTATGCCTTTTTCTAACTGATAAAATTGTCTCTATCGACAACATTTTCCAATAGATAAAATCATATAAAAACGAACAGAGTTTGATTTTCGTCTGCCTTTGTGTTACTGCCACTATCACTACAGTTATATCAAATCTTATCGTTGTTTCAGAGGGATGATGTTTGATTTAACCATTTCTCGTCGAAATCCTCTCGAATTGAACAAATTGTTTTATCAAGTTTGATGGAGGCGAATTGAGCAGTCAAAGATTTTAATCGATATTTTTTTTTATTCGTTTTCTATACAATTTACTCCATCATCTTCGTGTAGTTATTGTTTTGCATTATCATTTTATGGCGTGGGTAGCCAATTCATTAAACTTGTTAACATATGTTCATCACTTATCTACGTCTGTAATCAACATATTGATGAATTTATTTAAAATTCAAAAAAAAAAAATTATAATAATCTTCTAGTCTCTTTAATTAATCATTGTCAGTTTGACTAAGATCGAGTATCACGTTGATATTTTCCCCACTCACCAGAACTTTCATCGATAAATGCAATCAAATCATAATCGGAAAAATTTATTTATTTTATATCTATAATATTGCAATATTAATAGGTCGTTGTATTCAAATAAATTGAAATTTCATTTTGAATTTCGTAATTGACTGAACAGTAGTGATAGTGGAAATCTGTTTTATTAAATTTCCAATATGTGACAGTATAATCGTGTAATAATTCACAAAAATTAATGTTGGACATATGAATTGTTAACATTTATTTTTTTTTGTTAGCTACATTTTCATTTGAAATAGTAGCAATGGAAAAATAGTGAACGATAAACGTGATCCAACAGATGCTAATCGTGATCATTGTACAATACACGACAGTATCATATTTTTTTATCAAAAACGATTGTTGATATCATATTGTTATTTATTTATTTATCTGTTAAGCTATAAACGTACAGAAATCTAGATAAGAATTAACTCTTTCTCTCGTAAACTACACGAAATTCAAAACAGTAACAAAGGATCGACTAGTTGAGGACGAAAAATAGGCTTTCTTCAGCATCAGAGCCGTTTCATGGTGTTATCTGATTTATAATTAGCAGATTAGGTCAATTAAATTACGACAGGACTACCTCTATTCGTTTTATTAAAGAAACAAAGAAACTGGAGACTTTTAAGACTTGTGCGTTAGTGTTACATCAGTGGAGTAATTTGTAAACTTTACAGGCGATTATTCAACAATAATCATTTGAAAATTTCCTTGCACATTAGTACCTATTCAATTTAACTAACATTTTGTAATTATCTGAATGAATTACTAACAAAATATCTCTGAACATCAATCAATCTTTAGTGAAGATGGTAATTATTTGGCCATTCGCTCGGTTATTTTCCAGTAAATTTAACAAAACTTTGAAAAATGTCTAATTGATAAAGAAAAGAGAATCTTGTACATTAATTATACAGTAAACGATTTTTTAACATTTCCTAAATCAATTATTATCAAAGATAACAATAGGAAAAGTAATAATTATCTTCAATGTTCTCCGATTGAATTAATTCTCTGTGGTTGAATAGAATTATAATGCATGACTGAAAGCATTCCTTCCGCAACTTCCTAGTAATGACAACAGTACATTTAATATAACATGAATATTAAATTGTTGTTTCTATACAAATAATATTAACCGTTATTCATTTATTAGACATCAACTTTAAAGTGTACGTAAACGCTATCGTGAGTAGTTAGCGTTAAAACTCGTATATGCGGATGGTCTTACTTCCAACTATTATCGTTTTGCTTTAAAACACAACGAAAAATCAGCTAAAATACTCCAATTTTCTTGGTACATTGTCAAGAGATCGTTAGCTGGCGCAATAATACACAAACACAAGTTCGCCCTATAAATCATAATAAAATATAACAAGGGTGAAATAGAATTAATAACCCACGGGACAAATAAATTCATTTTGTATTCTACACAAGTTGATGTTTCTTATTTCTTCTAATATTTCAATCATATCGATTTTACGGTGTATAGATGTATTTTTAGAGTTTATGTTTAACAAATAACAAGATCCAGTCATATTTTATTAAATTTATATGAAGAATATTCAAAAAAAAAGATCGAAGAGGAAATATGGAAGCAAATCAAGTATCAATACACCCACTTATTCGACGAGAAAAAAGAACGTTCCACATTTTCCACATATACAAGTTGCATCTAATCAGATTCCAGTATCGTAAAGAGGTTTATTATCTTATAATGTTTAAGAAAAGTTGTAAACAAAAAGACGAATACAAGAAAAATCAACGTTTCTAAAACTATACAGGGTGTCCGGTTTGAGAGCATACAATTTGGCCGTTTCCACCAAGCTAATAGAACAATTTCAACAATTATTTCAAGGATTTGTAGAGTAATCCCTGGAGAACATTGTTGTAAAATTAAAACCTCGTAACTCATTTGAAAGTCGGTCAAAAAGCCTTTTTGACGGTGTCGCAATTTTGAAAAACTTGCTGCACACATAAAATGACATAGAATGACACGAAGATCGTCCCAACATTAATTTGTTCCGCTTTTCTCCATTTTATTTTGGTACTTTTACATTTGTCTAGAACGCAATGGGGAAAAACGAAAAAGTCAAGAGAGTATTTGAGTCATTCTTAATCGTTTTATGTGTGTAGCTAATTTTTTGAAATTAGCGACATCGTCAGAAATAAGCATTTTTAGCCAATTTTCAAATGAGTTACAAGATTCTAATTTTGCTAAAATGCTCTCAAAGGACTATCCTACAAATCCTTAAAATATTACTTGAATGGTTCTATTAGTTTGGTGGCAACAACCAAATTGTGTACAGTCTTTAGGGTGACTTAAGAGATTGACTAAAGTAATAAAATTAATCCACAGTAGATTCAGTAGCAAACATAAAATATTTGTCTAAAAATTACCTATTCTGTGGATTTTTTTGATAATTTTTATAAAAAACATCTAGTTGTTGTTATTTGTGACGATATTATAAACTTTATTACAGTGGCAAGTGGCAATATTTCAGTACCCCTGTCCTAGCTGTTTGCTACTGAATCTAATGTGGGCTAATTTTATTACTTTAGTCAATCTCTTAAGACACCTTACAGACTGTACTTGCAATACTTCAGTAACCCTGTTCCGTTGTTTGTCACTGAATCTATTGTGGACTAATTTTATTACTTTAGTAAATCTCTTAAGTCACCTTACAGACTGTACTCTCAGACCGGACAGCCTGTATATGGGGCAATATCAGTGTTTCATATGAGTCTAGATACAAAATAATTGATTGTATTTTTATTATATACCTGCATTTCATCTTATTATTGAGCAATTTGGTAAATAATTGGACAACACAACAATAAAATCCAACAACTTGACAACCGAACTGAGAGTCTTTTTATGAAAGCAGTGGACCTCCATGAATTAAACAAAGATAATTACAACCTACACTTCTTTTATTATTGTTCTACAATACACATCTAAACAGTGTTGTTAATTGTGATGACAATTTTTTTATTTGGATTAATTGTAATAAATTATGTTCAATTTTAAAAAGATTCAATTAATTTTTCGTTTACTTGATTACTACACAAATCGCAAAATAAAAATACTGCAATTTTACCGGATCGATATATCATAGTGATTTATTTATTTTTAGGAAATTTAATTGCATTAATTTATAATGTGAATCTATAAATCTAGAATATTCAAAATGGCGAAGAAGAAGAAGATGCCCCAACATCATCTAGTATATTTATGTTGTAATCATGAATAATGTAAACTCGACTCGGTTAATTTTTTAAGGTGTGGTACTTGGAATGTACATAGATTCTAGATAGTTGATTTTAACATGATAGATTGATTTGAAAAATTTTATGATTTCGATTAGGAGACAAATATCAAGATGATGAACACTACTCTATTTCCTATAAGTCAAGTTAAAGTGGACTGACCATATAAATTTATATAAAAAAATGTGTTTTGACCAAGAACGGACATGCCTTTTGACAAATCTTGTTATAAATAACGTTATAAAATCGTAAAATATTACCGTTAAGGTCAATATTGGCGATTACAAAGTTGCAGATTATTGCGGATTCTTCTAAGAATGGATGCTATGATCGCCGCCAACATCTGATCGAAGCTGATTAAAAAATAAGTTGAAACGTTCAACTATAGTGATGATAATAGAGAGGTGTACGACAACAATAAATACCTGATATGGACAAATGGATAGTAATTAAGCATCAGTGAAACTGTATGAGATGATGAATATTTGTAACGGCAATATAATGGATAATGGACATTCATTTTCGCATGTGTAAACACGAAATGTCGCCAATTAAGTACAAGATTATTAAAGTTAGAAACTTGTTAATAATAATCATCGATGAACTGGCACACAAATCCAATTAATCGCACACCACACATTTGCATTCTATTAGAAATAAATCAACGACTTACAACAACAACATATGCATGCTTTATTGTTGTTGTTTCTATTACTATTATTGTATTTCGATTTCGTGCCACTATAAAAACGCTGCTAATAATTCTAATTCAATCAAAAATTATTTATCTGTATTTCCATCAAATTTTATAGTCTTCATAAATGTTGAGCGTGTGTTTATAAGTCAATATTTACGTTTTTACACTCCATTAATTCGAGAATTTACAGCTAATCCGGAAATAGCGTTTGCAATTGAAATAAACTGATTCTTTAAATTATTTAAATTCTATGGTAAATTAATTGTTTAATTTAATTGGGAAATACGTAAACTAAAATGAAATCATATATCCAACATGGACCCTTTTATTCGCTTAAATACCTGTTTATTCATACAGGAGAGAGAGGTCATCATGGCAACGTGCTGAACCGGTAATCCGACTCATTTAGTAATGTTTGATATTGTAATTAATCGTAATACAGTATGAAAATCCTACTTTGTTTGTTTTAAACAACTATAAGTAATTGATTAGAGGTATAGTAGTCTGGTCTGTGTTTATGTACCAGTTTTTTACTAGTTTTTAGAATTTATGATGAAGATGTTAAGAGAGAAAAATTTATAATAATAACACACCCTTATAGTTGAAAAAGTTATCTACCTGTATCTGTGTGTACACACAACAAAAAAACCATCAAAAATCTTCCTAATCTGTAGATTAAATTTGTTTTCAGCTCCCATATGAATATGTTTTTAGAGAAGTCATAAAAATGTGTCCTTATCACCCGTTAGTGTGCTCAACGTAAAACAACAAGACAACTATCTTGTGGTGTTATTAAAATCTACTACTGTCACATTTGAATTATTATGATTCTTGAGAAATATAAATAAATAATTGTATAAAATATTATTGATGACGCACATCGTCAATTTCGTCAGAAAGCAGATGAGCATTGACAGACGGTGGGTGGGCAGAATGGCCCACCCGCGGTCTTCATTCACACCCTATGTGTAAAGTTGTGGCCCAACAATCAAAGGAGTCGTTTACCTTGCTCCAAGCTAACACAATTCCCATTTTCCAGGCAGATACTACAACACTAGAAAGGAATAATTTTCAAGCCACCATTTCAGGGATCATTCACAAAATAACCAAACTATATGGATATAAAAAGTTGATGGTTTTTTGTCACAATTGATTCAAAATATTGGCTATTTTGAGATTCTCTCTATTTCCGACCGTTTTTTTCTCTTGATTATAAATCTCTATATTAAAGTGTGACATTGGTGTCAATTTCTTTACCTGGATTTCTGTCTGTTTTGTAAGCTTTCACCGTTCAAATACAAACAAACACACAGATACCTTTGTTTACATATCCACTTTGATCGTAGTTATTTTTCCAGTCTGGTCTCTACGCCTTATATTTTTGAAATTTTACATTTTCTTTTACGAATTCATCTTCATCGACAAACTAAATCGAATTGTTCGTTAGTTCAAACTGTGGTTGATGGGATTTTGTAACTTTGAAAGCTTCTTTGTCATGTCTTGATTGCATTAAAAACCAAACGCAAGCATACAATCTCGTTCTTTATAGTATTAACCTATTAACAGTAGCGTTTCGTCTCCTTTCTCTTATTCTTTTAAAAATTCAAATCACAATAACAGTTAGTTAAATAATCGAACTTTAGAAGAATTATGGTAACATATGCATAAAACTCTCAATTGATTTCCGCAATATCCTGAAATTAAATTGGATAGTTTCCAAATTGTGCGAGAACTTTATTGGAAAATTTGCCGACTTAGTATTATTTAATCGAATCGGCGGAATTTTTAACTTCGTATTCCTCTCCACGTTTTGTTTTATACAGTTTGAAAAGTGTTTTAAATCGATTTTAATACATGCACAACGCTACGGGCTTGTCCTTTTACAGGTGTCACACTGTATGCAATTTATTAAAGAGCAAAAAGTAAAGATTTGTTTTACGATATGTAATAAACCAACAATATGCGACGTGTTTGCAGTTTTGTTCTCCCCATGTATTTATAAATTGCGGTTTAGAAGGACATATTGTGCATATTAAAATAGAACTGGAGTCAATTTATTTCAATTAGATTGACATAGAAACATTTCGATCTTATACACGAATTATAATAAGAATTTCAAAATGCTTGTTTTCGAATAGGAACGAGTAGTGATCTGGTGGTGGGTTATTGTTAAAGAATTGGTTTATTGGTCGACTATTCCGCCCCTGCCTACTATACCATCTCATCCATCAAGTCTGGTTCTTTTTCAGCAACAATACGAATGGCAACAACAATAATAGTGCTCGTAAGAAGAAATACCATAACAGTCAAGGTGGTTTCTATTCGATATCGGCAATACAACAACACAACCAGTTTCAGATTTTTTTCCACATTTCAATGACAAAACGGATTTCTTTCTATGGTCGTTAGCTGAAACATTCTTCTAGGTAGACTGCGCGTCGCCACAACGTTTTACTTGAAATTCTTCTATTCGCTAACTATCCAGCAATTTAAAAGCAAAACAGGAAATTGAAACGTTTTCTTCGAATCATCACCGCATAACGACAAATTTCTGTGCTAATTTAAGGTTTTTGTACCATTTTCAGTATATGAATCACTATGCCAAAATTTGCCAAGTTGATGATTTATTTTCGGTGTCGAGACGAGCGTCAATCTCTCGTTTTGAACGTGGATTCAACTGGATTAACGGCGTCCAATTAACGACACCATTTAAATCAAATACACACATACACAAATTTTATATAAATCAAAAACGGATTTATTTCGAACATTAAAAACACGACACGTACACGCGTATACATTTAGGTAAACTTTCTCGAGGAAAAAAATCAACAGACAACCAAATATCCTGCTGCTTCAACTACTGTTTAAATTAGAAAAGTGTCGGTTTGTTTTGGCCACTTGATTGCATATTTACTTTTCTGGAAAAGATATATGTGTGGAGTAGTAATTATTTAAGAATAATAAACAAGCTGCACATTTAAAAAAGATTTCTACGATATGTTCTTGATTTAATTGTTTAATAAAGTTTATAGATTGAAAAATAAACTTGTCTGTTAATTCTTTTTTTATAATTTTTCGAAGAGGACTAAATGTGTTTTAGAAATATAACAGAAGTTTAGATGACTGATTCATCTTTCCTTTAAAACTTAATTCGAGAGAATCGCAATTTTTACAGGAAAATATAAAATTAGTTCACATTTACAAACATTTATGTTTGGAATTTAATCGAATTTAGACTACTGAAATGTAGAGTGGCGATCTCGATTATTGAATTGAATAAATTTTCTGTTAGTTTCGCTAGGACGCCTTGTTCATCCGTCAAAGCTTTACATGCATTTCCTTTTACGTTGGCAAAATGTCATAAACTTCACAGCAGGTACTTGTATTTTAATCTATTTAAAGCTACATTTGAATTAAAAGCAATTGTAATTATCCTTTATAATTGTTAAGTTTGAATAACACCAAGATAAAAGTGACACCTTCTCTCTTGTATTTTTAATAGAATTTCAAATCTAATCAATAATAATAACACTCTTTTATCGGTGTAGATACGACAATGTCTACTTATCAAATAAAAAATTGTTTAATTGAAATCGTCAAATTTTAAATCTTGGCGCATTGCCGAATATTAGCAAAGATCTGGTGACAGATCAGTATTTTAACAATTAGACATCCATTTCAAGAATTCCACAATTGTATATTTAAACAGTATAAAAATTATTTGCAATGTACATCAACACGAATTGTCAGCTCTTTTAATTTGCAGCTATTTTGAAGCAGCTGTATTTGCTTACTAAAAATAATAATACAAAAAAAAATAAAAAAACGACTTGTGAGCTTGCTGTCGTTACCTTTTGGAATTTTTAATTTTAATTCAATCGTACATTATTCATGAGAGGATTTTCTCTTATTTTTTTATTTTATTTTCTCAACTCCATCCACTTTCGTATTACTTTAACTGTCTTGTTTACACAAATCCTGGCACAATAATCTTCAAGATACCAGAAGAGAAAAAAACGAAAAGATAACAGTCATATCTGTAAACTTGAATTCGATTTGAACCTATTCTGAAAACCATCATCATCATCATCATTAGCATCAACAGCGTCATCATCATTTCCTATTCAAATACCAAGTAGTACAACAGAGTGTAATGTGAGCTTCGATAATGTTAAAATGCAAATAGCAATCTTTTATTGAGAAGGTGGGTGAGAAGAAAAGTGCTCTTAACTTGTATGGTGATACAGGACTTGTTATAAAAATCGACAATTTTATACTTAAAACGATTCCCATTCCATCCAGAAAATAAATAAAAATAAATCCATCAAATGGAAGATTCTCTTTCTAGATTTATTTTGGATAATTACCAATAATAATAATAATAATAATACCACACTGATGAGAAATTTAAGCCAGTAATTGTCTTGTGAACCCTAGACTATTTAGTAGTTTTTTTTTTTATTTCTACTATCTAAAAATATACTTTTCGACTATTTTTATAAAAAATATATAAAACGTTTCTTTTGTTGTTGGTGAAATTTAATTAAACTTTAAAAAATACCACCGATAAGCGACTTAGCAAATAAATTAATTATCGTATTATTTAAAATAAGTGCTTATAATTATCAAGCAACTAAACTGTACTTGAGAAAAGTGATAACAGGTAAATTACAAAATCTGTTAGCACTCGACAACATTTTGACACAATATTACGTGGGTGGATAAACATTGTCGATTGAAAATAAAAACAATAACTTTATTTTTATTACTTCTAATTAATCAGTCTCAACCAAGTGGTTCATGATAACAGCACTCATCACCTAATAATCATACTTGAAGATTACTCTAACAGCAGCTCCGAATTATAAAATTAATATGATAACGTGAGAAAGAGTGCTGTTTTTTCCTTGGTTACAAATATGTTAGAAATTAAAAAGCTACGCAGAGGTGTTTTAAAAGAGATCACGCAATATTATTCAATTCTTGGAAGAATATTCCATTAAATAAAACTGTTTAAACGCCTACCGTTCTTAGTAATTTACCCTAATTTTTCTCCTCCAAATTTGGTTACCGATATATTGCGTCTATAGCTTTTATTATTATCATTATTATTGAAAAATTCTAATTTAGTTTGTTGTTGTTAAAACTACCGTACAAATTTATCAAAAAAAAAAAAACACCCAAAATTTTACACAGGATGTCCGTTCTAAAAACCATCTTTGTATACACTGTGAAATCTAAATTGTTTAACAATAAATCTGGTAGAGATGTTTAGTTTGAGTCGGTTATAACCTAATTAGTAGACATAAAAGACACTTTCTTTTATGTTTGATAAAAGGTTTCATTAGTATTAATCAAACTTCCATTATATTCAATTTCAACATCAACTGATAAGAGTAAAAAATAAAAGACGTGGCAACTTTAAGTGCATTAGATTTGATGTAAAAGTATTATATCCACTTATCGAAAAATATTCATTTGCATACATTTTCACATAAAATAAATCTATGTACAGAAGTTATTAACATGTAACTTAAGAAATTTGAACAGACATACGATTTTAACACGATTTATTTTTATTATTAGCACATTATAGAAAAACGATTATTGATTGTTTGTCTAATAATGAAATAATTGTTTTTCCTCAATTTTTGAATAATTAACAAGTAAAAACAATTATCTATTACGATAATAGATGAAATTTAAATTGTATAAAGTTTAGAGTAGTTTATCAATAAAATTAAAATTTATATAGAGATATATTAGAGATAGAAGCTATAAAAACTGGATAAGACAATGGCAAGAAAACCACATAACGTATAATAATATGAAGCAATAACAAGAAACTTTATTTACTTGTGTATCGTAGCAGTACAGGTCGGTTAACTCTTGTCTGGTTTGTTTATAAGTTCTTTTAGATGGAAGGTTGTAATAAAAATTTGAAAATAAAATTCTTTGTAACAACAACAACAAAAAACTGATTAAATAAAGTGTAGATTTGAGAAGTTTGTTGGTAGTTGGTAGTTGGTATGGGAAACTGTTTATGTACAGGTATGTGCATGGAAAAGATGACGACACATGAGCGAGAAATAGCCGTTCTTTTAGTTGTGCAAACCAAGCTTTCACTGTCTTGAACAAAGAGGTTGCAATCATATAAGGCTCTGTATATGAACAAAATAACATCCCCATTGTCGCCTACTATTTTTGATTGAATATCTTTCTTATCCAGTTTTGACCTGAGAAGTGAGGACCTCCCTCGTTAGCCTAACTTACGCAGCCTCATAACTATTATCAACTTTTCCATGCACCTAGCTGTACATTACACTCGGTTATTCGAGTGGACCACATTCGACTTGGCCATTTCGAAAACGGGCCAAAATCAAATCTATCATAAATTGTACGCCCAAATTTTGTTTTTCAGTTATAATCTAGTGCGCGCGAGAGGACATAAAGTTGAATTAGACCCCGTTAAATAATTATAGGACATTGATGAGATAAGGCACGCATTCCCATTAAAACTAGGTGGAGAAATAGAGAATTAAAAAAACAATAATAGATAATAGAGAACATGTAAACTATTCAGTGGCGTGAAGATAATCACATACTTTTGATTGAATCTAAATTAATATAAAAAAGTCATTAATCGTTGAGTATGGTACCTCATGGTGACTAGAGACGAACGTGCTTTATCTCAACTATGTCCTTTAATTCTGGTTCGCACCTTACTAAAGTATAAAGTCTCCTTTGCAAGTGTCAACAAGTGAAATTGACTATTTGAGCAGAGCTGCAAAAATGATTCAATTAAATTACTAAAGTCTTAATTAAGTCTCTTAGACGAATCGCGATAGGCGAAATTGGCTACTCAAGCTGAAAAAAGGCTTCTTAACTTAATTGGGAATGAGCTAAGGCTCCGATCTAAATAAGCACCTATCCAGTAAGATGTTGCATGGTGTAGATAATATTAGAAGATAAAACCCAAGGAGGAAGTTTCGCAAGGCAGTTCAGAAAGACTCAATCGTCCTCAATTAAATGCAAACTTTTAGGCAATACATTTACCACCAAAAGTTCCACAAAAATCTCAAATATAGAACCAAAATCAAGCTCGTCGTTAGAATATCTTAAAATGGGCAATTACCTCTTAATCATCGTATTTCTATTTACAAAAACTGCACTTAATACCATCTAAAACGATCAGCATAGTTAAGCTATCAAAAATCATCAGCATAATTTTTATAATTACAGCACTGAATGGACTCAATTAAGCGAAATCCTTATTAAACACGAACATACATTCAAAGATAAATTGTGTAAAATGAACCATTAATATAAAAAATTATTTCGTAATTTTCAACTATTTATCACCTAAAGTATTGTTGCATGAGAGAATTAATTGCTCTAACTGTTTACAAAAAAAAAAATTACACCGCTCTAAACACAAAGAGAAAAATATTAGAAAAAAAATCAAATAAGATGTTTCTTGAATGGACCAACAAACGTATATCTTTGAAGAATCTCATTATTATATGATTTTATAGTAATTATAAAATTTACAAGACACTTCACGGTGAACCACAATAATAATAATAATAACAAGCTAGAAAACAACTCATCATTTTCTTTGAAGCGAAATTACAAAACCTGGCGCGTTTAGATCTTCAACATCTTCAATTCGCATTAAATGATTGATGTTGGAATTTCAATGTGAGTGTATCTTTTACTTGAACATATTGCCGATTTAATAGTAGCTGAATGATTGAATAAATTATAAAAGAAAAAACTAAAATTACCATTTATCCAACCGATAATAATCATTACAGATTGTACACTAAAACAACTATTACTACTATACAATTTTTCCTGTTTTTTTTTTATTTTATTTCTCCTATAGTAAAAGTGTTGGCGGATTACTTTAGTAGACGCTTGTCTAATATTTCACCATGTAAATTGTAGAGAATAGTAAAGGCATCCATTAAGTAGCCGGAAGATTTACTGATTATGAATGTTCTGTTGGCCCTATTACAGTCAATCGTACAACTAATGTTACTACCATATACGGTCCAACAGCCTACATAATATTATCCAGTTTAGATACAAAAAGTATACATCTTAACAAAACTTAACACGCAAGAGATGATGGTTATCAATGAAACAATGATGGTTTTCTATTGATAACATTATCGTACAAAACGTACCACCTACAACTTCTTTTTTTATAACTCAGTCAAGCCGTACTTGATTGACTGTAATGCCGATTCGTTTTGTTTAATACTAATTAAAGAAAATTCTAGTTAAACGGTGAGAAAACGGTAAATTGAAATTTTCCAATTTATTAATTGATTAAGAAATTGTCGTCGTACAGAGATCAAAGACGATTACTGTAATTATCTTCGATATTGATGGAATGATCCTGTCATTTAAGTCCAAATGAATCAATATCAAAACGATCCGCAAACTGGTTAATTACAAAACATGTTTATTAAATTGAAAGGAACTAAAAGAAGCGAATTGTAACAACAAAAAGACAACTAGTAATAGTAGATTTAGAAAAAAGATAAATATTTAGATGAGACTCTATTCGATTGAGAATGTTAATTGAGCAATTAACAGTAATCGAATAGAGCTGATTGAAATCTTGATTAACTTATTAATAATACTTTTTTTATTGTTAAATATTAGAATGTTATCGATATTTTGTTGTTTTTGTATGACTTATACCGAGTGAGTCACGTAAGACGAAAAGTTCTTATGGCAACTCTCATTATTTAGCAAGCGATTCACAAAATATCTTGTAAGAGAAGTCCCAGAGAATATTTTAACAAAATTAGAACCTCGTAGCTTATTTTGAAGTCGGTCAAGCAACGTTCGTTTTAGACAAGGTCGCTAAAGACCCAAAATGACTTATTAAGAATGACTCGGAGACCCACACAACTTTGATTTTTTTTACTTTTTCTCCATTGCTTATTAGAAAAAATGCGAAACATTCCCACCTACTCCAGAATAAACTTAAGAAAAACAAAATAAATCAATGTTGGGAGGATCCTGGAGGCATTCTAAGTCTTGTGTGTTTAGTTCGTTTTTGAAAATCGAGAATTGTCAGAAACGAGCGTTTTTAGACTAACTTCTAAACGAGCTACAAGGTTCTAATTTTGCTAAATTGATCTTCAGCTACCTTTGAAATGTTTTTCGAATCGCACCCCAAATGCCATAAGAACATTTCGCCTTACGTGACTCAGCAAGTATTCAATATTTTCAAGTTGTCGCAGCAGTGATCGATTCTTTCTATTATTGATGATTATTATTATTATTAATAATAAATTTGAAGCAAGTTCCGCTTAATAGATTCCATTTCGATTTCTCAACACTTTCCCAATGGTTGTATAAATAAATGATGTATGTACATTATAAGAAATTTATGATTTTCTCTTACCTTTACATTCATTGGCGTCCCGTGCTGTGGCCCTTCCCCATGGTCTATCGAAATAGAACGGTTTACAGCGTTCGCAATCCCTTCCTGCTGTATTATGTTTACATTCACATGCCAATTGCCCATCTCTTCCTGTAATACAACGACTAGCGTGTCCATTACATTTACAACGTCCACCTACAGCGAAATCGGCCACTGCATATTGATGCGTTATTTGATGATATTGCCCCATGATACCATTTGGTAAATCTCCCGATGCTGATGATGATGATGATGATGATGATGATGATGACTGTTTTGTATCACCATTATCTAAAGCTTGCATTTCGTTGACTAATTGCACAGTCGGATCTTTCGTTTGATTGGTATCATCAAGATCATCATCCTCATCAATTATATCATCTTCATCATGTGTATGATGTTTATTGTTGTATAAATGTTCAACAACTAGTACATCTAAATTATCATTTGATGTATCCTCTGTTGGCATATGTAGACGATTGAAGACGACTTTAATATCTGTAGCTGTTATCCAATCTTGTAATACTGGTGAATTATCAAAATCTGATGCACTCGGCCGTCCTTCTAATGTACTAAATGCTATACGTGATGTTTGTCCAAAGCCTAAATGATCACCGCCAGTATAACGGTGTGCATCCGTACATCTAGCTTCTTGTTCATTAGCTTTCGTTATTGTGGCACGATTTGGACGTCCGTAAACACGTCGACATTGACTCGAATAAAATTGAAATGCCTGCCATGTCTTACCATAATCCATACTTTTATAAATTGCAATTGAATCAGGTTTCGGTGTATGTGGACAAAATTGTAAACTAACATAAGTCAATTCGTACTTTTTCCCTAAACTTAATGTTAATGTAACATTATCTGGTGGTGCATTGATTGATGTTGCCGGTGGTAACGGTTCAGAACGCCAACAGGTCACATTATTCGGATTGTTTAGATCGGTCAAATGGGATGCTGGGAAACGATTCTTCGTTTGACGATCATCACACACATGACATTGTGCATTTGCACCAGGTTCAGGTGTTTCACAATAATTTACAGGTGAATGTAGACCGCATGTTGATGATGCTTTTACTGGTACACCGAATGCTGCATTGACAAAATCCGGTATACAACGACGTGGACGATCTTCATCATAACATGGATCGGCCGGTGTTTGTTGTCCTTCGAACATCTTCAAAAAATTCTCTGATACACAAAATACCCCAGGTATTCGACGGCCGGCTAATAAAAGAATCAGAAACACAACAACAAGATTGATGGTGTTTTTCTGCGACATTGTCACCGATTTTTCTCTTTCTATACACAAACAGGATAAACACTAACGGAATGTCACTGGATAATAAACGAATTCATCTTGATTTTGATTTTATATAATAGAAAAGAAAAATATCGCGTATAATTTTCGTATAGAGATCGAATATAGTAATTGACAAGACCGGGATTATAGGAAGCTGGGACTTGCCTCTCACAACGGTCGTTGGATGACTGGCGATCCGCTGTCTGCGGAGAGCTGTGTAGCACCGCCCTCCCAAAAGGGCGCACACATACCACCACTATAGCAAAAACATCCAACAAATTCTCTAATCCACACCACTTATATGAATACGAAACAAATTTTTACAATTCACTCCCCCCCGTATTCGAAACTGGAACAAATCGTCATTTCGATCAATATTTTATAAAATTTACATTAACGATATATACCTGGGTCAATATCAATAATTGCAGACAATTACGTTCCACCCTTATGGTTGCATTCAAATACCTACATAAAAACACCCTTGATCGTATACGAAGGCTCGCCCCTTGAAGACAATCTTTCCTTTCATTATATGGAACCCTCTGAGTTGTTTTTTAGAGGAAAACTTTTTCAACACACAATTCTACATCGTTCACAAGAAGAGAAAAATCCATTTTTGCATTTTTCCGGAGATGAGATGAGATTGTTTTGAAGCAAATTTGACCCGGTTTTTAAAATCATACAATGACATGTAGTAAAAATTACATCATTACCAAACAATAACAAATATTGACTTGAATTTTCTTAACAAAAAAAAAGAAGAAAACTAATTATCTTTTATAGCCTACTTAATTTGAATTCTACTATTTTATAAACATAAGAGATTATAAGAATTATTATTATTATTATTGTTATTAGTATTGTTGTCAAAGTTCAAAAGATTTTGATAAGTGCATGTATAATAAATTTTCAATTTAATTTTATTAGAGACTACGACAACGGGAATGACAATGATGGCGTCAACGAGGACAACAATGATGATGATGATGATGATGACGATGACAGAATCATAATTTACATTATCAATTCCACAATTTTAAATGTCTTGTCTACATTTTCATAGTTTATGTTTACTATGAAAACAGGAAGCAAATATTAATAAATCATATGTTCTCGTTCTTTTTTTTTGTGTGTATATGTTAGAGGCAAACGAAGAATTGTATTACAATTTAATTTTCCAGCAACGTATCGCTGGAAAATTCACCTGGAATAAAAGAAATAGGAAAACAGGCAAGAATTGAAACGAATTGAGAAACGTAAATGTAGATTGCAAAAATTATAAATACACGTCATATATTATAATTTATAATGCAATTTTCTTGTTACTACACAATTGATCAAGTTTTTTGTTGTATTTTTAGACACGTTATACTTATCCAGGCCCTTAAAGGTACAAAATTTCCTTATTCTCAACGAGCGCTAACTGTTCTAATCGATTGTAAGAATCCTAATTTTGGGTTACTTTTAACTATTTTCCGGTAAAACTTCCAATAAACAATAATGGACTATGAGCGTTACAACTTGATATATTACAATTTTTAGGATTCTCCACGATTTCGATTAATTCTGTGACTCTCTCTCTAGATATACACTATCAACGTTACACTAGAATTCGTTGTAATTCCTAAGAATTACTAAATTATGTATTGCGTTACTGTTTCGGAGTCAAGCAGGGCGAGTTAAAATAGGCGCACTATACAACCAACGAATTTAATTTAGGGTCCAGCAGATTACTGATAAAACACGAAATTTTCGGAATATATCCGAAAAACAGTTAATTTTGAATTTCTTTTTACATAGGTTTCAAAAATTATACATACCACATCACATATTATATTTATAATGCAATTTTCTTGTTGCTACCTCAATTGATCAAGCTTTTTATAGCCTTTTTATACACTATCAAGTCAAGATTAGACTCGAATTCGTTCTAGTTCCTAAGAATTACTAAATTAAGTATTGGGCTACTGTTTTGTAGTCAAGTAGGGCGAGTTAAAACAGACCAACTGTATAGGCAACGAATTTAACTTACAGTCCAGCAGATTTTATTAACAAAACAAGAAATTTTTGGAACATACAGCTTTGCGAAATTGCATAGAAATATTAGCAAAGTATATATCTATCTCCCATTTTTAACATTCCATCTCATGTATTTATTTGTCTTGTCTAACTTATGGAAAATGGCTATATTTCCACTTTCTATCCTTGTCTCATCAACTTAACTTAGAGAGAAACAGTAGATATTTTTCTCCGTCTGTTCAATGAAGTTAAATGAGTATTAGGAGGTGGAACAATACCCCGCCTTAAGTTGCTCGACCTCTTTCTAAAGCATGTGAGAAAATGACTGCGGAAAGGAGAGAGATGATTCTGTAATGTTTCTATTTTCTGCCGGTACATACGAAATACAGTTGATTTCGAATTTCTTTGTACAGAGACAGAGTCTTGAGCGAGAATTTCACACATTTTCGTTATAGTGCGAATCTGGCTGTTTCTCTCGTGTGAGGGTAAGAAGGTGGGTAAGTAGGAAGTGTTGGAGTCAGTTTCAGCCATAGCAAATACCCAAAATGGTATCAATAACTCTACCCCCTTCTTCTGATTGAATATCTTTCTTCCCAAATTCTGACATGCTAAGATTTTGCTATATTGTGATAACCGCGCCCTCGTAAGCCTGTTTTACACAGTCGCCCAAGAGGTGATCTCTTTATTTTGATCGACACTGTAGGTACATATAGGTAATTTATAATGCAATTTTCTTGTTAGCTATAAAATTGATAAAGCTTTCTGTAGTCTTTTTAGACACGTTATACTTATCCAAAGACAAAAATTCCTTGTTTCTACGACCGCTAAATGTTCTTATCGATTGTATGAATCCTAAATTTGAATTGCGTTTGAATATTTTCCGGTAAAACTTCCAATAATGGAATTAGTAAAAACTTTAATATGAGCATTACAACTTGATACACATATTACAATTTTAGGATTCTCCACGTTTTCTATTAATTCTGCGACTCTCTCTAGCTATCAACATTACACCCGAATCGTTCTAATTCCTATAGGAATTACTAAATTATCTATTGGGTTACTGTTTCGTAGTCAAGTAGGGCGAATTAAAATAGACGCACTATACAACCAAATCCAGCAGCCTTAAGATAACTGAAAAAACAATTATTTTCAGAATATATCCAAAATACAGTTGACTTTAAATTTCATTTCGATTTTTTTGGGGAAAAAACCGTGTTGTATCAGAACAAATTGCATGGGCGTCCATTAAACTGATGTATAAGTATTCAAGATAACAGTAATGGCTTTCCGCGGTTTCCCCTCAAGACAAACTGATATCAAATAAAATATGGACAATTATTTTCTATTGGTTTTTACTTATAGTGAAAATAAAGATACCGAAACGGGTGCTTGAAAGAAACTCCATTATCAGTACGAAATATTCTATAATATGGAAATTCACAAAAAAAAAATGAGTGGAACACATAGAATCGAAGGAAAAATTGAGATTTTCCGATAAAATTAGAAACTTACTTTACATAATATAGATAAACATAATAGTAGTAGTACAATACGGAACATGACAGAACCTTGAGGCTACACTATTTATGTGTACTACGTATTCTCGCCAAGAAGAGCTTTTTTTAAACGATTGTAAGTAAATTTACATGTCACTAAATGAAACTTGATAAAATTTATTTTGCTGTCTTTAGATTACGGACAGTTAAAGTTGTATAAAAAAATGTTTCTGATTCTTTCAAGCATCCACGGAACTGTAAGTTTAACATGTAGGTACTGTAAACGTAGAAGAAAAAATCATATCTTATCTCTTTATCATTGTACCTTACATGTCAACCGTAAAGAGATTATGACACAGAATTACTAGGGAAATCTTGATAAGAAACACGAATCAACAATGATCAAAATCGCCACAATTTTTAGAAAACCAATTAGAAATTTCCCGGTAAAGAAACCGTGTTGTACAAGCTACACGCGAATATTACGTGATAATTGCAATGGATCTATTGTAAATATTTTAACAAGTTTACAACAATTCAACTGTAATACGTGTTATTTACATTTAGAGTTCACCGAGGGATCATCTGAATGACCGCTCTATTTCTTTGACGAATTCCCTAAATTAACAATAAACATCGAGATAATCACAGGAAATCAAAACAACATTAACAATTTTATTTCTATTATCGTAATAATAGTAAAAGTGTAATCTTTTAACAACATAAATAAACGAGAAAAGTGCGCGTCATCAATTCAAATCGTTTTTGATTAATACTACATCGGTATAATTGAGGAAAAGAACACTTTCAATTATATAGCCATATGTTAATTGTACCTTTGTTCGTTCTATTGTATTTGATTATAAAACGGAAGTAGTAATTAATTTATTTTTATACGTGCTTCTCGTCTAAGTTCCAACGATGCAATCATCGCTCTATCAGCTTGAAAATAAATCAGAATTCAGGAAATTATTTCTGAAAGGAGAACAAAAAGCATTCATCTTTTATTACCAATTGTTAGACGATTTAACGACAATAATACTCAACAATAATAGAAATAAATCGGAAAAAATCAAAACGTGTTTCTTAAATGATTCATATTGAAACAAAGATCTGATTTAAAATAATAAACGATAATTGGCGGTCCATTATAGTGTTTGTTCCACCCACTGCAACTATATCGATTTATTTTTCTACAATTTCCGTTGTTTATTGGAAACATTTGTCAAACAAATTCATCAAATAAAAATAAAAATTTTGAAAATTTTCAGTGTTTAAATAATGGCAGAAGTTTCGATTAATGAACAATTCATAGCGTTTGCTAAATTCGGCGATACTAAAGCTGATGGTAAAACAATAACATTGACACAAATTGATAAGTGGTTTAAGCAGGCACAAATTTTTGAAAATAAGAAAATTACAACAACAGACACGGCGATCAATTTCAATAAATTAAAGTGATTCGAGTAATCGCCCTTCACACATATAACTTTATCAATAAATTACGTTGTTGTTGTAGATCTAAGAATATCACTGTAGCACAATTTAATCAATTCTTGGAAAATTTAGCAAAAGAGAAGAATGTCGTTATCGATAACTTGAAGAATCAATTGACAAATTGTGGACCACCAGGGACTACAAAGACAACAGTTGAGATTTCGTTAATGTTTTTCTTTTTATGTATAGTGCATTTTATTTATTTTTTTATTTTGTTCCGATGTGTAGCAAGCTGTTAAAACTGGCGGTGTTGAACGTTTGACGGACGTGTCCGGTTATACTGGTTCGCATAAAGAACGCTTCGATGAAACAGGTAAAGGTAAAGGCAAAGAAGGACGTGAAAATATTGCCGATGATTCGGGATATGTAAGCGGCTATAAAGGCAAAGGAACATACGATAAGGCTCACTAAGAATATACAAATTCTCAAATATAAGAAAAAAAAAGAATAATCTTTATTTGTAATATCGTAACACTACCTTGTTTTGAAAAAAATAAACTCCGGTTATTGATCCCTGTTATACACTCCTATTATTTAGAATCAAGACTAGAAAAGATCTTGAAATGTAGGTAATTTAATTATAAAACAATAATAAACAAATACTACTATGAAATAGAATTGGTCACGATTTTATCTTAGAAATTTAGTGCCTTTATATAGTAAAGACTACTAATGTTGTGAGACGTAGCAAATGAAGCCTTGTTTATTGAAAAATTTAATTTTAGAAACAAAAATGATTTCAGACTACTAATTCTAAAAATTATCTTTTGAGAACAAAACTTAAATTATTCCATATCCTCATCAAGAATGATAAGATCATCATCGTCTGAATCTAATTTACGTTTTTTACTAGAAGAACCTTCTTGTGGATCATCACTATTCGCCACAAATACTAAATCATCATCATCATCTTCTTCAGCTTTCGAACTCTTCGTTGCGGTCGATGATGATGATGATGATGGTGGTGGTGGTGTCTTTGTTGTTTCATTTTTATTGGCATCGCCATTTTCAACACCATTACCTTCACTTTGTTTGGCTTTAAAATCTTCAGGATTACCAACCAGTTTAAATAATGGATCATCTTTCTCCTTGGCTTCATACTGATTTATTGTTAAACTTAATTCGTAATTTTGTAGGAAATCATCAACTTTTAAAATACTACCATCAATAATGCCTAAGTCGCACAATTTTTTATCATAGTTAGCCTAAAAATTGCAAAAAAAAAACAATATTGATGTTAATATTTCTTAGAATTAAATGAAAATTAACCTCAGTTTCGCCTTCTTCGGATGATATAACTAGAACACCTTTACCATCTAATATAGCATCAGGTGCTACCATATTTAACGTATTTTTCAAAATATCTTGTTCAAATTCTTTAACAGTCATTTTATTAACATTAACATATATGTATGCGGAAGGTTTTTCTGCACAAACATAACAATTTGGATTTGCTTGCTGTATTTGTTTATCAGCTGCGATTATTACACGTGAATGTACCGATTTTTGACGTAAATAAGTCGCTGGACATTTCTCATACTCTTCATTTAATACTTTAAATGCATATAATACAACCAGACCAGCAATAAGTGCATTCGCTGTAGCTATCGCTGGAATTATATTGCCAGCAATTGCTAAAAATAATAATAAGTACCTAGATAAAAATCATTAAACACACAGAAGATGAATTTTTTTTAAAACATATAATGAGATAATTTTTACTAGTATTGAATAATTCAAAAGATGGTAAGTTGCCCCTTGATGTACATATTTTAACCAAGTTAGCCTTTCATAAATTTCTATCAAACGCGTAGTTTCATTGGGTAGGATGAAAAAACTTACATTTAACTTCAAATCGAGATTTTTGTGGAATTGAGAAGATGTGTGCCCGTACATTAGCACAAGCTGTAACAAAATCCATTGCAGATTTATCATCTTTATCCCAAACTAAAAATTTCCGTTGACTCAATTCTTTCTTTAATTCACCAACAGTTTCAGCAAACATTTTTGTACATTTACTCAATGACCAAACTTGCATATCAGCTGATTTATTATTTGTAATTTCTGTATTATCCGGTGATGTTGTTTGTTTTTCAGCATTTTCCCATGTTAATGGTACCGGTGGTTTACGACTTTTCCATAAATTTTCTATAATAAACCGTCAATTAACGTATCTAAAAATGATGGTTACAATTAAAAACTAACCCATAGTTAACAGATATTCGATATCGTCTTTAAAAAATTTATTGAATAGTTTTTCCGGATTATAATCCGTATCTTGAGCCCATTGTCTTGTTGATACACGTTGTACATTACCACTGGCCGTTTCACTGAAACTACCATCCTTCTTCAATTCAGGATCTTCAGTATCTGGTGAGACATCCTGATCTGGATCTTCTTCACCGAATAATTGACTATGAGATTTAAAAAAACAATACAATTTGTTAGTGATTATAAAATATTTGGCAGAAATACTTGAACAGATGTTTAGCCCAAACAATACAATGGACCGGTTCCGATGGTGTATTACGAATTGTACAGCCAGGGAATGTTTTCTGTTGTGGTTTCGGTTGACATTCATAACACTGTGTGACACCTTTCTTTATTAATTCAACTTGTCCAGAATAGCCAGCTGTACCTGATTCAATTAATGGTACATCGGCCGCTAAACACATGCGATTCACATGATTACGTGCAGCACGATTATCTAACGCATTCAATACTAGATTGAAACGTTTAAAGAAATTCACACCATAATCTTGGCTGTAATGGAAACAAACAATTATTATTGATATACGATACAAAAACAGGCTGTTTTTCTCAATAAAACTCACTTGAAAATACTGTCATGATATGCTTGAATCTTTATATTTGGATTAAAATTCAAAATACTCTCTTTAGCTACGATAGCTTTTGATTTACCAACATGCTCTTTCCGAAACAAGAATTGCCGGTTCAAGTTGCTAACATCAATTGTATCTAAATCAATCTAAAACAAATTACACATTAATAAGAAACGCCTATAGGGGGATATTTCAATAATGTATCAACAATTTCAATGTCTTGGAAGCCGGAAAGGGCTAAATTCTTTAAAATCTCACAACCAATACCACCAGCCCCAACAACTAGAACTTTTGAATTAGGTATTAGATTTCTAACATTCTCATCTAATACAATAGGTACAGATTTAACAGTAGCCATTATTTATACAATAAATGATTTCAAAATTAATTAATTTCTATTTGGAATTTTTTATTTAAACCAGCAACACAACATGAAAACACACACCAGCCCGCTGAAGAAACGGCAACTGTTCACGACACTAGCGTCATCTTGTTAAATATTATAACCGCCAAATTCAAACTGTCAACTTTTTTTTAATTTCTTTATGTATCAAATAAAAATAGATTACCATTTGCTTTGTATATACTGTAATATTACATAAAGTGTCTTAATTAGTCAGTAAATTTTTAAATATTTATTTTAAATTTGAAATCCTGTCTCTTGAGTATACTTGGTTGCCTATACAGCTCGTCTATTATGAACAATATTATGAAGTGGACCCGCGTAAATTTCTGGGATTATTTAGTGCTCATGATATATGCTGTTGGCAAAACGCCAAATCAAGCGCCAAATTTGAATTTTAAGTAACAAGAGTGTAAATTAAACCATTAATTAATTAACAATCTAATAATTGATTGTCTAGGTAGAGAAGTGAGAAGTGGCTTATTTCATAATCCTGAGTCAGAACCGTTGATATTTTTCTGATTGTGAAATATATTTGAAAATCTTACAATAAGAGCTACAGTTAGATACAGAGGTCGATAGTTTTTTGTCATCATGTTGGCTACCATTTTAATGAAAATCCCTTTAAAGTTCGTTAAATTCTGTTTGTTTTCTATTATATGTCATAGTGAGAAGTTTTGAATTTGTTTTCTATTCTTTTTTTATTGTTTTTAACATATTTTTTCGTTAATTTTAATCATTACAGTAAGTGTATATTTGATATATAATTTAAAAATAAACTAATTATGAAAATCTATAGATGCCTCGTACAAGAGCTACACGAAAGAAACAAAACAACATTCAAGCCTGTAAGCGTGAAAAAAGTATATTGCTAGAAGAATTAAAGAAACGTCTCGAAAGTGGTTGTAATGACGACTTAATGGCGTTTGAGGAACGATCTAAAGAGAAAAAATTATGTCTTCCACGGAAAGTTGCTAATTTAACAATTGGTGCATTTGTACGTAAACTATTAACGTTATTATTATTATTATTGCAATTAAGTCTAGCAGTTCAGGGGGGTTTGTTGATAAGTTGATATCCGATCGAGCATCATGTAATTTCACATAAACTTGGAAAGTCATCTATCCAATGTCATTTGCACATACCCAGAATCTAACTATAGTCTTTATAGATTTTAAATTATTTTAATCTTGAATTTCACAATAACAAATGCATTTATAAATAATCCAAGTACACCATTTGATTATAATTATATTGAATACCAATGAACCAACTAACTATTCGTTACATAATCTTTTTCTTGATTCAGTGAGTGATTTTTAGGGTGCATGTGAAATTTTTTGGGAATAGAGAATATTAGCAAAAACCTCTGAACTATAAAGTGTTTTTCCTATTTTGCGTTGGAAATAGACTTATTTTGACATAAAAAGTAGTGTGGAAATGAAATATTTCTTAACTACTTTGAGTGTAGAAATAGAAATAGATAATTTATTTTTTAGAAGTTGGTAACACTTGCCTTATTATTGAAATGTCACTTTTTGACAGATATTAAAAACAGTCGATTTAAATAAAAATTTTATTTCATTTAATTCAAATTGTTTCTCCATTGCATTTTCAACAATTTCCCACAGTTCGGGTGGAGTACACGATAAGTCGTCACACATTTTCACTTAAAAATTGTAATGAAAATGGAGACTAAAACAATTGAAAATCAACTTGATGGATACTAGATACAAAAATTGAATATCGGTCACACCTACAATACCAACTCCTATAAAATTCCCTAAATTTCCAAAATCTATTTTTTTTTGAAAAAAGGGTGCAAGGGGGTGCAAAATAGGAAAAATAGTATAAAAAACTCGGTTCAGAAGTCAATTCCTGCATTCGACCATTAAAAAACTCGCCGCTTCGCGGCTCGTTTTTTAATATTGGTCTCATGCAGGAATTGTCGACTTCTGAAACTCGTTTTTTAATATACTATTTTAACTTTTGATTTATTACTTTCCAAGCGACTACTTAAAATTTTCCATCCATTACAACTTTAGTTAAGAAACCTTATATTACTCAACTCAACTTCTACATATTTACTTAAATTTTTTACATTTTTCGTTAAAGGATAAAGTAAATGGTTTTTCAACAATGGGCTCCACATTTGCACAACAAATGCTCAATCGTACTAGAACATTACAACAGAACTCACGAATTTTAACAGTAAAACGTAGTAATTCTTTTGATGAAGGTTTGTATTCGCTTATATTGAATATTAGCTTGATTTTCCTTTCATTTTCATCGAATTTTTGTTTTCTTTTATATAACTAACAAATCCATTTTGTCATATTCATTTAATAATACTTTGGGGCTATGGTTCTATTTCAATTGCTTAGGTTATTTAACATCTGGCAGTAGTAACAGTGCAACTACAACAGGTTGTCGAGAATCTCGATCGAAGACGCGACAAGCAAAGTCCAGACGAATTTCACAATCTTCATCACCCACAGCAAAACTACCTGTACCACCACCAACAATAACAACAACAAATACATCAACATTAAGAAAATATCAAACACCCCAAAATCGAGTACCATTAAATAATACTTATGGAATTATTACACCAAAAGTAATTATTATTTATTATTTTTCAAACAAATAAAAACATTTTTTTTTAAAAAAGGTTAATCCAAATACGCCACAAGTTCTATTAAGGAGACCTAAACATGGTGAAATGGTTCTATCTTTACAAGGCAGTCCGTTGTATGCCAGTGCTGTTCTAACGGACGAACAAGCTAACATCAATATACCATTAGATGATGGTAAATTGTTAACGTTACAACCACATAGAGGTTTACGATTGTCTCAAATACCGGAATTAAATCCAAGAGTTCAGAGGCAATTACAGATGTTACGAGATAATTTAAATAAAGTTTGTAAAATGCATGAAAAACGATAAATTATTTCAAATTATCAGTGTGAATCTTTAAACGAAAAACTAAACGATTTTTTACTTTATTAGTATTCATATTATTATTATTACTAGTGTTAATTATGTGTTTTTTTTTTGTAAATTTGTCATGGATAAAATAAATAAATTTCTAAAATGTGAAAAGCTTATTACATATCTACGAGATTCTAGAATTTATGATAAATTTGCCGATAATCATGATATATTCTTCGATTTCTTTGTCTTTATTTTGAGTCTTCCAATCGTGGTTTATTTTTAAATTTTTCTGTATTCCCGAAATCTGTCAATTGTTGCACCATTACAATGTTTGCAACATATATTTCTAATTCTTTTTTAATTCTACATGTAGCATATCTAGCTTGGCTTAAAGAGCCTAGCATGCCAATCGGTTAGGCAACACATTAAACATTACAAATAAAACTCGTGAAAATTGACAAATGTCAGAAATAGTAACTATTTATTACTATTATCCCAATGCATTTTTCCATGTATAGAAATTTTAATTGCCTATACATGTTTGCCTTACAATTTCAGGATGTACGGTATTTCTTCTCGTAGTTGGCTGTGCCTTTGATAACGTAGTATCGTAACTTGGTTCACAATTGATATTTGTACTTTTCAAGTAGCCCAACCAAACTACGATACTACGTAACCAAAAGCACAGCAAACTGCGTGAGGAAATACAAATACTTTGGTACGCTGAAATTTATTGATTTGCAAATTGTGCTTGAACTAAGTGGCGGCCACTGTATTTAAGTTGCGAGTTTATGAATGTGTGAGAGAGAGACGGTTAGTATTGCGCAGTATACTTTACGCATGATTCAATTGTCATGTGTGCGTCAATTTGATATAAGAGTGGGGTTAAGTTGGATCAGGTGAAAAAATTAAAATAATCCTTAATTAGTTTTGTTTGTGAATTTAGTGTGTTATTTGTGAAATTCTAGAGTGTTCAATTCTTTGCAATGTCTATATTAGAGTTGTTTGGAAAATTTTAATAGTGCTATATAATTGATCCCAATTTCTTATTTACCAATAAGAAAAATGAAAGTAATGAAGGTTAAAGAATTTGCGGCTTGTGTACTCTTATTTTTTGTTCTATTCTGGAATATTGCATCATCCATTGATGATGTATCAGCGAAATCGAAACAATTATTAGTACCACTAACGAATCAAACTGTGAAAATTGAAGAAAAGAAACCGATAGAGAATGCTACTGCATCAAATGCTACTAATTCATCATCATTATCATCGACAACAACAACAACAACTTCAACTACTTCTACAACTACTACAACAACAACCACAACATTAAAGCCGAATTTAACGAATGATGTTGTTAATATTACAACACCAGCACCGGTAGTAAGTGTTAAGCCAGTAAATTTATCAACTGTTATCAGTCAGAGTTCAACAGTCCCGCCGAATATTAATAAAACAAATGTAACATCAACAACATTACCAGCAGATCCGGTGTTGCCGGATAAAGGTGCTGCTGAAGATGAACACAACAGTTCAATGGCAATCTTCTTTGTATTATGTGTATTAGCATTAGGTATATTATTAATACATCTAATGTTACAAACTGGTTTCCAATACGTACCAGAGAGTATAGTAATTGTATTTTTGGGTGCTCTAATTGGTCTAACAATGAATGCACTATCAAATCGTAATATAAGTAATTGGCGTAAAGAAGAGGCATTTTCACCAACAGCATTCTTTCTAATTTTATTACCACCAATAATATTCGAATCTGGTTATAATCTACATAAAGGCAATTTCTTTCAAAATATTGGCTCAATATTAGTATTTGCAATATTTGGTACAACAATATCAGCATTTGTTATTGGTTTTGGTATATATTTTCTAGGTTTAGCTGATGTTGTATACAAATTAAGTTTTGTTGAATCATTTGCATTCGGTTCATTAATATCAGCTGTTGATCCAGTTGCAACTGTTGCAATATTTCATGCATTAAATGTTGATCCAGTATTAAATATGTTAGTATTTGGTGAAAGTATATTGAATGATGCTATTGCTATTGTATTAACAACAGCTGCATTAGAATCAAATAATCCAATTATGTCAACTGGTGAATCGATTGTAATGGGTATACAAAGATTTTGTTTAATGTTCTTTGCATCAGCCGGTATTGGTGTTGTATTTGCACTAATTAGTGCACTATTATTGAAACATGTTGATTTAAGAAAGAATCCATCATTGGAATTTGGTATGATGTTAGTATTCACTTATGCACCATATGTATTAGCTGAAGGTATACATTTAAGTGGTATAATGGCGATATTATTTTGTGGTATTGTCATGTCGCATTATACACATTTTAATCTATCTACAGTAACACAAATAACAATGCAACAAACATTGAGAACATTAGCATTCATTGCTGAGACATGTGTTTTCGCCTATTTAGGTTTAGCATTATTCAGTTTTAAACATCGTGCTGAACCAGCATTAATTATATGGAGTATAATCTTATGTTTGATTGGACGTGCATGTAATATATTCCCATTAGCTATATTAGTTAATCGTTTTCGTGAACATCAAATAACGAAGAAAATGATGTTTATTATGTGGTTTAGCGGTCTACGTGGTGCTATATCGTATGCATTATCATTACATTTAAATTTTAGTGATGAAACTAGACATGTTATTATAACAACAACATTAATTATTGTATTGGTAACAACATTAATATTTGGTGGTTCAACTATGCCATTATTGAAATTTATGCAAGCAACGAAAACTCCAACATCGAAACGTTTAAGACGACGAAAAAAAGATCGAGAAGTTACATTGAGTAAGACAAGAGAATGGGGACAAACATTAGATTCAGAACATTTATCTGAAACAACAGAAGGTGAAATGGAAGTATCATTTGTTTCGGATCGTATAAAAGGCTTTGCTAAATACGATTTAAAATATCTCATACCATTCTTCACTAGAAGGTTCACACAACAGGTAAATATCAATTAAGGTTGTCTCATTAATTAACTCTGTAGAATTTTAATAATTATTACACAATAATGATAGACATAAATCAACCGTACGATAAACTTTCATATTTTGCCCCTTAGGTTATTTAATAATTATTATTATTATTATTATTATTATTATTTTTTTTTGTGTTAAACCATATCAACCGTTATTTCACCCTGAACCATTTAATTAATGGAAAATTTACGTATCTAATTCAAACATTTACGATATCTAACCCTCATGTGGTATATTTCCATTATTATCATTATTATTTCACCTGGAAATTGTTGAAGGTGTGGGTGTTTTTATTTCATTTCCACATTACAAAATTTAAATGAAATTAAAAAAACAATTATTACGCAATTATAAAAATAGCATTACAAAGTAACAAAAATGACTTGGTTGACGTGTCGACAAATATTTGTTTTGTAATTTTGTTCAATTGTGTGCGTTTTTTCTACTCTTGTTTATTTTGTTCGTATTTTTGTTTTTACTTAATATTATTTTTTAAAATTTTCCAGCTGTGTATTGATCCAAAGATTCAAGGTTCAATTTTTATATTTCTTTATATTTCATCTCCTTCACCTATACTCCTATTTGATTTCAGTATGAAATTACATAGGTATAGGTATAATCATGTGATATTTTTTACAAATTACAAACGCTCATGATAAGTTAATATACCCTTGAAAATTATTATCAGTTATTTTTTAATTAGACTGTCTAGAGTGTAATTAGGGGACTAATTTGATAGTATTTTTATTTTTTATCCTCGCAAACAAATTAAAATGTTCTGTAGGGACGATTCAATCTTTGGAAAACATAAATTTTAGCAAATTTTGCTATTTATTCCGAAAAATGGGAAAATTCAGATACTTTTGGTCAATTCTGAAGACGAATTCTTGACTTTTAACAGCTCAACTTTTTACAATTGTCTGTCAAAATTTTTCTAGACTTTTCATTATTGGTGATTTGAAACAAATCACTATGCTTAATTCAAAAATATTTTTGTTAATGATTTAATTTATCAAAAAAAACCAAAGAAAAGTTTTAAGACACTTTTGTCCTAAATCAATTTAGATAAATTTTGAATTGAATTCTTGAGTTTTGATTTAGGTTTTGAGGCATTTTTTAAAATCATGTTTTTGGTAAAAATTTTTAAAAAAAATTAGTCGATTCTCCAGCTAGATTATCGTCTTATATCATTTATTTTTAACAAAATTCGGTCTGGAGTTGGTGAAAAAAGATACCATTTAAAGACAGATTTAGTCGCTTTTTGAGTAAATTCTCAACTTTCAGCTTGCATTTAAAGACACTTTTATTCTGAGTCATATTTTAGTGAATGTTGCTATTTTTTTTTTTAAAAAAAAAGCGAAACTTGATACTTTTAGTTATTTTCTAGTACTATTTTACATTTTTATACTAAAACATACATTTTTTAGTAAATTTTTACATAGGACTCTCGAAAAAAATAGACTACTTTGCATGCAGTTTGACGAAAAACTAAAAAGAAAATTGAAAATTTAATCGCACCAGACTGTAGAATTATCCTCTTTTTATTAGTTTAGAATCATTTTATTAATTGTACAAAAAAAATATGTGTACCAACACCAATTTTGCAGCATAAATATTATTTCTTCGAAAATCCAGAAAACCAGTCAATTTTTGATTTTTTTTCGGGTTCAAGCATATAGAACCGCAATTAAAATTGAATTAGCGATTTACCATTTTGATATCTATTACCGTTTTTTAAATACACATTTTTCACTTTCTTATTGAGATTACCTACAGGGTTGCTGATGTAAATATGCCAAATTCGTATGAAACTCTTAGTAGTTAGTATTAGGATTCCTAGGATGGTCTCTGGAGAACATTTTAGCAAAATTAGAACCTCCTAGCTGCATTGTAGAAAACATGCATAACATTTCCATCTGTTCCATAATAAGAGAGAAACGAAAAAAAATCAACGTTGGGAGGATCCTCGAATCATTCTAAGTTGTTTTGCGTTCTTGGCTCATTTTTGAAAATTGCGACATTCTCCAAAACGATCGTTTTTGACCAACTTCGAAATGAACTACGAGGTTCTAATGTTGCTAAAATGTTTTCCAGGTATTCTCCCTAAAAATCCTTCAAGTATTATTTGAATCACTCGCCAACTAATAAAATGTTTTATTCTATATAGTTTTAACTCCAGGCTGTATTTTTGACCGTTTTTCTTCTTATAGTACGAAAAACAGGTTGCTTTGAGGATTATGAATACCTTCCCCAATGCAAAAACAGAATCGCCCATAAATCGTAACCGCCTGGAACTGATCCAGGATCCAGCTTTTGATATGTCTCTAATGTTTTACATGTGGATTATCGTATAAATAATAGTAGTAACTATTTTAAGTGGCATGAAACTTGCAATTTCATGCTCACCTAATTGTATCACTAATAATTAAACGAGCAATTCATCAAAATAAGCGAAATATCTTTTATTAAAATTATTAAATTGAGATTAAAGCTGTAAGAAAGCTCTCCTTTCTCTTACAAAAACTTTTATGTGGCTTTACATTACATTTTAATTAAAACGAATAACTTGTTTTGTTATTGTTCCAGGAACTGAAAGATTGTAAAAGTCAAATGACCGATTTAACAAATCAGTGGTATCAAGCAATTCGTATATCACCGGATCAATCTGATGAAGAGACAGGCACAACGCCACGTTCAAGTATTTCCAGTATAATTCGCTGACTACCAATGGATCGATCTGAATTAAATCCATTAATAAATTCACGTACGAAATTACAATAATTTGTGATTTTGTACGTAATAAAAAAAAACAAATATTAAATTCATTAATAAATTATATAAATTATTACCTATAATATTGAATATAACTAGTACTTATTCAGTGATACTGTAAAAGCCAAATTTAACTAAATGTAAATAATATATTTTAAACAATAGTTTTATTTATAATGATCGAAAAGATTTTTGATTCTATTGTGATTGTGTGTGGGAGATGAAAAAAATTATTATTGTTCCTCTATAATTGTTTGCAAAAAGATTTGTTGTTTTTGCACATTTTCTGTGTTAGAATCACAGCAGGATTGTGATCAATATTGTAGTATTTTTATTTTATTTAAAATGTATCTCATGTGATTAGTTACTAGTGATCATATTAAATAAATAAAGAAATCTTACTATTTTCTCTATTGCATCTTGAAAATTAATTGGTGTCTGTGCGCTACTTTTATCTATTCTAATAATATTTAGGAATATTTGTTTTCGTTAGGTTGGCTTATAATTTTTAGGTTGAAATGTCATTCATTTTGACAAGTAGACATGTGAAAAATGTCGGCTTTTCAAAGGTTTTCTTCTTGGTTATTAACGGATGCCGGTCGAAAATTTGCTTATTTTACAGCAGGGGCTGCTACAACTACTGCTATGCTAGCAACAACACTACCACATACGATATTTATTGAACAATACAAAAATTTCTTCCATCTTTACAAGTTTGTAATGATTTGCTACAAATTGGGTTGAATGTTTTTATTTTTGTTTACTTCCAGGAAGGGTTTTACTGTACCATTATCAAAAAAACTACACGACAGATTTCAAAAAGCTCTCGAATTAGCCGATGTAAAAAACAGAAATTCGTTATAAAGATCATTTAATGAAATGTAGAAAATTGTAGGTTGATGAAGAGGATCGTCATTTATTCAAACCGTTTGCTGCAACAGGCTTCGATATTATAAGTGCTGGCACTTCATATAGTAGTTATGGTGTTATTGTTGGATTACCGGCGAATTTCACCTACAATACCGTTGATGATGTTGATAGATATTCGATCAAAGTAATTCAATTCGATTTATATAAATCTCTAAGTAGTGAGAGTATTTTTATGTTGTAGTTACGTGACGAATCAATACCTTGGGAGGTGGAAGAAGGTCAAAAATTGATGAAATCATTAGTGTTATCAGAAAAAGCACAAATCTACGCAATGGCGAGAGAGATAAAGTTTCGACAAACGTTAAAAATCATCTTGGATGCAGTCATTACAATCGTTTCATGTGCTGGTACATACGGCCTAGCGAATTCATTTAATATTAAATTAAATTTGTATAATCGTCCAAGACCTTTACGTTTACTAATGTATTGTTTAGTCTGTGGATTTACATTTGGTAGTTATGCGTTGTGTAAGGATTTCTCACAGGTTTACTACGAGACAAAAATTGATAAAGAATTGAAAGAGAAAAATCCGATTTTCGTTGAAGGTGGCAAAGAATTTTACACGAAATTATTGGAGCGTAACAAAGCGTTAAGAAGACTCCTTGGAAAAGAGGGCGAACGAGCCTACACCGTTTTGGGTAATGAAAATTACCTATTTAGATATAAACATATACCGCTAGTACAGCGTAAAGAATTCTTTGAAAGTAGTTTGTAATAATCGTTATTAAAATAAATGGAAGAAAATAGGAAATTGAATCGATTATTTTTGACCTTCACTTGTCTGATCGTCCCGATTTATCCTTTATTAAAATTGATTTCAACAAGTTCCAGACTGGTTCTGGGCATGCTTCATATCTGGCGCCGTCAGGATTGACATTCATCCCTTATTAGTGTACAGACTTTAGCCGGTGGTAGTCAACAAAATGGGGTTGTCAAGTTCAACAGTACTCATCCATCAATCCCCTCCGGATAAGGTAATTGTATTAAAAGAAAATCTTTATAGAAATACTAGCAATGATAACAATATTCCGATTTTAGTTGAGTGAATTCAAAAAATTAGGTATCGTTCCTGATCAATACAATATTCCTGAAGTATCACAAAAACGAGTATCCACCGATGTTAAATGTTTCATCGCATTCCTAATCTGCTTGTTAATTTTGGTAAATTTTCGTTAATTAAAATAAATAATCTAATTAATAATAGGAATTTTATAGTTACCATTTTGTATCTATACATTGATTTATGCGGATACAGACCATGGGATATATAAATTTGATACGTGTGGGAATGTTTGTGGTAAGAAAAATGAATATGTTGATGGTGTTAATTGTAGTGGTAAAAATTTTGAACATGAAAAGTAAGTTTAATTATTCACCAGTGATGTATTTTGCTTATGATTATTGTCTTTATTAGATATCTAACATTTGCTTCGTATGATGTACTGTACGATAGGTCACGTTGGTATTATTTCGAACGACAATGTACGAAAAGTTGTGCTTCTGGCAAGTAAGTATTGATTAGAGATTAGATGTTACTGTACTTACACTTGTGCTTAGAAATTTGGTACAAACAATGAGTATATCAAGTTTGTTTACAGTAACTTATTTATTAAGGTGGGGTTGACAGTTGACAAACAATATGATATATGATGATATATGTATGTGTAAATTTAATTTTGGAACTGAGGCTGTATTTTTGAATTTGAAGAAAAGGACGCTAACTTATTAAGAAAACGCAATCAATGCCCAGTCGAACATCGTAACGAAATTTTTAAATTCAAAGAAATGCTAAAATTCATTTTGGAATTCTGCCTATAAATAAATCTAATTTTTACTGACTCTGGTACCATTGTATAGAGAAAGGAATGACAAAGTCGATAATCATTTTCTTTTTTCTTCATCTCTTTTAAGGCCTCTTAAATTTCAATTTTAACGGAACCAAATTGTGTACATAAAATCGACAAATTTTTACCGCTAATTTAAAAGTAACTGCTCTAAACTTGATGTAGTACGTCGCTCTCTATTGCTCCACTCTCGTGGCGTTGAAATGTAAAGCTCTCTTCATCCTCTCTACGTTATATGTTTGCTCTTTCTCTCGCTCTCTCTCATGTAACGAAATGTGTCTAATAAACGTGATGCATCCTTGAAATTTCACTCTCAATTATCGATTATCGATAACTGGGCCTAAGAAGTTTCAAAAAGCTAGAGAATGTAGTGAGCGTCTTTGAATTCTAATTAATTAAAATTTTGTCAACAAATCTGTGTCCGTATTTAGTGCTCGCGAAAGATAAATAGAAGCGAAAATGTGGTAATAAAAGTATTAACACAAGGCACAGGGTTGTAGTGTTTGAAGAGCCACCACCTGGCTACGCTACTGAGGCTCGACAATATTTCGCAAACCCCACCGTAAGCCCGGTTCCACACATTGGCCCCAGCGTTGGAGCCAACGGTGTTTGTCCAATGTGTGGTCGGACGAAATGGAAATTGGCCATGTTTCTTAACGAAATATCAAATAAGTTGGTGCCAACGTTTGTGTAGCCATCCACACGTTGAAACTTATTCGTTCAACATGAGCCAACGTTGGGGCAAATGTGTAGAGTCGGGCTAAAGCTATAGAATACGTAACCCGGCGCATCCACCATTTCTAACCACGCATTGTATTTTTTAGTGTTATCAGCGAATTTACTTGTATATCGACAACTGATGATTTGGAAGTTGCAGAGAATTTAACAGCACTCATAAATGATACACAAATTGATAGCGACACTTTACCAGATTTTGATGATGATGCATCTGATAATTCGGTAATTGATGATTAGAACTAGTTGATTTTCTTATATTTTATAACTCATTAATTTTAGATGAAAGCAGTTAAAGAATGCCTAGGCACTAGTACTGTTGTTGCACTCATTTCATTAGTGTTTTGTTTGATATTATTGATATTGTTTCGTTATACTACAGCTTTAATTATATGGTCGATTATAATTGGTAGTTATTCGATTTTTACAATTTTCGTTGTTACTTTATGGTTTTCCGACGATGATTATACTGCTTTATGTACGATCTGTTCTATTGTTTGGGTAATTGTATCAGTAATGTTGTGTGCATTCTTCAAACGAATCCCATTAATTATAAATCTATTTCGTGAAGCAACTAAAGCCATTTTTACAATGCCTGGTGTTATTTTCGCCTCATTATTTGTAAGATTTATTTTAATCTAATTAGTGAAATTGAGTATTTCTATGAATTTTTAACGTTGAAGAAAACGCAATTCTCTGCCACTATAATGAACGAAATTTCTCACGATTTTTTCTTTATTACACTTTAATCTTCTAATTGTAACAATGTTTGGCTTAAATACACTTGATCACCATTCTACAAACTCTTCTTTACCGATAATTCGAAATTACAATTGAAATGAGTCAATTAACATTGCATACATCTTCATATACATAGCTGGCAATTGGAACTAGAAGCATTATAAGAAATACGAATTTTTCCCGTATCATTCAAAGTTATAGAAATGGTGTAGTAATGAATATTAAAGTAATCTTATCATCGTGTAACAACTAAGAAAAGTTGGTTTAACGCATCACTGCTCTAACAACTGAGCTATCAGGGAGCGCACTAATCTTAGTTGTAAATATCGGGTGTATCACAATATTCCATCCCGCAATTTTTGTGCCTTTCTTACATAGTATCGCAACTTGGTTCGCACTTGACATTTGCTAATGTGTTTTCATGTGGCAGAATCAAGCTACGATACAGTGTAAGAAAGGCACAGCCAATTGCGAGATGAAATACCGTAGTACACGGATATTGTCCATCCTCGTCAAAGATTGGTGCGGTGCCTGATAGCTTAGTTGGTAGAGCAGTGGTGCGTTAAACCAATTGTACCATTAATAATTCCATCGTACTTTAAAATAAGTCACAATTTATAGAAAGATTGACTACTAAGAAATAAATATATTCTCTTTATGTTTCTTATTTAACTGACCATAATGGTAGAATTGCAATCGACGTTTAAACTTCATTGGAAATACTTGTTAGATATGATGAATAATTTGATTCTTTTACAGACTTTTATTATACTTTTCATTAAATTCATAATATTTGTCGTAATACTCTACCATTTTTTGAATGCCGGTGTTTTAACTCAGCTAGATAACAAAATGTATACTTATGAACCAGATGGTGCAATGCTTTTTACAATATTTTTCTATATTTTTATGGCATTATGGATATGGAATTTTATAATCGGTATACAAATTATGACAATTTCTGGTGCTGTTTCTTCTTGGTATTTTGCAAGGTAAATTAATTTATAGAATAATTGTAGAATTCTAATTTTTAATTAATTGTAGAGATAAAACATTCTTGGGTTCACCAGTTATGGATAGTTTTAAAATTGTTTTGAAATACCATCTTGGTAGTATCGCTTTTGGTTCTTTAGTTATATCAATTATAAAAATAATAAAATTACTACTTTCATTATTGTCGAAAAATAAGAGAACCAAATTCTTAGCTGAATTTTGTATGAGAACTTTGGAATCGATTGTTGTTTATATTTCTATAAATGCCTATATAATGATAGCAATGCATGGTGAAGATTTTATAAGATCTGGTAAAAGAGCCGTTCAATTAATCTATCTCAATATAAATGATATTATTGCCTTGAATTCTATTGGTGATTTTATATTATTTATGGCGAAATTATTAGTCTGTGTTTGGTCTTATTATTTTTGCACACTGATTTATGTAATTATAATTTTGCTATCCTATCATTTTTAATTAAAATAAACATTTTATAGGACACAAAATCTGCAATATTTATAATTGGTGCTGTATGGGGTATTTTAATCTCTCTTGTCTTAGCTTCGATAATATTCAGCACCTTTGAAGTATCATATATTACAATTTCAATAAAATTCTCTGATTTGTTTTCTAATTTAATCAATTTGCAGATTGTGATCGATACATTGATGCTGTGTTATTGTGAAGACTGTTGTATCAATGATGGTATTGATCGTCCTTATTATATGTCGACTGATTTAATGCAATTCATTGAAGAATCTAAAGCTGTATTGAAAAAAACTGAATAATCTTATTTGGTAAAAATATATAAAAATATTAAGACGAACAGTAAGTAATTAAATGTTAAGGGAATTTATGTTGTGTCTTATTGATAAAATTACATTCATCCAATAATAACATGACGAATTTTCTCTGATATATATTACAATTATGATTAATAATTATAATAAAATTAACTAAGTACAATAATTCATGACAATAATAGTAATTAATAATTAAATTAAAGACCAAAGTTTATTGTATTCTATTATTAATTAATAAGCTGATTATATGTGTGTATACAATAAAACGCAACAAACGGCGTTATGTTAATTATTAAAATGATATTCTAGAGATGGATGTTTTTAACTCAATTATTAATTCGTTATAAATATTATAGGAATTATATTTAATAGTGTTTTAAGAAAAGCCCAAATATACTGTAGAAGATTTATTAATATTGACGCTTTAAATGTACAAAAATCCAACTATATTTCTATCTATCTATCTATCTGTTTATCAACAATATAAATGTGATTACTTATTCTTCTTACGACTTACGAATACCCGTAATTCTATATAAATTGAAGTCTGTTTTAAACTATATAAATCTGTTATAACCGCAATATTAGAGAAGATAAAAAATACTATTGTTTTTCCATAAATACCTCTTCTATCTATATATGTATATACTCTAATAAAAATCCCCATAAACTACCCCATAGAAAGTGGTTTTGTGTTTCAATAATTACCGTCCTTTTAATTGTTGAAATAAATCAGGATGTGATTGTCAATTTTAAGCAATTCCACCTAAATTTTGATATTTTAATCCGCGATACATTGATACTTTCTATGGAACATTCTGTATATCATAATATGTATTGTATTGTAGTTACAAATGAACGAAATGCAATAAATCAAGTGTTTTAAGCCGTATTGTTGCACTCTTTATTTGGTAAATTTGTATAGTGATTTATGAAGGGGTATGCCGTACGTGGTTATCCTGTATAATAATTTTTTTGTGATTTTTAATTTTATGTAGTGGTGACACTGCCAACACACATAACCTCAATATTTTCATAACCTAATTTTGTTCGAATAATGGCAGGGGTTTTAAATCATATTTATTCAAATGTAACAAATCGAATTACAACAAATTTGTGTATTTTCGTCCGTTATGGCCATCATTTGCGTGGCAAACCACCAGGAGTTGCCAGATCGATAAGACAACGCCTTGAAGGTAGAAGCTTTTATTTTAGTAATATTCCATCAAATTTTTAATTAATCACTAATTTACTGTAGAATTAAAGTATAAAGATCCAAATTTATATTTTCGTGTCGATATCGGTTTACCTGTACCACCGTTTTCAAGATCTAAGCAATTGAAGGAACGTTTAGATTTAATTAGGAAACAACGCAGTGATAAAGAATTGGAGAAATTAGCACGAAATCATGAACGTAAATACAATATGATGGATTTTTAACAAATTATCTTATTTTTAAGTCGTTTCCTTTCAGTAAAAATCGATTTAGATGTAGTGAATCAGGAGTGGTCTAAAAACAACCGTTGCTATCACATAAAACAAATAGCTGATCATTATGGAATTTTCGAACATTTATTTGGCGATGCTTATTTTCATCCAATCGTACCATTATCCGTACGTTTCGTTGCCAATGATATTGAACACCCTGTTTATTTTGGTAATTTAATTAAACCATCAGAAGCATCACAAGCACCAATTGTTCATTATGAAAGTCCCAACGATACATATTGGACGTTAATCATGACGAATCCTGACGGTAATTTTGTCGAACAAAATAAGGAATACGTGCATTGGTTCAAGTAGGTGTTAACATTAAAAAAAAAGAGTTATTACAGATGATATTTACAGGTGCAACATACCTGGTAATGATGTATCTAAAGGTGAAACGGTCATTGAATACTTACAACCGTTCCCACCGAAAGGCACCGGTTATCATCGATTCATTTTTATTTTATACAAACAAGAACATAAATTAGATTTTACTAAATTTGAATTCGATGGTCCTTGTTTAGATTTAACAAAACGTACATTTTCAACTCTCGATTTCTATCGAGACAATCAAGATTATCTAACACCAGGAGGTTTAGCCTTCTTCCAATCTGATTGGGAGAAATCTTTAACCGATTTCTATCACAACGTTTTAGGTGAACTATAATTCAAGTACAATATAAAAAATTACATTTATTTGTGTTATAGACATGAAAGAACCGATATTCGAGTACGATTTCCCACCGCCTTATATTAGAAAACAAGAATGGTTTCCTGTTCGTAGACCATTCAATCTTTACATGGACAAATATCGAGATCCTAAGGAGATCAATAAAGAATTCTTGATGAGAAAATTGAAAAACGTACATCCATTCAAACCACAACCACCACCTTTACCGTATCCCAACGCTGTCTATTTTGAAGGCTATGTACCATCGTGGTTGCAATTGGAAAAGACGAAAAGTCGCTTGAAATGGGGTAGAATTAATGATATTGAAAAATAAATTGTTCAATTTATAGAGTAAATAAATTCGTGTTTTTTTTTTTATTTTTAATTTCGAATTTAAAATATTCACGTGGATTTATCGTGAATGTTAATATTTTCATTATTTGAATTGATAAACAGAGACTGCGCTTCCTTTGTTTATTCGCGTGTTAAAAAGGAAAACAATAGTAGTGTGGGGCGCGATAGGCGACTACCGCAGTTAGAGCGTGCTTGTTGGAGAAACTTTCTTGACAGCAAAACATGTTTTTTAGTTAATTGTGAAATTTTTGTTTAGTTAAAAAAATCACCTGAAAATGGTAAGTGCAGATATTTATTATTTGATAAATTACTTATTTTATGTAATTATTCCGCCGTTTTTTAAATTTACGGTTTCTATACAGTGTGTTTCATTTGAAATATTCGATTACATTTCGGAGAAAGTCGCCTTTTAAACGGTCCCTCTCTCGACTTAGAAATCGAATATTTTTCAAAAACGTCAAGGTCAATATTTGATATATTTAAATAAAACATTTTTCTATTGTTCAATCAAAGAATCGTAGTTTTAATTTTATACAGGAAAGACACATCAAGGCCATCAAGTTAATTAAACAACATCATAATTATCAATGTTAATCTTGGTAAAAAATGTAATTTTAATTTACAGACTTTGGACAGCGAAACTGGGGAATATACACATGACGATTTGAAGAGGAGTGTATTAAATTGTGAAACCGGCGAAGAAGAATACATATGGATCTCTAATCATGAAAATCAACAAAATCACATTCGACAAATACCATTTAAAATACCAACATCGTATTATCAGCAAAAAAATCATACAAAAATTAAATTATATAATAATGAATCATCATGCATAAGTGCAGCTGCTATATTATTCCTATTACCAACAACGATATTCTTCTATCCAATACTATCATTAGTGTTGGTAGGAGGGGAGATTTGTTTGCATATATGGGCGCATAAGAAGAATAAAAAATTAAGAAATAGAAATCTATATTATCAAAGTCCTTTACATATAATTTGTAAAGAATTTTGTGCATCATGTCGTGAGGAACTGTCAAAAGAGAAAATTACAAAAATTCAAAATAAACGCAACGACAAAATACACAAATATGATCTTGATGCTTACAGTAGGATAGTTACATGAACAAAATGTATAATTAATAAAAAATAATAAAATATTAATTGAGATTATTTAAAATTCAATATCTCCTTGGTTGCTAATTTACAAATCGTATGGAAATCGATCTTAATCATACACCGCCAATACTTACACCGGCCCCATATAATTGCCGGATAATTCGGACTAGGTATTCCATGGAAGATGCGTGCAATTGCACGTCCTGTAAAATTATTATCACGATACGCTGATATTAATCCACGTATATTGTTGATTACTGTTTCTTCATCGATTATTGAACTATTCGATATTTGTACAGTCGATAAAGGATCTGAATTATTGAAATATTCACGTATTTTCAATTTTAAACCATCACTCCTATCTGTAATATCATTTAAACATTCTCGGTATGTTCTAGTCGCCATTTCCGATAATGTTTGATGTAATGCATGTAGTTGTAACAACGATGTACGTTCTTGATTTATTGTTTGATTATATAAATTATCTAAAGCTTCATCTAATTGATTATCAGTTAAATTACCAGGTGCTAATAGACGAAAACCTAAATTTGAGAATTGCACACTAAGTTTTGAACGTTTTGGTTGGCCATTAACTATAACAAAAACAGAATAAAAATACAATACAATTATTAAAATAATTAAAACAATTAACATACAGGAAGTCCATTCGAGGTTCTTCAATTTTAATTTACATATGCCACTATCCCAGCCGATTGTCGCGGCAATATCAACAACCTTAAACTCTATAATATTCGATTTTTGATTGTTTTCATTATTTTTTTGTAGGGCTAAAGCCATAGCCAACGGTGGACATTCTTTTGCTGCCTTCTCAATCTCATTAAAACTACCATACGATATAATTTTACATATTGTATAAGCTGGACTTAACAATTCAATATATTTATTCTCATGCAATTCTAAATAACACAACAACGTCGATATATTCTCTTCTGTTATATCCAATGATTTCACAGTTTCTTCGATACTAAAAGCAACTTCATGTCTCGGACATACATCTTTACATGAACATTTAAGAAATATACGTTGCAATAATTTCCTAATTATATATCTATCAATTGAATTCGAATAGATGTGTCGTTGTAATTCGTATTGATCGTTATTTTTATAATCGAGAAATAAATGACAATGTGCTGGTAAACTATCGCGACCAGCACGACCAATTTCTTGGACATAACTTTCGAAATTCTTCGGCATATTATAATGGATTACAGCTCGAATATCTGGCTTATTTATACCCATACCGAATGCCACAGTTGCTACAACAATTCTCAATTCATTCAACATGAAATTCTTCTGTATTGTTCTACGTTTTGTTGCCGATAAGCCAGCATGATACGGTTCAGCTGCAACTTTAAATCTTTTCCGTTTATTATCATTATTGTTTTTATTATTACTACTACAATATTGTAGACTTGTTCGTAGAAAATTCGCTATACGATTACATTCTTCACGTCTTGTACAATAGATGATAATACTTGAATAATTACGAAATTTTTCTGTTGTTATTAAATCCAATAAAGCTTGATCTTTATCTATATCTTTTGATACAGTTAAATATAGATTATTTGGTAGTGGTATATCGCTAATAACACCATTTTCACCATCTGTTATATGTAAATGTTCAATTATACTGTTCATTGTTGTTTTTGTTGCTGTTGCTGTTAAACCTAATATTGTTTTTATACCGATACGTTCACGTAATACATGGCATATCATTAGATAACTTGGACGGAAATTGTGAGACCATTGTGAAACACAATGGGCTTCATCAATGCAAGCGAAAGCGATCGGTGGTAGTTTTCTTAAAAACGAACCAAACCCTATGGATTAAAATTAAATTAGATGTACTATGGTATTTCGCAGTTGGCTGTGTCTTTATTACGTAGTATCGTAGTTTAGTTCGGTTACCTAAACAATACATTAGCAAATGTCAAGTGTGAACCAAGTTACGATACTACGTTACTAAAAGTACAGCCAACTTCGAGAGCAAATCCGATATTATAACATGTATATCATAGTAGTTTTCCTCAAAGTTGGCCATGTCTTGTTCACGTAACGTCGTAGCTTTACTCATACTTCACTGCATTTGAACAAAGCTACGATACTACGTAATAAATGCATGGCCACCTATTAAGTAAATTACCGTGGTACACCTGATAAATATTCAAAAAAACACTTACAAGATGATCGTTCACCGGCTATCACCGCTTCTGGTGATACTAACAAAATTGATAAATCACCTGATGTTATCGATTCAATGATTTGTTCACGTTTACTTTTCGTTTGATTTGTATGTAGACATGCAGCTTTTAAAAATCTCGGTATACCACTAATTTGATCTTCCATTAATGATACTAAAGGTGATATAATTAATGTTATACAATTTTGTCGTTTATGATATAGATATGCTGGTAATTGATAACATAAACTTTTACCAGAACCTGTACTTAATGTTACTAGTGTTGATTTACCAGATAAAATACGCATTATTGCCAACTCTTGTCCAGGACGGAATGATGAATGACCGAATTCCGTTAGAGCTTCAAATACCTCATTGGGTGTTTCTGAAATCGACCAATAAATCAAAGTGAATCTTCATATAACTTGATAACATCGAAAGAAAAATGTTTTAATTCTAAGATATTACCTATTAAACTACCATCTGCATTTAAACTAAAATAAGGCTCTACTAATTCTTTACTATCGACAAATTGTTGCAAATTTAATTTCTTAACTTCTTCTTCTAGACGCAAAGTTTCAGTTAATAGATCATCATTTTCTGTTTCATCAAATAAATTATAATCATCAGTTTCATGACTATCACAATTATCATTATTATCACAATTAATATCATCATCACTATCAATTTGATGATCATCTTTCTCTTCCTGTACAGAAAGATTCGGTTTACGTATAGCAAAAACACTATTCTTTGCCATTTCAGCAGCTTGTTCTAATGTCGGTCCACAGATATCCTCATCATTCTCATCAACTAAATCTAATAGCGTATCACCTTTATTTTTCGGACAATTCCGTGCAAAATGTCCATCTTCATTACAATTGAAACATTTTAAATGTCCACCATCACAACCATTTAAATCTAATAGATTTGCTTCATTGAATTTCTTTTTACTTTTCCATTGTTTCATTTTGAATTTACTGAAATTCATCGATTTCTTACCACGACTGTAAATTTTCTTTTTTAAATTAATTGTAACATAATTATCGTTTAATGTGCGATTTTTCATTTTATCCATCAATTTTGATGATTTTATTATCGGTTCTGTTTTAGATTCACCAATAGTTTTCGTCGAATTGATCAATTCTTTTAAATTCTTACATCTAGCCACCGATTTTCTCGGTTTTATCGAATATTCCAATTCGTAAGTTGTATTATCGTCATTATCTTCATTTTCATCAACAATCTTTGGTGGTTTCGTTCTTTTAGTATGCTTTTTATTCATCTTTTCTGCAAGTTTTCTCAACACTTTCGTTTTCTTTACTGATTTTTTAGTTGGTTCTTTTTTATCAACATAATCGGGATCATTTTCTGGACAATCAGAGTTAGAGGAATCGGCTGTTTTGTGTGTAGAATTATCAGTTTTTACGCTATTTTCATTTTTTTCCACTCCTATAGTGTTAGTCTCTACGATTTGGTCGTTTATTTCTTTTTCGCAATTTGCAGGAATTCGTTGATCTATAGTTTCAGGAATTGGTTTGCTCTTACTTAGATCATCATCGATTTTAAATTTCTTTCGAAATTGTCTCGATGATGATTCATCATCTGAATTATCGACAATATCATCACTGTGATATTCCGAATTATCGTTAGTCCATGATATTGATGGATCAACACTATGTCCAACTCTTCTCACCCAATTTTTATCGATTTCCTTCAAATTTTGATAATTATTCTCTAAAACACTCTGTATTAGATTTGTAGATTGTGTTGAAATCTCATCTTTTCTTTCGACAATTTTAACATTTTGTGTTTGATTTGATTTAAATAAACCTTCAAATGATACAGGTATATCAGCGTTCGCTTTTAAAATCGGTTGTGATAACGATATTTGTTCATTATCAATATTTATTTCACTCGATTTACGTTGTGTAAACGACAGACTTTTACGTGGATTACGTTTCAAGAATTTGGAACCACAGAATAATTTTTTAGCAAATGTTGAATTTAAATTCGTACTTGTATCGTTAACAGTCTCGGTTTTCTTATCAATTTTACGATCCAATTCAAAACTCCAAGCATCTTTAACATTAACAGTATCTTCACTAATACTAGTTGATTCAGTATTAATACTTTCTTGTTCTTTAATATTGTTATCTTCATGATTATCATCATTATCGTCATCCCAATTAAAACCATCGACATCTTTAAAACTCTGCTCCAATATTGCCGTTTTTAATTGGAAATATTTTTTATAGGCATTTCGTACATTTTGATTCGCCTCCCTTATATCTAACTATGTAATAATTAAACCAATTATCAATTTATAATAATAAAAATAAGTTAAAAATGTAAACAAACCTTTGAAGGTAACCTATTGTGAGTCTTTTTAAATTTATGTTCCCATAATTTTACAATATATTTACATTTATTATAGGTAGCTTGATCTTCTGGCAATATCAGCGAACTCATTTTTATTAGTTTATTTCTAATTAATTCGTTTAATTGAGTTTATCATATCATAATTAATAATAATACCGTATATAAATAAAACTTTCACCATATGGGAAGGATTCCCGCTAAAAACAACAGCATTGCCAACAGAAAGATCTCACCACCAGAGCGGGAATTTCAAACGATAGCCACTACTGCCATTGGTTATGGAATACATAGGACGAATAAAATGTGAAAGATATCGATGATGTCATGTTCTCTTAATTAGGGTAAATAGGAAAAATCGCAATGACGTCATTTATTCTGCACTAAATTGGTGAATTGAGTCATCATTGTCGATGTACTTGATTTCTATTTTCTAATACTAGTGGCGGTAATTTTGAATTAGAAACACCGATTAGAGTGATAACTTTATTGTGTGGAAAATTTACAATATTACATGAATAATTTGGGCTACAAAACGTATTTTCTGTTATTTATTCAAACGACACAAATTAAGCTTTGTTTAAATAACAATGATAATAATAGTTATTAATAGAAAGAAAGTAAATAATCACAGTATAGTAATAAGAAGCGAATTTTTAAAATTTATGGTGTTCTTAATCGTATTCGTGACTACTTTCTTTCTGGTTCAACAAAGCATCCTTTTCTTCTTCAGTCACCTCAGCCAGTGTAGCGTGGAGAGGCACTTTGGTAACTCTAGAGTTGACACGATTTAAACCTTCTGTAGCACCCGATTCTGTAAGTCTACAGAAAATATTAAAAAAGTTTATTATTTTAACAATCAATTAACTTACATATCAATCTCTTCATCATCATCATCGTCATTCAGTGCAAAATATGGATTATGTGCAGCCGGTCGAAATTTATATGCGGTAAGTACAAAGAAAACATACGTAGCCATTTCATAGAACATCTCATCCAACCATCCATATTGGAATGGTACGGTGATTCTCAATAAATAAACAATAATACGTGTTGAATAAATATAACAAACAACCATTACATAGAAATGTCGGAATAATTTCAATTTACGTAGATTCATAGCTGCTTTACCATCAGTTTGTGATGCTTCTTGTAAATGTCGAATTGACCATACAACAGGAAACAATATACAACCACAACATAAGAGATCGACCAATATGAAAACATTACGCCATGCTAGATGTTCACGGGCACCTTCTTCACTCTCTTCCAATATAATTTCAGCAACATTTGCCAAAACTTGTAATGGTATAACGATCATAAATAAACGTTTATCACGCGGTGCTAATACATGCTTAATAAATGTCCATCCTGTACCGACCAATACTAGAATAACAAATAATAATGCACCTTTTAATAGATGTGCAACATAAAATAATACAGCCCATGTTGCTATATGTACACCTAAACGTTCAATAAAATGATAATTAACACCATGAAATGCTAACGATAATGCTTTCAAAAATACCAAAACCGCCATCATGTAATGTATTTTAAAAACAGGATGACGTGATTGTCTCAATAAAAATACCCAAAACATTCCAGATAGAAGGAATAGAATTGCCATCATTGAATATAAAGCTGGTAATGGCATCTCACCAGCTGATAAGTAACTACTTAAATTATGTTCGATTATTTTTATAGTAAAATCAAGGAAAACTTCAGTGTCTGGCTGGTAATTTGGACAACTATGGAAGTAGAGATTGTAGAGACCTTCTTCGGCAACAGTGGCAACGTACAAAACAAACTAAAAATCGTTAAATTTATACAAAAATTATCGTGATAATAATGATTATTACGCTAGTGTTATAATAGCGTTTCCCATTACGTTCAACTGATACAACATCAAAATCTAAATTACTACAATGATCAGCTTCTTGTCGTTTCCGTCGTTGTTGTACATCTAACATCCGTGGTAATTGATTTAAGTTTTTATAGATGTGCACTAATTGTTGATCTTTACATTTGATCTTCAATCTATAATTGACAATTTCATAAATCGTAATTTGTAAAATAATGGTGATTATTACTTTTTATTTTTAAGATCCATAATAAAATAAATAATCTCATCATCGTGTTCTGTACTGACAGTATCTTGTAGAATACAATGCTCCTGATGACTATCCAAGTATGGATTCATTGCATCGTTTATGGTGCGATCCAAACTGAAACCAAACTATAATTTTCATTGAATTAATAATCATTCAATTTATGTTTTCATTGATAATGAAACGAAATTATTCAACATACAATTGCTGATTCATTCTCAGGTGTTGCTCGGAAGTTTATCAACTGTACATTCAAGTATCCACCTTGATAAAATCCAAATGTACTCAGAGCAATATACCTTCTTGCGTCATGCTAAAAAATTATCATTTATATTAATGGAATTTTATAAAATATAACAGGCAATTACGATAATATCCAATTCATGGATTCTGGCCCATGAAATTGAACACCCCAATACTAACAATAACAATGAAAATAGGTTGAATTTATACATTTTTCGTAAACAATCGTCTAGTGTTATTGAACATATTTTGAATGATTTATTATTGCTAATATAGATGACGTGGATAATTATTACAATAATTCGAAATTAATTGCCTTTTATACACAATTAACACAATTTTCTAATCACGATAAAGAAAATCGAAATATTGAGAATTTCCTAACCACAACAAAATGACAGATGATGATTTGTTGATTCAGAGGTTGCCAGATTTTTTCTTCGCAATAACATTGCATCAAAACTCTCCATAGATGTCGCTACTAACTTTCGGGCAATTTTACCCTCAGATACGAGCTAAAAGTTAGAAATGAACAGAAAATTACGCAAATTATAAGAAACGGAAGCAAAAGCAACGAAAATTCGCTGTGAGTCTTAATGGAAATTATAGTAATTTGAGAATATTTTATCGTCATTGCTAGTAATCTGTATTGCTGACCTAATTCTGATCCTGTTATCAAGGGAAAACTTGCAGTGTTGTCATGTAGACATTTTCGATAATAATTTTCTTAAAAATTCGATCAAATATAAATTTGTATGTTTTTTTATATATAACATTATTGTGGATTTTTCCATAAAAACCCTTAATTTTTTTATTGAAATCTCAATTTTATACTATCGATACACGAAATGTCGTATCGAAAGACCAATATCGATTTGTTTACAGCTTTTTACTACCCGAATTTATTGGGGGTAATAAAAAATTATACGATTATTATTTATTAATTCTAGTTTTCTAGAATTGGTTGTAGAGAATGTCTTCAATAAAAAATGATACTCAATATAGGTGTGATGATAATTTAAAAGATGTAATAAATCAATCAGCACAGCAATGTAAACAGGAAGATTTTCAATCTTGTATATCTGATAATAATGGTAGTCTTTATGAATTAATTGTAGATGAAGATGGATTAGAAGACTATAAATGCACATATTGTGATTATAATACAAATTCACGCCATAATCTTCGCCAACATATCACTAGACAACATGCACAATTATTTTATTGTTATAATTGTAATTATTCAACAAAACGTAAAGATACGTTAAAAGAACATATTAAACAACACCATAATAAACAATCAATAAATGAATGGAATTGCTGTACACAATGTTCATTTAAAGCAAAACGAAAATACAATCTCAAAAAGCACATCTCCTCAAAACATGCAACTGAAGAAGAATTATTGTGGTTTATCTGTGTACATTGTGATTTTAAAACGAGAACAAATTATCAATTACAAACACATATCAATCGTAAACATAAATCACCAAATCAAATCGAATGGTATCCTTGTAAATATTGTTCACATCGTTCGAAACATAAAAATGATTTAAAGAAACATATATTAAGTTGTCATACAGCACCAGAAGATATTAAATGGTTTTATTGTAAACATTGTAAGTATCGTGCTAAACGTAAAACACATCTAAACATTCATATGAATGTACATAAATTAAAAGATACGATTTAAATTTCGCGCTAGAATTTTGACACAATACAAACCGTGGTTTAAAATCAATAACCGCACTGTTGCCAGTGCTAAGAATCTTGTCGATCTTATCAGTATTTATCAGTGAGTTGTAATCGATCATGTTGTAATTTATTAAATTTCTCACGAATTATTCAATATCGTTAGTTGTGATTTAAAATAATTCAATTTTGATTGTGTAGTTATAATAGAAAGTGACGCGCATATCTCTAAACATACCATGGTCACTTGATAAAATATCTTAACCTTAAAGTAAGTTAACCTCATTTTTTTTTAAATTCCCCAAAATGAGTTTTTATATTAAATGTAAAAAATGTCGTAAAATCTTATTAGATAAGAATACGTGTAGATTGTTGTTAATTACCGCTCATAATTCTCAAATAAATACAGATGATAATTGTGCTAGTGATGATAGTGTTGTTTATTTAAATGAAGATCATCTGCCACAATGGGTTTTACAGAGAATTGAAGATGAGCAATGGTTAAAAGGACGAATTAATTGTTTATATTGTGATTATAGAATTGGTGGCTTTGATTTTGTGTCAGGTTTGAAGTGTAATTGTACAGAATTCACAGTTCCTCCTGTACATTTGAGTAGAAACAAAATTGATTTGATTAACAAGTAGTTTATTTATTATCAATAGAAGAGGTAAATTTTAAGAAAAGTGTATATTTGTATAAAAATACACGTATATAAATAGAAAAACCATGTACCAAAATTAAAGAATACAATATAAAAGCTGCCTTATTTTGATTATAATAGAAAACCTGTTAGATATCTTTTCAACAATAATGTGCGTAACAATAGTGAGCATTTTATTTTGGTATTTGGATCGATTTTCGATTATTATTATTATTATTGTTGTTTACAACCACCTTCCTTACTCTTCTTTTTCTGTTTCTTTTCCAAAGAAGCAGTTCTACGTTGTCCCTGAATTGGCATATATGGTGGTACAGCATTCTCATCATCGATCTCAGTTAGATCTGGTGGCGGTAATAAAATTCCTGGACTACCACTGGATGATGTACTTGTCGTTACTGTACTTGATGATGTTTCAAAACTCGACGATGACTTTATACTATTAATATTATTTGAATTTCGACGTGGATATGTTGGATCAATTGCCATTGCTATATTGATATGTTGTGATGGTGGTGATGATGATGACGATGATTCTGGATCATTATTTTGTGGTTCTGGATCTGGATAACGTGGCTTATTGATTCGATTCAAAGGTGTTCTAAAAATTGATAGGAATTAACCATCTAAATTGTCAATAGTGATAATAATATAAACCTTAAATCAAGATTCGTTGGACGTACGGCAATTCCTGAATCGTTTATTCGCAAATTATTCACATCGTTAATTAATTTATCTTGTTTTTGGTAGTTTTCACTTAAATTCGATGTTGTTATTGTTGTTGTCGTTGGTAATACATCTAATGGTAGACTGTAATTAACATCTTCATCTTGATTTGGTAAAGCGTAAGTATCTGATGTTGTGTATTTCGATGGTCTTGGTGTTTGTATTAAATCAGCTGGATAAGAATATGAATCATCTGGTAATATTTGATTTTGTTCAAGTTGTTGTTGTTGCTGTTGCTGTTGTTTTTTAGCTAAAGCTTTTTGTTTAGCACGTTCCCGTGCCCGTCTAGCTTTATTACGTTCACGTTCTTGTAATAATTTCGCTAATTCTTTGTCTTGTGCTTCTATAGCAAGTAAACGATCACGATTCATTATAGTATCCTCCATTGAATCCTCTTGTTCTTGTAATTTTCTAGCCAATTCAGCATCTTTCTCTTCTTGTATTTGTTTTTCAGTTAATTCATCAATTGGTACACCAATATCATTAACAGCATCAATATCGATACGATCTAAATCATAACGATCTTCATGTTTTTGGATTTCATCATTATTTATATATGGCAATGTATATAAATCGTTTTGTACTGGTGGTAATGGCATCGGTTTCGATTGTCGTCGTGGTGATGAATATTCATTTTTATTACGTTCTTTCTCTAATAATTGTCTAGCAATATCTTGATCACGACATTCAATGAAACGTCGCTTATATCGTTCTTCACGTTCTAATTGTTCAGCTAATTGTTTAGCAACAATTTGATCGTGTTGTTCTTGTTCGGCTAACATACGTTGATAGATCATTGCTGTTTGTTCGGCTAATTCTTGTTCACGTAATTGTTCAATTTTCGCTCTAGGGAAGTCTTCACGTACAACAGCATTACGATAACGATTGCCTGATAGATGTTCGCTGATTTCTTGATTTTGTAAACGATAAGCTAAAGCACCATCTTCACGTACCATCCATTCTTGGCACACTTCAGTAACACGACCTTTTGGTAGATCTTCTTGTACCTTTGTCTCCGCCATTTTCAATTATTTTGTTATTATTATTATTATTATTATAATCAATCACAATGTAAACATGAACATTGCAATGAGGATTACGTAGAGAATTCAACAAATTTCACAAAAATTTTCTTTTTATCAATATTTAATCCAATAAACACATTAATTTGATGTAGAGAACTAAAACAGAATAAATTCAATGTATAAAGAAGATCATTTTAATTTTATTCCCATCTATAATTATATGTGAAACACAATAATAGAAAAATAAGAAGGAAACACTGGTGAAGGTAAATGGACTACAAATGTCTTGTGTTGACGTGTTGATCCGCGGGAAATTTAAATTACTTTCCACTCAGCCTTCATACGACCTTCCTTTTATTATTCTCTATTGAAATCTTAAATTAATTATGAATCTTATTGAGAATAAGCCAAAAGAAGCTAATTTAGACCACAAATAGATGTTTTAATTATCAAATATGATAAAATTTAGCGATACTTACACTACAATCTAATTTTCTTTCATATTCACTTAAATTTATTTTTACAAACAAAGTAATTTTCAATGAAAAGTGCAAGTTACACATACACATTTACTTATTTTATGTCTTTGTAATCTACTCTCGTCATCATGAGTAATAGATTCCATGTATTAATAACGGTAAAACGTTTTGAGATATTTATTTAAAAATTGAGTAAACTATTCAAACGTCCTCGAAATAAATAATCACAATACCGTTAGATTTTCGTGGTGAAATACATGATTTTTGTCCACTTAAAATCGGTTTTGTACTGGAAACCTTCTTTGTTATAAAAATCCGAAAAAACGTATACCAGAGAGGAAAAAAGAAACAAGTTATGGTCTAGATACACCAGAATACAGGAAAGTTGACGTGCTTCACGTAGAATTAATCTTTTTTTAATTGAGATTTTCGTCTTGTTTTTGATTGAAAAACGTATTTTCTTGTTGCTTGCTAACTATTCGAGAGTTTCAAGTTTGTGGTAGAAAATACCCTCTAAAATTTTTCTTATAAGTCTGTTATTTTCCAATAATTCTAAAATTGAGCTTGTAGATTGTGATTTAACGGTCGATTGGTGTTTATTTGCTCTTATATAGTGTCGGACTGGCAACACTGACCCACCGGCTAAATTAAATTTTAACTCCACTTCTAACATAACTACATTGAGGAATTTTAGTCCATATATTTGGTTTGATTTTATTTGTTAGTCATGATTTTGTTGGCCCGGAGTAGACGAATCGGTAGGCCCATTGGGCATTTGCCCATCGCCTCAGACTGACACTCATTTTATTCTATTCCATGCCCCATCCTAGTTTGACTCCTAGGGAACTATCTGTTTGGTCGATTTTTTTCTTCGATTCGGTCTATAAAAGTTAAGAGAGACACGACATGGTACAGTGGCGATCATGATACAGCGGCTGTGTAAAACAGGCTTATGATGGCGGTCATCAAAATGTAACAGAATCTTATAACAGGTCAGAATTTGGGAAGAAAGATATTCAATCAGAAGAAGGGTGTAGGGCTCCAACACCTTCTACCTACCCAACTTCTTATACTCACGAGATAAACAACCTGACTCACACTAACGAAAATATGTGAAATTCTCGCTCAAGACTTGGTCTCTTTTTTTTGATCGCCACACTACCTGCTTCTATTGAAGAAATGGTTCAATACCAGTTTTTGGGCTATGTATAGTAGCAGTCTGGGTGTTGTGAATTTCGACTTGTAAGTCGAATTACTTCATGATCAAGGGACGTAAAGAAAATTATTTATGGTAATTTCTATGAATATCAGTGGATAATTTACAACTCACACCAGATCTTGTAAGGGCTAGACTACCTGCTTTTAAAGAAATGTCCTCATCTGGTTTGAGTTGTAAATTATCTACTGCTATTCATAGAAATTACCATAGACAATTTTCTTTGGGACTCCTGAACATAAAGTAATTTGACTTATAAGTCGAAATTCACAACGCTTAGACTGCTACTATAAATAAAACCAACTATAGTAGTGGAATAGAAATAGTGAATCTTATAAGAAAAGTCAAATTATTTTACAATTGGGACACACAAAGGCAATTGACCACTGTAAAGTTTGTGAATAGCGTAGGTGTGAAACTACCTGCTTCTATTTGCTTCTATTCACAGAATTTACAGTGGACAATTTTCTTGGTGTGCCTCAACCATAAAATAAGACTCACTATTTCCATTCCACTACTATACATTCGAAATATTATTTCCATTTTACTGATTTTTTTACTTAAAAAAATTGTGTGAATCTTTTTAACTATTCTTCTTCAATTAAAGGTAATACAGCTGAAAAAATACCGGGTATTTGACACTAGCACTCCACTTTAAATGAATCAAATCGAATGAATTCATTACAATCTTATAATGTTACACGTAGACTTTTGTGTAATATGATTTGTATTGATTAATTAATCAATTAGTAACGATTCAATTACAATTTGTGTTGTCTTGGATCCAGGGCCGCCGCGTGCAGGTGTGCAGGTTGTGCACCGCACAAGGGCGGCTTATCAAGGGGGCGGCATTCTGCCCAAAATTATATAAAACATAGAAAACAATAAAATTAAATTTAAAAAAAAGAATTAGTATGACACAATTATTGAAAACCAATTAAGCCTAGAAATAAACATTTAGTCTTAGACACTAGAGTCTAGTGATTAGACTAAACAAGCAAGGCTGTTGCTAGCGGTTAGCCAACTCAGGCAATGGCAGATTACACATCACAGGGGCGGCAAAATTACAATCTTCTACATAATATCATTTTGTATACGTTTAAAAAAAGAAGGCAAATAAGTAGTGAAAATGGAATATAATACTATTAGCGATTAGATAAAAAATACATATGTAACTCATTCGTACTACTGGTTGTGATCGAGAAATCCAATCTCGAGAATCCTCGAGAAATTTTGGTTTTTTTGAATCCAATTTCTCGAGAATTTTGTTATTCATTTAATTCAAAATCTTAATTTCTCGAGAAACGATTTACGAGAATTTTAAGAATTTTGTGAAATTTTAATTTGAGTTAATAGTAATAGCAGTGTCGCCAGTCCGACAGTTCCGACACTGATAATCACACTAGACTGTGCAATACTGAAATAACTGTTTACAATATACTTCCAAGAACTAGATACCCATTTGATAAACGAAATTGTAAATAAACATGTATAAATATTTTACGTTTTCCTTTGTTGTACTTATTTGTGAACAGTGGGGTATCGTAGCCATAAGAAGCAAATGTGTAAGAGAGTAACAGACGAAAGCACGACATTATATCTTTTTCTTACTCATAGGCAATGTCTATGAGCGAGAAACAAAGTAATGCGCATTTGCTAATTTCTTAAAATCAGAATACATATAACGTATTCCGCAAATATTCAATTAATAAGAAAATTAAATATAATTTAGCATACATGTAACAGATAGATAAATATAACGAAACCTAACAAATACACAGTTTCATTGATCTTAAAATATAATTAATTTTGTCATTTTGTATACTTTTGCCTAATGCAAAAATTCTTTTCAATAATTACTTTAATTGTTTAATTTCATAAAAAACTCAAGTTTAAGGAATTTATTAATTAACTGACTTGATTAACTTCGTTTTATAATTATGTTAGATTTTGTATTTAAGAAAAGTATTTTTTCCGGTAAAATGCTTTTTTAAACTTAAACTTCTCATTGTGTGGACACGTAGTACTTCAAGCCTGCGCAGAAACATTGAGTTATTATAATCCGTATTAGGTATATGTTTGTGTACAAGTATTTGATGATGATGTCTGAGGTGTATGCTACTTTTCACTTATGTAGAAATTTGTTTTCAAATTTATTAATCGTGAGTTTTGAATTCTGTAATTATTAACATTACTTTAATGACATTTATATTTCATTAGTAAAAATGAAGGAATATTCCAATGTTTGGACGTATTTTAAAAGAGATATGGACCGTGCTTCATGCGTTTTGTGCCCTAAAATTCTGATGTGCAAGGCATCTTCCACAACCGGGCTACATCGTCATTTGCAGAATGTTCACTTTATGAAGCGGGCTCAGAGTAAGTTTTCAAAACTTGAGGAACAATCTACTTCGTCACCGCGGCCTAGTACGAGTTCAGAGTCACAACAAAACATAACAAATTTTCTTACTAATAAGTCTAATAATACACTTGAAATGATCGTTTCAAAATTAGCTGCAAAAGATAATATAACCATATTTGCTATTTCCAAAAGCGAATTTATCCGGAATGCTTTGAAATTACAAAATCTCAAATTACCAATACAACCTTCAGATATAATGAAATTGATTCACAAACAATGTGAACTATTTAAAGATGATTTAATATTAAAAATTAAAGAAATGATATTGAGAGACTGCAAATTTAGTATATCGATAGATGAGTGGACAAGCCTAAAGAACAAAAGGTATTTAAATGTACATATTTATTATTCTAATGGTGATTCCGATAATATTGGTTTAATACCGATTCATGGTTCTTGTCCGGCAGAACGTTTGTATGATTTAGTTAATGCAAAATTAGGTTCATTCGGTATTACCTTTCAAAATGATATCGTTTCTGTTACCAGTGATGCAGCAAGTGTTATGATCAAATTTGGTCGAATTTCGGAAGTTTATCATCAATTATGTTATAACCATGGTATCCATCTCGGTGTAATTAATATTTTGTATAAAGAGAAAAATGTTGAGATACAAAATGATTCAAATGATGATGTTGATGATTCTGACGAAAATAACTACGATATTGATTGTTTTGTAGATAGCGAATCTGATGAATATGATTATGTTGATCATGAAAAATATACGTTTCTCGATAGTTATGGAATCATAAAAAAGATACGTAAAATAGTTAAATTATTTAAAAAATCACCAGTTCGTAATTCAATTTTACAGAATCACATTCAGGCATCAGAGAATAGAGAATTGCAATTATTATTAGATTGCAAAACCAGATGGAACACCATAGAAATTATGTTAGATCGTTTTCTTAATGTTGAAATACATGTAATTCAGTCATTATCTGACCTGGAAATGAACCATTTGTGGGCAACAGAAACTGATAGACCAAGAGCATTGGCTTTATTAAATACACTTAAACCAGTAAAACTTGCGGTTGAAGCTCTCAGTAAGAAGGAAACAAATCTTTTGGCGGCAGAAGGAATTTTAAAATTTTTGATCGAAACTCTCGATAAAAACAAAACGGATAATATAAGTATAAAACTCGCGGAAGAGTTAAGAATGCAAATTAATAAAAGACGAGATGTGCAAATGACTGCATTAATTCAATTTTTATTTAATCCAAATTATCTTAAAATAACTGAAAAAGATTTTTTAGGAAATCGAATTGTAAAAAAGGATGTACTAAAATTGGCAAAAACACTTATGCAGCGACTTTTTTCGAAAGCGAATCATAGTGATTCTGATTCCTCTGAAGACGATATTACTCTAAAACAGTTAAGTGAAACTAATAATATGAGCTTAGAAGCACTGTTAAAAAAATCTATACTAGAACATGTACAACCCAAGTCGACTCTTGGACTTGATCCAGAATTTCAATCATTATCGAAAGAACTTAATATATATGAAATAACTGGGAAATTAAGCGATAATTTAAAATTGTTAAAAGATGCTTTAATTGTAATAAAACCGACCTCCACACAAAACGAGAGGAATTTTTCAATATCAGGCAACTTTGTTTCAAAGAAGAGAACATCATTATCTGACAAGTCAATAGAGAGTTTATGTTTTTTAAAAAGCTACTTCCTAAAACATAATTAAGCTATTAAGCATTGTTCTATTGGTTTTTGTTATTTATAGTATTTGAAATTTAATAAACACATACATATCCATTTATAATAGTTTGTTTCCTGAGAATCTCGAGATAACAGAGAAAAAATTCCAATTCCTGAAAATTAGGAAACATGTCGCTATATAGAATTCCCGGATCTCGAGAATAAAAAATGATCGAGAATTCACAATCTCTAATTCGTACGCTAAAAGATAGACCGACAAATAGAAATTTAATACAACAGAAAATATAAGCACATACAATGGCCCGTACTCACTACTCACAGATTCCTTCAAGATAAATATTTGAGATTTAGTATTGAATCAATTAGAATATTATACCTACATGAAAAACTCGAATTAGAATTTTTGTAAATATCAGAAAATTTGCCTCTAAATTTTTTTGGTAGCAGCTCGAGAGAAAGGGGCAGCATAAAAATGTTTGCCTGAGGGCGGTACTTATTCTCATGACGGCCCTGTAAAGAAGTAATAGATAAAGTAGTATTACTGACCAAATTGAAAATTTTGAACTGCGCGCCCTTCAAAAAAATAGACTGGTAAGCCTGTATTACCAGATTTCTTGCTATTGTTTACAATAATTTCTAACCGAAAATTTCAATTTTGATTATTGTTATTTTTATTCGTGTACTTTTGCATTTTTTTCTTCAACATTTGGAATTGTTTGAACTGTGTTTCTTTTTGTTTTGTGATGATTTTAGATTAAAATAAGTGGTTTTATTCAAAGAAATAATTTACACTTCTGACATACTTGATTTTTGTGCTAAAATATGTTCTTTTTAGTAACTTTTCTGTCATTTAGTATTTTCAATTTGGTGAATGGGACTACTATACTTTAAAATACTTTGAAGCAAAATATTTTCATCAGCATTAATTAAGAATTGCGTAGCATTAAAAGCACGTAGGGTACGAATTTTGTAAGGGACTTGACACATAACAGGGTATGCGCACTCTCGCTATTCATAGATAATATTGTCTTAGTTCGAACCCCAGTCGATATGGGCGCTGTTAGCACTTGAAATATCATACACAAATCACATATACATAGAAAAGCATCGTGAGCATGTAGAGATTGGTAGAGATAGTCACAGATCACATCTTTATTATAATGGACAATATGTGAATATATTTGTAATTAATAAATATTTTTTATATAAAAGATAATGTACAATCTTATTTATTTAATAATAAATTAATTAAAAGCATTAAGCATTTATTAAAGTCTTTTTATTTCATTATGTATATTCGCACATTATTTTAATTATGATTTTTTATTAATCAAGTAATAAAAAACTTCACATCAAAAACTTGTCAAGAAAAGTTTTTGAATATTTTGGCTATATTTAATTGGTTTTTCTCTTTGTATTTATATTTAATTTGAGTATTACAATTTTTGTTAATAATTTGGTGAGTGAGATATTCTGTTTGTTTTGGATCTTACGTTAATTTACCTTATCCATTAATTTTAGATCTTTTGTGAAGCCCCTACGCTCTCTATTAATTTGATTGGTTTATTGTTTTATTAATCACATATTTTACCATTTATATATATTATTCTATTCTGATTGTTATAAGCATGCTCTCGCGGTGTTCCGTGCACTCGTGCTCGGCCAAAAGCATGATGCATAGATTTCCACAAAATGCAGAGGTTTGTAGACAAAACTACAGGGCCATGGTCAGAAAACTATTCTAGGTGAAGCACAATTGAATTTGCAATTGTTGGGGCTCAGCCCTATTTACCCTCCTTATAACTACGGCCCTGGAAAGCTATTTGTCCATTTCAATGATCTATTACTATAATATGTATTCTATAGCTATTTAAAAGTTGGTGTCGTGCTATTGATCGAGAAGATTTGATTGAGAAAGGTGTTAGCTTCGTTCGAAATAACTACCGAGTTTGTGATGCTCATTTTGATCAAGATGCAAAGTTTCCAACATATCATAACCGCAGCAATTTGAAAGTCGGCAGTATTCCATCTATAAATTTACCTGGTAAATGAACTGTTATAGGTTTTGGAAAGATAAAAGATAACATTTTTGTTTCTTATTAAAGCTCATCAAGTTGAATCTTGGACTTTAAGGCAGAGCGTTGTTGATGAGCAAAAACCTGCTATTGCAAATAAAGTTATTGTCAAGAAATCGAGATCAAAAGTAATAGATATATTGCAGATGAAAAAAAGAAATTTGCTGCTTGAAGTCAAACTGAGAAAAAAAGCTCAATTAACTCCAAAAGCTGCTAAACTGTATGAAATAGCTAACGAGTATAGAAAATTAGCCCAAGAATTACATTCTAAAACTGAAAAATATAAAGATGTTATAAAAAAATGCATTGAACTGACAGAAAATGGTAAACTTTTCCAGAGTAAACTAAATGACATCACGTTTAAGTTCCTACAGTCCCAGATTAGCCAACAATGTAAAAAACCCAAAGGTCGACGTTTCACTAAAGAAGATAAAATATTATCACTGGCTTTATTAAAACAAAGTCCAAAGGCATATAAACTGTTAAAAAAAATATTTGCATTGCCATCTAGAAAAACACTCATGGCAATGATGGCAAAAATCCCATTCGGGTGTGGCATCAACCAACCTATCTTTCAAAGTTTAGGAGAAAGTATAAAAAGTTTCAAGCCTCAAGATAAGCACTGCATTTTAATGTTTAATGAGATGACTCTGCAGCCATTATTGTCTTACAATAAATCACAAGACTATATTGATGGGTTTCAAGATAATGGACCAGAAAGTCATTCTCAAAAGATTGCTGATCATGCAATGGTTTTTATGATCAAAGGGTTGGGCAGAAATTGGAAACAACCAGTGGCATATTTTTTTAATCAAAATGGAATGAACAGTGCTGAAATTGCCAAGAATGTGAAAGAGATAATTACGAAATTATCAAATTATGGAATAGTTGTTGATGCCACTGTGTGTGATCAGTACAATAAACCGGCTATAAATTTATTGATCGAAGAAACAAAAATAAATGCTGGAAGAAGGGGACAGCAGCACGAATCATACACATTTTATGTTGAGGAACAAGAAATTTTTCCCCTTTTCGATTTTCCTCACCTTCTAAAGGGAATTAGAAACAACATGTTGAAACATGATGTTAAATTTATTTGGAAAAATGGACAAGAGACTGCGCATCTTGGCAACATATAGAAAACCTATATAACCTAGATGATGGAGATGATGACTTTCGTATGCTAGAAAAATTAACTGACGAACATGTAAAACGTGATAAAATTAAAAAAATGAATTTTTACAAAAACTATTAAAAACTAAAAATGTCCAAAAATACAAACCAAAATTAACTGAATTCAAACTAAACGATTGTAAAAATTACAAATTTGGCACCACTGATTATTGGTATTATGGTATTGTGCATTAAAATATTTAACAACAACAGCATATCATCCAGTTGGTACAACAAAAATGGGTCCATCAAATGATCCAGATGTTGTAGTTGATCCAAGATTAAAAGTGTATGGTATTAAAAATTTACGTGTTGCTGATGCATCAATTATGCCAAATATTATCAGTGGTAATACGCATGCACCAACAATGATGATTGGTATGAAAGCTGCTATGATGATTATGGAAGATCAATCAAATTATCGTGATGAATTATAAACGATTATGCTTGTGCAATACAAATGACGTTGCAATTAATGTTAGTTGCATTTTGTGAAAAGTCTTACAAAGTAGCGTTTTGTGAATTTTGACTGTATTTGGATGCTTTTTTTACATTTTAGTGTGTATCAACATGTTTTTTTTTCTTCATCAAATGCACATAATAAAGTTTAAAAAAACACGAATATTGCGTATCAGTTACCTTTGATCTTCAAGATTTTTATTAAATACTATTTTATATACATATACATATATACTTTCAAATTTGGCGCCAAACGTTGTTGCCGCTATCGAAGCGCAGTTAGCGACTGGGGTATGAACTAATATGAAATGTGACAGAAAAGGATCGAGTGTCCTATCTATATAATATAGTATATCTTTAATCTGTGACACATAATGCCAATAGAAAGTTTGTCATTGTGACATATTTTTGAAACATTAAATATATTCTTTGTGTATGTATGTGTAATAACTGTACCTACATACATGATCAATTTTTTTTTTGGACAAACTTATGATTAACCAAGAGTACTTTATTTTTACATGTAGTTTACTATGTTTTGTTTCATGTTATTCTTTAGTTATTGTTCTAATAAATAATCTTAAAAATGTTTACTTTTTAATTAATTTCATTGATTTCATGGAAGGGGGGCGGTTTTTTAAGCTTTGCACAAAGGCGGCTAATATGCACCCGGCGGCCCTGCTTGGATCCTACATAGTCTCCTATCTAAATACTGCAATAATTGAAAAAACTGAAGTCTTCAAAACTATACCATGTATCTTTACTAATTTATATTTTTTTGTATTTGTTTTATATATAATTTTCGCTAAATTTTCAACTGTATGCAACTAAAAATACAAAATATACGCGTGCGCTTCTCGTCTATCCACTGGCGCGTATCTAATTCCAAACAAAATCACAGACCCCTGCATATTTCTCTTTTTTCTCTTCAGCTTTCAAGTAGAACGAAACATTGTATTCTCTGCCATATCCGAACAGTTCTTCTTGTTTGTATCTATCCATTTCATCATCACCACAACAACAATAATAACAACAACATCAACAATACAATTTAAAGTTCCCTGTGCAGCTGTGTACCTAACCGTTAACAAAATTCAAAAATCCTTACAATAGTGTTTTAATTATTAAAAAGTGTCTGTAATTTATAAATAAAAAATTTAAAATGTATTAAAATTTAATAATTCGGAAATTTTCTCGATAAACTCACAATTATACATAAGAAAAACAAACAAGAAGGGGACAGAAATCAAAAAAAGATGAATAGTGATAGGGATAATTGTGATTATAAGAGTTGTTTCGCACGCTCAATGGCAGTTAATTCACAATATAAATTAGCAAAATATTTAGACCACGAAAAACAAAAGAAAAGTTTGGATATAATCACCGGCAATAATAATGATGAAGATAATAATAATAATAATAAACAAACTAAAATCAAAAAAAGCATCGTTCTGAATTCACCAAAACAACAAGATCATAATGATGATGGTGATGATAATATTAATGCTGAAGAAATCAAATTGAGAAAGGTTAGTAGGTATTCATTTATTAATTAGATATTAATTATTTCCATTTTGTTAATTGAATTATTTTTTGATAATAATCCATTTTATATCCGATAATTTGAAGCTCTTGAAAAACTTGTAAGATTAGAGCATTTTTGACACTTCTTATCATGTTTAGTATAGCTCAGGTAGATAAACGAGAACTTGTCTGTATGTGTATCTGTAGGTGTGTGATTTTCCTTATTTGAAAAACTTTGAAAATTAATCGGATTAGTTTACGTAAAAAAAGTCGTTATACCGGGTATCTATTTTAAATTTTGTCGATGTTCATGAAACTTCCATTAATTGATGATCGATTCAGGTTACATTACAAAGACTTGTAGAGAAGTCCCTGGAGCTCATTTTAGCAAAATTAGAACCTCGTAGCTCATTTGGAAGTTGGTCGAAAAACGATCGTTTTGGTCAATGTCGCGATTTTCAAAAAACGACTAAGAATGATTTAAAGACCCCCAACATTCTAGAAAAAATGCGAAACATTTCTACCTGTTCCAGAATACAATGGAGAAAAATGAAAAAACTCAATGCTGCGAGTCTTTCTATGTCCTTCTTTATTTGTGTGACAAGTTTTGTGAAAATGAGCTACGAGGTTCTAATTGTGCTTTAATGATCTCCAGGGACCTCTCTACTAGTTCATGAAATATTCGAATTGCTAGCCAACTAAGAAACAGATATCCTGTCCTAATGATAAAATACCATTTTTATATTTCCTATTTTGTAACTATTTTTCGACTCGTGGGTGGAACAGTAGTCACTAATTATCTTTCAAGTTTTTCGAAAAGAATTTCTAAATAGTACGTACTTAATTATAATTTAAGTCCTACCGTGTTTTTTTTCCTTATAACTCTTTTAAATGTCAAGATGAAAAATTGTTGCTTTCAAATGTACAGGTTGAGTACTTTTTTATTTATGTAAAACAATAATGTTTATAATTATAATCTTTATTTATAGCCGGACTTTGTTAAATAAAAGTTGTAATAATAGGAAAAAAAAGACAACAAAATCATGTTGTTGGTTGTGGCATGAACTTCGTGAACCACCCCACACCGGAACTATGGTCACTGAATAACTTCCATATCAAATTAAACAACATACGCGTTTGGTTCTTTTGTAAGGTTTGCTAGAACAACGAAAATAAAAAAACACGTAGTAGATAGTAAATTACAAAAAGATAATAGTTATAAAAATAAAATAAGTTATTGAAGTTAATTTTGAAGGAGAACAATGTTTCCGTTATGTTGATAACAATATAATTTACATGTAGGCAAGTCGATTAAGCCCCCATATTAAAGTTATTATTTCTAGGATAAATACAGAATTAACTAATTCTGTTAATTGTTATAATTATAGACAATAAAAGAGTTGATTAAACGATTGATCTATAATTGGATATTACATAAAATTAACATTATTGTGCAGATTATTATTAAGTGAAAGTCTTAGTTGAAGTAAGTGTTTACTACTTCTTTATAGGTATACAAAAAGACAATTTAAAGGAAATATCATCAACAAATTGATTTATGGTAATTGAAAATATTCAATTAACGCTAATTTCTATGTGAAAAATTATTATAATGAGTTAGAATAAGAGAACAACTTTCAATTTATAAAATTCTCAAAACATCGAAAAGAAGACAATGGTAAAATTTAATGAAATCTTGTAATTTTCGCACACTCACTGTATTGTTTGTAACTTTCATCTCTACCTTTATATTAAAAGAAAAATGAAAAAGGATTTAAATCTCCTGGACTGTTCAGTAGGATTTAATTCAATTATTTTCTTTTTATCTCTCAACTAAACATGTCCAGATGTTCTTAAAGGTCTTACCTTTCATTAATAATTTGATGTCATTGAACGATTTTTATTCAACATTTAATCGGATCAATCTGTAATTGGTGTCAGTGGGAATATGCAAAGACAACTTTTATTTTCATTTTATACAGACGACTAAGTGTGGTTGTCTGACTGTATTGGTCGTTTATTAAAGACTTTTTTATCGACTTTTATTTATTTGAGTCTGATTGTGGCTGGATTACTGCAGAAACCTGATTGGATTTTTATTTTTTGCAATTAACAAAGCTGTCGAACAACTTTATCCGTTATGGTAATGAATAAAGGGTGTTTTTCTTTGTTTTATCGATAAAATAGTCGAATTACCAAAATTAGAAAACGAAAGTCGCGACTGGAATTTTCGTAGAATTCAATCGAAAAACTTTGTCTCGACGTTATAGAAATCCAAGTTGCGTTGGTTGAATTTTGCGTAATCGTTGCTTTTTTTTGTAGGAAATTGATCATTCCTCGAGGTCCTTTTCGAATTAGTCTAATTCTTAAAAGTTTCCTTCCGCAATTAAGTAATTGATTGATTTGTTTTTTTCGTCGATTTTATTATACGTTTTCACCTTTTTTGTATACGTTGAATTATTAAAATATTCTCACGGACATGATTTATTGTCAAATTTTTTGAATTCATGCTTCTATTAACCATTAACTTTCCTTGTATTTTTCACACTTTTATGGTTCTTTTGTTCAAGTTAGACAACATTATGCCGTTATTCTTGAACAAAAAGAACAGAAAGCACCTTTCAATAAATCTATCTACGGTTTGTTTAAAATAACATACCTGGAACTTTGAAAATTGAAATCTACAAAGCTAACTTAAAGTGTATAATTAACAATTATCTTCACTTTTCGAAGTTTGGCTTCAAGTAAGGTAGAAAACGATTATTTTCTGTGGTGTTAAACTACAAATCTCTAGCGTAATATTCAAATTGTTAATGTTAGGGTAGATCAGGATAATTTCGTTCTGTTATTATTAAAGGGGGAAATCAAGTGTCTGTAACAGCTGTTAGGACATTTAAATACTGTTTAAATTTTATGTCACATAACTGATGTAAAATTTAAACTCTACTAATTAGAAAATGTTGCCTGAAACAATCGGTATGATTAAAGTGATTATATAACTACTGTTACATCTAGCACGAGATCTTTTTTCGAGCTTATAGAAATAAATTTTCCAAAATTTATAGCTAGCGAATTCTAACTGATTGTTAATCCATTATATCGATGATAACGGTTTTTCCGGTTTTTAATTCCAAGTGATTGATTTTCAAATTTTTAAATTTAAGCAATTTATTTTTGCCATAAAAAATAGTAATAATAATAATGATTATTATTATTATTTATACCGATAGATCTGATACAAACCAGGCAGATCTGGTGCACTGCGAACTAAATCACAATAACAATAGCAACATAAACATGGTCTACTTAAAAACGAATTTCCAGACAGATTTTGAAAATATTATTCATTACAATGATGTGGTCGTGAAGTACATGAAGACATTTTCATATCAATTAAGAGGCAAATTAATTAATTTTAAAGCTCTAAATTAAAAGTGAAAAATGGGGTTCAAATTTTCCGTGAGACTCACTTAATTTTCAAAATTGTATTTTAAGCGAGTTTCATGTCCTTTCTTCTTACATAAGCTTTCTGAAAGAACTGGAGCATTTTTTTTAAAAAAAATTGCTCCAGTTATGGGCAAACTAACAAACCTATCGGAAAAAGTCTTGAAGATTTGGATAATTATTGAAAATCAATAACATTGGCCAAGTTTTAGCCAGTTATGAAGGAAAATGTACGAAAAAAGCAGGGTCTAAGAGTTTTCTCTGCCATTCAAAATTCGATCAAATTTTTCCAAAATAGAAAACTTCAGAACATGCATCTTGAAATGCTGCATTCAACGCACAATATTTAAAAAAAACAAGCCAAATCGAGTCATAAATCCGAAATTCCCTTAAGTGTCCTGAAGTATTGCCAGTTCCTTGGCACGAAGGAAAGAAAGGGGGCATAAAAATAAATAAAGAAAAACAGATCGTGTTAAATGGTATGCTTGAAACGGTTCAGCTGCGGATTTCGCTCAGTACAAAATTTCGGTTAATTCCGGTTTTCGGTTCAATTTCGGTTCGATGCTCTGGTTTTAAAACTCTACTGTTATGTGTACTGTTTTAAAGTCGTACCGAAAGAATTGTTCTATAGCTTGTCAATTCTTTCCGGTAGTTGTAAGTTTTTTGCCACAACGAAACCTCCGGTTGCTTCTACTTTTTTTCAAGAAAAAAAAAATTTGAACTAAATAAAAAATTTCAACTAATACAGTCGGTCTTTTGTTGTGTGATGTATTTCAAAATAAGAGTTTCCTGTGTGTTTTCGAGTATTTTTTGCACTTTCCTCCATCATCTCTCTATTAGCCAGTGTAATTTTTATTAATCTCTTTGGCTTTCAGCATCTAAAATTAATTACCAAGCTTCCGGACTGAAGAATTTAAAATTACTTACATAGCTATATCTCTGAATATAAGGATTCTTTATTCATTGGATTAAATTGCCATGTATATGGATATTATGTTTCATTATAAAAGAACTCACCTCTTGTTTCTTTTGTAATTTCGTTTTGTTTTGTGATTTTTAACAATAATAGTAAAACGTCAACAATTGTAAAATTTCATCTCTAATAAAACACCCGTCTATCGTCTATTTAAATTAATAAGATTTTTCTCGTAATAATATTGTGGCTTCTATTGAAAATTTCGGATTTGTGTGAGGTCAATGTCACAAAGATAACGAAAACGTGGCATTCCCAGTGTCTATGTATCAAGAATAAATGAACGAAGACTACAACAATACTTTGTATTATTAGTCAAGTTGTTGGAATACAACAATATCCGTTTGTTTGTATATTTTTTTTGTTGTTTTATTTTTGTTTCAAATCAACAATACAATAACAACAATAACAAAACAAGAAGAGCTTCCGGTTACCAGGTGTCCGTTGTAAAGGGTTTGTAACAACACATTAATGAGTCAACTAATTGTTATACAAACAATTCTAAATTACGATGAGTCCATAGCGCAAAAAATAACTATGATTTTTGTTTAATTGTTTAAATATTCTTGAAAACAACATTGAACATTTTACAACCTTGTTCTTATTTTTTTTTTCTACCGTTAACCACAGATATATGATCTATCTTATTAAATATAGCCGCGAACATGCCAATAATTTCATGTAAAAAAGACATGTGTAATTTCTACTTTGAAAGTATACAGTTACCATTATCAACATCATCATCATCTTCATCACCATCAGCAAAAGGAAGTCGACTATTACGCTAAATACAGCTCGCTATATTCGTTAAACATATACACCTATATATACAATAAAAAAAAGATGATGATAATCATTAAATCTACAAATATTTCATTAATGAATCACCGAATTTTTAATGTTAATAAACTCATTGTTTCTGTTAATTTTCCACAAATTTATAAAACTCCATTGGATCATCCTCGACAATAGCTAATTAATTCTAATGTACTGACAGTGAATTTTCAATTAAATCATGTTCAGTACAATAAAACTTGTTGCTGTTTTCATAATATTTAATTACTCATTAATCAAATGAATTGTATTCAAAAATTCGTTGATGTTTATCTTGATTATAAGAAGCAAGGTTAAAGGTGTAATGTCTTACAGAAAAATGGAATAATAGCGAAAGTTTTGTGAATTTGTCAAAGGAAACTACAAAATTTTACTTCATTAATATTATTATTATTATTGTTAATTTGGCTTAAAATTACATGATTTCAAGTGAAAGTCGCCTTTTATTAGTGAAAAATCCGCCCTTGTAGAAAATCCATGGGGCTGTATTGTAATTAACTTTGAGTCGATTAAAGAAATTCTTGATAGAGAATAATAACCGTTTAACGAAGATTGTGATGAATATCTGAGAAATTTCCTTTTAACTAACAACATATATTACACAGTTATAATTATTAATTGAATAAAGTAAAGAACAGGTAATATAATTTTATGTAAGTGGTACATCGGGTAAGCATACAATAAAGACTTGTTCTACTTGCTTGTTTCTTTTTATATTATATATTTGTTTTTGTTTTGGTTTATAGACCAAGAATATACCCTTTCGATTTATCTACAATATGCATTTACATGTATACTTTGATAAATCGCCAAACAGGAATATGATTAATAAAACCCAATAAACGTTGATTAAAACGTAGAGCTGGATATATCCGGCGAACGTATACATACGATATACGATAATCAACTAATAATTTGTTGTTAGAATATTAAAATGTAAATATAAAATGTCTCGCATTTTGATGTTGTCTAATTGACAAATTGTCTTTACATTATTATAACATACAGATAGAAAAATAAACAGGATGTTGTAGAGTTTGTTGAGATCAAAGACTATCCCAATAATAAATTCTATTGGAATGCTGGTTATATTTCCTCAATTCTACTACTGTCTTATAAAAGCTACCAGGGAATATTTTTAACGTTGTTTAGTTTGAAAAACGGATGGTTTATTTTAAAATGGTTATTTAACCCTCCACTAGACGCCTTGTATTCTCTTCATATTTAAACAATCAAACATAAAAAGACTAGATACAAAGAAGTGTGTCAGTGTTTATAATTATAACGTTTAAAGGGTGTTTAAATTATTGAAAATCCAAATATTGAAGCCTTTCATAACTTTTTACTTGTAAACTTTCATATTACCTACTGGCTATTATTTTCGTGAATTTCACTTGAAAATGTCAAGCTTGTTGCATTAATTTTTCATTATTTTCCCATTGTTTTAACCTACTTAGAAAAGATTAATGAAACAATGAATCTTCCACAAAGTACGGTTAATGAGCCTTATAAAAATATTACTTTTGGTTTTAAATCCATTAAATTTGAGTAGAGCCTTCTATATATAATTAAGAATAAAAACTTGTACAAAAATCCAAAATTTTTGCTCTACAGGTTTGTAAACGACTTGTGATTCTTGATGTTTTAGCTAATTTTTTCACATACATGTGCCAAAATGTGTTCAGATTTCACCTCGTTGCTTGTAATTGATAGGTGTAGCTCAGGGGCGGATTTAGGCATAATCTATGTCTTTATTAATCAAACCCCCCCTTCACACTCAAAAGAATAAAAGTAAAAGAATAATCAAATTAAGAATGCAAGAAAAAATATTCAATAATGTTTAATACAGTCACAGTATACACCTGCTGTTCGCGCAACATAAAGTTAGGTGTCCCTTGTCTTGAATAAATCTGAAATAAGATAAGCAGATGGAGTAAATGAAAGGTAATACAGTCATATATTATCCCTTACTGGCTTTTTTGTTTTTTCTTTGGCGGTATTAAGCAGGGCTTCGTACCAGAACTGAACCAACCACCGGAAAAAACAAAATTTTGGCTGGAACGAAAACAAGGAACCGTTTTTTTTTCGGTTTAAGCATACCACAGAACCCTTTTCTCTTTTTCTTGTTTTCATCTCTTCTTACCTCCCTACCCCGGAACTGAATCGGCAATACTCAAGGGCTGTTAATGCGATCTTACTAATAAACCATCTGACGGCAAAACTTAAAATTTCGATGATTTTTTGTATATGGGTTCATTCTATTCTAAGGGAGGCTTATTTTGTCAAATTTGTCATTCGTGTCCATACTTAAATATAAGGAAGATAGTGGAGGTTGAAGTTCCTCTTGAAAAATTAGTTTTTTCAAATATTTCTGGAACGGCACTAAATTTTTCAGTGGCTTAAAAACTGGATGATGTAAATTTATTAGACTTCTCAAAAAGTTTGAACTGCGTTTTTATCTCTTGTTGAGGGTTGAAATTATAGATGATTGTATGCCATTTTTTACGTTTTCTTGTGATTTGCTATCTCATGGTGTCGCCATAGAAAATTACAAAATAAAAGTTGCCTTCTTGAGGGTTTCCCTATATTTGAAATATCTACCTTGTAAATCTCTCTTAGGGGTTGTACCTTTTGTGGTGAAATATGAAAATTTGAAAATTAATCATCTTGAACTGAACCGAAAACCGAAAAACCGTTCTTTTTGCAAGAACGAAAATCGGAACAAAAAAAAAACAGTTCGAAGCCCTGGTATCAAGAGCCAGCATTAAATCTTTTTAGGTTTGATGTCTGAAAAATGCTAAGATGATGAGACGCGTTAACCAACATTGGAACTGGAATTTCAAGGTGCATTCAAGGGCAGTTTCTTTTTTCGAAAATTTTGACGAAATTCTGAGTTACAAAGGAAATTCTTAGAGCATGTATTTTTGTTTTATTTTCCCAATAACTTAGCCAATCTTAATTAGTTGGCAATAAATATTATAGACAAACGAGACCAAATTGGAAGGGCTTCCCAAATCATTAAGAAATTTTGCCATCGGTTTGTTAGTATTCCGAAAAATTAATTAAAACGTACAAATTCCATTGCATGATCTTTTGTAGAACTTTAAAGATAAACAATTGTACGATACCTTGTTTGAAAGCTTATTTCTTAATGGTGAAAGAGTCAAGGACATGATCTAAAATTTTTTGGAAAAATCCGTATAATTTACCAATTCATATGTTATTTTGGCATATTAAAAGTAATTCTGTCGAGCATTTTATGGACTTTCCAACAATACCATTGTCGTTGGGAAATTTTTGAAAATTCTTTCAAAATCCGTTCTGAAATTAGACCAGGCCTATCTGAAAGTAGGGTACTCGTCGAGCTTTATTTACTTTTTTTTACTTGCGAAAATTGGGTCCCAACACAGTATTAGTCCAGGCCCCCTAAATGTTACGACGATTCTGGTATAGCTTTTCGATTTTTTTCGGGAACTTTTAGGAAGCTTTACAGTTTTGGTATACGAGTGATTCACTAGATGTAATTGAAAAGAAAATATAACTTATGTAAAATATAAGTGATCGTAGGCTAAATATGGAAGAATTGCAGTAAATACGATTGTTACGTAATACAAAAATTATTGCTGACCTGATTGGTAAAGTCTTGAAAGACAACGTATTGAAATCGTTTGCATTTTTTTTTTTTTGTATACCAATCTGTATACAAAAAGTAAGTACAGTAAGCTTTTTATGTTGTAGTCGATCTAAATTGCTTTAAAATAGAGACACATGTCACTGCAGGTCTTGTAATTTAAAGTCAACGTTTAGGCGCAATTTCAACAAAAAATGATCTATTTTTCACTGTAAACTACATTAGTGACAGGTCTGTAGACTAATATGTAAATTAGCATTTGAACTTTAACAAATTTAAAATAGCCAAGAATCTGATGCCCTTGAAATTCAAAGAATTTACACAGGTGAACATTTCCTTTACAAAGATTCTTTGTGTCTCACCTTTTATATTCACAAAATTTCAGGGTATATTTGTTTGAATCTCAATAGACCGATAACACTAAATCCGGCTCTGTTTATTATAAATAAATAGAGAAATTTAACCCATTTCCAATGAGACACCTGATACCTGTTCTAATTATAAAAGCGGTTTAAATTGATTGGATTTATAAAATGCAATTAAATAGTAGCACATATCTTGAATTACATCCAATTGTGTGTGCTTTCAATTTAAAATGGTTTTATTTTTATAGAAGGAAAAAAAAACACAAATTATCTGAAGCAGAAATTCTTTTGAGAGAGGTGTATGGTATGCATATCTGGAAAGTAAGCTATCAAGGTCTTTAATTTCAATTATTCCTTTTTCCCAAAACCCAAATATGAATCGACAAATTTCTAATTGATAAACTCTCATAATTTATCTTTATTATTTATCAAAATACCGAAAAAAACTTGAGTAGTACAGTTGTAAATGTGGAGTAATTGCGTGTTAAAACGCCAATACAATAAATAGTCGTTCAACTAGAAATTTTGAACTGAATTCAAATTACACAACAGATCAATTCGATTTGGTGATTTAAGGTAAATCGTGTACCTTTTTTTTGTTGAAAATCGAAATTTATTCCGGATATCCTTACAATATGTGGCGTTGGTCGTTTTTGTCTATCGTCTGATGAAAGTGAGACGAATTTGATTTTGTTTCTATTGAAAATTTTTCTGAATTTCTCGAGAGAACGGTCGACAATCTAGAGAAGTGTTACAGTTTGTTTTTAGCCACTTCCTTCGGATGATATTCATTTGGATTGTCACCAAAAATAGCTGTGGAATGCGACAAGAATTCTTTTACTTTAATAAAATTGTGACTTTTAACTGTATATCCACATTAATTCTTCTGTTTTGTTAGGATTTCTATCAGCACGAATTCTCTACAATTATGACCAGAAATCATCGCTTATCTACAAATCTAAATCACCATCATCATCATCATCTTGGTGAAATACCAGTGGAAAATATCGTACAACAATCAAAAGTTGATACACTCCAATGGCAGTTGAGAGAGGTGAGTTCAGATCATCTCAGATATTTGACCTTACATAATATTGATGTTTTTTTATATTGTTTTTGTTTCACAGACGGAAAAAAGTAGGACGATGTATAAAGAATTAATGAAACAAGTTGTTGTATTCCTTGAGAAAGCCCATCGTAATTTAGATATATTAAGTACAAAAATTAATAATAGTGATAATAAAAAGATTGTATCAAGATCGAAGAGCGAACATCAAATTGTACAAGAACAAGATAGTTGTATTAATAAAAAATTGGATGATGAAGAGGATTACACAAGTTTTCGTGACTATACTTGGTAAATTTCATAATTTATAGATAGAAAGAAATAAAATAAACACACACACACACACACACACACACACAATAAAAACAACCTGTAAATTTTCTTTTTATTATTAGAGATTTATTATCTTGTAGGCGTCGACTGAAGAAACACGAACCAGAGCCAGATGAAATACCACCTGAACGATTATCACAAGAGGCTTTCCGTTTATTGCGTACAGCCCAATCATTATTGAATACACAAGAACCGAATTTAGTACAAATGAATAATGATATTGATGATGTGGAATTTTTGAATCAATTAGCAAAAGAATTCCCATCACAATCTAATTGTAAACCACAAAGGGCCACATCATTCTCACTAAGTCCAAAATTAATCGTACCCGAATATGAGACACGTATATCGACTGCATTCAATCGAAAATTATCATTACAATTAAATGAAACACGACAAATATCAAATAAGATCATCAATACAACTACTAATAGTAATAATAAATTAAATGATTTACTTATAGATAGTACACGAAAATGTAAAAATGATGTAATAGATAAAGCAAATTTATCATTATTATCATCAGCATCATCAACATCATCATCATCTGCATCAAGTGGTGGTTGTAGTATCAATTCAGTTGAAGATGAGAGTGGTTTTTCATCGATGAATTCATTTCAAGAGGTCGGTCTACCGAAAATCGATCATAGTTTAGATTATAGTAGATTATATAATAATACGTATGAAAACGATGTGAAATTGTGGCAAAAATACGATAATTCACAGACACCTCATCGACGACAACACCATCATAAAAGATGGAGTTCAACACCGGTAGATTCTTCAAAGACTCTATCACCGAACCAATCAATGAAAGTATTGTGGGTGTAATCTCTACAATTCTCTGTTAGATTTATAAAAAATTGTGATAAAACACTAGAATTTTGTGGCATCAAAATTTTGTTTGTTTTTCGTAATTAAATAATAATACTAAACAAAAAAAAGGGGAAAATTTCGAAAATTTTTCTATAACATTCGGTAATTATTGTAATTTACAAATAAATTATCAATTTAAATATGCATTGTTGGTATATTTGTAACGAAATAATTGCGAATTTATTCCATCCATTAATTTGTCCTTTATCAAAATAATTTGTTGTTATTCACTCTTCTTATCCTGTATCATCAACAATAATCTTATTGTTTAATATGCGGAAAGCAAGGAGGAGTTGCTTCCTATCTTCTTGTTATCACTGAGAAGACTTGAAGTTGTTAGAAAATTAGGCCTAATTTATGAACTATTTATTCTCTATACTCTATTTTTAAAATTAGGAGGAGTGATTTAAACTATGCGCGCCTAAATGTTAGCTTCTTATTGGTTATTTTACAGGCAAGTTTACACAATCCAATAATTCAAAATTTTGAAATTGACACAGTTGGTCCTAAAAAAAGAAATTTCAATTGGATAATTAATTATAATGGACAAGTTTATAAGTTTTTATTAACTTTAATTAATTAATTGAATTAAATTAATTACGAAGCTGATAAAATACAGCCAAGAATCATTTTTTATTTCATGTAACACCAATAGAGACGAAGCAACATATTCGTATTCTTTATTGTCAATAAATAGGCCTGATTTATTAATTCTTTATTCTCTATACTCTAATTTTAAAATTAGGAGGAATGATTTAAACTATGCTCGCCTAAATGTTAGCCTCTTATTGGTTATTTTGAAATTTACACAGTTGGTCCTAAAAAAGGAAATTTCAATTAGAAAATTAATTAATCGACAAGTTTATAAGTTTTTATTAACTTTAATTAATTAATTGCGAAGCTGATAAAATACAGCCAAAATCATTTTTTATTTCAATTAACACCAATAGAGACAAAGCAACATATTCGTACTCTTTACTGTCAATAAAAGAATAATAACTGTAGAAGATATTGAATTCTCTAATATTAATTGTTGATTATAAAAACTAAGTTTTCTTTATGGAGCTAAATATGTAACGTTTAAAATAACAAGATGTAAATATTTAAATTTACCGCCAAAACGATTTAGTGTATTTTTTCTAGTGACTTTTTCTGTGTAAATCCAACTTTAATCATTACTCCTCCTAGTTTAAAAACATAGTATGGAATAATTAAAATGTTAATGGAGAACCTGCCTCAGGATAGACCTGTGTTTATTACGCTTCTTAAATGTTAGGTGACGCTTGCTCCCCCACGTCTTCTATATCTATATTTTTATCTACATTTACAGGTTACTTTATTTTCTTAGAGAGCAGTATGGCGGAATTTATAAATTAAAATTTTGAAATGCGTGTTTTGGAGAAAAAATTGATGTTGATGCTAAATAATTTCGTTTATATCAATTATCATCGCTGATTCTATACCGTACACTTGGTTTCAAGAGTATATTAGCACTCATTTCGATACCTTGGCTGTTTAATTTTTTTTTGTGAAATCTAAGAGTACAAAGTTAACCAAAAAAATACAGAAGCTAAATAAAACTTCATTAGATGTGATAAAAAAGTTTAAACAAAATCTGGTATAAGGTTTTCGAGATAAAAAATAAAATAGTGCGAAAATCATGCTTTTTTCATTTTTTCCCGAAAACTTACTACCAGATTTTGTTTAAGCTTGGTATAAGTGAAGTTTAGTTAAATATTAAGCTATGGTATTTTTTAAAAAATTTTTAGCTCATATTTCGTTTTTCATCCAGTAGCGTTCAACCTTAAACAGTATGTGATGAAGATAGGAAATGCAGCAATTTATTTTATTAAAGACGTAATAATGAAGTGTCTATTTTTAACACGCAAATATCATGTAAATGCAGCCACTTAGAATGTTGAGGATCATTTTCAGAATATAGATTAAATTTTCATCTGGATCTAGCTTAACAAAGAGAACTCTAGTTTCCTATGCCAACCTTTGATGTACAACATAGCTCTACCTTTTTAATTTGTAATCTGTGTTAAATGCATCAATAACGCTTCCAAGTTTTCGCCTGGAAAATTGATTGGAAAATAATTGGTACTTACGTATGCCTAGAATATAAAACATCTTATTTTCTATTGAGTATACAACTAAATCAGATTCAAATATTATAAAAATCTTAAATCTGGTAGCCAATAAACTGAAACGTGTACTCGAAAATTGCTGAGAAATCATCGGTTAAAACAAAATAAAAAAATAAAAAATCCCATTTGGCACTTAACTTTCGGTTTGAAAGACTTATTAATTTTTAGAAATATCATTTTTGCGCTTATTTTAAAAAAATACAATGAAAAAAAGCATAAGGTGTTGCTTTTTTTAACATTACACCTTTGGGGCTTCTCCGAAAATCCTGCCTACATAATGTTCTGGTAATCGATTTTTTATTATTCAACATCTATGGATATTTATAGAGATTTCAATTAAGAAGTAACAGAGGTTTTGATTAAAAAAATCGTATAATTACCCGATTTCTTAATGTAATTCGGAATATTTGGACGCTGATGTTTTAAAGTTATTTAAAATTGTTTTCATTGTATTTCCAATATTTTATCATGAAAAGCTGATATTTTTGAAAACATTGGAAAGGTCAAGGGTGATATAGGAGATTTCGTATTTTAAATTGAAAAAGCTCGATTGGCATACGGTTTGATCGTTTGCCAGATATTTTCATTCCCTTCTCAATTAATTCAAATATTTTTAAATTCGACTCATAAGTGCGTTAATTCGTGAATATTTTAATTGCGGAAATGATTTTCAAACAGTTTTATCTATTGATTTTCGTATTTTCTCATATTATACCACCCTCTACGAATTTCCTGCAAATTCCTGCCAGAGGTCAGTAAAATTGGTTGCAGCAGTATTAGGCGCTTGCGTATTTCAATAATTGTGTTTTCAATTCAGCGTCAACAGCAGGAACAACACTGGGTCATGTTGTAATATATTACGGCATCGTTTATTATTATTATTATTATTATTTATTTAATCATTTTTTTTCGTAATTTCCCATCTATCATGTGTAATTTTCTATCAACATTATCAGTATCATTGTTGTTATCAACCTTGGACTGTAACCCGTACAAACGGTAGCACTACGACATAGAATTAGGAGAGTGCAGTTATGTCGCGTTTAATATCGTTGTCGTTATCGTTGTTAACGTTGTTAACGTCGTCGTCGTCGTCGTGGCCGTCGTCGCCGTCCCCGTCAAACTTGGAACAACAGGAGAAACGAGCAAACTATTTTAGTGAGAATTGATTGCCTTCGTGGTGGTCATCCATCGGACGGACGCGGCGAACATTTCTCACTCCTCTCGCTATTCGGCCCCATCGTTTGTGTTATTTGATTTCTCACATAAATAATAGAAGAAAATCATAATAATAAATACGATTCGATGATTTGAATTATTATCGGGCCAGTATAGGAGTGAGGCCGGGTCAACATCACCAACAAATTACAAAACAAAATCACCCTTTTATACTACAAAGATTCATATTTATTTACATTTTTTTTTTTAATTTCGGTATTTTTCTTTTATGTTACAAGTGCTGAGTGGTGTACATACACCGCTCAAAACAACAACCGTCAAAATTCCGCGCTCAATTTATAATTTTAGTGATAGTGATAGTGAGATGAGTTATAAAGATCGAGGATCGCCGAATTTATTAGAAAGCGGTCTAAAATCGTTATTGGTACATCCTGGACATAACTACCCTTTGATAAATGGTGAGAGCTATTTTCAGATAAATATCTAATAAAAGAATAGAACACACAAACTTAAACGACCTGGCGTAGTCCCACCTGAAATTGTACTAAAATCCCGGCACCTCTATCTGTATAAAATGAATGCCAAACGATTTTGCAATCAATCATACTAACATCTCCCAAAAAAAAACAGTCCTAATTGTTGTTAATTAAACAATTTTATTAGGGACGAAAAAGTCGAAAAATACACTAATAAATTTTCTTTTGAGTGTTTTCAAGTCACATGTTTTCGGTTAGACTGCGCATGGGCCCGGATTATTCCGGATTCTCCAACACAATACAGAGTTTCCCAAAATGTTACCGCAAAGGAAAATCCATCTTTCGTTTGCGCATCACCATCATCGTCATCGTTAGAGGAATCGAAGAAAAAACACAACAGTTATATTTACATTTTGTGTATATGAACTATTTTAGTTTGGAGCACATGAGTGTTATTTTTATTGAATTCGTGACGCTCGCAGAAACGTCCTTGCTTGTCGTTTTTCTTGCTCTCATATTTAAGAAAATCGTCACAAAAATAACATCAGTCTTTCGAAATCCTTTCCACACTTACCTTATTATCTTATCGCTTATCGTATTGTAAAAGGGATTTTTTATACGACAACGTACATACATGTTTGTGTGTGTGTTAGTTTTTTTTTTGTAGATTTTCGCTGAGTCTTATATTGAAATAATCATCGACTTTGTCCTCGATCATCCACGTAGTTGGAATTTTAAAATTTCTACGTGCGTTTGTAAAAAATTTCGTTGGAAAATTATACTTGAATTCTAATTCGAATAATTTTCGTATAATTGATAAGTCCTTGACTAATATTTCTGTGTTTCATATGATCTTTGTGGATATCATCAATTTGTCCTTTCTATCTCGTTTCATTATTTTTTTTCTCTCGTAAATTACAATTATACGGTCACGCATAATGAAGAAGGAGACTTCGTCAGCTGATTTGACAAAATTTCGAATGTGACCGATAAAAAATTAAATTGGAACTTTGACATTAGATGTTTTACGAAATCCATTGTAGAATTGTAATATTTATTTAAACACTTATCGATATTACGACAGTTATTATTATTATTATTACTACAAGGAGATTTTAATAATTAAAATAATATCTGCTGTTTGTTGGAAGATTTTGCCGAAAGCAAATTGAAAACGTAATGACCTTTAGTGTACTGTTTGTATCGTTGATTGATTAGGTCGATTTGGCAAAATAACCGCATTTCTAAACAGATAAACCCCATAACCTTCTGAGAGTACTAATTTTTTATTATCTAATCATAGAAAAATTAATTTTACCATATACAGGGTTTTTTCACGTACGGCGAAAAGTTCTTATGGCAAGCGATTCAAAAGTATTCATAAGGCTCTTTAGGGAGTTAGGAGATAATAAAATTAGAACGTCGTAGCTCAAAATGTCGCGATTTTCAGAAATGAGCTAACGGTGCAAAACGACTAACAATAACTAATAATTTTCATGATGATAAGTTTTACCATGGGGTAGAAAATTGCAAAAAGCCATAAAAAATGACATATATTCATCTATAACTTTAACCCTCGACAAGGGATGAAAGCGCGGTTTTCATTTTTCGATAGCCTTAGTGGATCTCTATCGTTTAGTTTTTGTCCCGCGAAAAAATATTCAGTCGTTCCAGAGATATTTGGAATAAACTGATTTTGCAGGGGTAACTTCAACCCCCAATATCTCCCTTAAACTTGAGTATGGGCACGAACGAAAAAACACGCATCCCTTAGAATAGAATGAACTACCTATATACCAAAAATTATCAAAAGTAAGAGTTTTAGGTTGGATATGTTTACTTGTAAGAATGACTCATAGACCCTCCCAACATTGACTTTCTTGGATTTCCCCATTTTGTTCTGGAACATGTAGGAATTTTCTCATTTTTTTAAGAATGCAATGTAGAAAAACTAATACTGGTAAAATCTCCGAGTCATTATTAGTCATTTTGCGTGTTTAGCTCATTTTTGAAAATTACGACGCTGTCCAAAACGACCGTTTTTTGACTTACTTCCAAATGAGCTACAATGTCCAAATTTTGCTAAAACAATCCCTATGTAACCACATAAAGATCCTTAAAATATTTTTTGAATCTCTCGTCAAATAATTTTGGAGTTGCCATAAGAAATTTTCACTGTACGTGAATAACCCTGTAGAAATCTGTGCGCTCATTTATCATCCAATGTTCACTGCAAGGATATAATTATTATTATTATTAACCAGTAGCGTAACCAAGGGGGAGGCTACGGGGCTGCAGCCTTCCTAAGACTCTTGCAACATTATTTATGTTATCACTTTGTTTTAGTATTTGGGTAGATTTTTAACTAGAAGTTTCGTCAAATGAAGCTTGTTATAATATTCCCGTTCCCGAAACATAACTTTGATCAGTTCTTGGTGAAACACTCTGTATATATAGGTATAGATATTATTACTAAACAAGGATGGAAACCAAAATGTACACGATTCGCGCGAAATTGCAAAACCCCCATTATTTGGCGAGCGATTCGATTTTTTTTTTGAAGGATTTACAGCAGGGTTCCCAGAGAACATTCTAGCAAAATTAGGACTTGGTAGTTCATTTGGAAGTTGCTCAAAATGCTCATTTTGGAAAGGTTATGAGGTAAACACGTAAAACGACTAAGAATGACTCGAAGACTCTCCCAACATTATTTTTTTTCGTTTTTCTGCCTTGCATCCTAGAAAAAATGTGACACATTTTCTGCATGGAGTAAAACAAAGGAAATCAATGTTGTTTAACATATACCTATAGCGATTTTTGACCAATTTCCAAATGAGCTACGAGGTTCTAATTTTGCTAAAATGATCTCTAGACACCCTCCTATAAATCCTTGAAATATTTTTTGAATAGGGTGCCAACTAATAGGAGTTTCACACTTTTAGATTTTCATCCCTGTATATCGTTGTGATTCGCCCTCTCTAAAAAATATTTTTGGTTGCGCCACTTTTATTAACTTTGATTAGTTCAAGTATTCGACATTTAAACATTCTCGAAAAGAATTTATTTCCTGTTAAATGTTCCTGATTCAGTTGGTTGTCTTCAAATACACATCTTGTCTAGTTTGTATAATTGAAAATTTAGTAATATAACGCCTACATAGATATTTTCGTACCACTATATGTTAGTGGGCTTTTCTTTGATTTTTCAGTCAACTGACTATTCTTAGGATATACAGGATTTCGATATGAAAATCACGTGGAATTCTTGATAAATCGCCAAACTACAGAACTATATACTATCGCAATTTTTTTTTTATATATTTTTTTTATTTTTTCCGATTCTATATCACATTTGTAAACTGGATTGTAATTGAGAATCAGCTGTTCGTTTTATTATCCAATTAAATGCATCATATACATCAAATATGCATGTGTATGTACGTACGTGTGTGTCTGTGTTGGTTTTATAAAAGTGCATACAGTGCAGTTGCATCGCTTGTATGAAAACAGGTCACTTTCTGCTATCCTGGTATGTTGGATGCAATTGTGTCTGTGACGTCAATAAATGCAATTCTCTGGTGCATTAGCCGGTATGCACTGATACTATTCTCCTACCGCTACAATGAAAGAAAATAATAAAAATATAGGAAACCATTACAACCAATAATTAGATTTTCTTAATCGAATTGACACGTCTATTATTACAAAAAACACCTGGTTTTCGATTTTTATTGAAAAAAATAAATAAAAACACACAAATGTGACAAAGTGTGATGATTTTATTAAATAAATATTTGCAACCGTAACGTATTATTACGATAAACTCATAATTTTAGCAATTACTGCTAATTTGAATAATAACATTATCCGTTATTGATGTGAATTGTTGGTTGTCTACATTCAGGCGTACAAGTTCTAACATTTTTCTATTATTACCTATACCGGAAAAAAGTGTGCTCCATAACATAATTATAAGATTTCCCCTACGTGTTTTCTTTTTATATTAATGATCTTTGTTAATGGTGTAAAGTTGCTGTTTTGTTACTATCTGTAGATGTGATTTGATTCTTGATCCACGTGATTTGTTGCCAACACGGTGTTAGACATGTGATCTTCGAGTTTTGTATACCTACTTTTAATATTCTCTTCTATCCATCAAGAAAATAATAATCATAATGACAATAGTAATAATAATAATAATAATAATAAAAATCAATCTTGTTTTTTTTCAGTTAAAAACCAATTTTAATTACATTCAAATACAATCTGTTTTGCAAATATTAAAGGTCAAATCTGTAAACAATTTATTTATATTTTCTAATCAATTTTCTAAAATATTTTGATTGGATTTATATGTGCTGCTTCTATTGTAAATAATTTACAATGTTTGCTTATTATAGAATTGAACAAATACAAACGAAATTAATTAGGTAAACCAGTTATTTATAGTACCAATATTAGACATTCACGTCGTAATCTACAGGAGGATTTTACGTTAATTGACAACCATAAAACTGCATCAATTAGTTAAATGTTTTAGCTTTCCAATATCTTGCAATTATTAAGAAAAAATAATTATAGTGCTCTTTTATCCTAATGATTATAGCAAGATTCAGGACCGTAGTGAAAATATGTGCCATCCTTGGGCATATATTTTATATAGTCTGTCGATTTTTCTAAGGGAATGACTAAAGTAATAAAATTAAGTCATTTATATTCAACAATGAATGTTCAATTGCAAGTAGCACCTCCTAAAATAATAAATCAAAAAAGGACCGACAATTTCACCATCTGGTTAGTTTTTGAACAAAGCAGGTAAAGACGAGTGTTTACAATGGATTCTTACTACCTGCTACTTGCAATTGAACATTGATTGTTGAATATATATGACTTTATTTTATTACTTTAGTCATTCTCTTAGAAAAATCGACAGACTATACCACCTACTTCTCTCAAAATCCTGTGACGCTTGTTACTAGTTCGATTTCGATTTCCGTTTCGGCACTAGATTGGAGTTTTGGTTTCGGCAGTAAACCGGCCGAAACTGCGACCGAAACCGAAACTTCGTCTATGAAATGTTGCGCCTCTATTTTCGGTAAACTACACAGAGCAAATGAGCAGATATTCCTAGCAGTTGTCAGCGTCATAGAAATCTATGCTCAGAATTGTTTGGTGTTATGATTGATTTTTTTTTGTCTCAATTACCTACTTTTGTGAAGTTTTTACTGTTGTTTCGTGCTTTTCTAAGTGCAATAAAGCTATGCATTTACTGAATAGAGACTTTTTTTAAACGCACATGTAGCTAGGTAAAATTAGTAGAAACTTAGTTGTATACTAAAAAATTTAATAAACAATCATATTGAAATTGAAAGGAAGTTTCGGTTTCGGTTTCGATTGTAGAAACTAGTTTTGGTCAGACACTACTTGTTATTTTATTAAAAATGTAACTACAAAAACAATACACACGATCACTTTTAGCTGAAAGTATTTATCAATCGTGATCGTTTGACAGCTTTTCTACTTTTTAATGTTTTTGCTTTTCAATTGAATTGGTCCTTCTTTAACGAACATGATGGCAAATCTTTCGTCAATAAAGCTCGATAATATGGATCTCTAATATCCAGGGCCGGTGCCCTGTGCACACTTATGTCTTCTCTCATATCAGAAGAATGTTGATTTGCTTTTACTGGATTGTTTGTTGATTTCCAAGACTATAATTCTTTTACTGCTCAAAAAATTGATGATTCAGGACTAGTGCATTCTAAAATATCGACTAAAGTGGAGAATTCAGCTCTAAAGCCCTAAAAAGGAGCCTGAATCTCCTTTTCAAAACAATACTGTAGAAAAATTCGTCAAAAAACTGATGATTTATACCGAATCAAAATGTTTTAAAATCTACAACCAAAGTTGAGAATGTAGGTAAAAGCTTAACCGATATTTTTTTAAATTTTATTTCACCACAATTTAAAATTGAGTTTCACTAAAAATTATTGATTTTAATGAAAATATTCTAAAATTTAGATTAGATGACTAGAAAAGCTGAAAAATTAATTTCTTTTCATACTTTAATAGCAAATTCGTCAAAAAGAGGCTAAAAGTGTCACAAGTTTGCCTTCTTAGACTCAAGATCAAAATTCAGTTGGAATTCAAGAGTTCAATGGAAAATTTACTAAATGGAACTAAATTTTCTACTTTTGACAATTCGATAACAAAAATTCTTAAAAATTATAATTTAGGAGGAAATTTTCTATAAATTTTAAATGAAATTGTTCAACTACACAAAACTCGACTAAAAGTATCCAAATAGATGTTTTGTTATTAATCAAAAATCCGTGCCTTATTATAAATTTTTTCAAACCCATTCTAAAAGCCAATAAGTTGGTTCTATAACAGATTTCAAAACTATCTCAATCATAGCTTCATTTTTAGCAAAATTTATTGAGAACTGATAATTTATAACGCAAATATCTTCTTTTTTTGAACATACAGGATCTTGGATCTAAATCTGGTGAATCTTATGAAACTCCAATAGTTTATAAGCGATTCGAAAATTATTTCAAGGATGTGTAGAAGGATCCCTAAAGAACACTTTAGTAAAATTAAAACCTCGTCGCTCATTTGGAAGTTGGTCAAAAACGTCTTTTTTTTGTGACTATGCCGTGATTTTCAACTCGTCAACTAATGTGAGTTTTATAACATTCACCACATTTAGATCCGACACTCTCTATATATTGAATGATATTGAGTAGTAATTTTGCCATCCCAGTGAAGTGCCGCCCTTAGACGATGCTTGAGTTGTCTGAACGCTGACGATGGCCCTGGCTAGATCATAATGAAGAGCATAACTTTTCTAAAAGTCCTATACCTCGAATAGGTTAAAAAAGGTGTCCGAAAACATTGAAAAATATGAATTAATACTAAAATTATAACCTAGTAGAAGAGCACCGGTTCTCGTTACATTTAACACTTGTTGCTAACATTAATTCCACTTTTTCAACTTCTAAAAGTGATAACAACAGTCTATAATTTAGCAATGGTTGGAGAAATAGTTTATTGACATTAGATCTAATATTAGTTTCGGTAGTAGCGAACGAATCATTCCACATGAACAAGAAGTAGGTACAGATATTTGAAGCCCCACTAGTGCAGGGTTTCTAATAAAAAATATTAAATTACATAATTTTAAATCTTTGAAAATATCCAGAGAGGCTTTTTTAAAAACAATTTTTGATTTATTTACCATTACAAGTTATCATCGTATTATTCGTAATTACTGTTTAAAATCAAATTAATCAAAAATAAGAGAGTCTGTATAAACAGTAAAAAGACCATGATTGTCGACTCAGAAATCTCCAGTTTTAAAATCAGCGAATTTCACACGTAATTCTTAAAAAATGTAAATATTTTCATTGATAACGTTAACATTGAATGTGTTTAGAAGAAGCCTTTTGATTTCTAACTGAAACACTCGAAATATTTCTAATAGTTTGATTGGATTTATTGCTGAGAATTGTTCGTAAATCAAAGCTTTTATTGAACAAATTGTAGTATTCAGTAACAGTACAATATAAAACTTATAATTCCTATAATTTTCCGTACTAATCACGTTTTAGTGTCAACAAATTGAGGTTCTATTGTCATTGTTTTTACAGCTTAGAGTGAAGTAGGCCAAATCGAAATAGATTGAGTATAATAAACAACGTTCGATTTCTAAATATTCAAATATTTACCGAAGAAATCCGATTTGAATTTTTTTACTTCTTTTTCATTGTCCTAACTGCAAATATAAATTTGGCATCAAAATTGCACGGTAACTAACAATAAAAACGGTCAAAACAATCTGTTGACAATTTTTCTTATTTTAAAAGTATTAATGTTGTATTAAACCAGCAAAATCAATGTAATTCATTTCATAGTCAACAAGATAACTTTGTTGTTGTTGAAAATTGCAATTATTTCTTCTATTTAACAGATTATTGGAAATTTATTCAAGCATTTATTATATTGATTATTTCGGGAACCAATTGATATTTCATCGATTTGAAAAAAGTGAAAGTATTGCGAATTGTGTAGGTGTTTCGGCAAAAGTCTCCATCATCCGCATCATCATCATCATCAACTTCCTATCTTGAATACTGATTTTGTATCAAATGGAAAAAAATTCAACTTTTAATAATTACAAATCGAATACATTAGAAGTTTTCAATTAAATTTTCGAAAAAAAAAATAGCAATTAATTAATAATGTTGGCTTATGATTAATTTTACGGAATAATTTATCTATATACATACATACGATTCAAGTATTTGTAATGGGGAAGTGAAAGTTTTGCCAAAAAAATAAAGTTATAGCACTTAATAAATGAAATTAACAACAAATAGTGGAGAGAAAAAAAGATGAAATATTTATATTAAATTTTTCCACTTTATCTGCGTTCTAATTAGCCCATTTATTGTTTATTTCGTTATTAATTTGCCACGTGACTGTTTTCAATTTTTCCATATATGGTACATTTAATTATCACAATACTAAACTACTACAATTGCATACACTTTTATTATTATTGTATTTACTAAATTTAATTATTATTGAAATCATCATCAAATTTAAATAATAATTAAATGTATGTTGATGTGTATTTGTATCGAATAAATATAGAAATAATAATGGAGAAGTTTATATCTTTGTAATGGGGAATAGGAGTAGGCACGGGTAAGAGCACGTTGCAAGCTACGTGAATTTCAGACGAAGTCCACGTGTGATCCGATGTTTTGCACCCCCAACAGGACGACTCTTCTCACCTGAAGGTATATTTTCGTCACAGTATTCCCGTAAAGGTCTGCAAATCCAGTAGTTTCATCAACGTTCAATTACAATAATCGTGTGTGTGATACGAAACGAATCAGAGCTATTTTACAATTTTGTGATCGGCATCTTTCTAAAATAAACAACGTTTTTAGGGTTGTAGCCGTTAAAATTTTGTTAATTTTGTGTAACGCAAATGTTTGTAGAAAATAATTAGCAATGTTAATCCATTAGTCAGATAATTTCTTTATTATTTTTTTTTGCAATCTAAATTTGATAACTCGCCCTATTTCTGTTTGTCAATTCAGATTACTGTTAATTTGTTTTTTACAGTTGCCGGTAATATAAAATACAAATCGAAATTTATTGTGGAGACCACATCAATTTTACTTTAAAGTGTTTGGAAAATTGCGGGCCCATCTTGGCCTCGGAACAATTATGGATACAGTACAATGAGTGTCATATCTGAAAACGATTATCAGGGTCGTAATACACATTTTTACACAAATAATAATAATAATATTAATAATAATAATAATAACGATAACGATAATAACAGTGTTAATGATACCAATATTAATGGTGATATTGTTAATTATAATGGTTGGACATCAAATAATTCTCGTCAATGGGTACCGTCTTATTATGTGACCAATGATCATGACATCCATGGACAAACACGTTATTCTTATACAGGTAGATTTGTTATCAAATTTTTCTTTTGTTTCCTATATAAACTTCGATTTGTTATTAATATTAAATCTGTCCCGTTTAGCTGATTGAAAAATTATTTCCTGTTTACCGAATTTATATTGTTAGAACTTTTATATATACAGCAACATAAAAGATAATTTCATTTGTTTAATAGATAATCATTTTCATATTTCTCTAGAGGCTATATTCATACAATCTGTTTTATGGAAAGCACTCATTTTATTAGAATTTTCCCTCGACATTTTTAAAAACTGTATATCCGAGACTATTTATGTGTGGCCATTTCCCCGTACCAGTCTCTTATGTAATATGTTGTTCGTGTACAGATTTATTTATTGAAAAAGAATTTTCAACATTATCTTGATACCCAATAACAACAACAACAACAAACTGGACCTAAAAGCGAGAAAATTGAACGGTTAAAACAGGTGGTTGTGGCGTTAAAATACCGATAAATATCTAAATTTTCGTCGAAATGATAATGTAAATATCTAATAAGGGATAAGAAAATTGCTACCAAACAGAATTTCTCTGGGATTATGTTGCAAATGGGGAAGAAGGAAGTTGTTCGGCACAGATAAAAGCTTAAGCAATCCAAACATTATTAACGCGTATCGGTGAAACAAGGAAAGAGAAAAACGCTTGAGAAAAATCTAATTCAATAGAAAAATTCGGAAATTGAATTGAAATTGTAAGAGAGATGGAAAAATAACGTAGAATTTACGAAGAAAATTAATGATGTAAGAAAAATTCAAATGTTTCTAACGGAAGTCTTTTGAAAAGTGAAAATTTATATTCATTATTACGAAATTTCGAGCAACAGAATTCATATATTTCAACAGAAGTTTTCAAAAAAAGGATCTTTCGAATTAATTCTGTTTCATTGTCGTATGTAGATAAAATTCATTAGATACAAACTTGGTTTCTTTTCGAACAAAAAGAATATAGAAGGTAGGACTTCCAATAATTCATTCACTGGGTAATTTCCGAACCAAATATTACGCACGTTACAACAACTAATTTTACTTTCTTTTACTTGCCCTGGCCGAACTTTCTAAAAGAACACATCAGATATGATGAAAAACTGTACGAATGTGTGTACGTTTGATTAAAGATCAGTGAAATTCGAACTGGTTTCTGTTAAATTCCATTTTTTCACTATAAAAATAGAATAGAGACATTACTGTGTTTAAAAAATGTTACAAATACCGTGTGGTCCAACGTACGACTGTAAAATCTTTTTGTAAGTCATATTATTTGGCGATTCCAAATAAATTTCAAGGATTTCTGAAGATCATTTTATTGTTAGTAAAGACAGAACCTCGTAGCTCATCGGAAAATTCGTTAAAGAAGCTCGCAAAATGACTTAGGATCCTCTCAAGATTGTTTTTTTCGTTTCTCTTCTTTTTATTCTAGGGCAGTTGAAAATGCTTCGCTTTTTTGGAATACAATTGAGTAAAACGAAAAAAAATCAATATTGGGAGGGTTTTTGAATCATTCTTAGTTATTGTATGTGCTTAACTCGTTTTTGATTAATTTTGTGATGAGCTACCAGGTTCTAATTTTGTCAAAATGATCTCCAGGAGCTGTTCTATAAATTCTTCAGTTTTTTTTTCGAATCGCCAAACTATATGACGTGCCATAAGAACTTATAGCCTTACGTGGTCCACCCGGTATATAATGAAAGTTAACCGAAAAAAAAAAATAGAATAGTTACTACCGCTAATATGTATAAAACAGGTTTAGAAATTGCAAAATAGAATTTTGCTTATAAATCTGAAAATTGTGACTGTTTATTATCGTTTGGACATCTCCTGTCTTGCGAAATGATCACTTGCTTTGTAGTACGAAAATATGCGATAGCTTCTATTGTGTTGGTTTGTAAAAGTCCAACTCTACCACTATGAAAATTTTCTCTGTAGATAGATTTCTGTGAATTATACTTTGAATAGTTAATTTCCAATTAAACAATTAATTTCGCAATTTTTTAAATATTTAATCTATGCTTTAATACAAGTCTAGACAGCAAATTTCTCTTTTTTTCTTCAATCTCTCCCTCTACTCTCGATTCGAATCCCGAAAATAATTCGATTTTATTTGATTGTTATCAATGTTTTTAATATGTTTCTTTATTGACTGGCGTATCACCTATTAATTGATTTTCTTTTTATCTACTACATTGTTCCGCTCAATCTGTTTCGGCTCTAATTTTTTTTTTGTCTTTTTAATTTACTCAATAGAAGTGTAAAATATTAGCCGTTGTACGAGACGGAATTTCGCTAATGTTTTAGTGAAAGTGGTCTTATAATTCAGAATCCATCGAAATCGTGTCTGAACACAATAGGCAAAATTGTTAAAAAAAAAAAAAATAGAAAATTCGCATTGTCATCAACATAATCACCAATTAAAACGAATATATTTTATTCAATAATTTTAATTAATAATTTAGTAAGCATTGACGATTGTCGTTTGATCTATTGTTATTCTACGGACCCATTTTTTTTTTTTATAATGGTTTTGTTGTAGGTACTGATAATTTCCGGTATTTGCAAAATTGTCAATGTTTTCTTCTCATCATTATCATCATCATCATCGTTGTTTTGTGTGTGTATAAAGTCTATGATGATATTGTTGTGTATATAGAAATAGATAGATATACATAAAATCCCCCACTCTGTTTTATTCATGTTTTGTGCCCACCATCTAGGTGGCCCATTCACTCTCTATTGCCGCCGATAGTACGGGGACTTTGCGGGTCCTGCCATACATGTCCAGTTGCTCTTCCGGCTTACAGAAGAGCGCTCAGCAGGAGCAAAATTACAGTTTTTTTTTGTTGTAATTAGTGGATATATAGACTCTTTTAAACAATAATACCTACATATATAGAGCCGGTTTCTTAGTTTATTCTAGTTTGTATTCTAGTGTATTATTAGTTCGGAGTTGATTATAGTTTAGTTTCACACTTCTTGTTCCTTTAAAAGTTCTGTAATTACTGATTATTTGTAATAATTAATCATTCGTGTTTTTTTTTTACGTTATTGATGTTTCTGTGCTACCGGGACTGCAGTTAGCATGTTATTGTTATTATTATTATCATCATCATTGTTGTTATAATAAGAAACAACATGAGTTTTGTGGTGCCGGTAAAAGAAACACAAAGAATGGAATATCAATTACCACAACCACCACCGCCACCAAATCCACCCCAACCGCCACCACCATTGCCGCCACCACCGATAACATCATCTATTGTAACACAGAATTTAACACAGGCCCATCAAGTGCCTGTCGGTGTGATGCAAGGCACATTAACACATGTACAAGCACAGGATGAGAGATGGACACAATATCAACAACTTTGGCGACAGCACGTTTACATGAACGGTATCAAATTATATAATTACTAATTTGCCTTTAATTTATTAATTTTTTTTTTTTATAAAGTATAAAATTTTATTATCATAACGTTAATATGGAGAGTTGAAAATTTGAATAATCAGTTCGTTTTTTTGTCGGCTATTTGTTGCGATACGATAAAATTATCAGCTACCACTTGTTGATTGTTGTGTGCTACATTCGATTATTACTGAAAACAAATCGAATTACACCTGAATTGCTGTAAAATAAAATAAATACAAATGAAATAATTTAACTATAATCGAATTTGAATTAGGATGCAATTAACGTCACCATTAATTATTTTTCTATTGATAAAATTAGCAATTAGTACCTAAATTATTTCTATTTGAATTAGTATTAGAAATAAATTTGTTTTTATTCTGCGGTAATAAAGCATTTATTTTCAAGTTCAAATCCACATATATACATACACACAATAATACTAGGTGTGTTTTGATCAATGTCGGAGAGAAAAAAACCAACATTATTCTACAATAAACCATCAACGAATTCTTCCATTATTTCCAATTGATTTTGAAATCGCGTTCTATTTCTATCTAATCATACACAACATACACAAAATTGCTGCCCTAATTAAACTGTAATGGGTGGTTACCCATCGTAACACTCAATTAGAGAGACGATCAGAGATGCAGGAAGAGACAAAAAAATGCGAGAGAATTCGTTTTTATTGTGCACTATAATCTGAAAAACGTCACTAAAATAATTGTGTAGTACAATTTTTAATGAAAGACGATAGAGAGAAAAAAATATTTCGCAATTCTCTTCGCATAAACGGAATGGTTGAAAGCATTTTGTGCCCCCGGAGACCGACCGGTTCCAGTTTGCTAGTTTGTGTGTCTGTCTTGAAACGCTCTTACTTTCTCCAAACCTGCACAAGTTCTTCCGGGATTGGGACATAATACCGTTGTCGGTGTTGTTGTTGTTGATGTTATTTCAAAAGGAAAAAAAAATAAAATTGTAGAATTTAACAATTATTGATGAATAAATTTTTTACAAGATCTTTGTAATAAATCAGTCGATGTTTCACGTAAGAAAAATGAGCTTGCAACAGGAAATCACAGATTACCAACATCCTCGAATCTTGTTGTATTTTGCAGAAAAAATAAATAGCAACAAATAATAGAATTCTATTCAATGATTTTGTTTACTCTTTTTTTGCGGGATCTTACAACAATAAAATTAATTTCTATTCGTTGGTTTTCTTTCTTGTCGTTGTATTTGAATAAATACCAATAAAATTTTAAAATCCATGCAAACACCGAGCCTATTCGTCTAGTCCGGAAGAGAGTGAAAATACCCACTTTTTTTCCGATATAAATAATATATACATATATTTAATTGTCGAAATATTATTATGAGCGAAAGTGCGAGATTTAACGATGTTGAACCAGTTTATAAAATATGATTGCCTAAAACAAATACCTACGTATTGAATTCGTTTTTTTCTTCTGTATTTCCGTCGATCTATAGGAACGGAAAAAATAACCGTACAACTTTTACTTTCCAAATATCGGCTATATTGGAACACTGTATTATTCATGTTTGACGAAAGTTTTTGTGGCAGGTTCCATTATTTAACAAGTGATTCGAATAATATTTCAAGGGTTTATAGAGTAGTTCTTGGACAGTATTTTAGCAAAATTAGAGCCTTGTAGCTCATTTGGAACTAAGTCAAAAAGCGCTTGTTGCTGAGGATGTTAATGTGATTTTGCAACACACTTAAAAGGACTTGAAGCGACTCCAGGATCTTCCCAACATCGTTTTTTCTCGTTTTTCTCTATTTTATTCTGTATTATTCACGTCTGATGAAAATTTTGTGGCAGGTTTCATTGTTTGGCAAGCGACTCGAAAAATATTTCAAGGGTTTATAGAGTAGTCTTTAGACAGTATTTTAGAAAAACTAGAACCTTGTAGCTGATGTGGAAGTTAGTCAAAAAGCGTTCATTACTGAGGATATCGTGATGTTCAAGAATCTGCCACATGTTACTTAAACGGACTTGGAGTGACTCTAGGATCTCCCCAACATTGTTTTTCTCGTTTTTCTCCATTTTATCCTGGAATCGATAGGAGTGTTCCGCTTTTTTTTCTAGGATGCAATGGAGTAAAACGAAAAAAAAACAATGTTCTTAGTCGTTTTGCTTATTTGGCTCGTTTTTGAAAATCGTAACCTTGGCCAAAATGAGCGTTTTTTGACCAACTTCTAAACGAGCTACGAGCTTCTAATTTTGCTAAGATAATCTACAAATCCTTGAAATATATTTCGAATGGCTCGCTAAATAATGGGAGTTGGCAGAAAAGTTTTTCGTCCGACTCTCTATAATTATGGTTAAATCAGCTTTTGAATTTTTCCTTATATTTTTGTTTAGTTATTTTTACGATATGAATTCGTCTTAGAAAATACTCCTATGTGTGATTCTAACAAATCTAAAGAGAGCAACAATGATGGAACTGGTTATAGAAAATATTAGCATCTCCTCGTTCATGGCTAACAACTTTTTATAATCATCTCTATCTCGTGTCAATTGATGATATTTTTATTTATCTTCTATACCATATTCTGATGCAGATTCGGGAAATAATTGCGAATCTCTCTCCAAATTATGTTTACTTTAATTGAACGAGTCATTCAATATTTTTTTTTATCTTCATCATCTATAATTGATCGTATAAGTAATAATAATAATAATAATAAATGAAAATAATGAGTAGAATTGAGTTGTTCTGCAAATTGTTACTGGAAATCCCAAGATTTAACTATAGTTGATTTGCAAGAAATCTGTGTTTTTGTGTATGTATGTGAATCTTTTTTTAATACGTCAGAATTACGCGATTATTGCACAAAGAGAGAAAGTAAATTAATAATAATTATTTTTTTTAACACATACACATTTAAAACACACAAACACATATTCGTGTGTTGATAATATATAAAAGTGTTACAATCAACGCATCGCAGGACACCAATGAAGTAATTCTTGCACAATTCCACTTTCTGTCTCGCGAGTTCTTTTCCTATTTTTCTTCACCAATTCACACCATACATTTTTTTTCCAACTTGTTCAACAATGATGTTTAATGATTAAGCAATAAATAATAATAATAAAAGCCAGGAAGAATATACATACATAGAAATTGGCCCCAATTTATCTCGTTGTTATTTACTTTTCACTATTCACTCTCTCGTGAATTCTTTTAAATCCATGATTGTTACTTATTGTCAATGGTACATAAACCGCAAAAATTCTATTTACATTTTAAATGACTCTAACAAGGTTGTAATGGTATATAGTGTCATCTTTGATGAAGTTTATGGGAATTACCAATGTTCCACGTTATTATTATCGTTATTAAATATTTAGAATTGGCACGATTGCGCTCGATTTTCGCTATTAAATCAATCAATAATTTACAAAAAATAATGAATAGAATTAATGGAAACCTTCTCAAATAGGAAGTGTGTGTATAAGTGAGTATATAGAAACGATGTTGAAATTTCACTTTCTTTTCAAGTACGGTTGTTTCAACGTTATACCAAGACTTGTTGGTGAGTGGCGTATAGTTGCGTTCTTATTGCACATTTTATCTTGCTGACCCAGTGACTACGAGGCCAACACTTATTATAATATACATCACATCATTTAGTAATAATAATACTACTACTAATAATAATAATAGAGCAACAATACAAATTCTTTGGAAATGTTCTATATTAAACACACATTGTCTGGCATGTGATTTTTCTAGTTTCGAATTTCGGTTGTGGTCATGTTTGATGGATTATTTTACAATAAGGAACTAAAACAGGACCCAAATTATAAAGGAATTATTGTACAAAATCAATGAGGGACTATCATTATTTGTTTTATATAATACAGGAAATGCAACGAAATATTTTAGACGATTTTTTTCTGAATTAAATTAGAATTTTAAAAATAATATTCAAAAATATGCATTTCTTATAAATTGAAACAATAATTGCGTGCTGTAGAATAATCTTCCATACTATCATTATGCAATAATATTATAATTAATAATTAAAATTCACATCTGCAGACGACAGGTAGATGAACGGAACAATAAATATAACTGAAATATTAAACGATAAACAAGAATCAGTTTCATTTCCGTTTTTTCTTCCATCTACATTCAATATTGATAGAAACTCATTATCTGATTAGCAAGTTGGTTAAAACTTGAACGAGAAAAAAAAATAAGAAGGAAATATAAGCAAACAGATGTGATCCAGACGGTGTTGTTGTTCTTGTTGCTGTTGTTGTTGTTGTCGTTGTGAATTCAAGTGAAAGTAAAATTTATAATGATTGTTTCCATTGTATAAATATGGGTAGGTACCAAATATTATTTCCTGCGTTCAATTTAATTCCTGCAACAAGAACAATATAATGAATGTTCTCTTGTGAAAATTCCAGTTTAACATATGCATAAAAATTAAATTTATATTTTCCGGTTGAATGAATTGACGTAAAAAAATTTTCCTTCCGATACAAATCTTAAGAGAAAATACTTACACGTTTAATGTGGAAAATTTTCGATATCTACAGGAAAAGAATTTATTACATAATAGAATATGTGTTGATTAATTCGTTTTTATTGACATACTTCCTAATTTCTTCCGGTAACACCCTTATTCTCATCAAACAGGTACGATTTTAGACGAAAATAATACGGTATCGAAGTTCTTCGTTTATTATCGTTGATTGTGTTCAAATATAAGCTTATTATTGTTAATTAAATAGTTATTTTTATCTCTATTAGTGGTGTTGAGTTGCTTCTAATAAGGACGGTTCAAGTAACTGTGCCATACTATACTTATAGGCTTATTCCCAGCAAACGTACGTCATTTATTCCACCTTACTGTATTACCGGACTTGTTTGTACAGAAAGAAGCTCATCCTGATCAATACTATAGATTGAGTACAAGAAATTTTTGGCGGACCAAGAGTTTTTCAAATTTCAGGCGTTTTCAGTACAGACACACTTGTTAGAATCGTTACTTAAGGATGGATCGATTTCGATAGTTTCTTGGAGTTGAAGTTTTCGACTTTGAGTAGAGTCTGTTGTAGTATTCCATGGTCAAGTCGGCTTAATCAAAACAGTCGGAATATATGTTCAAAAACTGATCTTAGGTAGAGATAAGTTGAATTTTATTAATGAATACTAATGATGAATATTGCCAAAATACTTTCAAGGATCTGTATTTATTTTGGCGAAACAAGTTAAAGAATAGAAATTGAAATTACAAATTTGGCTGTATATTGATTTACTTTTTGAATAAATCAAATTGTAGAATCAGCACGTATCCAAAATGTTTTAATTTAATTTTCAATGAATTATAGGAATTTCAGTAAATTGAAAGAATTGTAAAAATAAAATTTTAGATTTTACACACGTTTGCCAACAAAAATGAACTTTATTGCACGTTATCGGCAACAACAGCAAATAAATATTAAATACAACATCCATCCAGTGGTGTGATTTCGGATATTTCTAGTTAAAAGGCTGATTAGATATGAGTTTCTTACGAAATTGGCAATTGACTATTGTGCCCTTTCTTGGCATGATAATGGTGTTGTTTCTCGTTTGAATTATTGTTATAATTGCAATTTATATAAAATTGAAGAGTTCTCTCCATCTTTGTAGATATTGAGGAAGTGAAGTTGGCATTTAAATTTTCTTTACAACACCCACAATACCATCTATGTTCATATATGTATTAATGTATACATATTTCATATTTGTATAAAGTAAGGTCAAGGAGGTTTTATGAGGGCGGCAATACTCCTCCTGAACTACAACATGAAAAGATAAAACCGTAGATGTTGTTGGTAATACAATTGATTTATAACTCTTTAACACAACATTCTAGCTTACTATAAGTTTATTAGAATTGAATACATCTATTATTAATTGATGATTTGAATATTATCGTCATTAATATTTGCGATATTAACAATAAATCCAATAAAGGATTATTAATTAGATTTTGTTGTTTTTATATTGAGTGTTCTATTGATAATTTGTTATATATTTGTTTCTTTAAATTTACAATTAATCAGATGGATCGGTTCATGGTCGCTGTCTAACATTGAACAGTTTATAAAATATTAAAATAATGGTCCAAAAACTGTTCATATGTGTCGTGTTCATTTCGGCTATCCGATAATGTATTCTGAATTCGTTCTTGAGAAAAACACAGGCCCATGTCTGAATAACGATTGACTTTATAGTTTATCACTATTATTATTATTATTGTTGTTATAATAATATTGATTGATTGTTGGAAAATTTTGTTAATTTTATTAATTTATATATAGAATTTCCCGGTGAATAAAACACCACCCCGTGTATAATTTACACGTGTAGATACAGTCACGCTTCAGGACATCGTTCTTAACAATTTTTACAATTACATCCTTGAACCATATGCTTTGTTTCTCCTTAACTAATCACAATATTTTAATTCATACATGTAGTTTTGTTGTTGTTGTTGGCCGTCTCAACAATTCGGTCTTTACGTTCTTTAATAATGATCACCACCGACACTGTTATTATATTGTATTTAATATCAAGAGTTTTTCGTACAATTTTTTCTAATAACTCACAGTCATACTGGTAACCTTCAATTATTAACCTTGAATTTTTCAATTTGTGCACTTGCTTTGTGTACCTACCTACAACATTTCATTTATTCAATATTTCCATTACTTTGTGTAATAGAATTGTAATTTTCGTCTAACTATTTAAAATTGTAGCGAGATTTGTTTCAATATTGGGTTGTTGGCTAGATTTCCGCATATATAGCGGATAATAATTAAAGAAATTCCCCTGCCAAGGCCAGCAGCATCACTAAATCACATGCAGGCAAACAGGCATTTAGACAAAAATAACATAAGGCGTTCAACATTTGCTTAGTACATACTTAAAAGACGCAAAAGAATGAGCAAAAAATCAAATCGTAAACTCCCAACATCTGTCTATTTGTTTATTGGAAATTAGCGAAAATCTACAAGTCTCATTATTACCATAATGAAGACACCGTGTATGGTGGTCGTTTAAACTTTGGGTGGTAGTTGTGGTTTGCGGAACTTTATCCGTTCCAGTTGTTGATTTTGTTAACCATCAGGAAATAGTTTTGCCAATAAAAAGAAATAATATAGGTTTGATATTATGTCATGAAAAAAATGTTCAAAACGTAATAAATAATAATAGAATTTATTATTGCGTAATTTAACGCACAGTCACCCATTTTGGTCGATTGTTGATTTTATAAATTATTTTTTTCCTTCATGTTATATTCATTGTAAATAAATAAAGCGATAATCAAACAACTTTCTTCTTGTAGTTAGTTATAGGAACTAATACGGAAATGTTGGATTTATTAAATTTTGATGATTATTATATTATTATCTAGTATTTGGTCTTTTGTTTTCGTTGTCATAAGACGAAAAATTTCAACGTGCAAATTCTTCTAAACGAAAACTTGTTTCCTAGAGATAGATCAAGACTCTGTCTAGGCTAGATATTGAGGATCTATTTGATGTGTGCCCAAGTGCCCCTAGCAACTGGTAAACCCAATCTCTAAGTTCTTACATCTCTCCTTCTAAACATTAAATCCATCTCGCTTTGTTCTATTATTCGCGAAATGATCCAACAACATTGATGTGTGTGTATATATTTAATATATTAGACAAGTTGCCGTTTATGATGGGTTTTTAATTTTTAGCCTCAAGCAGTGCGTTTTATTGTTGAGATATTCTGTAATAATTTTCCAATAAGGAAACTGAAAGTATCTGAAATTTAATACTGTAATATTGTGATCATTCTATGTAGATCATTTAATTTTATTTACATAGATTTACGATAGTGTGAGCAATACGCTGAAAATTGTGAAATTGCAATGTAGGAAAAGTAACGCCCGCACATAAGAGAAAGTTAGCCGTTTTTTCCTTATTTATTTTTAGCGACAAATCAACAACAGTTGTTTTTTTGTCGATTCGCGAAATTTATGGAAATTTCTTTTGTGTTATACCTACCTGTATTTGTATTTTGGTTGTAGGCAACAGTAAACCGACTCATCCTCACGGTCATGGCCATTCAGCGATCAAAGATTTGGCAGGAAGTATCTTAGGCGATGATAAAAAGGATGATGGTGAATTATGGAATAATGTTGAAGCCCAAACAGCATTTCTTGGACCTAATCTATGGGATAAAACCTACGAAACCGACTTGAAGGTTGTTATTACACAAATAATTAGTTTAATAAATAAAATAATGAAACTCTTGTAGTATGTCGATTTGGATGAATTCCTATCAGAGAATGGTGTATCGATGGACGGTTTAGGTACACATGGTTCCCTTGGTCCATTAGCTAGTTCACATCCGCTACCGAAACGTGAACGCTCTCCTAGTCCTAGTGATTGTATGAGTCCTGACACAATCAATCCATCATCACCGGCAGATTCAAGTAAGTGAAATTCGTGCTAGTCTCCCAATTTACTATCTTTTTAACAATAATTTAAAAAGGTGGTGGGTTATGTAGATGTAGTGGTAGCCTTACTAAACTTCAGAAAAAGGTGCTGACATTTATAAAGTTTTTCGATTTGCCTTTACTAGATTGTAATTGTCAATATTTTATGGCAAAACGAAATTTAGTAAGGCAATTTCACGAAAATTTGAAAAAAATCTCAAAAAAAAGAAGAGTTTTATTATTGTGTTTATAATGGACACAATACTAATATCTCTAAAATGCAGTTTTTTCTGAAGCGTTGTCAATGGCTTCGAGTTGTCGCGACTTCGATCCACGGACAAGAGCATTTTCAGATGAGGAATTAAAACCACAACCAATCATAAAGAAATCACGTAAACAATTCGTCCCCGATGATCTAAAAGATGACAAATATTGGGCAAGACGGAGGAAGAATAATTTAGCAGCGAAACGGTCCCGTGATGCTCGACGTATGAAAGAGAACCAGATCGCTTTGAGGGCTGGATACCTTGAAAAAGAAGTGAGTTGATATCTTATCCAATATTCAAAAATTAAATTATTTATAAATATTAACAAAATTTGTATTGTAGAACGTTGGACTGCGCCAAGAATTGGAACGATTGAAGAAAGAGAATTTAATGTTGCAAAATAAATTGGCGAAATATGAAGATGTTTAATTTATTACTGTAAAATATTAAGAAGAAACATAGAAAAAGAAGCAAAAAACTTTGTATTTTGTATAAAATTTCACACTAATAATTTTGCGTTCTGTTTCTTTATTTTCGTAGTTTAGTTTGATATTATTACTATTATTATTGAAAATATTGACACTGAATCGAAATGTTATTTTCATTTATTGAAACAGTGTTTTTTTTTTGTAAAAAAGAAGTGTTCCTTTCGAAGGCGCGGTACAACATTTGTAAATAAATACGTACATTACGCATTACGTAGTCATCATGTAGTTAATAAGTTTATTAAGTAGTAGAAGAGAATTTGAGTAGATAATTTTAGACAAAAATTTGAAGAAAAAAAAAGAGCAAACAAGTAGTGAGGAGAATTGAGAAAGAAAACACTACTGCACCATGGTCAGAATTTATTTAGAACAACAAGGATACATTTAATTTTTGTTTTTCTGTGTGTGATATTGTAAATAATAATAATAATAATGGAAGGGACATGTATATTTTCAACAAGTTGCAATTCATATTTAAATCATCAATCATATGATTATATTGTTCTATATTAGAATTGTGCAACTATTTCTTTTGTATTATACCTAATACTTTATCATAGATTCTCTTGGATTTTCTTTTTTATTTTCTTCTTCTTGTACCAATCAGTTTATTTACGTTAAATTAAATACTTTCTGACCATTTGTATGTATAATGTTTAAAGAATTCACGAACTGCCATCAACAGAAAATGATAAAACGTTATAGGAAAATTTTTATAGTTTTAAATGATAATGGCAGCTCTCATTTGTTATAAATATTTGTAGACTTTATTGTTGATTGTTTTTATGTTTATATAGTTTATTTTTTGGTTGAAGTTACGTTTAGGAATTACTATTAAATGAGTAAATGCGATGAACGAAATGAAGAGTTTTTAGTAATGAACGTAGTATGCTCACAAAAAGCCAACAACAATTATAGTGGAGAAAAACTAGCGTTTTAAATCGATTGCTGCTTATTTATCCATGTTTACAACAATTTTTTAGTTAACGAGATAATAAACGAAATCTTCAGTTTAAAAGTTTATATGTAATATTTCGATGTGAAAAAATTAAATTCGTGTATACTTTTTTTTAAACAATTTTTATACAATTGTAACAAGAGTCCGTATATTTTTTATTCGATGAAATATTTGCCTTGCTGGCGTTTGCCTTATTACATAAAGAAATTTTTAACTTTTTTACATGTATATGTTGAAAATTGTGGCAAAAACACTAATAATAATTATAATAATAATAATACGGCGAGACTATAACGAAACTATATTATATTATATAGTATTAATATTATAAATAAGAAGACAAATTATTTTGCATTAAAATTTATATAAATACATGTTGCTGTTGGATGTTTAATTAATTTATAATAATGAGTTTATATTTCGTATTTTTTCATAAACATAATAAATGGCCTCAATGTATATCTGAAAACTAAGAACAATCTAAAAAAAAAATCGAATAAAAACTGAAGATTATTGTGAAATTTTATAAAATGTGCAGCTTTCATACGCAAAGTACAACTTGATTTGTTAACTTCAATGTAGTAACAAAGGTGTTCAAAGTATGAAAAAATAAAATAAAGTGAAATCAATAAATAAAATAGAAATAAACAGAAAGATGTAATGATGTTGTGAGCATTAAATATGTAAAGTTAAGCTATTCTCGTGTATTATTTCATAATAAAACACCAAACTCGATAAAAAAAACACCATCTTTTATCAATTTGTTCTTTGAATATGTATAAACGTACAAATCTACACATTTTTAATCAAAAATTATCAGTATTTCGTTTACAATCGTCTAGTTAGTTGAATTTTTAAACACGACGTTTAAGTTTTAAAAAAAACCAACAAAGTTACAACTTTATCATTAATTTTCCTTGGTGCAACACACGGACGAGAGGTGGAATCAATCCTGTTCATCTAAAGGGTAATTATAGGATAATTCCATTATTAATTCGACGACAATTTCAATATTTTCTCTCTTATATTGCAGTGAGTTCGATCAGATTACTATTGAAACTATTCAATTAATTGGGCGCTTGTTTCTTTTATTTCGCTGATCAATATTGATAAGAAATGATAATTAATTAAAAATAAGCGTATATGGAGCTGATAATCTATAAAGTAAGTATCCCTCTTATTGATTTAAGATCAAACTTTTCTTGTATATCTAAGATTATCCAATAAAATAGATCATGCTATTTAATACCTACACAGTGGAATTTTGTTGAAGATTACTTAAATTCGCTTAATAAACACAGATCTTATAATCAGATAAAAGTAAAGTTGGAGAGATATAAGTTGATGATAAACTTTCTACAACTGTAATAATTATAAACTAAAGTGATTTGTAACAACAATTATAATCTTTGTTGTTAATATATTAACTTGTTTAAAGAGGATTCAATGTTTCTAACATATGCATAAAGTGTAATATAAACGTTACATTTTGGGTGGAAATGCAAATTTGTGATACAACTTTACTTAATTTTCCACCATTTAACAACTTACAATAGCGTCTTAAAGGTATGACAATTATAGAAATTAACTTATTACGTGCGAATTTCACGTATTACTTTTAAATAAAATTATCCAATTACTAATTAAGTGTTAATCAATAATTATATGCAAGTAAGAGATTTATGCGGTATATTTTGAAATGTTGTATAATTCGATTACAATTTCTATTCAGTTTTAAATGACTTGGAATTTGGAATTTCTCTAGGGGGATAGCGAATTTCCATAGATAAAAACTTAACAAGTCTAATTACAATTAAACATAATTTAAATATAGATATTTTAACAGAAAGTTTGTTTAGTGTGGATATTAGTAGATTTATTTTATTATTTGCACCTCATTATTTCAACTTTATATTAGATAAAGTCAGCGGTAAAACTTTTCATTTATCTCAGAAATTTATAATGAACAATAATTGCTCTTTTGCTTTGTTTTATTTTCTCGAATTTTCAAGTTTTCGCTTCAGAATTAGCGAAAGTTCACCAACGTTACAAACAGAGGTCGTCAGTTGTTCTACATAAAATAATCAAAGTAAATCAAATAAAACTATAGAATCGACTAATAAAAGATGGTAAAAGCCCTTCACTGGAAGGCAAGAGGAGTTAAAGTTTTAATTGTTGAAGTTATAAAACGTACTAAGGATGAATTATGAATTTTTGTGGTCTTGTGGCGAATCTCAACATTTACGATATTCCAAATTGTTATCAATAATGGATGTATTTAAATTTTCCACACACTTTTTGCCCAACAGGAAAATTGGGTTGTTTCAATGACGATAACGACGACGATGTAAAAAGTTGACTGAATGATGTATTAAGCTTGACTTGAGCTTTTTCATGACACACTCTAGATTGATTTCTTTCCGAAAAGGTTCATTTCCTTTGCCACTATTTCGGGTAGGATAGAAAAAATACAAATGGAAATTATTCTCATTTAGATTTGTGATTTTTGAATAATAAATTAAATAATCAACTCCGGCTATCATTACCACAAAAAAAAAGTTTGTGAATCTCTGTGGGGAGATTCAAATTTGAATCTTTAAAGTGCCTGTTGGCTATTTAACTAAATACGGACCTAATTTGAAATAATTATCTTTTTCATGGTAAATACAGGAATTTTGTGGTGAAATTGGGGTTGATATAGAAGATAAAAAATAATTTGATAATTTCCAGTGTTGTAATCATCCATCTTTGGTGATTACAGTTATGAAATAGCCATTCTATTAATTTTTCTTCCATTTAATTTCTGATAATTACCGTTGATAAATATCATAAATATTATCGGAATGATGGATGTTCGTTTAGTATGTATGTGGTTATTTTATTGAAACTAGTTGGAATTTAGTGTGAGTCGAAAATTGATCATTGTTTCGTATTATTTGCAATATTAAAGCTTACAATCATTACAACAGTGACAAATTCTGTATTCATTTAGAAACCTCCAAGTGTCAGTGTGGATTAGACATGTTGGATATACCCACAAAACTAGTTATTTATCACCGTCTTTAGGACTGTAGTCATTAGCTACAGCACCACACGGTCAACTGACCTTAATAAAGCTATCATAGCTTAAATTACTGACCAACTTGGTTGGGTTGTTACTGTCGGTTAGTATTTTACTTTATATGTATATACAGACAATTAATACACTTAACAAATTACAACTCATTTAGTAGACGACAAATTGTCTTACATATGTCTCGTCTAGGTCTTGTAGAATGACTGTATTCCATCAGACTATTTCTATCTTATATTACAACAATTATTTATGAAATTCTTTGAATTCTCCCATTTTTCTTTGAATTTAATCATCGTGTCTAGTATTTTTTTCTTTTCTATTTCAACAACCCAACGAATAGAAGTAGCTCGTATTTATTTTGTTTAATCAGCGTTACAACCGTCTTAATAGAATAATTTGTTTAAATACAAGAATTCTTAGGTATGTACCTACTTTCTTTGATAGTTTAAATCTTTTACGTGAAGAACTTTGTCGTTTGAAATTACATTACATTTGTTTTCCACTCAAAATTTCCTTCATCGTTGATTATATTAAGCTGTCTCTATTTCAAAACACCCACATGTTTTTCTTCTTGTCACTATTGTTATTTTAACGCTTATTCATTTTAAAAAGAACTTTTATTAAAGTAGTTCAACATATTTACATTCTTTTCATTTAGATTTAGTTTATCATTATTTTTTCTAGTTTATAGAATTAATTAATAGCTTATTTGGTTTTGTGTGAGCAATTTTGTCGTTTAACAGTCTAGAAATTTGGAAGGCAAGCTTTAGAAACTTTAGTCTTAACCGTAAAATCAAATAGAATTAACCGAATATGTGTAATTGTACGTTTAGTGTTACGTATTTACAAATCTACACAGTTACTTTTAATTAATTCTAATGAAGACTTATATTACAAAACTATTATTATAAATGTCATGGTAGCTGTTTATTTTCCAACAAGAATTAACAATCAAAAATTTTATAATGCATAAAAGATCAGTCAAGTGTAAAACTGAGACTTTGAGCGTGCATAAGAACTCTATTTTATTCGATAGAGTGAATAGAATTAGTTGTAAATTTTTCAGTTTTTGAATTGTTGTTATTGTTGTTATAAAGTTTTGATATTTCTGCACGTATAGTGTGCACAGGCAACTGCCCTCATACATGTTGTGTTGACAGTTTCTGAAATATTATCGTGCATGAGCGGGCACTGCTGACTAATTACAAGAACAATAATTAAATGTTAACTACAGTAATGTGTTTGGAATTTTGCTAGAAAGTCCCTGGATGTATATAGTTGAAAAGTTTATGTAGAAGGATAGTGTTGTGTTAGTGATGGTTGTGGTAATGTCCAGATGCAACAATGAACATACATGTCAGTTTAACGTTAAAGCGAATAGACTACAAAAAGTGACATCTTTATTACTACATAAACTGTTGTATGTAGTCTTATAGCATTCATTATGTTTGTACATCAAAACTAAATATGTGTGTTTTTTTTTTGTGGTTTTAATATGTGTAAGAATCGATATTGAAGATATATCTTTAGAATAAATTACTGTTGGCATAAACACCAAAGGAGATACGATCAATTGTGCCTTTAATAAATATTCTAGATAATGGTTGGAGGTATATATATATGTATATAGAGTCTCGGTTAAAGTTTTCCCTTAATTCAGCGATTTGCAATTTCAATTGCACCACATTTTGTTAAGTAATGCCTATGTACGAGGCTTATCTTTAACAGAGATAATATATTCAACTGAATAACAATTGAAGTCATCCTTGCCCGTTTTATGTTTATATTCTACGTGTTGTATATATGTGTTTATCTACAACAGTGTATATGCGTGTAGTAAAGGGTGGAATTAAGGAGGGTGGTTTTAGGAACACTGTTAAAATCTTATAGCTGCATTGCATGCACGTTTTACAAGTGTCAGTAAATCGCATATTTTACAAATAAGCAAGCCGAGAATGGTACGAAATCTGTCCGTTATATATATGCCTATGTCATTCAATAGCGAAAAATAAAAAATAAAAAAAACTGTTGCTAAGAAACTTCGTACCAAGCTGTTCGAATTACTGTTACACTTACATGTAATTAACCATTCAAAGTTAAAAAACTTGTTTTTTTCTCCATTTTGTTTTTGTTTGTCTGTCGTTATTTTTGTTGTTTTCGTTAAACGCCAGTGTTTGTCGGAATAAAATTCATATTTATACGTTTTAAAGTGGATAGAGCACGCTTCTCTATCTGTCTTTCTTTCTTTCTTTCTTTCACCCTGACATATAAATGCGATATACTGTTGAAATGTTTACGATAAAGGTGAAGAATCGTTTTGGTTGTCTTTGCTTCTTTTCTCTCTTTTATAAATTTTTTCCCCATTTACCAATGTGTGTGTCGGTCTTGTATGGAATTCGTGTAAACTTGCTTTGAGAATTTAAATTTTCTAAGCTTTATACAGAACTCATAAATTTTACATTCACGTTCCGTTCCGTGAGCCACAACATAATTATTTATTGTTTTACCACGCACTTTTGCACATTTCCGCAACTCATTTATTTTTATGTCGTTGGGACTAACCTCGAATCTAACCAACTTGAAACAAATTGAAGTCTAGAGATAGATATTGGGAGGGAATGCGAATCGGCTTGGGACCTTTTCACTTATCATGTAAATCCAGGATATCCTTCTATACTCGACTTTTTTTTATTCAAAGAAAGTATTAGAAAAAAATGTGAGCAATTTCTTTTAAAACAAGTTATAATTCTGCTTATTTTCTGGTCATACATAAAACAATAAGAGATGTATAAAAAGTGAAAAAAAGAAAAATTAAAAGTTGGTAGATTTATTTGTTAAAACTAGATGCCGTAAAGTTGCTTGTTGTTTTATAAAGCATTTTATTGTGTATCTCTACTGAAAAGAAAGTTTGGAGCATTTTAGCACAGCACGCAACAGTGATTGTTAGTTTGGCCATTTTATTGTAGAATACAAATCGATTATTCTTTGTTAAAAAATACAATCGACTGAATTCTCAATTTTATTTATCCGTCAATTCGAAATTTTAATAATTCTGTTCGCCCGGCGCCTCCACCATTTTTACACGCTACTTAAACCATCAAATGATTGATAAAACCTTCATGAATAATTTGAAAATTAGTTATTTTTATTATTTCCGAAATAAAATTAGTGTAATAAAAGTAGCTGATATTATTTCTAAGATAAACAATTTATTTTGTGGCCAGTTGGTTATTTTATAGTCTCTCTTTGGTACTCGAAGTAAACATGAAAATGGCATAAAATTTTGTTTATATGCATACATACATATTTATATTGATATTTAAATAATAAAATGTGTATGTTATTTGAATTTTCACGGACATTAGCATAACTATTTATGCACATATAGAATTGTCAATTGATATTTTATTATAATATACGACAAAAAGCAACAGATAAATTGAAACGTTATATTGAAATCATAACAAGTGTAATATAAATAATTCTGTAATAATCTCGTAGATATTTGCATTTAATTTTATCAATGTGTAGTCAGAGATATGTGGGTGCAGTTCGGATTTAGTCTCAGTTTAGAATACGAAGCGGGTTCATTGTTATCTGCGGCTTGCATACATTCAACACATACATACACAAACATACACATACACTCCTCAGTTAGATATCTGTCTATAGATAATTTCACACAATGAAATGACAGTTCCGTGTAGACCAGGATTTCCTCTAATTCATGAACAAACAGTATTGCTTCTAATACAGGACAAACATATCTCTCTATATTCACATCAATGATTTACAAATTAAATATCAATACTTGAACGCAAATATTCCTATCATGTTGTTATTATCAGTATTTGAAATTATTCAACTATAATAGTCGTACGAAAAAATTGTTAACAAAGATTATTTTTTGTTGTTTTATTTTGTTATCATTTATTTATACATATCATGTCCATCATATGTCAATAAAGCTATATGCTGGTGTTGTCAGAAATAGTCCCAGTCAAGTCCTATTAAAAACAAAAGTGTCATGGTATAAAACTAGGATAAAGCAAGGTTTATTCCTTCTTCTTCTTCTTCTTCTTCTTCGTCTTACATATCATCAACAATACTGCACAAGATAATGTTTATGGCGCATTCATAGCCAGTAAACCGACATCTCTTTATATAAATCCACTCTCTATTCTCTCCAATCTTTTCTATACTACTGATAAGATTACTTGGTAGTCTTCAATTGTATTTTTACCACGTTCATCTCCAATTGCAAATGAGACATTTGACTAATAGCTACAATAAATCACACAAAAACGGATTCTAACCCATGGTGTTGCTACGGTTTTGTCGCCTTCTTTTTCTTCTCACTAAAATCTTTCCGCTTGCTTTTTTTTTTTTTTTTTTATTTAGAAAATGGAAGAGTGACAGTAGTAAAGATGGGAATCGGCTATAAAGACTATTATCTAGAACGCCATTAGTCAGGTCAGATTAAATTACCGGTTTCGAAATCCAATGTTTTCCTGGTTGGGGATTTTTAATTTCCGACCAATACAATTCCATTCAACATGATCACAATTTATTTCAATTGATTAAGTATACCATAATCCATCTTAATTACGATTTGTGTTTTTTTCGTTTGTTAATTTTGAATAATTTTAAGTTAAATCATATATCTTGTAGAAGGCATTAGAGAGGTGTAGTTGGAGTATTCTCATTATTTGCAGCACCTCATTCAACAGGAGATATGAGAAAATGGGAAAAAGTGTGTAGCTTATCGCTTAATCCCAACTGTCCTCATATATCACGGGACCACCCGTACTTTTGCTAGCATTGCGCTCTACTGTTTGGCCAGCCATTGTAGGGTAGCTACCACTATCAACACCACTTTGCTACCGGCTACTATTACTACTACTACTACAATCATCATTAGTTTCACTATATACACATACACTCATACATACATATAGGTATACACATCTACAACGAAATAGATGGACGACATTTACCACAGCAGTTATTTGATGCTACTTAGTACTTCTACTATTGTTACAGCTATTCGTGTGCTGATATATCTCTTGATGTGTTGTCCTATCTACGAATAGTAGAACTGGAACGATGGATAACGGAAACTGGCAACTGGCCATTTTATGCATCCATTCTTGTTTTATGTTTTACTATATATTTTTTAGATTATTCCAACAGTGTGTTTACGATGCTTTCACCATTAAAGAACGCTATAGAATGAAAATATTTAAGAGGTAATAAAAACTGACGAAGGAGCATCAGCTAAAAACAAATCAACTGTTTGTTTTTCACAACCGGAACCAAAAAAAAAAAAAAACGATTGTGAAAAACACCATTCATTTCCTCACAAATTACAAACATATTTATCGAATTATCGGTTTTTATACTCAAACAAGTCGTAAATATCACATCATTTACGGGTTATTATTGTTAAATCGATCAAATATAGGACTGTAAGCGTCTAATTATCCAACATTTATTGGATTTTTATTTATTTTGTATTATCGCTTTGATTAATAATATTATTTATAATTTAATAAAAGAATTTTCTTCGATCTCATTATTAACGGGCAGCATTTAGCTTGTTTCAATATTGGTATTTCTATTATCAAAGGCTTGTTACATGGTGTTAACCGATAATTGTTTATTAAATTACACTTAAACTATCACATAAATTCAATTTTACTATCCTCACACTATTTCTATCTCTCTTACATGCATATACTATAAATATGAAAAGTTGAAACAATATCAGGTATAATATTGTAGTACAACGTTTAAAGCGTATATAGAGCTTGTAAAATACTCGTACTATTATTATGTCGATATTACCAAGTACTTGTTGTCGGCTGTTACGGCTATTGGACCCTACCAATACATTGATTTAACACTGTTTATAGTATAACAGTAATTGTAAGCTTTAGTGCAACAACATCATTTTCATAAACGCGATGCTTCATTAATGTCAATGTCTATCCATTAATACTCCACTACCCATTTCACCCTCTCTATCTCTCAAATATACTAAATAGAACCACCCTTTTATTAAACTTATATCAACGATCAATATTTTATATGTTTTCCACAATGGCAATAATTCAATTAATCTAATAAGACCGTTATAGAGTCGGCGAAAAAATAATTCGACACTTAAATGAAATAGAGGAAAATCAATTGAAACTAAGATAGTAAATTGGAAAGTTTGTAGCTTCTGGAAAACAAATTTTTATAGAAAATACGACTGACAGAACGTATGGATTATAGAAAAAAGTTTTCCAAAGAACGAAACGAAGTTTTTATAATTAGATCGTCTGCAATTGGAGTTTCTTTAAAAACTTATCGTCTCTTTAAGCAATCTGAAATTCGAATTTTCAAACAGCATATGTACATAGATGATCAATTACGAGTTAAAACTAGCTAAAATCGAAAATAACTGAGGATTAATTTTAGTATCTTGTTGCTACACTAATCTTCAACAAATACAATGTAAAAATGAAATTTTTGCATTGTCTGAACGAATATAAATACGATTAATGTATTGATGTCCGATAGGAAGTCGGATATAAAATTTCTGGAACGATATTTTGATGGTTTTATCGTAGGATATTAAAATGCCGTATAAAATATTGTTGTTGTTGTTGTTGTTGTTGTAACTTAATCTAGTGAATGTATCATTTTGATACTGTAGAGATAAATTGAAAAATTCAAACACTCTTTTTTCTATCGAACAACCATAAATTTTACAATGGATCAATAATTAAATTTGGTACAAATCGTAACATTATTTCAAATACTGTATAAATAATGTTTAGTGAAAGACAGACATATATACAATTGTATGTATATATAATAAACAATATGTGGTATCGTTTCCACAAGTACTTCCGGTTGAATTAAAAGCCACCCCCGCTTTATAGCAGTCGTAATAGTTGTATATTATAGTAATGTTATACGTATACGGCTGTGATGTTTGATATTTCAAATGAGACTATTACGTTCGCTTGACAACACTACCGAAACACGATTGTCATGGAAATAAGGAGTATAAAGATCTTCATATATGCGGTATTGTACTTTGTATACTTACTATGTACGTATAAATATATATGTTGTATTAGGTATGTATAGAAGTAGAGACCAAGTATACACTAAAGCCTCTCTCTATTTACATGTCTATACTCCTAAGAATTTATTGGCCTTTTAAGCTACAAGACTGCAATAAATTTGTCTGCTAGATTAGAATGTACCTTGAGAAAATTTACGGCAACTCCTATAATGGTTTAATAAAACTCCTTACATTCAGATTTTATTAAAGTGTTTCTATACTTATAACTCCTCAACTTTGATAAATTATAGTTGATATGTTCGTATATTTGTGCCGGCATTTTACAGTAGGTTTGTTTATTTTGTCTGTCTGTATATTTAAATATGTGATGAAATCAAAATCAACCGGACTTGAATCAACATTCGTTAGACTTTTTTTTAAATTTCCACCCACTCGACCATTCATGATTTATTCAATTAAAACACGATAAAAAATGTAACAAAAACAACAACCCAATGTTGATCACTATAAACACCGATAATCTATTCAGGTCAAATTTTTAGGGCAGGTGAACAGTATTAGAGTGAAACTGAGCATAAGAAAAAAAATTCGAAAATCGTCGGAATTTTGCTTAAATTAAGGAATTGGCAACGTAAACGAGACTGGATCGCGAAAAAATACTGGAAATTTAGGAACGAATCAGTGGAATAGAGCAGACAAAAAAAATTCTTGCTTATATTTTTATGTTTTTTAAAATTTATTGATTACATTATAGATTGTTTTAAAAATAGGCAAACAGACGCAGGAGAGAACTGTTAACTTTGAAACCCTTGGGACAGACCTTTTAAGTTTGGGTTAGTTGTGGCAACATATTCGCTTTTTTTGTCCAAAAACTATTTCAAGTTCATTATATCGAATTTAGTGAAATAATAATTATTAGATCGATGTTTGAAGTTTGATAATGAATTTTTATCCAATATTAGTTGTATTTTAAAGGTCCAACTTCAGTCATTCAAGGTTGAGAAACACCCGGAACCGCACTCGTTAGATGGCGCTTGCTACATCACGTCTTTTATATCTATATTTTTATCCACATTTACAGATTGCTTTATTTTCCTTGAGAGCAATATGGCGGAATTTATAAATTGAAATTTTAAAATGCGTTTTTTGGAGAAAAGCTTGATGTCTATGTTCAATAATTTCGTTTATATCAATTTTCATAGTTGATTCTATACCCTACACTTGGTTTCAAGCGTTTATTAACATTAAATACACCTATTTCGATATTTTTCTTTTTTATTTTGTGGTGTAAAAGTTTATAAGTCTCATCCATCCACAAAAATTCAGAAGCTAAATAGAACTATCTCGGATATGATAAAAAAGTTTAAACAAAATCTATCGTCTCATTTTCGAGATAAAAAATAAAATAGTGCAAAAAACATGTTTTTTTCACTTTTTTTCAAAAACTTAACGACAGATTTTCTTAAAATTAAGTATAAGTAATGCTTAGATTAATACTAAGCTCAGGTAATTTTTTCAAAATTTTTGAATAACACGTTTATATTTTGATCCACTGAAGTTCCACCTAAAACCGATTTGGCAATCTCACAATTGATGCCATCCATGCGGTATCCTACAAGCTTTTCGTTTCAATTTTCCTAGGAAAATGAATAAGTTTTTCTATTTTTCTGTACCGTCAGTATGAAAATTGGAAAGACCATTAAATCATCTATAGTGACACAATTTTTCTACGGGAATGCCTTAGTATAAGAGTAAAGTTAAGTAAATTTAACAATGAATGGTCCATTGCAATAAGTAGCAAGATTCGAGAATTCCACCATCGGCTTAAACACTCGTCTTTACTTGCTTTGTCCGAAAACTACCCAGATGGTGGAATTGTCGTTTTTTTTTTTTGATTTATCATTTAATGAGTTGCTACTTGCAATTGACCATTCATTGTTAAAAACAGGATGTTTGATCTAAATATGGTCGATTCTATAAAAATCCCATTAGTCGACGAGAGATTTGAAAAATATTTTAAGGGTCCTTAGAGAACATTTTAGCCAACTTAAAACCTCGTAGCTCATTTGAAAGTTGATTAAAAATTGCTCGTTTTTGATGATGTTGCGATTTTCAAAAACGACTAAGAATGACTTGAAGACCCTCGGAACATTATTTTTTGTCGGTTTTCTCCATTGTATCCTAGAAGAAATGGGAAACATTCTCCTCCACTCCATAATAAAAAAGGGAAAAACAAAACAAATCAGTGCTGAAAGGATTTCCGAGTCATTCTAAGTTGTTTTGCGTGTTTAGCTTGTTTTTGAAAATCGTGACATCGTCGGAAACGAGCGTTCTTAACTAACTTCCAAATGAGCTACAAGGTTCTAATTGTGCCGTCCGATTCTTCATCTTTAAAATGCTGCTCAAATTCTTAAAAACGGAATATATTGGGAAAATTTCGAGAGCCCTTTCAGTTTTCTATCTATGAATGTGTTTTCATTGAAAATTTATTAATATAAGCTGAATAATTATGGCAAAAAATATAAAAAACATGCTTCAAGATGTTTAGTTTATAAATCAGTTTTCCCCTAAAATTACCCAAAAACAAAAACGACCCTATGATGCACTTTAAAATGATCTTTCCATGCGTTTCTATGTTCCATTTAGAGGAGAACATTGACTTTATTGAGCATAAGTCACCCCCATTCTTTTGTTGCGCGGGTGTATACTGAGACTGTTCTAATTGTAAGCATAATTTACTTTTTTCTTTTAATTTTTTTTTATTCTCTTTGGCTCGAAGTGGGCCCTTTGATTGATAAAGACCATGCCTAAATCCGCCCCTGAATAGAGGAAAATAGAGAATTTGGTGATTTATAACAAAGAATTAAGCTTCCTTCATCTTTCAACTATCACATAAGAGTATTTTAATTGGAAAGAAAATATATGAAAAAGTAAAATTAAAGTCAATTATACAAGGCTATTTGAATATTCATCTACCTATATAAATTTTTATAGTTTCCAAAATGATATGCTATTGTATGACTTTGTTAGCGTGTATATTTTATGGAATTATTTTAATATTTACACTACTATTATCTACTTGACAGCAATTAAACAAAACGTATTTAATTTTAATTATAGAAGCGAAAAACGTTCTGTAAATACTTGGACGATGTCAACTTTATTAAAGAAATAATGAGACATTTACAATTAAAATTAAGACAAAATAAAAATATAAGCAAACTGCATTCTCAAATGCTGGGTACAGTAGTAGACAACTAATACTTTATTCCCATTTGTATTTGAAATCTAATTTAAATAAGTTTTGTATATTTTAATAGAAGTAGTAGTTGTTGTATAAGTATAATGGAAACGAATCAAATCCATTTTTATTAAAAGCCGATTCTTTAACGATACGTTTCCGGAAACTACAGGGAAATAAAACGGACCGGAAGTTTTTTTAGGGTAGTGATTGTTAGTAGTAGTTTGTTGTATTAATGATAAGCTTGGTGAATTTAAATTTATTAGATTTGGGATTGTGGAAATAACGCAGAATGTTAATTACCTATTTTGTTGGTATGCTTGTTTGTGTTGTGTGTAGGTATATGTGCGTGTGTTATAAGGGATGGTTATTAAACGAATGAACTTGAATAATAAATTCAAACAGAATACAATTGTAATAGTTTGTCACTGTTTATTTTTATTTATTTTTTCAAAATGAATTACCATTATTTCTTGTATTTAAATCAGAAATTAAAATTCATGTAAAATAATAATGAAAAATGTTTATTTACAGAATGTTTAGCTTCAGTTTATTTCCAGTAGTATACCATTAAATAATTTTTTTATATTTCTTTTTATTATCACCGATATAATGTTGAAGATTAACAGTCGTATATAGTTGTGATATAGTCATGATCCACAATAATAGTTATGTTTCTGTTTATTGCTGTTATCAAATTCGTCCTAAAGATCGTACAACTAAAAAAAAAACGAAATTAAAACGGAGATAACATGATGATAACGTTAACGACTTGAGATCATAATCACAAACAATCTAATCCGTCATCACTAGATGATTCTTTCTTACTTTAAAGTTGGATGATTTGTAATGCAGTACGTTATTATTATAGACATAGTAACACTCTGATGCATTATATAGATTAAATTTCTTATTTTTCAATCAAAGATAAACTATATTTAACAATAAGTGTAGCCGAGACATTCAACGGGCCTCAGGAAGAGTCTGTCTTTACGGGCCTCCAACCCTATAAAGATATACAGGGTGTCTCGCCTGGAATTATATAATTTAGACGTTTCCACCAAACTAGTAGGGCGATTCAAATAATATTTAAGAGATTTGTAGAGTAGTTTCCGGGAAATAATTTGGCAAAATTAAAACTTCGTAGCTTATTTGGAAGTGGGTTAAAAAATGTTCGTTTTGCTTAATAGCTCGATTTTCAAAAATGAGCTAAACAAGAGTTATTTAGAACAGCCAGACTCAAAGTCACTCGTGGGCCAAAAGCATGAAGAATGTAGGCTAGGTGGGTCGTAAGACCTAATCTTAAAGAAGATAAACTATCAAAAATCTTAATTAAAAAAAGTACTATTATAGAACAAGTATATTTATTAAATTTTCGGACTGTTTTCAAAATTGATTCGGGCCGCAGGAAAATGCTCAGTGGGCTTCATGTTTGACATGGCTGATTTAGAATGACTCGAGAATTTAACCAGAGAAAAACGAAAAAATCAATGGTGGAAGGATCCTCATGTCATTCTAAGTCGATTTAAGTGTTCAGATGGTTGATAAGATACTACATCATCAGAAACTAGCGTTTTTTAACCGACTCAAAAATGAGTTACGAGGTCCTAATTTTGCTAAAATGTTTCTCAAGTACTGCCCAATAAATCCTTCAATTATTATGGCTCTATTATTTTGATTAAAACAGACAAACTGTATACTCCTAGGACGTATACAGGGTGTCTGTTTTAAATGCAGTCAATTCTTATGAAATCCTGTTAGGTAATTGACGGGCTATTCGAAAAATATCATTTTAGTACAATTAGGACCTCGTAACTCATTTAGAAATCAAATAAAACACGCTCAAATGTCGCCATTTTCAAAAATAAGTTAAGCACGTGCAACGACTAAAAATTACTCCAAAAGCCTATCAACTATCAACTTTTTTTGTCTTATTGTTATTCACGTATCTTGAATACGTGAAAGTGTCTCGCATTATTTTTAGCATGTAATGGAGAAAAACGAAAAAAAAACAATGCTGGGGGAGTCTTTGAGTCATCTTTAGCCGTTTTAAGTGTTTTGAAAATGATGATATTGTCCAAAACGAGCATTTTTTGATTAACTTCCAAATGAGCTATAAGATTCAAATTTTGTCAAAATGGTCTCCAGGGACTACCCTACAAATTTTTGAAATATTATTCGAATTGCTTGTCAACCAGCAGAAGTTTCATAAGAATTGAACACATTTAAAACAGAAACACGGTGAAGGTAAGATTATGAAAAAACAAAACAGAACGTTAGTTTACTTATTCTTATTTTCAAACTAGGGGTTGCTGGGCCCCGGGGAAAATACCCCGCCCCCCTGGCTCTCATCGGGCCATTATGAAAATGTATTTCTATTTAAATTTACCACAAACACATATTCGCTTTTACTTGTATCCAATAGATACAAATCTTGAAAATTGAAAAAATTAAGTCATTTTATTTTTAAACATGGAGTTGATTGTTTAGTTGGTTAGTTGGTGGTAATTTTTAATCCTTTAAGATAGCTTGACCGCATTCTGATAAAATTTCCACTAAGGGGGATGGATGATTTTATCTTAATGGTTTCCGGAAAAGTTTGAGCCGACGCCCGCCTCTAGCGAATCACAACGATAAAATCATGACCCCGTATCCATTAAATATAACAAAAAGAATAACAAGTTTATATAGAGATCCATCGTCAAGAATGAAAGAGAACGAAAGCAGGCCATTATACATTTCGGGCTAATATTACCGTAAAATTAGTGAAATATATAAAAGTACAGATATGTTATAGAAAGTTGGAGGCGCGATCGTCGTTTCTGCCACCATCATTCCAACATTGTCATCCGGTTCTTTTTCGCTGTGTATGCGAAGGTATCAGTCGCAGCGAAGCGTATAAACAGCTCACAATTATGCTGCTTTCTCTCATAAATTCACCTAGATAAAACGCAACATTTATCTTCTTTTAAAATGAGCGAGCTGGAATTATCCCCATATATATCCTTTCTGTGATGTTAATCCGGTTGGTGAGCCAGCTACAGACACCACACGCACACAGACTACATATATACACCATCATCGATTCTCAGGGGCAACTCAGCATTTTTGATGATGATTTAAAGGAGGTCGCCAACAGTACGTTTAAAATTCCAAAAAATCCAACCATCAGCTTGTAAGCCAATTCCCTACCAAAGGGCAAAAGAAAATTGGTGAATTTTTAATAGAATTGAAGCTGTATTTGTGTTTCATTGAAAATAAATCGTGCTCGTTTCTAAAAACACAACAATTGAACCATTCGTATTCGTACACACATGTGTGTAGTTGAAAGCGAATAATGAACGCAACTGTAAACTTGATGATTACAAAGATCGTTGATTAATGATGATCAAGGAACAACAGTCAGATTGGTGCTACGTTGAAAGATAAGGCCGCCACCTCCTTGATTAATGTTGTGTTACACGCAAAACATATTAACATATTAAACGTTCTTATAACATAGGGAAAATTTTACAGGATATGAAAGACGTACACATAATCTACATAATATATTCAAGATTCAAGTGTGATTTAAATTTAATCTTATTAACTATACATGTATGTATGTAAATTGTAAAAGTGTATTTATTTAGTTGAAACAACAGCTTTTAAGGGAATTAAACAACACATGTTGCACTTGATTAAGTTTTACTACTGTAATTAAAATAAATTAAATGTTGTCTTACGATTCTAGACCAAAATAGATTTAGAAATCATCGATACTATGTCTAATTATTAGCTATTGTAGCTTATACATTGTTTTTTTTTTTGTTTTAGATCGTTGTTGTCCATCTTTTTCATGTTCTTACAATTAGTAAACTAAATTGCCTTTTTGATTAAGTGATGATAAAAACAGGAGGAGATGCGATTTCATCGATTTCTTATATATATAGTAGATTACAGATCCTTTTGTTTTTCCCCTCTCGTTAAATCACCCCTTCTCATCCTTTTTTTTTAACCCCATTTGTTCCGTTTCGTTAATAAAACCAACACAATAGACGAGAAGCCGCCATTTATTGCTACTGTACTTTATCATGAATCTTGTTCAAACTTTTAATTATGTTGTAATTTTAATGAGTTATCCGTTGAAGTTATCTTTTGGATTGTTCATTAAGACACCTGTCGAGATAAGCGTAAAAAATGCACATTTTATAGCAATATAACAATTCTTCATTCTATGATTCTGACCGATTTGAAGCATAAATAAGGGGGATTAATATTGTTTTCGTATCGGTAATATTGTTGAGATTTATCGTTGATCATCCAATTACAACTACCTGAATATGAAATAAAATAGAAACGTAATTGTGTGTTAAGAATAGAACTATAAATTCAGTTATGAATTTGCATAGAAAACGGAATGAATGCAATACTGTTCTATTTGAGTAGTCATATATAATATTGGATTCGTAAAACTAGATGTCTAGAACTGGTGGTAACTTTACATGTATAGATTTTGTGAATTATACATAGGGTTGTGTCTATGTTGATAATATGTATGGAAAACTTGTCGATTGGTTGTAGTTTATCTTTCTACGACAGATAGAACAACAACAACAACACATTAATAATTTTCGGTTTTGGGATTAAATTCTGTCATTTGATTTGTACAATTTCGTTTGAAAGATGGTTTTAGTATATACGAGTGAATCATGACAATGGCCGCCAAATGGTAGGACTACCACCACTATGGCCGTTTTCTGTGTGTGACGACGCCAGACCGCCGCCACTATTCTAGCACTGTTGTGTTGCTGCTTTACTCCACAACCACCACCGCCACCCTCTATTTAATAGAAAGGGACTTTTATTTGGATACGCATTATGTTGTTTGTTGTCCGGCGACAGACATATTTATGTTAGTGCTTGCATCTTTACAATGTTTCAGATTCCACAACTTGTTTGTCAACAATGTATTTAGCCAAAAAAAAGGGAAAAAACGGGCAAGTTAAGCACGTGCTTTTCTCAACGGAAGAAAGTTTGTTTTAGAAATGTTTGCAATATATAAATCCATTACTAACGATCATTCACCTCAACATTAATAGTGCTTCTAATAAAAGAGCGGACAAGAAACGGAAAACTTTCAATACATATCGTCAGTTGCGCGTTATATCGTAGGCAAAATAGGCAACAGCCTAGGGCTCCGACTTGAAGGGTCCCCCGACACTCTGCGTCCGCTATAAATTCCTACATTGTGACATGGGGCCTCAAAATCTATTTTGCCTAGATCCCTCCAAATTCTTAAAGCGTGTAGTGTTGAAATATTAGAGCTTTCTCCCATCGCCGATACATTATAAACTTTCTGTTAGAACTTGTAAGATCTGAAATAATAGTGTTTTCACTTTCTCTCCGATACGTTATGTTGTAGTGTTAAGCTGTACGATATCGATTATAACGGAAAGAGGTTTTCGCTTTACGTGAAAGATTCAAACTGTTATAATGACAAGTGGCATGCATTGAGATCATCGCCAATTTTTCATTGGCTCCGTTATTTCTAAAAAGATCGTAAAAATACACGTTATACGATATGATTTTAGGTCTTATAAGTTCTAACGGAAAGTTTATAACGTATCGGTGACTGGAGAAACCCTCTAATATCGTATATAACGTGCATTTGCGGGATATATTTCAGAAATAAGGGAACCAATGAAAAATTGTGGGTATTAGTTATAACAGTTATAAGTTATAACAGCTTAAATCTTTCACGTAAAGCGAAATTGTCTCTCCGTTATAATGGATACCGTACAGTACATAACGTATCTGTGTAGGGTGAAAATTCTCTTCTGGTGTAAATTTTATAAAGCAAAATCTTTCTACATTCTCCCCTCTGCTGTTTATTTGATCATCATTTGCTTAAATCAACAATTCTCTCATTTTTGATCAATGAGAAGATCTACGAAAGGTTTTTGCACACTATTCATACAGACACAGTGGGAGAGAATGTTGTTGCTGTATCAAGTGAACCGTTGGGAGTTTCAATATAGGCATTGTTTAGACATAGATATTCAATCGGAGCACTTGTCTGTCGTTTGCATAGTGTTGTTTTCTCTCTTTCCATCCGTTCAACTCCAATCTGAATCAACAATTCATGATTTACTTGTTGCCTCAACTGTTCCACACATAAAATAGCTGACACATTTATACAACAACTACAACAGGACTTGTGTAGTATAGTTGTTTTTGTAAAGAGGACCAAATGTAAATGGTGAGAAAATACGGAAATCCTAAACTGATTTATTGAAGCTCACAAATATCCATTTTGTTTTGTATAAATTATTACGGGTAATGTTATTGTTTTAAATTGTTGACATTACAATAGAATCGCTAATGCAAAAATTAAGCCATGAGTATTAAATTTATTCCTAGTTGTAGTAAATGCAAGTTTAACATTCACAATTATAGATATGGAAATTATAAAGTGGCTGCTACAGATTCTCAACAATAGCTATACATGTACATATTTTATTTTTATTTATTTTTAGTTGATAAAAGTTGCTAATGTAATATAAAATAGTCGACAGTCTGTTTATAACCCGTTGTGTCTTTCTTATACAAGTAATACTTGCACACTTAAATTTTCTAAAAATAAAGAGCCACTTACTTTCAACGCCAATATCTTTCAAAGAAAACAAAGACAATACGAAAACAAAAGCTTTATGAATTAAGGCAATGGCGTAACGAAGTTAGGCAAGCACCATCCTTACGTCTATTAAGTGCTTATCCCAATAAACTGTCATCTCCCATGGGGACTAAATCTCTCCACCACCATCTCTCTGTCGTTTGAGACTCTCACTCAGTCCCTGTAATTTACTCTACGGGCATTACACAATATAAATTCAAAAGGAAGACGTGAACGACATTTTCAAACAACTTCTATTTCATCGTTGTATGTCTCGTTAGTTGACAGTCTCCTTATCATATCAATTTTTTTTTTCAACAATGATTTGGATATCGATAATATTTTTCGACAGACATCTGATATTATTTTACCTGTCCATACATATAGAGATATTTGAAATTGAATCAAAATTATAACGATAGTGGACAGAAGAAGAATTATATTGATGTAACTGGTTTTACTGTATTTGTCGCGATAGATGGGAAACTTTCATTGATATGGTTTGGCATCTAGTTTATTGATTTATTTCCTACTCTATTACCAACAATCCATTTTATCAATTTGTAAATCTCGATTTTCGTTAAACTTTCGACATTCTTGTCTCTCATAATACGGATTAGATGAAGATTAATGTAAATAGATTTCTTATGCACAATTTATTAAAAGAGAATATGGATATTTGTGAAATTTACCCAATTTTCTGTAGTATTTACCTAGTTTTGGACAATCTAAATGATCCAATTTAGTTGTTAGTGTTTGTTAAGTTGGCTAAAATAGATGATAAGAATACGCATAGAGGGACACATCTAGAATTGAGGCCATTTGCTACTAGATTAAATAGTCCATAAAATGGAATTGGGCATCCTGATAGTCCATTATTGCTACTCAACTAGTGTTTATTGCCCCCATTGCCGCCAAGTAATAGCAAACAACTTTCTATTCTCGTCCAAATTTCTACAGATTTTTCTTGTCTTGATATACCTTCATTAGATGATAACGCAACACAAATTCTAATATTTTCAGATTATTATTGTTGAAAATTTGTTGTTGTTTGTTGAGTGGAGGCGAAAAAATTTATATCTATCTACCAGTCGGCATTTGAATACACGAGCTAGTGTTTGTCGCCGTTTAATTGAGCGATATTTCAGAAGGATCGCGTAATCTCCTTGGTAAATGTGAGGGGGCGACAAGGGTCGATTAGAATTGTAAGATAAGGGCGCGTGTGTACATCGACTAGTCGCTGTCGTTATTGTTGCTGCTGCCGCCACCACTACTACTTCTATTTCCACCCCGCTTTTATTCGTTCCAAGGACAGTAAAGCTGGCAAGGACAACGCAGCAGGATACACGATACGTTCCACCATACTGTATATAGATAATGTGATCCACCCACCGATCTGGACTTGATATATAAACGTCCACAACAAACACAAACACACTATAATGGCCGCATGTTGATTGCAAGTTTTAAAGGGAACGAAATTTATGGTAGATCAAGAGTTGGAAGTCCGTCAGTGCCCGTTATTTATCCAACGGATCCTTAATACATTAACTTTACACAGCGATACAGTTTTATATCTATATAGTATAGAAAGAAAGATTACAACAAGTATACAGAGAACGAATCGTTTCAGTATGGTGGAGAAAAGAGATCTCCCGTTTTGTCAATATCAATTCAACGAAGGATAAGTTTGGATATAATTGAACTCAGCTTGTATTCGTGGCCATTTGATCTAGTAACTGCAAAAGTAATTGCAAAACACATAGTAATGGAATTATCCAGAATGGGTCGATGAAATAAAAAAAAATCCTGTTATTTCCAAAATATACCACAGAAATATTGTACAAAGCCTAGAGATGGACACAAAAGAGTTTAAAGCTTGTTAAAATTCGCTAAAAAGGTGGTAGAAAATTAATTAATGAATCTAAGCTCTTTATTTCTGGTGGTTTTCAAACATGAGTTCAAAATCTGATTACTGAATAAATAAGTTATCGATTGGTTTACTAATAAAGGTCAATAAATAATTTTCGTGCTGTATCTACTAACAAGATCTCCACACACACACATAATATGTTGCTTTTTAACAAACAACCATCCTCAAATAATACAGGTACTCTATTCTTAATAATGCTCGAACGAATAATTACAAAGGAACTGTCGAGGACTTGGTTCCTGTTCACAATTCAATTTGTATTGTTATGTAGACACGAGAAGAGAGGAAAAGAAAATGAGCTATAAAAAAAAAACAACTAGGGAGTGTATTGTAATTTCCTGAATTGTATGTCAGTAGACTGTTGTTATTTCTCTTTCTTCCAATATTACAACAACAATAATAAAATTTATTTTAATTCAATGTTTGATATTGTGGCCGGATTATGTAAACTGTTCTATAACTGAGGTAAGTTAGAAAGGGCAATTCCTAATTTAGACCTGTCTATTGCACAGCAAACACGAAATGTTGTGACGAGGGTTAAAACAATTAAATCTTTAAAAACTATAATGACATTAACAATTATTAACTAAATTGTAGTTTTTGACATGACAACATTCCAATGATGTTGAACTTTTGACAGTTTGATGTTTATTATTAATTCCTGATGTAGATAACGTCAATTCTCGATTTTTTTCCCTTCTCCTCTATTTCTTAGATATTGTCCCTTCAACAAGAAGAAAAAATTTCCTAGTATTTTGTAACATTTCCGTTGGTATTTTCCGATTTGGCACCGGAACTACTATAACTGTTTATATATTATAGAACTAGACTAAGATAGAGGGTTTGTTGTTGGTGTTGTTGTTATTGTTCTTGTTATTGGTGGTGGAGTGGCAATGACGACGGCGTCAGCAGGCAAACCACTTAGATATTGTTTGCCAGATAGGTGTCACCGGCGCTGTAATATGATAATAGCATTGTGATTAATCGTACGGGCCGCGGCCTTTGCCAGACCCGAACTTTGTCTATTTGTTATGTTTGTGCGTTGGTTTGAAGGAGGCCCTCGTTCGCACACAACAACAACGACCTGTTCAATATCTTATTATTAGTGGAAAGTTAACAGGTCAACTGAATTGTAAAGACAATGTTTTAGAGGGGGAATTGATGATGGCACCAAACTAGGGTGTGTTGTAACGTATATATATAGAATCACCGTCGTCAAACTGAAAGACGGACAGATTAATTGCACAACTGATGGACGCTCACAACTAAGGAGATGTCACAATGACCGTGTCGTGTTGAATTTAGACCGTTCTCTTTTTCATTTACTCCGAATTGACATAGCCTTGGACGCTTGAAGGACTCGACTTTGACGATTGAATCTTTAATTTTCACACAACCACACAACCATTACAGTCATTTTATCTGATTTTTCATAGTTTAAAAACACAAAAAATTAAAAGTTATCTAATTTACTGTCACTATTTAAAAATAGTCACAAGAATTTCAAATTGTTCGTCAAGATATCATAATAAAGTAACGTGTTAAGGTGAAATATTAGGTTAAATATTTGCATTTTTGATTCGATAAGTCAGACTGATTTATTTTAAACGTAACAAATGTTGCTTTTTAAAAATAAATTAAAACAAAAGTGGGCTAAATTTTTAGCGAATTTTTTAAAAAAAAATTAGCTAATGACGAGATCCTCACTTTTGAATTTCCGAAAAATTTTTGCACAGAAGTTCGTTTTGGGACCTCAGGAACCCATATCCACCGTTCGTTAAAATTTTTATATATATATATATATATATATATATATATATATATATATATATATATATATATATATATATATATATATATTTATATATGTATATCCACGATAACTGCCGTAAAAATACACCAATCTTAATGAAACTTGGTACAAAAATCAGTCTTTGTGATAGCTTGGATGAGTTCGTTGGCCAGACTGGTAGGGCCAACACTTTTGGAATAAGAGCTGAAGAAATGTTAAAAAAAATCATTTTCAATATTAAATTTGCTTAGATTTGGATGAAAATTAAAATAATAGTAGAGCAGTCCATTCTCTATGACCCAGAAAAAAATCATCAAAATCGGTTCGTTGGATCGCATGAAAAATGCAAAAATCTTTTTTTTGAGTATAAGCAGTAAAATCGATTATCTCAGATGGCTATGTGTTCTGACAATTGATATCAGAAAAAAAATTGAATATCGCGGGGGGGCAACTAATTTTGACAGTTAATATTAGACGCAAGGCCTGCTAGAGAATTTCGCTTGAAAAAAATCAAGCAGGCCTTGATTAGACGTATTATACAAACAACAAACTTCTTCAAACGAGTGAAATTTTATTAGTGTTTCTTATTGTGTGTGGATTAAAAGTATTTTTCAATAAAAATCAGAAATATTAAAATAACATCGGGAAATGAATTTATTAGTTGATTCAATGTTATTAAAATATATTAATTGTCAGTATCATAAGAATGTTTTGCAATTAATATTTCAGTATGTAGATACATAAAAAAATTCGCTATATAAGGTACTTGCTGCCTTTGGAGATTTTTTTTTAAATATAGGGAAGCATACACAGAGTGTTCCAATCAAATCAGAGATTTTCCGATCTACAAATAATCTTGGAGGATACACAGCTTCAAGAGATTATCGGGACCTGATCGACCTATATTCACGATAACTCCTGCTCAAATGGGATCTCCATAAGAGTTATATTTCGTATTTATAAGACCCGAAATATTTCAACAATAATACAGTATATTTTCTCAATTTATTCAAGAAATATGGATATATTTGATAAAAGCTCAAACATCTACATATAAAAAGAAATTGATAAAAGTCAAGATTTCTTTTGAAACGACAGACGTTATACTCTCATCAAGTTGGTTTTTCGTTTTAGTATATTTTTTTATCTCTCTCTCTCTCTACTTGTATGATAAAATCCATAATTTGTCCTAGAAAATGCTTGTGTCGTTTGTGTATGTATGCTAATGGATCGACATGATGGCATTTCGGAAGACGGCGTCAGATGAGCCACTTGTCATCTACAGTGCAAACAGGGCCCTCTCCTCTATACTTTTACTAGATGTTTGCTTACGAGCTTGCTATTTGTCAAACATTTTATTTTCTTTCGTTCCCATTTTAGTAGCTCTCTCTGGTCGTTGTGTAGACGTAAAGGGGATGACGTATTGGCTCATTTAACGGAAGGCGAGACTTTTTGTGTACTTTTATCGCTGCAGATTACTTTGTCTACACAACAGATTAAATCAAATATTTTTCATTCTATGTGGAAATTGTGTGATGACAACGTTTTCTACTTTCAACAAAATCTAAACGTTGCCATTTTCTATGTTTACAACTGTAAATACAAATTTTTTATAGGTAAAAAGAATGATAAACTTGTCCTATTCTACTATTGTTTGACATAATCAGTAACATTATAGAATTTAAAGGCGATATCTAAAATTGTATTTCGAACGAGATTTGGAGAATTTACAAGAAAAACTGATTTTTATGCAGACTAAGCATCTTTGATTAGATTCTGCAGACTACATGTGCTGGTAAAAAGTCTGTAAATATTATACGATAAACGAACAAACGAAATTTTGTTGATAGTGTTGGTACGTGTTAGTGTGTGTTTCTATAAAAATAGGCGGTTCGTTAGAGTTCGTTTAGGATTCAAAATGCGCTTCTCGGAGGTGTTTGAAACCACCCGCATGGACTAACTGTTGGTAACAAAAAGAAGGATTTACACCCTCAAGAGAACTCGAATAATGCGGAAACTTGTGAAACAAAGAAGATCCTTCTACCTACTATACTACTACTACTACATACTATCTTTACCTATTGGATTCAGATCAGATGGAATAGTGTAATGCCCGCACGTGTTAAGTTCTCTAAAGTTTTCCACATCCTCTTGTAAACACACAAGCATACGCATACAAACACATTAATACATAAAACTATTCAAACTTGTATGATTTATTGTTCGCTTTTGTTGAATCAATTATTAAATTCCCAATTTAAATCATCGTCTTTTAACGATTCTTTGAAGACGCTACTCTAGTTGAGGAATGAAAACAAGTGGAGAATAAAAAAAGCACACACAATTAAAACGATAAAATGCAGAAAGAGAGACAACGACGGAAAGGAGTTTGGATGGAAATGTTCCATTTCGAGTTTAAGCCGTCCGAGACTGATTAGCATAAGGAGATCGGCGGCCCCCTGCTCTTGTCTAAAGCTGTTAATGTGTTCATCGGGACGCGTTGGAATTGGAATAAGGACGTCTGAATAGGAAACGACCCAGATTGACTTGGATAGCTAGCTAGCAAACTCTTCACCTACCCAACCTCCTCAATTCACAACCAAAGTAAAAGAGAGATCCCAAACAAAACAAAATAAGAGATTGCATTTAAGATTAAGGATAAAACGATTTTCTTAGCTACTCTGGTAATTTTCTTGAATTATAGTTGTCCAGAAGTTTCTACTTGGTTTCGTTCCATTTTAGCACTAACGACTTCTTTCTTTCCATTGCTAGTCGGCTAAAAAAATAAAAAATAAATGGTAGAGCGATTTACTCAATTCAACAAAGCTTTCGGCATATTTATTCAATTAATTTCATTAATTAAACTTTATTATTAATCACCATTGACATTCGATGATTCGATTAAATCAAAGTCATACTTTTAAACTCAATTCGATGTTGGCACGTTTTTATTTTGTCTGATAATAAAATTGAATGTATATACAACTAATTTGGAAAGTTTTGGATTCGGTATCACCAGCTTTATTGGAATAGTTGATTGTCTAAACGTATTGATGTGCCATTGTTGGAGTAGTTTGAAAGTTTTCAATTGTGGTTGTTCTAACAAAATAAAACTATACATCAATGACAATCTAGCAATTGCCAAATGGTGTACTTTAAGAATAACAAGTCGATGTTCGCCAACATTTTGATAAGATCAATGCAAATTCTAAATGTGTGATAATTTTCATTCATTCCGTTTCTGCTCAATGTTCCAACAACAATAATATGATTAAAGTGCACCTAAAGTGTCATATTATACAGCAGAAAGGTACATACTGTGACGGTAAATTTCGACTACTTTAGGCATCTTGTAAGACATGACATCAGAACACCGTCTAATTGAGTAATGTAAGTAATAAATGGAAGAGGCGGCGAACATGTAAGATGCCACTAGAAAGGCGTCCTTTATTTAATATTTGAAATTCATTTTATAATAAGATTGAGAAATTACTACAACTTTTAAAAGTTGTAAAATAAAATTATACGAATTATTTTCTATATTGATATCATTAGTTATTTGCATCGTTTATGCGATTGTTGTCAATTGTCAAGTGTATTAACATATTCCCTATTTGACAGCAATTAATTAAAAAGTTCTCACAAGGATTTCAGTACAACAGCTGACAAGACAAAAAGGGGAATGGAGAATAAAAGGGAATGAAGAGAAATGGAGCGCCATTGTTCATTGTTTATTTTTATTCCATAATTAAATGTAAATAAAATCAAAATTTACATTTCGGATCAATACAACTACAAATTATGATAGGTACCTATATTCAATTTGCAAGTAAATCATATAAAGCCATTATCCTTGATTTAACGATACGAATATGTATCACTAACTATATAAATAAGCTAAATATTTCAATTAAATATTCTGAAAGGATATTGTTGGGAATTTTAAAGAATTAACAAAGAAACGAAATTCTTTAATTAAATAAAATTCTGTTTGTTGTATTGTTTCGTTCAAAAACGAAGAATATTTTAAAGAAACCAAAATTTGTTGTCGTAATTATAGCAAAAGTGTTTACTTTTTAATTAAACACCAAAGCGTCTATTCAACGAAATGGTCGATTCTACAAAGACCTCGGGCTTTAAGGATTTTCATTTGAGAAAAAAAAAATGCAAAGTATCATCAATAAATTATTTACGAGAATTTTAAATTTCTTTTTGTCTTTTTATTTAGAAGCGAATTGAAATATAGTCACAACCTAAACCCTTCTTCTGTATTTTATGGACAAGTTTCTGTTTTCTCTTTTCTTTTTAAGAAGCTTGCTTTCATGATGCCTTTCTCGATTCTCGATTATTTTCTTCTTTTTCTTCCATTCACTTCATGTGAAGGAGTCGGGTGTAGGCATGGGATTTAAGAAGGCCAACAACTTGCGTTCCACTATACATACACATAGTAGAGTGTATCGCCAGGGGCTGTAATGTTATTCATTTTTATAAGGGCGCGCATATTCCCTGTTGCAACATTGGAATTCGTGTCGGTGTACTCCTCTGGTGGCAGTAGCTTCGTTAAGAGACTCCAATATTGTGTATACGTGTTTCACTGTATAAAAAGAAAGTATAGAATGAATCGAAAAATTGTAAATTAACATAAGCTAAATAAGAAAGAAGAGTGTTTTGGTATTCTTGTCAATTTTTATCAAGGCAAAAGAAAAGAGGATTGATACGCATCCGTTCAGCGGGGACCCCCTTGAGATTGTAACACGGATCGTAAATTTCTTGATGAATCGAGTAAATCCTCTATCGATTCCAAAAGAATTACAAGTGATGGAGGAAATTTCTTCTTATTATTATTTTTTCTATGTTCAAAGAAAAAAGGCACAACACATTCAAGATAAATTTCGGAAATCTTTCTACTATCCAATTCATAATAAACATCCCTTTTAATTAAATCTATATGTTTCTATCCGTTCTTGGCCATTAATTTGATCATAATACCGTAAATCCTCTTAAGTAATTGCTATAACCGTATCTAGAAGAAAATTTAAGCAGATTATCAGAAACAGACAAAAAAAAATGTATACAACAAGAAATAAAAGAAGAAAAGAGAGATAAGAGTTGGGGAAACTTTATCATCATGATGGTAGTAGAAGATGGGTGATGATTACTGCAAAAGGGGCAGTACAATCCGTTTACCAATCCAGCCTCTCTTATGTAGGTAGCAGTATCGAAGGAAAGTTGGATTATGTGTCTGTGTGTGTGGACGGAAAGTTTAGGTGATTGCTGTGGATTAAAGGAGTTTCTGAGCTAGTATCGCGGAATCAATTAGAAGTGGTGTGGTATAAGGGTGGTGCGTGGTCGAAGGTGAAGCGTGCACACGCACCCACCAACCAACCAACCAACCACTTTCAACTCTAGACGCCGACAATGCGATAAGAGGAGTGAATCATGAATGTATCACAACAGGGTTGGCTTTCCTACTTTATTCAAAACTAATTTACAACCCTCAAAAATTCATGAATATCGCTGTATTGATAAAACATAAAATAATATGGTAAAATGTAATAAACAGTGAATTCTTTTTATCAATGTAGATTTATTTGATGTGATTTGTATTCTTCTAATAACTAATCCGGTCCTGTTTGCCGTTTGTGTCGGCGTCACGCGTTCAAACTACATATCATTGGGCCCCACCCGTTACACAGATTTGGTATTGACAAACGCTATTGTTGGCTCCTATAAATCGTATTTTGGTCTGACGTTTTGCGTGCGTCGACACGGTCCAGCCGTTCCGGAACAAATGAGTAATGATAGTGCTGATTGCGATCGACCCTACGTCAGCTTATCACATTCAACAGCGTCGTGACGCTCCTCTAATACCACAGCCATTGTTACAATCCGCCATTTATTATTATAATTAATAAAACTTATTATGTTTTCATACACGACTACTGGTACTTTTAAAGAAAATCCAGATTATTGCAATACACGAAAAGAAATTACAATAATGAATGGTAAAAACACAATAATCATCATTATATTTAAAGGTAATACCTATTGTTGAGATTAATTGTGGTGGGTATTATACAAGAATAAAAGATGAATTGAGCAGACTTTTCTGATAGTTTCGTACATGCAACACGTAGAAAACTTTTCTAATAGACGTTTGAAAAAAAGACATAAAGACTGAAGAAACGGAACGACTAGGCAAAACCAAGTCCGACAGTAGTCAAGTTTGCACACACATTAGTTTTCTTCTGAAATAAAAACCAATGTTTCAAACAAAAAAAAAAGAATGAAAAAACGCGTAATTCTTTAGGGAAATGTTGTTATAACTGTACTGGTACAATCGTAAAATTCTAGCAAAAAGTGGGAGAAAAGAAACTGTTTTACAATAAAATTAGATTGAAAGGTTGTTTTTTCTTTCGTTCTTCGTATAGAAAAAGAGTCGGCAAAAATTTGTCGTGAGTTGATCTGAAATAAACGAGCTCTTTGATTTATCTCTGCAATTCGCTGATTGCTTATCGGATAGTTATTATAATTAAGTTAGAGAGTTTTTCTTTGATGGAAAACGAATCGATATAAATTGCAAATCTCTACAGACTTGGCAACAAGCATAAATTGGACAGGAATAGATAGAGTGTTCGATTTAGTGGACTAATAACTAAATAGCACATCTGATAAGGTCAATTCGCAATAACAGAAAAATAAAATCGTGCAATTTTCCACTCTATCTATTCCCGAATCGAAAGAATAAAAATCTATAGAATTACAAACACACACAAACTGAGACACGTTCGATATTATTTTGACACTAGGCGGTGGCGACTGTACAAATTTGATTTAAACATAATAACAGTTATAGAGATCTTGTTTTTTTCTTCTTCTTCTTCTTCTTCTGTTGCTGCTCCTTCTCGTGCTCCAAGCGCTTCAAACACACTAAAAATAACATGAACCGTTTTATCAGAACCAATAAAATTAAATGAAACTTCAATTTTCTGAGACGGGGGTGGTTTAAAGGATGGATGATCCCTACTATTAAAATCCTTCAGACGATTGTACAAGTGCCTGTCAAATTTTGACGACACATCAGGCTTAATGGGAACGTGATGTTGAATAACAGCAGTTCAAGTTGTCGTCTATTGCAAGGATAACAACGAAAAGACACATCTCGATCCGTATGATGTTGTATACATGTGTGAGGAATTTCAATTATTATCATCGTGAAATATGAAAAGTTTCCGTTATGATTAATTAGAAATGTTATTGAATATATGAGAATTACTTGAACAATTAATTTTAATAATTAATGTTGTGCCATATAATCAACAATCAGACAAGATTAGAACGATATCACAACCTATAAACAACACTAGTGTTTTGCTTACTAAAATGTGATCAATGCTGATGCGGTTTTGCTTATCTCCAATTGTAATTAGCACGTAGAATATAAACGATCTAGGAAATGTACCTGGTAAATATTAACATTGACATTATATTGTTTGTTACTCAATTCAGTCGTGGCCTTTGGTTATTATTGCACATCTACTACGTGATATTTATAAATAAGACTGACGTTTTTAATCTTATTTTATGACATACAACGTGGACTCTACAACTATAAGCATCAAAATAAGATTGAAATATAACGAAAAAATTAAGTGTTATTGACCGAAATACTTGTAAAATCTAAACAGGATGAAAAAAGGATGTACCGTTTCAGATTTCCAGTGTCTGACAAGTGAGATCCGAGAGGATTTCCTTGTCAAGCTGGAAGTTTGAGTGGATTTTACCTTAAACACGACAACAGCTAAATAACAATTATTATTACAGAAATTGTTGCATGTCACATGCATATAATTTTAACGTATTCCAACATAAATCCATTTAGCTGAAGATGACATGTTTATTATTAACATTTATATACTTTCAACAAGAAATTAATCATAATAGCTGCTAATTGATTCTGTTTCAATTTGTGTAAACATTCAAGGATGTTTTACCTAACTTGAACAGACATTCACAATTTGTCATAATTAACTATTTAATAAATAATTTCTCTTAAGAGCAATGTTGATCTTTAATTCACCGAATAAAGAATAATCAAAGAAAACAGCAAGATTATGGAGACACTCCGTATATGGATAGGCGAGTTACCTGCCAACTTTCCTTCTACGCCATCAAATTCGGATAAATCAAAGTCAGGAACAAATGTGACATGTTCCAATTAAAATTCATTTTTGCGAAATTATTGAGTTTGACTTGGACAATATATTTTTTCTGGCGAACTTTATATCTTATTAAAAAAAAAGTTGTATTATTTGTCAAATCTTCTATGCTGTTTATTGTCTTGTTGACGTGAATATGAAAGTTTATTTTTTGACTCTCCGATTGGGAACAATCAAAAGTTTGCCAACAACAAATATTCGAAAAGGACGCAAATAATTATAATTTCCACTACAATAATAAAATGTTGACAACAATTGAATGAGCTCCTTTGTTTTATCGTGAAAGTATCTTCGTTGTTTATTTTTCTATTCTAAAGGTATTTAGGTATTGTAGATCTTTGATGGAAACCTCAGAATTGTTGGTATTGGCACAGAACACTCTAACAAGCCATTTTATCGATATTGGCTAATATTTCAAAATAATAGACGATACTATTACCGACTAGAATTTAATTTATAAGGCGTGCACTCTTATTTTAGTATTATTACAAAATATTAATCATATTGTGTGTGTAATGAGTTGTTTTAACAATCAAAATACTGTTAGTATTAAGTATTTAGAAAGCTTTTTGTTCAAGTTTAAAGTGATGTTGTTCCCTTCGTGTAAAATTAAAAATTAAACACGACTAGTTTGACGTTGAAAGGCGACAAGAAAAACCGAATCATGTGGCAATACGTAAATGAATAAATAAAAAACCCTCTTGAAGACAGTCTAATAAATTCTTAATCGTAAAATAGGGAAACCTCAACGGGATTTGAACACTATGTGATAAGGAATTTTGGTTCGTGAAAATAGCTAACATCATCAATTATCCGGTATACCAATTTCGATTGCATAAACAAAAGTTTCATCTAGGGAATTGTCAATCCCAAGGCAATCAGACGCGTCAAGGATGTACTGATGTAGTCGATCCTTTGGGATAAGCAGGTGCCCGGCTACTATTCTCACAACGTATACAAACATCAACCGCCGCCGCCATTTACGCAACAAATATACAAAGATATCAAACAGGATCATCTCTCAACTAGAGTTTGGCCTGTTGCTCTTATATACACATATACAAAATAAAATGAGATAGTTTCTGATACGTGTGTCATGTATGACTTTATACAGTCGAACAGGAGTAATATAGGGGAGCGTATACTAGTGGTGGTAGGTGGATAAGAGCTAGGGCAACCTGTGAAGAGATAGTGTGCAAGCGAGTGAGGACACAAGGGAATTAACTTTAACGAGCAGACGAACAATCGTCAATCAATATCGTCGCTGCCACCGTCACTGACGTTGTTTTGAAGAGTGCCAGAGGCGGCAGCGATTGTGGTGGCGGCGGCGGCGGTGTTGGTAACTGACTGCGTGTTCACAAATAATGTAATTATCCTCACGAAGACCACTATTGCTATTATTGTTATGTAGCGTCACGCGTTTTTGTGATCCTTTGTGCACTAACATATATTTGGATATAACTCCTCTTTCTCAACGATAATTGACATAAAACATTGTCGGTTTAAAACTAAAATTATTAGATTTTATGGATGCTCATCGTAATTTTTACATAAATTCAAAACTACCTTAAATCGGAGCTTTTACTACGATTTATTGCTTTTCATATATCATCAATTACAGTTGTTCGAGCTATTTTCACAGTTGTAATGTGTCTTGAATGTTGATTGGGTGTTGAACGAGCCTTTAGAGTATTTACGTTGAAAAAGTTGAGAACTTGATCGCCAACAATCCAAAGAAAATAAACGATAAAGCTGGAAATTTATATGGAAAGTTGCCAAATGAATTTATTAAACCTATTACTATTGCCATTACATGGATAAACAACAATGCATGAATAAAATTTTATGTTAGAAATAATAGAAAATCTTACTCCAATATGCAGATTTGTATCGTGATTAAGCAGGGGGAAAAACAGATAATCATTTAATAAAACATCGTCCGAAAAGAGAGTTTTGCGTGATTATTTTGATTCATTCAAACTGTAGAGACATGTGTTTTTATTTTCAACATGTTGTGTTGTATTCTGCTCCCCCGACAGACATTCGATTAACTAATGAGCTAGTGAATGTCAGTCACGTAGATTTCATGTGATGGTGTGCGGTTCAGTGATTAGATCACTTTTTGGTGGATTAATATTTATCTCTATGGTTTGGTTCGTATGACGTATCGATAATTGTGGTGGATTATTGTTTGTTCATTATCAACCATATTGACAAATTTATGTTGAATCTATAAACAAAAGGACGTTTATTGATTGTGTAAATCTAGTTCAAATCAATGGGGGATTCGAATAAAAATAATACACCAAAATTGACATATTTTTAAATAATTCAAATATTATTAAAGCAACAAAAACATTTTATAATAAGAGAAATATATATCAACAACAGATGTTTACGAAAAGAAATCGGTATAAAAAAGAAACCAGATTAAAGGACGAATGAATGAAATATTCGGTATGGCAAATGGCAGATATTGAGGTTATTTGCTTTAATAATAATTCTTGAATAATGAAATATTTCAATGGTTTCAATACAGGCGATGTAATCCTAAATCTAATGACGTAATTAATTCCTGTTTGAGATAAATGCGTTTGAGGAGCTCGTTAGTGAATTGGTGGTGGCATTTTGTTGATTAAAAGCACTGTCACACGCCATCAATTATGTTAAGCATAAAATATACACATAGAAAAAAACAACAACTCGAGAATATTCTAATAAGAAAGATTGCATTTCATTAGATCAGTGGATGATTTCAACTGTTATAATCAACTATACAAGGAGTGAGGAAAGGGTGAATGAAACTTTCCGAATTTATTCGTTGAATTAAGTTCGAGTAAGTTGTGTAGCGAGTTGGAATCCCTTTACTTTATAATTCTTTAGAGAACTGTGTGAAATTCATCTAGTTGTATATAGATGAAAATGTGTAAAAGTTTTCACTTTACAAGAATTTCAACAATACTAGATGGATGATTTCTATAATAATCCTGTTTATCTAGAGAGAAGCTCTAGGAATTCTATCATAAGCGTCTTATTCTTCACATATGTTGAATATCTAATAAGAAAGACGGCTATTTTTATATAAAATTCGAATTAAATTCAACACTAACTAATATTAACGATATCCTTGGAGAATTGTCCCGGTGTGGCTATAAAGTCGATGAAAATTTCAAAGATTGCACACTCCTAGATTCATATTTAAATAATCATTATATCTTTTTTTGAATTTTTAAAATTTATCGTTGAAGTTTTTCAAATATTTCCCTCTTTTGTATACGTACAGGACACCTTTTTCAAGTTATTGTGGCTCATGAAATATTGGAATATAAATCTTCAACAACATCATTGATGAATGTAATTCTTGAAATTTTTAACAATAGATAATTGTCTTCACTTGAGAACATTTGAGAAGGAATAAATTTTATGTAAGAGAGAATCGATGAGAATTAATTGAATCAAAAAATATTTTCGTTTTTTTCCCCTCAATCTCTATATCAAAATATACGAACAGGAAAATTATGAGTTTCTGTGTTGTGGAAGTGAATAAATCTATTCTCACGTATAAAGAATGATTTTATAATAAACGTCAGAGATTCTCGTATATTGCAGTTTTATAAGAAACGTCTGTTACTTTTGTAAAATAAAAATATTTCCTTGTCTTCGTTTAATTTTTCTAATTAACTACGAGTACATCACACGTTCTTTACACGGTTATTATTGGATCGTCGAATGTAAGAGGAAGGAGAGACGTACAATTCTTCATCGTGGATGACACTTGTTTTTAATTCTGTTCAGTGTAAACTAGTTGGTGGTTTTGTTCGTTTTTTACACCCAGCAACAATGATAATAACAGCGAGACAGGAATAATTGTATATAAAAAGGATATTTTACCGAATTTTTAAGGGTGACTGTCATAGAAGCGGCGCCTCCACCAAAAGACAACCCAGTCTTCACCACTTCTCCCATCTATCTATGCGAGTTAATGTCTGTCCGTGTTATTTCAATTCAATTTCGGAAAAAATAGATTACTTTGGATGTAGATTACGAAAAACCGGTAAAGAAAATTGAAAATCGAAGCTCACATTTTTGTAGAGTGAACTTTACTCGATCTTTTTATATACGTGACTATTAAATTTTTCAAGTTTTATCATGTGAAAATCGTGTCCAATTTTCAAAAATCCAAGCCCGTATTTTTGAATATGACTGCCTTTGTAATCGATTGCAACTATTTGCTGATCGCTATCTGTTACCGTTTACGAGAAAAATGTGTTTTACTGCAACAATACAAAACGAATTGATTTTAAAATTGTTTTGTACTAATGTCGATTTTATGTAGGTGTTACTTTTGTGTACGTATGAAATTATTAATTGTAATAAACGGTAAGTCATCGGAATTGAATTTCTATAAGCTACAAAACAAGCTTAAAGTATTTAGTTGTATATTTATAATATCATATAATATAGTTACAATATCCACAAAAGAGAGATTGGATATAGCGTTGGAAACTGTTGCGCTCTCTCATCGTCAACGGCAGCGATTTTAACTGTATTTATTCTGTAAATACAAAGCTCTGGCTCGGGATAATTGCATTTGTAACGATCGTGCAATTAACGAATAAAATGATTCAGCAGAAAATCAGTGAAAAGGAGCGAAAGAGAACGTAAATATGTGTGAGTGAAAGAGAAAGATAGGGTATAGGTAGAATTTAAGGGTGACTTTTCCATCTTTAATATCTCTATTGGCAATTTGTAACAGCTCAATTTATTCACAAAGGATGAAATTACGAACCGGAATACAGCTAGTCGAATCACACATAGGTACACACACACACACACAAATACAAAAATATTGATCTTATTCTGCAGGAGAAAAAAAAATTGGAATAAAATGGCCTATATTTCAACTAGTTATGACTACGATATCAGTCAATAATTGGTTCCATTCGTTCCATTGTTACTGTTGCTTTAAAAATTCGTTCAAACAATGCATACAGGATTGTTTAGCAAAGAGGAAGAAAGTTGTTTCAAATACTAATGCTTTGAATGATCAATTGTATGGGTGAAAACAACTATTTTTACGTAGAGATGTAACAGAAGTGTCATAGCAGAAACTGAATCAGAAACAGATTTTTTGAAATTTGTTATAACGGAAACGGAACAGAAACCGAAACCGAAACGGAAACATAAAATGAACTAACACGTTTGTTACAATCTAATACGAATACAGTTGTGGTGGAGGCACTTTTATTTTATGCATTTAATTTAAACCAAATCTTGTAAATATGGAATGTTGTACATAATAAGAACTACGTCATTTCGCCGAGTCAGCATAAACACTGGATTTTTTTTTCTCGTATTCTTTTTTTGTGTAATTTTCCTGCAAATTGTTATTTTTTACTAATAGTGTTTCTCTAGTGCAAATGCTAAAAATTTCCGTTACATATCCGTTTAAAAAGGTGCGGAAACAGAATCGGAAACAAGGCATCAAAATGATGCGAAATTTCCGCAGTTGCGGAATCAGAAATAGAGATCCGTAACATCACTAATTTTTAGTTTTGGTTATAAGTGGTTACAAGTATAACTTTCTTACAAATTGAAATATTAATATTAGTTTTGTGCCTTTGACTGATGAATTATTACAAAAAGATTTCTTCAGTACTATAAAGTGTTCCCTTATAAATCGAATGATATTCTATCATAGAGGGGCTAAGCTAGGTGGAGATTGCAATTTCGAAAGAATCGTCTCTATCTATCTTTTCAACGTTTATATTTCCTCTTTTACGCTAGAAACAGGGAATTATCTTCAAGTACAACACGATGACACAATTTATACAAGTACTTGTCTCACATTAAAGCGTCGTGAGAACGGCAGTAGTAGACGATATCAAGTGACATTGGGAACAGCGGGACGCACAAATCACGTCACGAACAAATGCTGGTAGAAATGCAGAGAGAATAGAAATGCGGGCTTTGCGCGGTGCGAATTTTGCGCCACAGAATACTAAAGCTCGGTAAGAAATGTGTGCTTAGGACGGGAATAATTTCACAGGAGAAAAATGTGTCCCGTTTAAGCAGGACAGAGAAACTTTGAAATGGTGGTGGTGGTGGTGTGAGTAGAAAGTAGAAGAGAAAAAAATCTCTTGTGTTCCAGAGGGATCATCTATCACTTTTTGTCGAGATTGTGCAGGACGAGCTTACGGTTAGAATCATCTACAGCACTGACATTTGGCTTGATAGTCGTATCTTCATGTAGTTATTGTAGTATTGATTAGAGAGTGCAAACGTAAACAAAATACTTGCACTATTTTCTTCACATTTGATTTTTTTTATGTTTCTACGAATTATAAAGCAAATTTTCTTTTCAAATGTTTTTCCCCGACTGGCTCAATTTGCATGGTGGAGTTGTAGATAAAAAAGAAATGGCAGGGTCGTATAATAAGGCGCATCCACCAAATACACAAAGTATCGTATGCATCATTGAATGACAAAACAGAGTTGCTCTTTACAAAAGATTAAACTTTAGAAATTTCGTTATTTTTAATGTACAAAATTTATACATCAAAAATGATATATAGACGAAAGAATTCTATAAACGTATTCAAATTGGAAATTTATCGTAACTGTATGCTATAAATGCAGACGAACCATAACGGGCGCAATGTTGCAAAATCCCCGTGTTCTATTTCCTGCAAAACAATTCCTGTTACAGCTTCGCCTCTTTCTCTCTTTCTAAAATATAAATGCGTCTGTATTTTAGCAAACGCGGTGGCTAACTATAAATTTGCTTTTATTTTTCAATATACGGCAATTGCCTGCATTGAGAGAACGTTCTGGTCTGGCATCTCTACTTTATTGCCGAATTTATTTTCTGTATTAGATGCATTTTCATTGTTTTTACAAAAATTACAATTTTTTCGTTTTTGTCAAATATTCAAGAATAAATTATAGTTATTGTACCGAGTCGCCACATATGTTACACCAACATTCTCTACGTTATTGTTCTGAAAATTGTTTAATAAAAATTGATAGTAGCAGAATATTCACTGTTAACGATCTTAAAGAAGTATAACAGATGGCTGATTGGAGATAGAGTTGGAAATTTTGAATTATTTACAGTTCAGACAAAAAGTCGGATTATCTTTGTTTGTTTACTGAGGATTTGTCACTTTCAACATGTTGGGGATGAATCAGACAAACTTCTTTAGCTGTGTAACAAATCCGATACATAAGAACAATTTATCTTACAACTTACTAATCTCTCATCTCTTGAAACACTAAAACAAATTCAAATTGGAAATGTTTACTGAAAATAGATGGTAAAAGTTTCTCTTCTCAAATTAGATACGTTCATCACACGTATACAAGTACAAATACCGCATACATACTACACAAGTTCTAGCAACAAGTAAATAAATGTTTAAATTTTCATGGAATTGCATTTGTTGAATCGACCGGCACATATCCATCGACATTTAGATATTTCATGTTGGTGGTGATGATAGGAGAAAATTGAACTATCGACCTAGTTACCAATCATATAAGAAATTGTAAAATGTACGATTTTATTCTGGTCAGCTCCTATGTATTGTATATAGTGTAGTATAGGAACGGTAAGCGCCAACTCTAGATTGTAATTTGAGGATCACAACACCTAAGGGATGAGATGACGACGAAGAAGAGAAATATAGAAGAGATCACACTGGTTCACACTAGGCATCACTAGAATACCCAAACAGTGTCTGACAGTAACGACGACATAAATTCTCTCAAGGGACAGAGCAAGAGAGGTGGATTGGGCTATGTATTCGCGTTGGAAACTTTCCGTTTAAGCAGTGAATCCCTCCCTCATCTTTTACTTTCCTTTATTATTCATTGATTTGTTATTCAAAGAGATTGTGTATATACTGTCGCCTCCATTATCAATCTGTTTATTAGTGAAAATTTGGATTTGGATTGGGGTGGAAATCTTTTTATTGTTCTCCTTAATGGATATCTATTGATAGTACGGTATGTGTATATAGTAGATGGAAAAAAAAATGAGAGCAATTCATGGGAATATTCGAATGAAAATGTCGTTTCAAAGTTTTCCATAGACTAATCAATGTTAAAAGTATTGCTCTTTTGATCGTCGAACCACAACTTTCATCATTATCCTTTCAGCCATTAGGAAAATGTTTTTTTTGCCATTTCCAAGAAAATTGACGATTCAAACAACATTAAAATTTAAAAATATTTACTGAAAATTTTTGAAAAAATTGCAATAGAACTGTTGTTGTACAATAATGTAGCGAGATGGAGAGATATCGAGAGAGAGTAAAGTGTAAAATCGATCCGATCACAAGTCTGCACTGTTCGCAAACTGCTGATTACATGGCGGAAGAATGGAAATGGATGAAAATGGTCCTAGTGGAAAAAGCGATTGTATGACTGATATAATGCACACTGTAAAAGCGCAAATGCTTCAACGATATCGGTTTCGAATAAATCCAGCACTTTGAATCAATCCAGGACTTTTTCTATAAACTATTATGGAAATTTTCCAAATTCAACAACAAACAACTCCATCATCTTAATTAACATTATCTCTATATATGACGTAGAAACTATCATCATGGTCGTCATTATTATTAAAGTGCAACAATTCTAATTAAACTACCATAATAGTTGTTTTAGCCGTTCAGTCATCTATTTTTCTAATGAATTTGCGTGGTTGACGGAGTGTAATTTTTACTTTACTTGAAAAATAAACGAAAATTGTCACGTGAAAACTGTTTAAACATTCAACAAGCAGCATTGCAAGCTTTCGTGCTTTGCGTGTACTTTGAAATATAATAATACAAACGGTGGACTTTATTCCACCAGAAACAAAATGCATATTGCATCTATAAAAATATTATAAAAAGAGTGAGAATTCATTTGAAAACAACCACCTGTATGTTCGTCAATTTTAATATTGAATCATTGGTCTAAATCGACAGGAATTGGGTGAGAAAATACGATAATAATTTATTTGATACTGCTGTTCAATGACCACTGTTAATTAACCTTTGTATAAGTTCATGTTGTTTGATTCGATTTAAACGCCAACAGTTGGATCAATCGAACATCAAAATTGTATTATGAAAATGAGCTATGTCGAATTTTGCAATATTAGTCTGCACTTTGTGCGATTCTATTTAGAATTTGCATTCAATAGAGACTATCATCAGTATAAAATCAATTACGTGTTGTTGTATATTTTTTTTTTCGTTCAATATTTATCATCTCTATACTGATCAGTATCGTTGACATCACCATTAGAGATTCTCTTTCCGTTGTAAAGTCGCAAGAATCATTAATTTTGTACAAAGAATGTCATCTGCACATTCGAGAATGAACTGTGTCGTTTCCATAATTAATTTGTGCCCGAAATTATGGTCGCCTACATCATCGCCTTCAAACAATAAGAATTCTCCAACGAACTTCTTGAAAAGTCCTCAAGTATTTCGTTGGCGTTGTTGTTAACCGCCGCCGCCATAGGAAGATTGACGATGAAATCTACTTTAGCCATTCAGTTTCCATTCTATATATGTTACTTTACATACTTTCTCGGCTATTTTGCTATTTGTTGTGATACAATGGGTATTGTTTTAAAATAATTTAACTTTTGTTCTGTTATAGTTGGTGTATGAAAAGTTGGAACAAGTTTTTGTCAGTTGCAACACATGTCAGTAACATTATTTGACTTCAAACGGCTATAAAACAAGTTATATAATAAAAATTTCAGGAACTGTAATAATAACAAATCTTTTTCCACATTTTCGTTTCCGTTTTCCACCGCACTTCCAATAGAAATTATAGGAAAGCAATAAATTATTTATATTCTGATTTTGGGCTTGTGGAATTGCCAAGTTTTCCCATTAATACCGTAAAGTGCTTATTAGTTTTACAATTTAGAAGAATGGAAATGAAATGGCAAAGTGGTAATTCTGTTGCTGGTTTTACCACCACTACCACCACATTGCTGTTGCTGCTAGTGCTACTACCACCTGTCGCCCTTGGGAACGAGCAGCCATTAGTTGCTGATGAATGACCGGGAAACGAAGCCAATTTCATTGCGCTGTTGCGTTTCAATCTATCCACTCTGTCCATTTGTCCAATGTCTATGTATTCGTGGTCGACTACCCTCATCTACAACACACCACAACCCTCAATTTGAACAGATGATGTTCGTAATAGTAGTGGTACAATACTATCCAACAAATCTCATTTCAAGTACAATCGTAATAATTTCTTTGAAAATTAACAATCCTCATTTGTACAATTTTACAAATTCAAATCAGTAATAAAATAAATTCTTCATTTTATTCTTATTCCTACTTCCATTACTATTGTACAATTATGAAAGCTCTTATCTTCGAAAAATTATAGTTTAGGTGATGAAATGTTAGAGCTTTGGCTCGTTGCCATAGAATCTTATGAAAATACAGAATAATAATAATGACTTTATGCAGCTTCTCTAATACTAATCTACATACAGACTAGGGATTGTATTTCCAAGAGTTTAAATATGAAAGAGAAACAGACACGGTTGGAATAACAAGAATAAGAAAAGCTATAGAATTTAGCAAAAATATATGTTTTAATTAAACTAACCACTAACATATTTTGAAATGAATTGTAAAATATTATTATTATTGTTTAGTTTGTACTAAAAGTTTAACACTGGCAAATCACCAAAGTAGCAAAACTAATGAACTTTTCGTAAATTAAGAAAGTCTCACTATATATAAATAGAAGGATAGTTTAAACTGTCTAAACTTTACAAGCTCTTGGCATTTGTGCTTTTTGCCTTCAACGCAAATTTTTGACTAAAGTTTATTTGTATTACAAAACTTAAAAATACACGTACAAGATAGCAAAGTAAATATTCCTTTGCTCTCATTAATGAACAATCCTGATCATTACTCGGGCATTTTCTGAGACGATTAAAATCACATTAAAAAGCTTCCTGGACGTGAGCTTAGGAAATTTAGGCCATTTGTAAACTGCAATGTGTGTGTGTGTGTATGTAATGTAGGTAATATGTGTGTGTATGTGTGACAAACTAATATTTCTTTACTTTCAAATTAAAAATTCCTCTAATGTCACCGTAATGTCATGACATTTTTCTGTTTCTGTATATTATTCTCTATGGATTTAATTATAATGTTACAATGTAAATTTTAGTTTATTGCATATATCGTTAAATCAATAAATTAATGTGGCCAAAATTGGAAATCATCTGTAAAGCTTTATAATTCGTATTTGTTAATAAAGTGCAGATACTTTTAACATATTAAATTCTTAATCCGTCCAATAATGGATTGTTAGCAAGCATATTTGGTAAATTTAGAGTGCAGTTTGTGGTACCGTGCATTATTTGTTTTACTGATAACAACGATAGTATGGTTTCATTTACGAAAACTTTCGAGAAACAAGTCCAGTTATTCGTGTTAATAATTGAGATTGTAGCCAGTATAGATTGAATGAAATCAACAAAGTCCCATTATAGAAATAACAATAATGGACAATAATACGAAAACTAAAGGTAGATTGATATTTTATTCATTAAAACTCTTATAATCGAATATTTAACATGTTGAGATTTCATGGTGAATTTGATGAAATTTTCAAAATAAACAAAACCTCAATTCTATTATCATGGCTATTGTTGTTAAATTATAAAAAAAATCAACATTCATAGAAGAAAGCCAAGCTTGAATTTTTCAACGGTACAATTATTTTTCCATATTTACAAAAGGAATATACAGTGAATCTCCATTATAATAATAATATAGGTTTAGTTTTCTATTATAATTCGTTATCTTTGAAGAAAGAAGGAATAAAAAAAATCAGGATTTTCTGGATAAGAAATCTGGGTTTATTGTACAGAAAAAATTAGATAAATGGTGCGTGCCTAACATCGAATGGTTCACTCTGCAAGTTTTCGCCTTTAATAATACCTTTCTATGACAGTTTTACGATATCATACATTATGATTATCATATTTTTGCGATTTTGAATATCGACTATAATGTGGAATATGCATCAGGCTCCTTTTCCTTTTATTCTGTTTTTTAATATTCTATCAATACGAGAAAGATCAATATAAAGGTTTAGAATGTCTATTGATCTTTACTTCAAAATGAGTTTATATAGAACTTATCAACAGTCAGTTATACCAATATCAAAACCATACAGTTTCCCAATAAGGGGATTTACAACAGCGAATCTATATTGGGACTTTATGGATATAAATACCTATCTAGTGAAAGCGATTGCATATATACAAGTTGTAGTTTAACTTTACTGTCAACCACCCAACGCCTCCTTCGAGTGCTCTATACCCAACTGTTGAATTTACTGATATGAGGATCATACAAGAATTTTCGTATAAAAAAGCGAATAAAGTTGATGCAAGTTATAAAAGTTTATACCATGGCCAAGTTTACGGTTTTGTCAATTGTACTCTATTTTATTCAAAAACTTTTTTTTATTAAATTTCTTCTGTCGGTTCTTCCACTCTTTCTCCCTCTCATCTTCTTACTTGCAATATCTATAAAAATCTCTATATTGTATAAGGAACGGTTTATACATATATATATATCAGACCGTTCGTAGTGATATTCACAATGAAAGAAAGACGACAAATCAAATTGCTCTCTAAATCGGATGATCATAAAACCCAACTTGATTTTGAACGATTCATAATCCATACCAGATATGGATCAATAATTTCTGAAATTTTAATAAAATATTTGATGAAATCCTCCTGGTCACAGATGATTCATTTGTCCTTTTCCTTTTTCCAGTTACTGAAAGTTAAATATTTCGAAAAGTTCAGTCCTCTTCTACGATTGGTTTTTAAATTGCTGCTTGGTCGTGGATTGTGCTTGAATTGACAACAACTAGGACGACATCAGAGCATTCTAAATGTCACCAAATGACATGTGAGCGTGAAAACATGGGACCGAGAATGAATTGGAAAACCGTCCGATTGCGAAAACATGTCAGACTCATTGGATTATGACAGAAAAGATGAGAATTAAGCAGAGAAGGAAGAAAAAAACGAGATGAAGTAACGACAACGAACATTATGGAAAGATTAATAGAAATTTACATGAGGGGGAAAAAGTTTCATGTGCAACTTACTTGAACAAATAAGATAACTCGTTGATATTGTACTCCATTGTTCCCTTTTTAATAATCTCTACATATAATATTATATATCTTATATATAAAGAAATATTTATATTTCATTAATTTGTTCTGCTTGGCGGTATAGAATTATTTATGCAACATTTAAGTTGCTCGTTATATTGCCAGGAAGTCGTTTTATAATTTATACGACTGGTTTATACATTTAACTGTGTATACCCAAAATGGATGATTTCACGCGTCCACAGATTACACTGCCACAATTTAAAGAAAAATAAAGAACGTAACACGACTGCAATTTTCGCAACAACAAGATTGTTTTTTAGAAAAACATAGGAAGGTTTGATGTTAAATATAAATAAGATATAAAATTTTATAGATGAGAAAAGTACTTTTGGCGTAACCTTTGGTAATTGACCTTTCAAACTATGGCCAACATGGCGATATTCATTCACTAATTTCAACATAATTAACAGATGAACATAAAAAGTCATTTTTCTCCATCTTGCCCCATATGTAGGGTAAAATGCGGTATGGAATTTCTATTATAGAATTTAACAAATTTTGCCCTTACAAATTATAACTGCAGTCGGTGTATATCCAGCCTAAAAAAAATTAATAATGAATTTGGACATCAGCTAAGACTGGTTTTTAAGGATGCTTTCTCGTTCTTCTACTTAACACACAAAAATAACACTTGTAATAATCATCAAGTCCTTTGGTACCTTTGTCTCACGATGAATTTTTTGAAAAATTATAGACAAAGCTCCCAAAACAGAATTTTTTTGACAACACTGGACGGCTCTCAATTCTAATAATTATTAAGTCACTTAAAGGGAAGAATTGTTGGCTATTTTTTATTATGTATTACTTTGCGTCATAATGGTTTATTTCAAATAACCCATCTTACCCGTCTTGCCCCACCTTCCCTTAATCTAGCGTACGATACAGTAACAGTAGAGTATTCTAATCGTAATAAATTCACCCCTTTTTAATACACGACAACATTGTTTCACCCCTTGACCCGATGGATTTTCGCTGCAAATATTAAAAGATTACACAACATTGTTTCAATACAAGGCTTTCAATTCGGGACTACCTACAGCTCCGATTATTTGGCAAAAGATTCGAAAGATATTTCAAGGATTTACAGGGCAGTTCATGAGGATCATTTTAACAAAATTGGAGCCTCGTAGCTTATTTGATAGTCGGTCATTTTGAGATTTTCAAAAACTTGCTGCACACATAAAATGATTTAGAATGACTCAAAGATCTTTTTCGTCTTTCTCCATTTTATTTTGGAAGAGTTCGGAATTTTTGCATTTTTTTTTTAGAATGCAATGGAGAAAAATGAACAGAAATCAATGTTCTGAGGGTTTTTGTGTCATTCTTAGTTGTTTGAAATGTTTATCTTGTTTCTAAAAAATCGTGGAATTGTCTAAAACGAGCATTTTGGCCTACTTCCAAATAAGCTGCGATATTCCAAGGACCTCTTACAAATCTTCGAAATATTATTCGAATCGCTAGCCAACCAATAAAAGTTTCATAAGTATCGACTACATTTAAAACAAACACCGTGTATTTGTTTGTATTTTGGAAGATTTAACGGACTGATAAAAAATCGATGTATAGGATTTAGAGGAGATTGTTCTTATTCTAACTCTATCAAAAGAATGAAGTTTTAAATTGTAATTTTTTTAAAAAAATTGCCATTGTCAAAAAATTGTCATCCTTGCAATTATAGAATGGAATAGTACAAGTTTTCTTGGTTGAGTTCTATCAAAATAACGAATGTTTGCCAGTTTTCTCTATTGCATGCAAGTTACCCTTACTGTACGTGTATTCATAATTTAAAAAAGTACATGCAGTTAAAGTAGTTTTATTATTTTCCATACTAATATAACAACAAGCACCAAGAATATGTAACATCATTGTGTATACATGCAATTCTTTACATAAATGTATAGACGATCATTATAACTGTTGATCATAAAAGAAATAATTGATCAATTTTGACTGACGGTAATAAATTGACTAAAAATGGTAAATAGTTGCGGTTTATTTACATAGAAAATTAGTATTGCTTTGTTTAGTTTGGACGTTATCACGAAAATCCGACAGTAGAATTAATACCATATACCGTAATCTGTACTACCAACTACTGATAACTATAAAACAGATAAGAAACATTACTTTGAAAGTCCTTAGATAGTAAAGTAAAAGGATTTGATAATGTAATTAGTTTGTTTATTTATAATCAAGTCGGTAATGAATGTATGTAGGTATGTGGAAATTTTGAGTGTAAGTTTATTATTTGTCACTTTAACAAAACTAATCTAATATTAATCACTAAATTACAATGAATAGTCCCGTTTGCAATTATTGTCTTTCCTTCAATTGATTATAAAACAAAGCAACTTGCTGACGCAACAGTACTAATTGCATCGTTCAGAAAGTGCAAATTAATTTATCGTCTCTATTTTATAACGATCAGAATTCTTCCTGTTTAAGTATTAGTCGATGATGAATAAAATCTAATTAAACTAATCACTTTACGATTATTCAAATTAACGTTTGACTGTTTAATTGTTGGTAATTTTTTTATTAAAGTAGATTAAGTTTTTCGTTTTTTTGGACATGCGATTAACAATTGGGTGAAGGTTACAGTGGGCGAGATGGAGAGAAAAAACAAACAGTACACTTTAACACAAGTCTGGATTTAATCTAATCAAATGACCGTTCGTCGAGTAATTAAAATTTGACATAGAAAAATCGCTGGTGTTCACACATACATATGGATTTCGTTATCGTGCATGAAACATATTAATTCATTGTTGCTTCACCACCAACTAGCCATAGTACCTACTATTTTAGGATTACGTTAGAACATATAAATCAAGTAATCGTGATAAATGATGTATTAAATACGGTGGTAAGTTGTAGGTTGCCTTCCACTTCTTCTTCTTCATCTTCTTGGTCGTCTTCGCTCCTTCGATATCGGGCAAGTGGTGACAGTCCCTTTTAATCAACTAACCACCAATGATCGCATCAGTCACTGTCGTTCGTCCGATTGGTTAAAGGATCTAATCCTTATCAGTCGTTCGCTTCATTGGACAGGTCAGCTAAGGTCTCCTATCCGGCTAGATTAAGGCGCCCGTTCATAAATCAGATCGCCGTCCGAAACGGTAACTGGCAACTTTAATGCGGTTTAAGAGCAGTTTTATATCTAATATATTTACCATCACAATAAATGGGAAAGATTTATTAGATAGTAGAGTTTAAGTTTGTCTTTACTAATGATTTTCAAATATTTTACAAAATTTCTAAATTGACTTGAAGTAGTCGTGATGGTTTACAAACAACACAGTCAAACTTACTGATACGGTAGAAAACTTTGTTCAACTTTGTGTTATAAAACAAATATTATTTCTTATTACACATAGGTATATTGTGGTTATCATAAAAATACTCGTTATTGTTATGCGAGAAATATGTAAATCTTTAACTGGTGTAAATCTGGCGACACCAATATGCATCAAATTCTTATTATGTGTATACGTATAGATTTGGTGAGATGCTTTCAAACTGTCATCGATACTGGTTTACTTTTTATCTGTAATACATGTACGTATATCATTTATAAATGTGTATGTGCATAAAGGTGATTGACAGCCACTTAACCAGTATGCGAGAAAATAACAAACACATGTATGCGCTATTCCATCGGGAACTCACATCCCTATACTAACTCTATCCTCCATTTCGACGCATGAATATTTGCTGACCCTTTTCCCCAATAGTATAAACTGTCGACGGATGTGTTTGTGTGTTGGTGTATGTGTGTATATACACCTGCGTTTTCTTTGGAAAAATTTATAACATTGATTATATGGATGAATAATGTGGAGATGGGAGCGTGATTAATGATAATAACCAGATAATGGAGAAAAATGTTTGAAAATGGAATGATATTCACATTATTCATAGAATAGAAAACTGTATATTGATATCAGTTGCGATCGATTTCTTCAAAAATTATAGATTACAAACGACCTAATTCTTATACATCGATTCACAAACTATTTTCTAGTTTCTTTTCGGTTTTTGATGGCGAATTATTTTAAACTATATATAGATACATATCGACACAAATTTTACATTCAATATATAATCGATTAGAATTGATGTATTTTCACACAACAATCATATTTCTAGCTTAGATTACTAAACTTCTTTCATATTAGTTTTAAATAATAGAGGCCCTATAACTGTTACTGTTACTGGAGAAGAAATACACTTGAAGTGTCTTTCAAAAGATGATTATAACAAATTTATGGAATCTTTCACCATCTTTAACATACAGGGCGTCCGGCTTGGCAGTACACAATTTAGACGTTTCCACAGAAATTATAGAGCAATTCGAAAAAGAACTTAAAGATTTGTAGAGTAGATAGTCCGTAGGAAGTTGATTAAGAAGGCTCTTTTATGACGATGTTGCTATTTTCAAAAATTTGCTGCACACATTAAATGACTTAGAATGACTCGAGGACATTGGGAGAGTTTTTAAGTCATTCCTAAGCTCGGTTTTTCTTCCCCTACTTAAGCTCGCCTTAACGAGACACTGCTTTAAATCGAGTTAAAGATAAGCTTACAGACATTTGGATAGGGGTTCGTCTATGTATTGGTTTCCATCAAAATGTCTGTAAATCCACGCTTGATTTAAGGCGAGCTTAAGTAGGGAAAGAAGAACAAGGTTAATAATTTTGAAAATTGTGACATTATCCAAAACGAACGGGATCCTACTTTTGCAAAGATGTTCTCTAGGGGTTATCCTAAATATTATTTGAATCGCTCTTTTAGTTTAGTGAAAACGGCCAAATTGTGTATTCAATGCCAGACACCCTGTATAACTCGCTTATTTTTATTGGGCTTCACAATTTTAATGATCACGATACATTTTACCCCTATTCAAATGGTGATAAACGTAAAAGAAACCTATAAAATTGTTATCATATTGTTTTCAAGGATATTTACAACAATTTCTATTAGTATAACACTCTTGATGATAAATTAAAATATTTATAATATTCACACTTTACAGTTATAATTTGTAATCAGGCTTTCGAACCGTTCTTTCAATTAAATTTTTATTATCGGTTTGACTCCGGTTTTCATTCCTGCAAAAATAACAGTTTTTTCGGTTTTCCGTTCAGTTACAAATGGTTAATTTTTAAATTTCTAAATTTCCCCCTAAAAGATACAACCCCTAACAACTATTTGCAGAGTTTATATTTTAAATACAGAAAACCCTTGAACAGGTGTTTCATTTTGTAATTTTCTATTAGCAGAAGAATTTTCATGGTGAAATGTTTTACCATGGGGTGATAGAAAATCGCAAAAAAACACAAAAACACAACCCCAAACAAGGGATGAAAACGCAGTTTATACGTTTTGACGGCCCTAGCGAATCTATATCAATCATTTTTTAGACCACAAAAAAATCTTGTGCCATTACAGAAATATTTAAAAAAACACTGATATTCCAGGGGTAACTTTAATCCCCAATATCTTGAGTATGGGGACGAAAGACAAAATACCCATCCCTTAGAATAGAATGAAGAACCCGTATACTAAAAAACATCGAAATTGGGAGTTTTTACCTCCGGTGGTTTCCTTGCAAGTTCATGTTAAATTCCCTGACGCAATTTTCCGGGACAGACAAAAAAGAGGAGATTAGAAGAAAAGAAGACAAAACGATCGTCTTAGGTATTATGCTTGAACCGAGAAAAAGCGTTTTTGTTTTGGGTTCAGCTCCGGATTTCGTTCCGTCCAAAATTTCAGTTTTCTCCAGTTTTCAGCATTCGATTTAGTTCCGATTCGAAGCCCTGCTTGTAATAATTGATAAATGTTTTAACGTAGAATATCTCATGTCAATGTCTATATACATGAGCTAATGTTTATCTGTTATACAGTATCATCATCAGTTGATAAAAACTTTCTATTCTATGTACTTTAATCATATTAAGGATCGTCTAGTTTCGTTTTTGCTTACAATCACTTTTTCAGATCATCTCATTTCGACGTGATCAATTTTCTATATCTTGGTTGCTTCATTCTTTTCCTACCCTTTTCTTTTTTGTTCAGTTCTCCCTTTTCTTTATTTTTGTTGTTGAAAATAGATAAATAGAGCAAGAGAATTTACGTTATACAAAGCTTAGTTGAATTGCTCGAACATCAAGCCAACGTTGAAATTGAGTTGGAGTGATACAATTCTATAGACGACTAGTTGTGGATGGTTTCTATTCACATGCTCTTCTATGTATGTATATACTATGTACATATATAAAATCTAGTTGAATTCCTTTCTGCAACAATCTTGTTAAAATGTCTTTATCGAGTTTTGAGAGTGCAACAGTCATGTCTATTTGAAAACAAAACGTCTCTCTAGGTACATAAAACGGCGCCTGCCTATATTCGTTGCCATTGCTCTAGTAGATTTTGTTGTTCTTGTTGTGTTGTTGTTGTTGTTGATGTTCGTTGTAGTTGCTGTTGTTGTAGCTGTTTATTTCAGGAAATGAAAGTCGTGAGAGAGTGTTTGTTTTGTTACTTCGATCAAGTTTCTTGGCCGTTCCTGCTGACGATAGAAAAGTCGAACGAATGAGCTTTTTGCTTCGACAATCTGATTATAATGATTTATATTGCAAACTTTCATACAGACTTTTTTCAATCTTGCCTTTTTTCTGTTGCTTCTTTTGTCATTTTCTGGCAGAATGCTATAAATTGAATGTGTTATTGTTCAGCAAAATGCACAGTAATATTGATTTCATTTTCTATTAAAAAAGCTAATTCTTTTGTTTTGTATTTTTAAAATCATCATCATCATCGTAAAGATGTAGTCTCGTTTATTTTTTCGCTTTGACCTGTTCGTTTAGTTTCTAAAAGCTTCGAATAAAGTGTAACGCGTGAAAGTTTCGCATCCATCAGAGCTCTTCATTCCAAAGCAAACTCATTACTTTACTGCAAAGCCAACGAACTGGATTCTGCAATTCGTTATGTATACGAAAGGAAACGTTACTGTGTGATGCATCAAGGGTTTTGCATTTTCTTTAGGAATTGAGAAGAGGAAGTCTTTAGTAATACTGTAGGGTGTGTACGTCTGTATTTTCCTCACTTTATAAATATATATATATATATATATATATATATATATATATATATATATATGTGTATGTGTCTATGTGTGCGGGTGTATATTAAGAAAGTGGAACCTCTCAATTCCGACTATCGCCACGTTATCCAGTAGCTTTAGTTCTTATTGCATAGAGATAAATGAAGACGATCTAGAGACGTGGATAAGATTCCAAGCTCTGCCTTCTCTACCAAAATCCCCCCATTCAACATGACTTACTCTTATTAGTTCTGTTCATTTACATTTTCTACCGTAAACGACGCCAGTGCTTACTATTACTGCATTTGTTTGAATATACATCTGCCAACTAATTACTTTTTTGATATACTTAACTTTTAAAGCAATTTGTCTGATTTTATCATTAGATACACATTTTAAAATACCAAATCAATACCAATTTTCATATTTATAAATTTCCATTCATTCTCTACTCACAAACACACACAATCAGTAAAAATGATTAGAGTTGATTAAAATGAAGCTTGAAAACGTATATAAACCGACTATATGTGTATGTTGGTAGAGTATGTGGAATAAGCGTTGTCGATTTTATTTCCAACAAGCGGCAATGTTTCATCAGGGCACTATAAATTATAGGCGACAGTGAGGGTAAAAGCGAGTTGAATTTTACTGTTGATGCTGAGGGGGTGGCTCGTTGGTTGGTTGGTAATGTTTCGTTGTGCCATATACTGAATGGTAACTCAGTTATGATGAGATATGTATGTGGCAGACAGGCTCTGTTACTCATCTTGTTAGTCTTGTGTTCCACGACTGAATAAAATTTTTGTTGTCACATACAGAAATATACGTTCAATAATAATTTGTATCAGTTCTATATATCTATAGATTAATCGAAAAGTAATTGAAATAAATGGAGCAAATGGAACAGAAAGAAAAATCTATAATAATCGTAAATGAATCGTATAGAGAGATGATCGACGGGGATATGCACAGATAGTAATTTATCACAGTTTAATTTATGGACCTTAATTCAGGAAGGAAGAACAATGGAAAATCATTTATGATCTGTAAAAGGGGAAAAAGATTGATTTGTTTATATTTCACTGCCATTCGATTTAAACAAACTGCATTGGACTCGATAATATCGAAATGAGGATGCAGTTCCATCGACGATTATTGAAAGTTTTGATATTCGCATTGACACAATGTAATCCCAATAATTGTCAATATACATATTTGAGATTGTTCGTATTCCAATCATAAAACTAATTCATAGCGTGAGTCTCAACGGATAGAATGATAAGCAATAAAAATGGAATCGAAAAAAGTAATTTTCTGTGGTAAGAAATAAGCGTTCATTTTCTTCAGTAATTCTTCTCGTTGGCGTTGTAGTCTATTTTATAGATTGCAGTCATCGTATTGGTGGCAATAAGAGTGGGTGGTTTGGTTCGTTGGTGGTTGGCAGCAGCGACTGGTTGCTCGCATTTCTCTGTTTTGCTCGCGAAGATGGCACTAATAAAACCAAGACGTGATGTTCATGCAAGACCCACGGCGAATTCTAAATGGCAACAGGTTTTCCCGTTCCACATTGCTATTTACCAACAACTTTGAGGCTAATATTGAATTTTGACTTTTACTATTGCCTTCACCGCACACTGAATCGTCTTTCACATATACAAGAATTTTTGATTCACAACGGCAACTATCCAACAATAGAATATAAAATGGGACGAATATTTAAAGGTTTTCTCACACAAAAAAAGGAAATGCTTGCTGAAGTTTAGAGAATATAGGAAAAAGATGATGTTTGTAGCAAGGCGATAGAGTTTTCTTTTTCTGTATATAGAATTTGTTCAGTACGTGTGATTGTGGTAGTAGTGGTGGTGGTGGTGGTGGTGGCGACAAATAAGGGTGACAAAACGAAACGAATTTAAATGTACGTCGGTGTAGATTCTATATTTGAATGTTCGGCAGGTGTTTCTTCTTTTATAAACTGTTATTTTCAAGTTAAATCATGGAAATAAAATCTTCTCAAGCTTGCACACAGACGGAATACAGCGAGAAAAGGAAACTTTTAACGATTGTAATGAAAAGAAAATATTCTAACCTGTTATGCAAATAATAAAAAAATTCTCTCTCTGGCTCGTTTTGCATCTTATAACTTAATTTGAGCAACTTTTCTATCAAGATAACGATTTAATGAAACTCAACGATTTTAATAATTCATATTTATTGTAATTAAATTATAGTAATTGATTGGAAATATTTGAATATAATTGATTAACGCATGCAATAATAATTTTCAAATTGATAATATTTTCTATAATCGAATACAATAGTTGAATTATTAAAATTAATCCATCATATGAAATAGATGCAAATTATTGAATAACTGTAAAGGGATTTATTTGCATAAAACGACCATAGCTGCTAAATTTATGGAATTCTAATTACACCATCCTCGGGTAACACGTTCTTTAATTATTTACCATTATTGTTTTGAAAATTAAGCAAGTTCTCCTTTCAAAATAGTGTTGTATTCTTAACACGTCCAACTTGGTGCTTTTGTTCAATTTTAAAGGGAATTTCTATAAATGAGAACAAGATAACAACAAATCGTATTCTCTCCTCATTCGCGTTTAAATTTTTTTTATTATTATACAATACTAATCGACTTTCTTTAATTTTTATTTACGTTATTATTAACAATAACGTGATTTCGTTATAATGAAGAATTTCCATGTGATATTGAAATAAAAATTGTCTCGACATTTATTAAATGACGATATTAACGAGCTTTCAATAATTTAAATTGACTGTAATCTAGTCAGAAATAAATATAAATTGCTTATACTACTATTGCTACAATTCAATTGCCCATTGTACTAGCATTTCTGTATAATAATTAGACTTTCAGTAATAAATCGTGGTATTAAAGGCAATTACCTGTAATGTTCGTTTGGTTTAAATATGTTTAAATGCGACAAACTAATGTTTTGTGGTTTGACCATATCATGATCAGTTTAATTTATTTCACAGACAATAATAGCGATGATGGTGATGATAAAATAATGATAGTGTCTTTTATTGCAATTTGTTAAATTCGAAAGCACTTTACGGATTCACCCTTTAATGTCGTCTCCTTATCATCATCTCGAGGAATTCCTTTTTTTTTCTCACACAGCAAGTTATATGGGTCGGTTTTTACCGTTCTTTCTATCGCGTTCTCATTCTTTTTCCTTCGACTAATGGGAATTTGTGTCTATACCATTTTCATTCTACTGAAAGCGTGTGCAAGCTGGTTTTTCTCTCGACGATTCCAATAGTTTTTACGATCTGTTAAATATTTAAATTTGAACAATCCACCCAAGACGTCCAAAGTGTAGATTTGCTTGTCTATCATCGAGCATTTTAAACTTCTATTAGTGATCATAAAAGTTTATTACACATTTTTCTCCTGTTAATTTAACGAATAATCACCAACTGAATAATATTGTACTTCAAGTACTTCTTTAAGGCTTCTTTAAGTAATGTATGTGCGCCATTATATTAATTCCATTACACGGGTGGTAAAGGGAGAACTACATTTGATTGCCGTATAAAATGTGGAAAATGTGCGACTGTAAATGGCGTTAAATTGCTTCTACAGTCTTACAGATTGTGTCATTTGATTATTCTCGACTGTATACCAAAAAAGACAATTAAATCTTGACATGTGAAATTTTAGGATTTGTAAGCGTTTTCATTTTGCAATACAGAATTATCAAATTGAATACCTATTCTTATTGTTTATTTCCCAATATGGGCTCAAATTTCTAACAGAACTACCTCAAATCTGAAAAAATTAACTGTTGTCTTAGTTGCCTGACCACTAATAGATAGATAAGCCGAAATTTGTGAAAATTGCCAATTATTTGGGTGTTAAATTGAATTTTCGAAAAAAAAAATGTTTCTTTGTTGTGTCAAATTGATTTTTTTTACAGTAGCAATATATCTGTGTGTCGATAGATTCGTTTCTCGTAGGATGTTCGCCTCACTCTGACATTATCGGATATATTAGAAAATTCGATATTTGTCGATTGTGATAAAGTAGAAATGCAATTACCTATACTCGTATCTACAGTGGAAGGTGGTGTAGCGATGCTATAAATGTCTTGTTCCGCATGGATTTCATCATGAATATGAAGAGTTGTGATAAACTACATGTTTCGAGGGTAGAGTTTTCAGTTGTTGATACTGTTATCAAAGAAAAAAAAGATCATTCCATTTTTATTGGTGCTTAAATTTTTTGGAGAAAAATTCGCTTGTTGATCTACTATGCATACCAATAAACCTTTGTAAATTCACTTTTATATTAGAAAACATCAAATTTTTGATGACGGTATTACAAATAGCAATCTTCTTGTTGAAAACAAGCACCACCCATCCTCCACTCTTGAAGCAAAACAGGCGCCGACTAAGCATCAAAAGCCAGACAAAGGCACTACATTCTTCAAAGATATACTCTAATATATATCCTTATATACGCAAAATCTTTTCATTTTCCAGTCATATATCACGCTCTATTTGTTTGGATATTTGAATGAATTTAGATTATTCCGAGATGGATATTATGTTGACGTCCAGACTGTGCTTATATTTGTGTGATGAAAAACGAATAATGGCATCTATTCGGATAATGTACCGCGAGAAAATCTTAATGATTTATTGCTAACGTCCTTGTCAGTTTTCCAGCCACTCGTCACTCCACTGATGTTTTACACTGAAATATAAAATTCTCTCTGTTTTGAATATTTGATGATTTTAGTAGGAGGGGTTAATGTAAGGAAAAAATACAGCAATATAAAAAAAAAAGAATACCAAAACTAATCCTGTTGCTTTTATGTTTTATAATTTAATAATTGATAGATGAGGGGTGGAAAAAAAAAACGAAAATAGTTTCGTTAAAGTCACCATAATTTCTACCCTAATTAATTTTGACTGCATACTTGGGGCTATTTTACATGTTATTATCATCCCGGCCTGTGCATTCATTAAGCCTCACACACATGTTTAAGTAGTAAACCACGTGAATAACGATTTAATATAAAGCAGGAGTGCAGGACATGGTGGTAGTCATTAATTCTCGAGAACCCAAAGGACATTAAGTCTAAATTAAGCTCTCAGGGCCACAATTAGCATAGTAGAACAGCAGCAATCTTGCCATTACTGGTAGCGATTCATATTCAAGTATCGTTCCTAATATATATCTGCATCTGTTTTTACTGATCGTTAATAATAGCAATGGTGATGGCAGGCTGTACCGGAAAGTGTAGAATCTACATACAAAATAGAGATTGTCCAAAAACTCTTCGTTATTGCCATTGAAAAGGATTAATTAAATATGATGATTGATTAACAATTTAATAACAAGTTGATATTAATTAAAATCGTAATATTTACTATAGAATCGTGACCACATTACAGATTTCGTGTCAACACTTGAAACATGTCAACGAAAACTTTTTTTGTTAGTTGTACAATTATAGAGCGGCTCTATTAGAAGGTTCACACCCTTCAATTTCTATATAGACAACTCTCACGAAACACGCTCTCTTTTTTTTTCTTTTTCCTCCAAGAAAATTAAGACACATCATTAACAGTATAAATAGAAGAATTCTTAACAATAATTTCGTGTTTCTATTCAAATTGAAATTTGATTGAATTCCTAACGTCAATAGAATGATAGTTTATATAGTGTTTGTTGAATTTCCAAGGTTTCTTTACTGAGTGTAACACGCACCATTATTATTGGCTGAGGGGTGCCGGTGCACGCACGGGTTTTCAGACCCTATAAGCTGCCTCATTAACATGTAACACGAGATGCTTACAGACTAAAGGATTAACGCTTTATGAAGGAAAAGCCCCGGTTACATAATCTTGAGAATGGCAACATTGAAGAATATCAGATGAATGGCAATTTTAAGACAATACAACACCAAAAAAAAATAACTTGTTGAATTTGGGAAAACAAGAAAATAGATTTGATTTTCTCGCTTTTTTGTGTGTGGAATAGTTCCCATATGGGTGATGGAGGACAGTTTCCGTTTCCCGGAAAGAACATATAGATGATGTATAATTGATAGGTATCCGATCATGATGATTGTTGAGCTACCTGATACAGGAAACGACATTTGTGGGTATTACTGCTGTATTAGTTGGTGAGACGGCACGGCACGACTGGTGGTTGAAATAAAATAACCACCTAGTATTAAATGATATCCTCACCACTCTATATCGGTTACTTTAAATATTATCGAAAATGGTTCGTATAATATTAATATTTTTAATTATATCAATCTACTATTACTACAACTATTACTACTAAAAAGCCACTATTATTACGATTATTATCGTTAAGGTTATCTTATCAGAAATTTCCATATTTACTTATCTATTCAAATACGATAAAAACAAAATTAAATGGCATTTACATATAAACAACATGCAAAGATTACATTTACTTGCGTTAGAAATCGTAGAATCGGAATTACCTGTCAAATATATGTAACAAATGACCGGCAGGACGTTATTTAAATAATATTCATATACATAAATATGTGTATACATTACTATATATATATAAAAAAAAACACAAGAAAATAGAAATTATTAAATTTGACGAACCTATAAAAATTCTTATTATACGCTGCCATCATTAACGGCGATAAAGTAAATCTAATGAATTTAAATGAGTGTGAAGTTTATTAACAGCCTAATCATATAATGAAATCTATAAGAAATCCGTAAAAAAAAGACGTAATAACAGTGTAGGCCTTCGATTCAGCAAATCAATACATGTACCGGGACGAAATACTTCAATGCGAAATCTATAAATGCCCTAAACTATTTTCTATAGTTTTATGGTGTGTATCCAATTATACGAAAATTCTCCTGTCGATATACCTGTGGCGAATACTGAAGCATCAATGAGCAAATTTAAACGGAACATTAGTTGATAAGAAAATTACAGAGCCTAAATTCTTGTATTAGACCTATCAAGAAATATTCCAAATGCGTCTAATTAGAGAAACCCTAAAAGTCCAATGACACTATGTTGATTACCGAATCATCACAATAAGCTTGTTGGAAATTTTTACAATTCCACACACGTAAGGAAAATTAGAGAAAGCAAAAATTTACCTAATTTATTTTTGAATTCGTACAGGATGTGACTCTCAGTAGCAGGCTGGACCGCTGAGCAACCGGGCAAATATTGGGACGCATGGTAGCAAATCTAAAAAAGTGTTTTTGACTACTTCATTTTCTCATATTGTGTTATGCAACTTATTTGTCATGTGTATGTCTTGATATTCTCAAAATCAGTGACGTTGTTAGCGCTCAGGTAACTGAGGCACTACCTGAAGGGGACACTTCACAGGGACGCCAAAATTACACCTCAATGTCATATAATATATGCTTAAAAATAAGATACTTTCCTTATAAATTATAAATTATTAGTTTTTAATAAATTTTGCCAACAATCATGCTGTGAAGGAGACAACTTGTAAGCTTTTAATCTATTATGGAGCTAAATTATTGACTTTTAGTTTTCTTATAAGGCACTGTTTTTTAGAGAATTTTTGCAATGAATTGTACAAAAATCCTTTTGGGTACTTTTAATCGATTTTTGATTTGGATTCTCGACTTTCAATCAAAATTTATAGACATTTTCCTTCTAAATTATAATTTTTAACCAATTTTGTTATCGAATTCTCAAAAATAGGGTATTTATTTAGGTTTAGTGGATTTTTTGACTGAACTTTTTAATTTTAATTCAATTTTATTCTTGAGTCTAAAAATGCAGAATTGTGGCACTTTTAAGTCTTAAAAATTCAGAATTGTGACACTTTTGACACGTTTTTGCACTAAAATTGCCATTGAATTATAAAAATAGGTCACTTTTAGTTAATACTCCAGCTAAATTCTAATCTTCTAATCTAGATTTTAAGACATTTGTGCTTAAATCACCCATTTTTACTGGCTCTAGTTTTAAATCGTGGTGAGCATAAAATTTAGAAAATGTTTGATCGAGTTTTGAGCCATTTTCTCATTTTTGCTCTCAGATTTTTAAACATTTTGATTATAAACCATCAAATTTTCAACAAATTTTTGTATAGAATCGTTTAGGAAAGGAAACTGAAACATATTATAAAGTTTTAGACTTGAATTCTCTCCACTTTAATCTTAAAGTTTAGGACGCAGTTGTCTTGGATCATCAATTTTTGAGAAGTAAAAGGATTTTCTCAATTACAGACTCTTGAAACTAATAAATAATTTGATACATAAATTAAAATTTTGTCTAATTATAAGTATCTGTCATATGAGAGGAGGTCCTCTACGTTATTATGCATAGGGCCCCGCAAGATAGAGCGCCGGTCCTGGATATGGGAGAGATGTATTATTAACCCTTAATTAGTGATGAAAGATTTGCCATTTGCCACCATGTAAGTTGAAAGGGCACAAATTCAGTTGGAAAAGCTCTTATTATGCAAGAAAATTAAAAAATCTACTAAAAATAGTTAAAATTAAGAATGATTATTATTATTTACCAAAGGCCGATCTTCATAGTAATTGCCCGGGATAAAAAAGTTTGCCAGTCCGCCAACGATGGCCCTTATTTCTAAATTGGGCAATATGCCTTGAAAATGACTGAAAACTATCGGGTATTTTGTTTGAAATAAGGAAAGCATGTGGAAAGTCGGATTTAGATTATACAGCCTATTGATAAGGCAGGCAGTGGGGTGGTATGTCATCAGACCTTATCGTACTGTCCTATTTTTTTGGCAACTGTTGAGATATTAAGGCTTCCAAGGTGTAGGGGTGAGCAAACACCTTTGAAAAATCGAAGAAAATTCAAATAATTACAGTTTTAATCGAATGTTAGTGTTAGTTATCGACAACGTTAAGTAACGCTACAGGTCTTTGAGAGCGCAACAGCTGTTTGAATAAAATAAAACCATAATAATCAATAGTTTTATCGTCTTGTTAGAAATATTGATGATTATTATCATTATCGTTGCTGTTTTATCATTAGCAATACATATCAAATGAGAGCTCGTTAAAATCGTTTAACGAAAATGCCTGTTTACTTTTTCACCCCCCATTTATGTGATCTTATTTTGCTTTTTGTTCGAGTGTAAATCAATTGTGCAGGCAGGCCGACGGGCACGTCGTCATAACGTTGGCTTGGTACATTTCTTGTCGTTTATAGTCCGTGACAGTCCATGGGGATATCAATGTTTCCTATCGATCGTTCAACCAAACTAAAAGAGATTTGTAAGGAAACATAACGTTACACTATTCGTTTTCATCGTTTCGTTTCTCGTTCTCTCCTTCTTTTTTTTTCTTGAAATTGTAATAGGGTACAAGAATAGATAGATACTGGTGGGTAGGCGTGGATAAAATGTTATGTGTGCAAGAATGGTCGTATGTTATTACAGTATAATATGATACGTGGCACGTTTTCACGATCAACATTTTTATGTTTTTTGACACCGTATATAAAACAAATATATGAGAATGACGAATGTAGACAATTGGCTGGAAGTAGACAGTTAAGATGGTGACGCAAGGATAATATCCACACTAGGGACTGTGTTTTATGATGGTCGGGAACCCTGGTTGCTGACGATTGCTGAATAAACTAGGTAACACTCGTCGTATTAAAACTACACGAGCTCTTCAGATACGTTTTTTAAAGGGGAATTTTAAGCTTGGCAAACATCGATTTGAAGAGAGGTATATACAACGTATTTAAATGGACATGTTGAGTAGTTTGTTTTGTTTGCAAGAAAATCTACAAAAGTTCTTCCAAATTGTGGAGGATTTAAATAGAGAGAATGCTGTGAATGTTTTATCGACGTCCATAATTCTGGACAGTTTAATATCAAGTTGGTGATTGTTGTACCCTGTCTCATATTAATGACTAAACATTTTTCTACCGCAGCAATTTCCATGCAAATTAGCAAGTGAAGGGTGTATCTGTAGGGATGATTCAACTGTTGTTCTCGACCGCCAACAGCGAATACGTTTCATCTGTAATAGCTAATATAAATAAGAATATAGTTGGTTTATGATGGCAACTCATCTATAGAGTGAGGCTCTTTCACAATCATCCTAAAGGGGTGAAGTAATCATAATTCTTATCTAGTGGACAATAAATTCGATAAATCGATGTAGTAAATTTTTTTTTTATCGTTTCAAATTGCATTTGTCACTATCAGTAATTTATCGACGGGACCTGATCTGAAACAATAAAATTTTCAAAGAAATCGATTCTTGGGGAAAACACTTGCAATTAATAAATCAAATGAACGGCCGCCGCCACCATTGCTATCGGCGGCGACCGATTTCCGATTGTGATCGAATGTATATGGTAGAAGCACTCGTCCATATCCACATACATACTTGGTCTCCCACAAAACCTGATTTCTGCATGTTTTCCTATCCTATTGTTAAGATCGATAGTGAGTTTTCGTCTTGTTTTTCGTTTTTTTATTATTGAACGAAAATGTGTATGTGTTGCACAATACCAACGTCAGCTACAACAAATTGCCACTAATGGACAAGGGTCAAGTGACTAGCTGCCCCCATAACGTTACAACGAACGCGCCCCTTCCACCACAATTGAGAATATCTACTTGTTTTTAGATGTGTTCGTTGAAGCTATATCGTGCTACTTAGTCAGCACAATAGTGAAGGACTCTACTTTATTCTATATACTGCCACCAATTCCACTCCCATACATCTCAAGTGGTCTTTGTTGTAGATAACACCACCACTACCACCACCACCACCACGAGCTCGGCGTTTTGTTAGATTCAAGTTGCTGTCTCCGTTGAAAAACCCTATTGGATTATGCAACAATCTCAATAAACCTTAATTTAGGCAATTTCTGGCTATACAATGGAAAATTTGAGGTATGTTGCGTTTGGGAATTTGTTAAAATAAATTCTCCACTATACAAAATAGACTTTTATAATTGATTATTAAATCGATGCCCTTCTCATTATACATCCACTCAAATTAGATCATTTTTCCTTCACGGTCATTACTGAAAAATACTTGAAGCGTGGAAAATGGTGAACTCTCGTCTTTTTCTTTTTCCTCTCACTAGCAACAGTACTACAAGTACACAAAAAAAAGAGAGGAGAGATTAAGAGTTACAATTTCCAGGCATGGCTATAATATTGCATAACATTCAACAGGAGCCAGCAGGGGGATGATTGTAAGTAATATCATCGTTGCCTCCATATAGTATAAATTCTGCCAGTATTAACGCCACTGTTCAGCAGTCGTTTATTGAGGTGTTTGCTGCTACTGCGCAACCAGTTTGAATAATATACTTACCCCGGTTCTTTTTTTTTTAATACTATATTTTTCATATGGAATTATGGGCTACTGCCTGGGCAAAGTGGCGAATCATTTCCGGACGCGTGCTTATATCAAGATCTCTCCACTTTTCCTATCCCAAATCAATATATTGTATACGTGCCCTTTCTTTCTATTTGTACAAGGAAAAGAAGGCTAGAGAAATTAAAATTACAAAAAACGATAGTGTTTAAATGGAGAAAATATTACAAGTGTGGTTTTATGTTCCACAATACAAAATTATTTGAGTACAAGTCTTGATGCATTCATGTTACTTTTCTAATCGTGGATTGATTGGTATGTCGAAGGAAAATTAATTAAAGGGAGTAGATCGATTGGAATTGGATTGATTTTAACTCACATTAGGCTGTATTGATTTATTTGTTTAGATACTGTTGATGCTTGATAAAAACTTGGCTCCAAACAATCTAGTTTAATGGTGTCGAAAGACCTACCTATTTATAGGTCACTTTTTATCGTCTTCCTTGAATTGGCTCCAGTATATTTGTTGATTGGCCTTTTTCTACTCAATATTCTATATTCCAAAGTCTTCTGGCGCACAAATTTTTTGGCATAACCATATCACCTAAACAATATACATACCGAATTTTTCATAGTCACGATCTATTTTGTTTTTGAGGTCGACCAGATAATCGTTGTCAGATGATGAATGGTACAATGTTTAAATATCAACAAGCTAATTTATTTTAAACGTTACGGTTGGAGTATTCGTAACAACACCGCATAAAATGCAATATATGTAGCCTGTTATTTTTATTATATTGTACAGAAATAACAAAGGCCATGCTATGTCGAAAAAAAAGTGAGTATATCCAGAACAATAACCATGATACGGCTTGGTTCCTATAACGTATATTGTTTTGGTTTCGGCTTAATTTGTAGGCAAGCTTGAAAACAGTGGCAGAGGGTTAGATGAATGTTCGCTGTGGTAATGCGACATTTCCAGAAAGGTCGGTCAGCCTGCAATGCCAAGAAATATATAGCAGGAGAGACAGCGGACGACAGGAAACCAACGGCAAGGAAACCACGCCACTAATGAGGTGTGCTGACATTACATCCTTCTTTACACTACTGCTCTTAGTACTATTACTAACACTACTATCAATATTTCTGACTTGATGAGTACACTCCAACCGTCTTTTAAATATTCATTTAAACGCAACACAAATCATTATACAGTTTTAAATATTTTATGTAAAGGTAGTGATGTGGTGTGCATCCGCCAAGTCTCTAGTGATGTTCATTTCAACCACATACATTCTAATATATTTCAGTACTTCCTTAATTAAAGAAGATTGCATGAGTTTTTCAAATAACAACAATGGAAAACTTTAAGACATCTCCATTAAAGTCTCACTTTATAAAAATTCATACAACTTCTACATGCACTGTTGTATAGAATCAAATGAAACTTAGTCTCTACAGTTTAATTTATTACAATTTGAGGTACAAGTTAGAGAATGAATTTGGTACAAGATTATAGTTCACATGTTAACCATTATCATCATCATCATCATCATCATCATCCCGAACATCGACCAAAAAACTGGAACTCTGACGTTCAGTCGACCGGCATATAAAGTAATTTAAACTTTTCAACAAGCTCGAAATTACATGGGAAGTACATAATTACTGTGGTTGCAATTAAACTGTGAAAGGAAAGTCATTAGGCCCTAGGGGGAATATAAGAAGAATAATATTGAAAGTTTATAAACTGCCAGCCCTTCCATATCATATAATTGGTAGTATTTATCAGAAAACTCCTTTATATGCGCTAGACCATTGCAAAATAATCCAATATATATATACTGAATTACATCGACTATTATTCAAACTTATTGAATTATACCTTTGAAAATTATATTTACATTGATCGTTAATGTCAAATGATAAGCTTCTAGAAAGATATAAAACTAGAAGGAATTCATTTGAATGTGGAACAATACGTATATATGCAAAATTGCATGGTAATAAACAGGCAATCTTATTGTTGTTAAGATGGAGATAATTTTTATTGAAATCATCTATTACCTTCTATTAGCTACAATCTCTAGTTAGAATTGGAAAACTTCAATCCACACATACACATGTAAGATAAAAGCTCATCAAGTTTCGTGCTATTGTTGTTAGTCCCTCCTGCATCCCTGAAATTTAATTTTCAAGTGCCTTACCAAGTATGGATCGACACCGCAAAGATCCCTTGATTCGACGAACTTGAACATTCTATGTTGGGAACATAGTATATTAAATTTCTATATTATAAAAGTATACCTAAAATATATAGAAGCCGACTACTACTACTACTATTATACTGCCTTCAAAACTACGACTATCTAATAAATATACAGAGAATTTCTAATATTAACTTTTAATTATATTAAAATTTAAGTGTAGAGAACATTAGAAAATTCATAATTGGAGGTAATATGTATATGTTGAATACGTTAAATATCAACAGGTACTACTCTGTTCATACAGTAGTAGTGTAGTTCTACGTTTAATTTGCCGCCATGTAAAAGGAAAATGAACTTCCTTCATCCTAAAGTGCTGCAATTAGCCACGACATGAATTTCTACTTTATGTCGCGAGCTTATAAATAATGCCTGACATTTCCAAGAAATTTTCGTGTTGTAGTTTGTTTGAAATGACAGAGCTTATTATCAACTTGGATCCATTTTGATATCCTATACGCATACACATAAATGTATGTATGCACAATTTTTTAACAAAAGTACAATATCTTGTTTCAATAATTTACCTTCGAGATTAACAATTTTCGATTGTTGTGTTGCTCGTGTTTTCTTCCGTCTATTTTTTTTCATTGTGAATTTATTGTCGGTTTAATGGAATCTAAAGTGAATTCAAATTCTTGTCTGAAATTAACGTTTTATTCGTTTTACACAACCTCAGTAGTACTACTGTAATAACAATAAAATACCTGAAAGACGAACACTAAATCGAATAAAGTGTTGTAGAATCAAAACAATACACACAAGAAAATGTACAAAAGTAAAAGCATCAACTAAAAACATAACACTTTAACTGGCGCCACATAATCTGTTGAGTTTCCAACGATCCTATGACATTAATAATATTGATAAATATAATAAGTAATAGTTTCAGTATAGATATCAAAGTTTTGTTGAATAGAGCAAGGGAAGACGAATAGAAAAAAATAAAAAACTTTTTGGCAACAAGTACTCATAAAAGTACAAGTTTTATTAGCTTGTTTCGAATTCGGCAAGAGGGAATATAAATAGCTTTCTTGTTCGAATAGAAACATTTCGATATATAAATTCGATGACATTGCTGAATCCAGAGCTATTTTCCTCTATTTAAAGATTCGATTTTATTAAACAAAATAAAAAATTTGTTATTATTGTAAATAAATAGATAAATAAATGGGATGTAAGAAGAAAAAAATAAAACAAATGAAACAACAGCAGTGCAACAAGCAAACAGTAATATTCCATCGAATAGGGTTTGTTTCATTATGGAAACAGTCGGAAAAAGCAATTTGAGGCAATTCCAACAGACAATCGAACGTTACAGAGAACGCATCAGAAAGTGGTAGATGAAAATGTTGGCTTTATACGTTCCTCTGAGACTCAACCAAAACAAATAACTGGTTCTTCAGTGCAAATATAGTGAATATATATATATATATATATTCAGAGATACGATGACTGAAAATCCTATCAACCATTACTGAATATATGATTGTTGTTTGATTCAATAAGAATAAATGGGGGAATTAAAGGTTAATCTTTATTGTAGTATACTTGGTGATAAAGTTCAAAAACCTAAAAGTGGAAATAAATCGATTAGGTAATGAAAGCCCAGCTAACACAATAGATTAATTTATAATAAAAAGAGTGTTTGTGTTTTGTATGAATAAATTCTTCCACAAACATCCATTGTTTATTCATAATAATAATAGACGAAGAAAGTGGAAATTTTGTTATATACTACTTTATTGTCAGGCTTTACTTTATCCATTACATTCAATATAATCTATTTTGTAGCTATTAATCGATACACAAATGGCCTCTATTTGATCTAATGCAATAAACTTTAGTATAAATAGAATAAATTACAAAATAAATAAAGGATTGTCGGGTTTGATGCTTTATCTACATATTGTGTAAATATTATTAATTACAGTTGCCCTAAATGGACTAGACGAGGGTAGCCTTGAAGGGTTTAACACAATAATTTCTAACTGTATACAATTTGACCACTTTTGAACGTTGAAAACTTTCAACTCAATGAATTTTTTTTATGAGCGTGAATTTCAACAAATCAGAGATATTCGATATTTGATCTTGTTTGTTCCAATTATATGCAATTACTAAATTGAAAATACCCAATTTGTTTATAAGCCTTTAAGTTATAGATCAATGAAAAATCTAATCACTCTCCATCTTCCGCTCACCAGTCTTATCATTAGCAAATTTCAGTAATGTTTTAGATAAAGACGATAATATTACCGATATAGACTGTCTATCTCTTCTCTTTAGTTTGATATGGGATTAACATTCAGGAAGCCATTAGCTAAATGACGTGATGTATCTAGTGATTACCTTCCACTCCCTGTATATATACGATGACTATATAGCGTTACCTATATAGGTAAACGGCCGCATCATCAACATGATGATCATCATCATCAACATCATCGTTGCATCCTCCTAAAAACACACCCATCCTACTTGGTAAACAACCCGCAACCACAAGCCACGTGAAACAGCCGGAAAACTTGGAACAGATCAAGGTAGAACGGAAATATCGACCATGATATCCTATTTATTAATCAACTTTAACAGCCTTGTCAGTAGTTATAACATTTCCTCAAACTACGTATTGATGATTAAAGATTAATGCAAATCTAACACGATATTGTTGCATATAAGATTCAAGTCATTATTGATAATGGATTAAAACTATTTATCATTAATATAGTATGAAGGTATAAAATTTTGATGGTTCCATTTTAACAACAAATAAGACTATTGTTTGTAAATCGTTTTAAACGTACAGTCATTTCGTTGTACGTAAATATAGATAAGATGTGTTCTTACTAAATGATGATGGTTTAAAGAGGATCAGGATTAAGCAGAAGACTAGTAGAGGGTAACTTGACAGATTGCACACATTTTCGAGTATTTCCTGGTTGGCGGGTGGAGAGGAGAGTGTTCTCTTGATGACACCAAAACCTATCCTATGTCATTTGATACTACCATTAACTTTTAACAAAATAATCCACTATTGATCAATAATACTTACAGATAAAACAAAAATCTATTTTATTTAAAACGACCAATTTACCTGTATTATATTTATATAGATTTAATCAAAAAGTGACACGATAGATTATCGATATTTATTGGATAATTTCAGAAAACGGTTGTTTATACATAGAAACAATATCGAGAACGAAAACATGTTCATTCTCCTACAACCATTTATTTTACTTTAATCATAACAATGTTTGTGTCCAAGAGTATAGACGTGCTACATACTTACAGTAAACAATTTTAACAAGTAAACCATCGTGTATTTGTATCTATCGATACATAAAAACATATAGAACTAGATGATTTATTGTTGTTTTATTTCAGTAAATGAGAGTAAACAGTATATATTTAATAAAACGACACGCACAAAGATGTGTTTATAATTCTACTAATCATGATTGTAATTATCCTTTGCACATGTATAGGGGGTGTCCTTGTTGATCGACCATATGAGGGGTGGCTGTTGAATAATGATATTATTTCGATATTGTCAGGCGTGACGTATACAGATGTCTGTCTAGGTCAGCTGTTGATTTTCACCAGGTGCTACTGGTATACATATATAGTTCGAACAGCTGAATATTATTCTACCCTATCTTGACAATGCAACAAGTCTAGGGGTCGAAAACCTCAAAACAGAGGGTCCATTCTATGCTCACAATCAGTATGAAAAAGTATGTTTGTACATACACCGTCGATGATTTTCATCTTTATATCATCTTTGACAAACGACTATACAAGGTTATTCACTATCAGACAAAAAGTTGTTATGACAATCCCCATTATTTTGCGAGTGATTCGAAAAATATATCAAGGATTTGTAGGGAGTTCGCCAGAGAAAATTTTAGCAAAATCAGGATCTTGACCTTATTAAAAAATTGGTCAAAAAGCGCTTTATTCCGACAATATTGTTATTTCCGCCAACCAACTACACGCATAAATCGACTATGAATGGCTCGTACACCAACGTAAAATTGATTTTTCCCGTTTTCGCAACTGTATCCCACAAAAAAATGAAGTAAAAAATGTGCTAAAGAGATCAGTATAATCCTAACTTGATAGGGTTAGATTTCTGTTATTTCTGTTTTTTTTTTTTAAATCTTTGACATTGGATACGTTAGAAACAAATAAGGAGTAGGTCACTCTTTTATTTTTACATTAAAGGGAATCATAATAAGAGCAATCATCAATAAATTAACATAAACAATTTTACCCTATCGAGATGACAAATAGTAAACAACAGAGAAGATTACTAACACTACATTCATTCATTTCTTCAACAATCAATCTCCACCACCATGATTCTTTTTCTAATTTTTCTAAGATACAAATGAGAAAAACGGGAAAAATCAATTTTACGATGGTCTACGAGCCATTTTTAAGCGGTGTATGCGTGTAATTGGTTGGCGGAAATGGCAACGTTGTCAATATAAAGCAGTTTTTGACCATTTTCCTAATGAGCTACGAGGTCCTAATTTTGATTAAATGTTCTTCATTTTTGAATCACTCGCCAAATAATGGGAATTGCCATCAAACTTCAGGATATTCACGTCTGGCGTGAATATCTCTGGACATAAATATACAGGATGAAATTGAAGTTCCTTTAAATATACAAATCTCGCTAACGCTATGTGGAATAACGGAATAACTCACCATTTCTACGTGTCATGTCTCCTCTATACAGGATGATCCATAAGCCTCGCACAATCTCTTATTTGGGACAGATAGAGGATGAAATGTTAAGACGGAAAGTCCTTTACCATTTTTTCACCTGACGCACAGGTGATATCAATTGATCTTGAAATTGACAATTGGAGACTGCCACTAGTGATAATGAGACAGAAAAATAACCAATCCTGACTTTATTGCTCTTATTAGCAACAATTATTGATAATGCACTTTTATTCATATAAAAAAAAATAATTGATAGACTTTAAAAATAGACAACGTCGTGTCATCGTTCTTCAAGGATCATTTCTCTTTGATCAAAATGCAACAGATTATTGTTAAATTAATTTGATTCGTTGCATAAATACGATGGCTTTTAACTATAATGAATTGTACACGTTAGTTTTTACACCCATAATAGTACGAATTCATGAAATTCTCTTTAATTTTCATTTGATGTTTGCCTGTAAAAAAAATGTCAAAGATCAAAGAGTCTTTGTGGAGGTTATTTGAAATGCGTCAGTTGAAATGTTTGTAATTTTTACTGTGGTGACTTTATCAACATAACTCTTTACAATTCCATTAGGTTTTTATGTATAAATGTGCATATTCTTTGATTAATAACAACAACAACAACAAATTAATGACACTTGTTGAACAGAAGGGTCTTAATTACTGAATTTCACAATAAAAAAACAAAGGAATTGGAAATATTTATACCTATATGTAATTATTTTAATGTTGTAGTTTTCACCACAGTGTAAAATACCTGTTGTCTTCCTTATTAAATACATTAATTTTCGATTAGACTTTGTAAAGAAAGTGTTGTCCTATCAGCATGACCTTTAATCAAACTCCAATTTATAGATAGACCATTTAGATAGAAACAGAGTAATTGATAATTTTTATTTCAACAATTCGTTAATCTTATCAATTTGCTTTCTTTTCATATCTTAAATATTTATTTTACACCCTTACTTTAATTCAAGGCTTCGAACCGGAACTGAACCAAAATCTGGATGAAAGCCGATTTGTTTCCGGAACGAAATCCGGAGCTGAACCGAAAGCTAAATCCGATTTATTTTTACTTCCCCTCCCCCGCCCCTCGGTTGCAAATTAAAGACCCGAGGTTGGAACTCCAGATTTCGGTGATATTTTTGGTCTATGTATACGTGGTTCATTCTACTCAAGTTTAAGGAAGATATTGAAAATTGAAGTGCAAAATAATTTTCTCAAATATCTCTGGAACGGCTCTATATTTGGTAGATAATATTTGATAGATAATAGAGGTTCAGTAGGGCTATCAAAAGGTGGAAGCCCCGTTTTCATCCCTTGTTTGGGGTTGAAATTATAGATGTTTATATGTGATGATTGTCTTGCAATTCTGTATCTCATGCTAAAGGATATCACCATGAAAATCCTTGTGCTAATAGAAAATTACAAAATAAAAGTAACCTATTCGAGGGTTTTTCTGTATTTAAAATAGTTATCCTATGAAAAACTCCTAAGGGTTATACCTTTTAGGGTAAAATTTGAAACTGAATCGAAAACCAAAAAAATACACCGTTTTTGTGCAGGAACGAAAATCGGAACCGAACCGATAATATTTTTTTCAATTGAACCGGAACAAAAACCGGAACAAAAAAACAAGCTTTCGAAGCCCTACTTTAAATTGATTTTCTTTAAAAAACAAAATAAAGGTTTAATTTTCCGATTATAAACGGACGAAATATGTTAAAATTCCGTACAGGGTGAAATCGAAAGAGCCCGCAATGGTCAGTCAATTCTCGATACTGTGTCAAAAAAAAATGCCAATCTTTAATCATCGATATTTCGCTAGTTTTCTAAGGTATTGAAATTCGTTTGCCAATGTTAAATTTGGCATTTCACGGTGCATCCGATTGTGTTTTCCGATTTGAAAATTTTTGAGTAAATTCTGAATTACATAAGAAAATGTCAAAAATTTTGCTGTTTGATTTTTTGTACAATTTTAAGATAAAAAGTTGTACCTCATTTGAAGGATTGTCCATGGGGAAAAATCCAATTCTTGGAAAATCGAAAAAGTTAGAACATTTTCATTACTTCCTTTCATTAACGAATTCGTTTAACAATAATCTGTTGCATTTTGTTGAAAGAGAAATTATGTAATGGTCCTTGAGGAACAGTGATACGCCGTTGTCTATTTATAAAGTCTATCATTTTTTTTATTGTATAAAAGCGCATTATCATTAGTTGCTATTTACAAGATCAATAAAGTCGGTTGGATATTTTTCAGTCTTATTATCACCATTGGCAGTCTCCATCAGTCAAGTTCAAAATCAATTGATATTAGTTGGAGTGATAGTGGAGAGGTGACTGATAAAAATGGTAAGTTTGAAATAAAAAAAAAAAACTAACCACACCCAGTGAGAAAATTTACTATAATCACCTTGTTCTATAATTTATAGAAATTGTTTTTGTTGTTGGTGCTGTTTGGAGTTGCCTTCATTTCAAATTCGTATGCTTGCTGTTCTGATAATTGTTGTAAAATTTGCCATATACGTTGTAGATCCTGTGATTGTTCTAATATTTGTCAAACGGTTGTTTGTGAAACAACTACTACAAAGCGCCCAACCACATCTACAACGGTTGCACCAGATCCACCAACAACACCAACAATTCCTAGGCCGAGAATTGGAGCAACAAGAGCGATAACAACAACGATCGCAACAACAGAAACAACACCATGTTGTAATTCTGTAAATTCAAATATTACAATAACCAACGTTGTAAATACAATTAATCATGTAAACGTACCGATAAGTGTACGCTTGAATAATGTTAACTCTATTAATTTTACGGGGAACACAGGAGAAACAGGTCGAAATAGTACTAATGGAACTGTTGTGGTAAGAGTTGTAGAAAAGCTCGTGCCGGTACCAGTGAAAGGACCAGTGGCAGTTCCAGTGAAGGTACCAGTGAAAGTACCAGTACCAGTACCTTATAACGTACAGCCATCTTGTTGTATAGTTATTACATCTTGTGTAATATCAACGTGTGTACCGTATCAGTTCACTTGTGGACCTTATTGTAGAAGAAATCTTTAAAAAAATGAAAATTTCAATCAATTTACCCAGTTTTAAAATAAATATTGTTGGTAGATGAGAAAAAAATTAGTTCTGTTGAAATTCATTAATTAAATCAAGCCTACCTTGGTGTTGTTAATTCCAGCAACAGTATCGATGTGTTATACAGGGTATTTTGTCTAAATATGGTTGATCCTATGAAACTCTTATTAGTCGACGAGCGATTCGAAAAATATTTTAAGAATTTGTAGAGGGGCTTTAAAGAACATGTCAGCAAAATTAGAACCTCGTTGCTTACTTGGAAGTTGGTCAAAAACCGCTCGTTTCTGACGATGTAGCGATTTTCAAAAACAAAATAAACACGCAAAACAACTACGAATGACTTTAGGATCCTCCCAAAATTGATTTTTTCGTTTTTCTCCATTTTATTCTGGAACAGGTCGAAATATTTCATATTTTTTCTGGAATACAATGGAGAAAAACAATAAAAATCAATGTTGGGAAAGTCTCTGAGTCATTTTTAGTCGTTCTGGGAATTTTGTTCGTTTTTTAAAATTGCGACAATGTCCAAGACGATCGTTTTTTTTGACCAACTTTGAAATGAGCTACGAGGTTCTAATTTTGCTCCTAGGGACTCTTCTACAAATTCTCAGAATATTTTTCGAATCGCTCATCGACTAACAGGAGTTTCATAGAATCGACGATATTTATTGTTAGACCAAACATCCTGTATATAAGCCAACTGCGTACAACCCTTGTAGAAGTCAATTTTTACTAATTGATTGATCGTTCTGCATCGCCCCGCCTATTCTTGATTGAATTAGGTTGAACAAAACCTGATTTTCTATTATAATAAAACAGTTGTCGAGTCCTATAATACACCACCATACTGTTATTCTATTCTTTATTATACGCTACAATAAAATCTTTTTGCATACATTGAACATGCAGAAGAGGCAGTTATAGGATGTACACCAAACAGCCACAAGTGGCTATTGAGAGCTGCAAGCAGTGCAGCAGGAACATTGAGAGGCGAGAAACCTAGCCTAGGAGAGTTTCATCAAAGTGGTTGGATTTACAAGGGCGAGCACCTGCTGAGAAGTTGAAACTGCATACTTTAACATAACGAATACTGCTACCCTTAAGAAGGACGACAGACAGTGTAAAATTGATACCAAATAAATATTCATATTTTTTTTTTCTCGCTCTCGTTTATTCGAGGTGAAATAATGGAATAATAATCAAAATTTTAAATGTAGCGAAATATAACGTGCTATATTTGTGTGTGTATGAGTGTTTGAAAAACGTGTGGATATATGCCAGACATCTGTTACAGAACGAGTATATGCGGCAGATGGCAAATTAAATAACTGAAAAGCTTTTGGATATTCGTTGGACTATGGTGGTCTTGTTTCTTTATGATTTCACATGTTATTATCGTATTTAACAAAATCATTATTAAACCAATCTAAATTTTCTATACTATTTATTATGAAAATATAATACAAAACTTACTATGTAGTTATACAGTAATAATAATCATAAATACAATAATGATAATACAAAATAATAATAATCATAATCATAAATAATGTGGTCATGTACTGGACTGCAAGTGTACAGGTTCTGCAAGCTTTGCGCTTTCGCCAAAATAACAAATTATAATGCCAAATATACTGGCAGATAATTTGTTATTTTAGTAGATTTCTAGACTTATTCTTTTTACAGAGATAAAACTTTGGCTTTGCTGCTGCTCTTTTTGGAGTTTTCCCTATAAATATTTTGAATTATTGTAAACTCCTTGATTAATTCTTATAGATTTATAAATATATGATTTTTTTTTTCGTTTTCGTCTTTTTTCGTTTAAACGTCTACCAAATACTAAATGAATAATACAGTAGGTATATGGTATTGCTTTGATTATATTTGCTTATTAATTTAAGTTAATTTTTGGATAATATAACATTGTATAATATAACTATTGCTGACGCTATATTGCTATAATATTTATGTATAGATAGGCAGGCAGCTAAACTAACCGGAGGTGGCGTCCAATCCCTATAAAAATTGACTTGTTCGTTCCGATTTTTACATATTGACTTGTTAAATTATTTCCATTAAAATCTGTAAAAGAAATATTGACAATGGTGGTATAATTGACCGAATTTTATCGAAAATGTTTGATTGCCACCTCCGTTGGCGCGCCCCCTTCAATCGGTGGCGCTCCACTGTCGATGTTTTCTATAGTCTATTTATTTATTTAATTTATTACTTAATTTTATTCGTTATCTATAAATATTGCTATGGTTCCAGAGGCGAGTCCGCCTTCGACCCGACTACTGTGCTTATTGCTTTTGAATACCCGGCTTCCGGGGGCTGATCGTGAGCTCCAGCAGAGACCTCACAACTCTCCTGCCCCGCATTGGCCGAATTTATTGCTTGATTTCAATTTTTATTATTGTTGTTATAATTCGGCGCCGTACTCTACCTCACTATAGTTTCGTTGTTTAATTTTTAGTTTTAGGTGTAATGGCACTATATTGTTGAGGTTATTGCGGATTCACGTCCCTCCCCCGAACGTATCGCCAGAAAATCTTTAATAATAAACTATATTTTAATGTAAATATATATAGATGTATATATATCAAATAAACAAATTCTATATTTCTAAAATTGATCTCACACACTACAGTGCTCTTCTAAATTTATGCTGTTTAATTGGACTTTATTTATATAAAGCTGTTTGTGCACCCTTTTTAGATATTAACAATTAAGACAAGATCTCGTTGTTAATTTCGTTGATAAGCGACTGAAAGACAACAACCATCAATATTCTATTAATTTCGCATTCTCTCATTATTTATTCTTATTTTCGGAAAAGATCAATAAACGAAATAAAATAGAACGTGATGGGAATTTTTCACTAAATAACAAACGTAAGAACGAACGTGTGTCGCTGTCACGTAATTTCGTTGTATTGTGTTTAATACCTTAAGGCATCAAACCACTCTATATATTTATCTGTCTCTGTGTTAACATCTAATACAGGTGGGGGCGTTATTTTCTATTATTAGTATTTATTTTCCTTCTTATCGTTGGCCCGATTATTATTAATTTTTTTTAATATGGCTAAATATGACTAGATGCACACTCGCCTGGTTGGTTCAGCGCTCTCGGGCCTAAATAACCAATTGCACTGACCCACAAAATAGATAACAATCACGGGACAACACTATATATAATATTACTATATAAAATATATAAAGGTAGAATACACAATAGATACACCGTCAAATAGCGTTTTAGTTGTTGGCCACAAGAGAATACAGAATCTCTACAATATTGCGGCAATGTTAATCATGTATGGTCGATAAATTAACGCCGTTTGTCAGAGCATTGTGGTGCTACCTTAAAAACTTTTCGTAATAATGCCCGATTAGATGAGTTTCATTTTATAAATTGGTGTTATTTTATTTGAAAACTTATTATTTCGTTAAAACCCATAAATCAGACATTTCTAAGATTTTATTTATGACTACAAGACGATAAGTCATCAATAAATATATATGTATATAGTAATATGTATGTATATAATAATAATAATATTAATATTAATAAGTATATGCTTGCAAAAATACTGCAATACTATGCATGGTTGATTTCAATAATTTCTCTAATTTCAATTATAATACAATTTATATTGTAAGAATTTAAAGTTGTGTAGAATCCGCGCAAATTTCTATTAATAAATAGTAGTACAATATACATAGATTCTTGAATGATGCAAAACATAAATAGAGTATGTAATTGACTATAAATGGGACTAGTTATTCCTGGATTAAAACGGGACCGGGACTAGAGGCTGTTGCGACTAGAATACACGACCCTCTCTCTATTTCTCTGTATGTTTTCAACAAGGGCCGTCTTTTATTCTTATTATTATTATTATTAATCTCACTTAATTCCATTCTTAATCTAAATATGTATAATAATAATACTAAATGTATTTGCATAACTTCGTTGTTTGCGAAACTTTGCTTTTGTTCATTATAAATAAGAACATTTGGAATGTCGCGATTTTAATTAACTAAATTACTTCTTATTATAGAGGTGCCGATAATATCTTGTTCAGTGGCTGCCTATTTACATCCCGTGTGGTGTTCTAAAAAGGTAATAAAGACCATCTTAAGATCTAATCCTAAATTATTGGACGTGTTGCGATGTGTATTTTATCTTAAGTTAAAAATTTAGTATAAGTTTAAGGTTATTTACATGGTTGTTGAGGAGGGCTTTGAGAATGTTGGGACAATGTAATAACTAACGAACAAGATGTTTGAAATAATCTGTAGAAGAAAATACTCTACTACAATTTCTATTAAATCTACTACCTTTACTAAAACTAAATGGCAAAAAGGAAAGACGGAATATGACTAGAAGCTCAAACTAGTATTGAAATGAACTTTTCAGTTTTCATCCAGCATAAACACGAATGGGCACTGAGACATCTCCGACAGTTCCCCGATTTGCAATCTCTTCAGCACAACTTGTTACTGCCCCACCGCTCCCACCGCCATTATTACTATTATTATTATTATTATTATTTTCTTCTTTCAAACAAGCCGATTCCAGGTGTTTATTTAGATACGATTTCAATGCAAATGTCTTATGGCATCGTGGACATTCGAAATTTTTATCAGCTGAATGCGTTTGCATGTGCGCCCTTAGATTCGATCTATCAGCGAATGCTTTACCACAATGGGCACAACCGTACGGTTTCTCACCTGTATGAGAACGTAAATGGCCTTGTAATAGCCATGGACGTGAAAATTGTTTACCGCACACACCACAACGGTGTGCTAATTTATGCGTTAAAACATGCATCGCCAATGCTGGCATACTAACATATGCTTTACCACAAGTCATACATTTCTTTGCCGATTGTGAATCTAGACTACGATGTGTTTGTTTATGTCTTGATAAGTTGCTTGATGTGGCATATTGTTTTCCGCATTCGCTACATGTATATTTCGGTTTATCATTCACTGTTGTCTTATTGACTAATCCTCCTGTTGTATCTTCTGTTGTGTAACGTTTCTTTGATCTACCATCACTGACAAAGAATGCCTCATATGTGTAAGCGATTGTTTTGCCTGATTTCACAGTAACTGTCTGCGACGGATTCAATTGGTCTTCTGCTTCATTTGGATTGTTCTCAAGATTCGTTGGTGGTAGATGTGATGTAGTTAATGGTGCTGGCGCTGGTGGTGGAGGTGGTGGTGGTGGTGGTGGAGGTGGCGGTGGTGGTGGTGGTGATAAGAATACAGTTGTTGATGTACTTAAATCAAGAATTGCATGAGCAGCATGAAGATCTTCTTCAGCTGGTACACGAATACTTGTAGGCTGTATTGGTGTCACTATTGGTTTATCATCCAAAGAATACGGTCGATAGATGTCCTTCTTCTTTGGTGGTAAAGACAGAGTGGCACCGGTACTTGTTAATGTCATCGATAATGATTTTTTATTTGTACGTGGCGGTGTTGTGGCAAGGGGTGTCGGTGATACTGATGATGATGTAGGTGTGCCATATTCGGTACGAAGATCTTGAGTTTCTACAACCGTCCTTAAAGTAGCATAAGATGGTTGAGTTTGGCCGGTAATAGAAGGTTCATTGCGCGGAATAAATGATGAAGTAGTATAGCTTGAAGGTGACAGTTCATGAAGGTAGCCTGAAAATAATTATAATTCTATATTATAGTATAAACGTCGATATTTACTCGAATAATTAGTATAAATCATTTTCAATAATTACAATATGTAATTTGATTTAGTATAATATATTTATTATCTATAGTCTTGTCAAGTTGTCCAGTTTCAAAATAAGCCACCCTCACCTCCCTGTAACCCTATTTATTTATTACTGTTGTCCCCCAATATAACTCCCAAGGGGCCCAGACTCGTGTTACAAGCAACATGCAACAGTTTTCCCACAAGCCCCTTTTATACTTGAACAGAGAGAGTCACATTGTTGGAATTTTCACCAATAAACAGAATCATTCTATATATCGTAAAGGAGAGAGCGCTACTCCAACAACAACAACAACATTTTGTTGATTGTTTTATTTACATTAATTCCGGGTGATGTGCATTTTGTTGGACGTCTACCGGTCCATATAGAATGAAAATGTGAAGTGAACGAAGAGGTGGTGAAACATTTCGGTTGGGGACCGTTTTAATTAAATTGGATACATCACAACAGCTGGCGACATTAGAGAATCGTGAATGCTGCCTAGCATTAAAATGGTCCTATCACTACTCGAACTCGATAAAAAGGAAAGTTAATATTCACTCGTTCCCGTTTAAAATGTTCTCAACCACGTGCTTGAGAAGACAGCACAACTGTTCTCTTTTCTAACGCACACTAAAACAGTTTTTTTTTTATTGAATGAAAGATATATTAATTTCCTGAAGTCTACCTCGGAAATTCTTTTATTAACCGTACGTGTGTCATGTGACGACTGGAATTTTTATATTAACTCTGAAATTGTACAGTTTTGCCATTTCTGATTTGAAAATACACGATTGCACAAATTATTTTGAAATATATGTACGTGTTTTGAATAGTACTGGGATATTTGGATAAATATCTTATCCTACTTCAACCTTTACCAATTTACACTTGATGGAAATTATAACTGTAGCAATAATATTACATATCGTAGATAGGGAGGAAATATGCCATATTTTGACATGTTTTCAGATATATACACACGTATTTATCAGGCTTTATGGCTGTAGAAATTTTCAAGGGAAGTAGCTAGCAATTTCAGTTGATCATAATTTACTGTGGTTTATAAATATTTAAGAAAACAGCAAGGAATTTTTCAACCAACGATATATCCCGCTTATCTGAACATTGCATCGAGAAATATAAATTCTACTCAATCATTTATTGTTATGATTTATAATAGAAATTGTGTACCTACACGGTTTAATTATAACTCAATTCTAGTTGTAAAACATTGTTTGTTTTTAATGGTTTATGTGCAAAGTTGTACTTGGCGAAATATAATTTTCGTTAAAATCGAGATAGGTTTACTAATTCTACAAAGATTTATTTATTGAAAAGTAAGCATCAGGGTCTGTTCAAAGCACAAAATTAACTTTAAACAATTGATTTATTTATTTAAATTTTAGTCTGAAACAAATAAAATTTATTTAAATGGTAATAAAGTAAGTTTTTAACTGTTTTTCTCAATGTAATAAAAATGAAAAATGATTTTGTCCGACCGTTTTTGTTTTTTTGTTGAATTCAAAAGCTAGTCTTTTAAATTATTTGAAAATTAATGGGTAGAAACTTGAATGTCAAGCAAGCGCATTCAAATGTCTCATGCATAAAATTTATGTTATTTCTGGATTTGATCAATGCTCCTTTATTTTTGCGTTTTTTTTCTTTACATTTATTTTTTTTATGTCTGTTTTTATACATATATTAAACATAAAAATCCATACCGTTATAGATGAGCGTGGTTCCATTTGGCGATGTCGGCGGTGGACTGGGCGCCGTGGCGCCGGCGGTAGGACTCGACGGTCCCCAACATGACGGTGCATCCCCAACAACATCAATCTCTTCGTCTTCATCTTCTGGTGGATCAGGCCGTTCCGGCCATGGATAAGCTTTCCACTTTTTGGCCATGAGACAGCGCGGCATGGCGCTATCGCGTGACTAAAATACGGCAACAGTTTGATGGCAAATGCAAAGAATTATTGAAAATCATCCAAACTATAAGGACGGTAACGATGCAACCGTCCCCAATTCACACACACGACACATATAACACATGTAAAATTATTACAATTATTAATCAAAATATTAATTTTTTTCTGTTTAATTTTAAATTGTGTTGGAATTAATGTTGGATATTTTTTTACATTTGTTTTTTTTATCTTCTTCGTAATGCAAAAGCTAGCGGAAGAACGAGAGATAAGAAACAAGACAGTATAGGACAGGACAGAAGATAGGCAGAGCACCGAAAGAGTGAACACAACAAACTAAACTAAACAGACCCCTCGTGGCTTTGGAGCGCACCCTAACCCTCCACCGCTTATATATAGAACGGTGGCGGCGACGGTGGTGGGAGCGAACGATTCTACCCTACCACCACCAACAGACAGTGCCGGATTTAACGTCACTGCAAAACTTTCCAAAACAATTTCCCTCAAAAATTGGAAGAATTTAATAGAAAAAATTACAGAAATTTAAAGAAGCAATCCCCATAATCTCACAATCATTTAAAACACTAAAATTGCATATTATCGTCATTATTGTTAATCTATTCGACTTTATTAAGTCAATTCTTATTGATAGTAACAAAATTTTGAAAATTTCAATTGATATAAAATCTACTCGTATTGAAATTAAATTATTTTAAAATAAATAAGGATTAATGATCAGTCCTGCCCTGTATACCATCTCTTCATTCGCGCATCGATTGTGGCCGTGCACAGCGCTTCCGAAGGGGTAAGTGTAAGCCTCACCCTTCTGCTACTGTATACTTCAACACGTGGCAGGCTATTAGGACGCGTGCCAGAGTACCATTACTACCTAGCACAATTGAAGTGGGGTGCAGGCCTAGAGGGGCCACGTGCTCTACCTGGCCGCCGACCACCTGATAGCGTCACAGCTGGATCACCAACACTCTATGGACTCGACAAAGGAAGCTCGCTTCCCTCGTCTACAGTTACAGCTTCCGTTATATCCAACACATAGATGATTTTTTTTTTCTTTAATGCGTGTGTTAAGTTGTTTTATAAAAGGATATGTGGGTGAATTACAAAAGTTCAGTGGCCGTATTGATGACCGTATATAAAGTCCATGAGAAACTGATCTCTCTAATGATCAAGGTCTTTGATAAACTTCAAAAGCCAACTAATAGATCTACGAAATTAGAAATTGAAATGTGTTTGATATTGATTTAAATAAATTACTTTACATCCACATGTAACTGTAATTATTTTCAATAAAAATTAATGGTAATTTTCTGATTGTTGGGAATAGTCCGAATCATTTTTATGTAAATCATAACGCACGGCATCGATAATAAGCGTGTGGATTCACGAAAAGTTGCGGCCGTGTCCCAACGTCCGGCCGGCATAAATTATATTCACTTTTCCATTTTATTCAAATGAATCGATTCAGTATAACAAGAATTTGGACGGATTCGGTCTCAGTTCATTGATGATGTAGCAAAAAAGAGGGTGTTTTTTTTTAATAAAAAGGCAGTAAACTTGGTTCCCATCACTATTTTCAAATATTTCGTTACGTTTTCTTTCAAACATCCCTTCAGACATTCATTTAATATTTATCATTCCAAACTAGAATCAATTTTTCTTCAACTTGTTGTTTATTTGTTGGAATCCATTCAAACACCATATCGCTCCTGTTTGCTGTTTGTTGAAGGAAGATTTATCTCTCATTTTTTTCCTTCGCTTTTCCTTCTGTAAAAGCATAGAGATTCAGTAAATATCCCTCTCTATACTACCTATACAGCTTAATACGACTGATAGGAAAACTTGGTATCGATTAAGACCAAACATTCTCTATGTATGCGTCGAATTCGTGATTTTCTCATATAGACAACATAGACCGTCTAAAATTTTGCAGATTGTTGTTTAACAACAATAGTAGTAATGACAACAACAATAATAGCAACACCAACAACAACCACTAGATACTACTAGTTTGGTAGTGGAGAATGAAGGCGTCGCTAGGGCGCCAAGACGCGCAATCCCGTTTATATCCCCAGTTGAGCGTCACTCGCCGCAGATAACAGCTATCTGCAACCTCCTGGCCATGTCCTCGTTCATGTACACATAGTATAGAAACTGAACCGATCGAAGGTATTCGATAAGCTTACCGACTACAGTGCCACTATTGCCCCTTTTAGCTTACTGACATCCTTCTGCATGATATCTGCAATATGAACTGGCTCTGCATACGAATCAACCGCAATATTAATGAAAAGTGGATAGAATACGAACAACTAATAATAATTATGATAACAACACTAATTATCAACTGACAACTGTATTAGATAATGTCAAATTATAATCGAATACTAAATCCAATATAAATTACATTAACAGATGACTATAGTAAAATATTAAACATTTTTTTTCTAACAATAAGGCGATGTGCATACAATTTTAATGATTATGTCCAAACACAAATTCAACTACCTTCCAGCATCTGATAACGTATTTACTTGTGTGGCGTACGTGAAATATAATCACGTAAATTTCTCATTATCTGGCTATGTGGGAAAAGTATGTAGAAATTGGGGGTGAGCGGGTGGCTAATTATCTACTATGACCTAGATTACAAACAGGATTTTACTTATAAATATGCATTACATAAAACAAATCCATTATTAATAAATCATTAACCATCGACAAATGTTCGTATAACACCTAAATTTCTTCATATTTACAAAAAAGATTCAACAAGTCATGCCAAATTCTAACCTCTGGTACTGTTTCAAAATTGGATACCTACAACGTCCTCCCTTGATTCTCTATTTCGCTATTTCGCTATTTTTTGTCTCCAACTATCCCTCAATATGAGTGTTTATTGTACAGATAGGTGGTTGGAGTTTTTGTACCCTGTTGCGCATCTGTTCCATAAATTTCTTCATCCCATACATTCACATACTTACAGGGTGTCGATTCTAAATATGGTCGATACTATGAAACTCCTATTAGTTGAAAAGTGATTCGAAAAATATTATAAGGATTTGTTAGGGACAGTATTTTAGCAAAATTGGAACCTTGTAGGTCATTTGGAAGCTGGACAAAGTACGATCGTTTCGGACAAGATGACAATTTTTAAAAAGGACTAAAACTGACTGAAAAATCCTCTCAACATTGACTTTTTTCGTTTTTTTCTACAAAAATTGGGATTTTTTTCTACAAAAATTGGGATTTTTTTCTACCTGTTCCAGAATGCATTGGAGAAAAACGAAGAAAATCAATGTTGTGTGTATTTAAGTCACTTGAAGTGTGTGGCAAGTTTTTAAAAATAATGACATAGAAAGAAACTAACATTTTTTGAGCTACGGGGTTCTAATTTTGGGGATATCCGTACGAATCCGTAAAATATTTTTGGAAATGCTCATCAACTAAGAGGAGTTTTATAGTATCGACCATATTTAGGGTCGGCACCCTGTATATCCGTTAATCTAAAACAGATCAGGTAAAATTGGTGGCTTTTTTATTGCAACAGTTTCAATTGTATTTAGAAGAATATAAAACTCTCCCTATTGTCAATGTTATAGGGGGGTTGTGGCTGGACACGTGCCCCTACTTTTCCGGTTGTAGCAAAATTTTATATTGTCCCCCTAACATTATTTGTGTTTGGTATAAATTATTTTCAAACGATATAAAGTCAATGAATAATACAACAACAATAGAAAAAAAAATGATAATTTCATTCACGATACGATTATTCTATTGTTGTTCGGTATAGGTTAACATAACAAAAGTTTGGGCTAAAGAGAGAGAGAGCGATTTCAATAATTGATATTTGAATTGAATTTTCTATGTGTACGATTAAAATTTCAATATTTGTAACTATAGAAATAATAAAATATTGTAATTGAATAATTTTAACATAAAATGAAAATTGACTGTAATTAACTAAATATTTCATAGTTGTATACGACATAATTAGCAATATTGATGAACAACCAAAACAATAACAAAAACAATAACTAATATCATAATGAAATGTTTGTACAAACTGTTATTATTTGCAGTAAATAATAAAATTTTATTAAAATTGGACGAAAACTGAAATATCGCATTGAACTGTTCAATGTATTAAATCACATTTATATTTGTTTTTGTTACGTCTTGTTTTTTTATTCCTTCAATTCCTCGTTATTGTTATATTGAAACTTTTATTATAAATTGATTCAATGATTACAACATTAAATGTAATTGAAGTCCCATTACAATTTTATTGATCAATTGTTATTTTATATCACTAGGAAATACACCACCAATGTACAAGCTCTATGTAATCATAATTCATTATTTGATTTTCTAAAACAACAGCAAGTTCTATGCATAGAAATAATAACAACAATTAATGATAATTGAAGCGAAAACATTATCTATCTGTAATTTTCAATTCCAACAACGAAATGAGACGTGGATAATTATTTAAATTTTTAAATAGACTCGTAAAGCTCCAACTTGATTTAAGTACATAGAGCATTAATTTTGTACAACGAAAGTAGATTCTTTGTAGCGGACATCATAGAGGGACTCACTCTTTGCCTTTCTATTCGAAGAAAGAATTGTTGAGAATGCATGTAAACATTTTAAGGATTGAGTCGACGTGAGACAGCTAAAAATTCGATTTGCACAACTTTAAGATTCTGGTCTACCATTGTTAAAAAAAAACTCCCCTGTTTCACGAACAGAGACGGACAAGAAACAACACACACTTACAGAAATATTAGCTGATAACGTACAACAAATTTAATATTTAAGCAAGTTGTGATAAGTTTGTAAAGTTTCGAATTTAAATCGCAAATCTATAATTTATCATTTTCAAATCAGATCAAAGTTTATTGTTGATTAGTTGAATTGAAAATTATCAAATTGTTCACTGTTTAAAATTGTAAGATGTACGATAAAGTTAGTTTAATAATGTAAGAAATGTTCTAAACGATTTGACCTGTAACCTATTTAAAGGAATTATCAAGCAACAGGATCAAACCTGTAAAAAACGTATAATTATTTCATTTATAATAGCGTTTTTTGCTCGCCGTGCTTTACTTTTCTTCGTTTCCACTTTAATGTAGTCAATTCGTTGGAAGAATGTAAATATTAACGTTTGATTTACAGTCTTCTCTCGTGTAAAATGTGGCCTCTGTGCTCTATCATTATTCATGTCATCATCCATCAAAAAACATCGAATAACCGTCGATTACTTTACAGCACCAGCAAAGCTATTAGTGCTGAAATATGAGTAGAGCTAGAGGTGGAGTTTGTACTTGTCCCTATTTCTATACATATAACAATAATAAACACAATTTTTGATCTTGTATTAGATCGAATATTTAAATAGCAATTTGGGGGAACAATAGAAAGAATCATCAATTTGTTGTGTTTAATAAGTATGATTTATGAATGAACGTGCTTCTACATTAAAATCCACTATAGAACTTTATTAATTATAAATTTCTATAATGTAAACATAGTGAATATTTTTACAGGAGCTTGTTGTTGGTGTTTACTCTTATATTCCTCCACACATCCTCATGTATACATACATATAGGAGATAGATTAGCTGAATTTTCTCTCCGGAACAAAATTTGATAGACACCTGTCTTAATCTAAGCAAAATTATACTTTTTTGATTGCTTTACTGAACTGAAAATGGGCCAACAATTAAACTAATTACCGGTAGGAAATGGAACTTTACTTGTCGCTATCATCGTTCAAGTTCTCTCCATAGATTGTACGATGGAATGAAAGGGGTTTGTTGTTTGATAGTAGTGATGGTAGATATTTTCGGCGTCGAAATACATCTTCAAGCCATTTTTCATTCCTCGCCTTGACAGCATGGCGGCTATTACGTGATGGATTTCCAATCACCTAGATTTCAAATCAAACTTTCCAAAAGCTGCACCCTCTACGTTCTCGTCGGGTTGGTTTTTTTTTTTTACCACCGTCTCCACTCTCTACTAACTCATTTTATTTTATTTTATTTCTTCCAAAAGTGACAGTGCTATAAATATGGTATTACTTGAAATTTTCCAAGTTTTCAAGATAATTTCCACTGTCAATCCTCCTATAATATTGCCAATAGTTCAGAATGAATCGTTATCATAATTGTGAAACTCCTCAAACGACTTTATCAAGTTTTTAGGTCGATTTACGAATCACACATGTGTGTGACAAACTTTCTTTTTCACTATACAAACATGATTTAACGGTAACCAAACAATTCTATTGGGATTGAAAGATTTCTAAACGGTGAAAATAGAATGGAGAGCTTTTGAATTATCCTGTATGATTGTTGTAAAGATGTGTTGAAGTTATTTTCGTTGAATTGATGATAAAAATGCATATTGTAGTTGAAGGAAATTCAATCTGAAACTTAAGAAAACTGGAATTCTATACCGTTTTCCCTTCTTATATTTGATTGATAAAAATTTCAAAAGTATACACTTTACTAGTTCTTTCTACAATCCAACGAGAGTCATCTTTCTAGATAAATAAAATTTGATTGTTGTAAATTTGTATAATTTTTAAACGATTTTTTTTCCCAAAAATTAAAATTGAATAAGAAATCCAATTAGAAACTTTCCGTTTCAATTTTGAATGACATGCCAATAAATCACCATAATTTACTTTTTCTTAATGCGAAATCGAGTGAAAATGATAAATTTTCGACGGGCTTTTTTCGCGAAATGATAACAAGCTAAATTTATTTTCAACTATTTGCTCCAAAGTTAAATCCATCGACTAATAATCTCAAGGCAGATGCAATAATAAGCGAATGATCAAAAACAGACACACTTTCTATAAGCAATAAGATCAACTATTGTCGGATTGATGTTGACTGAATTTCTAAGGAAAGTTAACTGTAATTTATGGACAACACTTGCGTTAAATTCATCGTAATTTAACGTTATGTTTTGGGATGCCTCTAATACTCCAGGGAGATCAATCAGTAAGATCAGTGCAAATTAGTCGCTTATCTCCGTTATAACGACCTTCCCTTATAACGATCCCTTATTCTTTGTCGCATAAGAAGCAAGTTCTTTACATTATTGTAAAACTAAACTTTTTTAATTGATCATCCAACTCGGAGTTTTTAAAATTTAAACAATAGACCTTAATGTCCGACACGAATAATCCCAAAGTGTGCAATTTAATTTATTTCACACACCGTATTTCTTACAATTATCGCCTTGTATAAAATCAACTCTCAACTTGTGTTATTGACCAAACATTAATAGATTAATATCATTATATTAAACAGTGTTTGTAAAGTTGTGTAAAACTTGTTACATGATTGTGCGTGTGTTTGTCTGTGTGTGTTTGTGGGAAAGTGACGCCTTGCAGGAGTTATTTTGAACATTACAGGTCTCGTATAGTGTTTTCCCCCTTAGGACCAAAGACCAGGCCACAACCAGGTACCAGGTCCGTGTACTAGATCGTATCACTTACTCATATCTCGCTTAATTTCCCTCCAGACACGGTGTCACTCCAAAACCAGAGCCCTAAACACACTTTAATTTCATTCTGTCTCGATGGGAAATAGCAAAGGGTGTTTTATGTTTGCATGCACATATACGTTTAGTGAATAAATTTTGTTATTTTATTGTTGTTTTTTTTGTCCCGCTTTGTCTTCATTGTTATTAATTGATTTTCAGGCAACTTTAAATTGTTTAGAATGATTGTAAATATTTTGTCGACTAGGAAAATCACTAGACTATCTAACTTCCAACACCTGACTGATGTCATTAACTTACTTCCAACTTGGTTTGCTGCCGATCAATATTCCCTAATTGATGGATTTTGTAATGTGATAGTATATAACGAAAAAGAAATAATCAAGATAATAATCTCTTTATTTTTCGCCTTCTTCTTTCACTCTTCAATAATTTCCTCTTTATTTTTCCATCTATTGAAGATTATAATTACAATTGGAGAAAACTTTATAATAATGATGTTTTAACGGTTGGATATATTCAAAGTCTTAATTAGAATCGATCGGTGTATGGTACATTGGTGCTTTAGCAATAGACACGCGTGAATTGATTTATTGTTCTTGCGAACAGGATAATCTGATTAGTTTGATGACCACAACCCTCAGAGAAGATGTTATGCTAATTCAATAAAGTTAATATAGGACACGGGTAAGGTGGAAATTAAATTAACAACAGTACCGGTATGAAGGCGGTATATGCGCTTGTATAGGTGCATGTGTAAGTGTTACTCTTCTCCATTTCTATTTCAGTAGGATACAAGTTGATACTGTCAGATGCTTGGAAAATGAGATGACGTTACACCTAGATATAACTATCACATTCAAGAATATTTGACAATATTATAAGAGAGCAACAGTTGTCTTGAAAATGCAACATTCTCAATATATTGCTGCATATTACGTACGTATATCTGCGTACTAACTCGCAGTTATCGATTTGGAAGTTTTATATTATTTGATTTATTACTATAGGTCGTTTAAAAATATACAGGCCGGGCCGAGCCAATTTCAAATAAAAAATGTCCAAACTTTCAAGATGGAATTATGAAAAGCCCATCATTTATTCCACACTTACACACACACGCACCCATTTAAATATTTGATTCGGTCTTTTCTAAGGGTGCTTGTTAAAAGTGCGCAATCCTAATAAAAATCCTACTAGCGAGCGATTCGAAAAATATTGTAAAAATTTGTAAGGCCCCTAGAGAGTATTTTAGCAAAATATAACTCCTTAATTGATTTGGAAATTGGTCAAAAACGATCGTTTTGGAGAATGTCGCAATTTTCAAAAACGAGCTAACACGCAATACGACTAAGAATGACTCTTAGACCCTCTCAGTAGTGACTCTTTTCGTTTTTGTCCATTGAATTCTAGAGAAAATTCTACCTGTTCCAGAATTAACTGCGGAGGAAAACGAGAAAAATCACTGTTGAGCGAATTCTAGGATCACTCTTGGTTTTTAGAACTCCCAAATGAGCTACACGGTTCAAATTTTGTTAAAGTGTCCCCTGGAGATTCCTCTGAGAATCTTTGAAATATTTTTCGAATCGCTCGCCAACTATTAGGAGTTTCATAATAATTGATCTCTTCAAAAAAAGAAAACATCCTGTATATAAAAATTTTCCAAATTACACTTATTCGTGCTTTTAGAATTTCCACCATTCCGCACGATAAACATCATTACTTCCATTGGCAACTTATTGTCACCAAATCGAATTAAAACCCCTAAATGAAATAAAATCGATAATTTAATTCCAACGTACTAGAAGGAATAAGGGGAATGTGTCTTTATTTATTTTTAAATTTTTTGCAAATAACTGATTTATCCGTTCTTCCATCCATATTTCAGGCATTAGCTTAATTAAAAGAAATAAATTCAAATGTCAGTCGTTAATTTCATCATTATTAATACGAATTGTCGATGGGTTTTGTACATACAATGATTTTATGTTGACAACGACAATGTTTGAACGCATGTAAAGAGAACGTTTATATGCGAGTTACACACAGGTGTATGACGTATTGCGTTCAAAACCGAGCAAGTTTACGGAACGTTTATTAATTCTGGAACAATTCATCATCATTATAAGTAAATTCCTTCATTAACTGAATTGCTGTCTAACTTTATGGGGTATTAAAAGTTTGATGAAAGTCGTATTTTTCATTCTTACTTGTACGAAATCAGCAGAAACTAAATGGCATACAATGGTAGTTATAGTACGATTTTTCAGTTATTCGTTACTCGGTTATAATTACTTATAATTATGCTACTAATAATTTTTGTCTTCAATAGAAATTTTCCAAAAAAAAAATTCTTTTAATAAATTATTCATTCTTAACGAACATCAATAGATTCATTAGCCTCTGTCTTCATGATAAATGAAATTTTATATTATTCGTAATCTTGTCTTTTATTCCATAATAGAGCTGTTATTTCTTCCCTTTCTCTCCATTTTCTTATCGTTAATTTAATGAATTTTTTTTTAAATTTAATCAATAAATTTTATTAAATATGCATTAAACAACAGTTGATTGGTCTGTCTTTAAATAGAACATTAGTGTAATTACTGATTACTAACGAATCCAATGAATAATAAACTAAACACTAATTTGTAGCATTCATGTGACAGAAATATCATAGGAAAAATAATAAATCAATAACGGTATTCTTATTTGAATAAAATAAATGAGTGGGAAAACAGACATTGGAGGTATTCTCATTTAAAATTGATAAAATGGGTGAAATTACAATTTACCACATTTTCCATCATATAATTTCAACGATTGCAATTTCTGTTATCATTATTGCCGCTATTATTCGAAATAACGAATCAACAAAATGTATAGAAAGTTTAAATTGAGTCAGTTTTAACTTTTTATTATCAATATCTATCTCGTACTGTTATTCTATAACATTGTGATTATTTAGGATCAAGTTGATTTGGTTTCAATTAGAGTAATTACCGTTTGATTTTTGTTAATAAACAGTGTATATTGTGTCTTATAGGTATTTATGCATAGAGGGTGCATCCTGCGACATCAGGAACAAGGATCGTGGATAAGGAAGACGAACAATGGATGGATTCGGTAACAGGTGTCGGTGGCGATCGATCTCCACGCGACGCCATTGGGGCGCAAGCGCAGGTATTGCCACCCCGCACGTCTGATAGCGTCACGACGCCACCACTTGCAACCAGGGAGTGGTGAGTCGTTACAACACTTGTGCAACGGCTAGTTGTTGTATATACATCCCCCAAATACAAAAAATACAAAATTAAACTCTTATTAATTCATGTGAGTGGATATTTAACGTTGTAAATTACCAAAAAAAAAGAAGCACGAGATTAAGCTCGTGGATACAATTTTTGGATATGTAAATATCCCGGTGATCATTCAGCATAAAAATATTTTGTTGTTCATCTTTTTGGTGAGAAACTTGTAGAATTACCACTTATCCACCACCATGTCCGGGATATCGACATCGTGGCGGTGATCGTGTGTCCCAATCGGGTGCTGCAGGTTGTTTACCTGTTGGATAAACCGGCATCGTGTCGCTCCTACTTGTTGCTCGGACTCACCTATACGCCGCCATCACTCAACCACCGCACCCCGGCGACAACCACCTGCCAGCGTGGTGGTTCAAAGACTCCGGTGGCAAAACATACTACAATAAATAACATACAACTATTATCAATTGATAAAGATCGGTTGATTATTGGTCAACATTAAACAACAACAATAACAACAAGAGGGGTATTAGCAGTATGCCGCGTTGTTATATGGTGAAGAAGCAGAGCAACAAGTATCAAACGTCAGTGAAAGATTGTTGGGATGAAAATACGAATTCATCAATAGCCCCCGAGAGCCCTACAGAGGGATGTGTAGCGCCGCCATATTACACTCCACTCACCAATCGCTCCAGTAAGTATTTTGTGCGTGTATATATGTTTAAAAGTAAATCATTATATATTTTACGTTACGCACATGTATGCACGCTACCCTATTTGATGAAGATCTAGCGTGTGCAGCACCCTGTACGAACAGAAAAATCCCACGATTATAATAAAGAATTTTCATAAATGAATCATCAGAACAGTCTCGATTGGAAGCTTTCAAATCAATACTGAAAATAAATACTACCAATTAAATAAAAAAATCAAATTAAACTTATATTGTAGTTGTAATTCATACTATAAACAATGCTAAATAAACTGTATTTCATAAATGGCGGACCACAATTTTTACACCTGTTGATATTGGCGTTGAAATACTTACTATTCATAACAATGCTTCTTATAAAAATTGTTACTAGCGGAATATTCAACCTACAGGCTTAAATAATGTGAGATTTTTATTGAAATTGACGTATTTTCGTTTCGATAAACGTACGATTCTGTCGAGGCTTAGCTGCAATTTTGAATCATGTAGTATCTAAGGTGGATTTGTGGAAATTTTCAACGAAAGATGCCACAATTTCATCTATTACTCATAGTGAATTATTATAGTTGTTTGTACAATAATCGGCGTCCAATTTCAGTAATGGACATGCTATAGAGAAACTAGGAACGAAAAAAAAATGAAAGATTCATGAAAGAGGTATTGCAATGGAAAAAGAAATAAAACGATAGAGGAAGTCAAGTGTAATATTAGAAAAATGTCAATAATTGGTTAAAAATGTATTGAGAACTATTCCATGAATCATAAGGGAGATAATGATAAATCAATAGATTTCTAAATTATCCAGAACCTTGGTTAAGATTACAAAACCTAACGTTCGTGTACGAATCGAACGATAATTTATCAGTACTGACAAACACCCATGATTTTTCATAAAATGATCATTGCTCCTTTTGGGGGATGATTAAAAATAGAAGCGTTGAAGTTATCTTCAAAAGCATCACTTTTTGCTTTCTAGTTAAATTGGTTTACAAAAGTATAGCAGTATCTGTGTTAAAAGTAATAAAAACCGTAGATCTAGAAACAAGATTGCATACATTTCATGAATTTAATTCAACTCTTATAGCAATTTGAACATTCTACATTACTATACATATATTTATTATTATTTTTTAAAGTCATTTCCAAGAGATAAACCATACTTAAAGGAAAAGAAAATGCTAGATTTCCATATTGTTTAAAAGTAAGATTAATGTGTTAGCTTAGACATGAAGTTCTATTTCCTTAAACGAAATCTTCCATGAATTTTAATCAAGACTGAATTATTTAAAGAGAACTGGAAACGAAAACTCGTAAAGTTATTTTATAATTTAGTTCTTCAAGAATTTGTTAGACTATAAAAGGGAAATAGAAATAGAAATAGTAACGGTAGCTTTTAATTGAATTGACAATATTTGCCCAACTTTCAATCGTATAGAAATGCAATATAATTATATTGCATTTCGAACGGATTAAATGACAATCACACAACTAGGTAGGTCCAGTGGTAGGATTACGTTTTCATTATTTCAATTTTAAATATTTGATCTCCGCCATCGATCAATATACTGTAGCGATAGACGGTATAGCATATAAAGTTTTCCATCGAATTTGTGGATAGCTTCTATAATAATTTTTTAAGTTCCATGTGCATTATTTATTGGTGGTGTCTATATCGTTGCCATTAAATTATAACCAAACAACAGAAACTAGGACATCCATGTTCAAACAACTTACATCTGGCTTTATTGTTGGCTTTATAAAACTTTTAATATCTACAATGATTGATTCTCAATAGAATCGACGTCGAATCAAATGGAATTTTAATGTATACACTTTAAAAACCATTTACAGAACAACAACTGCGAATGATGAAATAGGGAGGAATTCTAAAATTTGAAATAAAATCCTTCAAATTTTCTTGATTGTTAACTAAATTGTTGAGTAAAACTAAATAATATGCCTATATTGTTGTTGTTATTATTATTGTTGTATCAAATTGAGGGAACGAGGTCCTGCTGTACCTACTTGTTGCTCCTACAATTCAATATGGCCGCCAGCGACGTGTTGCGAGGGTGGTGCTAGAAGTCGTATTGTATAAGCTCGAGTTTTGTGAATAGATGATATTATAGAATGTAGGGGAGAGATGATGAGCAACAGTAAGCTTTGCATTCTTAACAAGCTTCATGCCTAGATGCAATATTACGCTACAACAAACAATTTCAAAGCGAATTTAGACTGTGAATTATCGACAAATCTCTACAATTTCTAAATGATAAGATGATATTAACAATGAATGGGGCCGGGTAGTTGAAGAACATTAAAGGAAGATGTTGAACGGTATATTAGTTTTAATAAGATTACACTATGGAAATGAGAGATTATCAATTTTTTTTACATTGATAAATTAATTTAGTCGTTGATTAAATAAGGAAAAGAGTGAAAATTAGACGGTAACTTCAAGTAGAGCTTTATCAAAACCATTAAATATTATCCCAGTAAAATTGTGTGTAAACTTGAAACTGTGACGGGAAGACAGTCAACAAACGAGCTTTAATGTAAACTAACAAGCTGTTATTATAAAATTTTCGTGCAATTATTACTGAAACAAAAATAAAACAAAATATACATCAACAACACGACGACTTAATGTTATCATAATAATAAGCCTTTATTAAAGTTTATACTATTAAAATGAGTGAATTGTTACGGGCAGTTCGTTATCTTTATTACAACACTAGAGGTAGAAAAAAAAGATTAAATAAACCTACTACATTAAACAACAACAACAAAAGAAGATTGGCATAAACGACAGCCTTACTTGCCGCCCCTTAGGAATACGTAATCTAATTTGGTAAACCAACTCGAAACTTTTGACGTGATACTTTATACACGTAACCGCCTCTTGAATTTTCTCATTTTTACCAAAGGCTCGGAATTCAATTCAATTTCATTTTGAGAATTTGTCTGATTAAGATTCATAACAAAAAAATACTGCTTATTTATGGAAAAATCGCGTAGAATTCTGCTGGTATTACTTAATAAGAAAGCAGCTTAATTAGTTATGTTTATCTTCTTAACTAGTTAACTTGCTCAATTAGTACAACTGTAAAAAATATCACAAAAAGAATAGAAGTACAGAGCAACGAGATAATTTATAACAAAGCTAGAAATTAAATTTATCGAAAATAGCTCTTTGTTATCTGAAGTCGCTTTGTGGTTGCCTTTAAGCTTGATTGATTCAAATATTGATAGAAAATATGAACGGTATGTACGTTTATCTGAAAAGGTGTTTGGAGCCATTCAAATAATCATTCTTTGCCTTTCTGATAGTCAAACAGTAGAAATATGTTCGATTAAAGTGATCACGATTGAAATCGAAAACGTTTACAAAAATCTGCTCAAATCTTTCTCTCTTTCACTCCTTTTTTTATTCTTTCGTTTTTATTTTCTGCGTCCTGTGCATTTCAAAGAAAGAAGAAATCGGTAATCGATCGCATCGTGTGCTCTATCTACAATACTTCCCCAAGGAGTAGTTGCTACTTTCGAAGTCAGCTACCGTTGGAATTGAAGGCGGGGGCCATTCACTAGCGCAACAAGAAACTAAATTGAACGGAAATTTCGCCATGCCTTTAATCGAGCAGGGCAAATGCCAACAGTTCTCCTGTTGTATTATACACGTCTCTCTGTGCATGTATGTATGTTTATATATACTAGGTATGTACACTATCTGTGTGAGTATACATTAGTATCAGTCTTTGTATATGTTGTTGTGTGCAGCAAGCCAATTCATTTTCATTCTGTTGCTTTTCACAGAGAATTCGCTTCGGATATACTTTACCTGTCTAGTTGGTGCCCTCATTGGTTTTCTTCTATCTATAAGCCCTATTCGAAATTATCAGTCCGGAATTATTCCATGTCCAACGATTTATTTAACTTGTGAATGTTGGATAACCTACAATAATGTACCAGAAATGAAAACTATTAACTATTGGATAGCAACCATTTCTATTAACTGTCATGAAAAGCATTTCAACCATTCCAATTCTATAGGATTACTAGAACTAATCACACCCATCGGCTGAACGTCAGCATTTTAATTAGACGGAAACTTTCATCAATTTCAATCAAATCAAAATCAAGATCAATAAATGTTGTTGCTGATTTATTTGTTAAATGAACACTCCTATTCGATTCAGAACAGGAAAATCATATTGATGACACAGCATTAAATTCAATATTGTTCAAGAAAATTTACAACAAAACCGATCACAATGCTCTTTTGTTTATCTTCAAATGCAATATAGATGATCTCATATCAAATACTCGAATCTCTAATGCATTATTTTGAAATTCAGTCGATGGTATTTGAAAATACTCGGATTAGAGAATATAGATTCGACTTGAGAGTTCTCGTACGAACATAATATGGTATTTTACGTTCAAATAATACACTACACGTTTTTCTTGTTTGAAAACAGCTCAAACAAGATTCAATATAATAAACGTATATTCCGTATACAAGCAGAATTCTACTATTTATTTAAAATTCAAATAGTAGAAATCGGTTTCCAACTCTAAACATTTTTTGTAAGCTAACGTCCTAAATTATAATCAAGACAATAAAGACTTTCAAATTTTTATGTTTACAAAAATTATCGGTAACTGGAAAGCTTTACAAATGAGCTGTTTCCCTTTAATAATGAATTTCACTTAATGAAGATATATTTAGACCTTTTATTTAATTATATTACGTTATTACATGCTCTCCCGTGGAATTTTCAGGACGAATACATGAATATAAACATGTTCAAAGAAAAATTCACCGTGCCTGTGCTGTTTCTTTAATTTGCACGATTGTAAAACGTATTCACAGAAAATAAATATTTAATTTAGTCAGTCTTTTAATAGATTTTAATAAATTTGATTGAATGAAAGTAATTATATTTGATGAAATAGCTAAAATTCAACCAATCAGCAAAAAAATTGTGTATTCAATTTATTTATTCTTGTATACAAAAATCTTGAACGGCAATGTAAAATATGGTGGATGCGCCGGGATTTAATTTCATTATATTATTGTTATTCAGAGATTTTCCTGTGAAAAAATCGAATATGTAGCTGATTAACTAGATTTTGTTCAAAATTGACCAGTTTAGCTAATTTCCGTTTCTATTTCCTTTAACTTCCTATTTTCTATGAAATGTCGAATTACAACTGACTTACAATTAAATGTCACGTATTTTCGGTTTCAAATTCATTGATCTGTCGTTTACTCGAAAAATAACATTATATAGTCAACTAATTCAATTTAACCATAACAAGCTGACTATAATTAATTTGGTTATTAATTAACTTAATTATAACAATGAACTGATTATTCTCTCAACAATTAAACACGTTATCGAATAATCATTTTAGAATGACAATTTCGTTTTTATTTCCAGATTATTCTCAAGAATTCATACCGAATGGTGCTGTTGGGGAACAAACTGCCTCATTACCAACAAAAGATATAATTCATTCAGTGAATACAACACCAGTAAACGGTGATAATAATGTGACACTTTTTCGTACACGTAGTGCTGAAGAAACTGAGGCAGCCCATGATTTGCTCTCCTTATCACAGAGTCTCCCGCCTTTACCAGCACCTGGTGTTGTTACAATCCATCATACTGTACCCAATGAGGAGAATCCACCATCGCCTAGTTCTTGTTATTACCGACCATTATCATCAGATCCTGTTCCAAATTATAAACCAACAACAACACCACCACCACCACCACCACCGCCGCCACCACCTCCACAACCAATTGCGGTTTCTTGTTATCCACCACCGATTGTTTATGTTGTTCAAGTACCAACAGTTCCAACACCACCAACATCTGATTGTTCATCAGATCCGGAAAGTCTTCAGGTAGTAGAGAGTATTTTATAACTTTTTATTATTCAAAAAAAATTTAAATGTAAGTTTTTACAATAGATCAACGTGAGAGATACTTGTAATGATCGAACGAAAATCAGAGGCATACAAACGTTAAACAGCAATAGTGGCAATGATATACTTATCCTTCCATTGTCACCAGATCCAGATACTTCTTCTTGTTCACAACAACAGCAACAACAAAATACTGAAACAAATAATAATGGTGTAGTGCCAACCATTGTTCCAACAAAACAACCAAAGACAGTGATAGCATCATCCCATTTGAACATTCCGGATAGACGGAAACGGAAAAATAAAAGGACCAATAAAACAACTAAAACTACCAAAAACAACAATGATTGTTCTACAGTCGACAACAATATCGATTCTACTACGGAAACGAAGACGTCTAAAACGGTAAGTTTAAAGAATTCGTATAGACCGAGAGTTTGAAATGGAAATGTTTTCCACTACTGAAATATATTAGCATGTTTTTGCGATTGACTTATCCGTTACCCTTTATGTAGACCTTTATTTCGAAATTTTCATAAATACACATCATTATTCCGTTTCTTGCCTCGTTTCCTATATATGGATAGGAAAGGAAATTGTCCATTTTTACAACAGAAAACACAATAAAACCGATAATAGATGTAGGAGTTCAAAGGAAAGAAAACACGCTAGTTAAATCAGATAATAAACCAGTTTCATTAACGTAATGTTGAATTAACAATGCTTAGAGTACAGTAATTTTATCTTTAGACTATTCCGGGTGAATTTATTGTTATTAGATGTACCAATTTTGAATATTTCATAGATAAATACATGCGAAATGAAACTATTTTAGTTCTAGATTTCGTACCAGTTTCCAAGAATTTGATAATTTCTCCTTTTGTGCAGAAATTAATAACAATTAAGGCAACTTTACGGCAAATATATTTGAAGTGAAAACATACAAGATTCACGAATGATACAATATATAGGTCACTAATACTAAAGTCTTTCTAAGTTGAAAAGTATTCCTATCAGCAGCACCAGGAAAATTACACAAGGCTAGAAAGTTGGCACAATGCCGAACAATCACCGTCTATTATATCAACAATCTATTTATTCTGTAAGGGTGCGGCACTATCCAACCACTTTCTCTTAATATCAAATATTATCACATTACTATACAGTTGTACTATATTTAACGATATTATAGAGAAAGAGAAAATATACGTTGAAAGTTTGTCTAAAATATGGACACATGTGTTACAGTTGCCCCGGCGCATCCACCATTTGTTACACACATCCAACAATTTATTAAGCGAATATTTTAACCTAGACAAAAACCTAATTTACTCTATCCTTTTCTTCATCTCACATCTGTTTCTTATTGATTTTAATGATGTAAAATGGTATTACAATCAAATTCTTAGTTACATACCGGGTGATCCACCTAAATGTAGCAATTCTTATAGCAACTCGCTCTATTTGGCAAACGATTCGAAAATTATTTCAAAGAACATTTTAGCAATAAGTATTAGAACCTCGTAGCTCATTTGAAGTTGGTCAAAAAACTATTGTTTTGAACAATATCCCAATTTTCACACTTAGAATGGCTTAAAATGACTCAAGGATCCTCCCAACACCGATTTTTTTGTTGTTCTCTATTTTATTCTAGGATAGGTGCTATGAGTTTTTTTTTCTAGAAATGAGATAATCAATATCGGGAGAGTCTTCGAGTCATTCCTAGTAATTTAACGTGTTTGGCTTAATTTTGAACATTGCAACATTGTCCAAGACGACTTTCCAATTAGGGACTACTATTAAGTATTCCTTGAAATATTCTTCACAGCGTTTGCCAAATAATGAGAGTTGCTACAAGAACTAGGAACATTTAGGTTGTCTACCCAGTATATCATCAATCAGAAGTACAGCTTTCTTGACCTTACTTGAACTTTGTAACAATCTGTTATAAACTAACTATACTGGAAATTCTGTAGTACCTGTAGCTTCAACTAGTCAGTATCGGAAATCATGAACACGAGCTATATGATTATAGTGGATTTTCTAAAGTTAGAAAGTACACTTGATGGTTTTATTAACAATTTTGATCTATTACATGTATTATTAAAAGTTTCTCTGGAATTCATTACAAAACGAAACAGAGCATGTTCTTCTTTATTAAAGTACAGCTGATTCATCATTAAGTTGGGAGAGTGTGTTTTATAAGCAAATATCTTATTATAAGAAAGACAATTTAGCTGGCAAAACATTTGATTATTTTGTAGAATCGTCAATGGAATATTGCACATTGTTGAACTTCTTAATGAGTTGTGTTGTGTCATTTCATTTATGGAAAATTAATATAAATGATGTGTGTTTTAAGTATATCAAACGTGTTAAAGTTTCGATGTTTGAATTGTCTGGTTTGAATGTGTAACTTTATTCTGCTGTTAGAGTATTTGTAGCATTTCAAGGGCTACATGTAATTATACCTTTTGTATTTACAGAAGTTCTACAAAGTTGTAGAAGAAGACCAGAATGACGATGGTGATTTTGAAATAACAAATGAAACTGATACAACAACAACAACAACAATCACAACTACTACAACAACTACAACATCAACAACAGCAACAACATCGAAAACGAATCGTTATTCGTGTGGTGAATGTGGCCGTCAATATGCAACATCAAGTAATTTATCACGTCATAAACAGACACATCGCAGTCTAGATTCACAATCAGCAAAGAAATGTATGACTTGTGGTAAAGCGTATGTTAGTATGCCAGCATTAGCTATGCATTTATTAACACATAAATTAGCACATAGTTGTGGTGTGTGTGGTAAACAATTTTCACGTCCTTGGTTATTACAAGGCCATTTACGTTCGCATACTGGTGAAAAACCATACGGTTGTGCCCATTGTGGTAAGGCATTTGCTGATCGGTCAAATTTACGTGCACATATGCAAACACATTCCGGTGATAAGAATTTCAGTTGTCCACAATGTCATAAAACATTCGCATTGAAATCGTATTTAAATAAACATCAAGAGACGGCATGTCTATTTTGGGATGAACGTGGTAAAAAAACAACAGTCTGTAAAATTGATACAATTAATAATAACAGTAATGGTAGCAGTGTACATGCTGAAACTCAAACGATTATTGTTGATTAATTAGGAAAATTTCATTAATTCTCCTATAATTCGTTTCAATATATCCCCTCTGGTTACAATTAATTTGAAATTTACTCTTTACTAGTGGTAAAAATAATCATCCAAAAATTAACGGAATCTTGAAATGAATTACACAAAAAATGGAATTTTATAAAGTCAATCGTTATAATTGAACATCATATTTTTGTATCTGTGCAAGAGTCAATTTTGCTTAAAAAAGTACGTCCCACTTACGCTACGGTTCTCCTGAAAAAATTGACACCCAACTCTTTAGACTATTGGATAGATTTATAGCTTTATAGGAAAATCTGTTCGTTAGAAAATTCTTAAACTGGACAACCCGACCTTGCGAGCGTTAGATTTAAAACTAAGCGGCATTTATCGATCAAACACTTGCCAAAATAGATAAACAAACAGATTTAAAAAGATGTGTAGCCGGCCAAAATGGGAAGCCTTGCAAAATCAATTTCACAACATACAAAGTCCAAAAAATATCAAAATTTGTTTCGAGGGATAATTTTCGAAACTTCATAAACAAAATGAAAACGTACCTGTAAAATTCTCTATCGATTTCGATTTGTTATTGTTCATATATTTCCGTTTCATTAGAGAACTTTTGGAAGAATTTACACACATAAAAGAAACTAATTTAATTTATATCCTATTTTAAATTACACAAATTATTGTACATATGACTCGTGTATTATAATAAATTTATGGAAGAATAATAATAATAATAACAATAAAGATAATAATGATAATAATAATAATAATAAAATTGATATTGCGGCTGACAAAACAGACAGTCAAGCAATATAAAAAGCAATACTCGAAATACTGAAAAACGCTTAATACTCGTACGTAAAACTGACAGAATTTAATAAAAGCAACGAAAACTCCTTATAGATGTAGATGTCAATTCGTAATAATAAAATTTACTATATTATCCATTTCTTTAAAAACCAATAATAGTAATAATAAAACACGCAAATAAATTTATTAATTATTTATCAATAACCAATATCTATAGCTATATGTTATCTTTGGGGAAAACAATAAAATTACCATTGATGATAATAATTAGCCATGTATATATAATACATGCGCAACAAGATGTCCAGTCAATAATAATAATAGTAATAATAGTCTTATAATCAATATCTGATTATATAATTCATATAATTATTTCCTATTTATTTTTATTATTCTATTTTCCTAATAATTTCTCTTATCTGAAATACATTTTGATGGCCAATATCGTACAACGAATTATTTTATACGTTGTCTAGACGTAAGTTTCCAATTGTAGACATTTAATTTTGTACTAAAAATTCATTATTAATAACCGAGTAGAAAAAAGTTGTAAAATTTCATCTTTCAGAAACGTATCAGATCTCAATATTGTTTCCTTGTTATCTAATAAATATGTATATGAAAAATTTGATTAGAAAAATACGAAAAGACAACGAGAAAATTTCTGATAAATTGACAAAAGTGGTCCAATAAAAAGACTGTCTTAATTCGCTTCTGAAAGATGCATTCTAATTACCATTATTATTATTATTCTAGTCGTGTTTATCTATGTTAATTGTACACTTTTATCATCAATTAATTTAATGTTTTGATATAATCTATATTGCATTTTTTTTTAAAAAAGAAAGAAGAGACAATTAATTTAAACAATGTTTTTGTCCATTGCTGGTTTTGATTTTGATTAATAGAAACATGCATACTCTATTTAAATGAAACTTTTTATAATGGTACAGGGAGGAGGAAAAAATGATAAAAATAACAGAAAACGGAATGGTAGAACAACGATTCCAATAAATCTAGCGGTCATCCGCAATTCCTCTGACAGTTTCATTTATACGTTGTCAGAATAAAAATTCGAACTAAAACAACCGATGATTTGAAAAGTTTCAACCAAAAACGAATAACAATAGATAAACAACAACAACAACAACAAACCAACCAAAATCAAAAGACACTTTATATTTGAAACGGCCCAAAAACACTCATTGCAGTTGCAAACAAATCCGAATCTCAATCTTGATCGTAACTGAATCACGATTGACATCAGGATCAAGTTCCGTTCGGCATCATTGTTTAAATTTTAATTTAAGTTAAAGAATGTGCGGTGTGGATGTGGATTTCATAAGATTTTCGATGTCAAAATTACAAAACACTTGAAATAAAATCGAAGCAATACTGCATGCAATTAGCGTTAAGGTAATTTTAAGGCTTAATGATAGTGAAATGAAAAATCAAGTGATATATTTATTAAAAACAGAAATTATTATAACAAATTTTTTGAATTGTTTTTGTTTTGTTTGGATGAAATTGAGGCGTGACTGAGATAGATGTAATCGATTTTCGTTCCGGTTTGAAGAAGATTTCGTAAGCTTGAAATTAGTCGCAGCCTTACAAAAATACACCAATTACCTTTTTTGTAAAAAAATAAAAAGAAAATACTAAAATTTAAGTCGGATAAATAGAGAGGAATTTTAAATTTCTATCGGCTGCATTCAGAATCCGTAGTATTCACATAAAGACAACAAAACTAGAATAGAATCACAGCTTGTATTTATTAATAACAAAAACGTTCAAGCAACTCCTGTTTAGAATCGACCAAAATCTCTTCTTATAAATTACATTATTTTTGTCGCAAATCGACGATTTTGGTCGCTATTGATTAGGATTGTTTGAATGCTTAATAACGTAGTGAGACGATTGACTGAAGCTGATTTTATATAATTTACAAAATTACAGTTGATAAACAATAAAAATTTATAAAATTGGTTTTTCCAAAAAAAAAGCAATAAACATTATGGAGAGATGCGAGATATTAATTAACCATATCCATATTGATGAATTGCGTCAATACATCACTCATAGTGGAATGTTTTAATAGTTTTAGTGTATGCATGTGTTAATCTAGAATATAACTATACATATATATATTTAAAAAAAAAGTATATATATTATATTCGATTCACTCTAGCCCAAAGAAGCAATAAAATATTTTTAATCTGATTGTAGTATTTGATTTCACAATCTCGTGTTCCACCAAAGCTTCAACTTCCGTCTAGATCTGCAATCTGCATCGAGTCTCTGTGTCCGCACACATCAACCAGTGGCATAGCTATCGGTAAGCAAAATTAGGCAATGTCTAAGGGCCCATAAAGGGTCCACTGCAATTTGATTTTCGAGCATTATACATATAGATGAATCAACCTACGTTTGCCCAAATCGGGTGCATTCAAACAAAATTTTGTGGGTAGTCTCTATGCCTATTCGACTTTTTTTCATGTATTACCAGTGGTGAGAAAGAGTACAACAAGATTTGCTGAGTATCCATGGTTGGAAAACTTAATTTGATATATCTATACTTATGGTGCCCGGCCTGAGAGTAACCAATTTGGTTGTTCCCACCACACCAATAGAGTATTCCAAAAAATATTTCAAGGATTTATAGGGTAGTCCTTAGAGGACATTTCAGCAAAATTAGAACCTCGTAGCTCATTTGGAAGTATATCCAAAATGATAGTTTTGGACAATGTAGCAATTAGATGAGCTACACGCACATGGAACGATTACGAATGACTTAAAAACCTTTCCAACACGGAATTTTTCATTTTTTTAACTTCCCGCTAAGAAAATTGAAAATTTTCAAAATTTCGGGAAGTTATTGGTTTTACCCCGATTTTCGAAAATTGAATTTTCAGCAGATCTCGACGTTTTGGGGTCCTAAGAAGCTATTTTGACTATTTTTGCGAGGGTGTGTGTGGGAAGAGCATGTAAGCAGCTCATAACATTTGAACGGCTTGACGGATTGAAACGCTCTTTGCAAAATTCGAAAGGGTTCCACCAAACTTAGATTTCGTGTAAATTTGAACGGATTCGGCTCGATAAATTTTGAGAAATTCTAAAAAAACTGAAAAATTTCTTTTGTTAAAATCGTGTTTTTTCAAAATAACTATTAAGCTGCTGTACCGATCAATTCCATAATCTAATCAGCTCTTAACCTTAACTAATGACCTCGAATGCCGTTTGAACGATCAAAATCGGTTGATTCGTTCACAAGTTATCGTTGTCGAAAAATATCAAAAAGTGTTTTTTCAACATAACCTCAAAATTACTTAACCAATCAAATTTTTGCCTCTCACAATAATCTTAGAGCTTTAAAAACTGCGTCGAGTGCCGCAAATCTCGTCAAAAGCCGCTTATTTATTCACGAGTTATCGTTGTCGAAAAATAACAAAAAAAGTGTTTTTTCAACATAACCTCAAAATTACTTAACCAATCAAATTTGTACTCCTCACAATAATTTTGGAGCTTTAAAAACTTAGCGGGAAGTTTCAGGAATGGCCTGCAGGATCAACCGCATTCCAGATTTTTTTCCACTGGATTCTATAGAAAATTCAAAACATTTCCATCTGTTCCAGAATACAATGAAGAAAAACGATGAAAATCGATCAAGAATCTTCGAATCATTCTAAATGTGCTTTTTAAAAATAGCGATACCGTCAGAACTGAGCATTTTTTGGCCAACTTCAGCACAAGATACGAGGTTTCAATTTTGCTAAAATATTTTCCAATAACTATCCTAGAAGTTCATAAAATATTTCGCACGATTGAACAGGAACTGACGATTGTCTTGCCTGTTTCGCGTGTGCCAAACGCTCGATTGTTATAGAGTTTCACGTTTCTTAAGCCCGATTCTTCATCCCCTTCTTAAGCCGCGTTAGCTAGACCTTGCCTTAAATCGAACTAACGGTAGGTTTGAGTAAGGTCCATCCATGTATTGGTCCCACCCAAATCCAATTAGCAACGTAAATAATGAGAAGACAGCTCTTTTCTAGTTGGTTCCTCAGCATGCGGAAAAATGCTTATCCACCTCAAAGCGGACTAGTAACTTTCTTTTTCTAATTTTTTGCGAAACTCAGGGTGTTCCAACGTACACGTATAGTTTTAAATGAGCAACCCGGTATTTATAACTTTTTTTAAGTTTTCCCTAAAGGTCCAAAATTTCTAGCTACGCCACTGGTATCAACTACAATGTATGGATGTAGATTTTACGCTAACAGCAATAATTGAGACTTCAAATCAAAGGTATCTGTTTCTGAGCGTGTTCTTATCTCGTCAGGGAATTAATAAAGTCAACAACATAGTGGGAATCGAGGCATGCGTCTACAGGTGTTGTGTGTGTATGTTCACATATAGTTGGTTTTATATTTTACTGGACCCTAGTGATTTGATGAACGCTTCTAGAACACGATAGGAGACATCACTAGTGGAATTGTGTGTTGGTTGATTCGGTAGGAACGTGTCCATTGGGATAGAGAAATAAATTTCCAAAACTTTTTCACACGAATTATAAGAAGACAAATATGAACGGGTGGTAGAAAAATATAAATAGATATGAACGCTTTACATTGTGAAAAATGTTAAATGTGTTATCCTATTACAGTATAATCATTATTCATCTATTTGGTGAAATTTAAACCGAATTCTAAAATAAAAACTTAATCTGAAAACTTTCAGTAATAGTATTAACGTTTTAATGTTTTTCTGGTAGACGGAGCAATCCAGAAAACTAGATTTGCGATAGGGAATCAGAACGAAGGACGTTCAAACCAAATTGTACGTCGCATAGATGTGTGCCATTTTGAGAATTTATTGTGATAGCTTGCCCGCTAAAGCCGCAATCGGATTTGGTTTCGACGGGGCGTACATGGCTTCACTACTACTACTACTACTACAAGACGACCCTCAAAAATCTATTCCCTTCCCTTTTCCTCTTATAAGCAATACAATACACGGTCTAGTTACCACTTTTATAGCAAACCCTATATTCAGAAATTACTTTTATTCCCTGTTTTATGCGACCCCTCTTACCAGCATACTAAAGTTTCATATATAGGAATTGGTTCCGGTTTTGGACCTTCTACACCCTTGACGTCGCCTATCCGGTAACCGATCACTATAGAAGATGAAATAACTTGGAATAATTCGGTCATCCATAAAAACCAAAGAATGTGGACGAGGACGGTAAGCACGACAAGACTAGAATGTTTTATACAAATTTACTCTAATTCCAAAGAAACTGTCACTCTACTCTGATAAAAATTGTTATCACATACACTTTAAACGCTCTTCGAAAGACAAAAAAATAAAATTCAAAAAGTTACTATAATAACGTAAAATTACAATAGAAAAAAGCTTTTAACGTAAATTGAACTTTCACTCGTCGAAGACGAAGAAAAACACACCGCCAAGGAAGATTACAGATAATTCCGAGACTTGATGATTTTCATTTACAACACCGAAATAAGCAATTATTGTAGCTTCGAGTTTGTTTCGAAATTTTTCCTACGACTTCGGCCCCATAAGAACCGTCAAAACTTATACTAGTGAAAAATTAAAATTATTCTCAAGTATAAGCTCCAAAGCGGCCGGTGAGGTTAGTTATAGCCCAGTTTTACTGTAAAATTTATTAAAGAAATAAATAAGGAACGAAACACGCTATTAAAAACGCCAGAAAAATTATAATGTGCCCTTTTATAGTTACTGCTTAATTTTATTCGTTATTGCCATGTTAATAAAATCGGTTAACTTACAAACATTCGTGTTTATCTTTTATAGAAATCGAAAACGTTTTAAAGTCCAACTCTCATACAGTCGGCAGACTTATTATTCAAACAAGAGTCAGAGAAGAGTACAAATTCGTCTTTTACAATAAAAAATAATTTCAGTAATGATAATCATTAATTTTACCGTAACGCCACGTGTAATTGTTAAATTTAAAGGCTAAAAATAGAGGAAGAAATTCCATATTTCATATAGAATGATTTTCGTGTATATCTCCAATAATAGTGAACAACAATTTTTTTTCCGTTATTTACTCAACGTTTATGTCTAAATAATTCCAACTATAATCACTGTCGGATTTACGCCATACAAGCACCTGCCTACGACAGCAAATTTATTGGAGGGGGCGGAGAATTAGTGCTAAATTAATTAGTGCAAATTTTCAACAGGGGCCATGTCAAACTTGAATAATATCACGGCAACGTCAAAATGATGATTAAAATCAATATGACGATATAGAAATTAACCGTTGATAATGATGGTGGTAATGATGCAATCGTAAATTATCAAATTAAACCGATGATTGATATTTGGTATTGTTTGAGGCGACAATACTTTTCGGTGGTATTTCTTGGGAATTTATCATGTTTGTGAATTATTTGAAAAATTGTTGTTGTACACCCCCTGTAAAGCGAACCATAAACTTGAATATAAGAAGATTGTGTGAAGGCATTTATTTTTCCTATGAATATAAAATTCAACAGTTCTATATACTAGAAAGCATATGTGTACTACTTTGTTTCTCGTTATTATCATCGTCTAGATTCATATATTTTTTAATAAAAATTGTTGATGCAAGCAACAATTTTTCATTTACAAATAATTACATTGATAATCGATTTATTTTATTACAATAATAATAAAATACAAAAGCATTGAATCTATTGTTTGGGCGTCGGCTATTGTTCCACACTAACTTGTGTTCCCATTACGGCCATAATTAAAGTTATATGGCGACGTTAATTTTTGCATTATCTTTTACGGTACACAGTTATCAACAAGATTCTATTCTCTAATACAAATTACAAATAATATAGAAATATTCTATAAATTACCAAAATGAAATTATCATTGTTCAACAAAAGATAAACTTTAGGATGTAAATTAATAAAAGAACGAGTATTTGAAAGAGATATACTCGAAGTCTTCAACTTGACTAATCGTATTCAAATGATGAAGAAAGCAAAATGATCTATTGTTAGTGTGAAATATAAAATGCGAATTATTTTGAAAAGCTATAGGGACAAAAAGCGAACTGAGTGCAAAAGTTTCTCTGTTACTACGCACAGGAACCGCACAATGTTAATTGCTGATTTTGCATTTGAACATGGAACGAGAATAATTTAAAAAACAAGCAATAATAAAATAAAAAATGATTAGAGTATAGAACTGTTGCGGGCGTTGCAGCAAAATAACAAAGTTTAATTCGCATTTTGTTCGTGACATTGATGGCTTGTTACCATTAAATTCTAAATCACATCCAACAATAAAATTAAATTGGAGTTTGCCATAAATAATCAGGGAATATTTCAATATTTGATTGGTAAATAAAACCGATAATAATTTAGAAAATGCAAAAGAGGAACAAAAATTTCACCATTAAAAAAAACAAGGGAGAAAAAGAAGGGTTCGATTTATATTAGAAAACATGCAACAAGAGATCCTACCCATTGATAATCCTGTACGTGTACGTGTAGAAAGAGAAGAGAAGAAGTAAGCACAAAGCAAGCTAGTTAGTGGCAGCCAGCAGCTGGGTAATTTAATTTGGACTCTGAAAGTTTCGCATGATTACGTTTACAGGTGCTATTGATCTGCTCGTTATGTGTGAGCTTAGCCTCAGGTTAGTTTGTTCCGATTTTATTTATTTTTTTCTCCTTTTTCTTCTTTACGGATGTATATGTGCGTGTGTGTATGTATGTGTGTTACCCTCTCGACAATTCGAATTCACAGGATTTAGTAAAAAGGGGGATTGTATATGTGTGTGTATGTTAGAGAAAATAATGCAGGCTATCAAAACTTTTTTGTTAATTCAACAAACAATTTACGAGGAGGCCCCCAGTCCTCTTATATTATTATGCCAGTAATTGAATTTGCTGCTCGACTTTGTACTATCCAAACTTTTTATAACCACCAAAACGAATTATTGAATACCCACACAAGGAGACTTGTACCTTTATTACAGATCAAAATAGCTCCCCCACCAAGCTGTCCCCTCTAAAAAAAAGAACAGCCAATTCAAAAGTCTAATAATCGAATTATTGACTTTAGATTGTGGTCGATCCACAGGTAGATTTGCAGAGATCGGTTGATGGTTGGATGGTTGGAGATTGTTGTGATGCGATGTTGTAGTAGTCACAAGGAAATACAGCATTGTAAATCACAGCCACTATCTGGATAATGCGCGTGCCAACCTCTATCAGATGACCTGCGTGATCCATTGTGATGGATTTACCAGCCCGCACCTATATACGCACATATCTACCCACGCATCTTTGCCTTCACTAATGAGAAATTACATTTCACCTCTAAAATTGCCTTCAACTAAAAGTGGATGGGTGAATTTTCGTATTAAAATAGACTATTGTTTGGATCAAAAGTCATCATCGTTATATATATACGATCAAATTAGAAATGTTGTTTCTGTATTATTAAAACGTATATTTTTTAAGGAGATTCATTTGTGTAAATATCCTTTTCAATGGTCAGTTAGTTGAGTGGTTTTCAAATACGAACAAACTGCCAACTTTAATCAGACTGGTTGTTGACTTTGTGAAACTGCAAATTACAATATTTACTCAACAATCAGTTACCCGATAATACAGACAACTATCCTAAACTTTCTCAATTTACCACAAATATCAAACATAATTACAGTTACTCAACCATTACACTAACAACAGAGAAAATTCATTGACAATACGCCTTGTTGAAGTATCTTATTGTTAGTGAAAAATTTGCCTAAACGTATATACACGGAAATATCTTTTAGCTAGAATAATGCAAAACAACATTAGTCCCAATGGTACTATTCTATCTTCTAAAGACTGTCCTGAAAACTAATGATTTTTTACAACTTACTTGGTTGAATATAAATCACTCCAAATGCACCCTCCACCTTTTATATGTAAATCAGTGAAATGCTTATCATCTAAATCAAATACACACAGACACACACAAAAACACACGTATCGTTAACCGTAATAAAAAGTTTAGGATCTTTATGGTAAATCTAAACAGGAATACACGATGTCACATGCAAATTTAGCAGCGTAGTCTTCAAAGTCTATCACAGTTCAACTATATCACAACCATGTCACAATAACTTCTGATGTACAATACTTAAGACTTCCAAACAGTTTACAAGAAATTAGATCGTGATCAACTAGACCTGTATTCTGTGATTTTAATACCTAGACCAGCGTTTCCAAAACTGTTCCACGGAGCACAATTGTTACACAAACAGTCATTAGATGTTCTGCGAAAAATTATGAAACTGAAGTTGAAAGTCAAAGAAATACTGTAAAATTAGAAATTGATACTCTAGTGTACCTTAAAAAATTTAAAATTTGCAAAGTGCTTCGCTATGAAAAAATTTGGGAAGCGCTGGCCTAGACTATAAGTTACGCCAGTCTAAAAATCATTGAAAAAGTATTAACATGACTGAAACTGCAATGTACTCGATGATTTTTTTCAGAATAACTGCCTGAAATAATCACTCATGAATCTGTTTATGAGTTACGTGCAAAACTAGAATTAATCTCGACTAAAACAATCAAAGTTATAATATTTCAACGCCTACACTCCTTTGAACTTTTATCGCATTCAATAATAGTATTTTTCAGTTAAAGCATTACAGTCAAAGCTTCTATAAAAAAATAAAACTATTAAAAGAGAGTTTAATATAGACTAGACTGTTTAGCAATTTTCCATTATAATCGCATATAACAAAATTAACACAATCTAAATAATAATAATGATAATAGAGATGAATAAAATGAAGCGACTAATAGCAACAATAATAATAACAATAATAGTTAATTAGAGAATTCATTATTAACTAATCTAAATAATCTGTATGATGGTAATATTGTATTATAAGTGTCTTCTACTTCAACACATATGCTAATATCATTGACTAGCTAGTTGTTATTATTATTATTAAAGAAAGTCACAATATACTAGACTGGGTGTTTTAATTAGAGTCAGTAATTAGTGACATCGCACAGGTGGCTGAGAGGGTACTCTGTATTGTTCTAGTCTAACTGTATACACACTAGAACAATATTTGTTTGTCGTTGTTGTTTTTCCCGTCTTCTATGTGTGTGTGTGTGTGTGTGAGTGTGTGTGTATGCATTCTCTTCTCTAGTAAAAGTGTGAAACATTGAAAATTTGCATTCAGTTCCCCATTGCTGTTCTATGTTGATGTAAAATTTAAAAACATATATGACATATGTTTAGAAAATAAAGCAATGAAAGACACTTTTTTGTTATTATTGTTGTATACTACGACTACATACTATAACAGCTACTATTATAGTAAAGATGTGTAGATAAAATAGAAAAATTTCCAGTTAAAATACACACAACACCATATCCACATCCCTATTTATACATGGATTTATTATCATATTAATAATAAATCTCGTAATTTTTTTTGTATCAGTAGTTGTTGTTGTCAGCTGTAGACGATGACTACAAGTGGCCAGTAGAGTTGGGAAAAAAATTATTGAATAAATTACACCAAGTTATACTATGAAAGTTGTGAAAACTGACTCATATTTAAGAAGCTTAAAAGTTCAACTTTTAGAGGGTCGGTTGTATAATGAGTTTACAAAAAGTACAGTTAGTCATAAAGCTTTATTATTATTATTATTATTATTATTATTATTTGTAGAGTTCCAAGTTTCGAGTCAATTTTCTTCTACGACTATATTTAAACCAAGAACTTTATAAAGAACATATATCAGTCTGTTATATTTGTTGCGTTATCTATCATGATTCAATGGCCACAATTATGGTGGTAAAAATATTTATTTGTTGTTCTATTGAATAGCTACCGTTTGGTTGTGTTGTGAAAACTGACTGAGAAGCGTTTAAATTGTCACATATATGGTGGATCAAAAACAAAAATCATGCAAAGCATGTACATATCGATTGGATGAGAATTTAATTCGATCAACAATTTATTTTCACATCATACGTAAATTTACCAACGAGAGAGAGTAAATCGCATCAGTTGCTGATAGAGCGCTATCCAATCGATATAAAACGGACAAATCGCCTTTCCACTTTAAACTGAATTTATCGCAACGCCAATTCCAAATATTCTGATTTAATCCACAACCAATGAAGAAAATACCACTTATACATACATACATACATTGCATGCACCTATATCTGTTTATAGATAAATTTATTTATAGGGTTGTAGTAAATTGAAAATCTAATCGATATTAAACAGATAAATCCCTATTTATAGTCACCAGTTGAATTTACAATTGATTAAATAATTCACTTACATTTTACGTTGGGAAAAAAATACAACAACACAAATATCATTTTTGGACACACTCAAACAATTCTGGCCAATTATCGGATTGTATCGAAATTTTCACACTTGACCAAAATCAATGATGTTTCAATATTCATAACACATTCATCACCACATATCACACTTGTTATTTATTTTGAATTGTAAACATTCTAGCGAAGCTGATTCGATGCGATACAGGTAAATAGCGATATTTTGGTGTGGCAAAGGTATTATATCCCCTTAAAAAATAACACAAAATGTTTACGACAAGAAGACTTCAATTTCCAATTACATTTGTACATATACGTAATACGCTTTCAAATAAAAGCCATATTTCTTACTTTAGATTTATGTGTAGTGCAACTATTGCCAAGAAAATGGAAATCCATCGACTTCTCGCCATGTGTGTGTGTGTGTATATGTACAGACATAAACGAGTGAATTGCCAAAACCTCGGCAGGTCATTTTTATACTACAAAAACTCTTTACTATAAACTCGAATGAGAATGCAAAATCTGTTCCACTATTTCATGTTGACATTGATAAACGTTCTTACAATTTGCGCATTTCCGGCAAACATGTAGCCACAGAAATAGAAACAGCAACAACCAGCCTATATTATCTATTGTGTCTACTATAGTAATGGTAAGAATATAAAGTGTACACAATATAAAAAGAACAACGTTTGAATGTTTGATGGAAAGTGGCACACAACAAAATGACAAGTCGAATGAAAAGCTTGATGTCAACATAAAGAGGATTTATAACGGTAATCCTACAGAAAACAACAGTGTTGATGTGGCTCATATTTTATTCATTTCTTGTAATAACACCACATCTATGCTGAACTATAAGAATAATAACAACATTTTGGTATAGATCACTTAAAATTGTCGATAATTAACAAACTTTACACCAGACTGTTTCATTAATTTTAATAAAATACCTTTCTCAATAATGTAAAGCAACAATTGTATTGTTGATCAACAGGTTCATTATACAATGTTCATTTTATAATCTTTTCGTTGTGACGTCTAATGAAAAGTTTTATTACGAAAATTTCAAGTAAAATAAGATTTCCCAACAGAACATATTCGATAGAAAATTACACATACAGCTGTTACATTCTATGCCACAAATTTGAAATTTTTATTCTGTATGTATGTAAATATTGACAAATATAACGAGCCGAACAAAAATTAATTTAAAAAGATAAATTATAATAATATAAAATCTGCATGAATGAATGAATACATAAATGAAACGGTGAATAACGCTACCTCTTCCTGTATTTTGCCACATAAAATAAAATATTGCATTAATAAAGCCTTTGGAATTTCGCACTGACGCTAGGTAATTGGAGACTGTTTTATTGTTGGTCGTCATGTTGAATTATTTACGGTACAAAGTAATTTCATTTAATGTACTGTAAATATATATTTCGTACCTTTTAAATCGTCGTTCTTTTTCTTTTTAATTTTAAAATATACATTGTTTTATTTACGTTAATTAAAATTCAATATCGGCGCAAAATGGTGGAGGCGCCGGGCGAATTTTTATGTTGTAATACATAATTAAAAATAAGATTAGAAATATTTTTTTAATTGGGAATAAACTTTTTAATTGAACGTGATATATTTGATATACAGCTAGATTTATAGTGTTATTCTGTGTATTTGCCAGACAGTGGCCATATTTGTGAAAACACTCCCCAAGCATCGATGAATGATGAGAATGGCAATCAGACAGCAATGTAGATGATATCGTTATAATTTCGATATAACCGCCTAGCCGGCAAAATAGCAACTCATCCATTTCCATTAGCCAAGCAATAACTGCAACACAATAGTATAGCCCCTGGGGTTAGCTAAGCAATTAAATGCTACCCAACTATCTTGATTATTGTTGGATATGTATATGTATAACAACAAGTGCAGTCTGAGGTGTTGTTGTAGTACATCTATACACTGTACAATACATTCTATATGTGTATATTGTAGTCGTCACTAGACTTTATATGACTGCAATCGTGAACCTTTGTCTCGGGCAAATTTCCATTCAAATGTTCTGGCAATGAGGCAATAGAATAGTAACGGTAACGGCAACAGCAGCAGTAGCCAGCCAGTACTAGTTCGTATAGTAGTCCTATAGTATATCTACCATCATCGTTGGGATTATGGTAATGTGACGTGGGAAAAGGGAAGTTAACTTGAGAGGGGAATGCTTATATTCTCCCTATATATATGCCAAGACCGGCACTAAAAGCTGATTAAACCAAGAGCCAAATGCAAATTTGTGCCGTGAAAGAACAGTTTGGTAATCGTCACCAGGTTAATTTCATCAAGCCAGAACATTACCGTTATCCATGGACAGAATAGGTGGTTTATATTTTATAATTACATTTTAATTCAAATACAAATAGGATGAAAAAACATATGTTGGTTGTATTTTCAACAGATTCTCTATGATATCGCAATATAAACCATTCAATATCAACTATTTCGGACACGATATTAATACTATTTTTTTGTATTAAAATAGACAGTTTAATGTGAAACGGAATGCTATTCAAACCCGTTAACCCCTGTTATCACTCCTCGAATTTTTTGCAATGAGACTGAATCTGATGGGGGGGCTTGGATGTGTTTCGATCGAGTTAGGCTACAGCTGACTAGTTATCCTCGTGATGTATTATCACATTTACCATTCACTGAGCAAGGGTAAATTGATATATAACATTCATATCCTTGTTCACAAAGCTTGATTATTATGGAACATTGATAGCAGGCAATGAGCCTTATTGTTGATACTGTCCAACGACAGCGGGGAAAAAAACGAAGAGGGACCGACTAACAAACACCAAACCAACCAGCATCCATTCCATCCGGAAACAATAATGTAATTTATAGATATTTTACCCATTTTTACCTAACGAAAATGTAAAACTGCTGTAAAAATTTGTTGTTTTTTTTTTAAAAATTAGTTCATATTTCAAATTATTGTTATGTGTGCAAGCTTGTGTTAATTTGGGCAATTTACAGTAGCAATTGAGGCAATATATTGTGTAAATTTTTATGCAAATTTTCCTTTACAATTATTCCCATTGTATCAATTAGTTCAGTTGTAACTAATTTATGTACAAATGTACATGTGAATGTTGTATACGTATTATTTGTCGACTAGTAATGGTTTTACGACAAACTAATAAACTAATTCCGCATCTATTTAGCATATGAGAGATTTTGATTCGCATATAATAAGAGTAAAGTAATATTGTAACTTGTTTGCTGGAAACAAAGTAATTAAACTAATCTCAAGTATAGAACAAGTTGAACAGCAGTACGTATTTACGCTATTCTATAAGCTCTCATATACAATTTAAGCGACTCAATTGTCCATGTAAATTAAGCGCTGGGATATAGGGGGGTCTGCTGATATCAGGCCAAAGCACAATTTATCCTGTGGAATTGGAAATGAAGTTAAATGTGAAACAGGCTACGTTTACCAACGAAACACGAAAAAAAAGGGCGATTATTTTAAGAGCCTCCCATCAATTATTCTAGTTAGTGGTTTACAATTCCAGTCGATATTTTATCTATTAACATCACAATACGATTTCACTTTAAACTTGATCTTTTCGGCAATTTCCAATTCGAACATGGAGGAGAAAAAAACATTGGTCAAGTTAATTTGACAAAACAATGTACGTTGTACGTTTGAAACACTTGTCTATTTTGGTTGCAGAATAAGATGACAAACTCCCCAGTGTGCCATTTCATTCGCTTGCCGCACTGTTGCTCCCGATTCCCCAAACTCTTCACTTCTATTGCCTCCTATGTGCTTTACTGCTACTACCAAAACCACCCAGCTTCATTCCACAGCAACAACCCATTCTCTTTTTACACACATACATATATAACTTACATACATGAAAGAGTGTCACAATAGAATACTCGACCATGAAAAATTTAATCTAGAATCCCCGTTGACACAAGAAGAAACTGTCACAACGACTCCTGCTCAATTTCTACAACTGAAAAAACATTCAACCAATGTCTAATTCCTAGGAGACCGCGTGCCATCATCCTAATAAAAATAGAAAGAAAACTAAAGCATCTCTACTGACCAAAGCTTTATATCAACAAAACAAGATTTACTCATGATCTCTATCAATAAACCAAACAAACCAAATCTGTTTATATTTATTTTGCCTTCTTATTCCAATCTAAACAGAATAAACAAAAATATGAGATAAATAATGGACAAGTGTTGATCGTCAAAAACAAAAAAAGAGACAAAGTCACATTTCAAATTTCCACTTCACATCAGACACGGAGACAGACACATAGTGGACATGTGACAGCTTTTGTGTTCAAATATAAAAAGAATAATCGTTATAGAATCCCCAACGGTGTACATCTCCTAATTGTGAATACTAGTTGTGTATGTTCGATTTCAAGTAGCCAGTAATCTCTAGAGATACTGAGATACAGTTTTTGATGGAAATGTCATGTCGGTGGTGCGCTTTACTCTCCTATTGTATAGTCGTTTGCAAAAACTGAACAAAAGTAAAAAAAAAACAGATATCTATCAATATATAGAATATCTCCTGTGAAAATTCCATAAGAGAAAGAGATTTAGACAGAACTTGGTTTTTGTAATGGTCTGTAACTAATATTTGTAATAACATAGTCTACAAAACATTTATTTTTCAACTATACACACAATAGAATTTTCACAAGATGATGGCTATCATATTTTAAATCAATTCATCATTTTCAACCAAGAAACTTTCCCAACTACTTTCCTGCTCAGTTGGACGAATTCATTTACAGTTTCCAAGATTCCAAGTTATCTCCAAATATTACTCAACAACAAACAGGATATCCCCTAAATTGAGGTATTATGATCGAGACTTGTTTGATTATCGGCAATTAATTCAGGTATTATATGTTGAATATAAACAACAAACATTCTAAAGGCGTTACATCAGACAGATTACAGTCAATGTCAATCGATACTTACAATAAGGCTTCTATCACAAATTGCATTACGATTAAATTCTAATGGATTCACGATACGACTAAATAGTAAATAAAGATTGGCCTACAAATAATTTTATTAAAGTTTGTGTTGTTACAACCTATTTTTAATTGTAAATTAAATATGTGCATAAATGGTGGATGCGCCGGGGATTTAATATTTAGACGTACTTTCTTGTAATTTTATGCAATGCGACATTATCGTTGAAATGTCTAACCGGTAATACTTTGAATGTTATGTTAATATCTCAAATGAGTTTCATAATTCTATATAAAGTTTCATATATATAGTAAAAGTTAACAAGAATGATAAAATTGAATGTATAATTTCTCCGGTTGTTTCCATTAGTTATAATTAGTTACGAGAGTGACATGACTCCATTTTAGAACAAATCCAAGCAATTCTCAACGGTCAACTGAATGTTTCATAACAAATATTGATATTTGTACAGACAAGTTGATAGAATATTATTAAAAATTTCACTTTCACGTGATATAATTTAGAAGTTTGTAATTTTACAAGATGACAATCGAACATTTCCCAAGTGCATTTATAACGTTTCTCATATTCGTTGTCAATGTAAATAACAATAATAATAGATATTTCGTCGGGGACAAAAAAAAAATGAAATTTTCATCTTCTCGTTTCGACTATCAGTAGAATATTGTTGGTTTTCATTTGTTATCGGCTCCTCCTGGATGACATTTGACTTGTGTACATAAATAACAAATAAAGTGCTTGTCTGACTTGTTACATTCTCGACGAGTTATGAAAAAACATTTCAGCACATGTTTGAAAATTCAAGGGTAGCAAAGGGAGTAAAAAGGGAACGCAAGAGAATCGAATATAACAAAAAAAAAAAACGATTTTATGAAAGCGTATGACGTGACACTGAGCCATAACTCGTATTATAACCGACAGGGTGACATTTTTGATTGTCTCCACTACATAATTGCCGGTGTTTTGTGTGTTATTATGGAAATACATTGATGATTTAATACTAGGTTCTTGTGATATTATATCGTCGCCATTGATGGTAATATAGCAATAAATATCTACATATGAAACATAATGAAAAATATTCTAAAGACTGTAAGTTATTTTATGTTCATGCACTGTATGGTTGCCCATATTAAATTGGCTTCGTGCAGATTTATATAATTCGATGAATTGTGGGTGTTGGTATTGTTGTTGACGATGATGATGATGATGCGATGACGACACCCTACCACCACTGTTATTAAACTACTACGAATACAGTAAAACTGAAAATTTGACATGCATAAATTTCAGAACTATACGAAAATCCAGTATAATGCACATATAAATTATAACAAAACAGCAGCGCTTGGAATCGAGATAATAAATAGAAAAAAAAGACCTTTCTCCCTCATTCCCTTTTGTTATCCAACAAGGAAGAAAAATTTTTATATTGGATGAACGTATAATTTATGCAGATGCAATTATTCGTTTCAAACAAGCGTACCGTTTTTAAAATTTAATGAAAATTACTTGTTACGTGGCATTAATATGAACCATTAAATACAAACATACCATTCTATGTGAAACTTGTAGTTTTATTCATCAAATAGATACATTCCCATTTCGTCGCCATACTGACTATCTACAATCTACAATATTCAATTTTTTTTGTGTCCCACATGTAACACAGCACGGTTAAATTAGCCTGATCTGCAAAGGTGTTGACAAAAAAACGAAACCTCCACACCATTCTATTTTCCATTCATAAATTACATTGAATGTTATTTGTACAAAAATCCACTAACATAACTTTCTATGAGGGGAAAATACAATTCTTTTACTTTCTCTATTACTTTGTCCCGTTTCTCTATTCCGAAAGGGCTAGTTTGGAACTCAAATAAAATGCTTCACATCAACAAAATAAAGTTTATAAAATTACACTTGACAATAATTTTCGATATAAAAACATGAAAAGTCATGAATAACTTTACAACAAAACGAACACAATGAGCGTGGTTTTTTGAAATTTTTCAACAATTTCTTTGATCGAACGTTACCTAAGAGCAGGGCCTCCAGAAACGGGTGTGCAGGTTGGGCATCGCACAGAGGCTCCTGGCAAAGGGGGCTCCAAATCAAGGTAATTTTTCCTAATTTTATTTATATTTTTGTGGGTATTTACAGATAATTGCGACCCTTTTAATCGCTCTTTGTATATACGGAGCGCAGGCTATAGGTAACCGATTCAAAAATAATTCAGCAATCAATATTTTCTTTTATATCTGCAAGTTTCTATAAATAAATCATGAAAATTATTTTTTGTCTGATTTACCATTTCCGTGTAGGTATAGTTAGTTTTTGGAATTCGAGACATCGTCAAAAAGAGCGTTTTTAACCAACTTCCAAATAAGCTACAAAGTTGTAATTTTCTCTAGGGACACTTACAAATCTTTGAATAGCTCGCTAAATAATGGGAGACATACAAGGTCTTTGGTCTAAGTATGATGAATTCTAAGAAACTCCTATTAGCCGACGAGCGATTCGAAAAATATTTTAAGGACTTGTAGGAGGGTCCTTAAAGAACATTTCAGCAAAATTAGAACCTCGTACCTTATTTGGAAGTTGATCAAAAACCGCTCGTTCCTGACGATGTAGGAACGAGCGGTTCCTACATCGTCAGGAACGAGCTAAATTTTCAAAAACGAACTAAACATGCAAAACGACTTATTGTTAGAATGACTTTAGGATCCTCCCAAAATTGATTTTTTCGTTTTTCTCCATTTTATTCTGGAACAGGTGGAAATATTTCGTATTTTCTCTGGAATACAATGGAAAATAACGAAAAAAATCAATGTTGGGAAGGTCTCTGAGTCATTTTTAGTCGTTCTGCGAGTTTTGTTCGTATTTTAATATTGCGACATTGTCCAAAACGATAGTTTTTTGACAAACTTTGAAATGAGCTACGAGATTCTAATTTTGCTAAAACGTTCCCTAAGGACTCTTCTACAAATCCTTAAAATATTTTTTGAATCGCTGGTCAACTAATAGGAGTTTCTTAGAACTTAGAACTTAGACCAAACACCCTGTATAGTCCGGTATACAAAATATCGACCTCAAAAATGTAAGTAGGTATGTATATCCATATGCAATACCAATTACAATATAGGTAAATACTAGAAAGTGCGACCTTATAGCACTTACTATTTAGTGATCTTGAACACAATGTCGTCTGAAAGTTTGAAATTTTATTTTCTTTGAATCACTATTCTTTTTCTGTTTTGAATTTTTTTCGCGGGGGCGTAAAAATGCTTTTCATACAGGGGCGCCTAGTAAACACGCGACAGGCCTGGCTAGGAGTACCAAAGATGTGAATTAAAAAATGCATCTGTGTGTGAATTCTGAAAACTCCAAACTTTGTCACTTCTCATATTTTAATTACAGAAACAATCTAGATAAACACCAACACCGGAATTTATGACGAGAATTCCGGGAAATAATGTAGATTAGAAAAATTAACTCATTATCTACGTGTTTTTTCTTCTTTTTTTGTAATCATCCAACATTAATTTAAAATACAAGAATAATGCATAGTAATTTTCTGATAACGATAAATTAATTTAAAGATTACTAACTAATTAGATTGGGAATATTTCATTTATTTCATTAAATTTATCATCGTATCGATCAAATATCTAACCTGTTACAGCTGATAGATTGTGAATGGACAAATTAAGGTTTCAAGTTATAAATTGTATGTGTGGATGTATATAAAACAGGGTAATCTGTCCGTTAAAATATTTACATTACAGCAAACTGAGGTTAATACGCTTTTAAATTAATTACGCTGGCTATATACGAGTTTAAGCGCTTGTAAGAGATACACTAAGATTGAAATTGGATAAATACAACTCTGAACGTTGAAAAAAAGCTCGACCAGATATAATAGGGTTATTGTTAAGTACCATTAAAGACACCTTAATTGTTGCATAAATTTAAAACTTGAATTACTCAGATTTAAGGATAGGTTGTTGTTTGTTGCTTGCAAATTTTCAAATAACTTTGCCAAGTTTATTCTAAAACTGTGTAATACCTTCATTTAAATGTGTAGCAAACGATCAGTATTCAACATTATACCGACAATTTCAGAATTAGTTTGGTAGATTTATCTCAATCTTTTCACATGTAATTTTTATCGTGGAAACTGTAGAAATAAAAAAAATGGTCGACGTGAACACACTACGATTAGTAAGCAAATCGTATCCAATACATACGAGATGGGGGAAAAGCATCAATTATTTTTATCTTGCACTTTTTCCCGTGGGCAAATTACGTTCCAGAAAGTGATTTATTTATATTCCACAGGTGAACGGTTACACAGCTGACAAATGAAACAGAAATAAAACCAACTCAACATAAAGGTTTAAAATGTTTCCACTAGAAATGAGACAAATCGCTTGATTGTGCATTTTTGTTGTTCTAAAAAGAATAGATAACGGTCAAATGGAAATAATGGTCAACCTATCACGCCAAGCTAACTAAACGGTCTCCGGTGTGGTGTATCCAGTGAAAATCCGGATAGAATCCGGGTTGTAGTGGATATAACGAAAGACTTTTACCAACACGAAACCCTGTACTTCCTATACAATTCCACAAAACCGGACGTGCATGCTTCAAGTGCATGTTGTAGTGGGCTTTTGATTTTCTTGTCTGAGAAAAGAGCACTTTAGAATTTCCCTCTACCACATACAGTCTCTCAGTATAGTTAAACAAGGTTCTATTTGTATTTACAACAAGCGTATTCAACAAATTTTCTAGAAAACTTTTAATTAATCGACAATACGTTGTCCGTAATAATAGTTTATAGTTGTATATATTTCTACTACAAACTACTGATTATGATTGTATAGGACGGAAATTCCGCGATTCTACCAAGCGGAATTATTATCAAGTGCAATGCATGTTAACAAGACCGCATTACGTCCTTTATAGTAAAATGTTTAACAACAGCAATTTCAAACTTTATATTGACATTGAAGAAAACCATTAAACATCATAAACTAGAAAAGCTCATAAATGGAATTAGAATTAAAGCTATTATGAAACCTTTCAATTGTTTCGTGTTAATATACTGTAAATTAATTAGAATTATTATTGAAGAAAATCGCCGGTAAGCCTTTATTGTACCCATTAAAAATTCAGCAACAAAAACCAAAATCTCACTCGTTACACGTGTAAACTAACACGAAAAACACCAAGATTAATTTCAATCCAAAAATATCGACCTTTTTTGGAGGGGCGATTAAAATGGTCATTTCAATTGAATCAGTAACCATAGATAATTTCTGTATATGCCGTTTATCCGGGTTTTCATAAATTTAATTGGATTAATAATAAAAATCCAATCTATATTTGAATGTACATTGCAATCTAAGCGATAATCTGAGCAATGGAATGGAACGAAATAACAATAATATTAGTGAAACATGAAATTGGTTTTAGATATTTTGACATTAATTTTTATTGTACAATTGAGAGAAATTGATCGTGTTTCAACCACAAAAAAAAACCTAATTGTTCATTTCAAATTATACATACGCAAATCAATAATTCAAAGTACATTTCATGTTAACAATCACATTTGTGGATTGTTTTAATAATCTATAAGGATTCTTAGCGTTCTCCATCTATACAAATATCCACATACAGGTGGCAATTTAATAATAAAACACACCTATATGTGTTTGCATGTACTACAAGGAAAAGCGCACATTAAATGGCATACAATTTATTTATGTTACAAGGAGAACTAGTCTGTCAATAAATAAGTTAAAAACCATGTTAATGGGAATCTATAGATTTTCAATACAATGGACAGAAACAAGTGTTGTAGGTATTGTTTTACTCGATAATTTAGGCGAAATAATAACAAATCAATAACAGATCTGGTCACAAACAAAAATACAAGAATGTACACCATATCTTGAATTAAATATAACTAAAGTCAATTATCATTATTATTACGATTGTGGTGTTTGTGGTTGCTCATTTGATTTTGGTTTATTCCATTCTTTTAAACCTTCCGGTAATGTGGTATCCTCTTCAAATGATCCAGTACCTTCAACAAATTCTTCATATGTTGATTTTTCTGGGAATGGTCGTTTCCCTAATAATTCAATCATATCATCACGACTAATAATTTCTTGTTTTAATAAACGTTCAGCAACTTTCGCAACTTCATCTTTATGTTTTATTAATAATTCAGTTGTTCTCTTATGGGCACTATCAATTAATTTCCTTACTTCTGTATCAATTAATTGAGCTGTTGTCTCTGAATATGGTTTTTCTAACATCATTTCACCTTCACGTGGCATATCAAAACTAACATTACCAACTTTCTCATTCATACCATAATGGACAATTTGTGCATATGCACTTTGTGTAACTTTCTTTAAATCATCTTGTGCTCCAGTAGTGATACGTTGAAAAAATAATTCTTCAGCAACACGACCGCCTAATGTCATGCACATTCTATCAAATAATTGTTCTTTCGAATATAAATACTGATCTTTTGGTAAATATTGTGCATAACCTAAACCTTTACCACGTGGTATTATTGAAACTTTTAATAATGGATCAGCATATTGTAGAAACCATCCGGCAACAGCATGTCCGGCTTCATGATAAGCAACAGTTTTTTTCTCTTCCGGTGATAGAACATTTGTTTTCTTCTCCATACCGGCAACAACACGTTCTATAGCCTGTTCGAAATGTTTCATTGTTATAGAAACATTTAAATCACGTGCTGCTATTAATGCTGCTTCATTACAAACATTAGCTATATCAGCACCTGTAAAGCCAGGCGTTAAAGCTGCCATCTTCCTTGCTAAATCATTCTTATCTAAATCTGTTTTTAATGGACCTAAATGCACTTTAAATATACTAGCACGACCTTTTATATCTGGTGCTGGTACATAAATTTGACGATCAAATCTACCAGGTCTCAATAATGCTTGATCTAATATATCAATACGATTTGTTGCTGCTAATACAACAACATTTGTTGTTGTATTGAAACCATCCATTTCGACAAGCAACTGATTTAATGTATTCTCTTGTTCAGAATGGCCGCCAAAACTACGACCACCTCGTTTTCTACCAACTGCATCGATTTCATCAATAAATAAAATACAAGGGGCGTGTTTTCGTGCCATTGCAAACAAATCACGTACACGAGATGGACCGACACCAACAAACATTTCAAGAAATTCAGAACCTGATACTGTTATAAACGGTACATTTGCTTCACCAGCTGTTGCTTTTGCCAATAGTGTTTTACCAGTTCCCGGTGGACCTAAATCGTTTATATCGTTGCAAAAATATTATCCTATTTTAATCAACATACCTGTTAACATTGCTCCTTTTGGAATCTTTGCACCTAAATCAATGTATTGTTGGGGATTTTTTAAGAAATTAACAAACTCCATAATCTCTAATTTAGCTTCCTCACAACCAGCAACATCCCTACAATAGATTTTATAAATAGAAAAATGATTAAGAATTCTCTCATTAAAATTACTTAAATCCAACACCAATTTCATTGGAATTGATTAATTTAGCTGTGCTCTCCATAACACCACCAAACAGACCACCACCACGTCGTCCTTTACGTCCACCCATCATTTCCGCTGAACGTCTCATCATGTAGATAAGGAAGCCGATGATAAGTAATGTTGGAAGTATTCCCGATAGACTGGCAGCTTCAATTTCAGTTTTATAAACAACTGGTAAGAAATTCGGTGGTTCAATATTCATTTCGATTTGTGCATTCTCCAAATTCCTTTCAAACGAATCAACACTACCAATATTGAACCATAAGAAACTCTAAAATTATCATCTCAATAAATTATTAAAGAATTATTAGTGAAAGTATTTACCGCTCCATCCACTGTATTACCAGGTGTTAAACGTACTCGTACCCATTTCTTATTGACTACCTCCAATTTTTCAACAACTCCTCTAGCTAAATAACTAAAAATTATCAATTTAACAAATTATATTATTGTCGTTATCAATTGTTATACTTGTGTACAAATTCTTTCCAGGTAATTTCTTTGTATCCCATCTCCCATAGGGTTACAGTTGCCAGGAACGCGATCGCAGCTCCAGCTCCTAGAAGGTACCATCGATCACGATCATTATCCCCAAACGGTTTCCCACCACTCCCCCTAAATTGTCGTATTAAAAACAAAACGATTAGATGAAAATTATTAATCTAACCTGCTACCGGTGCCTCCGAACAAACCAAACGACCAATTCTCGTACGGTTTTGGTCCACCACCAGGTGGGGAACTTGGTGGAGGAGGCGGTCGTGGTGGTGGTGTTTTCGGTTTCGCTTGTTGTTGAGATGGTTGATCCTTCGTCTCGGCCTCTTTTGTATCTTTAGTTTCGCCAACTTTGGTATCTTTAACATTTCGTTTACCATTCGGTTCAAAATATTTCTCAAAACCTTTCGGCGGTTTCTCACAAAACAATCTCCATTCCCTTATTATGTTATTGTACAGTATTGTTGTTACCGCTGTTGAATTACTCTGTGGAAATATCTAAATATTGGAAAATTTGTGGTTATGTCACATTTTCAACATCACCTTAACTAATGAAATATTAGATTGTTTTAGATTTTTTGTGATAAGTTTTTCCAATTTTCGACTAGTATTTATTAATCGATAAGCCATATTAGAAAAAAATATTTAATAAAAAAATTTCGTAATTATTTGCAACCACATAATTAACCTAACATCTTTGTGACAAGTGACAATCTTTTTATCAGGTTGGTATTAGTGGAAAATTGGTGTTTTAATTAGCGACACCTAGTAGAAATTATTGGCAACTATTTGATAAACTGGCAGTTTTGGTTTGTTGTCTAGATGTTAACCAATCAAATTTTGTAGAGTTGACATTTAACTCCTCCTATAATACAACCATATTGTTGGCAAAAATCCCCAGATTTTTGCATTGAATCAGAACCAGAACAATAAAATAGTCGCATTTTGACACATTTCTTGAAAAGCAATAATTTCTAAAAATAATGTTAAATTTCAGTTCATTTGTACATTTCTAAATTAATTCGTGTGTATTGTGTTTTGAAGAAAATGCAACGTGGTGTAAAAATAATAACAATAATAACGTACACTATCTGTAATTGTATTGGTTGAATGATAAGTTCTTATCACCTGTGTATTCCTACAATAATAGATAACGTTGTTAGGAAAAAAAGTACAATATGGTGTTTAGTTTAGAGCCGTTTTCTTGATAAAAATCGTAAAAACTTTATGTTAATTACATTTATTTTTTTTATTACAATTTAAAAGAAAAATGTATACTTGTAAAATATTATTACAAGTCCCAATCAGTGTTACAATTGTTGTTATTTTGATATTAATTTGTACAGAATGTCAAACTGAAGAGACACGAATGACACGAGAAGAGAAGATTAATCTCAGGTGATTATCGATAAAATCATCAATAACATTAATTCTAAACATTACTTTCTTTCGTTATTTGTAGGGAAGAAACCAGAGATATGTTCTATCATGCATATCGTGCCTATATGGAGAATGCTTATCCTGCTGATGAATTAATGCCTCTCAGTTGTAAAGGACGATATAGGGGACTTGCACCAAATAGGGGTGATATTGATGATTGTCTTGGCAAGTGAGTATAATGTTGTTTATTTTTCTCTTCTGTTTTGATTATAATATGAAATATTTCATAACAATAATGAAATAATTTATTTATAATTGATATAAACGTATAAATTATTACATAATTTATTGCTGACACAATAATGTTTTTTAATATATTATACAATTTCGACCATAATATCGAATAGATTTGCGTAATTATTATCAAGGTTATCCTTCACAAAGAACGAATCCAATTGTTTTTGTTTATTTTTGTAAAATTTTTAATAATAAAACAACCAAAAAACTCTTGGAATTTGGTTTTAACCCATGTTTTTTCATTCAAAACTGTGTAAACCAAACACAAATCTCGTCGTATTCAATTCGAAAACTTTATTACAATTATGTATCGAAGCATTTACACAAGGTTATGTTTTTACAGTATTCTATCTAATGTGTAGCGAAAAAGAAAACATTTCAATGTTGTTCGTTTTGATGACCATTTTGTGTGTATTTCAATCTATTAATAAGTTACCCAAAAATATTACAAAATATCAAGTGAATTGTGGAGAGAAAAGGAAAAGCAAGAAAATGATAAATTAAGCATACTTTAATGTGCCTACTTGTATTGATAAGAAAACAATTGAAATATTATTTTACGTTCCTTAAGTTAAATTATCAAAATACAGGGTGTTTGATCTAAATATGGTTGATACTATGAAAATCCTATTAGTCGACGAGCGATTTGAAAAATATTTTAAGAATTTGTAGGAGAGTCCGTAGGGAACATTATAGAGAAATTGGAACCTCGTATCTTATTTCTAAGTTGGTTAAAAGACGATCGTTTTAGACAATGTCGCAATTTTCAAAAACGACTAAGAATGAGGGAGACCTTCCAAACATTGATTTTTTTTTGTTTTTCTCCATTGTATTCCAGAGAGAATACGATATATTTCCAACTGTTCCAGAATAAAATGGAGAAAAACGAAAAAAATCATTTTTGGGAGGATCCTAGAATAATTCTAAGTCGTTTTGCGTGTTTAGTTCGTTTTTGAAAATCGCGACATCGTCAGAAGGGAGCGTTTTTTGACCAACTTCCAAATGAGCTGTGAGGTTCTAATTTTGCTGAAATGTTCTCTAAGGACCCTCCTATAAATCCTTAAAATATTTTTCGTCGACTAATAAGAGTTTCATAGAATCGACCATATTTAGATTAAACACCCTGTATAAAAAAATCGAGCTACATATCAAAAGAATGAAAAGCATAAATTGTGGGAATTCTAATTTTAAAAGAAACTACATTTGCCAAAATTTTGATTTGAAAAAACATTATTTTGTATACTAACGATATTAAATATTTATCGTGATGATATTGCAACAATCTACATAGCTCTCACCAGAATGTATGTAGTTCAAAATAGACGGTTTTAGAAAACATAAACACAAGATTCGGTGAAAGGGTTTTAAAAATCAAATAACTTTTATCGATTTATGTTTTATACGTAATTCAAACTAACATTATCTGATTATTTTTTTATTATTACACTTGAAATTAATTTTTATCAATCTTTTTATTGCTTGAAATGTAATTATTTTTTTAATGATGCTATTGTTTAATTTTATAGTCTTGCATTTCTTCTCAGCAATTACTTTTTTTGAAATTTGTTAATTTTTCTTTTGTTTCAAGTTTTTCACTAACATTAATCGACACTCTGGATACTTTAGTGGTGTTAGGTGATTTAGAAGAATTCGAACATGCTGTTAAATTTGTGATAAAAGACGTATCATTCGATAATGATGTTGTTGTTTCAGTATTTGAAACAAATATAAGAATCTTGGGGTAATTATTTATAAACATTGTCTTTTTACTTTTCATTATAATGATGATGATGATGATTTTAGTGGTTTATTATCAGCTCATATCTTAGCCGATTATCTACAACAACGTGATGGCATTATGCCATGGTATAAAGGTGAATTACTTAATATGGCCAAAGATATTGGTTATAGATTATTGCCAGCATTTAATACATCTACCGGAATACCTCATTCTAGAGTGATTATTATAATAATTTGATTATTATTGTTTAAATAATATATTATTAATATGATTGATAGGTAAATTTGAAATATGGTATAAAGAGTGATCGTTTAGAATCAGCCAGGGAAACATGTACAGCATGTGCTGGTTCAATGATATTAGAAATGGCAGCATTGTCACGTTTAACTGGTGAACCAATTTTCGAAGAGAAAGCCCATAAAGCAATGGATGAATTATGGAAGATGCGTCATCGTAGTTCGGATTTAATGGGTACTGTATTGAATGTACATTCCGGTGATTGGGTACGACGTGATAGTGGTGTTGGTGCTGGTATAGATTCATATTATGAATATTGTTTAAAAGCATATATTTTGTTGGGTGATGAGAAATATTTAAATCGTTTCAATCGTCATTATAATGCAATTATGAAATATATTTCACAAGGTCCAATGTTATTAGATGTACATATGCATAGACCACATACAAATTCACGTAATTATATGGATGCATTATTAGCATTTTGGCCAGGTTTACAAGTATTGAAAGGTGATATAAAACCAGCTGTTGAAACACATGAAATGTTATATCAAGTAATGCAACGTCATACATTTATACCAGAAGCATTCACAACAGATTTTCAAGTACATTGGGGTAATCATCCATTACGACCAGAATTTCTAGAATCAACATATTTTTTATATAGTGCAACAAATGATCCATATTATTTAAATGTCGGTAAGAATGTATTGAAAAGTTTACAAAAATATGCACGAGTGCCTTGTGGTTATGCTGCTGTTAATGATGTACGTACACGTAAACAAGAAGATCGTATGGATTCATTTGTATTATCAGAAACATTAAAATATTTATATTTATTATTTACTGATAAAGATGATTTAATATTGAATTTAGATGAATTCATTTTTACAACAGAAGGACATTTATTACCATTATCATTAGCTGATGTTAATGTAACAAAAACTGATACAGATATTGAAATTGATAATAGTGAATTTGCACGTACATGTCCAAATACATTTCAATTATTCCCAGAAACAGTGCGTAAACCATTACGTAATCTAGTTGATGGAATGTGTCCAAAACGGCACAATAAACGTCGTTTAACTGCCAGTGAATTTTCAGCATCCAATATTAATCATTTAAAAATGATTAAAGATATGGGCATTAATATAATTGCATTGAATGATGGACGTGTACAACTCTTACACACATTTTCTGCTGTAAGTATTTTTTTATTATTATTAATATAAAAATATTTATAATTAATTTTTGTTTATTTAAACAGGCTCGATCCACAGCCGATGCAGAAGAAGGTCTATTATTTATGCAAGAAATGATGGAATTATCAAAATTACAATCACAACATTTAGAAACAACACCACAAGCTGTAACATTTCATAGTGATTCAAATCAATTAATAACACTACAAGCTGGTCCATCACAATTTGGACGTAATTTAAAAGGTACTGAAAAAATTATAGCACCAACAATAATTATTTATCCATTTCGTGCTTGTGATGATTTAGTACAAGGTAAAGCAATTGATGGTAAAATTGCTATAATGGAACGTGGTGATTGTATGTTTGTTGATAAAGCACGTAAAGTACAAAAATATGGTGCTGTTGGTGCTATAATTATTGATCATACACCAGATAGTAGTTCAATAAATTCACCAATGTTTTCAATGAGTGGTGATGGTACAGATGATGTTAAAATACCAACTGTATTCTTATTTGCTCAAGATGCAACCAAATTATTAACAGCATTATCAAAAGATCCAACATTAGAAGTTACAATTAGTGAATATAAAAATAATGATGGTAATCATAATAATAATAATAATAATCTATTACAAAATGATGAAGAGAGTATGTTTTATAAATTAAAAATATCCGTCCAAGAATTTTTGAATAAACATACCGGTTTAGCATTTAGTAAAAGTGTTATTTATGGACGTTTTAAAGCAAATATTGGCACAGATAAAATACGAATAACTATCAGAGATGATGATGATGACGATGATAAAAATGATAGAGATGAGAAGAATATTGAAAATGAATCTAATAAAAATACAGAATGGGTACAAGTTAGAAAGGATTTATTAAAATTATTAATAAGTTCAGAAAATAAAGAACTTTTGGTGCCTCTAAATATTTTACGAATTTATTATCAAACGGTAAGTACGGATACAACAGAAGAGAAACGTACACAAGATACATTCAAACAAGTTGAATGGTTATTAAAGCAACTATCAATGGAATTACATAATAAACAAGATATATTATCATTTGATGATGTTGATGATGATAGTGATAATAAAATTGAAGGTAATGTTAAAGTGTTATCAGTATTGGCGGATTTTAAAAAACTATCAGTAAAAAATAGTGGCGAATTAGAAAAAGATAATTTAATTGATATTGATACGAAAGACGCATCGTTTAATACAATTTTAGAAAGTGTACATAGAGATGTGCAATTTAAAAAGGAACATTTTAATAAAATTACCCCAACTAATAATAATAATAAAGATGATGATTTAGTGATGAGTAGTAGTGAAACATATACAAAAACTGATAATATTAATAAAGAAATTAATAGTAGTGATGATGAACATATTAAAACTAAAATTAATCATGCTGTGGATGAATTATGATCGTAAAATGGAATTTTATAAAATTTGTATAGTGGTGCATTTTTTATTAGGTATATTGTTTATACTATATAAAAAAAAATAGTTTCTTTTATTTTCTTCCTATACATATACTATTATTTATATTTTAAAAAAAGGCTATTTGAAAAAAATGTGAGATATTTTTATATATATTATATTAAATTGTTGAACATAAATAATTCAAAAATTGAAAATCAGCCTTTATTTTAAATCCTTTTTTAATGGTAAAATAAGTAAATTTGACAACAATACTTATCAGTTAAGGTTAAGACATCTGTTAGTAGATGGCGTTATATTTGTATTAAGCATTTTCAAAATATTCATCCACTTTGTTTCAGAGATAATAATTGAAAATATGCTCTCCCATCGAAATTTAGACCGTTTATTTAACCCCCTAATTAGAAACAAATGGCTATCACTGGCCTATTCTACTGCAACTGAAACAAGAGAAGGTATTTCGATCTTGTAAAAATTTATAGGTTATCTTTCTATTTACTGGAATTTTTTAGATGAATTCCGTGTTTTAAATCTACGTAATGTAAAAAGCCACACGACAACAAGACGTCCGGCTCGTAAAATCGATGTACTGCCACCACGTTCCGAACAAATGGCCGTGGATCAAGATTGGGGTAACGTGTGGCCGGCTCCACGTACCTTCCATCCGGCCACCGTTCCGCTGCCGGTGCGCCAAGGGTATGTGGAGAAGGGCGCCGCACCAGGCAAATATGCCAATGCTGAATTGATGAAAATACCGAATTTCCTGCACCTTACACCGCCTGTAATTAAGCGACAATGTGAGGCTTTGAAGCAGTTCTGTACCGCATGGCCGAAAGGACTAGAAACAGATGAGAAATGTGAGAAACATTTTCCTGTCGAGGTTGTCAGTAGTGATTATTGTTATGCATCACCAACCATACGGGAACCATTAGCCAGAATTGTGACGATTAAATTGAAATTGTCCACATTGAAATTAGATGATCGGGCAACGGATAAGTTTCGGCGACTTGTCGGCGAACGGTATGATGAAGCGACTGATACATTGACGATTGTTACTGATCGATGTCCGACAAAGAAACAAAACTACGATTATGCAATGTACCTTTTAACTGCTCTATATCACGAATCTTTGGTAAAAACATAAAGTATGGTTTTTCCTAAATTTAATCGATGATTCATTTCAGAACGTGGAATCCTGGGAAGAATTGAAAAGCGAAGCTGATATGGAGTATTACGATTGGAATACAAGTGCATCTAAGAAAAACGTCGAAAATCTATTTAAACAACCCGCAAATGAAATCGCTAATATTGAGACGTATTCAAAAGCTGTTGACAGATATATGAACGAAGGTATAACGGTTCTATTGCACAATTTCAATGGTTAATTTAAAATAATTTCAGGCGAAAACGATTATACGATCAATCATTATGGAGAAGCGGTAAGAAAATTGTTGAATCTGCCACGACCAATAACAACAACAACAACGGAATAATATCTCAAATTCCACATTTCTGTTGTTCCCTAAGAAAAACAGTTATTTGTTATTATTTCTATTGTAGCAAAATCAATGTTTCTATTACTTAATCGTTGATAAACCGTAATTACCTAACAAGCAAACAATGTGGGTAAGATGTGTAACAGACATATTGTGCACATTTGATTGACACGTCCCCCCTAAAACTAAATCTCAACCATAACCGGTCCTCGTATAAATACCATAATTCAACGAAAAAATTATTTATTCTTTATTTGTTTTTTTAATATGTTACAAAAATAAAATTAGATATTGTTAATGTGCAAAATTAATTGAAAAAAGATACAATGGGTTATCTTGGATATAGTCCACATCGTTGTGAAATCATCACCACCCATGCTGGTCAACCGTATCATCATCCAATGGCACCAAATTTATTATTCTATTCGCTATATCTAGGCAGTGCAGTGGTTTTTACAATATTAGTGATTGGCTTGTTGTTAGTGATTGATCGTGCACGTTTAACACCGATTGTTCGTGCCCGTGAATACATCAATGATATCACAAATATTGAGAATACATTAATTAGAGCTATCGTACATTTTACACAATTAAATACACATTAAATTTAGAAATAATAAGCATTCTTTTTTTATTAATACATTTTGAAATAATTATTATATAAATATGTCAAAGACAATAAAATATTTGTAAATTTTATCTGAATGGTGGCCGACCTACTGCCTCGCTACTTTTTATCTTTTTAACTAAAAATAAAAGTTTTGTTTTAAGAAAAAATTAATGAAATTTTAACATAAATACCAACATACCGTTTTTTAATAATTGTCCATTTCTGGGTGATGTAGTCACTTTCAAATTACGAATTGGAGCTCTCTTAAGTGCCATTTTGGACTTGGTGGGTAACGGTGATTTATGTACTGGAAAAAAACAATTAAAATACGAAATAAATTTGTCGAAATTCTATTATTCAAACATACCTTTCGCTACCAAATCTTCATTATGGAAACGTTTTGATTTCGCTGATTCTAACACAAATGTACCATCTAAAATATTAACATTTTCATCGTTGATTTTCCGTTGTGTATGTTTGTCTAGTGCTATCGTTGTATTTGTTATAGTATTCTTTTGTGTTTCTGAATCATTCTCATCCCATGTTATATTTTTGAAACCTTTTAATAAACGTACTAATGTACGATAATTATTAACTGTTGATTCGTTAGCATAGCCTAGACCACGTAATTGCATAAAGCATGGTTGTAATGTTTGCCAGGTTTGTGCCAGTAGATTATTTTTATGTTTTAATTCACCTTCCAGAAAACTACATTTCTTCCTCTCTATTTCAACCTAAATTGAATCATTATTATAATTTATAGAGAATTATCTAGAAGAAAAAAATTATTACTTGATACTCTGTTTCAGCTTGTGCAAGTTTCATAGTTTCAATTTCGGCAAGCGGTTCAACTTCTGGATGTTTCTTGATAAATTCTTTAATCTTATTGTCAAAATCATTTAATGATTGTTTTAGATCGTCCAGTTCTTTTGCGAATGTTTCCTCTTGTCTGTGAAAACGATCAACCATGTTCGTTAGACGACGTTGAAGATCTTCACGTTCCGGTGTATCAGAACAGAGGCCATTTAAATGTGAATCAATTTCTTCTTTAAAATGTCTAAATAAAATTTTATATTTAATTTATGAAATTAATATGATTACGTTGATAACATACCGACGTAGAATCACCATACTTTCAGAGCATTCAATATGAAATATCTTCTCTAAAACTTGTTTTTTGTTAGTGAATAATTTTCTCAATTCTTTGACTAAATTCTCATCAATATTAACAGATGTCGGTTTATTATTTAACTCATTTTTAACTTGTTCTAATTCACTTCTTAAATTTTCAATGATTTTCGCATATTCACCAGCACGTAGTTCAATATTAACAATATTCCGTTTCATATTCGATTTGATTTTTTTCGCGCGTGATGCATACTTCAATGTATTATATGTATCTTCATAGCTTAATTGTGATGGTGATACATTTGCAATCATTATTGTTTGGCAATTACCACCTAAACTATCTTTTAATAGGCGTGTTAGTTTTGAATCACGATACGGTACATGTCGGTGGCCATCAGCTAAACTATTTATACAATTACCCAATGCTAATAAAGATTTATTAATATTGGCGCCTTCAGTGAATCGTGCACCAGTGAAACCTGTTGCTGAACCTCTTTCACTGCCAGCTAAATCGATCATACTCAATTTAGCGGCTCGCACCTATAAATCGAAATAACAAATAAATTTATTGTATTTTATAGGAGCACAAAGCGATGTACTTCTCTAGTTGTTTTAATCTCCATCTGTATGTAAACTTGAAAAACAGCATGTGATCGTGAACTTTCTGCATTTGCATCTGTCGGATGTTGTGTACGATTTGCATTACCCTGTCTCAGTAATGTAAACAATTTTGTTGGATTCTCAAATTTGCATGTTTTAACACCAGAAACAATTACACCATATTTACCATCTTCACGTAATTGTAATAAATGACCAGGATTTAATAGATCTTGTACAGTTTCATTATAAACTTCAATATATGTCATATATAAATCAAAGTTACGTTCATCACACAATTCTTGTTTGGCTTTAAATAATTCAGTCATTGTTAAATATGTTATACCGGGATTATTATTATCTCCCAACATTGTATGTGTTTTACCAGCACCAGTCGCCCCATATGCAAATACTGAACAATTATACCCATCCATTAGTGATTTTATTAAATTCTTTGTGGTGTTCTCGAAAATTTCATCATTTGTTGATTCATAGCCGAAGATGCGATCAAATGCGAATTGTATATTCTTATTTGGTTTTTTCAATAGATCGCGATGTTTCTGTTGAACATTATGATAGAAAAAGGCTTGTGAGGGTTCTTTTGGATCGAAGATTAGCATGTGATCGTCAACAATTCTGATAACATTCCTGGAATAGTTATAAAGATTATCAAATAATGATTAGAATTTGTAGTTATTACTTGAAATTCTCGTCATTTTCTCGTTTATTTGGTGGACGAACTCGTACAACAACTTTAATATTTGCAGCACAATTGCCTGTCATTGTTTTCGCTTTTGTTTGATTTGACTGAATCGCAGTGGCTTTTAGATGAGGTGATGATTTCACAGTTTTACCCATTTCGTTTTCCAAAAAATGCAACAATAAACTATGATTAATACACAAGAAATACAAAATAAAAAAACACTAGTAAAAACAGAAGAAAATTGTCATAAAACATTCACATAATAGTTTCAGTATTGTAGATGTAGTTTTATTTTATATTTTTTACGTTTTCGTATGTTCTTATCCAGAATAAAAAACACATCGATACTCGTTGATAATTTTAAATACAAGAATCAGAAAGAATTTTTTATCTATATAAAATTCTCTCTGACAAAAACAACCCGTTTTGACGGTTATTGAAATTTTTTAAATATTAAATCCTGTCTGCTTTATCGATAAGACAGGAATCTGTACCAGTATAAAACATAAATTATTGAATTATTAATTTAACCATTCGAATATACCATAAAGTGGATCATTATTTCATGCTACAAAATACCGTAAATTCAAATAATTGGCAAGGTAACTTTTAAATAATATAAAAAATATATAAATTTTTAGATAAGTAGAATAACGGCCAAAGTTGGAACTGCAAATGGATATTTGTAGCTCAGTATGGTTTTAACTGTAAATTTATAATTTATAATTCAAAAAAAAAATCTTTTGTACAAAGTTTTGAGAATTTATCTAGATTTAATATGAAAATTTCATACAATTTAAAAACTGTATATATTCTAGTTTTTGTTTTTGTAGCAGATGTATCTATGAGGTATTTTTGGCAATACTGCTTTTTAGACTCATTATGTTAATTTGTAGATGGCGCATTAAATATATTATCACCTGTCCTTTTTCCACTTGTTTCCATCATATGTATATGTCTTCTTCTACTTGTGCAATACTTCAATATTTATAGAAACGTGATAGGTGTAAACATTCTTGTGATTCAAAGGCGGGAATTTTTGATTTTAATTATTTATTTAATTATTGCACATTCACAAAACTTGTTGTTTTTTTTTATTAAAAATAGAAAAAAATGGTGGTCATATTAGCGACATCTACAGGTAAATAGTCGGTACTTGTTTCGTCGAACACGATGATCTGGCAACAATGTTGGTATTTTGACAGTTACAAAGAAATCGAAGCCGCGTTCGTTACAGTTTTATTTATTTATTTAATTTAATTTTTCAAAAAACGATACAACTTTTCTATACGTTTTACAATTTTATATTCTACAATTAGATTAAATTATGGCAGCTCTACGATATACACATGCAGTTGTTTGTCGTGTACCATCATCATTAAAAACTCACGCAAACATTGATATTGATGAGGCAAAGAAACAACACGAAACTTATGTACGTTTATTACGTGAATTGGGTTTGGATGTAATTGAATTACCACCTGATGAACAATTACCGGATTGTGTATTTGTTGAAGATACAGCGGTTGTTTGTAATGGTACAGCATTGATTACACGACCTGGTGCTTCACATCGTATCAAAGAAGTATGTTTCAATATCCCTTTAAATTTGTATCACCCCCTTGCCCTATAATTTGCATAAGTGTAGAGCTTTTGTGTGAATAAAAATAGAAGGTGTCTTTAGGAAGTCATATTGTGCGTCTACATTTTTAATACTTTAATCATTTTATTCTTATACAACTTAAAATTTTCGAAGCCCAAAGGCTCTACTCTTTATATTCTCGAAACTTATCGATTATATTTTTTACGGCTTCCTTCTCGATTCTATTTATTTGATTTAGAACAGGATATAAATAGTTATGTTTTCGACTCAAAGAAGAATCAATAACTCTTGACAGGATGTTGATAGCTTATGGTTGTGTTTATTTAATTTAATGAAGATTAATATGTAAATGCACCTCTACTTGTAATCAAACTAGCTTCCTTATATCTTATTTAATATCCCAAAATAAAAATTTACGTTATACATTCTCTTATTTAAATAGGATGCTGAAATTGTTGATGGTGAACAATTCGAGTCTATCTTTGATGTTAATAAGGAAATTGTGTATTGTTAATCAACAACAAGTTTATATTACAATACGAATAATTCAAAAGGTTAATTGACGTCAATTTGTTTCATTGATAGTGCAAAGATGTGATATTTTTATTAAATATCTCTTCATTGATTATTATTTTCTAGGTGGAGACAATTCGTGTTGTATTAAAGAAAGAATTAGATCTTCCTATAATTGAAATATCTGATGCTAAAGCTTATTTAGATGGTGGTGATGTTCTATTCACTGGTAGAGAATTCTTTGTTGGTATTTCACAATGGACGAATGAGGCTGGTGCACGTGCTGTTGCTGCAGCATTTCCTGAATATCCTTGTACACCAATTAAGGTTTTTTTTAACATACTTTATATGAATTATTAGATTAAATAGATCTATATTAGGTACCGGATCCTAAACATTTAAAATATTATGTAACAGTCGGTGGTCCAGATCTATTATGTGTTGGTAGTGGTAAAGAGGCACAAGAAGTATTAAAAAGAATGGAACGTGAGGCAACTTTCAGTTATCAAACATTAACATTACCTGAAGATAGTGCAGCTAATGTCTTATATTTAAATGGTACTTTAGTACATCGTAGTATAGAAGAAATTCCATTATCTTTTCAAGTAATTCTTGTCCAAGAATTTTAGAGTGATATTTAGATTTATTATGATAATTTTTAGGTATTTTCAGAAAAGATTGATTATCCTAGACGATCAGTGAATATTTCACAATTAGCCAAAGCTTCAAATGGTCTATCGTCTAGTTGTATTCTAGTCAGAAGAACGCGTCATATAAGAAATCTTTAAACTTTAAATTTTGAATATGAATAATTAACAAAGAACCAAGTTTTTTGTTTAATCGGTGTGTCGATCTGTTTATTAGATAGGTGACTATTTACATATATACAAGGTATTCTTATTTATCTTCAATAAAATTGTTGTAATTTGATCAAAAGCTTTTATTGATCAATTAAAATTAATTAACTTTATAAATAACGAACACCTTGTTAAATGTTACATATTATCTGTTTGTTTTAATTTAAAAGAAAGGAACTATATGCATGATATAAGCACAATCTTATTATTGTTAGTAATTCTATCTATGGCGCGAGCAATCAAAGTACACGCCCTTTTGTTAACATTCCAAGCTATTTATCTGGTCGTTGTTATAAACATTGAAATCTTTCTAATGCTTTAATTCTATTTATAAATATTGTTTATGTTTTTTATTTGCAATATTGCACGAAAATTTTTATATACATATGTATACATAAAGAAAAATATTATTTTTTATTATAATTATTACTAATATATACTATAAACATATATTTTATTAATTGCATTTATGACAATTAAATGATTCTTTCTAATGTATTGTAATGTAATTAATATTGTTTTCTAAATGAAAACCTGTGCCCAAATTACTTGTGTTCAATGACAATATTTGTAAACTTTTGCCAAAAAGAAAACCTATTAGATGTGTGGTACCTGATTAATTGTATATTGAAATCATACAATTATTTGTGTACTTCTATTTTAACCATATAGCGCTCAAAGTTGTTTAGATTTTCCAATAATAAAATCCACATAGTTATATGTGGTTAGTTTGAATTTAGATGTTTAAATAAAAACAAAATTGAAAAAATATGAATAGATAAAGGACAAATTATTCGTTTTTATGTATATTTTGTTTTTTATTTATTTTTCAAAATATCCTTCAGTTTCGTGAACAATTAACATTATAAATAACCATACATTCACATAAAATTTACATCTTTTACTAATTAAAATAGTTGGTGGTCTTTTTCGATATTTACAAGAATTTAATGAAAAAAAATTCTTCAATTTCGGTCTTTATCATTTATAAAATTCTAAATTTTCTTTAAAGAAGTTTGGAAGTTGTTTATTGTAATTAAAAAATACAATTTAGAACAAATTCTTGATTTCATCGTACAGTACCAGTACAATAGCACCACCAGTACCACGTAGAACGTTTGAGAAGGCACCTTTGAAGAATGCACCTGAACCTTCTGTACGTGCAATTGTTGCCCAACAATGTAATGTATTCTTATAAATAATCTCGCTTTTAGCACGACCAGATTGCATCATCATACGTCGACGGACAGTATCGAATGGATAGGAAATAATACCAGCAACAGTGGTGACAGTCTACAATCAAAATTATCAATTTTTTTTTGTTTTGTTTTCTTCTAGAAATTAAATTAAAAACCTGAGCAATGGCCCAAGAGATGAAGATTGGTGTATTTTTCGGATCTGGTAAAAGACCTTTGGCAGTGTCATAGATACCGAAGAAGGCAGCTCTATAGATGATGATACCTTGGACGGATACGCCGAAACCACGGTATAATCCGGCAAGTCCATCAGATTTGAAGATTTTCACTAAACAATTACCTAAACCGCTGAATTCACGTTCACCTGCTGCTTTACCTACATCAGCGGCCAATCTGTAATCATTACAATAACATTTAAAAAATACATTTCATTGCCAAATTGTTGTAAGGGCGCCCATTCAAACTTGCCACGTGTCTTCCTTTGTACAAGTTCAAGGCGCTAAAATTGACATTTTACAAATATATTACGCAACATGAATAATTTTAGTAAAATGTAATTTTAGAATTTCCAATGTCTGACCTTGTTCTGGCGAAATCTAGAGGGTAAACGAAACATAATGAGGTAGCACCAGCAGCACCACCAGATGCCAAATTACCAACGAAATATCTCCAGAATTGTGTATTTTTATCAACACCACTCAAGAAGATTTGCTTGTATTTGTCTTTGAAGGCGAAATTTAAGGCCTGTGTTGGGAAATAACGGATAACGTTTGCAGCATTACCTCGCCAGTACGCCAATACACCTTGTTCCTTTGGGATACGTACAAAACAATCAACCATACCTAATTAGGAAAAAATCATTAAAATTAATCATTTTTTTATTATTTCCATCATTATTGTAATTGTTTTATGTAAGATAGATACGTATAAGTGACATGGTACAAGGTTTCAAGATCTTGGCACAAGATCCTGTCGCTTAATCCAATAATTTGGTTTTCTTTTGGCCTTCGATACAGAAATAACTTTGTTTCTCGTATCACAATTAGGTCAAATCGTATTTTATAATCGATATTTTACAATTAACAAAACTGCACTTTTTTTGTTGGAACGAGAATAAACTCACCCTTGTATCGTTGATTTTCTGGAATTTGTTTTGAGATATGTTGTACTTGTAATAATAATTTGACACGTTCGATTGGGGCAACACATGTTTTAGATATTGCCGCTGATATACCACCAGCAAGGAAATCTTTCATAAAAGCAACTGGATCGGCTAGAGACATTTTGTTATTATATTCTTATATGTTAGGAAAACAATAAACTTCCAAACTTCTTGTTGTTGATGTTAACTAACCACCAACTGAACTGTAAATGATTTAGATTTTGAATAAAATCAGCGATATTGCCACATTCATCATGTGCTTTCCCGGGGGTATTAACGTACAAAAATAGATATCGGACGTCACAACACATTTTCGCATATCTACATTTGTAAATCGGGTGGATTAGGTAACAACACGTCGTGTAGAGGAGATTTCAATGAACTACAAGTAATTTCAAAATAACATTTTTTTATTGACTTTTTTTAGATAATCGTCTAATAGATTTGGTCGAAGAAATCAACCACGCTCTAAAAATTCAGCATGGTATGGTTCTGGTGATAGAGTGATGCCAGGTAATGGTCGCTCTGTAGGCTTTCGACTGCCAGGTTTTTGAATAATTTTGAATTTTCGTAAAATTTCAACAAATAACATAAATATACAAGTTTTAGCTAGAATTTCACCCAAACATCTACGTCTACCTAGACCGAACGGTATTAATCTATCATGATTTAATAGTTTTCCTGTATTATCTAGAAATCGTTCAGGACGGAATTTTTCGGGATCTTTCCAATATTCTTTATCCTTATGGACGGAATATAAACTAATTAGAACTGTAGTATCCTGAAAAAAATTGTGATAACATTCGATAATGATAGAAGAAGAATAATCACTTTAGGTATACGGTAACCGTCCAAAACCGTATCGCGTAGTACTCGTCTAGGGCCACAGATTGGTACCACATGGCAGTACCGTTCGACTTCTAATAGAACAGCTTCTGTGTATGGTAATCTGGAAATTTTATAAATTATACTATGCTTAATTGTATTTGCTTAAGCGTTGTACTTGTGTCGATCGGAATACGTTAGATTATTATCAGTAAGGGATTGGTCGATTTCCTGGTGGATCTTCTCTTGTATTTCTGGATATAGAATCATCATCAGGAATGCAAAATTCAATGTATTACTGGTAGTCTGAGTGCCAGCGATAAATAAATCTAAACAAATCATCACTAATTGTTCATATCCAAAAATTTTCTTATAATTGTTCTGTTTCATCTCAGTTATATACGAATATATTATGTCATCATCTCTATTTTCATTCCAATTTCTTTGATGTTCATCTATTGTCTCCATAAACAATTCGTTTAATTGTTTATTGATTGTTTGTATTAAATTATAACCAGATTGTTCTGGTAGAATAAATCTCAACCATGGGTATTGTGTTAAAGTACCACCGGACATATCGAAAGCTTTTGAACGTAATTCAAATAAATCCAATAAACGATCCAATTGTTGGTCATTTGTGCTCAATTGATTACCAGTTATTAACATCCATAATATATTTATAACAACTGGTGCTAGAGTTTTACCAATATGAATATTATCTTGTTGTTTCAATATTGTTAAAATCGATTCTATTTCATTCTTCACCATCAATTCCATTGATATTTTACCGAAACCTAAATTGCGTAAATGACGTACTAGAAAGTTTCGTTGAATCGACCACAAATCACCATCCGTACATGTTACACCTAGAATTTTATGTTTGTATCACTAATTATTGGTGAACTAAATCCAGTGATTGATATACCTCGTCTAATACCCATGCAGCGTAATCGGATGAAGAAGTTATCAGGACGTCCTTCAAATTCCTCTCTAGTCAATACTTGACGTACTGTATTGTAAGAGAATACAGCAATCACATAATCACTACCTAATTTCAAACCTAGCACGTTCGTCTTGTAGATTTTCGATAATTCGCTTAGGGCTAAATGTTGGCCGCCTAAAGATTTTGATAGTTTCTTCAATTCGGACAAATTGCCAATTAGAGGCAACCATCGGGGACCTGCAATTATTTATTTTTGATTTATTTAAAAAATAATTGATGCTAATATTTTCAGTTATTAATTTTTTTTTGACCACCACGTGGTCTTAAGACCACTGTATTAATACAGTTATAGCCTTGATGGTAGTCAATAATTTTATTGATATGATATGGAATAAATCTAAATGTTTACCTGGAGGAAAATTCGTCGGTCTCTCGATATCTTTCAACAAATAAAACACAATTAATCCTATTAAAACTATAAATAAAAACATTTTCTACAGGTTATTTTTTATAAGAACAATATTTTCATATTTTTTAGAAATTCTAGTCAAGTCTTTGTTGATATAAGTCAATGCGGTATAGAGAAGATTTGAACACTGATTTTGACAAATTTATTTCTCCACACAAAACTCTATAGTCTATTGTTGTCTCACACGTACTAAATACACACTGATATAATATGCCGGTTATTTAAATTTATTAGCTGGAGATGTTACGTATGTTTGCATGTATGCTAATAGCGACCTTTAATTTCAATTTTTTTAACGACCAATTTCAAATCAAAATTATAATTACATATTAATTTGTTGATTATTGATCTAGTACTGTTAAATTACAACAAAATTCATGGTCATTTAATAAAGTGAATAATATAAATAAATAAACAGTCAACTTTATCTCTTGTAATTTACAATTAAATCTGAAAGATGATTATTCAGGCTCGTATTCTGGAACTTTTAAAGAAAATCTCTATCCACATATCCAGAGCTCTTGCGGGGGCTACTTTTTTACGCCTCTTGGTAGTGTATAATTTTATAATTATTATTTTGTACCCGTTTAGATTAGCAGTCCTCTTCAATTAACGCCCTTGTGCGGTGTACAACAGACAGCCCTAGTTTTTCAATTATTAAAATTAAATTGTAAACAAAGACGGAATTATTAATGAAAGATTAATGACTCTTAATTAAGAGACATCAAGCCCTAACACCGCTAAACAACTAAGAAAAGTTAAATTGATGCAGGCCTGTTAGCTCAGTTATTCAGAGCAGTGGTGTATAAAACGAAAGGTCGCCAAACTTTTCTTAGTTGTGTAGCGGTGATAAGACTTGATGTCTCTTAATTAATGGTCATTTAATTAAATAGTTAATTTCATCAAATTCATAAAGTTTTAATGCCGTCCCTCAATAAGTGCCACTGTGCACTGTATTGTATGCAAATATGGATGTGCCGGCCCTGGACATAACGACTGTAATTTATTTCTGCTTAAAAATAAAAAATTCGACAAATTTACAGATGATAACGTCATCTATCAGGTGAATGAAATAAGATACTTCTGATTCTCATAAAATAAACAAACAATGATAGTGTAATAATGGAATATTTCCACTGTGTTTCTAATGCCAATTACCAGAACAGTATGACAATCCATTTTTGGAAATCTAGATCCTTCTATAAGACATTTTGTATACATTCCCTATCGATATACGGTAAATATGATAAAAATGAGTAATATTCAGAAACAATTCTTAAATTACTTGTGTATGAGCAATTGGAAAAGAATTCGTTTCTTATTTCACATTTGCGATATAACTATTGAAGCGTGAGTAAGGCAAGGTAGACTTATCAAACACGCAACATTTGTTATATAAGCTTTTACTGACAGTAAACAATGATGCTATCCAACAGGGCCGTAGTCAGAAAATATTCCAGGTGGGACGCGTTTTATCTGGAAGCCAAACCATCTTTTAAGGTAACAATGTTTGCGGGAAAAAAATTCTTATGACAGGAGGGAAGATTGCGCTAGACCTCCCCATAGCTGCGGCCTTGCTACCCATACTGATTTGAATTTCCAAAAGATAATGATGATGAATAAAATTGATCCGTTAAGATTTCGACATATGTTAATATGGAACGCAGGGCCGCCGTGAGAGCATGTTGCACCCTAAGATGAACATTTTTATACTGCCTCTTTCTCTCGTAAGTAGCCATCAAAATCTTGTGCCATTCGTTATTTTAGTGAAAATGCGAGAACAAAAGCAATACGTGCGAGCATTTTTTGTTGAATAGATCAACCACGATCGTTGCACGTCTCGATTTATTAATGCTCAATGCTCATGCATAATAGGAGACCTTTGAATTGAATTAATCCCTCTTTAAGTAACATAGTGGCAAATGTTTCATAAGGATCATTAAAATGGATCTGCAATATGCAGGGCCGGCGCTGTATCTTGCGGGGCCCTGTGCACAGTAAACTAGAGAAACGTTCTTAAATCTAAATTGGAAGATTAGAATTTAGATGGAAAATCAACTTAGAGCAACTCCTGTTCACAAACAAAAACAGGACAAAAGTGTCACAATTTTATCACTTTAGACTAAAGAACAAGATTCAAAACTGGAGGGTTCAGTTCAAAAATTCACTAAATTCAAATCTTTTAACAAATTAATAACAAAAATTGTTGAAAATTATAATTTAGGAGCAAAATTTGTACAAATCTTAATTGAAAGTCCAACTGAAAAAGTTTTTATATAGATTTTTTACAATTCATTGCAAAAAATCGCTAAAACTCATTGTCAGTGGTTTATAACAAATATTTTTAAAATCCATAATAGAAGTAATCAATTTAAGTCAAAAATTATTTAAAAGTTATTAAATTGTCTGCTTCGCAGCTTTATTGTTAGCAAAATTTATTAAAAATTGATGATTTATGAGGACGATAGATAACATAGTTTTTGGGCATACAGCCCTGATAATTTAAAAATATTCTATTCTTAAGAAATTCATATTAGTTGGAGGGTGATTCAAAAAATATTTCAAGTATCTATAGGGGGTACCTGGAGATTATTTTAGCAAAATTAGAACCATGTAGCTTTCTTTGATGTTTGTGAAAAACGCTCATTTTGAACAAGGTCGCCATCTTAAAAAACGAGTTAAGCACTCAAAATAACTGAGAGATCATTCGGGTCATTGTCAGTCGTTTTACGTGTTTGGCTCATTTTTTAAAGTTTCTAATTTTACTAAAATGAGTTGCAGGGACTACCCTACAAATCCTTTAAATATTTTTCGAACCGCTTGCCAACTAATAAATAAATTTTCAGGGATATACATTCAATGACATTAAATCTGAATCTTGCTGCCCTTGTGAAGTGAAGCCTTCAAACACTGCTTGACTTGTCTGAGCGTTTGTGACGGCTCTGCTTAAATTACAAGTCCAAATTCTTTTTCTTAATCTACAGAAATTTTTTGCTACTCAACTGCCAAGAATCTTTCTATTTGGTGCATTTTTCTAAGTCGACTTATTTATTATTTTACAATGGCCAAATATTCAAATTTGTTCTTTAAAGTTTTAATTTTTCGCAGATTATTAAAGATTCGTTCAAATTAGCCTTTCTTATTTTCTAAAGATCAAATCAAGGAAATCTGTACTTTTTCATGAGATAAGCCATAATACAAAATTTTCTTCTCCCATATAAATCACTACTTTAAAAAATCAAGTTGTTACTACAATAGTTGCTTCCCGATATTTCAAATGCTCATTGATTCGAGATTTTCTGTGGAGATACCATAGTTCGTTGTTTTTCTCTTATAACTTTTGATTCTTATCACAATATAGTTTCCATTCACTAGTTCCAACTTAAACAAAATCTACCTAATTTAAATGCATTTTTTTCTATTTTTAGATGAGGGGGCAACCAAGATGGGTCAAACTACATGTTTTTATGTATTTTCTGTGTATGTCTCTCTGTTGTGTTGAAGTTGTTGTTGTTAAAATATAAGAGATGAGAGTGGCAGTAGGGCAATTCAATCGACTTGAGCAAGTCGTAGTGGTTGGTTGATTCATTAAAAAAGAAAAATCGAAAATGTATCTTATTGCATCTTTATTAATTTTAGCATGTGTTACACTTTTATTATTCCTAGACACCATAAAACCGACTAAGTATCCTCCAGGTGAGTTCTCCTTGAATTTAGACATTTAAAAAATAAATGATATTGTCTGTGAATCGCATAGGTCCTTCATGGTTACCTATTGTCGGTAATTTTTTGGAATTTCGCAAGAAATTAACCAGTCTCGGTTATCATCATTTAGTTTACGACGAATTTTCCAAAAAGTTTGGCAATGTTGTCGGCTTAAAAATGGGTAGAAATCTTGTTGTTATTGTATTTGGAGCAGATGCTGTTAAAGAAGTTTTGACGAGAGAAGAGTTTGATGGACGTCCGGACGGTTTCTTTTTTCGTTTACGAACATTTGGGAAACGTCTAGGTATGCCACTTATTTGTGTGTGTGTGAGAGAGATTTTATGTAAACACACGGAGAGATAAAGGGTTAAGATTTTTCAAACGAGTATAGGTCAGGATTGTTGACGAGGCAATGGCCCCCGTCGAATACAATCAACATTTTGTAACAGAAAAAAACTTGAAATGATAAAAAAACGGGCCGAAGAACCGGTCTTATCGTGGATATCTCTTATTGTCCACTACCTAAAAATGTGGAGACATTAATACAAAATTTAATTAGTTGGTTTTTTTTTATATCCAGGTATTGTCTTCTCTGATGGACAATTTTGGCAAAAACAACGCAAATTCTCCTTGCAACATTTACGGAGTTTCGGATTCGGTCGTAAAGAGATGGAAGAGAAAATCGTTGAAGAAACAAGAGATTTGATTGCATTGTTTAGGAAACAATGCAAAGATACGATATGGATGCATACAGCATTTGATGTATCAGTACTTAATGTTTTATGGGCTATGATGGCCGGTGAACGATTCAACATCGATGATGAGCGCCTGTTGAAATTATTACAAATTATTCACGATGCATTCCGATTAACTGATATGTCCGGTGGTATGTTGAATCAATTACCATTTTTACGATTCCTAGCACCCAATGTATGCGGCTATAATAAAATTGTCAGCATCTTAACAAGAATGTGGGAATTTCTTGAAGTATATAATTCACTTTGTTTTCTTCTTGTATTCCATCTAATTATTATTCAAATTTAACAACACAGGAAACCATCGATCAGCATAAGAGGACCCTTTGTGGATCGCATGCACGCGATTTAATCGATGCATTCCTACAGAAAATGCACGTGAAAAGTGATTGTGATGCATCCTTTACTGATGACCAATTGATGTCTCTATGTCTCGACTTGTTCATGGCCGGTTCAGAAACAACAAGTAACACACTAGGATATTCAGTGATTTATATGTTGCAATATCCTAAAGTACAGAAACGTGTCCAGAATGAAATGGATGAAATTGTCGGCAGGAATCGTTGGCCAACATTACAGGATCGAATCAAGTCAGTATCTACAACAAGAATTATTAAAAATTCTTAAAAAAAAAATTCAGTTTAAAATATACAGAAGCTGTATTAATGGAGATACAACGTAGAGCTAATATACCACCATTAGGTATTGCCCATAGAGCAATTAAAGATGCGAATATCTTCGGCTATTCCGTACCAAAAGGTACAATTGTTTTAACAAGTCTATACAGCGTCCATATGGATCCAAACTTCTGGAAAGATCCATTAGCGTTTCGTCCTGAACGATTTCTCGATGATGATGGTAATATATCGTTTAATGAGAAATATTTTGCACCTTTCGGTTACGGTAATTATTTCATTTATACAAACAAAAATAATAACAACATTGTAGGAATTTTGTTTATACAACAGGAAAACGACGTTGTTTAGGTGAATCGCTGGCCAAGGCTAATTATTTCCTGTTTTTTACAGCATTATTGCACAATTTTCATCTAGAAAAAGCACGAGACGGTCCTAGACCACAATTTGATGGTTATGATGGCGTTACAATATCCCCAAAACCGTTCAAAGCTAAATTGATTCCACGTACCGATTGAATTTTTGTATTTCTCGATTGTATTGATATTGAAATAAAACAATGATTTTTTCATTCTCTTAGAAATATAAGCATAGCTTCAATTTTTTGTAGCTTTTTAAGCATTACATTACAATAAAATAACGCAGGATTACAGTAAAATGAATGCCTTCTATTTAAATTTGACGGTGATTTTATTCTACAAACAAATCACTTTGATCCACATAAATTATATATACAACCTTTTTTCAATCACACTGCTTAAATAAGTGTACGTATTTTATATAAATATATATTATATATACTTTATCTTTTCTTTTTAATCAATTAGTAAGCTCAGGGCCTTTTTCTGCACGTCACAGGGCAAGAATACTCTAAAACTTTTATATAAAATAAAAGACACTCCGATTAGCCAGCGTCACGGGGACTCGCACAGCGACCGACCCCATGCGAGAGGAGTATTTCTTCTTTATCTCTATCATCATATTCATTTTAGAAATTAAAAATATATATTATATATCTCAATATATGTATAATATAGAGGTAGCCTGCACAACACAAACAATTCAAATAGTATTTATCAATTTTAATGATAACAATAACACATGTTAGAAGACCACAGTACCTTGCTCTCACATAATATTAACATTCATATAATAACATAAATCAAAAAATATATATAATATGTATAATTAAACTTAATAACTAGTAATAAAGTATAGGTATGTAACTATATTATGTATAGATATATTTCTATAATTACATAAAATTACAGTTTTTGTTAGTCCATCACCACGGTTAAGCTAACGAGGATCTCTTTACGGATAGTACAACTACTACCCTATTAAAATATTGTTATTATCATTATTAATAATAATATTATTATTATTAACTATTATCGTCGTCATTATCATCATCTCCTCACACTAAGATTAAGAAAATGTTCATCAAATTGTAGTGCAATTTCACAGAAACAAGAAGCAATTTTTTTTAATTTAATGGATAACATTTCCTATTGAGTTTGCGATCAATTTTTTCAATTTTTTTTTTTAATGATTATTAATAAAATTCTTTAATAATATATAAAATACGCTACCCTACAACACTAGCGATGCCCTTGAATCCCTCCAGAGCATTATTCTGGAATGTGTTTATTATTAAAAAGTTGACAACACTAACACACAATTGGGTCCAACTAGGTTAACTTAAGAATAGTAATAATAATAATAATTAAAAAAAGTCTGATTCTAGAAAATCACAAAATTCAATCAATACAAAACAAGTGATGTATAATAATAATAATATAATTATAATAAAAAATAACAATAAAACTATTGTTAATAGTAATAAAAATTAATTCCAATTATAAATTAATATTTAAAAATCAAAACATTCGCAACCTAGAGGAATAATTAAGAGAATCTTTAAAATGTTGCCAACTTTATAGAAGATGAAATGTGTATGTGTATGTGTGTGTGCATTCGCATTATTATCCTCACAATAAAAATCTTGTCAATATTAATATTTCTATATGTATGTAAATGTATTTATATAAAAAAAGAATTAAATCAACACAATATAAATAAACAACAGGAGCAGGGTGCTGTGGCCGCTCACTTCTGACTTTTCCGTTCATTATTCTCACTAATTAATTTAATTATTTATTTAATTTTCTTTTTCAATTAATTAATTAATTTAACACATTATCCTTCGTTCTTACTTTCTTTCTAAAATATATAAAAATATGTAGGTGGCGGTGCGGCCGGGCCGCCCTAGCTCTTTGTACTTCATGAAGGCAACAATGTCAACAACTACGAGAGATTTCCACAAAATAAAAAACTTAAGAAAAGAAAAAACAAAACGATTTAAACATTAATGAAATGTAAATCTATTTACAATAAAAGGAAAGAATGAAAGTAAAACAGTGGTAGTAATAAATTTGTCTGCTTTTTTTCCCTAAATTCTTTCTTTTGTAGTGTTAAGCTGGTATTGCACACAGATATGGTAACGTAAATATTAAAAGGGCGGACGGCCGTTATTTCCTTTTTGCATGTAACATTTCCATTAATAAAGTTTGAGTTGGAGCACTGCCACTACAATGTTGATGATAAAGATGCTCCTCACCACGAGCAGCTAATGCATGAATTTCCGGCAATATTTGCATCATTTTATTGAACTTATCCTAAATACAACAAAGACAAAAATACTTATTAGATAATCATCTATAAAATTATATTTACAAAATTACTTGTATTTGGGGGTAACATGTCACCGTGTATTCGAGTAATGCTTGTTTGACTTGCTCATGACCTTCTTGTACGTGTTTCTTGTTTGTTATACCTCTCACCTCTAAAATGTAAACATTAAAAAAAGAAAAGAATATTATCCAAACAAAGTTGATTACTGTTAAAATCATTATATTTATTATAAATTATTATTATTTTTAATAGAGACAAAAAAATATAAGCAATATACATATAAATATTTTCTTTCTCTATTTCTTTTTAATATGAAAATATTGACAAAAATTAACACACTAACCTGGATTAAGCAATAACAAGAATTTAACACAAATATAGTCGCTAACATCATATTTGAGTTCTTCTAATTTGGCTGTGATGTCATTGAAATGATCAGCTAAACTTGGTACACCCAATAAACCTAAACTTAACAAATCGAATTTCTGTCCATTGTGCAGTGTCATCTCATCAGGCAGATTATTATGCATACGTTGATGTATATGATCCAATACTAACATATCTGACCATGAGTGTTGCAATAATTTCATTTGGTCATCAACCTAGAAACATAAAATAAAAAAAACGACATGAAAATTAAAAATACATCTAATTATAGATGAAAAAAGGACCAGATATAGCATAAGTAATATTTAATGTCCTTCATTATAAAAAACACACAATTACAAAATCTTAATTAACTTGTATAATTGTTATTCGTTTATAATTTGTATATAAAAAAAATTACCCATTTTTCTCATATAGAATAAGATAAATATCGAATGTATTGTTGGTTATCTAAATCATTATTAAAAATTCATTGTATTATCCTAATTTTTCATAATATTCTGACCCAGTTTTCAAATGAAATCATCTTAAATTATCAGATATTTCAAAATATCAAAATATCATAATTATTATTAATAATAGTAATATAAACAGAAATTGTAGAAAAAAGGTTACAGGTATCATTATACATAGTTCTCCTCTCCAAAATTGAAATAACTATATGTTGATTTTTTTTTAAAGAAAAAACTTGTTCTCTATTGCATGACGTAGATTTAGAAGAGAAAAAAACTAGACAGAATTGTAGAGGAGGAAATCTACAATAGTGTACATTGTATTTTGTAAAGTAGGAGAGATTATGTAAAATGAGCAAATAGTTAAAAAGTGAAAACATGTTAAATAAATCTAGGCCAAGTTCATCATGTCCGGTCTGTTTTATGTGTGTTAATAGCGAATGTTTTACAAAACATAACAAATGTGGCTATGTATTGATTATGAATCCAAAATTAACACCTTTTTTTAGTGGATTTACAAATATACAAGTTTGTTATTTGGCTGGCTTGTGATTTATCTTTTAAAAATAACCATCTTTGGTTGGATTTAACATTTTTTAAATAATCATATTTCGACACTAGGGGAAGCGGGTTGTTAAGCAATTTAGAACATACTGTATGTAAAACAATTCGTAGAAATTTTAAAGAAATTACAACAAATTACAAAATAAATGAACTTTCAATGAGGAAGTTTCAAAATTTAAATTGACGAATTTTCTCAATTAAAAATAAATTAAATAAATCGATAACAATTATAACAGCAACAATAATAATAACGATAATAATTTTTAAATAATACAAAATACATTTATTTAATATAATTAATAATAATTATATTAATGAAAGTGAATCATTGTGTTCAATCCACAAAATGACTTTCGCTATGGTTTGTTATTCGGAACACTTTCCATTTTTGCCATAGAATTTGATATTTCGTAATCATTTACAACTTAACGATATGTACTTGACCCACTAACAATGGCCTAGATAAGAATGATTGGTGTTGTTGATGGTGGTAGCAGTAGTAGTGGTGGATGTTAATGATGAGAATGCGCACGCTATACTTTAAATTATATTTAACAATAAATATAAGAGAGAAATTCAAAGGAAGAAAAAAAACATAAAATAGATTAATCGATTGTCAACTTAATAATGTACTATACAACAACATACGTAACACATACACATACTATTCTACCAACGCCTATCATATTTTTATCAATCATATACTGTATATAATTAGAATTATCTTAGCATATCAAACAAGCACGTGTATATGACTTTTTATTGCTTATTTCTTTTTTTATTTTTTAATTTCATTAGCAAGTCTATTAGTAATATGCAGGTATGCCCTCGTTGTTGTTGTTGTTGGTATTATGTGTATTGGTTATTTAAATACAGCTCAATTTGGTAAAGCTATATAACGTTGCTCAATTGCGATGTTCGACTTGAATTGCTATTTAGGTCGCCAATTGCATACTATCTGATTAATTCTTGAAGCAATACGCGTTCTTAATTTTAACACTTTCATGGTCGCTGGAAGTTCTTTTTTGTCTTAACTTTGTTGTTGTTATTACTATTATTATTGCTGTTACAAAAATACAAGATAAAAATACTATAATTTAAGATAATTACTACAATATTATTATTATTATTACTATTTTTTTAACAATTTAACAATTTCAATATTCCACTTAAAATGAATTCATTCAAAACAGATAAAAACAGGATAGTAACTACATCTATTTATGAAGTTGAGGTCTCATCAACATTCACATCCCATTTGATAATTGTTTCCGGTTAATTATACCGCTAGAGTCTGTTTGTATAAATTTAAAGAATCTATTGCCTAAATTTCTATTGTAGGTATACATGTTAAATAATTTATAAATTCTTGATATGTTCAAATTCGTATATTTACCTTGAGATCCTTGAAAAATATAGAGTTTCTCGCCCAATCAACTTGGGAAAATAGATTTTGGTCCAAAACTTTACACATAAGTTCAAATAAGTCTACCTCACATTGATTATACGTTTGACTTTGTAATAATCCATATAAAGAGTTCTGCCACTCACGGTCATCAATAGCTTGCACAAAATCCCTTATTAATGGTGACATTTTACTAGATGGTGGTGTATTCGCGCCACCACCACCACCACCTCCACCACCGCCGCCACCACCACTACCACTAACACCACCCTGCACTACCGTATCAAATTGGAACGCTTTCGGACTTAATGAATGTGGTGATGTTGTTGTTGAATTAGCAGCACCCCATAGTTTATTATCAGGTGGTATCACCATTGATGATTGTCCACTACCAGGTGGTGCACCAACAATTTGTAAAGCTGGCTGTTGATTTGATGCTGGCTGTACTAAATTTGATGTATTAACTTGTCCTAAAGCAACAGCAATAGGACTTGGTGATGAATCTGGTGATGATGTTAATGATGATACTTGTGGTATTTGTATTTCTTGTTTTATATGTATGTTGGCAAATGGTGATGTACCTGGTTGATTATTATACATTGAACCATCACCTAATGAATTACTACCGCGCAAAGATTGGGCAGCTAATTGTCGTTGACGCATCAACTGTAATTTCCTTGCTCTATCACGTTTATACATTGGACCAAATTTATTGCGACCACCTCTCATCCGGTCCGCTCTTACAGCTGAAAAAAAAAGAAATCCATTATTATTAGAAACATTCCTGTGGTCAAATCTATTAGAAAAACAAAAATAATATTTATACATATAGCTAGTTTTATAAATTGTATAGAATTGAATAAAATGATGCCAAATAAAACAGATCATAAACCATTAACCAGAAAATGTATTGCATAATGATCGATAAGCATGCGCCATCCAAAACGAAAGTTTAAACAGACAAAACGGACATATTTCAACAGTGTGAAACTAAAAGTCTCGATTTCACTTTTGTTCCCAACAATAATAAAATGGGCGAGATTTTAATTATTTAGTAAACATTACAATAACAATAATAGAAATGATGATATTTGCACAACTGTCTCTAATACCATTAGAAATAAACATTGCGAATACAAGGCATGAGGAAAAGGCTTGGCTTATCATTATATGATACAACTAAGAAAAAAGAAAAGTTTTAATCATGTACTATTTTGTATGCAGATTCATTTAATAAATTCAATCGGACAAAGAAACACTACTACTACCTGCCGACGAACGAATTTGAAGAGCATATCACCAACAACTATTAATCTTGCATGGTATTTGGCGGAAAGCCGATTGTAAAAACAGATGAAATAGATTGCAACCTTGAAGATATGCCTTTTAACCCATAATTAAGCCAATCAACTTGCATGAATCATTCCATTATAATTTCACTTTAACATTATTTCGTGTTATTATTGTTATCATATCAAACAATTTAAGAAAACAAATCAAAACAAAACAAATAAATAAAAAGGAATGTTGTTACGAATTTATCAAGGAAACGCTTTCTTTTTGTAGTTGTAGTTTATTATTAAAAAATTGTCTCAAGGTGAATTGTACTAGGATGCGGATATATGCAATCAAATAACTTGATTGTCCTTGAATGCATCTGTTTAAAAGTTTCAAAATAATCTTTAAACGTCTGGATAATATCCAAATCGTTTTAAACATGTAGTAGTAATCAAGCCGATATTTATACATTTGACAAATATATATATATATATATATATATATATATATATATATATATATATATATATATATATATCTATAGGTTTATTCCTAGTGAATAAGCTAGGCTAGTAGCCTGACTATAAACTCCTCGATTCATTATGTATGTATTGGCACAGTGATCTAGCCAATACATGTCTATTAATAGAATTTTCTTTGTGTCGATAACATATTATGCAATCAAATTCAAGGGCAGAGAAAGTTGATCTGTTCGTCGTCGTTGTTGTAGTCGTCTTGTTGAATTCGTGTATCTATCCTCCTCATAGTAGGTAGGTATACCTATGTATACTATACCTACATTCTGTTTCGGATTATAAAACGACTTATATGAAGCTAATAAATACAAACAACAACATGCCAGAAAGCAGTCAACCTAGACTTTTGTAGATAGAGATAGAGGTGGAGAACAAACTCTTTCTAGGCCAGATATTTTGATGAACAGGTGCCCAACGGATGGGAAATACAACATCTGCCTGACAATAATAATGATGACTATTTTAACAACAAATAATCAACAAAAATATTAAAAAAAAAGTATAGTACATATATGTAATGCAATAATAATAATAAAAAAGGAAACAATAAAATAATTTCATACTTTCATAGGCACTCAAATAAATCTATCTAGTTACACCCTTTAATATAAATCAAACCACCTACAATAACATATCAAAATAACTCGAAATGGAAATTGTATGTTTGTCAAAGGCAATAAATGTAAATAAAATAAGAAATTTAAAAGTTGAAAGAATAATCTACAGAAACATAGGCAATTGTAGGTGTTTCTTGTTTCTCCTCAACGTACACAAATTAAAATTAATTTTTCATATTTTTTTCGTTTTTGATTCAACCGACAATAGTTTTACTCAATTCATATTCATTTTGTAATAATTAAATAATTGGACAATGCGTTTAAAACATGTATACACGCACTTCGTGAGAACTTTAAATTAACATCTGTAAAGAAGGCAGACAATCGATTACTCAACATTACTGCAACAACAACAACAACAATAATAATAATAATAATAAATAGAAATAACAACAATAACAACAGTAACATTTATGTGTATAAATATCTCTCTATCTACCTTTCTTTTTACATTTTGTAGGCGATGAATTCATTACATGTATATTGTGATATACTCAAATAATAACGATTAAAATTACTATAACTACATACTACTCTTCTTCAATGACCCAATTCCCTCAATTTTGCTATTTAATTATTAAATTACAATTAATTTATAAGTTATAGAGGGAGAAAAAGTTTAAAAAAGTATATGTGAATAGAGGGAGAGAAAAAAAACCAACTATTAATCACGAAACCTATCAAAAGTATTTTAATTTTAAGACTATTAGAATGGGAATGATTACATAAGAAATAAAGTTTATTATTGATTGATGCACTATAATCTATGTTGGCCTAAATTTTTGGTCAGTTTACAGTACAAATAGCTCAAAATAATCGATAAAACAACTATAAAATAAGAAAAAGTAGAAAATTAAAGCATTAAAACTTCACGATTTACAATTTATTATGTGAAATATAAATAGTAGGTGTATAACAAATTTTCAATATTTAAACATTTATTTGGATGATGTATAAAAACAATTTCGGAATACAATTGTTTTGTTTTAAATTAAAGGTTTTAAAGATTGACCACAAATCATCATCGTCTTGTGAATTTCTAGATAATATTTGAACTTGTAGCTAATGTGATGTCAACTATTGGAATATTTATTAGATTTAATTCTCCGCAATAAATGTTAAAGTGTAGTTATTCTATGTACAAGAGCCTTTGATTCGCCAATTATCCATATTAATGTCAGGTTTTTTCCATGAGAAAATCGTAAATTTGTAAATATGTACATATAAATAACAGATAATCAAGTGTGAATCAAAAAGAAATACATTTTTGAAATCCACATTCTAAAAAGTTATATTTCACTAGAAATTAGTTGAAGAAACTGATACAATAATTTTTTAAATGTTGCTTTAATTAGGCCATTGCCATGATCATATTATTATTATTATTATTATTTTTAATTGGGGAATCAAATTATAACTAATTTAGCATAAAATCGTTAATTTTATTTAAAAATTTTGATATCGAAAATTAATTAGGGCATACGGTAATAAAATTGATATCGAAGTGTATTGTTTACTATTGTAATACATATTTAAATAAAAGAATCGTGTTTTACTTTTTCGCGTACTCTAAAATAGTATTCTAACAATATTATTATTGTTATTATTATTATTATTATTATTATGTTAATCTTTTATTCTAATAATACCATAGCAAATGTCGAAATGAAACCGAAAGTAACGTTTCAACAGCAATTTTAAAAAGACATGAGACACATATACGAGTTATTGAATTAGTGAAAAGGAGATAGAGAATTGAATGATGCAAGCGACAATATTGGGCATGTAGGTTGTTGGGTCGGTCTTTAGTAAAGCAATAGGTGCTCTCTGTGTGCAAACCTGTAGTAATATAAAACGAATTTTTTCTCTCTTTCTTTCTACTTATTTTTTTTTTCTTTTTTAGTAGGTCACTTAAAGAAAATGAAATCTTCCACTTTTGCTATCAATTTATTAGCGAATAATTATGACGTCGAAAGAAAACAAAAGTTAAAAACATGCTTTGTGTAGACATTCCTACGTATCACAAAATTTTTTCAACTGGTGATTTTAATGAGCGATCAAGAATGTAAACTTTTGCTAACATTTTATGTACATACATAAACATAGATATTTGTTTTATATGGGAGGGAAAAAATAATAATTAAACTGTAATATTAAACAGTTCTAATCTACATATCCTGTCACATATATGACAATTTTATTTTTTCATATAAAAAAGGCCGTGTGGTAATTTTAAACTTTGTTAAGTAGGTCATTTGTCAAGTCATTGCGCAACTAAAATGAATTTAAAATCTTTCAACCGTAAATTACTAATTATCAATGAAATTGAATGACAACACTACACTTTTTTGTTATTTTTTAAATACTTTTGATTAATGATGAACAGGATTTTATCGTCATCAACTATCAATAAAAAATTGATAAACTTCAATAGAATTACATTATAAGTATTGGTTAATAATGGTTCGATTAAAATTATCAAACATCATCATCATCGCTCGTCATCGGGATAATTATTCGGATTGTTTCATGAGAAGAGACTGTATAGAATATACAGGTAAACAGGTAAGCAGCAGCAACGACGGTGCCACGTTTATACCTAGGATATTACAATATTATTCAGCGACCTCGTCCCACTTCACGGAACTTGAAGCCGGGTTTACGCGACCCAAAACATTAACAAATCACTATAATCTTTACTTATTGTAAAGATGAAATTTCCGCCCGGATCACTAATCTTACTCATTCTATCTCTTCATCTGCATCATCTTCTTTATTATCATTATTTATTATTACGAAATAATTTATTAAAATAAAACATGGATTCTCTTTTCTTTCTTTATTTTTAAAATCAAGATTTCTTTTTTTTTTACTGAATGTTTTGCAATCTAATAGCTTTGATAATTTAAACATTTTTCTGCAATTTACAACAAGAGATGATAGATTAAACGACTGTTTGTTGTGTAAACTGTTTTCTGTATATTTATTTATGTTTTTATTGTTGCTATTATTATTCTCTTCAATTTTTTTTTATCAGTGATGCTGATAATGATGATAGTGAATGAGGTTCGGGTTCGGACTATACATAGGGCTGTGTGAGTTTTGCTTTTGTTTGGATCGTCAACCAAGCGCGACTAGTGAGGTTGGAACCATGCAATCCGCTACGCCATTAACGAACAACAACTACAACAAACCAAAGCCTATCCCAGACATACTATTCGAAAGAGAGAAGAGAAGAAAAAAACACGTAGATTTCAGTAGATATAATATTAAATAATAACCCGCCTATTTTGAAAAATTTTTAAAGTAAAAGTACGAATGTAATGTTTAACAACAGATATAATAATAATATTCAACAACTATTTACTTTTATTAAAGTGTGTATTTATTACAAGCAAAAATTCATGACTCAGATTAGAATCTTGAAAGCATTGCAAACATTTTTGTTGAAATATTTCTTTTATATTTCATATTAAAAATTTTTGGACAATTGAACAAAAGATTTCTTTTGGAAATATCATTTATAATATTGGAATAATGGTATTTTTATCAATTGAAATATTAAAATTACTTCATCAAAACGGACACATTTCTAAATACTCATCAAGACGTTTTATAAAAGGAGCTGTCGTTTTCTTTCTTATTTGTAAAATAAAAATACTTTCAGAACGATAACGTTTAAATTCCAGCGTGAATTTTCAACTTAAAGATAATGGAAACATTCTTTTTCCCCAGATATATTTTCCATATTTATTAGAAACAGAAAAAGTCGACTTGGAAAAGACAATTTATGAAAAATAAATAAATAAATATTGTTTTTGATTTGTTGTGGTTCCTGGTCAAAATTAATAACTTTCCATAATTACGAACAAGTATAATTTTGTGTGTTTTTTCCCCTCTTAATGAATCACGACAACATCGTTTATTTCAATATTAATTGAGAAATAAATTTTTAAATAAAAAATTAACAATATTTATAGTTTTATGTTGAAAAACTATCGATAGTATTATAATATGTATGTACTACTACTACCTCTTATCAATAGTTATTCACTTTAACTTTAAATAATCGTGAAAAGATCATAATTTTTATCACGTTTGTTTATAACAAATGCAAATGAGTAATTTTTTTCTTTACATACAATTTAATAATGCACAATTTTGATAATTTACATATTTCTGGAAGGTGTTATTTAAACAAAATCATGTCTGTCAACATGTATGTAGCAATATAAAATGAAAGTGTTATTAACTTTTTGAAATTTGCAAATTACATTATAAAAAAAAATCAAAGGAAAAAAGAACTCTCATTGGTTAACGTTAATATGAAACAATATTTGTTGTTTGTTGTAAAATTTTCAAATAGTGAATATGTAATTAGAGATAAAAATTGTACGCGAAAAATAGTTTAATATGAATAATGACAATAATAAACAAACTGTAACAATGTAAATATTTTCGAAATCTTTATTCTAATAGAAAACGAACTATTATATGTATAATTACAATAGGAAAAACTGTTATAGGTATGTATGTGTATTAAGATGTAGGTAGTTATGTATACATATATGTATGGTTAAGTGAGATTTCACAATTCGAAGAATTTTAGGATGTGAAGAAATGTCGAAAATATTAAATTTTGTTAAAATTGCTCGCGTATGTAATACACAATAATATAACAAATTAGAAACACAGTTAGCGAGGGTGTAAAATAATATGAATGGTGATATAAAGTAAGTAAATGTGGGCGAAATTATTTTCATTAACCATTTACAGTTTATATTAGCAAAGTTGAAAAGAATTTACACTGTACGAAAATTTCCCGTTTCTTTATTTATTCTAATTATATACAAACATGTTTGTTTTTTTGGGGAAAATTTCACACTATATTAATAAGAATTTTGTTTTTTTGTTTTGGTTTTTTACTAATTCAATATTATTATCTTCTAATACGTATCTATAATATTAGGTGATACATATAAGATAGGATAAAATTACAGAAAGGAAATTAAGATGGAAAAACTAGAAATGCTGAATATGTCTGGGTAGCTGTATAGGTACCTTCAAGGTGAACAAGAAAGTTGAAATACCTATATATCTACACACATATACATTCATATTATTCTACTACAAAGGTAACTTATATTTAGATATTGAGAATTAATTAACGAGTACCAAAATAACATACACCTATTATTAATGTATAGAGATATAAGAGGAAAATCCTTTTATGAAGCTCTTTAAATTGGTTTTATTACATGTAAACATACGGAAAATTAATTAAATTGAAAATTATTTAATAATAAAATAATTATTATTTTTTAAACATATACGTATATAAACACACACCCATCTTATTTAGCAATATAAAATACAATCATACATACTAGATGGTATTTTATTTATTTAAATTATTACCAACCATGTAACTGTTATTGTTCAAACCGACAACTTTATGCACGAATTAATTGAACAATATTCTCGATTGAATTACTAAGAAAACTTATTCTATTCCCCGAAAAAAAAAAAAAAATAATTTACTTTTGAATATGTGGTAAATCACAAAGTTGTGATAATTCTGAAAGTGAAAGGAGGTTGAGAGATCTGTTTGTTCGGGCTGAAATTTACAATAAGTCCATATTTTTCAACATAAAACTCAGTAGAAACCATCAATATTTCAAATTAAGAATAACAAACAGAAGAAATAATATTGATATTAATAAATTTAAATTTTTAAACTATTAAATTTAATTTTTTTATCACCCTTTATAAATGTACATTTTCCACCCTAAGATCTACAATATTTCTGACGAATTCTTATTTATTCGTTTATTCAGTTTTTTTTATTGTTTCTTCATTATAATGAAAATAAATTCCAACATTTTATATCAGATCTAGTCGTTTCGCAAGCTTTTTCTTTTGCAAATGTTGAATGTTGTTGGATTTAAACAGACTGGGGCAAAGTTGTTTTAGTCGTTACATGTGCTGTTCTTACTCAACATTTGAACAAACTCCTTTTATAAAGTTTGTAAAGAAATAATAACGACGATGATCTTTTGAATCGTGATTTTACTTTATATCGTAGAACAATAAAAAAATTATATGTATAAGTATGATAGAGAAATACAGAAAACATTAATAATAATACAACTATTATATGAATTGGGATTTATTATTACTATCATTATAAAGGAGGAGGTGATCGAAGAAAAGGGCTTTTTTCAATCAACTGGTAGAGAGAGAGAGAGAGAGATAGAGAGAGAGAGAGAGTTGCGCAAGACTTGTTATAATAACACAACACATGTATAACACGTGGTTGTCAATATTTGTTTCTTTTTTTATGATTAGTAATAATAGTGGTGTTATGTTTGGAATTAAAATAAAAGGACTCACCTTCTAATTTCATTCCGACTTCTAAGCATTTTTGAAATCGACAGTATGGACACCGTTTCCTTTGTGTTTTATCAATATGACAACTTCTTTCCGCAACACAGGTATAAACTTTCTTGTTTTGTACAGTTCGTTTGAAAAACCCTTTACATGATTCACATGTAAGCAAACCATAATGATAACCAGAAACTTTATCACCACATACTGGACATAATTCTTCTATACCATCCTTTGTATCTGGTAAATCACTAGTTGTTAATGATGTTGTAGCACCTGATATTTGATAACTTGCACCCATATCAACACCTGGTATCGTATTAGCTCCTGAAGAAAATAGATAAGATGTATCTAAATTATTTATATTTTGATTCATCATCATTGCTGTTTGTGTATGATGCATTGTATTTATTGATTGTTGACATGATGTTGTATATGGGCCGTTTATTGGCGGCGAACCATGATATTGGGGTGGCATAGGACTAGATGATTGTGTTCCAGCTGGAGAATCCCCTGAATTTGTATTAAATGGGGACATATTTAATGATAACATTGTTGAGTGATTCTCCATATCCAGTAACATTTCACAATACAACAGTTTACACAATCATTAATTTTTACAGTATATGTATAATATCCTCTTTGTTTATTTTATTTTAAATAGAAAAGAAGAACTAAATCCGACTCTTGATTTTATTAAATTAAATAATAAATAAATAAAACAACGAATGAAATCGAATTTTTTGGTAGCTGCTATCCGGTTTTATGGTGTTGTCGAAATCGTTTCAACTTCATCATGAGTGATGGAATTATGATTATAGTCATCATTCAACAAATTTAACCGAAACAAACACAGAAACACACTTGTACTACTACTTCTAATTACTACTACAACACAATAATCCACTGTTGAGGGAACAGAAATAATCCAAATGATGTTGTTGTGAAGAGGTATGTATATAGTGTATAAATCACAAAATTGGTGATGAAATTTTCGTTGGTTGTATTCTTGTTTTTCTAATACAACAATAATTTAACGTTACCATTTAATCACATAACAACATCAATAACAGAAGGAGAAAAAAAAAACAACAAATTATAGCTATAGCAATAACAGAAACACACACGCACACACGACGAACAAATGAAATTTATATTTTTAGCAACAATACAAGTTACAAATAGCAATAAACAATGACAGCCACGATTAAATTACTATTAATGATAATGAGTAACAACAATAATCACAAATATATAATAAATGAACAAACGAAAGAGAAAACACCTCCGCAGTCGCGAAGTACAGTAAGCAAACTGACCAGTTGTCGGAGCGGCGACTCTGTGTAGTGATCACAAAACTAAAACCCCCTTCCGTTAAGATAGACGTGTTGTCAGCACTGGGGTACAATGGAAAATGATTAGAAGCCCATGTAATAAGTGAAAGTGACTCGGGACCGGTGACCCACTTTCCCATGAACCAGGTCTATGTTAGTGCTGTGCTGTGTTGTGAAGTCATACATATACACACACACATACACAAATACGCAGATATAATACACAATCACAGATACAGATATATAAACACACATACACATACATACATTTACATCACTATCGGAGAACTTGAAAGAATGGTGGGGCGGCAAACGACCGTGGAGGGAATTGGTGGGGATGTCCTACTGACCCACTTATAGACGATGCATCATGTGGTCCTCGAACGGGATGTGGGGAATTATCCTAAGGACGACGGTGGTGGTGGCGTCGACGCCGCCAACAATACAATATTGTCGGCGGCGTCGGCGTCGATAACAACTATAGCATTTACAACAATAAATAAGGGCAACAGAGTCCTCGTCTTTATTGCCCTCAACAAATCTCTACCTACTATCGTTATTTTTTTATTGAGGAGGACAGACAGAGAAACTGCCGCATATGGTGAAATTGAACGATTTCGAAAATTTTACAATAGTTGTGGGTATATCAATAACGGTACAGTTATTATAATAAATTATATTGGTGGTAATAAAAATGAGTTTAACCGTACGTAAAAAATATAATTCTTAATAAAAATACAAAATTAACAAAGCTTCCCATCTAATAAATATATAAAGATTTTATCAAGTCAACGTCTAGAATAGGCTTATAAAAGCTTAGAATTTTTATTACAGTTTAAATTAGACTACCATACAAGGGAAGATTAAAAACTCACTGCAAATTATCAAACTTAAATCTTTCCACTGAGGTATTATTAGTAACGGAAAAAAAAATAATTAAGTAAAATGAAAGAATTTCCTTCAATTTACGTAAATTTTACTTCAAATACTCATCGCTTATATGTATAAAAGTAGATCCATATAAAAGTGGGTAATGATAATTAAAAAAAAAATTGTTACAACAATCTTGATATCGATATAAGAGTGTCATTTTATTGTATTTGGGGTTATAATTACATATGTTATTGGCTCTCGGAAAGTAGGTCACCTAATTCTGAAAACCGGCAACGATAACTACAAGTGACCTATTTTTTTTATTTTTTATTTTTTAAATGATTGATAATCATTTAAACGAATCTTTTAATGTGTTTTGTCAAAGGACCTTTTTATTTTATAAATTGTAGAAAATCTACAATAAATCATCAGTTATTCATACATGCAAATACAATTTTTTCGATTGATTTTTTTACTTAAAAAGAAACAAAATAAATTAGCCAATGTTTAATATAAATACATATACCTACATAATATGTTGAAATAATGAATATCTTCAACAACTTGTTTTATTTTGTTGAAAAATAAATAAAGAAAACATCAAAAGTATAAATGTAGGATTCTGAATGAAAGCGAAATGATTTCGAAGAGAAATTATGCAGACAAGAATTATTATTTCGCTTTCAATTTCAAATGAAAGTGAATCAATTTTTTATTTTATTTGTAACATCAAAACTGTGTGTGTCTACCTGTATTTATAGATATATCTAATAATTATAATTTTTTTCGTTATGGTTTTGTGAACATAATTTTTTTGCTCGTTCATTTTATTTCGTTTTATTAATAATAATAGGAGGAGGCAACCTGCTAGACATCCACACTTGATGTCACAACAACTGTTTGTCGAAGACTATGCGTGCCACTAGAACATGAATATAAAATATTGCGTAAGTGTGCATTATATGGCGGCTTGACACCATTCCCGGATCAATCCCCGCCATTTTTTATCCATATACATATCCAACATAAATAATCCGCAATCGAGTAAATCTGTATCAAGGGCTATGATTTTAAATAATTTTAGCAGTATAACACAAAAGAAACGAGGATAATTTAAATAAGGTTAATTTTTTTTAAAAAACACAATTGCCATTAAAACAGTGATCCTTGATAAGGAGCTTTATCTTTTGCAATTAGAACGAGATAATTAAATTATGTGTGCACATGTTTATATGTATAACGCAAATTGAAAAATGTACATTTTTGCAAATTATTAGAGAAAAGCTGCTCTTTTTTTTCAAATTGAGTATACAACGAAAATTACATAATCCTTGACACAAATGTTTGCGAGACCGCTGTTTTATTTCATTCAATTGCAATTCAGATTCGGATAAGATTCAACACTAATACCAACAAAAAGATAGACAACAGGAAAGTCGTTATTTTATTAATAAACATCTCAGAAATAAAAAAGATTGATCTTTGAATATAAACACGCATTGTCAACAAAACCATGATTCCATCTATAATCCATAATTACACATCCACTATCCACTTTAGAATTTTAAATACATACATAAAATCATTAGTAATTTATGTTACATATTTCATAGTATAAATTAACAAAAAAATATATAGCAAAAATAAAAGAATATAAATTTTAGATTGATTGTTTTTATGAAAAATTTCAACTGGCATTTTAACATACACATATAACGACCTAATTTAGTAACAAACATCTGGTTAGAATTAATTAATATTTCTATTAATTCAGTTTATAAATGTTACTCCTTATTTATTATATCTATATAACAAATAACCAAAAATAATAAATAAAACCAAAGCAAAGAAGAAAAAAATACAAAAATCGAGAATTAAAGAAATTTTTGTTAGTCAAACTTATTGACACAGGACACAGGCGCAAAACTTATATGAATTTTGTAATAATGCAGTTGTTATAGCAATTAGGTAAAGACTTTCGCTTTAAAAAAAATTTCTCGTCAATTATGCAATTGGTTAATTAGTAAACAATGAGGGTTGCTTGTTATTAACACGAACAATTGTAAGGTGACAATCTTTTAAAATAAAATAAATAATAAAGAGAAATAGAAGAGAAACAAATAAAATAAACAAAATAAATTTTACCAAAAAATCACCCTTTTTTCACTCATAATCTATAAATATTATTAGGCATAAAATTTAACACCATCGAAATATTACCACTACAATCATTACAAAAATCTATTATTATGACAACTATTATCATTGTTATTATCTCGGAAATTAGTTTAAGTTCAGTGGGTCAGCGTCGCGATGTATAAAACTGGGTTACAATGAACGTCACGACGCTCGTGTCGTTTTATTTTATCATTATTATTATTATTACTATTTTATCGACATTGATTTTCCAAGTGTGGATAACACAAATCAATTGACCTTCTAACACCAAGTATTATGTGAACAAAAATGAGAAAAAGAAAATATATTACATCCAACTAATCGCGTGTGTTAATAGATAGTGAAATAAGAGAATAAAAGCAAGAAGAAATTGATTTCAGACAGAGTTATTGCAAATAGAATTATGTCAAGGTCTTAGATAAATGAATTTTCGTGTTTTTTCCCCAAGTATTAGAGGGTTAGTTTGAAAATATGGTGGTAATTTCAATAAATAAAGTATTTTTAATATCTATATATTTTTTTTTGTTAGAAAAAAAACCAGACTATTGTAAAATTGGTAGCAAGGACAATCATCAGCCGTAACTGATTGCATGGTGTGCCGTCATGAATCAATTTTAAAGAAAAAAAAACGCGATTTCCCAACAATTTATGTCTAATTTTTCTTTTATTATATTCAAATTTTTATTGTAATATTCAACAAATATTGTTATTTTAATTCAATACCTTTAAATAATAAAACATAAATCTTTTTCAATACTTTGTAATTTTCAAGTAATTTTTCTTCTTCATTGTATTTACCCGTCAAAAGGTACACAAAGTTTTTCTCTAGTAATAAACAGATAAAGGTAAATGGACGCGTGTAACAGATTCGATACACTTGTTTATAATCAAAACAACAAAAGGTAATATTTATTACTAGACATAAAAGTTAAAAGAACCAAATATAATAGTACTGTATGAAAACATCAATTTTCCGTACACGTAAATAGATTATTTTTACAAGACAGTTCTCAATAAATAAGATCGAAATAGCAACAGGTAGATTTTTTTATTACTTTTTTTTTGATCTTCTCCTCCATATGAAACGCTTTCTCAACTATAATATGCTCAGGTACGTATCCAAAATAACACCTATAAATTTGTAAACATTTCTAAATAAATACTAAACATAAAATGGAATGTTTGAAAACATACACAGCATGTTGTTCTCAACAAAAATTGTCACAAATAAATCTATAAACTGGGTCAATTTTACCCTAAATATTTCTTATTGTACAGTTTAGTCAAAGAAAAAAAACACAAACAAATGCATGTAAGAAAAAACCAACGTCTGGACAATCATTGTAGAGAAAGTTTTATAATTAAGACGGTGAATACCATTAAACGGGGGGGATCGTTTCAATTTAGGTAATACCGTAAAAATTAGGTCAAACACGTGTACTCAACTTTTTGAGGGCCTATTCTTTTTTGTCTATCGTTAAATATTATAAGAACGATGAATAGAAAAGCAAAGCGGAAAAACAGGGAGAACACACAACAACATTCATGATCATAATAATAATAATAATAATAATAATAGTGACAACAATAAAAAAAGAAGCTTAAGAGCAACATCAAATGCTCTCACTTTCCGACAAACGACAACATTGTTTCTATTATATCAAAAAAAAACGTGTCAAGGTCTTTAATAAAAATGATAATCGTTTGAAAAACATCAATGAACACAAAGTTTGTATTCGTCAAAATAGATCTATACCTGTAATTTGTTTTGTATACAACAGCTCATAAATTTTAATTTTACGCTACCCTTATTGCCTGTAGAGAAACTAGTTCATGTCGAGACGAAACATCAATATTTTGACTTTAAATCTATTGAGATTCAGGTAATATTGTCAGAAATGATTTGTGATTTTTGAAAACACGATTCGTTTCAAATTAAATTAAAATTAATTTAAACAAACAATTTTTTTAGCAGGATTAGTTTTCTTTTATTATTTGGAATAGTATATATATAGAAATTAAAATGCGAGCTCACACAATTAACCCATTAACAATGCACGTATACATAGTTGTTGGGAATAGGTCTCATACACCGGAAATCAATTCATCAGAGCATGTCGATCTCGACGTAGTGTTACCGAAACGCATTTTCCCCCTATTTTTACATTTTATTTAATTATGTACAATCATTACAACTGAATATAATTTATTTAATAAAAGAGTAGAGAATAAGAAAATAGTGAGAAATCTTTCAAGTATAAATTAGAGGGAACCATTTGTTATTTATAAAATAAAAATAGTAGCATAGTACACCTACGGTTAATTGAAAAAAATAGAAAACCGTGACTAGCCACCTACAGTAGTTAATCCAAAAACGGAGGAAACATGACAGAATTAAATTGCATAATTTCTAGTTGGGTATTCTGCAAGATCATTAGATATATGTATATGGATTTCTATATACTAGCGCCATCTATTTAACACTTAATAAAATTAATTTATTTTTTAAAAAAGTTAATTTATTCATTATTGTATCATTAATTATGGTGTGTCAATTTTTCAATCATTATTTTCTTGAGTTGAATTCTCTCCCCCTTTAACAAAAACAAAACAAAAATTGAATCCAATCAAAAATCTTCAGATGAATAGTGTAAATCTTGTCAAGGTTTTTGTTCAATCTAAATTTTAAGATTTTTTTTGAATGCAAACTTATTGGGCGTTGGTGTAGACTGTAGAGTGTCGCACACCTTGGTCCAAAAACCCACTACACTAGACCTACATTTCTTTAAAAAAAATTGTTCATGTAAAATATCAAAAATGGAAATGGAAAGAGAACGATGTTCAAGGGAATCCTAAAATAATCTCAAGAAAACAGTGAAGAAAAAGGGGTCAATGTGACCTGGTAACACATTACACTAGACCTAGTTTCTTACTGGTTGGCTGGCTGGCTGGTTGACTGATTGTGAGACTAGCTAGGTGTTGCCTGTTATCGTTATCTATTGAATGTTACGTTTGTGAGGGACAAAAACAATTACATATAAAATAATCATAATTTTAAATATGTATATGTATGTATATGCTAATGTATACCTGGAAGCTATATGTATTTGAAATTTCCATAGAAATTAGTATAACGCATTACATTATATTTTTAATTTTTATTTTATTATTATTTTTTTTTAAATATTTATTAGAATTATATTTCAACCATATCACTAATTTTAATGTATGATGCACACACTGTATGTATACAAAATCGTACAAAGTCAAAGAAAAATTACAAGCGAAAATACATTTCTAATTATACTTGTTATTTTATTGAATGGTCAATGTTTAATTGATTTCTGCTTATTTTGTAATAGTTGTTTAATCACTAGAATTAAATACAATTAAATAATGGAAAATTTATCGAAAATATAGACTACAATAGAGGCAAATATTACTACTAATCTAGTCATTTGTCGTTCCTTGTGAATGTACTCAGCGTTTATGATTCCCCAGTTGATAAGAAGATAAAAAATAGAAGAAAAAAAAAGACTATTTTTAAGGGCATACATACAATAAAGTTTTTGATAAGTTTTCACACCCAAGAATGTTTATAGTGCTTAATTGTGAAAACAGCCCCCGACAACAATTCTAAAGACTAATTGAATCTTGACACGAACCTAGCAACACTAAATTTCCTAATTGTTCTCGTCAAAATCTACGAATTATAAAAGCGTCAGGTTGTTGTAAACAGGCATGTTTATATATCTAAATAATAACTTTTCTGTCAATAAAAAATTCAGTTACCTACGTGGACCGAGTATACCTTGTAGGGGAAATACGGGTAAAACGAGATATAAGCGCATAAGACGGGGTACGCATGTTTTTTTCTGCAATTATCAATAATATCCATGAGTTACTTGGCTAATGTCTTTGTTTTAACTTTCCACATCCCCTGCAATCTGTTAGTAATTACACTAAATACAATTACCATCATATGAGCGTCCATTTTTCTTTAAAAAGCCAAGTCTTGCTTTTTGAGATTATATTACAACTTTTATGACTATTTAAGTTGAAATAAATGACAAACGACAAATTAATAGACATATACATATTCACACCTTACGAAAATACGTTCTCTGTAGACATACTTATCAAATATGTTGAAATATTAATAAGAATATACAAAAAAAGGTCTAATTTAAAGTTATATGAGGTACCAGAAGGTCGGGTTAAATGGGGTACCCCCTTTTGCTCAACTTGTAAATGTGGTGGTAACTCTTTGTTTTAAAAATTACACGTTAAGTAAAAATAAGGAAGCCAAAAATAAAGAATCGACTTGGGATAGTGATGTCAGTGATTGTCTTTATTGTGGAGACCTTTATTCAACATCCTTAGAAAGCTGGATCTGCTCCTGTATTTGTCAAAAGTGGGCTCACAACACTTGTGCCAAAGTGAAATACGATGATGACGGACCAGTAAATAGTGTCTTTAACTTTTCTTACATTAAAAAGTAACTACCCCATTTTGTCCTACCAGTCGGGCAAAACGGGGCTTTCATCATTCTTTTACCTTTTTGTCTTTTTCGTAATGTTTCTATAAGTCTCTTTCTAATAAAATCGATTTATTTTACAGGTAAGGCTTCTGTGAATATGTATATTCATTTTAAGGATAGTAAATTTTCTAGTATCGTTTCTGTGCCCCTCTAAACGTTGAGTACCCCGTTTCACCCAGTTTTCCCCTATAGCTTTAGTGTTTTTTTTAACTATCCGTTAATTGTTTGACGTTATACACACGTGTACGAGTTGTTTATTAGGGTTACTCTATTGGTATTCATCAATTCTTTACGTTTATAAACAAATCTAACACGCAGTAAATTGTTTTTGCAACTAGTAGGTATAATTCATTCATTTGTTAAAAAAGATATCTACAATCCTGCAGTATTGTTTTTATTATCTATTTACTTATCTATAGTATACATATGTATACTACATGTTATAAAAAATATAAGTTAAATAGATTTTAATAATAGCAAAATAACTCTTTCTGACAAATACTATAACGTACTCAGACAACATCGTAAATTAGAAATTTTGTTAAAAACTGATAAATTATAAAGTGTTTTTAATTATCACGAAACTATAAGCAATATCATATTATAATTGAATATGATTCATGTTAAAAAAAACTTCTAACAATTTATTTATTTAGCCAGCATACGACAGAATTTGAGATAACACTGCTTAATACAAGTGGTAATTAATTTGCCTTAATTACTGATTCATTAAATGTATTCAATGCAAAATTATTAACCTTCTTAAGCTATAAAATGTCCTTTACTTGATTCTCAAGATAATGTAAAGGTATAACAACTATTTCTATAAATATCTCTCCGCTTGATTTAACAATATTACTATTTTTTTTTTGCACGTTTACATAAAATTAGAGGGGGAAAAAGCAATCAGCTGCTAATTGGAAAATAATTTTGAGGAAAAAAAGATATAAATATAGCACGGATTACTGAAACGTAAAGAATTATTCATAACGGTAAAATTGAATTATTTGTCTACATTTCAATTAATTGTTAGTTATTATTATTATTATTATTAATGTTGTCGGAAATGTTTTCATGGTCTTCAACGAAACCCAACCCATCGTGTCAATCTTTTTTTCTCTCCTTCTTCTTCTAAATTATATTATTTAGAACCAAAAACAAAACAGATAAAATAATAAAATAGAAGATATGCGTGTTTGTCCTTCATGAATGAAGATTTAACGTAATTTCTAATAATATAGTATGTATGTACATACATACATTCGAATAAATTTATGATATCATATGGCAGTAGAAAGAAAAAGTATTATATGTATAAAATTAGCATCATATCGAAAGCAAAAGTGGTCAGTGTCAGTAGGTTAGTAGGACAATGATTGCTCATTTGATGAAAGTACACAATTAATAAATTACATGATGTGTACATTTACAAAATACACATGTAGGTATCTGTGTATGTATAAAATTGAAACAACTTTTTTTTATTCATCATAACCAAATCTGGTGAAATCCAATTTACGTAGACGTTAACATAGACATTATATTGTATCATACTTTCGATTTCAATTAATGACATTATTTGACACAATTACTATCTGCGGCTTTTCTATTACTCAACAATAATCGAAATAGAAATAAAACACAATTGAATCAATTTCTCTCCAATAAATATATTATGCTATATAGTACAAGCACATCATTATAATTATTATTGTTATTTCAAATTTAAAAAAAAAAGAGTTTTATAATTTTCGATCACTTGACACATTAACCTAGTGACAATGGTATTACTTTTGATTTTTATTTATATTATTATCATGTCAAGGTTTTAACATCACGTTTTGGATATGTTTAAAGGACATCCGTGGTATGTAAATCTCTTCGCTTTGAATAATTTTAAATAAATCAAACTATCTAAATTTAAGAACATTCCAAGGAAAATTGAAGACAATTCAATCATGCTAATCCGACAATATAAAATTTGTTATGATTATTAAAAATAACAAAATATGGCGTATATCTGTTATTATTATTATTATCTAATTTTTTTCTTGTGGAAATATTTAATTGTTATCAACAAACATTGTTTCTAAAATTGTAAATAAAACAGATAACCTACTTTTGTTATCGACTTTATAAAATTTATAAATACATTATTATGAGAAGATAAAAATGTATATGGGAGAGAGAGAGAGAAAAATAAGCAATTTCTAAACATTTAATTATAATTTATAATACAGTCAAACTTAATCATAGCGAACTCGGTAGTTCCGTATTTCCGGTTATAGCGTATTATTTGTCTTTGATCGGCCGAATGTCCATTGCGTTTCACCTTCTATAAAAAATATTCTTGATAGTTTCAGACAAATAAACAAAATACTGATAAAAGGGTGCTAAAATATTAATTTTTTAAATTTCCATAACAATACTACACCTGATAAGCCAATTATGTTTATTTTTCTAGCATTTTTTATAATATCCTTTTGCATTATTTTGACTAAAGTGGGTTCTTTAGCCCCTTGTTACAGGGACGTAAGTATCACTTCTAATCCCTAGGGACATAATACTTATTATTTTCTTTTTCTTGTATTACCAGTTATTATTATTTTACCATACTATTGATGCAGTAACTATGGTGTCTTCACATTGCATTTAAAAAATTTTGAAATGAGAAATGAATGCAGGATTGTGTCCATCTCAAAATTTTGAATTTCACTCCCAAATATTTCCGAAAGGGCAAAAAATAGCGTAAATTACTCCGGACTAAAGTGCTTTCTTTAGTGGTTTATTTATTAACCACCGACATTTTTGTCTAAAATCTCCATAGAGATTGGCAAAATAGCCATGGAAATAGGATTAATTATTAATTGTAAATGTAAACCAAAGTTACTGTCGTATTACTAGAGAAATACATAATTCAATCCTCTAATTAACAGCAATATAACAAAATTGAAGTGAAATTATTAACGCCAATAAATATTATCATGGTATATGCAGTCGAAATGTTTTAGTCTGTTATAATGTAAATTTTATTAAATCCCCCTACACACAGCGATAAATCCAAACGATCGAACTGTACAATTTTGATCTTTCGATTTTACAGATCCGAAGTGAATACCCCCTTTGCCATACGCACAACGAGAAGATAAATCCTTTCGATTTTCTGGATTCTTTCCCCCCTCGCGCTTATCCTAAAATTTAGAGTTTGTTGTCGGTGAGATCTCACGGATATTCCTCATAGCGCCACACAACCAACGATTTGATCTCACAAATCAAATCGTAAAAGATAAATCTAGTCGTTTTTCGTTCGCATCAGGACTCAGGACATCTCGACGAAACTGTAAAGTTTTCGGTCACACACGCAACGTTAAAATGAAAGAACAGAACTGTATGTACAGCCCGATCATCTCGATTTATCGTCGTGTGTATGGTAGGCTTTACGGTCGCATCGATTACACTATAACCAAGTTCGACTGTATTTCTAGAAAAAATTATTTGTAAATAAATAAATAAATAATTGAATAAATAAGTAATTATAGATGATTGCAAATGTGTTTATATTAATGGATTTTTAGGCCAAGGTACACATTTCCCGCCATAATTTTATCTGCTTAAATAATCCCAAACGAAATTGATATTTGCTACAATTTCACAATAATAAAACATTTCCAGAATTTTATTTATTATTGAATTAATTTTTTTCAATGGATAAAAAAAAATACAACTTGAAATTATAAATAAGTAAATAAACAATAAATTGTGCGCATGAACAACCCACTGACCTACTTACCCAGTGACATTGGTATTACTTTTGTTTTCATTATTTCGCAATAATTACGATAATAATAGAGTTATAATTAAAATTATTATAAAATAATGGATATAACGTACTTGACAATTTCATAAGGTAAGAATATAAATAAAGTACCACAACAACAGCCGTATCAATTAAGAATTAATAATATTTTAATTAAAATTTTTTTTCATTGTACAACTTTTGTTTGGTTTCTATTTTTTTCGATCATTTTCGAAAATCATTAAGCATTACGTGTTTACGTTGTTTATGTCACTGTCACTAGGTTAGTATGTCAACGAGAGTGAATCCAGGCTTATGTTGAGTATGCAATCATGTCAAGGTCGCCTACTAAATATTATTATAAATATACATTAAATGTATGTTTGAATAATATCAAGACTGTTTATCTATATTTAAAGTGGACCTCTATTATTTTAGTCAAGTTTCATTGATAATTATTGACTTATAATCGTAGAAAATTAGATTTTATCAATATTTTTAATATATGGCTCAATGGTCTAGGGGTATGATTCTCGCTTTGGGTGCGAGAGGTCCCGGGTTCAAATCCCGGTTGAGCCCAAAATTTTTTTTCTTTATCTCTATACTTCATTATTATTTTTGGGAGTTTATATAAGCAAAAAGTTCGTATTCAAACATTTAAATTCAAATACTTTAAACATAATAGATGAGTATTTTTACATATAAATATTTTCTTTTAGTCAAGGTTGAACCAAATTATACTACAATGTATAACTTCATCACCATGGCCTACTTTGCAATTATACTATACATATTTAAAATAAAAAAATTATTACAAATTGCCTAGTGTAAAAATTATACACACAGGTATAATAAATAAATAGAAGAAAAAAGTGGACACAATTTCATAACTTGTTATTTTTCATTCGTTCCTTCTTTATAAATTATTTTACTGTTACTCGCCAGCTTTGCTGAGCGTAAATTTTTAAATAAAAAAAAATCTCCAAAGGCAGCAAGTACCTTATATAGCGAATTTTTTTTTTATGTATCTACATACTGAAATATTAATTGCAAAACATTCTTATGATACTGACAATTAATATATTTTAATAAAATTGAATCAACTAATAAATTCATTTCCCGATGTTATTTTAATATTTCTGATTTTTATTGAAAAATACTTTTAACCCACAAATAATAAGAAACACTAATAAAATTTCATTCGTTGTCTAATACTTCTAATCAAAGCCTCCTTGATTTTTTCAAGCGAAATTCTCTAGCAGGCCTTGCGTCAAAATTAGTTACCCCCCGCGATATTCAATTTTTTTTCTAATATCAATTGTCAGAACATATAGCCATCTGAGATAATCGATTTTACTGCTTATACTCAAAAAAGAGATTTTTGCATTTTTCTTCCGATCCAATGAACCGATTTTGATGATTTTCTTTTCTGGGTCATAGAGGATCGACGGCTCTACTGTTATTTTAATTTTCATCAAAATCTAAGCAAATGTAATATTGAAAATGATTTTTTTTAACATTTCTTCAGCTCTTATTGCAAAAGTGTTGGCCCTACCAGTCTGGCCAACGAACTCATCCAAGCTATCACAAAGACCGATTTTTGTACCAAGTTTCATTAAGATTGGTGTATTTTTACGGCAGTTATCGTGGATATACATATATATATATATATATATATATATATATATATATATATATATATATATATATATATATATATATATACAGATTCCGTACTAGAAATAGGAACATTGGAGAAACTTTGGCGACGCCCATATCCCATCTTTGTCAAAATCACATGTTTCATGAATAACAGACAGAAATACCAAATCCACAAACCAGATCTGGTTATTGTTATCTTTCAAAATAGAAAGTTTTCAAGGTTCTTTCGTACAAAAGAAATTGCTGTGTTTGGTCAGAGGACTAAGGGTTGGGAGTAATTTCCGCCATCATTTTTAATTTTTAGACAACTCAAGGTCTCTCTGTCTCTTTCTAACTAATATGTAAGTAGTTTAAGTAGGCGTGGCCAAAGTTTCTCCAATGTTCGTATTGTTATGAATTATACTGTATATATATATATATATATATATATATTCATTTCAGCTAAACGCTGAAAGATAATTGAATTCTGTTTAAATTGGCAACAAGTACACTACTTGTACTACTTAAATTCCAAGTTTCAACATTTCAGATGTTATATCTTCTAAAATATGAATTTTTCAATCAAACACTGCAAATTTTAAAATTGCACTAAAAGCTGAAATATCTGAAAAACTTTCAGCGCTAGACCATGGGTCATGTTATCAAAGTCCTTTTCGATTTCATCAAGGAATTCAAATATGTAATAAAAAATATACCATTCCATTTAAAATAAGAGAGTAGGGTGCACTACCCTATATAAGGGGGGTAGCTAGATCAACGAGAATATTTTCCAAAGGTAGTTCAAGTGCCATAACGGCCACATACCAAATTTCATAGAGTTTCATCTATTAGAACTCCTTATACTTTTAGGGTGCCATCCTCTTGGCTCACCCTGTATATATATATATATATATATATAAAATTTTTAACGAACGGTGGATATGGGTTCCTGAGGTCCTAAAACGAACTTCTGTGCAAAAATTTTTCGGAAATTCAAAAGTGAGGATCTCGCCATTAGCTAATTTTTTTTAAAAAAAAATCGCTAAAAAATGTATATTGTATACAGAGTGAGTCAAGAAGGTGGCCCATTAAAAGTGTTGGAAGTCTTAATTGATCGAAATTTATGAAATTTGGTTTATAGCCGTTTTACAACCTGAACTATATTTGGAAAAGATTCTGTTCTAACAACCCCCGTTATATGGGGTAGTGCACCTTACACTTCCATTTCAAATGGAACGACATATTTTTTATTGCATTTTCGAATTCTTTGGTAAAACTGAAGAGGACTTCGAATGTGGCCTGAATTTTTGTCAGATATTTCGACTTTTATTGAAATTTAAAGTTTGCAGTATTTGTTTAAAAAAATAATCATATCCTAGAACTTATTGTAGTTGAAGGGTTGTTTGGAATACAGATAATGGTACTTTCTACCAAGTTTATAGGACAAATGTATCTCTCAGTGTTTGGCTGAAATAAATTATTCTTTTAGGCAAGTTTTAAGCTATAATATCTTGCTTATTTTAAATTGAACATCAACCTGCATTGAACCTTCCCTATATCCATCTATCTTTGATAATTTTTTGGTCATACAAAATTTTTAAATTTGTCTAATTTTTTCCCTTCATATTGCATGTAATGAAATACATACATAGAAGGTTCATCAAGACACCTTTCAATTCAATTGTCACAAATAACATCAAAATAATTAATCAATTGTTGATTATTGTATATAAAAAGTATCCTCTGTCCTATTTCATGACATGATATAATGGACTTCTTTTCAAACATTCAAACAAACACACTTTCGCATTTATAATATTATATTAGGACTAAGATTAGGATATTAGGATTAGGATTAAAATGCGAATATTTAAAGAAACCTAATCGGAGACGTTTATTAGATTATAGGAGAGACTTTACATATGCTGACTATTAGATGGAATTTAGAAAATCACAGGTGGACTGTCTGACTATAGGTACAGGACTGAGAAAAAGTCGAAATGTAGGAAACGATATGTAAATTACAACTAACTGAGAAGCAATACAAACTATCCAAATTAAACACAGGCTATCCTTTTTGGGTACATATTACATATCTTTGATAATCAAATTTGTGTCACCCTGTATAATTAAGAAATTGACCTCAATTTCAGGAGCAATATCACAACAGAAAACTTTTTTTAAAAATTTGTTGAAAGATTAGCATTTGCTAACATAGAAGATCTGTTAACATTCCAATGATGACATGGCTTTGTTAAAGTTCTACCATAAAGTAGTCTCTTTTTTTCTGTTAAAATAACTAAAGCTGCTACACAAAAGAAACTTGAGTACCAACAAATCTAAATGTCAAATATCTAAAGATCTGTCTTCACATGGAACCGGATTATAGATTTTCAAAATTTTACACTAAACCAGCAGTCTTTTAAATTGTGAATTTGAACTCACTAGGTGGAAACTAAAAATTTTGATGATTTTTCGTACTAGGGGTATTCCATCTTATTTTTAGAGACATGAATTTTCCCATTTGTGTCAGAGTTCTCTAGTTTAAGGGAGAAAACTACTCAATATTTTTTGGTAGTTCAAAAACTATGTAACAGAGATTTCGGTAATGTAAACCGACCTTCCATCACTTAAGCAATTATGAAATTATAAAGAAATTACGGATTCGAGAAATGTCGTATATATTAAACAATTATTATGTTAATGGTACGAACTAGATGATTTGAATATAATTTTAAGAATGTGGAGCTTCATTTCTCTAGAGATAATTGAAACGATAAGTTGAAGCATAAATTTATAGAAAAATTCTCATTTATAAGTTATATTTACAACACCTTTAGTTAATTTAATTCTAGATATTAACTAATTAAATTAATAATTAAGCTTGCATTCTCTCTTTTTCTTTTTAAAAATATTTGATTGTGGAAGACTTGTGAATGCAAAAAAGATATTTGTTTCGATAGATATCTGTTTTCAAAATTTATTCATAAACTAAAAATTGAACAGAAAAACTCTTAAAAAACACAATAGTTATCATATCAATAAAACCAACCCTATCGTCCCAAATCATAAAAACTCACTAAAATTGTATGATCATTTGTGAATCAGGACCGAGGCATCCATATGAGCGTATTGTGCAGCGCACAAGGGCGGCAATCTAAAAGAGAAAAAAAAATCTCCAAAGGCAGCAAGTACCTTATATAGCGAATTTTTTTATGTATCTATCTACATACTGAAATATTAATTGCAAAACATTCTTATGATACTGACAATTAATATATTTTAATAACATTGAATCAACTAATAAATTCATTTCCCCGATGTTATTTTAATATTTATGATTTTTATTGAAAAATACTTTTAATCCACAAACAATAAGAAACACTAAAAAAAAAAATAGTAATGAAGTTTGTTGTTTGTCTAATACGTCTAATCAAGGCCTGCTTGATTTTTTCAAGCGAAATTCTCTAGCAGGCCTTGCGTCTAATATTAACTGTCAAAATTAGTTGCCCCCCCCGCGATATTCAATTTTTTTTCTAATATCAATAGTCAGAGAACATATAGCCACCTGAGATAATCGATTTTACTGCTTATACTCAAAAAAGAGATTTTTGCATTTTTCTTGCGAACCAACGAACCGATTTTGGTGATTTTTTTCTGGGTCATAGAGAATGGTCGGCTCTACTGTTATTTTAATTTTCATCAAAATCTAAGCAAATGTAATATTGAAAATGATTTTTTTTAACATTTCTTCAGCTCTTATTCCAAAAGTGTTGGCCCTACCAGTCTGGCCAACGAACTCATCCAAGCTATCACAAAGACCGATTTTTGTACCAAGTTTCATTCAGATTGGACTATTTTTACGGCAGTTATCGTGGGTATACATATATATATATATAAATATATATATATATAAATATATATATATATATATATATATAAAAATTTTAACGAACGGTGGATATGGGTTCCTTAGGTCCCAAAACGAACTTCTGTGCAAAAATTTTTCGAAAATTCAAAAGTGAGGATCTCGTCATTAGCTAATTTTTTTAAAAAAAATTCGCTAAAAAGGGAACCTAAACCATAAAAAAATATGAATTAATAATAACATTATAAGCCAACAAATGGCGCGATTCTCAGCACAGGGGTGCAAAATATAAATATATAACGGTCCTGTTGTAAATTCATTGCATTACAATTGGCTAGTTGTTTAGTTGTTTTATAAATATTATCTGATAGTCCGTAAAATCTAGATTATTTAGTTTTAAACATGTGAGCAAATGAAAAAACATGTCCCCTTCCAATAAGATCAACAACGCATTTACCAAAAATTTATTAAATTCCAGGGTTTACTTGTCAGTTATTTTTCACAAAGACTATTATTTGACGCTTTTTTACTTTTAGTACTCATAAATCACTTCATTTGTTCAAACGTCAATGAACAAAGTCGCAACTAAACTTTAGCACAGTAGACGAATTTTACACAAATTCTCATTACAAAATGTGTAAATTAAAAATCTAACGAAAATAAAGAGATTCAACAGAATCAAAAAAACACAAAAGAATAATAGAGGGTTATTTAGAAATCAATAAAAGCAATAACATGCTAATGTTTCCACGTACCACCAGAAAGTTCTAAATTACGGCCAAATTGAATCCTAACCAACATTGTAAGAAGTACAGTAGCCACCTGGGCCTTGTGAATTTCTACTTATATAAAACAAATTACTTTGTGGTTGGGTACACAAAGAAAATTTTCAACCGTAATTTCTATGAATAGCACTGTATAATTTACAACTTAAATCAAGTGCGGACAACATTTCTTTAAAATTAGGTAATTTTACCCCTACATTGTCCATTATTATTCATATAAATTACAATAGACAATTTTCTTTGTACACCCCAACCACAAAGTTGTTTGACTCAAGTCGAAATTCATAAGGCCCAGGCGGCTACTATGGTGATGGGTGGAATCGAGTAGTTTTAAGTATCATGACTGAATATTTGATTGTGAATACCTTTTACAATCAAATGAGTACCTATATGAGAATTAATTAAAATTGAGAATATCAAGAATATCATGAATCTTTATTATTTTAATTTGGTATTCTTCGCATCGGGACTTCGATATTTGAATACTTTTTTAAATTCTAGAATACACACAAACCTTTCAGGAATCAAGAACTTTTCGATTCTAGTATTCGAGTACTTCTAACAATACTCCCAATACAAAGAAGTTTCCCTGATTCATGAGGGTGAAACATGTTTGCCAACAACTTTAATGATCCATTTACACCTTTAACGATACGTTTGTATACCTGACTTTAACCATTTTTTCAATATAAAAAAAAAGAAAAAAATATCATGTATTTATTATAAATTTTTAGCATTTCAAACATTTTTACAAATTCAAATTATTACAAAATAAGAACATGCAAGTATAAAAAATACAACAATATCCTGAATGACGGCAACAACTACCTATAAAGATCGATAATGATAGAATAGGGCAAACGACCTACTAACCCACTTCAATCTGACCCTTTTTTATCCTGATCTTGTGTTCTACTAACACATACACAACCTACTATCATGACACCAATTTGACCTGCACTCACCCACCCAAAGCAATTCAATAAAATCATAAGAAAAAAAAATTATGATTAGAATGTTAAAATACCCTTGATAAAATCTATTTTGCATACCTATCTAGGGTATGCTATTGTTAACGTAACATAAATAGGATTAATTTTTCTTATTTAGAAAATTTTCTACCCTGTTGTGAATCTTTTACTAATAAGATCCAGATAAATTCAGTTTTTTTATGATTTCTTAAAAAAAAAACATTAACAACACAAAAAGCATTATTAAAATTATAAACAAACAAAAAATTTATTTACTATGTATTTATCTACCACGAATGTAGGTATGTATAGGTACGTATACCGGGTTATTCACGTAAGACTTAGTGCTTATGGCAACGCCCATTATTTGGCGAGTGATTCGAAAAATATTTCAAAGATTTGTAGACTAGTCTCTGGAATCATTTTATCAAAATTAGAACCTCGTAGCTCATTTGAAATTTGGTCAAAAAAGCTAGCTTTGGACAAGGCCGCGGTTTTTTAAAAAGAGCTAAGCACGGAAAACGACAGAACTACTCGGAGATCCTCCCCAACACTGATTTTTTTCGTCCTTCTCCATTTGCACTCTAGAAGAAAATGTGAAACATTCCAAACTCTTCCAGAATAAAATCAAGAAAAACCAATAAAATCAATATTGGGTGGTTCCTTAAGTCATTCTTTATCATTTTACATATTTGACTACTTTTTGAAAATCTCGACATCGTCAGAATTAACGAGCCTTTCTTGACGAACTTCCAAATGAACTACAAGCTACAAAGTTCTAATTTTGACAAAATAATCTCCAGGAACTACCCTATAAATCCTTGAAATATTTTTGGAATTGCTGTCCAAATAATGGGAGTTGCCATAAGAACTATACTTACAGTCTTGCGTGAATAACCCGGTATTATACACACATAATTTTTTTCCTTGGCTATCTTTCCGCAAATTGACCGTCAAGGTGATCAAGTAATTTTAGGTGAATGTTCATTTATTAGTTTAACGATTCATATTTATTATAGAAAAATAACAATAATAAATGTTGAAAGAAAAAAATTCGTATGTAAAGATATCACTGTTGTTTTTAATAATGCCTGCAGTAATTATAAAAAGTAAAACATAATTAAAATGGATGCACATAAAACAAGCTATAGTTGCCAAGATTTCTTGTTGGAGCTTCATTTTAAAATAGATTTGTGCACGTATCTCTAGAAATACATGAATATTTTTCTCCTAACATTGAGAGATTTCTATATTTTCTTCAATTAGAAACAACATTTATCCAATTTTCTTTGTTAATCTACTGATTTTTTACAGGTAAAACTACAGAACCATCATTTTGTTTAAATGGGATGTGAAGAATATTTCAAGCAACATTTTTTCGACATCCTTTTGAATTCGATGAAATAAATAAGAAATGGATAAATCTACAACCTCTTTAAAAAGTTTTTTTTTTTGTTTTTGTTTTGTTTATTAATAATTGATATATGTTTACTATAAACAATTGAAACTTCCTTGTTTTGTTACAAATTTACTACTGATGACGAATCAAACAATGTTCTTTGTTTTGCATATTTCACCGTTTTTGTTATTTTTAATTTCAAGGCAAAATACTCTTCGTTCAAAATTACTTTTGTCCACATAAAGTACACACAACGTTTTTACTATAAAGGTCTAACATGTTCGTTTGTGTGTCGTTCAACTTTTTCAAAATACACAATGGAATGAAAGAAAATAAAAGAAAATTTCCTGTTTAACGATACTAAAAATCGAATTATTTATACAATTTTTTTCCATTATTATTCATTAGAAAAAATTTAGGTCACATAAACATTAAATAATGACACTGACTTACATTTTAAATTAAACTAGTATGTATTATAACATCAACACTATTATTTATTTGTAATAATATAATAGTAATAAGATAAATAATAAGACACTATGAAAAGAATCAATAGTTTCAGAATTGATTGCCTTTTACTTTTAAAAAACATTTTTTACAGGTAAATTGATGATTTATAACAAACTATTGTAAGTAAAAAACATAGACACGTTAAAAAACACTTCCAAATATTTAAAAAGTCAAAAGTCAAGAGTATAAAACCGATTCTTGGCATTTGCTTAAAAAACATTTTTGACCAGAGGAAAAATAAAGCAAAATATTCTTCGCTTGGAAGACTAGCTAACAAAGAAAGATCTACTTCCATTAATCAAATTAAGATTTATATTAGTACCTATAACTAGATATGTACTAATAGATAATAAAATTAATCGATTAAAATTTAACAGGTTATGAAGATGAATCTATAGATCATAATTTTAATATTTAGGCTTACTGCCGAATCACCAGAACCTTGTATTGTATACTTTTGAACAAAGATTTAACTTTCTAGAATTAGAATCTGATGGATACAAGATGACCGGTATGATTCTTTTAACTGTTACTGTCAGACAAAAAAGAATTGACGCCCTTGAAACGCGAAAAAGGCGTATGAAGGAGCATTTTTTTTGGTAAAACTTTACAATAACACAGCAATCTCTATTATAAAACTTTATGAAACGCGATATTTACAAGAACACAAGAATCTAAACGTCTGCAAACTCTAAAAATGAAAATTTTCTTTTTCTTTTCATTTTTGTATTGTTTGGATTTTCTTTGGAGTAAAACGATTTTAAAATTTAAAGTTTCCTTACCTACAACTTAAGTCGTTGTATCCTTTTAGATTATCAATACATGTTTCTGAAGACAAAAGATTTTTATACTTTAGACATCTTAAATATTTAAATCAACGTTGCTTTTTTAATTTTTTGCCGTTTTGTCTGTTCAAGACATGTAAATCATTTCATAATACGTCAATAAATTTGACGATAATTTGAGTTTCAAAATCTTTTATTTAGGGAGAAAGTGGAAAAACAATAAAAACCTATACGTATCGTATTTAGTTCATTTGTAATTATAGTAAGAGCAAGGGTATGTAGTGCCCTTGTACCACATGTATAAAACGCGTTTTTAGTAGCGATAATACTCAAGTTGATAATAAATTACGCTGTTAAGCGTTTGAAGAGACGGAAGAAGAATAGTAATTTTAGCATCCTTAGACAATGGCTATAGTTTTTGTAGAATATACCGAGGTGGGAAAATAGATAGAGACATTACAGAATTGAGGCATATTTCTGTTAAAATCAGCCTCACTCCCCCTCATATGTTTTTTGCCTTCTTGCAAAACTTAAAGGAATAATAAATAATTCTTCCACTAGTTCAGTTTGCTCAATAAATTAAATGAGTGCTGTTTAGGGGAAAGCCTCCCAACTTAAGCCGTTCGATTTCCTTCTAAGACTTGGGAGAAAATAAAATCGAGAATGAGATAACTACATACTGCAATGTTTCTAATACCACGTTGAGCCCTAAATAGACCCAATTCGTATGAAACTTCGATTAATTGGTGGATGATTCGAAAAATATTTGAAGAATTTGTAGGAAGGTGCCTGAAGATCATCTTATTGTTAGCAAAATTAGAACCTTATAGCTCGTTTGGAAGTTGGTCAAAAAACACTCGTACCAGCGGTTGAAAATTCAAAAAAATCCACCCTTTCCCTTTATGAATTAAAACAAAAAAGAGAAAGAATTTGTCGAAATTTTCATCCTGACCGGTGTCGATTAGCTTGGAGAGGTTCACCCCTTAAACATAATTACTCAGAAAAATCCAAAAAAGGGATCTCCCACTTTTTTATTCTCTTCCAGATGATATTACTTTTGTCAGAATTCAATGTAAAGTTTGCGTTTGATAGCAATTTTGTCAATTTCAATCCCTATAACTCCTGCCCCAATTAATATTTTACCGTGCGACAAAGAGCGTTCTTCATCATTTTTCATACTGCTGTTTGTCCCACTCGAGTATTCCAACTGCAAGTATGTGAGACTTGAAAAGTACCCCCTAGACCCTAGACAGTATGTTTATCAGTCGATAAAAAAAACCTGCATCTCAACAGAGAACATATCCAGATTTCATTAAAATCAGAGGGGGACACCTGGGAAGGTTCCCTTATAAGTCGTTGAACGTGTAAGTGTAACTCGTTTTTCAGAGTCGCGAAATCGAGTTTTGACCAACTTTCAAAATGAGCTAAGAGGTCCTAATTTTGCTAAAATAATCTCCAGACACCTCCCTACAAATCCTTGAAATAGGAGTTTCATACGAATTGTGTACCTACCTGTCTACATTTAGAGCAGCAACTTGATAGACAAAACAAGTACATTACAATAATACCATCAACTGTTATCGAATTACGATTAGATCAAGAAAATGACAGGATGTTTATTGCTCTCTAAAAGATACAGGTAAAACATTCAAAATAGGTGCATATAAAACAACACTAGTACCACCCATATTTCTGATAGAAGTGAAATTGGACTATTTCAGATTCACTCCTATCTATCTTAATCGTAAAAATAGATGATGCTGATGCTCCTATGTAGCTATTTGAATTACCTCACCGGTATACGTATATCATAATCATTTCTTAGCGTTTTAATAAAGTCGATATGCGAAATTATTTTAACATTTTCAATAATTTTGCTCAATCTACACAATTCCTTGCTCCCTTATATAAGACATTTCTGAAAATTACCCTATTGGAACTTAAATTGTTTCAATCAATTTTAGATTGTAAGATCATGTTTCCTCTAGAATAAAAATTGATTTACCTACTCTGATTATATGAATCGAGAGATTTGGATACGGTTTTGTAACCATTCAAATAGAAGACATATGGGTTGTTTTTTTATAAATTTCTAATTTTAGATTAAAGCTCCTGAATTTGTTTAATTACAAGATTGAATTAGCATTTCTATCGTCAAAATGAAAATGATTTTTTTTATGCGTAATAGTATAGAATAGACTGACTCAATAATTACATTAATGTCTTTTACAATGTTAAATAATGGCAATTGTGGTTTACCAAACGTGTATACCTATGTATTGACTAGAAAAATGCCTACTCTATTGAATAATTATCATAGATTTAGAAAATTGTATGAATAAATTTCTTTGTTGAAGTACTATTTTGAATTTCCAAATGATATCTTTAAATATTGTTTATTCATCGCTGTTTATTAATTCATAACATAACACAAACATCTATACTTATGTATTTGTAAGCTATTAACCAGAAAGAACAGGAAAACTTGATTTAAATTTTCTAGTCGAGTCTTTTTCAATTCACTATCAAGTATAGGGAACTTTTTAAATTTTAAAAATAATTTAAAATTAGCAAAATAAAACCTAAATTCATAAGAATATGTTTTCAATATTTGTGGTAGGTGTATCGCTAGTGTTAGATTTTTTTTCGTCCTCATCGGCGCCGTCTCTACCACCACCACCCTCACTACCGGCGTCGCCGCCACCGCCACCACCATGACAGCAGCTGCTGCTGACCTACGAGCGGCCAGACGAAGAAGTGCAGAAACGGCGCAAGCGCACCCCGACTCGATAAATAAAGGCTGCTACTGCTTGCACCTGCACTTGAACCTGACCTATAATAGACCATGCCGTCTAAGGGTAGCCTAGATAAACTAGAAATAGAAGTGCACTAGGTCAAGGGGGAGAACTAGAATACCTGTAGGCATATAGTATGTATACAAGTGTTAATAATGACAGCGACAGGTAGATTCTATTCATTTAGAAAAGAAAAAGAAAAACTAGAAATTGAGGGTTGGCACGTGGCAAAATTCAAAAAAAAAGAGTTGTATTACATGTGGTAGAAAGGGGTGAAAACTAGATAGGTATAGAGTAACGAGAACCGCTGACACACCAGCACAGGTTGGGTTAGGTTTCCCGGGAAACGGGGAACGGGCGTAACCTACGACAAGACCGGATTACACATCGATGCCAATTTAATACAGTAACGTTTCCAATTTTGTGTTTGTTCTTATGAAAGAAATGGAATTGTGTAAATGAAATCGAAATAATGAGAATGGATAAAGGTGAGAGTAAATGGAGAAATGCAAAAAACAAACAAATGTAGGCCAAGCCTCCTAATTCGCTTTCGTTTCGAATAGCAAAACAGACACAAAACTCGCTTTCGTCGTCATTGTCGTCGCCGAGAATTACTTCATGAAACAACTGGATTTTAATACAACATACATTTATACACACATACAAACTCAAAACTCACATATATAAATATACGTAATACAACACACAAGAACGAGAATGAATTTAGTAGGCGCGCTGTTGCCTACAATCAAGTTAACCTGTATAATAACAACAATTGATGGAAACGTAATTGAATTTGATTACCTCCGGAACTGGTCGAGAAAGGCACTTGCAGGTCGACATTATCATTGTCAGGGCTGACATCCAGATCAACATCACCCCCAGATACAGAAACTGTTGTTGATGTGGTGCCGTTTTCGTTTTGATTTGTAGATACGGCAACAGGGCCGGGAACGCTGCTTATACTAGTCGTTTCTTCGTGCATTGTTTATACGGGGCTATTTTTTTTTTTCAAACACTTTTCCGCAATGATGACCGAATCCCGGATCGATCCAGAGCTTCCCGAAGCTCTGACCTTCAATACGATGCCAACCCAGCACAATTATCAATTTCTTTGAGGACGTTTAAAAATCGAACGTTGTCGAAATGTAGGTCTGTAGGCCACTTCGCTTACACTTTGCATTCAGACAGACATAACTGATTGAACCAAAACAGCTACTGTGCTCATGACCCATAAAATACAGACAGACTATTCTATTTAAATTTTTTTAATTAATCAATAAATGAATTACAATCGGATTTAGATTATTTAATTAAATCAAACTTATTTTATATTAATTTCAATTGTATAGATTGATTCTATATTGGTGAAAATATTAAAACTGACTTTCACGTTCCAAGTAGGTCGATGGTTTTATTCAATCGTCACACGTTTTTAACGATTACATAAAAACAATTTTGAATTATTTAATCAAATTAAACTAATAAATCATTAGAATTTTATAGAATTATTGACGATAAGACGAATAAAATCAAATTGAAACAGATACTACATTGACTAATAAGTCGGACGCAAGCGCACCGAAATTTCAAAATTACGCGCCAACCACAATACAAGTCATGCTCCAAATTAACAAAAACTAAAATACGAACAATAAAGAAAAACAAAAAGTTTATATAAAGCATTTATTTAAAAAATAATTAAAACCGTAATAAATTTATAGACAGAAAATACACCATTTAAAAATACAATTTTAATTTAATTGTTTAGCTCTTTCAATAACATCCCTCGAAACAATTATCCTCTGTATCTGCGATGTACCTTCATAAATCTGATAGATTTTAGCATCTCTCATCAATTTCTCAACAGGATATTCGCTATTAAAACCATTACCACCATAGATCTGTACAGCATCTGTAGCGCATTTATTTGCAACATCAGCAGCATAACATTTGGCAATAGATGCAGCATAACTATTACGTTGACCTTGATCAACTTGCCATGCTGATTTCATCCATGCTAAACGTGCTGTTTCAACACCAATAGCCATATCAGCTAACATAAATGCAACAGCTTGATGTTGTGATATTGGTAAACCGAATGCTTTACGTTCATTTGCATATTTTGACGCTTCATCTAAACAACGTTGTGCTAAACCAACAGCACCAGCGGCCACCGGTGGACGGGTCTTATCGAATGTAGCCATGGCAATTTTAAAACCAGCACCTTCACCAATTAGAACGTTCTCTTTTGGTACACGAACATCTTCAAAGGTGATACCACGAGTATCGGAGGCACGTTGGCCCATATTTATCTCCTATAAACATCAAATATTAAAAATTCGATTTAATTATTGTAAGATTTTAATACTTTTCGACCGGGTGTTAATCCTGGAGTATCTCGTTCAACAATAAATCCGGTAAAAGCTTTACCAGCTGGACATTTTGGATCGGGATTTGTGCGTGCCAATACAAAATACCAATTAGCCACACCACCATTGGTAATCCACATTTTTTGACCGTTGAGGATCCATTCATCGCCCTTCTTTTCTGCTTTAGTTTTAACTCCACTAACATCTGAGCCTGCACCCGGTTCCGTTACACAATACGCCTTGAATTTACCAAAAATTATTAAAAATTATCGAAAAAAGTGATCTTTTTATTAAACATACAGCAACTAGAGGCTCCTCTAATAATCGCCCTAAGTATTTCTTGTGTTGTTCCTTATTTCCGGCGAGAATTATCGGGGCTTGCTAAAAAAAATTGTAAAATCATCAAAATAAACATAAAAATAAATAAATAAAAGATAACATTATTGTTATCAAATATGATTACAATAAATAGAATTTGAACTTTGATTATTTGTATAATTGTGTAATTTATTTATAAATTTCTGTCTAGATGTTAACTATGGATCTAGACGCTTTTTACCCCTAATCCACTAGCTTCTAAAGCTGTCATAATTCCAGTACAACCATAAGCTAACTCTTCAGCAATCAAACAACCATCAAATACACTATTACCCATACCACCTAAAAATCGACACTTTAATCTTTATTTCTTCATTTATAAAATTAAATTACCAATATCTTCAGGTATATGACCGTTCATTAAACCTAAAGACCATGCTTTCTTAACAATATCCCATGGATATTTTCCAGTACGATCATATTCTGCAGCAACTGGTATTATCTCTTCGCGTGCAAATTTTCTAGCCAACTCTTGAAACTCCTTCTGGGTATCATTAAGGGCTATATGAAAATAAACAATAATTTTGTCTAGTAAAAATTAAAACAAATATTGTACGATTCGTACCGAAATTATAACCATTTGGTGACGTTGAAGCAGTACAATTTTGCAATTTCGAAACCACTCTTAAACTTGGACGCAATAATGTTTTCACCTGTTTTAATCAAAATATTTCAATTAGATTATCAATAACGAGAATATAGAAGGACTCATACCTGTTGCAAACAAGCCATGTTTATTTTTCTGATCACTGTTGTAGGCGTTTTCGATTTATAAGTGTTTAGATGGCTGGTTTAATAAAATTGTTGTTGCGCGCTGAACTTTGTACAGTGAACTTTGACAAGTTTTACAAAAACTTATAGTAAAGGTACAAATTACTTTTGAGATAATTTGTTTTGATTAAGAACGAATATATTTTTAGAAAACGAAACTAATAGAAACAAAATGGACTTTGTACGTTCGTTTTTAACGACATGAGAGGCGCCAATTTAAAATTGCGCTAAGCACCTACCGTACCTTCTATAAAAATCGCTGTTTTTGACTGTTAAACTACGTTATATTTTTACATAATTAGTTTATAACTTTCTATAAACAATTAAATAATAATAATTAAAGCATGAGGAAACGAATATTTATAGAACGACCAATAGATGGCAGTTTAATTTGAACTATAGTTGAGTGATTAGGAAAGTTAGAACAGTATGTCTATCTCTCTTCCACGTATAAAAATTCAATTGAAGAGACATAACAATTTTATGAAATATCGTGTATTGTTGTCAATTTTTGACAATTCAAGAATTTTAGGTTAGCCAACGTGGAAATTGGCAAATGTCATCAGTGATGTAGCATGACAACAATTTTTTTTTTGAAAAATAATAAATAATTGATAATAATTTAAAATTTGGTTGGTAAATTGTACAGCATCCATTAAAAATGAGTGTAAGTTTATTGTTTTATATTTTCGTATATTTTATTTATAAAATTGTCGACTTTTAGCCCCCACAGAAAGGTAAACAAGGCACGAAAGGTGCGAAACAGATCGTCGAAGAAAATGTAACTACATTGAGTTTCTATCGAAATATGGCAATGGTTTCCAATGCTCTATCATTAATAATTTTAGTCTTTTACAATTCTACTATAAGTATTGTAATTTTTTAGAAGTATATCAAAATCATCAATTTTTAAATGACATTATTGCTTCTAGTTGTTGTATCTATTTTCATGCGCTATTTATATCGCAGCATATCAATTTATGGCATATATGGCTAAACCGAAATATACAGAAACTGGTCAACTTTTAGATAGTGGTGTCGATTTGAATATGGAAGGAGGCATTGCAGAGTAATATGGACATTTTATATTAATCTATTAAGCAAACACATTAAATTTCAGACATGTTAAAGATATAATCATTCTAACAGCTGGTTGTCAAATTTTATCATCGTTAATTTCAAATTATTTCTGGCTGTTGTGGCTATTAGCACCGATCCGAGGTGGTTGGATAGCATGGAAGAATATTTTGGCACCATATTTCTTCCAAGAAGCACCAACTCAACCAGAAGTTGATGATAAAAAGCAAAGGAAACTTGAAAGGAAAATGAAACGAATGCAACGTTAAATAAATTAGAATTAAATAAATCTTTTTTATGAAAAATAATTGAAATTTTCAATAAGAAAAACCAGATGGCACCATATACATTCAAATTTTTTATCTCACACTAAATTTACAACGTTGCCAGATCTAATAAAAATTTCGGCAAATCTGAAGAAATAGTCTACAATTATTTTCGATTTCAAAAATTTTCTATAATAGTAATAAAGAATAAATTGATAGATAAATAACTTTTCTAACATTTATAAATGAAGAAAAATTTGATAACTTCTGTTGGTTCAATAAAATAAAAAAATCTGAAATTCTCTTTAAAGAGTGAAGAGTATCATTATGGTTTATTTTATGGTTAATTGTTAGCGTAATTTAATCAAAAAATTAAATAAAATTAAGCACTATTAAAAAAACTGCTTTTATTGCTTCAATAATCAATTAATTATTTATATTTAATATTATTTTTCTTATTTCTATTTTGAGTGGCTGAAAATTTTACAAAATTGTTCGTTTTAGTTGACAATCAGCCCTTGTGATGATCAAAATCGCGTAAAAATAATTTTCCATAATGCTAATTTGAGACCAATTAAAAATAAAAAATCAAATTTTGTCAAAATTTCTACTGATTATCTTTATTTTTGCTTCTTTTTGGACAACATCTGGCACCACTGCAATTTCATCACATGGCATGTCAAAATTCTAAAGTGAGGTTAGACATGTTGGGATTTTAATTTAAAAAAAAAATTTACGTAATGACCGTTTTTCACGACGAAATAGAAATTGAAGATTTCGAATACGACGAAGAGGAGGAGATTTATTATTATCCATGTCCTTGTGGTGATCGTTTTCAAATTTCAAAAGTAAATCTAACATAACCTATAAATTTTAATCATTATTCACACATTGTTCTTATGTAGGAAGAATTGCTAGCCGGTGAAGAAGTAGCAACTTGTCCAAGCTGTTCATTAATTGTTAAAGTCATATATGATTTAGAAGCATTCGAACAAGAACAGAATGAAATAAAGACAGTAATAGAAGATTTGAAGAAATTAGAAGTGACCAATTAATTATTGAATACGTTGTGTATAATTTAGACAAATGAGTCGGGGTGGTCGTGGAGGTGGTCGCGGTGGTGGCCGTGGTGGCGGTACATCGTTCAGTCGGGAACAGTTGAATGCTATGGGTTTAACTGGGAACGATATGATGCCGTCTACTGTTAATCAACCACCACCACTTTATCCGATATTGGACAAAAAACCTCTACCTTTAACTGTATATTAATGGATCCAATTAATTACAATAAAATTAATTATATTCTTTTAGAGTTCTGTGGAAACCGATTATCTTCTATTATTGAAACAAGTCAATATTGATCATATGCAATTATCACCATATTATATAAAAATGCCAACAGAAAAAACATCACAACCTGAACAAGAAATTGATAAATTAGTGGCACAATTACCTAGCATTAAAGAGAAATATGATTGGAGACTATTACCATCTGAATTAAGACCAAAAGTTTATGTTAAAAAAGTTGAAATTCAACGGAATAAAAATGTAGATGTTGCTGAAACGTAAATAGTTTTGCCTCTTGAAAAAATTGTGTTCATTAAAATCATATATTTTTCTAATTATTTTTGTAGATTGAAAAAATTGGAAGAAAAAGAACAGACTGGTACGAAAACATCGGTCAAAGTTGAGGATAAAGATGATCTGAATGAGGAATTAGAAGATGAATTTGATGAAGAAATGGATGATGGTACAGATTATGCGAACAATTATTTTGATAATGGTGAAGATTATGAAGACAACGATGATAATCTAGATGATGGGCCTATATTTTAAATTGAGTAATTCTGATAATAATGTAAATATTTATGTATATTGTTTATTTGAGGTATTTTTAAAAGAAACCGTTTAGAAAAATCAGCTTTTTCGGTTTTTATTTTTATCTTCTCTTTTAGAAGATCTTCAGATCGATAGAAAACTAATTAAACCTTTTTTTTCTGACAATTCATTGTTAAAATTTGCGTGGAAATTAATCTTTTAACTTGAAAATTAATTGAAAATGACCAAACAGTTGCCTTTCCAACAAAGAGTTGATGATTTAAAACCAATCGACCAACGAACCGTCCATTTTTCGACTACTTAACAGTAAAGTTTGTCAAAAAACTAATTAAACATTGGCCTAAAGTTGACAAATAGTCTACTTTTCATTGTTTGCTATCATTATCATTAGGAGATCCTTAGTGCCATAGCTAGGGGTGGGTGCCAAGGCCGTCAATCTCTTTATATTTAATGCTTAGGTATATAGGGTTCACAGATTACTTAACTGATCCGTGATCTTACCCCATACGTATGAGATATCAGAGTTAGAAACTGTAGTATCTCCTGTACCCACAGAAGTAATTTTTAGCGAATTTTTTTAATGTATACCCACGATAACTGCCGTAAAAATACACCAATCTTAATGAAACTTGGTACAAAAATCGGTCTTCGTGATAGCTTGGATGAGTTCGTTGGCCAGACTGGTAGGACCAACACTTTTGGAATAAGAGCTGAAGAAATGTTAAAAAAAATCATTTTCAATATTACATTTGCTTAGATTTTGATGAAAATTAAAATAATAGTAGAGCCGTCGATCCTCTATGACCCAGAAAAAAAATCATCAAAATCGGTTCGTTGGTTCGCAAGAAAAATGCAAAAATCTCTTTTTTGGGTATAAGCAGTAAAATCGATTATCTCAGGTGGCTATGTTCTGACAATTGATATTAGAAAAAAAATTGAATATCGCACTGGGCAACTAATTTTGACAGTTAATATTAGACAAACATAGGTAGATCTAGTATGTTAATATTAACATACTAGATCTATGTAGACAAACAATGTTTCTTATTGTTTGTGAATTAATAATATTTCAACATGTAGATACATGAAAAAATTCGCTATATAAGGTACTTGCTGCCTTTAGAGATTTTTAGCGAATTTTTTTAAAAAAAATTAGCTAATGACGAGATCCTCACTTTTGAATTTCCGAAAAATTTTTGCACAGAAGTTCGTTTTGGGACCTCAGGAACCCATATCCACCGTTCGTTAAAATTTTTATATATATATATATATATTTATATATTTATATATATATATATATATATGTATACCCACGATAACTGCCGTAAAAATAGTCCAATCTTAATGAAATTTGGTACAAAAATCGGTCTTTGGGATAGCTTGGATGAGTTCGTTGGCCAGACTGGTAGGGCCAATACTTTTGGAATAAGAGCTGAAGAAATGTTAAAAAAAATCATTTTCAATATTACATTTGCTTAGATTTTGATGAAAATTAAAATAACAGTAGAGCCGACCATTCTCTATGACCCAGAAAAAAAATCATGAAAATCGGTTGGTTGGATCTCAAGAAAAATGCAAAAATCTCTTTTTTGAGTATAAGCAGTAAAATCACGTATCTAAGATGGCTATGTGTTCTGACAATTGATATTAGAAAAAAAATTGAATATCGCGGGGGGCAACTAATTTTGACAGTTAATATTAGACGCAAGGCCTGCTAGAGAATTTCGCTTGAAAAAATCAAGCAGGCCTTGATTAAACATATTACGGGAAATGAATTTATTAGTTGATTCAATGTTATTAAAATATATTAATTGTCATTATCATAAGAATGTTTTGCAATTAATATTTCAGTATGTAGATACATAAAAAATTCGCTATATAAGGTACTTGCTGCCTTTGGAGATTTTTTTTAATAGACGAAATAAAAATTGTTTTTGTTAATTTCTCAAAGCTCGATATGGAGATACGACAGTTTACCTCTATGCTACTGCTAGAAATTAACTTATACTTAACTAGAAATTAATTTCTAGTTAATTAGCATTAAAGCTTAGATTATTGATAAGATTGTTATCTCAATCAGATATTTAACATCTCGACACTCGAATAGATAGTTAATTATTCCTAAAAATTGAGAAAATTCAATCCAAATCTTCTGTAATAGATTTTTTTTAAATTTTTATATATATTTATTAGTCTCAAAGTCTTTATTCCAAAAAAATTTTTGTAAATGATCTTTTATTTTTAAATTGTAACAGCTGTTTCGAAATTACTTATTTCATCTTCAGACATGTACTTAATTATTTTTTTATATAAAATTGATAAGTGCATACTTAGATAAATTGTAATGTGTATACAATATGCATACTATGATAGATATATATATATATATATATATATATATATATATATATATATATATATATATATATATATATATATATATATATAAGTAAATAAATTTTTCAAATTGATTAAAGAATATTATAAGAAATAAAATAAAATAAAGTAAAAAACTACCATAATAATATGTGGATAATTAAATTGTAATTGAAAAATTGAAAAATTTTTTGTGTATGTATGGTAGTTTTCTTTACAATTATTAAATTATATAATTGTTGAAGGAAAGAAAGCAAGGTAACTAAAAATCTGATTTTAAATTTAAAGGATTAATTCTTAATTTATGAAAAAATTGAAATTGAAAATTTTTCATTTCATTTAGTATTGAATTAGGTTTTTTATTATTATATAAATGAATATAGAATTTTTCAATATAATCTATATCAACAAAATTATATGATTTATAAAGAATAAAAATATCTTTATAATTATGATTTTTATTAATAATATGATCTGCAAAATTAGATTTGTCTAATATAATTTTCCTAACATGATTTAAATGTTCAGATTTTCTTTTTATAAATTGTCTAGTAGTTTTTCCAATGTAAAATGAACCACAATTACAAATTAATGAATAAATACCACTTTGATTCATTATATAACTTCTGTAATAGTTTGTCCTTATTGTAGTCTTGTTTCTTTCAAAAATTATGCCTTATTAGAACATTCGTTAAACCTCCACATTAGTACTGAAAATTAAGACGTGACAATTAACGCCAAGTTTGTTCAATAGATGTAGACTTTACCGTTCACAACATTATCAATTAATCGTTAAAATTAATTCGTTAATACTTAATTAAAGTAATAGTTTGCATTTTGCAAACTTCAAACTTAAACGGATTCATTTTAAGAAAATACAGTGTTGCCAAAATATAATTTCAAAAACCCCTAAAATCAAAACAAAATACCCTAAAAAATCTACCAGAATTTCTTTAGAAATTTGGATTTAATTAAAAAAGGAAGATATATTTCCGGCTGATTTGTCCATATTCTGTAACACGTGCGATTATATATTAAGCCAAGCTTTTTTAGGTTGCCACATTTGTTTATAACTTTATATCGTCATTACAATATCTCTACAATGGTATTTTTAGAGTTCTGAAACTACCCAAGAGATGACGCTATCCCGCTATGTACTAATTTTAACGAATAATTATGCTGATTGTGAATGATATGATTGCATCAAAACGTACGAATAATTACGATGATTAATTTTAAGCATTAGTTTGGAGGTTGTAAGTGAAGCTTTATCGTTTTCTTCAGTTAATCAAATTTACTTTTTGTTTGATCAAGTCTACCAACATTGATTCAATGTTGGTAGGCTTGATATAGATGGTTTGGTTGGTTCAACATGACATCACGTTGAACCAATTAGAAAAGAGGTGGGGATAAGCGCGAAAAATTTTGCCGCCATATTCCTGTTCTTTTTCACCTAATGAAGACGGGAGAGGTCGATCAGAATTGGTTGTGTTGATTGTGTATTATTTTTATCGGAAAATGTGAAAAATTCGTGTGAAAACTTAAGAAAAATTTTATTTATAAGTTTTATTTGTGTTAATCGATAAAGTTTTGGTAATTTTAATGGATTTTCATGTATTTCGCGACTAAGGTTATGGGGTGGAAAAGAGGAGGACGCGGGTGATTATTGCTTTATAATAAAGTCGTTTAACATTAAAAAAATGGCAGCCGACAAGCTCTATCTCTTTCTAATTTAATTTTCTTTATTTCGTCAATTTCTTAAATAAATGTATCGGAGTAATAGATAAATGAGTATGTACTTAAATTATAGTGAATATGATCAGTGTAAACAATTAGATTTTATATGAGGATTAATGAGTTAATTAATTAATAAAATATATAATTAATAACATAAGTGAGTCTTAGTGATAACTGAGCAGTCAGTACACCAATGGAGAGTAACTTCAAGCTTCTTATTGATAGACAGTCAACAAAGGGTAAGTTTTGAATTTCAATAATTTCCAGATTAAGTAGCAAGTTAATTTCAGTAATCGTCAGTTGTATTTCAGATTAGTAAAATGAATTTCAGAATTTGTGAAATATAGTTCAGAAATATAAAATAAATTTCAGAAAATATTAGTTTGTGATTAATTTGCTTAATTTTCACTGAATTGAGACCTAAATAATAGATTTAGGTAATGAAATATCTTTATTGTTAAAACCACAGAAATAATTTCCTATTTTCGGTATAAGTTTCAGTTGCATCCAACCATCTTTAGTACCTCGCTTAAATATAAGAATTAAATAAATATAATAATTTACTAACCTGAAATACAACTCCGATGATTTCTGAAATAAAACTGTAAATATCTGAACTACACTTGGAAAAGGTGTAAAATTTTATTATTTGAATCAGTGTTTTCTCTGCATCCCTGAAAACGGATGTCGATTAAATTGCAATACTGTTGCTAATTTTGATGAAAAAAAGCAAAGAAACTATGGGTGCACCCTCTATTACCAGCATGCCGTCAAACAGGAGCGTTCAATAAATTTTTAAAAATTTGAGAAAATTTCCGAGAATATCGCTTGTCAAAATCCAGACTGCTTGTCTGAAGTAATATATTTCTAAGATAAATTTCTCCGTACCGAATATACAAGCATTTTTATATAATCTTATAAATGTATAATCTTGTGAATTATGATAAGATCATCTCGAAAGTCACATACCGTCTGACTTTGTTCATATAAACCCATGTAACCCATGTATTTTCAAGTCTGCGGAGTTTCATTTACAACCTCCAAATTAGTACTGAAAATTAAGACGTAACAATTAACAGCAAAGTGTCTTCAATAGATGTAGGCGTTATCGTTTACAACATTATCAATTAATCATTAAAATTAATACTTTTAATTAACGTAATATTTTACAAACTTCAAATTTATACAAATTAATTTTAAGAAAATTACAGTGTTGCCAAACTTGATTTCAAAAACTCCTAAAATCAAAACAAAATACCCTAAAAAATCTGCCAGAATTTTTTTAAAAAATTTGAATATAATAATTAATATAAAAAAAAGGAACATGTATCTCCAACTCCGTCTGATTTGTCAATTTTCAGCATATCTTCTGTAACACGAGTGATTAAATTTTAAATCAAATTTTTGAGGTTACGTTGTCACATTTGTTTATGCCGATATTACAGTATTTCTACAATGGTATTATAAAGACTCCTGAAAGTATCCATGAGATGGCGCTATCCCACTTTGCACTAATTTTAATTGTTTGATCAAGCTTACCAACATTGATTCAATGTTGGTAGACTTGATATAGACGAGTGTAGACGACTTGGTTGGTTCAATATGACATCACGTTGAACCAATTAGAAAAGAGGTGGGGATAAGCGCGAAAAATTTTGCCGCCATATTCCTGTTCTTTTTCACCTAGTGAAGACGGGCGAGGTCGATCAGAATTGGTTGTGTTGATTGTCTATTATTTTTTATCGGGAAAATGTGGAAAATTCATGTGGAAACTTAATTTATAAGTTTTATTAATGTTAATCGATAAAGTTTTGGTAATTTTAATAGATTTTCATGTATTTCGCGAATAAGGTTATGGGGTGGAAAAGAGGAGGACGCGGGTGATTATTGCTTTATAATAAAGTCGTTTAACATGAAGAAAAAATGGCAGTCGACAAGCTGTATCTCTTTCTAATTTAATTTTCTTTATTTCGTCAATTTCTTAACTAAATGTATCGCAGTGATAAATAAATGAGTGTGTACTTAAATTATAGTGAATATGATCAGTGTAAACAATTAGATTTTACATGAGGATTAATGAGTTAATTAATTAATTAATTAATTAATTAAAAAAATATGTAATTAATAACATAAGTGAGTGCTAGTGATAACTGAGCAGTCAGTACACCAATGGAGAGTAACTTGAAGCTTCTTATTGATAGACAGTCAACAAAGGGTAAGTTTTGAATTTCAATAATTTCCAGATTTTCATTAGATTTATTTGTCACTCGTTATCTTTACAATATGTTTTATAATTTATAAGTGTTAATTAACGAACAATTAGAGCTACTACTATCTATGGGTACTACGCGCTGCAGTTTGCAATATCCAAACTTATACGAATTAGTTTTAAAAAAATTACAGTGTTGCCAAAACTTCTAAAATCAAAACAAAATACCCTAAAAAATCCACCAGATTTTTTTTTAATAAATTTGAATATAATAATTTAATATTGAAAAAGGAACATGTATCTCCAACTTGGGCTGATTTGTTTATCTTCAGTAACACGAGTGATTAAATTTTAAATCAAACTTTTGAGGTTACGTTGTCACATTTGTTTATGTCGCTATTACAATATCTCTACAATGGTATTCTTAGAGTTCTGAAACTATCCAAGAGATGGCGCTATCCCGGTATGCACTAATTTTAACGAATAATTATGCTGATTGTAAATTATACGATTGCACCAAAATGCAGTGGCGCAACTAGGCACCCGCACGCGCCCGCAATGCGGGGGGGGGGCAGAGGCTCCATGGGCCCAACTTTTATTTATCTTAAGGAAAATAATTCTACAAGGAGGGGGGGGAGGCAAAATTTCAAGTTACGCTACTCCCAAAATGTACAAATAATTACAATGATTAATTGTAAGCATTAATTTGGAGGTTGTAGATAAAGCTTTAGTGTGACGTACTCTCCCACTCTAAGAAGTCCTAGTTAGAATTTCAATGAACCTTATTTACCAGTTACATAGGGTTCACTGCAAAATTTTGATCAATTTTTTTGAAATATTGATTAGTAATAAAGGATTCAAAAGTTTTTTTTTACAAAATAGCTCAATATTTAGAATTCTGTAGTGATATATGTATTTTGAATTTTTTTTTTAAAATGAACAGTGTGTCCACGGATTGAGTTGACGATAGGTGATGTAAAATTTTTGAGTAGGAATTTCATATGCAGGGAAAAACTCTGGCTTGGTCTGAAACTCATTTTCCATATACTTCCGATTTTTCAAAATCAAAGATGCGTGTACTATTGACCAAAAACTCTTTCAACTTTTCGGTTCATAAAATAGAAAAATGTTACTAAAAAAAGTTGTTTAACATACTTAAACTACAATTCTAACATTACTAACTTTTTGTTATTTCTTTGTCTAATTACAGTAGGTTCGAACAGCGTGGGACTGGAGCAGAGATGCAGTTAAGTGGTAAGTCTTCTTTTATCTCGCGATTTGGTTCGATCATGCAACATTATTATTATTAAGGGAAATTTAAAGCCGGGACGCGAAAATTGACAATTTTATTATGCTAGCTGGAATATAAGCTAATTTTTTGATATTATAACATAATAATTTATATAATCATGTATTAAATTAGGCGTTATAATTAATAACATGCAGTCTCATAAAACGATTAATGTGTTTGTTAGGTACTTTGTAGGTACTTGTATAGGATCACTCATATTTGTTCGTTAGATAATAATTTTTGTTATTACTCTTATTAAATAATAAGGGAAATCCATTATTCTATCTGGGTCTCTTTTGAATTATTTTTTTTTATGAATTATTATTACCAAATTCAACGAAAAGAGGAAATTAACGTTCTTATTGATTTAACATGATGGAACATTCTAGTCAACATCTTTGGTAGTGACACTAAAAACCTGTTAGGTACTTAGTAGGTACTTTTTCAACTTCATAGATACATATTTTCAATAGACAAAGTAACAATCAATTCTCTTTTCATACATACATTATATGTACTAGGTAATCATTCACAGGACTTATATATGGCCCTCTACATTGATATTATTGAGAGTACAAGTTTTTGTTTGCACCTTTGAAAAGTGCTTATTGGAAGAATGCAATTATTATAATTTATGGCTGAAAATACAAAAGTGTGCATTTAAGTGCATGTTTGGGGCTTGTGAAAGGTGTTATCAGTACAATTTTGGGCTCTGGGATATTTCTTTTTTTTATCTCGTTAAGGTGTCAGTTAATGACAGAAAGTACTGAAATTGTACAAGTTGATTGTATGAACAATAGCGTATATGAATCGTGATTCGGTACAATATTGATTTAATGGTGAAGTTGAGTAATTTGTTTTTTTCAAAAAGTGTGTTACAGTGAAAAGTGATTTAATCTGTGGTTATGCAATTGTCACAGCTAAGCATACATGTTAAATTTGAAACGATAAGTATAGAAACAGATTAATTTTTATTTCATTTCGTAAAATTATTTATCATTTGTTTTCCAGATACATATTTAATAATTGTTTTAATTTTAGGTAAATTTTCTAATTTTATTTCAGCTTTTAATTTATAATTTTGTTTTTCAGGTGTTTATTATTATTTTTCTTCTATTATTACTTATCTGTTAATTTTTTAGGAAAATTTTCTAATTCTATTTCAGCTTTTAATCAATAATTTTGTTTTTCAGATATTCAATAATTTTCAGGTAATTTTTTTTTAAATATTTCCCATTTGGTACTTTATTTCATAATTTATATAATCTTTTTAAATTTTAGGTAAATATTTTCTATTCTTCAACACTTTTTCAGAGCGTATATTAATATATGTGAAATCCTCACACAGCAGATGCTTAAGTTCAAGTGGGGCTTAATTATTAAGTGTAATTATTAGTGGATGACTAGTGATTTGAGAGTGTGTAAAAAATTTGGTGTGTCTAATAGTAAGTGTAGATGTTGATGGTTAAGTTATGTTTTAATTTATGTGTGTGCTTCATTTAAGTGAAACTTAAAGAGTGAGGTTTAATAAAAAAGTTCAAAATGTGTAGTGAGTGCGTATAGAATAGTGAATTATGCGGAATTTATTGTGTCTACGTGTAAAAACAGTTGATTAAGTTAGTGATAATAATAAGTGATAATATTCAGTAAATGATCGGAAACGTGAAGAATTAAATTTAGAGGTCTTAAGTGAAATATGTATAATTATGTTCATTTGCAGGGAAAGTTCATTAATTAGTTTAAGGTGTAGCTTAATTACTAACAATAAGTGTAATTGTGTACATAGTCATTGTTATCATGTGTACTTACACAGTGCAGTGAGTTCTTAGTATTAAATTTATGTGAAATTCACAACGTGGTTGAGTTTAAGTGGGGCTTAATCAGTGAGTGTAATTATTAGTGGATGACCAGTGATTTGAGAACATGTAAAAACTTTGGTATTTCTGAGTGCAGATATTTATAGTTGAGTTATGTTTCAATTTAAGTGTGTGATCCATATATGTGAAACTTAATGAGTGAGGTTTAATAAAAAATGTATTGTGTCTCCGTGTAAATATAGTTGATTAAGTTAGTGATCATAATAAGTGAAATATGTATAATTATGTTCATTTGCAGGGAAAGTTCAAAGGTGAAGCTTAATTACTAAGTGTAAGCGTGTAGTAATTGTTATCATGTGTACATACACAGTGCAGTGAGTTCTTAGTAATAAATTTATGTGAAATCCACAACATGTGCTTGAGTTTAAGTGGGGCTTAATCAGTGAGTGTAATTATTAGTGGATGACCAGTGATTTGAGAACGTGTAAAAACATTGATGTTTCTAAGTGCAGATGTTTATAGTTAAGTTATGTTTTAATTAAAGTATGTGATCCATTTATGTGAAACTTAATGAGTGAGGTTTAATAAAATATGTAAGTATTGTGTCTCCGTGTAAATATAGTTGATTAAGTTAGTGATAATAATAAATGATAATAATCAGTGAGTCTAAGTGAAATATGTATAATTAAGTTCATTTTCAGGGGAAGTTTATTACTTAGCTTAAAGTGTAGCTTAATTACTAATTGTAAGTGTAAGCGTGTAGTAATTGTTATCATGTGTACATACAGTGCAGTGAGTTCTTAGTAATAAATTTATGTGAAATCCACAACATGTGCTTGAGTTTAAGTGGGGCTTAATCAGTGAGTGTAATTATTAGTTGATGACCAGTGATTTGAGAACGTGTAAAAACGTTGGTATTTCTAAGTGCAGATGTTTATAGTTGAGTTATGTTTTAATTAAAGTGTGTGATCCATTTATGTGAAACTTAATGAGTGAGGTTTAATAAAAAATGTGTCGTGTCTCCGTGTAAATATAGTTGATTAAGTTAGTGATAATAATAAATGATAATCATCAATGAGTCTAAGTGAAATATGTATAATTAAGTTCATTTTCAGGCGAAGTTTATTACTTAGTTTAAAGTGTAGCTTAATTACTAATTGTAAGTGTAAGCGTGTAGTAATTGTTATCATGTGTACATACACAGTGCAGTGAGTTCTTAGTAATACATTTATGTGAAATCCACAACATGTGGTTGAGTTTAAGTGGGGCTTAATCAGTGAGTGTAATTATTAGTGGATGACCAGTGATTTGAGAACGTGTAAAAACATTGATGTTTCTAAGTGCACATGTTTATAGTTAAGTTATGTTTTAATTAAAGTATGTGATCCATTTATGTGAAACTTAATGAGTGAGGTTTAATAAAATATGTAAGTATTGCGTCTCCGTGTAAATATAGTTGATTAAGTTAGTGATAATAGTAAATGATAATGATCAGAGAGTGATCGGGGAGTTAAAGAATTAAATTTGGACGGTCTAAGTGTAATATGTGTAATTAAGTTCATTTTCAGGGGAAGTTTATTACGTAGCTTAAAGTGTAGCTTAATTACTAATTGTAAGTGTAAGTGTGTAGTAATTGTTATCATGTGTACATACACAGTGCAGTGAACTCTTAGTAATAAATTTATGCGAAATCCACAAGATATGCTTAAGGTGAAGTGGGGCTTGATCAGTGAGTAATAATTAGTGAATGACTAGTGAATTGAGAAATGAATGATTGTAAGTGTATTTCGCAGCTTAAATTAAAGTGGAGTTTAATCGATCAATGTAAGTTGTAAATGGATTGAGTATTGTAGAAATGGCATCTCCAACAAGTGTGTCTTAATCAGTTATTATAAGTGAGTGCTAGTGATAAGTATGTGCTTAGTATAACCATTGGATTATAACTTGAAACTTCTTAGTGATCGGCAGCTAACTAAAAGATAAGTTTTGAATATTAACGATTTTCAGATTTTCTTTAGATTTATTTGTCACTTGTTATTGTTTCAGTTAGCTGGACAAGCGTTCATCAGCTAACAATTAAGCTGCCGAAGTTAACCAGCAATAACTGAATTTGATCCAACGTAATAAGCTATGGATCTTTTTGTAGAAGATGTTGATTGTGTGTGTCATGTTAGTCAGATAATGAGAATCAGTGACTTAAATTAAAGTGCGGCTTGATCAGAAATAACAAGTGAGTATGTGATAATATTTAGTGAGTGACCGGTATAGTGAAGTGAAGTATGTCGTAGTTGTTGCCAAGTATATCATTACAAAGCACTAGGCAACCTTATGGTCGTGAAGAAACAAATCGTGAGTAAGTGAGTCAGTGAGTTAGTACACTATTGGATTATAATGTGAAACATCTTAATAATGGGCAGTCAACTAAAGGATAAGTTTTGAATATTAACGATTTTCAGATTTTCTTTAGATTTATTTGTCACTTGTTATTGTTTCAGTAAGTTGGACAAGCGTTCATCAGCGAACAATTGAGCTGCGGAAGATAACCAGCAATAAATGAGCATGAGCCAACGTACGAAGCTATGGATCTTTCTGTAGAAGACGATGATTGTGTGTGTTATTTTAGTCAGATAATGAGAATAAGTGACTTAAATTAAGTGCGGCTTGAAAAGAAAAAACAAGTGAGTAAGTGATAATAATTAGTGAGTGGTCGGTATAGTGAAGTGAAGTATGTGGTAGTTGTTGCCAAGTTTATTGTTACAAAGCACAAGGCAACTTAATGGTTTGAAGAAACCAATCGTGAGTTAGTGAATAAGTGAGTTAGTGAGTTAGTACACCATTGGAGTATAACTTGAAACTTCTTAGTGATCGGCAGCTAACTAAAAGGTAAGTTTTGGATATTATAACGATTATCTGAATTTTATTTAAACTTATTTTTCATTTGTTTTCATTACAGTAAGTTCAGCAAGTATTAATCAACTAATAATTGAGGAGCTGAAGTAGACTAGCAGTAGGAGAGTGTCGGCCAACCAATCTACGAAAATTTGAATGTTGTTGTAGAATATGTCTATTGGGTCATTTTAATTGAATTACGAGTGCCAGTGTCTTAACTAAAATTTGGATTTTAATGGAAAAAAATGAGTAGTATTTAGTGAATGATTAATGAGTTATTATAAGTGAGTGCTAGTGAGTGCTATTGAGTAGTTAGTATACCCTTGGATTACAACGTGAAGCTTCTGGGATAGGAAGTCAACTAAAAGATAAGTTTTGAATATCGATAATTTTTAGATTTTCTTTAGATTTATTTGTCACTTGTTATCGTTTCAGTAAGTTGGACAAGCGTTAAGGCCGATCCACACACGGAGATATATCTTAGTAAGACGGTCTTATGGTACGGTACAGTGATATATATCTAGCTTTGTCTATACATGATACCGACAGAGATAGATATATATCATTGCACCGTACCATGAGACCGTCTTATAAGATATATCTCCGTGTGTGGATCGGCCTTTAATCAGCGAACAATTAAGCGGCCGAGCCAGTGTCTTAAATTAAAGTGCGGCTTGTAAAGAAAAAAATGAGTGATTAAGTGATAATAATCAGTGAATGATGAGAGAATTGAGAAATTGAAGAATATTTTGACGTTTTAAGTGTAAATAAGTAAAATTGAGTTCAATTTGAGGAAGTGTTTATTACTTAGATTAAAGTGAAACTTAATTACTGAGTGTAAGTGTGGAGTATTCTTCATCAAGTGTACATAAATAATGCAGTGAATATTTAGCAATAAATTTATGTGAAGTTTTGAATCTCGAAATGTCAACACGAGTATGTCAAATTTAAAGATGAATCTTAGTCTTTATAAAATATAGTGAATAGTGATAATAAAGTGCGCAGTGAAGTGTTCGTCTTGGTGCTTTGATGGAAGGAGATAGTTATCCCATACAAATGTGCTGCAGAAAGATCAACTAAAGGGTAATTTAAGATACTTAAACTGCAATTCCAACATTACTAACTTTTTGTTATTTTTTTGTATAATTACAGTAGGTTCGAACAGCGTGGGACTGGAGCAGAGATGCAGTTAAGTGGTAAGTCCTCTTTTATTTATCTCGCGATTTTGTTCGATTATGCAACATTATTATTATTGATGGGTATTTAAAGCCGGAACGCGAAAATTGACAATTTTATTATTCTAGCCGGAATACAAGTTAATTTTTTGATTTTTAAAAACATAATAATTTATTGTATAATCATGTATTAAATTAGGCGTTATAAATAATAACATGCAGTCTCATAAAACGATTAATGTGTTTGTTAGGTACTTTGTAGGTACTTGTATAGGATCACTCATACTTGTTCGTTAGATAATAATTTTTGTTATTACTCTTATTAAATAATAAGGGAAATCCATTATTCTATCTGGGTCTCTTTTGAATTAATTTTTTTATGAATTATTATTAACAAATTCTAAAAAGAGGGAATTAACGTTCTTATTGATTTAACATGATGGAACAGTCTAGTCAACATCTTTGGTAGTTACCCAAAAAACCTGTTAGGTACATAGTAGGTACTTTTTCAACTTCATAGATATATTTTTTCAATAGATAAAGTAACAATCAATTCTTTATTCGTACATACATATGTACTAGGTAATCATTCACAGGACTTATTTATGGCCCTCTATATTGATATTATCGAGAGTACAAAGTTTTGTTGGCATCTTTGAAAAGTATTGGGAGAATGCGGTTATTATAATTTTAATTTCTCCGAATTTTTCCGTCTAAATGTCAATTTATGGCTGAAAATACAAAAGTGTGCATTTAAGTGCATGTTTGGGGCTTGTGAAAGATGTTATCAGTACAATTTTGGGCTCTGGGATATTTCTTTTTTTTATCTCGTTAAGGTGTCAGTTAATGACAGAAAGTACTGAAATTGTACAAGTTGATTGTATGAACAATAGCGTATATGAATCGTGATTCGGTACAATATTGATTTAATGGTGAAGTTGAGTAATTTGTTTTTTTTTCAAAAAGTGTGTTACAGTGAAAAGTGATTTAATCTGTGGTTATCCAATTGTCACAGGTAAGCATACATGTTAAATTTGAAACGATAAGTATAGAAACAGATTAATTTTTATTTCATTTGGTAAAATTATCTATCATTTGTTTTCTAGACACATATTTAATAATTGTTTTAATTTTAGGTAAATTTTCTAATTTTATTTCAGCTTTTAATCTATAATTTTGTTTTTCAGGTGTTTAATAATTTTCTTTTATTATTACTTATCTGTTAATTTTTTAGGTAAATTTTCGAATTCTATTTCAGCTTTTAATCAATAATTTTGTTTTTCAGATATTCAATAATTTTCAGGTAATTTTTTTTTTAATATTTCCCATTTTGTTCTTTATTTCATCATCGTTTTATATTTTAGGTAAATTTTTGTATTTTCTATTCTTATACGCATTGCCAGAACGTATATATTTCATGCAAACTTTTGAATTTTCAGGACTTTGTAATGAAAGAAATTTATTCTTTTATGTTTCAGATAATAACTGTCATCGAGATCTCATTAACTTCAACTCTCTAAAATCTCCCATAATTCCCTCACAATTCCATCCCATTATCAAATTTAACGTTTTAATGTATTTTTTTATAATTTTAAATGATTTACTCGTGAATGATAGTATGAAAGTGAACGTCACAAAAGCAAATTTTCGTAGGATAATGTTGTGGGAATTCTTTTGTGGCATAAGTACGGATATTTGTTCTTTTGACCTCCTCACTTTTGTATTGAAGCGGTGTACAAAACGGAATTATCAACATTAGATACATAGGTATAGTTATAGAGTATAAGGATTGTGCGTGTGTGTCTGTGTGTGCGTACTGTGTTTGTATGCATTTGTCTGCTTTTTACTAACATTGGTGGTGGTGGTGGTGGATAGTGGATTAGGCCTACAGGGGATACCACTGTAAAAAATACGCACCTTGTGCTTTACCTCACGGGTGGTGTGGAAAGAAGCTCGTACGATTATTAGATTTCTAATCATGTAATTCATCAGTGATTTTATAGAGGTTTGCTCTACTGCTCTACATTAAGGTGAGTCTTAATAGTGTTGATGACCTCATTTCTTTACAATGGTTACAATTGAGCCAAAACAGCTCAATCACAATCAAAAATTACCTCTCGGCGTTTTTCTAATCTTTTTTAAGTAAAAAAGTTACGAGGACTTTGTATATTATACTTTACAGTCATCCTGCAGATTGTTTGTACAGGGTTTAGGTACACCGTTGGTTCACCTTGCAGGTAAAATCTGGAAAATTTTCTAAGGAAATGGCTAAAGTAATAGAATAAAGTTAGTATATTAAATAATGATTGTCCAATTGCAAGTAGCACGTCATAAAATAATAAATAAATAAAAACACAGCAATTCCACCATCTGGAGAGTTATCGAACAAGACAATTGTTTATACCCCCATGGTGGAATTTTTGGATCCGTGATAGGGTGTATTTCACTTAGCAGTTGACCGTCCCTTTCTTACGTAGTATCATATCATAACTTATGATCATAACTGATTCATACTTGTGCACTTAATCTGAATTGCTCTTTTTGAGAAAACGCCAATTTCGCCACATTGTCGCTGGTTACCATCGGAAGAAAAGAAATACGAAGTTTTTCCATCTCTATCTTCACTCATACTGCGTGGTTAAACTGTTATTAATTGAGTCAATAAAACAGAGATAGAAATACCACCTTTTTTTCATGTGATGGTAATTAATTAGCGCCAATCAAAATTGGCATGCCTCTTATAGAATTTTAAAAAATGCACAGACACTAAACATTGGAGGTCCTATGTGTATACAGGCGAAAAACAAGGATTTGTATGACTGGCAGACTGATAAATTCACTTATTTTGTTAATTTTCTTTATTTCATTTTAATATTTATCGATTCGAATGCTATTAGAATTATTTGGATTTATAAGAGTAGTATCTACTTTGGTATTGGCTGCTAATTCATGGGGTCGTAGCTTACCGTAGCCTACCACGCGGTCAAAAATATTTGTAACGCTGTCGCATATATTTCTCATTTTCTTTTTAAAACGTGTGCTACAAATTTAACGGTCTGCTCACATTACTCTCAAATAACTTTATTCATTCGCTGAATGACTGTAGGTGTAGGTAATGGACAATGGTGCAGTTTAATTCTAGTCAAATTGACCGAGTTTAAGCAGATCAACTATATTTCTACTGATAGGCAACCCAAATTTCGATGGTTACAACTGGTTAGTCGCTATTTGCGCAGTTCTCTTATTTACCAAACTGATAAGATAAACAAATCGATTTTATTTTGTATGTATTTATTGTTAATACCGTTTAACCCGTTAATACAAAGTTTGTAGATACAGCAAGAAACTATTTTTTATTTGCTACAACAAAGTTGTGTTCTGTAAATTAGTGCTTTTTATTGTGAAAAACTAAGTTCAAAATGAATCGCCTTGTCCTTTTAACAGTAATAATTACGTTATTCATTTTGGTAGTAGAAGCATTACATCCACTCTCGGATGAATATATCCAGTCGATAAACGAGAAAAATTCAACATGGAAAGCCGAACGTAATTTCGCCAAGAATGTTCCAATGTCGTACATAAAACGTTTAATGGGTGTTCTACCAGACAGCAAATATCATATGCCATCTGTGAAAATCCATGAAAATTTGGAAGCTGTTGAATTGCCGGAAAATTTCGATGCACGCAAACAGTGGCCCCATTGCCCGACGATACAAGAAATACGTGATCAAGGGTCATGCGGGTCATGTTGGGTAAATCATACAAAAACATAACGATTAAGATAAGCTTTGTTATTATTATTATTATTTTTATTGTTATTATTTTCCAGGCTTTTGGTGCGGTTGAAGCAATGTCCGATCGTGTTTGTATCCATTCGAATGGTGAAGAAAATTTCCGTTTTTCATCTGATGATCTAGTATCATGTTGTTACACGTGCGGTATGGGTTGTAATGGTGGATTTCCGGGTGCCGCTTGGCACTATTGGGTAAATAAAGGTATAGTTTCTGGTGGACGATATGGATCAGATCAAGGTTGTCGACCATACGAAATACCACCATGTGAACATCATGTAAACGGTTCACGACCATCCTGTGATGGTGAACATTCACGTACACCGAAATGTAAACAAACCTGCCAAAAAAGTTATCAAATACCGTATGCCAAAGATAAACATTATGGTAAAGAATCTTATTCGATTTCAAGCGATTGTAAACAAATCCAAACGGAGATTTATAAAAATGGCCCAGTAGAAGGTGCTTTCACTGTTTACGAAGACTTGTTGCATTATAAATCTGGTAATTTAAACAAAAAATCATCAATTATACACCTGTATCATTGTTGGTGTTTTTTTAACATTCTAGGAGTATATCAGCATGTTCAAGGAGCAATGTTAGGGGGACATGCTATCAGGATCTTAGGCTGGGGTGTTGAGGATGGTACACCGTATTGGTTGATTGCAAATTCTTGGAATTCAGATTGGGGTGATAATGGTTTATTTAAAATGTTACGTGGACAAGATCATTGCGGTATAGAGAGTTCAATTGTCGCCGGCTTACCTAAAATATAAAACTGTGATCCCTTCGGTTATGTTAATTGTTAATATTTGATTTATCATGTTTATCGTACCTATGTAGAAATGATTGACAATCTAATTGGCTATAGTAATAAACCTACCACCTTTTATTTCCTTGTTTGATGGGGCTATTGATTTCTCACCTGTTACCTGACTAGTTTTCCACAGTGGTGATAAGAATTGATTTAATTAATCTGCACCTGCCCAGGTTAATTAAACAAATTTAATCGTTGTTTTCTTGAAATTATAAAGTTAGGCAACACAATAAACAGATTGATGCATTGTTGTTTATTTACAATAACACGAATTCTTGATGAAATTTTCATATGTGTACAATTTTATAAAAATAATATTTAAAAAATCACAAACTATATGAATTTGATTGCATTTATCCAATTAACGGTTAATTAGTTGAAATTTCTCTTCATAAGGTGAATGTCGGCATTCTTTAAATTTCTGAGATTGTTTCGTGCACGTATTCACCACACCATGTATGGTAGACGAAAAGTATGATAAGAATTATAAATAAAATTGTATCATCAGTAAATAGTAAGAAATGTGAAATAGAGACATCAATGAGCGTCAGTGGAGGATGATTTCAGGCGACAGGTAACAAATCAGTTGAAGGGGCCGAGCATCGTACACCTGGCTACCTGGTTAGCCAATGCCGCTGTTTCAAGATTGCATCGTCCACGCCTTCACATCATCAAGCACGCACCCAAAGAATAATCTCTTATACATACACATAGGTGCATATACAAACTCTTCATATACAATAATTCAAAGTTTATACAAGAGTTTCAAAGAGTGGAAAATTCTCAATCATATCGAAACATTGGAATGTATCACAAGAAAATTAAACAATGATGATACTTGTTGTCGTCGCGGAAAGGTGGAAGAACAAATTAGCTTCTTGTCTATCGACATTTCAACAAGGTGAAATCAACTATTATTTTTTTGCTACCTTGTCTAAATCTACAAATTTCTCGTCAACGACTCCACCTTTTGCGGTGTTTTTTTATAACCGCCAACGGTCATCAAACGTGCAATGCCAATTTATCTTTTATAATACAAACATAAACTTGTATTATTGTTGTATGTCTATAAAAACTAAATTTCCGATTTAAATTCAAGTCATTTTTGGACAAAACACAGATCATGTCGGGATCTCTTACGAAATAACAAGTAAACTTTTTCAGGGGAAAACTATTCAACTTTTGTAGATGATATCTGTATTTAAGAGCTTCTGTGTCGCGTAGGTCGGTACTGGTTTACATTGCATTTATTGCAGTAGCCACACTTCATCTTACACATAGTAAAATGCGTGCATCCCATGTAATACACGGCATTATTATTATTATTATTATTATACACCAAAGATGTACGATATAGAAGATGTCTTTGTCTAGGTTATCAAGTCTATCTCAACAGAAACAGAGCAGCCCATCTATTTTGATGATTTTACGTGGGCGAAACCGGTATCAAATTAAGGACAACAACATATCAAAGACGCAGAAGAAATCTAATTGGTTCGATGCGATGAAATTTGGTGAGTTTGACAACAGAAATGGGGTGTGTTGTACATACATGAGGGTTTGTAATCAACCACAAATATAGAAGGATGGATGTCTGAACAAGGGGATGTTGTTGAATTATATGGGTGTGTTGTTGTTATTGTTGTTGTTGTTGCCAGATGCTGACAGAATCAAAATATCACATAATGACTTCCTGTGGAGAAACAATTATTAAAGGTAAAGGAATACATAGAAACAACAATGTCCTGAAATAGAGGATCTATCTGTAGATATACACAAATGGAAATGATGATTTAGCAGATATAATGGACTATTATCGAGATTGCAAATGGGGATGTTAAATTACATAGCCGAAGAACAACAAAATTATACCAAACAAAAAAAAACAACAACAAAATAAAAGACAATAATAACAAGTAATATTAAACCTATCATGTATTATTGTATATTGAAATTAAATAATAAATAAATTGTTCGATTGCCGTTCCTTGTATTTATGCAAATAAATAATTAAATAATAAAAGTCGCAATTACTATATGTATATATCTACAACAATTGCCGTGCAATTTACCAACAAGTTTTCGGTACAAAATAAAACAAAACGTTTTTTTTTAATTTTTTCTTTCTTCTTGTATAGCCTGAAGTGGTGAAATGGTAATTCAAACTACCAACTTACCCGAAATTATACACCAATCTTCATAATTTTCTCTTAAATGTTTTCATATAAATGTACGAAACTTGAATCATGAATAAAAGTTGAAAATAAATGACTCAATCTAGAGCAGGGCTTAGAACTGTTATTTTTTGCTCTGGTTTTCGTTACGGTTCAATTAAAAAAAATATCGGTTCTGTTCCGGTTTTTCTTCCTGCAAAATAACGTTTTTTCGGTTCTCGGTTTAGTTGCAAATGATTAATTTTTTAAATTTCACCCTAAAAAGTACAACTTATAAGAGCCGTTTACAGGGTAACTATTTTAAATACAGAAAAACCCTTGAATAAGTATTCTATTTGTAATTTTCTATTAGTAGACAAATTTTCATGGTGATATATTTTACCATGGGGTAGAAAACCGCAAAAAATAATAAAATGGCATATAAACGTCCATGACTCCAACTCCCAACCGAGTCTTGAGCGAGAATATCATTCTCCTTCGTGTGAATCAGACAGTTTCTCTCGTGAGGGTAAAAAGGTTGGCAGGTGAAAAGTGTTAAATCGAGTTTCCACCATTCCAAATCTGTAGAAAATGGTTTTTCTATTGAGAGAAATATCCAAAATGGTACAAGTAACACCACCTCTACCTTCTACTTCTTCTCGAATTCTCACTTGTTAAGATTCTGGTACATTTTGACGACCGCCCCCATCAGTCTGTTTCACGCAGGCGCACAAGAAGTGGTCTCTATTTTATGACCGCCAGTGTATCTATATCCTGAAAAAATCGGAAGCTTGGACCTCGAGAGGTTTATTTGCAAGTTTATCTTAAGTGCCATGAAGTACCTATTGCTGACGCAGTTCCGGGGTAGAAGCGGAAAGAGGAGATAAGGAAAAAAAACATCGTCTTAAGTGGTATATTTAAATCGTTTCTCTCCGGCCAAAATTTCGGTTTTCGGTTCAGTTCCAGTTTGAAGCCCTGATCTAGAGTCAGTTACTTAGTGGTAGAAGAAGAGAAGAAGGATTTTCCACTAGATTATCATTTGAGAAAATTCTTGTATGTTGAATGTTGTGTATGTAATTTATCAAGATTAAAGATCTGTTTTTGTCGTCGTTGTTGTCGTTTTTGAGAATAAGTAGCAGCTTCATTATACTATACATACATGTTCTATATGTCGTCTACTTAGAACGGTAATGGTGCGTCGATAAAAATATAACATGTGTTCAAAGCACGTAACGGCAGCTTCTTGTTATGTTACCCATCTAACTTGTATCTCATTACTTTATATTGCGTATGAACACGGCAAAATAAGACAAAATAGAGGCAAAAGAGCGTCTAACAACTTTCGTTATAATCAATTAATAGGATATTAAATCAGAGTTACGGTAAATAAATTTGGAATTAACCGCGATATTCACACAAAATTAGAGATCTAGTTCCCGATTCTAAACGACTGTTGGTGTAGTCATATTGTAAACAAGCCACCACACAATGATCACTTTTATAATATAATAAATGCATCTAATTCACATCGGCCCCATATTTGGACTAACATGGTCTAGCAGTAGGACTTGTCTAGGTTGTTGTATCTTTCTCCAGGTGATAGATCAGGACTCAACTGACATGATGCCATAGAGATGTTGTGAAGAGCAAGCCAGCTGTCATCGGGGATTATAAATCACCACACAATATATATACATATAGCAGATATGAGCGAAAATATCAATTTATACAACAAGGAATTGGGGTGAATTTTTCACAACACTAGCACACAATCAAAGTCGACCGCGAACATTTCAGATTAAGGGATTAACGACCCTTATTAATGGTATATGTATACAAGTATATAACGTGAACAAGCATCCGTATTAGAGGATTAATTTCAATATCCCTTGGGAATTGATTTCTCAGGAAAATAAAACGATACAAATGCTAATAATAAAGTTGTAATTGTTCAATGTTATTATGTATACCTACGTACTAGACGAAATTGGAAATTAAGACTATGAAATAATGAAAATAATCGTTAAATTTCCAATATATCTAAACTATTATACGGTTTGTATGTATGTATAATGCAAAAGAGGAAAACAAATAAACAATTAATTCGCAAGCAATGAAACATAAATAATATATTTAAGGCGGAGTAGATGTCAAGTCTATTGTTCGTTCATTTGAATTAAATCAAAACAAATTCAATTCACTCCTTGAACGAATGCATGCAAATCGTTTGATTGCTATGTCTCTTTCTCTATGTATACCCGTATACGTAGGTACACATATTGGTTGTTTTTCAAATGCATACATACATTAATGATTATCAAAAGGTAATCTTTTACGACAATAGAGAAAACAAAAACAATATTATTATTGGAAATCATCCAAGTGAAAATCCATTCAATCAATCAATCAGTCAACCAATCACGAAAAGAAAAAATTAAACCACTGAAAGGGTTTAATTTTTCCATTATTTTTTTATTGTGACCCTATCTTTATTGAAATTCCAATACGGCACAACAATATAATTGCGATTAACGACAATACCAGCATGGTGTCGTATTGTCTACGTCGTTTCCAACACTCTGGTGTTGTTGAAAACACGAATTGTACGAATAAAAGGCTTGTTTGTAAATTCACACTGTCTGATTACTGGGCGATATGCTGAAATTACATGTAAAGAAAGTACCGCTTATTCAGCAATTTGGTGGATGAGGTAAAAACAGAACTAGACTCAAGAATTTAAGCTTAAATCTTCGAATAGCTGAAAGGTGTTTTTGATAAATGCGACTATTGTAAGTCTTGTAAGATCGAAACTGAGCACACAATTTTGACGTAAAAATTATACAAGGAATATTTTGAATCTTTAAATATGTATATAGCAACTGATAGTAAATTAATGTTAAAATACAAACACTAACATTTTTTTATTCTGAATGAGTCACATAAGTGTTTCGGTAACAAACAGAGGCCATCAAGAAATATTTCTGCAATTTTTGCGCATTTTTGTACACTTATCTGTTTTGTAGGTCTGTTTCTAGTAACTAAATTCTTGCAAAATAAGTCCATTTTGTTATAAAGATACGATTTGCGATTTTCTCAACTTAAAATTTCTACTTTGAATGTGAATGACAAGTGTACAGCAACTGGAACAGATTTAACAGTTCCGAGAAAAAATTCATTCATTATCTTGCTTTTAGAAGTAGAATTAGCTACAGTCCTAGGTCAATTTCGTATCAAAATGTGGTTTTCCAACGTTCTGAATTCAAATTTCCCACTTTCTGATGGGTATTTATTTGTCTAAGGAAGCTCACATTTATATTAAAGTCATCAAAAATCAATGTGTGAATTATTGTGACTAGTAGTTTAGAATAATTCTAATTACTAATTAGGTAAAAGCTTTATTGAATTCAGTCAATGATTTTTTCTTTGCAATGAGTCGCATTTGTGTTTCGCTAACGGATGAAGGTAATCAAAAAAATTTCTGCAATTTTTGCGTATTTTTGTAGACTTATCCTCCGGCCTGTTTCTGGAAACTAAGTTCTTGCAAGATGATTTTTTTGAGTTTCATCAATAGTTTGGGATTGCAACTTGCTCAATTTAAAATTCAACTCTGAATGTGAATGACAAGCTTCATTCATTCATTATTTTGGGTTTAGAATTAGAAATTTTGGCAATTTTTGTTCAATTCATAGCATGCTTTTGCGTCTACTTTTACTCATTTAAATCTAAGAAGCCTACCGTTTGTGGGGATCTGAGGTCCATTCAGGGCCGTAGTCAGCAAATTATTCCAAGTTTGGTGCAATTTTTAGAAGGCAGGACAACTATTAAAGTAACAATGATTAATGGGAAAAAGGTTCTTATTACAGATTGGGCAATGAATCGCGCTAGATGGGCCCATTTCGTATCAAAATGAGAGGATTTTCAACGTTAAGAATCAAAATTCCCGGGTTTCTGTTGGGTGTTTTTCTCTTAATTTTTTTCCAAAAAGCTCACATTTATATTAAATTTACCAACAACTAATGCATGAATTATTATAAAAGGAAGACAATAGTTTGGAATAATTCTAATTACTAATTTAATAATAATAATAGTGATAACGTTAACGGTGTTAACAAAAGAATTTCTCACGTGATTGTTGGTTTCATGTTTAGAACTTGTTGTCATAAATGACTTTAACAAGATGGTATAATATTAAATTCCATGTTTGGTAGAGTTCTGTTGTGGTGAGCACAATTTAAACAACACCTTTCTCTCCATTTCTACCAACTTGTATTATAGTATTTTTCTTTTATTTGTAAATATGCGTGTATGAATGTGAACAACATCTATTTGTGTGTGTGTTTGTAACTGACAAAAATTTGTGGTTTTATAACATGCTACTATAAATTTACTCTTCAAAAGTCTACTTGTCGTGCTGTCGGTGTTGTTTTATTTCAATACCGTTTCTTCCTCCATTTCAGTTTATTCTCTCCACTATATTTTACTTCGGTCCTTTTCAAAGCTAATTTAGACATAGCAGGATATGATTCCCAACAAAGGCATCTAAAACCAAGTAGATAACTAGATTGAAACACCAAGAGCAACAACAACAACAACAATAAAGAAGAAGAAAGAAAGATCTTAGTATCTATCGGCGGAGTTAACCATAAATTAAGTTATTACCCCCATATCGTGCCGGTTTGACTTTATTACCACGATTTTTCCACACAGCGTTCAAGGCGAACGGCGGCCGTGTCTTTAAATTTAGTGATTAAAATAAGGTTAAATATTGAAACTTTCCAAGAATAATGAAGCAATCTTTTTATTTATTATAAATATATTTGTCTTGTTGTTCGTTTAGTGGATGTATGAGTGGCTATATGTCTATAGTTTGTAGGTGGGCTCTTGCCACACGTTTTAAAATTGATCTTGCGGTTCAGATAAAAAGATATCGATGAAGCGGCGAAAATTATAATTAGAGACTTGGTATTTTGCGTGTGTTGTTGCTGACGGTCTTGTAAAGTGAACACACACATACACACATATATACATACATAAAAGTAGGTAAATACATATTGATAATGATATTCTCAAAAATCAGAATGATTTGATTGGTTTTTTGCATGTTACTTGAAATAATTTTCGATTTGTTTTGATAATAAACATTGATTGATTTGCAAGTCAATTGATTATAATTGAGCCATTTCCATCTTGTTTGAGGCATGGTCATCATTTATCGATTGACAGCTTAACAACCGTCTAGCGCAAAGACAGAGAACGAGCAAGGGAGATAGAAGAAGACTCATTTTGCAAAATACCGGTCTGAGAAAATTGTCTTAATTTAACAAAACTACAATTAAAATTCTTATTAACGTTATCTTTGCTTTTATTTACGGTTATACACCAATTATGTCTTTATTTGTTGTTAATTCTCTTCAATTCTTTTTTTTTGTTGGTGTGTGTGGAAAAATCCTTGATGCTTATCTAAAATGAGTCAAACTTAAGGGGAGCGAATAGAACTTAATGGTTTTGAATTATCACGGCCACTGTCGCCATATTTAGGATGCTTTTAAAAGTTTAACACAAAGGGCACACACAGACGAAGGGACGAGCTCTCTCTCCTCTCTCTATGGATAAAGTTTGAGAATTTATGGTTATAATCCGCTTTGCACAAATTAGCTGTTAATCTTTCACAGTGGTCGCGTTTCTCGCATGGACTCACACTCAAAATATACCGACCGGCTGCCAGCAACTCTCAATACTATAATCATACATAATCGGTCCATTATTCTTTCCCTATACAGGGTGAATACGGTGTATAGAAACGAAAAAATTTGCTTCTCCCATACGCGTTCGCGTTAATTGAAACAAAAATTTAATTTGGCAACCGTGTAATATAATCGTTGTTTAAATGAAACGAGAAGACGGAGAAGAGAGGCAAAAAAAATCATAAATTGAGTGGAATTTAGGCACAATATTTCTGTTGGAAAGACCAACGGACCAAACGATGATGGCGTTGTATTTTCAAAACTGGTTCCAACGTCCCTTGCTATATTTATCACCGCCACCGTTTCGTGTTGCATGCTCAAATTGCCTAAACGACTTTAGTTTCAGTTTACGAAAAACTGAAGAACGACAAAAGAAAATAAATAAAGAATAAGTATATAAAGAAAAACAAACCACCAATTCAAATAAAAATAAATTGCTTAAATGTCTCAAGTCAACTGAACCAAGCTCATATTACCAAAAGTAACAAGAACAACAACAACTCGACTTTTTAATAAAGAAGTTGGCATTTTCAGCATGTCCATTTTCTCACAAATAAAACGCCAACGTTTCTCTCTTCTTTATGTTTAGTTTTTCCATCAGCTTTAACATTTTAACACACTAATATAAAATACAATCGGTTCGAGTTTTATTGGTTCGTTATCGAGCATGTGGGGAATTTCAAACAAATTGTACAAACAGAGAGATGGTTGACGATTTTCCAAAATTTGCTTTTTTGTTGCTGCCAGGAAAGGAGCCGGTTACAGATAGTGGTCTGTATTTTGGATTGATTACCATGTCAACGTACAATTAAGTTTATCCGTTCGTCCAGGATCTCATGGCGAGCGTTGAACACACTACATCTCCAACAGCCTACAATATCCAAGCATTGGATCGTATAAATGGAAATAAACGAATAAATAAGAAGAAGAGAGACAGGAAAAAAGATGAAGAAATATTGTGGGGTATATACACAGGTGACCAGCCGGCAATTCTATAAAAAATTTCCACATACAAACCGAAAGATAGAAAGAGAGTGGAATGGATCGTGATTACTTGATGATTACAATGTAAATCGCAGAAGGCTTGTGAAATCCTTGCACTATTCAATTCTGAATATGTATGTAGAGTGAATTGAGTAGCAGTTCTTTAGTGCAGGTGAATCGATCCATTGCACTGTTCACTGTATATAGTTAGAGATTATCAATCATTGTTGACAGCTTTATAACTTGGTTCAATTCAAAAACACATCAATATAAATTACATTTCGAAATTTTTAAATATAATTACACGAAGAGGTGAGCGCTCATCTCTCTTGTTCGCCTCAATGTACACATCTATCTTTATGTGTGCGTGTGTGTGTGTGTTTGTTGATGCCAATTACTGCTATTTATGATGTATGCTGTGCTCTTAATTTTATGGGCAAGATAATTGGAAGAAATGCAGTGTGGTGCCTGAAAACTAGCCGACGTCGCTTCTTTTGACTTTGGGTGTTGACTGATCTACACGTCTACAAACAACAACCACACCATTGCTCCATGTCGAAAAGCTCCATCATCATCATCATCAAGGAATTCTCTGATATTCAGCAACACTTTGATCAAATATTTAACGTTTCACTCTTTTAACCGTACAAATATTGATGTAATTTGTCAAAAATTCATCCTGCCACTGTTTGTATTATTTCCAACTCAACCGGTTCGTGAACATTTCTTATCAATTCTGTAGGTATACAAGTGCGTCAATAAAGCAACATTAAAATTCAATTAGTGGTTGTTGATGAAATTTCCAATAGTATTTTAATTACTTTAGTAAATACACAAATAAGTGAGATGGTAATTTGATATTTTAGTAGAATTCACGTTTCGTACCTCAACAAATAAACACATCTACATTTATAATTAAATGTGAACTGGTCGCTTCTGTGGTGCTAGACTATCGAATAACAAAGCCAATGTTTCCGCTACATATGGTGCCAAAAGTGATTTGTTAATGTTTGAAATAAGTGATGATTTTTAAACATTCTCAATCCCTATTAACCAAAAATCTGACAAGATGTTTGTAAATCAATTCTTCTGGATTTAAATATGGGAAAAAATAATAATTTAGTTCCATTTTGGTAAAAAAGCAACCAACATTAGAGACGGGGTGTCATATACAGGGTGTTGATTCTAAATATGGTCGATACCATTAAACTCCTATTTTCATTGATGAGCTACTAGGTTCTAATTTTGCTAAAAACTTCTCGAGGGAGCCTCCTATAAATCTTTGACATGTTTTTCGAATTGCTCGCCAACTAATAAGAGTTTCATAGTATCGACACCCTGTATTTTCCAGAAAAACTTGTTCGAAATTTTGTCATTAATGTGACAAGTTGTTTATGAGTTTTGAGACACATGTTCAAACTTCCTGGCTAGTATACAGTCATTTGTCATTTTTGCAACTCACCGCCAGATTTATCTTTTCCTAAATTACTGTCGTGATATCTTCCTGTGCCCATTACTTCTTACTTCTATGTAGTAAGGGTTGATTTGGCCGTATATCCGTATTAATAACGCCACTATACGTCTCTATTCTTATCTATCGTTGCTAAATGAGTATACCTCAAATGCTGTGATAATGTAGGCCGACCCTCTCTAACTAGTAAATCTTTATATAATTGAATAGAACCCGTCAATATTCTCTCTTTCTCTTTTCCAACATGTTGATGTATTTAATGATGAGAGACAACGGCACACCCTGTTAGCACGTGGGAAACCACACTGTTACCTGTTTGTAACCCTCTTGAAGAGAAAAATTCTATTCATTCGTTTTTTTTTCTTATTTCTTATTCGATACTACTTTCTACATGCTGATGACTGTATCATGTTATTCCGCAGATAGGTTAAATTGGAAACGCATACATTTGAATTGAATTATTGTATGATAAATATTGAGTTACGGTTGTCAGTAGTATCGGATTGATTCAGTTTGATGGAAATGAGACATCAACTTGACCGGTTCTAGTTTTGTGTACACAAGTCTCTCCTTTACTGTATAATGATCGGTATGTTTGTTATAGCAACACTATTATCAAGATAATGTGTATGCGTGGTGTATATCTCTACCTATATAAAGAGGCATCTATCTGCCTACGTTTCTCTTCGTTTATTTTATTTTTCTTTTGATCTCCAATTCGTTTTTTTTCTATTCTCCAACTCCATTCGTATAGATTAGGAATTTCCGGTTCTGGACATTCTAATTATTTGCTTACATTTGAGCTTAATTGGAATTATGAAATGTAAAAAGATTACACGTATGGTGTGTCAATTTATGCCTACACAAAAGTCAAGTAAATGAAAAAGGTGTTGATGGCTTATTCTCATCTACAACCATCTAGACAAAAGCATGTGAAACTAATTGCAATAATAATAAATATTGTAACTTCATCTTACTAGCTTATTAACACCACATCAGGCCAAATTAATAATTGTCGCCTTTTACAGTGAAAAATACCAACAATACTAGATTGTACGTATAGAATACTACAGCAAGTGACTATAATCGTGTTACACGTATTTGAGTGGTAGTTTTAAAATATTTTTTATTTATTTCTTATTCGTCAAAAGGTTTGTCGGCGTTTTAGTTGCGCTCATGGTTCAATCGTAAAGGTAATGCACTTATATTGTGAATGAGAATTCACACGGCCCAAAGCAGAATAATTGTTGCGGACCGTTTCTGCCATAAACACTCTTTTCATGAATATTATTTATGCAATTGCATGAATACAACAACAGATCTCTTAATAATGACAACAATAACAACAACAACGACAACAGTGAGAGAATAAAAGACGAAATAAAAATCTTTCTTACAACAGAAAAAGAATATAATTGGTGATTTCAATGGTAGATTAAACGAGAAACTTGTCTGAAATTTTTTCAGCACACTCAGTAATTAAGTCGAATTTATGAAATCATAAACAGTCTAGATGAATTTTGCTTGATTACAGAGCGAAAACGGTCGGTTTGTTACATATAATTATTCCATCCGATTCTTTGTGAGTTGTTTTTTTTTTCTACACGAAAATTATTTCAATATTTTCAAATATTTCACTATTTCTATAAAGTGTACGATTATATACAAAATCTCATCCTCAAGTGGACTTGTATCTACCAGGTATACACTAAAGTTCTTGGAATGAAGCCAGCTGTGGCGGCTACAGAGCAGATGAAGATCTCGTACGGCGGTGGGAGGACCGGGCGCTGTTTGTTGAGGACGTTATATATTACACCCTGTCATGGGCGCGACCCCGCCAGCCTTTTACTAACGGGCTCACACGCATTCCTTTTGTGGTAGGTACTAGACTAGGCACTTGGTGCTAACACTGAAACAACCACAATCGCCGCCACCGCCTGCCGTTTACCACCGTTCAGGTCTTTGGACTTTTACTCCATCCATAATAATGTAGATACCTACACAAGCGAATAAATCTGATTATATGTATATGCAAAATATTTACATTTTCCCAAGTGTCATTCAAAATCTTAAAATCGATTCAATAAACGTTTTAATTTTGTCCGTACAAGTAATTATAGCGAAAATGGCGCGATACCACAATCTTCTTTTATTCATTCCAATTACTTTTAATAAAAATAAAAATCTACTTGCTTCAAGTAACTGAATCTCTCCGCCGGTCAATCGACAAGTATCAAATTCCATCTGTAGAATTAATTCAACGAAAATCCCAACATTTAGCCTTGTCCCGTTTAGATGCTCTTCTGCATTAAATAAAGTAAGCTGATTAAGAATTTTGTCACTCGTTTAATCACGATCAGATTATTCTTTAATATATTTTTATTATTCTTTCCTCAATCCAAGGTGACTGGTAAATTAGTTGGCGCCATATCTAAATTGACGGATACAAAGGAAATTTGTAATCTCCTTGGTGTTGGTTGTACAAAAAGTGGTTATAGTTTGAAAAATTATCAACTTCATCCCAATCCCATTTTGACACAATAATCTTTTTCAGGTGGCGTGAAATTAACCGAAGAATTGTTGTATAATAACAAGAAAACACTAACAAAAAAAGGCAATAATACAAAAATATTTTTACAAATTGAAAGATTCTTCCTTGAAGGATGATTTGAAATTGGATTTTTTCAAATAAATCGAATTTATTTCAATTTATAATCTACAATATACTTGCAACTAAAAACAACGTATACCTTTACGTTGGTCGTTGATAATTTGAAACGCACGGTTGCACACGTTTGATTACTATATTTTCATTCTAAAGATGTCTAATCATTGCTTCTTCTCATACCACCCTACAAGTAATTACCGTATTTGTTCGTTAGTCTCGTACCTACAGATAACTTAATACACCACAAGGAAAAGTTGAACAAATAGTGCAACGGCACTTGGCGAAGTCGCCTCGTCTAATAGCAGGTGGTTGTGATCAAATCTACGGAAACGGCCATTCATCTAATTGACAACTGTATAGTATGAAATTTTCGAGAATAGAAATTAATGGCAGGATGCCTGTTGTATATCCATGTTCTGATACATTTGAACAACACGATTTTTAGGTCGATTTATTGACACGAAAATTACCTTGAACGGTGGTAAATTGTTTCAGTCGCCTTCAAATAAATTTATAACATTGTCGGTTTTTATTTATATGACGATATATATACCTGTGAAGGTGTACCATCTAATAAAATCGTTCTACCGACCACGGTAGTCTGTTATAAAATAGTCAAATACACCATAAATGATGGAATTAGAGAGGAGACGGTTGGAAGTTTTTGGAAGCCTTCATTGTTACGATTAGACTAACCTCACCCATGTCAAGTTGTTCAAAATTTCTTTAAACAATCCATTATTTATGCATTACGTTTAGTAATTTAAGGAATTTTTAACCAAGTAAATAACAACGTCGGAATTTATTGTGGAATAGACAACAAAAATAGTCTATCATCCATCAAGTTTTATTTTGCACTCGTCTTGTTTTATTACGAGAAGAATACAGGTGTCTATGTGTCAAATCATGTATAACAATAGAATTTGAAGTGGTGTCTAGAAATTTTACCTGAAACTGTAAAAATTCTATAATAAACTGAACGTTGTTAAGCGCAGGTTTATTGGCACTTTATTTCCGTTCATAAATATTCAATAAATCTTGGAGAATCATTTTATAAACATTTCTTGTAGCAAAAAAAGGAAATTATTTCAAACAATGTTATAATAAATATTATAACAGTGGGCTTAATTAGCGTTATCTTATCGTCTGATTTAATGTACAACTTTATTACAAGTTCTAAAACTTTTTTTTTCTGTGAAGATTCTAGTCTATAATTTTCATATCACAGCTTTGATTAAACCAGATCGCCATTACCGGTTTCCATTTAAAGATTACAACAACAACAACTACTACTACTACTACTACTCTTGATTATTTGTAAAAGCTGTGAAAAATTCGAAACGCTCCAGTATAACAAAGACTGAAACGAGACCAGCATGTGTGATAAAGCAATCAGACAACTTCTCTATAGAGTCATCGAGTAGAAAGGTATAATAAACGATAACGAAGATCAGCACACCTGTCTTCTGCCCAAACGTTGAATCGCTTCTTAGTCTTCTCTATCATTATCAACATCTTAGGTATCGGATCGAATTTGGATATATTTAAATGGGGATACTGTCGAAATAATAATGATGATAATACAATTATAAGATTTGTTGTTGTTGTTTTTTTTTTGGGAGAGAGATAGCTCGGTAACTAGCTTGATGAGTTTCGTATATATACAGGTGTTGTTTATTGCTCATTCTTTCTGTTCAACGACAGGTACACTATACGTTCATCTGGGAGAAGTTGATCGCTAATGAAGACACAATTTGCATTTAACGCGCACGCTAAGGCAAACGACCTTTGAAGATTTTCTGTTGAAGCGTTCAGTATAGATGTGGTAAAGGCACAACATGATTACACATTGTTCTTATAGTTGCAGGTATATAACCGAAAATTTTCATGTAAATTCGTGACAAGTAACAGATACAATCATTATTAACATAGCGTATATACCTTATTAACATATAACAGAGATTGAGTGGGAAAAATCGTCTTGAATTGATGTCGGCCGAATGAAGATTGTATGGACAATAGGATAGTATTGGCAGTTTTAGACTTGCGATTTCCATATTATTGGCATAATACTTTTGAATCGTAAATGTGCGTATATGTGGGTAAAGTTTGCCTATATACAAACATGCACTGTTTAAACAAGTATTTCAAAATAGAAACAATAGTGTTAGTTTGTTATTTTATATCGTAAATGTTGTATTGTTCACTTATTTTTTATTAATTTTTTTAGTTTCATTGTTGTTTCTCATTTTCTTTGTGTTCAAAACGGAATGCAATTATTGTGTAGTTATTTGTCGTATATTTGTTTGAAAATCTACCACATTTGACAGGCAATGTAACAAAATGCGTGACCGAAAGGTGAGTAGTCGTCGAGGAATTGTTGAGCGATGGGAAAACACGGTACTGTTGTTAGGAAAACAACATTATCATAATTATAATGCTTGAAATTTCTAACCTTCCATTTCGTATGCTTACGAGTATTACATTCTAGTATATACACCAAAGGTGATTTCATCAGATATTACTTTGTTGTATGTGAAACTGAGAGAATTTCGTTATCAGCACGATGATATTTTAATTGGTACATGGTGTAATTATCGGATCCTTTTGTGTGGTGGTAGAAATTACTCTCTAGAATGTCTTGTTAACAAAATTCCCTAGGTTCTTTTCTATTATTTAAACGAAAACAACACAAAGTCTCCATAGTTATAGTAATACCTTCAAAATAACAATGTAGCTCAAAAACCCTGAAATTTACATTACCTAATTGTTATTTCTTAAATGTCCTCTGACAAACCCCTATGCTAAGCCGAGAAAAAATACATGGTTGATCTATAAATGTTTGCACCACCCCTTAATTGGCACAGCTGTGTTAATTTCCAATATTAACTCGTATGAAATTACGATAATTGTCCCAGTGTTTTGGCTGGAACATTCGTAAATCCTCAATGATTATCTGTAAAATAACCAAACGAATTAGTAGAATAATCCATTTTCACGGTTTGTAAGTCGCATGACGCCGCAACCACCTAGTTATGTGTCGTCTATTCAAACGAAAATAGAGAAATTCCGGTATAGAGGGTAGCCACATTTAACATTGTCTATTCAATGTAGCCAAAAACGAGGAAAAGATCCCACAATAGGGGTAGATAGATAGATATAAAAGAATTTTTGTGCTTTTGTACTAAATACATGATATATTTATTACTGACGTACCTACATGACTATTGTCGTATTTTTTTTTTCATTCTTCATCTTTGGCCATTTGGCAACAAAAACAGAACAGAAATCCATCACACGACTTTCACGAAATCAGTGAATTTTTCCTCTGTAGCACAATTTGTTGTATATCTATTTCTATACTAGAAGATCTAGATAGATTCTTTTCCCCGTCCAGGTAAAGATTCTTTCAAGACATTTTCAACACGGATCGTGTACACCTTAGAGCTGTCTAAAAATTTGTCGATATATAATTGCGAAAAAAAAGCCTGTCAGAAAAATGCGGCAGAAACAAAGATTTATACAAAACATTGATTTCAATCTGTTTGACAATTAACGTATAAGATAAATGATGGTTCTTGTTAATCGAAAACAACCACAACAATAGAGAAAAAGAACGATATTTTCGTTGAACGTTTAAATATAGCAATTTCCTATGAGTTGTAATGATAGTAGTTAGAGGTAGTTTACACGCAACTAGAAATGTCTTCAACAATCCATTTCATTTAACAATAGTCCATCTTTGGTATTAATAGTATAAACATAGGATTATGTGTGTTGTTATTATCACGCTACAATGTTCAATCTGTAATTAATTAATTGCATTACATGTTTCTCAGCTACTAACTCAATGTTAACACTAAACATAAGTACTTAGATTGGCGATTATGATTGTTAAACATTGCAATTTATTTTTATATTACAGTAAAACTTTAGAAAAAATTACGTTGAATAACTTTTAAAAAAGCAAACAATCGAATATTTTAATATAATAATATAATAACAATAACAAGAACAATATTTTTTGACGGATCGTTCTATAAATGCTAGTTTTAATATACGAAAACCATTCATTAAAAGCTAGTCAAAGTGTCGTTACGGTTGTGTTCTCATACACTTCAGGTTGAGTTAATAGTGATGATTAGGCTAGTGTAGGTCCTCGGGTCAATCTCATTTCTTTCATTATTTCTCCTATTCGACTTACATGGTGTAATTTTTTTTTTTCTTAGAAAACACGATGATGAACTTTAGTTTCCGACAGGTAACATATTGATGCAATAAAATACGTTTGATAATTATAAGAATGAGAGTAATAAGAGTGTTCTATCATTGAAAACTCACCCGACTAGTATACAGTTAGTTCATTCTAATTTGGCCAGCTTGACTGTGGTATGTCAAATAAGTTGTAAAGGTGAGATTCAGGCCATTGCATGTTTATAGACTATTTTATATAACTATCTAATTTACATAAATATATTGAAAAGCTTGTAATTAATATTAATAAATCGTTTCATTAACATTCATATTTAATAATCGTAATTGAATCTCCAATGAGTAGGTATATTTATAACGTGAGTTAATTGATCTTTTAAAGCTACCTGTTTTGTAACGTGAAGCAAACAAATTAATTAAAATTACAGCATATTTTGGTTGAGCTGTCCTTATAGATTTAATTTAGTTATGATGCAAACACAGGCGTAATGTCAACACTAGAATAGAAAGAATTCATTCCATTCATTACCTTCATGTAGGTACTATTTCTATACGTTTGTATCTGTGTATGTAGGTATGTTCAAATGGAATTCCAACGAATTGTGGCGGCAGTTTCTTCATGTTCTGATGAATCTGGCCGTTACCGCTTGTCACATTTAAAATGTATCTGTCCATCAATCTACTGGATCATATACATGACTCTGAAGAGAACCGACCAAATAATACAACAGCATGCAAGAATCTCAACATGTATCAGGGTATCAACAAGATTAAGTTATTATTGTTTTGATTTGGTATACGAATCGAAACGAATTCGAAAATTTATCAAAAAAAAAATCGAGAAAATTTTAAATATTTATAATAAGTTAATCATCAACTAAGGTAGAGCGAGTGGATCACTTGCCTCAGGTGCAAAGCTGACAGGGGCGCAAAACCATCAAATTCCAACCAGCATATTTTTTTTTTAACATAATAATCCTATAAAAAATTAATTAACCCAACAAGATGGGTTCTTCTACACAAACATCTGTTAAAAGTAATATAACAAGAGAGCCTATCTTTTTCATTCTTTTTAAAGAGAATTTTCTAATCGATGTTTAAAGAATTTCGTTTTGAATCATCAGTTTTTCTAGCAAATCTTGCTACTGAATTATAAAATAGGAGAAAATGCTGAAACTCTCACTCAATTTTAATGATTTGACTTACAGGCAAAGTTTTCTAAACTACCAATTTTGATCATAATTTGCTCTAAAAATGTGTAAAAATGAGATCATGTACTTGGCCAGTTCTTTAGGAATACCTTAGACCTTAAGACCTAGAGGCATTATTGTCTCAAATCATCATTTATTTTTTTTTTGGCAAATTTTACTATTTGACAGGTGACTATTGAGTCCTTCTTAATCGAAGTTCAAGTTGATTTTTAAGTTTTGATAAGTTTATACCGTAACTGTTGTTTATTTTTGAAATTTCTGCTCTTAAATAGTAGTTAAAAAAAGACTTCTATTAAAGTCGAATTCTTCATATTTTAAGCAATATATGCCTTAAATTATCAGTTTTTAATACATTTTCTAACTAAGTTCCGACAATTAGACGATTTTCAGTCAATTAGTCAATTTTTCAGTTTAAGTTGAAAAAAATAGTGTCCTAAATCATTGATTTAGCAAATTTTACTAATGCACATTGAAAAGGTGATAAATTTCGACACTTTTTAGGGCTAGATTCTCGACTTTGAATCAAGATTTTTAGATGTTTTCTTTTTAAACCATTGGTTTTCAGTTAATTTTGAAATAGAATCATCAAAAGGTGGAGATTTAGACAATTTCAGTTGATTATCAAGCTAATTTACCATTTTTCTTAATTCTTATTTTGAATCCAAAATAAAGGGCGTGACTTCTGATTTTTGGCTCCAGGCGTAAATTTGCCATGTTACAGCACTGACTCCAATGATAAATTATACGATTTGATTACAATGAAATTTCTTTCATGCAATAATAACAGGTCGTGTCATTAGAGAAATTGATGGAAGTAAAAATATTAGCAAGATAGTTTTATGACGTTGACTTGTTATTGTGCCTGGCATGGAACAAGACAATATAACCATCATATGACATGTAGTGTCTTGTGTTTCATATAATCACACCATTCATTTAAATTATAAAGACGAGAGAAGAGATAATTAAGCTTCAGACAGACACCGACACGATTCTATTCTAGTATTATAACTATTGTCTGTCTGTTTGTATGTACGTATACCGGGTGTCTTTTTAAATGTGGTCGATTCTTGTGAAACGTCTTTTAATTGGCGAGCAATAATATTCCTAGGATCTGTAGTGAAATCCCTGGAGAATATTTTAACAAATCTAGAACCTTGTAGCTAATTTGGAAGTCGGTAAAAGACAATGATGTCGTGATTTCCAAAACCAAGTAAACATGTAAAACGACTAAGAATGACTCGAACACGATTGCTTTTTACAGTGAAACTTCAAGGTCGCGCCACGTTTATTAGACATTTTTCGTTACACGAGAGAGAAGAAAGAAATAACGCAGAGAGAAGGAGAAAAAAGCTATAGATTCCGGCGCCATGGGAGTGGAGCAAAAGAGAGCGATACAAAGCGATAGAATAAGATAGTGTCGTCTGTCTCTCAGATTAAATCTGTCTTATTCTTCATTTTTTTTTTTGGAAGTTTCAGTTCTATCAGTGCTACATGCGCAATTTTGTTCGTTTTTCTCCATTGCATTCTAAAAAATGCGAAACATTCCAATTGTTTCAGAACAAAATTGAGAAACAATAATGGGAGGATCCTAGAGTCATTCAGTCATTTGACGTGTGCAGCTTGTTTCTCAATATCGCGTCATAGAATATTTTTCAAATTGTTCGCTAACTTATACAAGTTTCATAATGCAGTGTCCACACCAAAATTCACGAGCACAAGCAAACATGCGCAAATGGAAACAAATGATATGACCGTAAATTCACTTGTGTTCCGCTAAGTGTAATAGAAGATTCCTGTCCACACTATACGAGCATGAACGAACGTAAACGAGCAGATTCACAAAAACATTCAAGAACACGAGCAAACATGCGAAAACAGGAACAAACGTTGTGGCCGTGAATTCACTTGTGCTCAGCTAAATGTAACAGAGAATTCGCGTCCATACTATACGAACACGAACGAAGACAAACAGGCAGTTTGTTTTGAAGTACCGACATGAGAGGGGTAACTGTTTGTGATGTTTGTTTGCGTTCGGTTTACCGTCCACACCTAACATTTTGTTGTTTACATTTTCGCATTTGTTCGTTAAATGTGGATGAGCATATTTGAGAAAGACACCCTGTATGTATAGGTAAGGTTAAATCATCATTATAACCGAGGCGAAAACCGAACGAAAACATCACCGATTGCTGTCAAGCTGTTGTTGTTGTACAGCTCAGGTGATAACCATTTTGCTATATGGCTATGATTTTTAATAGTGTGGCTTTGTCGATGGACACATTTCGTTCCGGATCCGCCCACCCGTAGAACATAAAATACTGAAAATCCTATTCAATAAAAAATAAATAATGAATGTCTTTATTCAAAACAATTTTTTACACATGCTTAGAACGAGTTAGAGACCAAATACAATAGAAAAATATCTTGTATATGTGTTTCAAATCTTTTTGTAACGCCTTGTTCATATTAAATGACATACCGACCTTGTAACCTACCTTATTATTATCGTCATCAGGATTCTTATCCAGTGCAATAGAATCAGTGGCGGAACGGTCGTACAGCCAAAGGGAGCACTGTCAGGCTCCGGAGGAGCTGATAGCTAAGTAGTCCTAAAATCCTGTCTTTATAAAAAATAATTTGTAAGCATTCACTTGATTGCCTCATCCTCGCTCTCCTTAGTTCTTATCGATACAATTTTAAAAAAAGCATTCTAATAAGAATAAAATATTCTCTTATCAATTTATCATTTCATTATTTCAGTTCAATTACAAGTGGTCAAAGGCCCGAACTGAAGTTGGAGGTGTTTTTCGACTTTTAGAAAGTTGGAAATTTCTTCGTCTGCGCATAAAGCAAAAAAGAAACGAGTTTCTGTTAATTAGCTTGCAAGAAATAAAGTAATACTACGATCACCACAATGATGGTCTTCAATATAATAACGATTACGATTACACAACCGGCTGTATTGAGACGTTTTGGGAAATAGGCGGCAGGCTGCATCAGGTAGATAAATACAAAATATCAAAACCGAAGAAGGAAAAAAAACATAATTTATCCAAATCACGAGTCACACTTTATCATTAAATCTTCGATGGAACAAATCCGGTTTAGATGGTGAGAATGAATATGTATTTGTGATTATTTTACGGTATAAAACAACAACAACAACAACAAAAAAGGAATTTGTTGTCTTTTTTTCGTTAAATTTTAATAACCAGATTTCTTTTTCATTATAATTAATATATCTGAGCAAATTAGATGTAGCTCCTGTGATTTTGCTGAGAGATATAATAATAATAATATAATTCAAGCGAAGCGAACGAGTGTGGCCACGACCGCCTAATGTCTTAATAACTTCATTTATTTATTCAAGGTCAATCCAATCTTCTCTTTCTTCTATCATGGCCGTTTTTGTTGTTTCATCTCCTTCCTTTTTACATTATTATATTGTCTTCCCGGCTTTTTCTATGTTGTTCTTCTTGATGTCCAACACAACTAGATCCCAATCATTCGTCTCCAACCATATCAATGAACCTACTCAACACAATAGTATCAAACTTTGATTTTTCCAATTGTTTATTATTTTTTTGTTTTATTTTTTGTTAAATAGTGAAGGATTATAAATAATTCTATATCGTATCTCTTTTAATCGTTACAGTCAAGTTAACAAGTCATCTGAAGGGGAACGGTGAGAGTTCGGTCCACTCTTAAAAGAATTTTTTGGTTGCATCCAAAACAGCACCATCAACACAGCAGCCGTAGCAGCAGCAGCAGCAGGTTCTTCTTTCACTTCATTGCCCATCGAGATGCTATTCCACTCTTGCTCACCAAGAATCATACTGTCTATCTTTATTCGGTGTGATCGTTTTAAAGAAAACTAAACGAGAGGATGATTCGAATACGTTTTTGGGAAAGGTTTTGTTTGTGTATTCGTGTGTATAGAACAGATATACCAATTCGATTGTTACCTCCAAAACAACAATATTTCTATTTACTTTATCTCTCTTTCTGTATAAAATGTGTGTCTGATGAAAGAGCCCATCTGAATACTCCTACGATCTTTTAAATCTGGTTCTTATGTTCATTCTGAAAACCGTCACCATCACCTCCAAATTCAGTGGCGTATCCAGATTAAAATTACAATACTATCAACAATATCGAAATCTATAAACGATAATAATTAATTAATTTTAATTGTTTTTATATTATTTATTTAAAACACAGATTTCCATTACAATCTCAATAATATCAGACTGTTATTGATAATTTTAATAAATTAAAAATATTTCCAAGACAAAAATAAAAAAACCTCTTTAATTACAATGTGGGCATGTATTTACGAGCTGCCAACGGCGATTTATTCCATATAAACTAACTCTATCAAAATTTGTTTATTTATTAAATTTATTTATAATTTACACATACTATTTTTAAAACATCCACATTGTCTATACAATCGAGGAGATGCTCTCTTTAAATCGATTAATGCATCAATTTGTTCTTTAGAAATGTTGATTTTTCGTTATAAAAAAATAAAGTTAGTCGTCATCATCATCAACAACATCATCTGATGACCATTTTATATTTCAACCAGATGTGTCGTAAAGACGCCTTGTTATTATTATTAGTTTCGGGTCTCACTCAACACACACACACACACACACACACACACGAAAACATCTAATTTACTTTGAAATTATAAGAAGGAACGGTCGGTAGGACCTTATAAACAGTGTGCTCATTCGATTTTCTGTTATTGTGTGTGTATATGAGGTGTGCATGTGTGAATCTTCTGATCCTTCTTCACCATTCTCTCCAATTTTCTGAACTGTTGACATGTGCTCCTCCATCTCGTTCTATCACAATTAAATAGGATTGATTCTTTCCCAGTTGGACGGCATTAATGAAGTTAGTAGAGGAGACCCACCAATAAAGGCAGTGGTGGCGATTATTACTGTATTGCTTTGGACAATTTCCCAGTAACGGAGCAGAAAGATGTGCAACTATTGTCTGAATCGTTATTTGCTACAGAGTTAAATACGCTATTTCAAAGTGGGTCACGTCTTTGGTAGCTTAATTCGGACGCTTGTTTTTTCATCGAAAAATGTCAAATATGGTAAAATATGAACCAAGCTACGACTCCATGTATCAAAGAAGGCATGGCTAACGGCGAGGTGTAATTGCGTTGTATACTCTGTACATTTTTTAGTGAATACGACTGTTTGAAGGGTCTTTGGTGATTCCTTGAATGGGTAATTTCACAAATCTCAAAACTTTTAATATGAAAGTCTTTGATTTTCTGCTTTTGAAAGCAAATATAACAATTTCTTTAAAATTCCACTACTGCCCATCGTCTTCGTTGGACAATAGAGCTTAATTTTAGAATTAAGGATCAACTAACAGTTAAAGATTTTGAGGGTCTTAGACAAAATATAGGTATAGATTTTGTAACCCCATTTCATGCTGTAACAGAGGTATATAGGGGCACACAGGGTCTTCCCACCAGGTCGGGGATCTAGACAATTGCCTTATTTGCCTACAATATAACGTGACACTGGCTGCTAATCTTGGGAGTTATGCTTAAACTAGAACAGTTTATTTGAAGATCTCTAGTCCAAGATTTAGCAAGCATCGTTATCAATTACTGATATCTTATAGGTGGTTGAGTTTGTTACGCTACTGATTGTTTAAGAGTGTAGATATAGAATGCAAGTCCATTTCCCTCGCAGTCGGTCTGGGCTAGGCCCCTCCCCCCAGTCCCTCTTTTCCTATTCTCGTTAGTTGAGTTGTAAAGGTCTGCCTGTCAACTGTTTGCCTGCCTCTACTCTAGTTAGTTGGCCGTAGTCTATTGAGTAGTTGGTGTCGTACATTATACATTAACAAACATATCATTTATACATAATATATAAACATCATGTATTTATTTATAATGTGTATTAATAATTATATTGTATGTACATTATAAATGTAGAAATTTTGTGCCTTTTTAAAAAAATAAAATAATAAGCACCACGAAATATTAGTGCCTTTCGATGACTGATATTTTAAACCATTTCCGAAATCTGTGTGCCTTCTTGTGGATTGTTGTCGTTTTGTAAATAGAGATAATTAGTGTGCCACCACCGTTTTTTTTTTGGTCCGTGATGCTAAACCGCCTCCATCGTCCATCGACAATAAGCCGCGATTTCCATAAAATAATCAACAAACTTTAGTGATTTATATTTATAAAAAGCATACAATCCGGCTATGGAATATATCAAGTGTTGTTTTAATTACTGTGATGAACTATTTATGATAATAACAATAATAAAAAGGAAAATTATGCGATATGCCTGAAAAGGAGGCCGATTTTCAAGCGGCTATGTCAGCAGGTCTGCCGTTGCAGTTTCCGTCGGCGTTTGCGGCCTTCCATGCACCACTTCCGGTGGACCAACGTACCCACGAAGGTAGATACGTTTGGGATCCAAGGATGCAACCGCCACCAGGTACGGCGTTCCATCATCCACCACCACCGCCACCGCCGCCACCACCACCGACCACAACAACAACAGCACCACCAGGGTAAGCCAATAATAATACGCGCATCAAAAAAACAACATCCAATTGAATTGATTTGCACCACACGATTCTGGTCCAATCAATTCGTTGATGATTAATCGACATTGAAGAGGTGGAGTTTACAAATTCCCCTTGTAGATCAGAAATTTTTATGTTTATCGAATAAATTAATAATTAGTTTACAAATTAGTCTTGTATATTATAGATCAGAATTTTTTATGTTTATCGGATAAATTAATAATTTTCACAAAGAAATCAAGTGTTTAATCGAGCATTGAACAAGAATTGTAAGTAAAAGGTAAATATTTGCACTCGAAATAATACCGATGAAGAGCTATTGTTTGAAAGACTGCGGAAGACTAACAATGCTCCTTTTAATCGTCTCATAGGATGTTTTATGCTCAAACACAAGTAGGTGTTTTTAATATACGCTTAGAAATTCTATTGAAGTATAAATAATTATAGATTACATTCCCTATATGTATTAATATGTAGTTTATATTAAAGTATAGTGACAAACTTTGCTACAAAACTTACACAACAACAAAACGTACAAATTCAATTCTATCATTAATCGATCGCTTAATTGTATTTGAAATTGTGCCGAATCATCCGATATTGTTCGGCTTTTAGCGAACAATCCTTTTGATCATTCAACTGTAAGAGTTCTTTTTCATAATACACTACCTATATCTCAATCGTCATTTCTATTCCTTATTAGAAAACGTTTCTTTCTAATTCGTTTAATATAAATTAGAGCACGTACGTATCTTTATTGGTCCAGGAAATTGACTATAAAACCAGTGGGCAAAAAAAAAACGGGGACAGAAAGAATGGCCCTAAAATTTCTATGTGTTCACTTGATCCTCTTGTGTGTGATGGTATTTAAGAATTGACCGTGACATTGGGCAAAAATCCGTACATACCTATAAATACACACAACATAGAGACTAACCATTGGTACAACAACAAAAGGGATCATGAGTTTGTTGAAATCCAAAAGATTCTTCAATGTTGCATAGCTCTCTAATCTGTCTCTTTCTGCTTCACAATTGCCATCATCTTCTATTTCTAAGAAGAGTGATTGTTCAAATTTTATTCATAGTCCCTTTTCTTATACACTAAAATCTTTAACGATGTCATTAAAAATTGTTTGTTAGTTTCTGGCATGTTCCGGTCTAGAAGATCAATAGAGGCATACAGAGTGAGAAAAATCGAAATAAACTACAGGTATTTCTATTTATCTATCGACTATAATCGACCAGAAAATCTTGATGATGATGATAATAATGTTATTTTCGTTAAGAAGTTTGTAATTATAACGTGACTGAGTGTTGAGACTTGCAACAACAACAGCACATGTGGATTGTTAAAGTTATACGCCCATGTCTGTAGTCCGTCGCCGTCGTCCATCCATATACCGTCATCGTCATCACCGTAATTGTCAACTTAATACATCTATACAAAGTAATTACCTACCAGTTCATTATTTCTCACATTAAAAATAATTATTGCCACACATTATTTTGTTGGAGAAAATATTTTATAATGACTGTGTTTATATCAGGATTAATTCGGTTAGATCGTTACTAATGTAAAATAGATTCCGATTAAGTAATCATCGATAACTGATTTTCTATTCTTTTAAATAGTCGTTAGAAATCTTTCAAATCAGTTTTAAACTATATTTAGAAGCATTACACAATTTTGTTATAATATCAGATATTAAATTATTTAATCGTTCTGTGATCAGCTTAAATGACGAAAATTTCGTAATTTTAGCTATTTCATTGGCCACAATTATTTTCGATAGCATAGGAAATGTAGCAAAATTTTCAGGTGTACAGAGGAGAGCAGATAAACGAGATCACTTTTTGTGCGATTGTGTAAAACCGACTTTTGAGGGCGGTCGTGATAATGTAACAGAACTTTCACAAGTCTGACTTTGGAATGAAAAATATTCAATCAGAAGATGGGGATGGGGTTACCGATGCAATTTTGGGTGTTTACCTGAATAGACCCCCACGAAAGAAACAGCCAGACTCACACGAGACGAAAAACGTGATATTCCTAAAAGAGTTGGCCTCTTTTATGTGCTCTTTAGTGTACAGTGACGAGTACATAAAAGAGACCACTATTGTGTCGCTGTGTAAAACAGGCTTTTGAGGGCGGTCGTGACAATGTAACAGAATTTTCACAGATCAAACTTTAGGAAGAAAAATATTCAATCAGAAGATAAGGGTGGGGTTACCGGCGCCTTTTTGGGTATATACATGAATAGACAAATATTTTCTATAAATCTGTTCTAACACTCTGACTCACACGAACCGAAATAGATGATATTTCGCTCCAAGCTTGGTCTCTTTTATATGCTCGTCACTGTACATTTTTACAGGTGAGCTTTTTCATTCTATTCCTTATCATCCGATAAGGGTAGCCAATTCCCTAAAATTTCCCCCGATTGTTTAGTCAACACTGAAGTTTGTATTTGTAAACAACAATTAGTAACCCGACATTTTTGTATTGGTGAAAGTTCTTTTGGGCTTCTATTTCCTTATCATTAGAAGCTCGGTCTTTGTTTTAATAGGTTTAAAGTTCCGTTAAGGGCGGCTATTTTGCTAGATTTTCCCTAAAATGATTGTTTAGACAGTACTGAAGTTTGTGTTTGTAAACACTAATTAGTAGCGTTATTTATTTTTGTTGTAGATAAAATTATTTGAGAAACTTTCAAAAATTAATTTTTAATTTTTGAAGAAAACTCTCAATTACTGATGTGTTGGCATTTATTTTTAGACTGTCTCCAATGTGGATCTGTTACTAAAAATTATTATTGTCTGGGAAAGTTTTAGAATGAAAAAATAAACGTATAGGTATATGATTCTGATAATTCCGCTTGTCGTGTTGAATTCTTAAAAATAAATTTATCAGGTCTCTCAAGTGTTAATAATTAAAAATCACACTGTATAAATTATAGTCAACTGTCAATTTTATTTTCATTTCAATATATATTCAAAAATATATTGCATAACATTGGCTGTTATTTCTTCTTGTCTTCAATTCTTTCTTCATGCCTGTATTTCAACAATATTCGTATATATACACACACACACATGTATATTTATTTTTACATGTATAGTTATACACAGGTGTATGTGTTGTGTGTCTGGTTCACCAGTCATATATCTGAATATATATATAGTGTTCATTTATCAGTTGGATTGTCCTGTCAATAGCCAACTGTGATCGTTCGTTTCAGTTTTTCATGTCTTGGAACCGTGATTGGGCTGGTTTTTGTCACGATGTCCGATTCTTCTCTTATGCTTTTGTACGCTTTCAAATTGCATTCTTTTCGACATGTCTAGGTATATATCAATCGACAAAACAGTTTCATTTCATATAACCACAATAATATTGTATACTGTATTTATATTCAGTTGGAAAATATACATGTAGAAAAGTGCGATATTCCTCTTTCAACATTCCTTTAATGTGGATGAGAATCCTTTAGTTTTTGATGATTGCCAACGATCATCGTTCCAATCATCATTTCTGTCATAGTTCTTATGTGTCTGTAAGACTGTGTTGTTCATTCCAACATATTGCAGACTTGTTGTTGTTATTGTTGTTGTTGCTGGTCCAGTAAAAACGAGAACAACCGTACCGGCTCTGTACACGTTTTGCAAAAGACATGTCGTATATTATCTCCGATTGACGCATGGATGTGTGCTCGACGATTATTTTTGAGAACTACATTCCCATTCCCGGTCGGTATGTCTTTATGTTGTTTTACCCATTGCACGTATATGTATATCAATAGTAGTATATAAACGCACACATGTACATTTAATGACAATTTATATGTATTAAAACAGTTGATATATACATATAAAATCGGAAAAAAGTTGTCTTTCGAGATTTTTTCGTGTTCTCATTTTATGCTCGTTTATTTGTTAGAAGACAACGCTACGTTTTATAATACCGTATATGTGGATTAGACTGTTGCTTATTATGGCAATACAATTAGAAAAAATCCCCATCATTTGTTTCACTGCTACAGTTTTATTTAACATTTAAACGATTCGATTTTATATAAGAAGAAGTCATAAGAATTAATTGTCAACAATGGAAAGGAATAATGGATCAACTTCTACCATAAAAAACAAGCAGACACAACAGAAAAATTATTCAAAAAATCCAAAAATATCTTTACAACTTTATTATTTTTGAAAACGATTCTCTTGTAAGAATTCCCTAATAAAAATGTAAATTCGGCTCGTTTATTTATCTTTTTTTTTCACTCCTCAGTTTTCGTCATTATTGTTTGGTATTTTAATGGATCTCTCCGGGGTCTTTTCAATATTTTCACTTTGATTATTGGCACAAGTTGATGTGTGGTCTTGTTTTACATTCTAGTCGCACAATGGAAATTCACAAGGAACAGCAGTTGACCCCCAAATCTTCACCGAACTTCAAATCAAATGCTGGTGTCTCTAGCACAGTAAAAACTAAAAAAAAGGTCGTTTAAGCATTAATTTGATCAATTTGAATGAAAAAGCTCAAGATCTGTATCTGCTCTATTCATATCAATATTTGTAAAGCTCTCATCACAATTTCTCGTGTCCTCTTAATTGCATTCCGGACAACTTCTATACAACATTTAAAATGATGTAATCAACAGCTAGTTAACAACTAACATATAAATATCGAAAATTGGCACCGTCGTATTAACCGAAAATAAACATTTAACACTTCCTGAAAAACAAATAGTACTAAGCACCTAATCTTGAGTGTGGTATCTAGTTGTATATATATGTGTTAGTGTATATTGTACATAATATGTGTATGTGTATATCTGTCAAAGTAAATTTAAATACACTGCAAATATAAATATTGAATAAGGAATAGTAAAGTTTACAGATCGGGTCATATAAATGTATACACAATGATTTTTATTTGTTTTAGAATTCGGTAGCAGTACTTGTGGATTTTTAAATAATTTAAGTGTTATTTTTTTGGCTCATTTTATTCTTGTATTTTCTCAAAAAATTTAGCTCAATTTTCAGAATATCCTCTAATATCTATTCAATATTCGACAAGTTTGGTAAATGTGATAATTGAGTTAAGTTGTTTGAACTATGAAGGGCTAATATGTAAGGTTACCGACCTTTTTTCCAATACCAATTCATTTTTAAACTGCTTATATTAACTAAATTTTAATAAAAATAACTTAATCTTTATATTAAAAGAGACGGCTATTTCAAGTCATTCCATATAAAATTTATTGCGTGAAATCGTTAATAGTGTGTTGATATATTACAGTGACATAGCTACATTCTTGATTAATAGCACCTTTTGATTTGTTGCCTGTTTTATATCATTCTTTTGGATTCGTTTGTGTCCCGAAATTGTGTGGGATTTTCTCGGTTTTCTTCTTATTCTTTTCCATTTAAAATCCATGGTTGGTATCCTTCTTTGGACTAGTAAACGAACGTATAATTTCATTATTAGAAAATTATTATTACATTCATCAGTCGTGCAGTAGAAGCATTAAATTAACTATTCGAAACAGTCTTAAATATTTGGCAAAAGCAATTTAGAAATTGCAACGGAACTATAGAGGAGGTCATTGAACAACGTGGTGTGATTAGCAAATAATTTCTATCAAAACATTCAATGTAAAGTTTCAATTCTATTGTGTGTATGTTTATTTATTAAAACTGGACGGATTTCTGTATTTGTGCACTAGGTGTAGGTATGGAAAGATTCATTCTAACATGCGTGTCAAATACTTTTCAAAACAGAACAAACTCTGGTTATTTCAGATTCTAGTTTTATTATTTATACACTCAGGCAACAAAATTTTCCAAATCGTTCTTTATTTAATTATTAATACGTGCTAAAATGAAATGTAAGCAATCCATTAAGGTTATTAGAATAGTCTAAAAAAGGCAACACTATCTATGTAAACAAAATTTTTAATGTATTTTTCATTAACGATAGAATTTTTGGGGCGTTTCCGTAATATTTAACCATCATAACCAACTTTGGAACTAAAAACAATTTAAATATTTAGCATAAAATGGACGTGATCAATGTAAAATGTACAAATAAGCTATTAATTGTATTGACACACCAAAGGCGGTTGCAATATATTACGTTTTAAGAAGATGCTAAATGACTGAAATTGCAAATTTTATTCCTGAAAGTTCAGGTATCTCGTTTAACTTTCTTGCCTTATTTCGCTTTATGCTCATCTTAACATTTTTCGATCTAAATGATCACATTTTGTAGAGCAATTATATGTACATTTCTGTACTATTGGCCGAAAGGATTATACACGAAGGAACAACTTTATCGTGAGCAATCCATGGCAAGTCGTTTATCTTTACTATATATTCACCTTTGTGTGGTTCTATTACTACATATTTTGCAGTTGAAACTCAACGGTATAATTCTTTAATCTTTCTTTGTTCTTTTAGTTTTTTTTTTTTTTTATAATCATTTTCAAGAGTATAATTTTAAAGTGTTTAAATTCGTTTTTCCTGAAAAGTTTTAAAAAGCCCAGCGATTTACTGTATCTAAAATTGGATAATTACAATTTTCCAACGTTTGATAAATTATAGCCGGATTTCTACATCGATAATGCCTGAAGAAGTTCGTGATGATTTGACGTTATATTTAATAGTTTGGCAATACAAACAATAACCATCACTTTTAATAGATCGATCGTAAATTAATACTTTTTATGGAATAATAATTCTAATAGTCGTTGAGCCGTGAATCTAGAGTCTCACCATATTTTAGAACAAATTAGCAAAGTTGTGATGCTTTTTATTACACCATCACACACAAAAAAAAGCAAATTTAAATATTATTGTCGTTTGTTTATATCGTTCCCATCTTCTCTATGTTTCCTTCTTCTCATAATATACAACAATACGTACCTCTATATAGCAGGCAAGCCTGCAGGAATGCGGCTCTATTATGGAATCAAGTTCTACAAACATACGCATTAACACTAAGAGCGTCCGGTGACCAATTTACATCTCAATATCAACTCTCCAAATGTTTACTTTGTTTTATGAGGCGATCAGGTGTTGTCGAAATTTTGTATCTGTTCACATAATATTCATCCAAACGACAACAATAGCTAAACAACCAACATTTTTGAAGAATTTTTATTATTGTTAGGTACAAGGATTCCTGTCTTTCTTCTCTCCTACACCCTTTACTGCCTTTACTTCAATGTCTTTATGTGTTAATATCAATCAGTTGCATATTTAAAATAACTCAATTTTGAAATTTTAAGAAACTATCACAGGGGCGACGTTCCGTTTATTCGCCTTGCAATGATAATTGGTTCAACTTGGAACGGCAATTAACATTGTGCCGTCTGTGTATCGCACTTTTTACCATTGCCACCGGTTAATGATTACCCATGTCTCTGGTCGCATTTAAATGTTATCATTAAGTGCCATTTTATAATTCCCTATACCTATCTTTAGTTATATAGCTTGTTTTATGAAGACATATCCACGTATAAAACTGAATTGCTAAATTTTAACCATGAACTTGACCGTAATTTTTCGTTTTTTTCCTCAAGAGACATAAACAACAAGACAATCTACACAAGAATTGTTGAGGATTCTCACAACAATCTGTAATTTAATATTGAAGTAATTCAATTTAACGAATGACTTACATTCGTTGTATATTAAATTTCAGAAGTGGTTTTGCCAGTTAGCGAACCCGGTGTTTGCATACTTGAATTAATTAATTTATCGATACGGAAAAGTGGAAATAATAAAATATAATACCCGTTTAAGTAAATAAACAAAAAAACAAACATGTGTATAGTAATTTAACTAACAAGATAAATAGCTTTGTGAAACTTTAATGAAATCTCATTAAAAAGCCTAATCTAAGCACTTAAAGATTTACTAGTGAATGATTGATCATCGACTGGTTCAATTTTGCTTTTCCTCTTTTTTTCCTTCTGCAATTATTTTTGTTTCACTGCGTTTTATTACAACTACCACTATTCTACACGTACAAGAAAAGTCTAGCAAGAGACACTCAAGACTCGTAAAATTTTATTGCAACAATTTCTATGTGACCGTGCCGTTTGTATGTCTGTGTAAAAAAAAAGTCTTCAAACTGTTTGAATGTTTATCTCGTTCTGTGTTTTGATTTTTTCACGACATGGTCGCAGAAAAGAGAGTAGAGTTTCTTAATTGATGTGTCAGTTCTCGGGAATGCCGACAGTTGGAATTGTTCTTTATAGTTTTCTGTCCATTTCAACCAACACACAAAGGACAATCGTTAAGAGAGACATACATAACACAATATGGGAAAAATGCAGTTGATTATTCGAATATTGGTGTATATACAGGCTGTCCGGAATGAGAGTATACGATTTGGCCTATCCATTAAAATAATAAAGCAATTCAAGTATTTTTAGGGTGGTTTCTAGAGAACATTTTAGTAAAAGTAGGGCTGTGTAGCTCATTCGGAAGTCGGTCAAAAAAGGCACTTTTTGGATAATGTTGCGATTTTCAAGAACTAGAACCCACATAAAACGACTAACGTTAAGAATAATTGGAAGACGAGATCCCTACATTGTTTTTTTTTCGTTTTTCTCCATTGGATTTTTATGCGTGCAGCAAATTTTTGAAATTCTTGACATTGTCCAAAACTAGCGTTTTTTGACCGAGTTCCAAATGAGCTAATATTGCTAAAATGTTCTCTAGGGACTACTCTACAGATCCGTAAAATATCGCGATTTTGAACAACTAGTTAAAGGCGTAAAATGACTTAAAGTGACTCGAAGATCCTCCTAATATTGATTTTTTTCGTTTTCGCCATTTTATTCTGGAACGTGTGGAAATGTTTCGTATTTTTCTAGAATGCAATGGAGAAAAACGAAAACAATAAATGTTGGGGTTTTTCGAGTGCCTCATAGTGGTTTTGCGTGTTTAACTCGAGCATTTTTTGACCAACTTCCAAATGAGCTACGAAGTTCTAATTTTGTTAAAAGGACATCCCCGAGAACAGGAGTTTTATAAGAATTGACCACATTTAGAAGAAACACCCGGTATACCTTTAGTAAAAGTGTTTTCTGCCATCACAGTGTGCATCGTTTTTGAGAGACTTCTACGGACGAAATACTTCCTCTCCGTTTCTTTATCTTTACTTGTAGTTGAAAGGCAACAGGCAATGTTTTCTTTTTAATAATATCTGTTTACCACATTTGAAATATGTCGTGTTTCTATTTCTATGCATCCTGCTGATTTCTCGTGAACTTGTCTCCTATTGAAATAAGTTATTTGTTCTAAATCATGACAGTTACCATACGGTACTAGTTTCTTTTATTATTATTTTTTTTGTTTTGGAAAACTTGAGAAACTTGAAACTATATAATCTTCAACTTTTATTGATATAGTATTGAATAAAATTTTATTATCGATCGTTATTTTATGTATTCTTTACACCCATCTGGTTATTGGATTTGATCAGATCATCATCATCGAAATGATAATGGTATATAGGTATTCAACTTGGAATCAATTAAATATTTTAACGCCAACCCACGCATTGACACAAGTCTGTGTTTATTCAAAATTAACCAATCATTTCGTATATTGCATGTACGAATATTGTCTAAAACTAGTTGTTATAAATCGTAATTTATACTCGACCAAATTTCCATTCCATTTACGTTGAATTTAACAGTCTTGTTAACCGTGAAGTAAACAATTCACGCTGTATTCGTGCCACGTTCAAGAAACTTTTCTCTTCTCTGTGTATGAATGTGTGTGCCTTGTTATTGTCACAAAATTGAATTTGTTGGTAAAACAACAGAAATGTGACTATACCTACCACCTTATATGTCGGGACAAATTTCGATGTTCTTCGATTTTTCGTTATTTTCGAAACGGTTTTATGGGCGAATGGTTGGGTGTTTTTACTATCATAACAACCAACGATAATTCTGAATGTGTTTATGCCGGAAATGTCAATGTTGTCGACACAAGAATACTAACTTGACTTTATCCACTATGATTTATTAGCTTTTCTGGAATATTTCCTCTTTATTGAAAAAAGCTGATAGAATACATAAAATATCCATAAAACAGACACTTTGTTCTATTAGAAAAATTGATAAAAACATCCAAATTAGAAGTCTTCTAGAATATGTTGTTTTATTATTATTGATGATCTTATATTTAATTGGTGAACGTGTATAGATTTTTACGAATGAATTAACCCATATGGAAGGTTATAATTTGCAAATATTTTTAATTAAAATGTTATGGTTTATCTGTTTGTACATGGACCATTTAAAGAATACAATTAAAAGTTTTAATTAGTTATTTATCACAAATTATATTGTTTGAATAATAAGACTCTCATTATGTAAATATTCCGTTTAATACGATAATTACTATTCTAGAATTCAAGAACGAGAAAGATGGATATATTTGCTAATTATTATTATATTACTTTATGTACATTGATAATTATCGTTCATATTATTTCAAGTTCAAGTTTAATGCATTTCGTTGTTAGTTAATTGGAAAACTCCATTATTATTGTGCTGTTTTTAATGTAGCTTTTCTTCCGGAAATCCTATAAAATTATTGAAGAAAAAAGGGGAATATCATAGACATGGTTGTGTTGCAATATTTATTAAGCTCAGAACTTGAACATTATTATTTTGTTGAATGCACAACGCAGTAGCATTGGCGTTGTTGTCTTGTCTTCCAAAAGGTATGATAATCGTATATATGAACAATAAAAACAACAACAACAATAAAAGCTCTTTCTCTCTTAGATATGTTAACAGATGGCCCTGTCAGTTCTGGACAGAAAGCACATATACTCCGGCATAAGTTTGTTGAGATTATCACGGTAGATTTAAGGAGCCGTCTGTCGTTTTGAGAAATGACACACAGTTATTATTAATTATATATGAAAACATTCCAGGAGCGGGCACATGCTTCTCCTTGATGATGAGATGTGTGTTGTTGTTGTTCATGTTGTTGTTTAGTTGTTATGTTTTGTAAATGGTAAAGAAGTCGTTCATCTACGGTATATTAACGTAATCATTAACAAATTTCTTCAACCATCATGTTTTACAGACAATTTACTAAATTGACATATTAACAAATAGTTGTCTGTTAATTATAGATATTAATTAACGAATACTTTACCAATTTAATGAGTTTATTAATAAAGGCAATATCCGTTGATAATAAAATTTTGAAACAATATATACAAACAAACAAGTAGATGGTGGTGTAGAAAAGCCAACTTCAACGCCCTCACTAACAACGAACAAACAAACAGACCGGTTCGCCAGTATTTTCTCTTCTCAACACACAATAGTAAAAGACAATATAAAACCAAAACACAACATAAACAAACTCGACGAAGTCGTAAAGAATTAAAATTCGCACATGCGGCACGATTTTAAAGTCTCAACATATAACCATTTTGAATAACAGCTATTCTTATATAGGGGGAGAAAGAACAAGTTCTCTTCAAAACCGAAAAAGAAACAGAACAGACAGTGAAAATCTCTCTCCACACGTCAAAATGTAATCTATATAATTTCCTTTTAACCTTCAAAAGATGTCAAAATTTCTTAGAAACTCTTTAAAAATCGCCTCTATTGATGGTGATTAGGAGCTGAAGAGAAGAAACAGAAACGGAAAAGATTGTCCACTTGAGAATGTCGAATGGTCATCATCTAAAATAATCCACAATGACACATCAATTAGTTCATATGTTATCGATTTTATTCAGTTATAGTTCTTTGAATAATCAATTTAACTATATATAAAGAGTGGTAATTAATTAAAATTGATAACCCATCGGTCTTTTCTCTTTAATTACTCCTCATCTATGGTCAACAAAAAATTGAAACCTTTGTCCTTGCATAATTTATTATTACAATAAAGTTATTGTTTGAAATTATTATTGCAACATTTTAGTGACTTATCAGGAATTTATTGAACTTATTCGTAGGTCATTTTATTTAATCGTCTTGTATAATTGCAATGAGATAATTAATCAATCAAGAAAAAGTGGTAAAGAAGAGACGATTGTATATGTATGAAAAAAGATTTGAGGAGACAATGACGGTTCTCTTTTCTGTAATCAACAGACGTGCACTGACCAAGATTGGTGAAACTGGCCAATTTGTACACAAGTAGCATGCAGCCAATTACTGGTTTCATCGTCGTCTTTCGTATACTTATACTCTTTAATGTTGTATTTTCGTTTCTGTTGTTTATTGATTTTTTTTCTTCTTCTGTTCCTACTGTTTAATGTTGACAGATCAAAAGGAAAAACAAGAACGTTTCTATAATACGAATTGATATTTGGTCGAAACGGCCAGGGAATGTCGTAACAATGGGTCTATTATCTACCTGATGGTATTCACTAAATGGATTTAATTGCAATTTCAAAACCACTACCACCACAAAAAAAAATACAGAAATATTGTACAGTTTATGATATTCCTGATCTATTCACACTCTACATGTAGTAGTGGTAACCCTGCAACGATCACGATAGTTCTTATGTGAGTTATAGTGGATAAATTTCAGGGCTATAAATCGTTGGTGTACATCCCCAAGAGACTTGGAGGAGAGATAGGATCTGACCTCCAGATACAAACAGAACACGCCCACGAGATTCTAGACAACTAAATCAGTTATACCTTTATAAATATATTTATATTATATCTATACGTAGGTATAGATATTTGTAATCATTCGTATATTATATTATTTTTTGCTCGTTTGTCGTGTTTGATACGTAAATGAGATGCATAGACATGAGCACGAGTGCTTTTTCAAATCATTGGGAGACAAAAATAAGAAAAAAAAAACTCGCCAAACATTGAATCTCATCATCATTTGTACTTATAATCCATTTAAAAAGATTGTCAAACAGGCACACCTTAAATAAGCTTATCGAAATTGAATATTGAATAGGACAAAAATTTCAATAATTGTGTTTTGAACATTGGAAAATTGCGACACTGTCACCGTTCGGATTTGTATTCATAACACTATTCTAGTCAATAATAGTTGAAATATTTCCAACGTAGGTGTTTTAAAAACATATATGATTAATATTAATCAAATAAACTAATTCTTATTAGACGACAGACCTGTCTTGTTTGCTAATTTTCGTCATTCCGTTACATGTTTTGTAGAAATTTACGATACAATTTAATTGTGTTAAAAATAAATATAACTTCATCTAGAAATACAAGTTATAAAAATAGAAGAATTCTGGTGTTTGTTTTTTCGTCTTCTTGTTTTGCTTTGTATTATTATTTCGAAACAAAAGACCAAACACAATGACCTCTAAACGAAAAAGTTTTTCCAGAGTAGAGAGATGTATTATTCATGGATCTGTTGTTAGAGAACTAAAAGTATTTGTTATAATTTTTATAATAAAAATTTATATAATGTTGAATTGTATTCGAAAAAAGTTAGCCATCGATTTGGTTTAATGTTCAATCGAATAATTCGTTGCGGTTATTGTTGGAAAAGTGCAAACAAAGTCTTGTCAAGCTACATGAAGAACATGCTGTACACATCTCTGTATAGCTTGTAAAACATGTTGATCAATAAATAGTGGATAAATTACCATTTTCATCAGCCACACATTGCCTGTCTTGTCTAATGAACAATTACAATGCAACATTTATGAGATTCTCCGTCTTCTTACACGTATCTGTTGAATCACAAACGATAATTATCCCATAGAGTCACCATTAAAAAATCGTTTATCGAACAAAAAAAAACAACGACAATAATAGAGTTTTAGAAAAGGCATAAAAAATCGATATTCAACTATATTAAGACCTGATGCGAATCCAACTAGAACATAAGAATCATGCAAGTTGTTGTTGTCGAATAAAAAGAGGTATCGATTGGCAGGATATTAAGAATGAATGATCAAAGAGACGATCCGCGCTCCTGTACAACTAGCTTAGATTGCTTTTTATTTTTCTAATAAAAAAAAATCCATATTCCAGTATACCGGGTGAGTCACACAAGACGAAAACTTATGGCAACTCCCGTTATTTACAAGAAGGTAGCTGAAGATCATTTTAGCAAAATTAGAACCTCTTAGTTCATATGGAAGTTGGTCAAAAACGCTCGCTTATGATGATATCGCGATTTTCAAAAACGAACCAAACACACAACACAACCTAGGATCTTCCCAACATTGTTTTTTTCGCTTTGCTTAATTTTATTCTGAAATAGGTGGGAAGTCATTCTTGGCGACCTTGTCCAAAACGATCGTTTTTCACCAACTTCCAAATGAGCTACAGGGTTCTAATTTTGCTGAAATGTTCTCTACAAATTCTTGAAATATTTTTCGAATCATTCACCAATATAATGGGAGTTTTTATTAGAACTTTTTACGTGACTCACCCGGTATTTGAATATCCTTTTTTGTTTCAATTAACACAAACTTGTGTAAAGTTGAGAGAGATCACATAGAAGAAGAAGAAGAAGAATGCCACGACTTGTTCTGGTCATCACGACTTGACTTGATTAGGCTGCCGGAATGCGCACTAATTATTATTGAATAAAATAAGAAACTATAGAGATACTGAAAAGAGAAACACAAAAATTGGTAACGAATACAAATTGATGGGAGAAGAATTGGATAATAATGTTGGTGTATTAATGGAGAGGAAAAACTACAAAAAAAAACACAAGCTTTTTATCTTTATTCTGAAGATTGTTTCTATCTTTGTCTTGTTTGATACTAATTGCATTTCGAATGAGATCGCTCGTTTCGTTGTTGTTGTAACTGTTGAATAGGGCAAAAAGTGGACCTCAACGGATACATGTGTTCTTGAGCCAACAAGACAAGAGAGGAGCCAAGTTTTTTGAATCATGTCGGCATTGCTATTGATCTTGACACAACATAACAACGTACATACATATATCCAATAGAACAACAAATACCTTCAACACCTCTTCTCCTTTACTTCGTCGTCTGTGCTTGTTAGCCTCCAGAAATTCAAAAAAAAAATACATCAAGAAAATTTTCTAATAAAATCATTGTTGAAATTGTTGGATGTTAACGACTATTAGGAGCAAACATGCAAGATGTGCACACATTAGTCGACATATAAATAACAGTTTATGGGTCTGGCTTGCTCGATTATTACCTTTTATAACTCGTTCCATTATGTATGTGTGTAAATGTTCCATTGCTCTCCCTGCCATCGATATTATAAATATAAATATCCTCCTCTCGTGTACGTCTCTGAATCTTGACAATGAGATCCGATCGAACAGATAATGAGTGCTTTGATTCCACCTAAAGGAATAAATAAGCGAATGTCTCAATTTTGTAAATATTGACGAACAAAATAATCTTTTAAACCTATGTTGTTGTTATATACATCTACATAAAATAAATTGGTTAGTTGTTTTTTTCTTCTTTCTCTCTCTCTCTCTCTCTATGAAAGAAGTCTTCATGCTGAGTAATAATCGTAAGGAAATTAAAGAAGACGAATAAGAGAAGATGGAAAAAAGCAGTACCGTCTGTTGATTTATTACCATGACTATTACGATGAGCAGGTGAGATGATGGAATTTTTGAAATTAATTTAATAATCAAGATAACGAAATAAATCAAATTTTCGTATTATAATTGAATGGAAGCGAAAAAAATTTACACACGATTAAAATCATTATAATTACTTTATCAATACAATAATTGAGACATTGTTGTTATTTGTGGGGAACGTTTCAATTCCACATCGACTCCATTCAATAATAATAACAACAAACCACCCATCTCTTCTCATTCTTGACTAATATAATTGAGATATTGAAGATCGAATATTATATAGCAAAGTAGATTCTCAATATGTATGTGTGTATATGATTGTGGAGGCTGTGGTTACATGGGCGGTCTCTGACCACGATCCCGAAACCAGTAATTGCGGCAATTTTGTTCTCTCATACTTCATTTCACTCTCTTGGTGTACTCGTTTTGTTTATCACGGCTCACAACAACAACCATGATGATGATGCCGCCGCCTTTTTGATGGGCCTTCGTGAGTTATTCTTTAATATTATTAGGTATATGAACATTTATATAACAACATACATTTACCAATAATTTAGTTGTGCTTATTATTTTTTATTTTTATTTTTTGATTTCCAACCAGCTCGATTCTTGTTGTTAAATAAATGAAGCAATCGTGTGTGCGATTTAAAGTTTTCATTTATAATCGTTTAGTTAGATCTTGAATACTCTACCAGATAGGCTGTCATGGCTAGTAGTAGCAGCATATAATACAATACAACAAACAAAAACAAGATGAAAAATCGATACAACAATACATTCTGTGCTGTTTATAAAAGTAATCACTGTTTTTGTTGTTGTGCCTGATAAATATCTTATCAGTTATTCGTATCACACATGAGCTTTGTCATGGATGGCAATGATGATTTGTATTCATATTTAGTAAAAGATTCTACAACGTTTACGGAAAGGACGGACACAGGAACTTGTTTGTTTTATTTATACTACATCGAAGATTTTCTTAAGAAAGGACGTGACAAGATAATTTTTCTTTACCATTAAGAAATGTCACAATCTCCAGCTTGATTTGAATTTTATTTATAATTACAACAGAACGATAGAAGAAAAAAGCATGAAGAAGAAGAAGAAGTAGAAAAAAAACTGGTTATTATTTTCGTTTCGTTGATAAGATCTTTCCTGTTTAAAAATGATTATTAGTTAGTTATAAATCTTCTAACAAGTCAATTATAATTTTTGTATATAATTGCTGTATTGAGTCGTAACGTTTTTAATTTATTATTAAAGAATCTATAGACGCGCCTCATTATTATTATTATTATTGTTATTATTATTATTAAATTCTATATATACGCTGATCAAATTCAACAAAGGATCAAATCAAATACTATAAACTTGGGAACAAATTAATTTTTGATTCAATTTTAATATAAGGTTTCCGTCGCCACCTGTTATATTATTTGTTGTTATTGCAATACAAAACTTGAGACTGCTTATACACAGTTCCGAATACAGCGACGAAATGGGCAAAAGACAAAAAAAAATTATATATATATATATACTATAAACGAAACACGAAACTGGATTGGAATTTTTGCAATAAAGAAACAACATACATGGATACAAACACACACGCACACACACACATGGAGGCCAGGGAGAATGAACTGCTCTTATAAGTCTTTATACAGTCACCGATGCAAATTTTCAAACAAAGGGTGTTTAAATATTCTCCAATATAATAAATTCCAATATATTCCCATTTCGTTCCACGTTATAAATATTTTAACGCTGAAATGTTGGAAAATTTCGCTGTGTTCGTATCTATTTTACGTTTATACTTGTTATGACTTAATAACAACGAAATTTCTAAAATTATCAGAGATACCAAACAATATCAAATTAATTGAACGTCTTTGCTGTACAATGTTTAGAAATTATCACCGTATTCATCAGAATGCCTCTATAGAATCCCAATACATCCTGTATTCCTGTAATTCTGCAATTATCCTTGTAAAATAAGCGCAATGAATACTAATACAATCACGGTACAGACCATGGTTAATCTTAAATTATATGCGATGATCATTAATTGTTGAGATACACAGTGGTAATTGTGGCGGTGGTGGTGGCTTTGGCACGTACTCTAATTTCACCAACTCATATCGCTCACCCGGAAGAAAAGTGACACATCTCAAAAAGTATCAGTTTTCTGATTTTGACATAAAATGATCTAAAAATGTTTAGGGTTTTGACCAGAAAAATGTCTCAAGTGAATTTACAGAACTAAGCGTTAGATGGCGCAAGTGTCACTTGTCCTGTATACGGTAATCGTCGAGCGCTGCGCGGGAACAACGTCTTATTTAGTAATGAGACGTCTAGCTAGAGAACAAGTTACACTAAGTTAGTAGTAAAACGTCACATTTCGTAAAGTGTCTTGCGCAGTATCACAGAGTGTCCGCACTAAAGTGACATATTTCGGAAAGTGTCATTATTCGACGATATTTATCTGGTGTTTATGTAAATATCTTGCCGAAAAGTGACGTATTTCGAGAAGTGTCATTATTGAACTTAACTTCCAGAGTGTTTAATGCAACAACTGTGTAGAAAAGTGACACATTTTCTGTTATGACAGTATAGATTAGAGGTAAGTGCCCATCACTTATTTTCCAACCGTCATATTTTGAATTCTGTCATGTTTGCTTAGTTATTATTGAGTTAAAACTAGAAACATTTTTACCTGTTAATTTTGAATTCTGACACTTTTTCTACTAATAACATAGGTAAACCCTGTTCACTTAGTTCGTAAACAACGCAAACTTCTAAACTATGCTAAATTACATATTTGCATTAAAAGTTATCAGTTAATTCTTTTTTCATTTTTCGTTTCAACACCAAAAAAGTGAAAACGCTATTTTGTTTCCAATCAATATCTTTGTCAAGTACGCAAAAACCCATAGTCGTGAAGATATCGTTGTTAACAAAAGAAGTGAACAGGGTTTACTATAGGAAGTGCAAACATTATTCACACCAGTCTTACTTTTTTAAAGCTGTAGGTGTGCTGTAGGTACTTAGCATCTTATTTTAATTTTCTTAGAGTCGCTATTATGTCGCGCCGAACATTACAGATTCTGGAGAATTGCGCGAAAATTTTAGAAAATACAGATGAAACAATAGCTACTACATCAACTAATACTCCAGATAAATTGAAGGTTTTTACATCAGCCATTAATCCAGATGAAACTAATGGTGAAGACAATAATTATTGCGGTAAAGATATGGAATGTGGTTAGTTAAAATTCCTAATCTCTATGTGAATTTTTTGAAAGTATTTTTTTTCTTTCAGCTTCAATTGATGTGTATTCCAATACATTGATTGTTGAACCTGAAGAAAACGATGTAGAGATTAACTCTGATGATTCCGTCCGTGATCGAAACTATGCTACTGAATCTTCTTCTTCATCGTCATGTTCATCGAGGAGTTCGTCGAGTTTTTCCAGCGAAAGCGAAAATGAGAACGAAGCCAAAACAGAAAACAATCGCCAAAATGCTAATAAAAATCAAGAAGCACTTTCTCCTGAACCTGATCAAGACAAGAAAAAAGCAAAAAAGAGAAAAGCGGTTCCAGCCTCCTGGAAGAAAAATTTTGCGAAAGAAATGAGAAATAGCGGAAAAGCATACGTTTCGTGTAGTAAAAGCAAGAAAAGCATAAAAGAAAGACAGGTTTTGCCCCCATGTAACGAAAAATGCAAATTGAAGTGTTACACAAAATTTTCTGAAGAAGAAAGAAAATGTATCTTTGATAGCTATTGGGGTCTCGCTGACCTTCAGAGACAACGTGATTTTATTTCAGCTAGTATGACTACCGTAACGCCTAAATATAGATATGTGAGAGAAAATAGTCATCGCAAACCCAACAATGCTTTCTACTTTCAGATTGGAGAAAAAACGATTCATGTCTGTAAAGTATTCTTTAAGGCAACCCTGTCTATCAACGACCGTCCTATAAGAACAGTCTTAGATAAACGCAGTACCAACATTGGACAAATTCTCAAAACGGATTTTCGTGGTAAGCACAGCAAACATGTAAGATTGTCCGAAGACACGAAAGCTGGTGTACGACGTCACATTGAATCTATTCCGCGCATCCCTAGCCATTATTGTCGTGCTCACACCTCAAAAGAATTTATTGAAGGTGGAAAAACTATCGCAGAACTCCATCGAGATTATCAGGCGATATGCAATCAAAATCATGTTAGTTCAGTAAATTATGCGATGTACGCGAAGATCTTCAACGAAGAATACAACATTTCATTCTTTTCTCCCAAGAAAGATCAGTGCGAGTTTTGCGCATCCTACCAAAATTCTGATGAAAACGGAAAAGAAAAACTAAAATTGCAATACGAAACGCATCAAAAACAGAAAGATTTATCGCGCCTCGAAAAACAACAGGACAAAGAGTCTAGCAGTCTTGTGTTTGTGTATGACCTCCAGGCCGTACTGCCCTGTCCAAGAGGTGATACTTCCAGTTTCTACTATGTTTCCAAGCTTAACACTTTCAATTTCACAATCTACAATATAAAAACCAATGATGTGACTTGCTATGTTTGGCACGAGGGACAGGCCCACCGAGGGTGCAACGAAATTGGATCTTGCGTCTTGGATTTTTTAGAAGAATTGAACGCAAATTTAAATGAAAAATCGGACGTTGTCTTTTACTCAGATAACTGTACGGGCCAACAAAAAAATAAATTTCTTATTTCTATGTACCTTCATGCCGTTAGAAATTTGGAAAAAATTGATAGTATTTCTCATAAATTTTTAATCACTGGGCATACTCAAAATGAAGGCGACAATGCTCACTCCTTGATTGAGAGAAACATAAAAAGATCTTTAAAATCGGGGCCCATTTACGTGCCGGAACAATACGTGACTTTAATTAGATCAGCTAAAAAAACTGGACGTCCCTATAAGGTCAAAGAAATGTGCCACGATAACTTCTTTGACCTGAAAGCTCTCGCTACGAGCATGGGGTTCACAAACTTATCGAAAAATGTCGAAGGAGAAACCTTCAAGATTTCAGAGGTAAAAGTGATTAAGGTTGATAAGAGCAACCCCGAAAAAATATTTTATAAAAACAATTACGATCAACCACACTTCAGCGAAATTTCGCTACAAACGCGTCGAAGGAAGACAACTCTCAATGTGGAACTATCTAAAGCCTACCAGACAAAAGTTGGGTTTCCGGAAAACAAAAAGAAAATGCTGTTGGCTCTATTTGATAAGAAAATTATTCCCAATTATTACAAAGATTTTTATACCAATTTGTAATTATTTTTGTTTTATACTTTAACATTAAGTCAGCATTAAAAAATAATTTTGTACCCAATAAAGAACAACAAAAAATAATTCTTTTTTATTCAGAATAGACTTAACTAAAAAAAAGTATTTGCTACTTTAGTGGAAAAGTGTCACATGTTGAACAAGGGTTGCAAAATTCAATCAGATAGGGGTACTTTTTGATATACATAAAATGATACTGCTCATATTGCTATTGCTAAGGTCAGTCAAAATAGACTTGCTGTAGATAATATTCCTTAAAGGCAAAAAATATCTTTTAGGGCATTTTGAAGTTAATAAAAATGTTTAAACAGCTCTCCTGAAAATTTGTGAATTTTGAGTTGTGTCACTTTTCTTTCGGATGAGCGATATAACTTTCCTATAGACTAGTTATACAAATATATGCATTAATGTTGAGTTTTAATAGAAGAAGAGATCAGCCCCCAGCCGTCTGTTGTCTGTCCATCCCGTCTTCACATACACTATACTCTCTCGCATATACACACACACACACACACACACACACACACACACACACACACACACACACACGGGCACAGAATCCATGGCTCAATCATCCTCGCGGTCTTATTTCGCCGTGATTGTGTTTTATTATATTGTCGGTACGGGAATAAGACATTCTGAACAGAGATTGGTCTAGCGGCATGGGTGGTCGGTGGCCTCTCCTCCCGACCTGGTTGCTCCACCATCTCACACAACCACAAACTCTTCAGTTTGACTTGAGCAGCCTCCCTACATCATACTTGCCGCGATTCCAACAAACAACAACATCTCTTATCATCTGTACCATCATCACCATCAACGTTGTCTTTATAAACGTGATGTACAATGCGCGAAATGACGACAACGATGACATTGTCAAATGTTGTGTGAGTTTCGTTCGTTCGTAACACACGAGTATATCTCATCTGTTATTCTCTTTCTCCCCATCTCTATACATACACATACACAAACGCATAACATTCACAGCATCAGCAGCAACATCAAGTATTCACCAGAGCCATGTGTGGGTGTTGTGTGTTGTTTATTTATTTTCAATATAAACAAGTGTAAATTAACAAAGAAATTTAATTGTGATAAATTTTTAATTTGATCTAATAAAAAATTGGTGCTTTTGTAATTATCTAGTCAATATTGTTGTGTGTTTAATTAATCGTTAAGTAAATTAAAGAAAAAGTCGTTTGAAAGTTATTGTGGTGATTTTAATTTTACAACACATATAAACTTGGAGATTTCAACGATAGATTAAACCAGACACATACATATAACCTACAGGAATAAATTTTCAACTGGACAATTAGCTGTAAGTTTAATATTTTAATTGGAGAAATAATACAGGAAATAGAAGCACCACCGTCTTTATTGGATACCATTGTATGAAATAGAAGAGAAAGAAATGTTAAAAATTCTGAAAACATTCTAATTAACTCGCGCCATCCGATGATGACAGAGGAAAAAATGTGTCTTCTTTACGTATCCAATTAAAACACTAAACCCACCTGGCCTTGTTTTTAACGCTCCTTTTATCCTCCCTTCTCTTTAAAAACTCCTTGTTATAAATTTCAAATAAAATTGTCACATTTTATACGAATGTGTAGGAAATTAAGAGGAATTTTATGTGCGCCTTTCAACAAATACATACATATATACAAGAGATAGAAACGTGAAGGATCAGGCAGGTATAAAAGCCACCTTTATTCAGTATTCGGTGACAACAACAACAACAACAACAAAGTTGAAAAAAAAATTAGAGAATTTCACTTGACAGTGTAATAAAACCAGACCTAGCCTAGACGACGATAGAGAAAAAGGACACTCGAAAAGCTGAAACTTGTTATTGGAGGGCATTTATTTATCGATAGATTGGACTGTTTTTCGGGGCAATAAATAAACGAAATACGATACTTGATTCAAATGTGAGAAATCGATACGTATTCGATAATTTGGGAGAATTAGGGTGAAATCATGTATACGTTTTTACAATAATCTGCCTCTGGTCGATAATTGAGAGATGTTAAAAGCGTTAATGTTTAGAGTTCTTTAGAATCCATTAACACATTTCTACCATACGTGATATTTTCTATAATTGTAATAATTATAAAATTTAATTTAATACCGTTTTTTTTTTTGGATTGTTTTTATTAAAGGAATTTACGCAGATATCTCTTCAGCTTTAAATCTTGCATAAAATGGAGGTAAGCGAACCGGGAATGTTATTTATTTAAAGTGTTTGGAGTGCTTTAAACTGATGATGAAGTTACAAAATCCGGTTTTCTCCTTTATGTATCTGTATAAGAACGCACTAGAGAGGGTTATAATAAAGTCGTTAATCATATAGTTGCTTAGCCTGCCCCCCTGATATTCGATCTGCCTTATAAAATTTTATTTAAATTTATAATTGTTAGTTCTAATCTTGATCGAAAGCTCGGCAGGTTACAATAATAATAATAACAATAACAACAACGACCACCACGCAACACTCTAGGCGTAGTAATTTGAAAATAAATTACAAATCTATTTAAATATTAAATAATAAATAAATACAGAAATAATAATAATTTAATCAAACAATAGATGGAATTTTATCGTTTCTAAAATGAGCGTATCGTTAAAATTATTCCAATGAAATTAACCAAAACAATAAATGAAAGAGATGATGATAGTGTGTTGTGAGACTGGAAATTATAAAGAAACTATAATACATTTAATAAGATGAAAATGCGTTAAATTGGAATTCTTATGTTAATGTATTAATTATCGATGGTCGTAATTTAGATGTCCTTTTTTCCACTACAATAATAAGGGTAAGAATAGTATCAATAAATGATGAAGAAGACAAAGATGGGAGAAGAGCATCGTATTCGATGCGAGATAAGCATTGAAAGCCTTATTAACACCTACAGTCACGTAAACTTTAACAGGAATACTTTTAAACATTCTACATTTATACATATACATAAGGGTGGGTCAGTTTAATTGGCATAGTCGAGAAGTAGAATTGTCGAGACACATATCTTGATACGAAACCAGTTACTTAACAATATACTCCACATGTATTCAATATTCAATTATAATATTGTATTGTATTGGTCCAATGGATGGACAATATCGTTTATTGCAAAGTCTTAGTTTACATGCTATATGCTATATCGTACTGTGTAAAAAAATAAACGGAACAAACTTTATAACGATTCTAAACAATCTCTATTGAAATAGAATAAAAAAAAATGTAATAAAATATCAATAAAACGATTCAACTGTGAATTTATTGTTTTTAATAATAATAAAAGTTATCGCAAAGGTTAAATTGTCTTTTATTAAAATCACAGAAAAATTGTAATTATCTTTGAATAATAAACAGATAATTTAAAAGTGAAAGAATTCCTCTATTTTTGTCTTCAATACATAACAAGCGAATCGTTAAATTTCTTAACTAAATCCAATTATCATAGCGATCATCATCATTATACCATTACCATTATCGGCTTACCATTATTGACTTTTCAAGATAATGGACAAATTGCACCAACAACAGCTGCTATCTGTTTGAGATGATTATAATAATGTTGATATGATGTAGTGTGATGAGGCGATATATTAAAATCGGTAGCAATTTCCGTTGATGTTTCATCTTCTTCTTCATTTTTCAATCATTAACTTTAATTAATTCATATTATTTATATTGAATTAATAGCACAAATTAATTTAAATTCAATGCAAACCTATCTAATTGGTGCTTTTCTTACAAAATTAATTAAATTCATATCTGTGATTAAAGTGGATTATTTCCTGTATTCCTACATCAATTTTTGTCTATTTGTTTTAAATATTTATTTTTATTTAAAAGTAAAGACCGGTAAGCAGCAAACCTACAAAATGCCCACACCCTAATAGAAAGACAAAAAAAAAAACGAGAAAACAAACCAAATTGATCGTGTTCTATGCAAATAACATTTCTAACGTGAGTTTGAATATGTATTGTCCATCTACAATACACCGATATACAAACACGCACGTGCACGATTTTATTGTAATTAATTTAAATTAGTTGCACTAGTTTGGATTTAGTTGACAGTGTCTTTAATTAGTGTTGATTTGTTGTTGTAACTCCACTAGTAAAAAGTGTAATTTTATTAATTTTTTTTTCTTTTTTTTTTTGAATTGTTATAGAGTGAGTGCAACTCCAGGAAGTCTCCAATTGTTGGGACGAGAACTGCATCCTGCTTATCGTCTTCCACCCCACATGGAGTACCTCTACTCCTTACAGCATTCCACTGCCAATTCGATACATGGTAAGATTAGATTTTAGACACTCTTTGGAAAATTTTCATAATCAAAGCTTCGAACCGTTATTTTTTAACTTTCCACTAAGAAAATTGAAAATATTTCAAAATTTCGGGAAGCTATTGGTTTTACCCCGATTTTCGAAAATTGAATTTTCAGCAGATCTCGACGTTTTGGGGTCCTAGGAAGCAATTTTGACTATTTTTGCGAGAGTGTCTGTATGGCTTTATGTGTGTGTGGGAAGACTATGTAAGCAGCTCATAACTTTTGAACGGATTGACGTATTGAAACGCTCTTTACGGCATTCGAAAGGGTTCCACCAAACTTAGATTTCGTGTAAGTTTGAACCGATTCGGCCCGATAGATTTTGAGAAATTCCAAAAAAACCGAAAAATTTCTTTTGTTAACATCATGTTTTTTCAAAATAACTATTAAGCTGCCGCACCGATCAATTCCATAATCTAATCAGCTCTTAACCTTAACTAATGACGTCGAATTCCGTTTGAAAGATCAAAATCGGTTGATTCGTTCACGAGTTATCGTTGTCGAAAAATATCGAAAAAAGTGTTTCAACATAACCTCAAAATTACTTAAACAATCAAATTTGTACCTCTCACAATAATTTTAGAGCTTAAGAAACTGCGTCGAGTGCCGCAAAGCTCGTCAAAATCCGTTGATTCGTTCACGAGTTATCGTTGTCGAAAAATATCGAAATAAGTGTTTTTTCAACATAACCTCAAAATTACCTAACCAATCAAATTTATACCTCTCACAATAATTTGAGGGCTCAAGAAACTGCGTCGAGTGCCGCAAAGCTCGTCAAAATTCGTTGATTTGTTCGCGAGATATCGTTGTCGATAGATTTCGAAAAAAACGATTTTTTAACATAATTTCAAAATGACTCAACCAATGAAATTTGTATCCCTCACAGTAATTTTAGAGCTTTAAAAACTTAGCGGGAAGTTTCAGGAATGGCCTGCAGGGTCAATCCCATTCCAGATTTTTTTTCCCCGATTGCACTCTTATAAAAATATGAAACATCTCCACTTGCTCAAGAAAAAAGGGAGAAAAACGAAAAAAATCAATGTTGGGAGGATCTTCGAGTCATTCTAAGTCACTCTCAATGCTTCTTTAGTTTTTAAAAATCGCGATATCGTCAGAAACGAGCGTTCTTTGACTGACTTTCAAATGAGCTACGAGGTTCTAATTTCGCTAAAATGTTCCCTAGGGACCACCCTACAATTCCTTAAAATATTTTTCGAATCGCTCGTCAATTAATAGGAGTTTGATAAGAATCGAGCATATTTAGATGAGACACCCTGTATGTATAACCAAAAATGATCGAAATCGGGAGTTTCGACCTCGGGTGTTTTACTTCTAAGAACGTATTAAGGGTGGGAGGGAAGAGGAGATGAAAAAAAGATCGTTTAAGAAGTGGCATGCTCGAACCGAAAAAACAGTTCTTGTTTTTGGTTCAGGTCCAGATTTCGTTACAGTTGAAATTTCGTGTTTTTTTTTCGGATTATCCTTTCAGTTCCAGTTCGAAGCTCTGGTCATAATTTCTGCTTCAATTTTTCGACCAAAAAGTATTCAATCTGCTGATATCATGCTTATATCAAAAATCTTATCAGGGTTAGTGAAGTTGTACGAGTAGTGGCGTATTAAGCAACAGAAGAAGCTACCGCTTCTAGTGCAAACTTTTGAGGAGTGTTAAAGTTATCCGTACACTTTTGCTCAAAATTTGGGTAAAAATTCAGCTTTAATTTAGGAAAAAAACCTAAATCTCTTCTTAAAACTATGCCAAAATACAAGGAACCTCTTCAGAAATAGTTTGAAAGAAAACATTCCAAAGAAACAAATTAATTTTCATTATGATTATAATTTTTTAAAAAGGCGTAAATTTCTATCGTGTTTCTAGCATAATTTACCATTGATACGCCTCTAGTACGAGCATTGTGGTATTTACGATCCTGACTTGTGGTCTTAATTTAGAGTAAGCCTGTAATTTCTAATTTAACCCCATTTACGATGTAAATAATCGCCTTCTTCTTCTTCTTCTTCTTCTTCTTCTTCTTCCCTTTATTTGCCGCCTTGCAACAAACATATGTGTCAACACATAACATTTATAAAGACTTTTATCAAAATAAACAAAACATAGAACTCAATTTATAAATAAACGTATAACTGAAATTATTTCTATACATTCTTTTCAATAAACAAACAAAATATATATACATACATCTTCTTGCAAAAATAAATCATCAATTTTGAAAAAAACAAACAAAATACTTATAAAATAAATAAACAATAATAATAGGTGCTTTTAAGATAATTAAACAGGTAAAGAATGAGAAAAATCCTCACATATTCGCTTGGAATAGGTAAACGTTCATTTCTACTGTATTTCAACCATAAATGTCTCCATATAATTTTTCAAGTCCATCTATTCGAATAGTTTAATATCAATATAATAACGTAAAAGTCAAATGTGGTAACCCAGCTTGATTCCATGAATATCTCTTATAGTATGCCTATATATACCTATAAATGTTTGTGTAATAAAATAAAGACTTTATCGAACAAGAAACGATTGAAATATATTTATTTATAAGGAAAAAGCAGAGAGAGGACCTGAATTTTTATCGAGATTTTAACTGGTTTAGCTGCCTATTAAAAATTATAATCGTAATCTGTTTATATTCGATTTTAAATATCTTGTTTTTATTTTAATAACTTTACAGTTGGAATACGCATGATGATGACGACGACAATGATGATGATGATGATGATGATAATGATCGTGATGTTGTTGTAAAGATGCTTCGTGTTATCTGTCTGTTTTTTCACTGCTTTCTCTTTCTCTGTCGATTTAACAATTTGAATTGAACAAACAATAATCGAGTGAAGAGCATTCTTGAATCACAAGGAAGAATTAAAGAGATGCTGGTGTTGTTGTTGTTGTTATTATTATTTTTTATTCAACTCATCATCTATTCTAAGCTATAGAATGTCTAGTAACCGGATGTTAGTGGTGGTAGCACCGTTTTTTTTTCTTCTTTCCATTCAATTCATGTTATTCCTGAAGTTTTATGTATGTACCCCTATGTTTCATCTATGAACCCATTCATTGTTTCACGCTGTAGTAAATTTATAATAGTTGAGTTTAACAGAATCTTTCAACAACACCAATAGTATTGAAAATTGTCGTTTTAAGAAAAATCTGATAGAAAGCCTCATCTTTGTTTCATTCGCCTGAAAATACATTTCAAACTGAACGAAAATAGATTATAGCTGTAATATATATTTCACCTAACCAGATGTACGCAACAGTCCACAGTTATGTTTTCAAATAACATCAAACATGTAATAAAAAATACAGTGAAGAGACACGACGATCGTATAAGAGATTGGGAGAAGAAGTGAAATGTTTACACATACGCGTTTCTAATGTGATTTTTATAGTCAGTTATAAGACTTATAAGAAAACTGGAAAAAACTGAAGAAATAACGTGATGTATTATTGCATATTCTTCAATAAAAACTGTACGGTATGTTAACAAAGAGATGTGTTAGTGGCGTCATTTCCGATTTTGAACAATGATCATCTTCTTGTTCATTAGAACCAGATGGTAAAAGTGTGGGTTATACGTTGATGATTTACTTAATGAACCGTTGCCCTCGCTATTTTCAGTTCATTATAATGTGTGTATGTATGTATTTCTGTATTCATATGTGTGTTGGTCCGATGGGTTAATTTTAAACATCTGAATGGTATTAGAATATAATGTGCATATATAACACGTCTAGTATTATTCAAATTGTATTAATACGATGTATTTGTTGAATTTTCCCTAGTAAATTACAATTAATAACAGCCAATTAGAGTGGTGGAAGGGCGCCAGACTTGCAATATAAATATAGTTCTTGCTATAATTTCCGTTTAATAAAGACCTCGAAAAATGATCCAAAATAAATACAAACATAGTTGAGAATTATGTTTCCTCTCTTTCACTGATTTTTTTTTTAAAAAAGAGTCGACAAATAATAAAAACAACAACAACAGAGGAAATGCTATTTATATTGAAATTGTCAAGATAAAAAAGATCGAAACATGGCTCGATTGGAATACATATAGCGTAGTACCGAGTGAAAATAAAGAACAAATTGAAATCCTTTATATATTTGACAGATCATCACCACATCAATGAAGTTGATTTTAAATAGAACCAGAATTAATGATGTTTAGTTTCCTTGTTTTCTTCTTATTTTTCTCTTCTTGCTCGTCTTCACCAACTCGTCGTGTCTTAATGTTGGTACAGACAATCAATCAATTATAATATCAACGGTGATTCTTTATAGAAATCTTATTTAAACACATACAAGTCTCGTCAAAATTCCTTTCCTCATATCTAATTCTAAAAATATACATCTTTGTCTCTAAGGAATTTGTTGAAAATAATCATTTTTTTTTTTAAATTGTCGACAGGTTTGGGATTATCGTCCGAATACCTCAGTGCTCGAGGTCTCTCCGAATTGCACCCATCATCAACCCTAGCAAGCAGTGAATTCCCTTTCAGTATAGATGGTAATTATTGTAATTAATTTAATTACTTATTAATTGTTTGGATTTCGTTTAGGTTCACGTCTAAACAGTCCCCGTCCTGGTAGTATCCGACAATCACGTAAACGTGCCTTATCCTCATCGCCATATTCAGATTCATTTGATATAAATTCAATGATACGTTTCTCACCGAATAGTTTAGCATCAATCGTGAATGGTTCGCGGTCATCAAGTGCTAGCGGTTCTTATGGTCATTTATCAGCCGGTGCAATTAGTCCAGCATTTAATGTGCATCCAGAAATGCATTTGCAACAGCTTCAGGCGCATTTAATGCGCAGTGCTGGATCGTTATTACCATTACCGCCAACAGCACCACCGCATACTATGTATTCGTTAGGCCATCATCCGCTTCATATGTCTTCATCACAGAACATTATAAAGAGTGATGTAAGTTATAATTTTGAAATTTCTTACCTTAATTCAAGAAATAAAAAAAATTTAGAAAAGAACAAACGTAATAACAAAAGGGAATTGCAGGCTTTAAATGATAGAAAGAAACCGGAAAGTACGACTGCTAATCATATGGATGTGGATGTGAATGCTAGAAAAATAAAAATTAAAAAAGAACCACCTAGTAATACAAGTGGTGGTAATAGTGGTGGTACTACGATAAATGAAATCCAAAATGATGGTACTGATCTCAAAGATGAACCTGGTGATTTCATTGAAACGAATTGTCATTGGAAAGATTGCGCTACAGAATTTCAGACACAAGATGAATTAGTTAAACATATCAACGATCATATACAGGCGAATAAAAAGTCGTTTGTATGCCGATGGGAAGGTTGTTCAAGAGCTGAAAAACCATTCAAAGCCCAATATATGTTGGTAGTGCATATGCGACGACATACCGGCGAGAAACCGCACAAATGCACGGTAAAATCCAACAAAACTATTAAAAATTTTTAAAAAATAAGAGATCCTCATTTTATAATTACAGTTCGAGGGATGCGTTAAAGCCTACTCTAGATTGGAGAATTTAAAAACACATCTACGGTCACACACTGGCGAAAAACCCTACACTTGTGAATATCCTGGCTGTTCGAAAGCTTTCAGTAACGCTTCCGATCGAGCTAAACACCAAAATCGAACTCACAGTAACGAGGTAATTTATTATCATTTATATTTATTTAATTCAATTATAATTTGAATAATTTCTTAGAAACCGTATGTATGTAAAGCGCCTGGTTGTACAAAACGTTATACTGATCCGAGTTCGTTAAGGAAACACGTGAAGACTGTTCATGGTACAGATTTTTATGCGAAAAAGAAACATAAAGGCAATGATAAAGGACCAGATGACGGTCCGGCTGGTATTGATTCAAGTCCAAGAAGTGAAGATATGCAAAGTCATAAAACTGCAAGTTTAAGTAGTCCAAGTATTAAATCGGAATCGGATCTTAATTCACCTGGACAACAACAGCAAGGCAGTCCATTAGGAGCGACACAATTAACAAATGGTTGTCATGATGACTTCCAAGGAGATTTAAATACTACAACAACAACAACGACAGCAACAACTACAACAACAACAACGGCGACAGTACAACGAACGGCTCCTATTGAAGATCCTAGTTGGGCTTACGAAGCTGAAGATCTTGAAGTAAATGCTTCGTTACTATCGTTAAAGATTTGTTTCTAATAATTTCATACAATTACAGATTGATTATTTGCCGGAAGTTTTACGGGAAATGGTTGGAATTGGTGGAGGTGGTGGTGGTGGTGGTGATCGGGGTGGTGTTGCAATAGGTGAACGACCACGTGTACGTATAAAATCTCGTATTCCAACTAAACCAATCACTAGTTCTACACCACGTAAGAATATCGGTATAACTGATCTAAATAAACGAATAAATGATTTGAAAATGGAAAGTGGTATTACGACAACAACAACGACAACAACAGTAGCAACAACACCTACACAAATTAATAGTGGACCTCATTCTAACAAACCACAATTTATTGATTTACAACAACGTCTACAACCACCGCCCAATAACACAAATATCTCAATTCAAATTAGAAGAGATAGTAATTCAACAGTTAGTTCATATTATGGCAGTATGCGTAGTACGGATGCTAGTCGAAAGAGTAGTTTAGCATCTCAGGCATCTAGTATGAGACCTATTATGACAACAGGATCGTTTTATGATCCAATATCGGCTGGTAGTTCACGAAGATCCAGTCAATTATCGACAGTTACCACGAATGGTGGTGGTGGTGTTGCTGTCTGTATACCACCGTCACCACCATCACATCTGCTTGCTGGACAATTGCAGAAATTACAAAATGTTCCAAACAAGATCAATGAAGGCAACGAGAATCTCGTTCTTCAGGTAAAATTATTTGTGTGGTCAAATCTTATGAAATTCCTATTAGACCTCGAGCAAGAATTAGAGGACGTTGATGAGATAAGACACGTACAAATTCATAAGAATTCCAGTTAAAAGTAGATGGAGAAATAGAGTTGTTAACCAATAAAAAAACATTAAAGGGGGTCATGTTAAATATTCAGTGGCGTGGAGATAATCACGTACTTCTGATTGAATCTAAAAGCCCCTTTACATTATCCGATTTTACATCCGATTTTTTGTCCCGAGCAAATCAAACAAAAAATTTGTCTCTTTACACAATTCGATTTCTTATTCGAGCCGTTGCATCCGATATATTACATCCGATTTTTTCAGAATAGAACGGTCTCTAATTTCATCCGACTTTTCATCCGATTTGCCAAAAAATCTCATGCGCAGTATACTGTTTTGGGATTGCACGCAAGTTGAAAGTATGACGGTGGCATGGTTCTCTGTTGTTTGGTGTCGTAACTCGTAGTATCGTTTAGTATCAGCGTATCTGTTAGCATCTGCGTACACAGCAAATCACTCCTATAATGTAAAGATAAAAATATCTAGGATTGGAGATGAATTCGGATATAAAACTCGGATAATGTACAGAGCTCGCCAAAACTAAGTGACCGAGTCTTGAACGTTCGTGTGAGTTTCTCCCGTCAGGGTAAGAATGTGGGTAGGTAGAGAGTGTTGGAGTTTCAGCCATAGCAAATTTGTAGAAAGTATTTTTCTATTCAGGTAAATACCCAAAATGGCATTAGTAACCGCACCCCCTCCTTCTGACTGAATAAAAGGTCGTACACACATAATTTAAACTTCACCAATCAGGCGTGCCTATAGACGAACGTGCTTTATCTCAACTATGTCCTTTAATTCTGATTCGCACTCTAGTTGGCGAGCAATTTGAAAAATATTTTAAAGATTTGTAAGGGGCTTCTTGGAGATCATTTTAGCGCAATTAGAACCTCGCAGCTAATTTGACGATGTCGCGATTTTTGAAAAGTACCTAATTAAACACGTAAAATGACTAAAAATGACCCAAAGACCCTCACAATGTTGATTTTTTCGTTTTTCTCCATTTTATTCTAGAACAGGTGTAATCATTTCGTATTTTTTCTAGAATGCAATGGAAAAAAACGAAAAAAATCAATGTTGGAAGGGTCTCCGAGTCATTCTTAATTGTTTTACATTTGCAAATGAGCTACGAGGTTCTAATTTTGTTAAAATGTTCTCCAGGGACTTTCTATAAGTCCTTGAAATATTTTTCGAATCTCCAGTCAACAAATGCGCGTTTTATAAGAATTGACTATCTTTAAGAAACACCCTGTATTGATTATTATAATAACACGATATATTTATAGACACAAAATGCTGCTTTACAACAGACGGCTATTCAGCAATCATGGATGACTGGTAATCTACCGTTAAGTAATATTTCAACAAATTCAGACAATCGACGAATGTCCGAACCTTGTCATACATTAACAGATAGAAAGAGTCCACCACCACGACCAGCATCTGTTAGTTTATCACCATTAAAAGGTACAGTAAATTCATCAGAATTACATCCAAATCAAGCTGTTATATTGGATGAAGTTGGTGAAGGTGAAATGGTTGAAAATAAATTGGTCATACCGGATGAGATGGTGCATTATTTAAATCAAGTTGCTGATAATCAAAATAATGAATTTGCAACAACGATGAGTTGGTCAGAAACAATACCATCACAACAACAACAACAACAAGCACAAAAACCGTTAACACGACCAACAACTGATTTAGGAGCACAAATACTACCACCGTCACCTTCAAGTCAAGTCTTATCGCCACAAAGTACATCTACAATAAATCAAATTATGCCATCACCGGGTAGTGTTGTTCAAATGAAACCATCACCAGTTGGTGCGAATTTAACACAAATGGTACCATCACCAGGCAATATAAGTTTAAACCAATATAATAATAATAATAATAGTTTTAATCAAATGATGCCATCGCCGGCATCTAATTATGGTCAAATTACGAATCCTATGCCATCACCATCACCTAGTTTAACACAAATGGTACCATCACCAGTGTCGAATATTAGCAATCAAATGGTACCATCACCGATACGATGCCATTCGCAGATGATGTCACCGAATGTTAATCACCATCAAATTGTACAAAATTGTAATATTATACAAAATAATCAATTGCAACACCACCATCATCAACAACAACAACAGAATCAATGTTATAATCGACAAGTGTGTTATAATGTACAACATGGAATTGTGTGGGATAATTCACAGAATCGGCAATGTCATCAGACTATAATGAACCATCATCATCAACAACAACAACCAACTATGCATTTACCTCAACACCAACAACAACAAATATGTAATAATAGTATGGATAATTCAAACGATTATTGTCGCCAACAACAAACATTACAAAATAATTACATCACACCAACATCACAATGTTCAAATCATAATTATCAAATGTGTAATATGAATGGTTACATAACAGCACCAACAAATAATGGTTGTACATCGGCACCAATTAATAAAACACCTAACAATTACAATTGTAGTAGTAATAATAATAATAGTAATACAAATGTGTATTATCCAACAATACAAAGTCCATCATATAATTGCATACAGAATGTAAACGAACCGTTACCATCACCGGCAATGGCTACACCAGCACCGCCAGAAATGATGAATCACCCACAACAGGCGCAAATGAGTCGACCATGTACCCATCATTATAATCAACCGTGTTATCATCATCAACAACAACAACAACAACCGCCAGCGTATACAACACAATGTCTACCACCAACACAAGTAAATCAACAAACAAATTGTAATTGTAATTGTCGTAAAACTATTGTTTATAATCAACCACAGAAATGTTTTAATAATCAACAACGTAGTACAACAACAACAAATAATAATAATACTAATGATGAAATACAATGTAAAGATATCAGTCAGTCACAGATGTCACCTGGTATTATTAATCAACCGATCCAACAAGGTAATATTAATAATATAACGAATGGAATGCGTCAAGATACATATCAGAGGACATTAGAATATGTACAAAATTGTCAATCGTGGGTAACGAATCCTGAAACTGTAACAAGTAGTACACATCCAATAAATAATAAAAATAATAATACTAATAATAATAATAATAAATGTTCAGAATCGACCAATATGATTGTTAATGATATGACATCATCGCTCAGTTCCTTGTTAGAAGAGAATCGATATTTACAAATGATACAATAGTGTTTTAAATATATTTTATCTACGACTTATATATAAAGTGATCATTATACTTGTGGTTTTTGCAATATAATGACCTATATTAATCCCTAAGGGATTAATGGTCATTAATCCCTTAGGGATTAATGATTCTTGTAAGCCAATCAGAAAATAGTATTTCAATTAATGTTTTTCTCTAATATCAAAAAACCATGGTAACGACAAAAATAATTAACACGATAATTTCAACAAGTAGGCCTACAGTGGGCGTTTTTATGCCAATATGACATTTAATTTTTCTGACATTTCAAAAAAATATTTAGTTGTGAGAAAATTCGTAGTATTTACAATGGAAAGTGACCAAGAAAACGAATTTGGTAGATAATAGTTTTTGTTAAATGTGAAAAATCGTAATAATTGCAAAAAATAAAACAGTTTCAACAAATAGTTATAACAAGTGTCAATTTTTTGTGCGATTTCAGAATCGAAAATGATAAAGAAGGTAAATATTCTTGTACACTACCAGTACCTATACACGTAGAAATAAGTCGTAGATAAAGTATAGTATACAACTCGCTTATAATGAATGCTAATTATTACCTCGAATGATTACAACACTCGCTCGCTCCGCTCGCTCTTGTTGTAAACTTCATTCTCGGTAATAATAGCATTCATTATAGACTCGTTGTATAATATACTATTAAATAAAATAGGGAGAAAGACTGTTTTTATTATCTAAATTAAATCATAAACAGATACTTTTATTTTTTTGTTATATAAAAAATTGATTAATCTAAAACATGTACATTGTGATATTAAAGAGTAATAATAATGATGATTTATTATAGTTTCTGAGCAATATTTAAATAAGAGAAGGCTTTAAAGTTTTCTTTTATTCTTCTGTGTTTTTTTTTTTGTATTATAATTTATAATAACAATAATATATAACATTTGTATAAATAGAAGCTTTATTTATGACAATGATATGCGTCTGAGGTCTATGATCTCAATTTTAATTATATTAATTCGTTTTTTTTTTAAATGAAATAAAATTTTATACTGCCACGATCATATCAAGACAATAAGTACAGATTTTATGTATAATATTAAGTTGTGAATTTTTAAAATAATTGCTGTAGATTATTAAATAAATAATTTGCTTAACATTTAATTCTTATTCGTTAAAATAAAATTTTCTGAAAAATGTTTTATTTTAAATTACGCGCTTCTAAATGGTCTACACGTAGCTGAAATAACCTAGAAATTAAACGATCACTTACCATAGTAAGTATCAAAGCTTGCACTGTTGCCACTATCATCCAAGTACTTAATTTCACATTTATCCTCTTATTTAAGTACACAAAACATTTCAATTGTTGATTTTAGAATTAATGTTATTGCACTATTCGTAATTTTTGTTGTTTTCGTCTTAAGTTTACATTTTAAACACCAAAAGTTTGATTTACCCGCCCCACGCATACCACATGGTATGTCTGGTAACTAAACATAACCTAACAAATTATTCTTGTCAAATGTTGTTTGATACATGTGAATTTCTAAAATTATTCAATTAAATAATCAAAAAAATGTCGACAGCAACTGTTAAAGGTAGTGTTCTGTGTTATAAAGGCTCGAATTTTCTTCGACAACGTTTAGTGTTGTCGGTTTTAAGTGGACGACCGGTACGTATCAGTTCGATACGTGCCCTAGATGATGAGCCAGGTTTGAAAGAATTCGAAATCAGTTTAATACGTCTATTGGATAAGATGACAAATGGTACAATAATTGAATTGAACGAAACTGGAACATCTTTATATTTTCAACCGGGTTTATTGTATGGTGGTGTTATCGATCATGATTGTTCACCACAAAGAGGAATCGGTAGAGATCACTCTGATAAATTATTAAAGAAATCAATTGTAAATATTGTTGATTGCAGGTTATTATTTGGAAGTATTGGTGATGTTGGGTGTATTTTGTAAGCAGCCTTTAAATGCAACTCTACGTGGTGTAACCAACAACAATATCGATCCATCTGTCGATCTAATCAAATCATCAACTTTCTGTACTTTAAGGAAATTCGTTTTAGATACAGAAGGCTTAGAATTGAAAATATTGAAACGTGGAATGCCGCCTCTAGGTGGTGGCGAGGTGGTATTCAAATGTCCACTATGTAGAAGTCTACGTCCTGTTCAACTACACGATGCTGGTATGGTGAAACGTGTAAGGGGTGTAGCGTATGCGTTACGTGTCTCACCAGCTATGGCAAATCGTATGGTAGACACTGCAAAAGGTGTACTGTTGAATTTCCTACCTGATGTCTACATCAATACCGATCAGCGACATGGTAAACAATCGGGTAAGAGTCCCGGCTTTGGGATACATTTGGAAGCAGAAACTACAAACGGTGTAATCTATTCAGCAGAACAAGTAGATTTTTGATATATTGAAACAGTAATTTTAAATTAATTGCGAGATTTTCAGGTATCGAATGTAGTTGCGAATGGTGAGGAGCCTTCAGTACCTGAAGATATCGGCACAGCGGCCGCACAACGATTATTGTATGAAATCTACTCAGGTGGCATGTGCAATTCAACATGCCAAGCATTGGTGATATTGTGTATGGCTTTAGGACAACAAGATGTTTCGAAATTCGTTATCGGTCCACTATCAGATTACGCCATCGGTTTTCTACGGCACTTGAGGGAATTCTTCGGCGTTACATTCAAATTAGAATTTTACGAACCTGAAAATGAAGAAGATACCGGCTCCGGATCACGTAAGGTACAATTAACTTGTCTAGGGATCGGTTATAAAAATATTAGCAAAAGGACTTTATAAGTTTATTTATTAGTTTTGTACAAAATTACAAAAAAAATCAAAGAAAAAAACATGGCGCTCTATTTTAAATATATCTGAAATTTTCTTTTAAATAATTACAATTTCAGTCCATTTAAAATCACTGGCCCACTATCCTTACATCCCTTTATGCATCACAGCCTAGACCGGCTGACCAATTGCAAATACCACCGATTGGATCGAAACTTAAATTTTTCGGACACGTATACTCCCATCCGAGAACATTACCATTCTCCATTTTAGCACACGATATGAATTTCTTACATGAAATTGGATGTGGGAAATTACCCTGATCTAAACATTCAATTATACCGTTACTGTGTAATAAAACTTTACTATTTTCAGGAATTTTCGATAAAACACTACGATCATCATAATAATCGAAAATTGCTGGATTAATTCGATCGAAAATTTGCGGTTGAATTAACACTTTCTTTGTTGTTGAAATTAATGGTACCGCAGTTGATGAAACCAATTTCTTCTTAATTATTGGTGGTGGTGTTGTTAATAGTGGCGGTGTTGATCGTACTGGTGGTAGACGTGTTCTTGGAGCTAGAATTTTATTAATTTTTTAAATTTGATAATTTGTTGAACTTCAATCAACTTACTGTGAGTGGTGATTTGAATGGGAATTTTGGTTGGTAGCGGTGCTTGTTGGATTTCTTGTAAAATATCGGCTAAATTCGCTAATTTTGTCGTTTCGTCAATCTCTTGATTGCTAGATTCTTCCGTTTGATCCACAATTATGTCATTTTTCTTTGTTGTTGTTGTTGTTGTTGTTAATCTACGAAATGGTTTTCTTGAAACGAACCGATAACGGTTGACTGTTGGTCGACTTCTAGGCGTCGTCGTCGGCGTCGTCATTGTTGATGTTGTCAATTCTTTAAAACAACATTAATCACGCAAAACTATAAAGAATAATTGTAAAATATCTCACCTTGTGTTTGTATTGTTTTGGTCGGAAATCGTCGTCGTATTAATTTATTAGTTGGCCGTATACTAATTTTTGTTGTAGGTCTTGTTGTTGTTGTTGACAAAGTGATTGGCGAAGGTTTTCTTCTACCACCTATACGGAATAAATAAGGTGTTGTCACGCGAGTTGTCTGTAAAAATTCCGAATTCTCAAATATCTTTTGGATTGTTTTCTTTTAAATTTCGTGCACGTGCGATTTTGTGTTTTTTTTTTTTTAATATTTTTGGAACAATAAGAGAAGAAGAAAAGGCCACCACCACTTTGTTAATCAACAACAAAACAAAAAAGGGTACACAATAATAAAACAGAAATATTTAACACAATATATTTCCACATAGAATACAGAACGTACTGTTACAATCAAACAACAGGGCCACAAACATAAGAAATTATGGCACAACACACACCCAACTAGATTTCCTCTTTAAATGCTTTTTTTTAATATAAATTTGTGCAAAATATCTTACAGAACGTGCTAAATTATTTACAACAATCAAAGAACAAATCACATATTCATAGTTAAATAATAATAACAAATAATTATTTACAAAAAAAAGGGGCAACAAGTCTAATTAGTTTTCTCTGGTTGAATTAATTTTATATCAACTTTCGGAACACCTTCTTCTATTGTTGTTAGAAAATCTGTATTGCTATTAATTATACGACGTTTCGTCATCTCGAGTTGTATCGGAACAATTTTGATTGTTTCATGACGATACGTTGGTGTTACCTCAACAACTTCAGCTTTCATTGTTATATAATCACCCGATTTTTCTCTATTATTATTATTATTATTACTATCATCATCATTTAAGACACGCACTTTAATAAATTGTGAATGTTCAGTATCTAGTATTTCCTCATCGTGATTTTTCTGTGTTAAATTATCAATGTTTGTGAATCGTTTTCGTGGATTATCGGTTTGAAATAGGCCCTCTAACGATATTGTTGAGGCTTCACTATTAAAATATGGTCGTGGTGTTATAATGTTGATATTCGAGATACCATCAATAATTAATGGTTTATTGTTATTATTATCGTCAAAATTTAAATTTTTATTTGAAAATAATTCATATTTTCGATCATTACGATTTGTTTGTGGATTGGGAATTTCTTCAACTTTCGCTATTTCACCACTTTGTACAATATCTTGATGGATCTGTTGATTTTCCACTAAATTATTGCTTGTATTATGTTTGATTTCATTCTCATCAGGATCAATAATTTTAATTACAGTAACACGATTAACTGCACCGATTTTATCGAGAATTTTCATTTTCTCATCTGAATTTGTTGAATTTTCCATTTCTTTATCAGCATGTACTTCAATAATTCGATTCACTTCAATCAATTTCTCTACTCTTGATTGAGCTGTTGTTTTCGATGAATTTTCTGTACTGCTTGTTATTTCAGTAGTTTGAGGCTCAGCAAATATATGATGTAAAGTTGTTAGAAATTCAGTTGTTGTTTCAATCACTGATGGTTTTGTTGTCGGTTCAATAATTGGTGTTGTTTCTGTTGCGATTGAAGTTTCAACACTTTCTGTCGTTGTTGTAGCAGCACTTGTTGTTAAAGTTGCTGGACTTGTTAAAGAACCAGCAAAAGGTGTATTCATCTTACGTTTTTGGCTAAATAGATTCTTATTTCTATTCTTTACAGCTTCAGTATTAATTCCAGTCAAATCTTCTGTAACTTTCGGTTTTTCTGTAGTTTTCCGGAAGAATCCGTTTGGTTTATTAACAGATTTTTGTGTTGGTTTTATCAATAATGGTGTAGCCGGCTTAATTTGTGTTATTTCTTCATCAATAACCTCTTCTTCTTGTTCTTCATCAATTTTTCCATCTTCTTCAACGTACTCCTCATTCGCAAATTTTTCATCAGTCTCATCAATTTCCTTTTGTTCTCGATATTTTTCAGTCGTACTATATTTATATAAAAGTCTATTTCGTACTGAAGGAGACGTAAACTTTGGTACTGGTTCTTCTACATCCTCCTCATCAACATGATCTTGTTCGTGATTTCTTTCTGTCGTACTATATCTGTATAAAAATCTATTTCTCAATGGTGTAGCAGATGTTGTAATTCTAAAATTTGGTTTTAAACTTGTTGATTGTTGTGTTCTTGTAAAGTGAGGTCTAAATATTCTTGGTGGTTTTGTTGTTGAAATTTTCTTAATTGTGAATTCTTTAACAATTTCAGGCACACTTTCAGTTGTTGAAGTACTAATAGTTGTCGCTTGACGACTTTCAGTTGTGAAAATCGTATTTAATTCATCTGCATTATTTTCAGTTGTTGTTACATCGTTTTTACCACTAGTAGTGGTAATTTTTTCAGTTGTTGTAGATTTTAGAGTAATTTCAGGTGTTTCAGTTGTTTCCATACTTGGAGTAGTGGATATTTCAGGATTCAAAGTTGTAACTTCGATATCTTTTACTGTTGTTCTTATCGTTGTTGTTGTTGGTGGTGGTGTTGTTTTCAAAATGGTTGGACTATTATTTTCAGTAGTTGTCTGCTGAAATTCTGTAAAACTCTCAATAGGCGTTGTATCAGTTATTGAAATTTCTTCAGTTGTTTTAATAATATCCGAATTCTCTCCTAATTCAATTGTTGTAATCTCAGGTATTATTGTGGTTGTTGTTGTAGTTTTTGGTGTTGTTGTAGTTGTTGTAATTGTAGTACTTGTAGTGGTACCTTTTAATCTAGAGCGATATGTATTTCTTACTGTTGTCAATACTGGAGCTTGTGTTGTTAATTTTGGTCGTCGAAAAGCTGGACGATGCTTTTGTTTTGCTAAAATTGGATTTATGTAAGGTTTAGCGGTTGTTGTTGTTGTTGTTGTTGTTTCAGTAATACTTTGATTATTCTCCAAGTTTTCAGTTGTATTATTACTTTCATCATCTCTCTCAATCGCTATTGTAGTTTGAGACAATTCTGTTGTTGTATCTGTTAATGATATCTCATCTGTAACGTTTTCAGTATCATTAATATCTACTTCAGTTGTTGAAGTGGTGTTAAAATTTGTAGTATTGAAAGAATACTCTGTTGTAGTCATTGTTTCATTATCTGAATTATTTAAATTTAAACTACTTTCAGTTATTTCTTCTTCTTTGTTATTCTCTTCATTCCGTTCTACAATTTCGGTAATTTTTGGTACTATAGTTGTACTTCTATTAACGGTACTATATCGTGACCTATCGATTGGTATTCTTCGTATATTCTCAGTTGTTGAACTTATCGGTAATTGGAATTTTATTTTAGATCGATTCAAGAGTAATTTTTTAGTATTTTGTATATCATCACCATACTCTTCAATTTTCCGATCTTTTTCTAAAATATTAAATTTCGATTGTGTAAATTTCTTCTCTTCCACACTTTTCGTATTTGTCTCATTGTTAATTTGTTTCCTGAACGATCTTCCTCGTATATGAATTGTTGGTTCTGTAACGTTACTCGTTTCCGTTGTTGGTCTTAATCGTCGAATAATTTTCCTTCGACGATTATTAGCAATTGTAGGCTCTGTCGTTGATGTTGTTATTATTGGTGTTGGTTCGGTTGGTTTCAATTTTCTTATAATCTTCCTTGTTCGAATTATAATTGGCGGTTCAGTTGTCGATCTTATTTTAAAATCATCTTCATTCTTTGATTTGATACCTTTCCCAATTTTCTCGCCAATTAAATGAATAATATTACTACTATTGATATCGTTATTTTCGCGAATATTCGATTCTGATAATTTGAAATTCTCACCTTCTTCCGTGATATCTTCATCTGAATTATCATTAGAATCGACATCATTTATCTCTGTATCATTTTCAATATCTACAATTGGTTTTATTGTTGTCGTAGTTGTTGTTAATACGGATTTGGTTAGTTTTTCAGTTGTCGTTGATGGTAGTATTGATGTTCGTGATAAACGTCTCTTACCGAGAAAATAACTATTCGATTTTTGTTCATTATTTATTGATGATTCCGTACTACTAACTGGTCGTAATCGTCGAATAATTTTACGACTTCGTAAAGTACTCTTTGTAGTTTCTGTCGTAGCTTCTGTTAGAGGAGTCGTACGTGTAAATGCCCGAATTCGTTGCGTACTCTTTACATCTGTACTTGAATTAATCTGATCTTCTGTTGTTTTCGGTAAAATTCTACGACTCTTTCCAAACTGACTACCTTCAATCAATTTTCTTGCCAATGGTATGGTTCTTGAGCTTGTTTTTAAGCTCTCCTCAGGTTTTTCAGTCGTCGTTGTGACTTCAACTATTACTGTTGTCGTTGATGAAGGTCTTATTCGTCTACTTCGTGGATTCGAGATGCGATTCAAATCTTTAACAACACCAAAATCAACAGCCGTTAGTGATGATAAATCTGCAATTTCTGATGGTCGATATGTTCGATTCAAATCATATTCATCATAAGATGCCGATTCTGGTGTTGTTGTTGTTGTAAAACGTTTTCTAGATCGTTGAACTGTTGGTCGTATTGTTGTTGTTGTAGCTACACTTGCTGGTGTTGTTAGTCTAAATCTTGTTCGTGATGATGGTGTGCTAAGTGTGCTCGTTTCTTTGTGCCTTATTGGCTTTTTGAAATGATTTACACTCACCTTTGTTACACGCGATGTTATTTCAGTGATTGGTGTTGTTGATGATAATGATGGTAATTGTGCTGTTGTTGATGATGATGATGATGATGATGGTGATAATGTTGATAATGGAATAGGTGTTGATGATGATGTTAATGATAATGATGATAATGAGAATGGACGAGGTTCTAATATTAAAGGAGTTGTTTGATTTATCTCATCGTCCACATATGTTACACCAATAGTAGAGATTGTTTGTATATTGATATTTTCAGGACTTGTAGTTATAGCAATTAATTCTGATGTTTCAGTTCCAGTTACAGCTTCTTTTTCAGGATTTTTTGTTATCAATTCTTGCCTAGAGAAATACATTTATTGATTTATAAAAGTATAAATTTACTTAAAATTAAACAAAATTACTTTTCTGTTGAAATCTCTTTTACACCAGATTCCGTAGTAGAACCTCGCCGAATTGTTTGGTATCTACAAATAAAAGAATTATTTTAAGAAAACCACAAAATTGTATCATACTTTGAATTCTCTTCTTTAGGTGCTACAGTAGTTCCTCTCCTTTTAGATCTAAAATAATATTTATATAAATAAGAAAACACAAACTAGTAATAATTCAGACTCACTGATTTGTTTCATCTATATTGTCATCTTCAGGAGTTTCAGTTGTAGTACTACGTCTAATTGCCGTGTACCTATCATTTAAAAATAGATGAAAATATGTAAATTAGAGTAAACTTAAATTAAATTACTTTGATATTGAAGTTTCTTCGGTTGTTGAGGGTCTTTGTCGTCGTATATTAACATATTGTGGAGTCGATGGCCTTCTTCTAGATTTCTTATCTTCCCCATCTTCTACGTCTTCACCATCTTCATCAACTTGATCATCTATTTCTTCTCCCAAAATCTTATTTCTCGAAAATCTAATTTAATACGTACAGACTTAATAAAATAATAATTTAGAATTGATGGAAATCTTACTTAAAGTCATTTTCAGTTTCTTCAGTTGTTGAAGTAACACGTCCTCTTCTGATATTTACATATTCTGGGTATTTTGTTTTCTTTGTTGGTTCATCTTTTACATCTTCTGCATTGTCATCATTACCATCTTGATCATCGTTTGTATCAGTTTTCGTTGATCGTTGTCGTGTTATCGTCGTATAAGTTAATTTATTGTTTCTTCGTGTTTTCTCTGATTCTTCTACTTCGGCTTCTAATCCAGCATTTTGTGGACCACGACTGTTTCTATTAATTACGTTATATTTAGTATTGATTTTATTTCTATTTATATTACTTTTGGCTGCATTATTTAATACTCTTTGTACAAGAGTTTTGCTTATTGAAGATGGTGTTGTAATATCAGAACTTTGTACTGATACGCTACCATCTTCATGGATTTTTAATTGTTTCTCCAATTGTTCAATACCGCCAGCTTTCTTAATTAAGTCAAGTAATTCTTTTATCACTTTAGGATCTTCAGAATCATTAGTCTCCTCATCTTCAACATCATCTTCATACTCATATTCATCCTCGAATGGTGCTTCTGTCGTTGTTGTAGTACTTGTTGTGGATCTGAAAGTAACTCGAGCTTTTGCCGGTTTTTCAGTCGTTGTTGTAGTAGTAGTACTTGTTGTTGTTGTTGTCGGCTTGGTTAATTTTTTATTACACAATACATTACGTGTATAATCACATGAATCAGCTGCTTTATTAAAATACAATCCAGCTGGACAGGTGAATTGATGGGCTATAATACCTAATTCACCAGGACCACTTAAACACCAATAATATTTTTTACAATCTTTAGGATGTGGATAGAAACCTTCATCTTCACATTTAAAACTTCCACCTTGATCAGGAGTTGTAGGTGGTGCTGGAGTTGTGTAACTCGGTGTTACTAGTTCCAAACTGCTGTAAACTTTACCTTCAGTGGTTGTAGTTTGGGATTCTTTACGGGATTTTACTCTTGAACTCGTAGATGATTTTGGCTTAATTCTAGTATTTTTGTTTATTATTATCTTCATCCTATCAATGATTATGAATAAAACTTACCGATTTCTTCTTCGATTAGGAACTATGACTTCCTTCGTTTCAGGTTCTGCGGTTGTGGTTTTTCGATTTGACGGTCGCGTTCTTGTTTTGCTTTTGAACGGTTTCGCTGTTGGTTGAATTGAATTCTCTTCAGTTAATCTAAAAATTAACCATAATTAAAATAAAAAATTTAATAAAAATTGTAAAACATTGTACCCATAAGCTGAAATTAAAGCTTCTTTAGCTGCTTCAATAATAGGATACGGTTTCCCATGGCAATTGCCACGGAAATCATCATTATCGATTGACCAAAACATAATACCACCCAGATTATTTTCAGCAACGTATTCAGCTTTTTTACGTGCAATCTGATCGTCATCATAACCGACCCATTGGTTATTTTTGTACGCATAAGGGCCCATTGCGGTTGGATTTGGTTGTACAACTTCCCAATCTTGATTTTTGATATTTTCACAAATTTCGTAATAGGCTAAATAGCCATTTTCACGTGTTGCTTCACCCATATCACCGGGACCATCGGCTGGTGCACCGATTTCATTTGCATCTGGGTTAAATAATGTGTACGATCGGCCGTATGTTGGTATTCCTAAAACTAGTTTATTGGGGTTTGCGCCTAATTTCAAGTAGTGTTTAATTGTGTAATCCTGAAAAATGTATACGTTTAATATAATGTAAATTATACGTTTACATTTATGCATTACGATATTGAGTTCACCATCGTAATTGTATTCAGAGTCTTCTTCCAATGAATAGAGGGGTGCATGATGGTTAACAGCCGGTTCAAAAGCTGAATGATAATCATAACTTAAAATATTCATCCAATCTAAATATTTCATCAATTTCGGCACATCATATCCCTTATTGATATATTCAATACCCGCTGGTACGGCCATTGTTAACAATAAACGTGTCCGTCCAGTTTTCTCTGATTCTCGTTCGAATTCTTCACGCAATTCTTGTACTAATTGTGCATAATTTTCACGATCATGCGGTTTACCACCATCACGAAAACTGGGATATTCCCAATCTAAATCTAAGCCATCGAAATGATTTTGTCGTAGAAACTTTATCGTATTCTTAACTAATTCTTTACGACGTTCTGGATTGGCTACCATCGGGGAGAATCTCGATGAGCCCTCATTCCAGCCACCGATCGCCAGCAGGGTCTTTAGGTTCTTATTATAGGTTTTAAGGCCGGTGAATTTCGCATAACCACCTTGAAACAATTCAAAAAAAAAATTGTTGTCGTTCAGTTAAGGCCACATAGACAAATATTCGTACAAAAACAGAAACAAACAGGTGTGGTTTTCTTATGTAATTATAACAATTTCCGTATTTTAATTAATTTAATCTGATTGAATTTCGGAAAGTTGTTGTTTTAACAAAACTGAAGATTTTTAAGTAGAATTTTCGAAATTTCAACAACTTTCTCTGTAAATTGAGATTGTTTAAACAATATTTCTGTTTAGTCGGCATACAGAAGAATGAAATCACCACCTATTGTTTCATCGTTACGAATACACACACACACACACATGAAAAGAAGTGATTTACATAATCCTTGTACAAGATCTGATCACAAACTTAAAATACATACGAAAAATTTACATCAAAATACAACAATCATCTAATTATATGTTCAACAATTGTTCATTTTGTCTGTTTACCTTTTTCGATATCTTGATATTTATCGAATGGTTTCAATGTGTTTTCTTTTGTGAAACCACCGAATGCATAAACCAAATGCGTACACAAGTATGGATTGATATTTTGTGGACTAAATTTTGCTGCTCCTGGTCGGTAAACCGACCAATTTGTATAATAACAGACTACACGGATTTCTTTGGAATCTGTAACAGCAAAAAAATGTCACAAAAGTCTTGCAATAAGTCGTATTTTTAGGTGTGTCTCCATCTGGAGCGCCTTGAAATCGTTTTTATCTCAATTAATATGAATTTTCGTCAACTTACTTGTCTCATCTATATAAAACAGAAATGTGACGGCAACTAGAATCAACCATCGACAGACGTCCGCCTGAAATATACAAAAATTTAATTATTAATGGGAATCTTTCATAATTTCAACCTTCAGTGCTCTTATCTGATTAGGCGAATTTGTAAAATAACCGAATGGGAACCTGGGAGTTTTATTAAAAATTCAAACAGTTTGTTTTGTATTTTGTCTAACAAGGACTCTTGTAACAATTCAGTAATTAACACCCTGATGATATTAGAATACTGCTACTGTCACTCTTACTACAAGGCTATTAAAAACGATTGTTATTAAAACAAACAATAGGTAATTAAGACTGCGGAACTAAACAGAATCTTTTTCATGAAAATTCAGGTCGGTAAAAATATCGGCAATTTCACTATTAAAGATGAGAATAATTTAGAAAATTGTGACATAATTGGTGTTTGTTACGTTCGAAACAGAAAGAATTCAGTGTAGAAGGGAGAGGGATTCTGTTTTAAACTTTTAAACAATCTTATGGAATCTGTTTCGCAATTAAGACTTTATTTCAAAGATTAATAGAAAGTATTGGAGGAATACATAAATTTGTTATTATTGTATTATGATGAATATTTAAATGAAAATTTATTAGAAAAGCGACCCTTTCTTTTTCATTGTAATTCTCAAACTGTTTCTATTGTTGAAGCAAATTATTTTCTATATTTCTCAAATGACTTTCATTAACAAACTTTTCTCTATTGTAATTAACTTCGAATTAATTATCCATATTGATTTATTCAATTCTAGTCGAAATTATAAATAATTTATAATATAATCGAACATACGGTACAAGTACTGTTAGATTATTTTTCGGTTCTACAATTTTATGTATTCAATAAAGGTCCTGAATATCCTGAATGGCGAAAGATGGACGTGATTTCCTCTTATGTAGTTCCTGTTCTACTTAAGAACAAAAACCGTTTGTTTTACAATTGTTGTCTTAGCGTAACTATTTAATAACACAAGAAAAATCGTTCTTTTTGTTGAACATTATGAAAATCGGTGTACAAATTCTCATTCATCAATCAACTTTTTCATTTACCGTAATAGTAGTTGTTTCTTGTCGTAATTTTAGTTAAATTTAATTTGGACTATTACATGGATTGCATGTTAATTATTCTTAAACAAGTCAATGAACTTGTGAGTCCATTGCATATTTCTAATGCAATTCCGAAAAATTTTTGTTTCAATTTTAATCAATGTTACACCAATTCTATAATGTCTAGACTAGAAGACGGATTATTCAAAATTATTTTACCTTCTATTCTCTACTAGGGAGGGCAAAATGTTAGTTCTCCTAATAGTAACCGTGACCTTATCGATTTCTCAATTATTTACACTTAATAATCTGAAGAATCACATCTTTATTGTTACATAATTGCCGTTATTTGTACTGTTTTATATGTATTAGTTTGAAAAAAATTTAGTGAAAGTGGTGAAATTCGAAAACTTTCACTAAACGGACAGTGTGTATTTGTGTTTGTTGTATACATACACACGAATTAAGCATTAATCCTATAAATATAGACGTTTCTTTCCTCTATAAATAATCGCCTGTGGTCATTAACTGGAAGCAACAGTTTATCATAAATGTAATAGGTATAAGAATTACACGACACACCTGTAGAATTTGTCCTGTTGTAACATTTTATTGTTGCAACGTAAACTCTTACATTAATAATGATGATGATGATTATGATGATAGAAATTGAAAGTTGTGGTTGTTTCGGTTAAAGGACAAGTTCACCTTCGACACAAATGCATTCCAATATTATCTTTATCAGAACAAATTTTTAGAATATCGAACCCAAAAATAATGAAACAAAAATATAATTAAACGAGATCTAGTTCATGGTCGCATTCTTTCTACGATTTATTTTTTTCTTGTGTTATTCGACTGGAAAAGTTTAAAATCACGATTCAATAAATGTGTTCATGTTCCTTGATTCTATTAAATGTTATTTGTTGTTTGCAACAATATTATGCACTTGTTTAATGTTTTATATAGCTATATGTATAGAAAGGAAATTCCATAAGTATATAGAAACACTTCTTACATTAGAAAGAACACGCTCCATAGACAATTTCATCATCCAGTTATTCAATTTAATCTAAATAGGGAGAGTTGATTCAAAAATCTCTCAAATACACCTGCTCTAAAGATGTTCCATATTAACTTCAGGCTAAAGGGTTCTGGGTTTCATGTTGTCACGTGGCAACTTACAATGAGTCAGTCTTAGAAAATAATGCGCCACGTGTATTAAGACTTCTAGTATAGTATATTATGCAACGAGATTAGAATGACGGCTATTATTTCACGAGTATGAAGGTTCCGACACGAGCGAAGCGAGTGTCGGAATCATACGAGTGAAATAATAGCCATTCTATCGAGTTGCATACACTATTTTCTCTACGACCAGTTGCAATTTTAACAATAAAATTCTTCATTTTGATAAAATTTATTTTTACTCCAAATTGAAAATTGAAAATTATTTCTAACGATTAAACGTCAAACTTTTAAACAAGTTATGTTGTTATGGTTACCAAACAAAATGCTAGATCTACTTTAACACCAAATGACATATGTCATTGAAAATTTGAAATTTGTTTGATGATTTTACCTGTTAAACGTCAAAATAATAACGTATCCATGGTTACCAGCCAAATACTACGCTGCTATTGGTTAATTTACCAGTTGTGGAATGAAAAATCTGTACTGGAATGAATTCATTCCAGTACAGATTTCGAATATAGTATGATGTCATTCTAAGTGCGAGTAGAGAATGACATCAATTCCAATACAGTTTTCGAACACAGAATGATGCTATTCTAACATGGGAGTAGAGAAACATAATTCTAGCAGTTAAATTGTAGCCTTACTGTTTTTCAAAACTCATTACAATTACGATTAATAGAATGGGAAAATAATGGGTTAGATTGTTGTTATGTTGGGCGTTATTATGGTCTGTTTCACGATGTGCTCAAAGCAAATTGAGAGGTGTAGAATTACCTAACTGATTGATTATTTTACTTATAAAAATAAAACTCCTAAAATATAATAAAAATTATATTACGAAATGATCAAGATTACATATTTTTCGGGAATTTAATCTTTAGAACCTACATACTGTGGTGCTTTCTAAAAGGTAGGTACACAATTCGTATGAAACTTCTATTAAATTATAGGCGACTCCCTAACGATCATTTTAGCAAAATTATAAACTCTTAACTCACTTTGAAATCGGTCAAAAAAATTCGTTTTTGACCATGTCAAGATTTTCAATGCAAGTCAAAGTCATAAAATGACTGGAAGATCCTCTCAACATTCTTTATTTTTCGTTTTTCTGCATTTTATTCTCAAACTGGTAGCAAGGCTTGGCATTTTTCTAAAGTCCAGTGGAGAAAAACGGAAAAAGTCACTGTTGGAAGAGTTCTCAAGTTATTTTTAATGGTTTTGAGTGCTTTGCTCGTTTTTGCAAATCGCGCTTTGTCCAAAACCATCTTTTTTTGACTTTCTCCCAAGTAAGCTACGAGGAACTAATTTTGCTAAGATGATCTCTAGTGAGCCCCTTCAAATCCTCGAAATATTCTTGGAATCGTTTGCCAAATAATTTATAAGTGAACAATTAATGTTTTTTAAAAATCTCTGAAAGGTTCTTACCAAAAATCTTCTAAATAACATAACATATTAAAAAAAAAATAAGCAACTAATTGAATAATAAGATAAAATTAAGAGAATTTTTTTGGAAAAATGACTAACAATAAGTTAAATTTTGAACAAATTAAAAAATTTTCGTATCATTTATTAATGTATTTTGATCAGATATTTGGTTTTCCAAAATGATTATTTTACTTTTGGCATAAATAGAGCACGTAAAAAGAAAAGTGTATGGGCCCGCCCTAAGAATTCACTTTTATTACTACGAAATTTTCTACATTTCAATCTGAGACGTAACTCGTATTTTTGTGAAAGTTATAATCATGTATTGATAACAAGTTACAAGCATATCTAATTCTCAAATTGCACGATTTTTGTTCAACAAGATCAAATTCCAGTTTATGCCATACAATATTTAGAGGGTAAAAATTCGTTATTTTTAGCCTTTAGTGTTAGTTTTCGTATTACAGTTTCGATTTACAGAATGCCACCTTCTCGTTTAGTAGAGTTTCATGAGCCCCATCCGGAAGAGCTTCTTTAACATTCTTGTTTTTGTAAGAGAAGAAACCTTATCACGGACAAATTTGGTATCAAATGTTGAGAAATCTCAACCGCATGTTTTTCCAATTTTATTGCAATTTTTTTAAAAATGAAAGAAGGAAACGATCTGGTCTACAAACAACCGCAAAGTATGATAATTTCATTGTAAAGAATCAAATTTTTCTCATATAAATCCGAATATTTTTGTAACCAATTTCCTTGGGATTATTTTGTAATAATTCACAGAACATCACCAAAACTAATCAAGGTTTATATAGTTTCTCTCATCTTTAGAAAATTATTTTTAATTGAAGCCTCTTTGGTGATTTATATTTAAATGATTTGAAAGGAAGGCTGAATTCTGTATCTTCAAAACAAAGGTCGTTGCACAAAATTAAACTAAAAATAGTTGTTTTTATGTGAGGATTAATGAAAACAAATTCCTGATTGTTAGCACGATTGTGTTTTGGCAATTTTCTTAAAATGACTCATATAAAATTCCAAACGGGCCTCTCAGGTTCATCGAAACGTCTCCACTCTATAAGGCGATAAATGCCTTATTTTGAATACAGGTTTACAATAACATCATCATATTATTATCTGTATTGTAAAGGAAAATAATAATTATTTTGAAAACCTACAACAATTTCCACTTAAACAGCCCACAAGACATTTCTGGTTTTTCTAGAAATAGAAAAGAAATCTAACCAGAAACACATAAGACTGTGTTGTAGAGAAATTTGTTAATTACTCGCATTTCTTTTACATTAATTTATTCGTTACTAAGTTATTATATAAAGTATTGCATTAGAAGAATGTTGACTATATTTGTAGCTTAGAAAAGAATCAAACAATTACGATAATTTTGTAATAATTTGTGTATTTATATCCGATATGTGTGTTCGACAACCACTTTCTCTATCTTTACCAATATTTACACGGAATTTTTGGAATTTTTAATTTATTGATTCAGTATCAAATCAAACCTTGCAGAAAAAAAAGAGAGAGCTTAAACTTTGCAGCTTTTTCTCTTCAAATTGATAATTGCAGTAGTATCAAAATTTCGATTCTTCTACCGCTACTTCACACAATTACCAGAGAAATTTGCCTTGTTAAGAAAATTTACATACAATAATTATTATTTGTACAACAAGGTTGAATCGTTTATTAATTCTCATCTTTTTTTTAAGAAAAATTAATTGAAATTTCCGGTCAATATCAAATATCCTTTACTAATTGTCCGATTTTGAAATTCGTGCCAATTTACAAGGATATCAATCGATGTAATTACTAAGCGTTCACCATGTCATAATCAGAATTAATATTTTAAAGAAACACGACCTCATTATTGATTAATTCTGTCCCCCCAAATTAACAATATTGGAAATCTAAGCAGTTTTCTTTCGGATTGCTCTAAAATAATGAAAAATATCGATTAGAAGAAACTCACCGACATTTTTCCGTCTAGTTATCGACTCATTAAAATCACCAAAATTTCTTTTATTTGCTGTTTCTTGTTTTGTTTTTCGAGAAATTTTCAATTTTGAAAATAATTAAAAACTACACATATCACACTCTACTAGTTGACGACTATATCTGGAAAAGTTCTACACACAGTTGAAAGCTTTCGTCGCCGATGAAGAAGAAGAAGTCGTCGAGGATTCTTTGCACGTCCGATGAGTGAGCACTGAATCCGTAATTAATTCATTCACCGACAAAAAGGTAATTTGAACCCACACAAACAACTAGCTACCATCAACTTCTACGATTAACTATTTCGTTGAAGAGACCAAGACAAGACAACACACCAGATGGGCTGGGTATAAACGAGGTGAAAGGTAAAAAAATTACAAGCGGGGAGTTTGTTGGAAGGAATTCGCCCTCTGTTTGTCGTTTTTCACTTTTGCTTTTGTTTTACAAACAAAAAATAATGTTTGTTTTAATTAAAATATCATAAATATCTGCAATTTGGGGAATTAATTTTTTATATAAAACAAGTCTAATAAATTTAAATGTCGAATTTTTACCGTTTTTGTTGGAAATTATAATATAAATAAGGACATTACAATAAAACTTATCGATCTGTTATTGTTGATAGTCGAAAATGCCAAGGTTGCGACTTAAGTCTTGATTTGAAATGAATAATAGTGAAGATATTTTAATAAGGATTTAATATGGAAATTTGGAATATTTTAACCGATATTTTTACGTTGATTCTCTCTTAAATTTAGTTCCTTCTTCTCACGTAATTATCATTCTTTTTGTTGTCCAAGGATCACCAAAACCTTGACCGATCACATTTCATCATTATAATTACTATGAATAGTTTAAATTTACAATTTCCTACATGATAAAAATGCAATCCTTGCTTCTAATCTGATATAACAAGAATTTTTATTACAAATAAATAATCTCCGGTCCTTTCGTTGAAATAAACTTAGAAAATTGAATTCGAAAGTAGCGCTCAATTTAAACTAAACATACCAGTTGCACCAACATTTATCTAGTGAAATATAAAGTCTCCAATAATTGAATTTTAATTAAATAATTGATAATTGTAAAAATTCCAAACGTGCTTATAAATGCTAAAATAATGATTAATCATTAAATTAGAAATGTGAAAAACGACACTGTTGTGCTACATTTAGTGTACACCTTAAATCAAAAATTATAAGAATTACCCGTGGTTTTGACGCTACATCTAACATATCGATCGTGTCACCAACACTTATCTGGTGAAATACTAAAAGTCTCAATAATTATACATTTATTCACTCATCCTCAATTTCACATAATATTACTAAAAATAATCATAAATTTGTATTTGTGATTATATAATTATAAGTTATAATTTATAACGAATTTGGAAATTGTTTAAAGATAAGAAATTTGTAAAATAAAATTGAACTAGGGCCATGTTTAGCTTAATTCTGTCAAATGTCAAGGTTACGGTGGCATCTGTCAAATTCATTGTAGGTTAACAGTTTACAACAAATTCCAAATGTATATTTTTTCTTAATTGCAATTAATGAAACCATAAAAAATTCCTATCGAAAATGTTGATATAAGATAAATGAAATAACTGCTCAATTTTATCAATGATTTTTTTTTGGGAATCCATCACTATAGTAAGATAATGGTTAATTAAGAAGAAATTGTAACGAAAAAAAAGGGGAAACAATCAGGCTATAACAAACGATCATATTTGAAACAGAATTTTTGAAAAACGAAAGAGAGAGGTAACAAATATTTTGATTTATTCGCATTTCCGCTTCCTAAATATTCATTTTATCATTTGGTGATATTTTCGTCTCTATCTGTTATGACCGGATCTAATTCGTGATAATGTTGATTAAAATGAGAGGATGTGTTTTATTTTTTAAATAAACCTTTCAATTTGAGTTTAGATAGCAAAATTTAATGAACATATGGCCAATGTTGTTATTTTGTATGTCTCTATTTTTTCTCGCCAATTTTCTCTTGTGTTATTAAACAAAATTTTATTTATAACTTATAAATGTGTGCGTGTGTATGTAGATTTGATATATGAATAGATGAGAAAACGGGAACAGTTGGGAATTGTTCTTTGGGAACATTATTTATGTTAAATTCTTCGAATCATTGTGGTTTATTTGATTTTAATCAAGTTGTTGATCAAATGGGGAAAGTGAGGTATGTGTTGTGTTCTAACAATGAAATGATTGACTTATCATCCTTATCAGTTGATTTTTATTCGATATATCTACTAATAAAGTTTTCGAATAATTATGGATTAGATAAGGCAATTAGTTGATATATTGCAAAATTTATTGTTATTTTTTTTTTGTTAGCATATTTTTAATTATGTTCATGAATTTCATTAAATTACATTGTCTAGATAACCTTTCTAAATACCGTACTTATGTTGCACAATTGTTGGCTATATTTTATCAAACCCTATTATCTATCCATCATTTTATCATGATCCATTTATTTTTATCTCATTCTATTATTATACGAAAATAACTAAAGGTTGTCTCCATTCATTCATTCATAACGATTCTTAACTATATGAATGAAAAAATGAAGAATATAGTTTCTAGTCTTCGGTTCAATAATAACAACAATAACAATAATAATTTTAATTCTTCCAGTTTGGATCGCGAACGGATTAGTACAATGTTTGGTGTATTTAATGGTGCATTTTCATCATCGTCCGGTTCTGGTTATATACCAGAAATGGAGCAAATTATTAGTCAATTAGAACGTGGTACATTAGTAACGAAATTTTCGCTAAGAAAGAAAGCTGAACATAAAACATTAGCGATACGACGAGAAACAAGACAAATTGTATGGACACGTACAATTACAAGTAGTAGTAACATTAATAATAGTAATAATAGTAATAACAATAATAATACAAAATGTATAAATGATGGTGCTGTTGATTTACGTAAAATCAAAGAGATACGTTTAGGTAAACATTCAAAGGATTTCGAAAAATGGTCTGATGATGCTAAAAAATATGAAAATTTAAAATGTTTCGTTGTTTATTATGGATCTGAATTTAAATTACGAGTTCTTAGTATTGCCGGTAAGTTTCATTAAAATTTTCTAGAATATTGCTCTGGTTAGGAAATTTGTGCCAATTTTCTAAACATTAATTGTCAATTATGCATAAATATGCGGTTGATTTAGCGGTTTTAAGGAAATTATTCTTGAAAAAATAAAAGAAATTCGTTTACAAGTTAATTTGTAATTTTCTAATAGAGATAAGTAATGTAATTAGTAGTGAATGTGAATGTAATTCGAGAATTTAATGATTATTGCGTAATTTATGTGTGTCTACTATGTGCAAGAAAATCACGCTAGTTTCACATTTATTATAGCAATTTTCTTAAAATAGTCGAGTTTTCTTTTGATAAGATCAACGCACTTGAGACTTATTGATTTTTATCGAATTATATGATTAATTTATTTTGATTGGATAATCAATTGAATAATAGATGATTCAATAAATGTAGGAAATTTCTCAACAAATTTGATTAAATAACAAAAAACAAGACCAAGTCTAACAGAAATTGGATTCGGTTCGTTCTCCTATTACATTATATTGTAATTCTATTAAAATATTATGGAAATGTGCATTTCTTAACGAGAGAACTATTGATTTGCCTATTGTAAAAATTATAGTGTTGATAAATCTGTATTTTTTTAAAGAGACTCCACAATTAAGTCTATTAGAACAGCAGATAATTATCATTTTCCACTTCTGTTTCAATCGAGTTGCATTCATTGATAAGATTATTAAATAATTGATTTTTAATTTAGTAAAAACAAAGTCCGAAGATTTCTATTATTGACTGAATACGAAATCGAAAATTAACGTTTTATGTCTGGATGAACGAGAAAGTAAACGATTAATTTCCTGGTTCAATATTGCAGAAATAGAATCACAAAATAAACAATTTGTTGCAATTCCAAGACACAATAAAATGTAAACCTAAATTCCAGCTCAATTCCAAAAAAAGTCCAGTTTTATCATTATTTAAACCAGGGCATCGAACCGTTTTTTTTTTCGTTCCGATTCAATTTTCAAATTTTTAAATATAAACAATTTATTTTTGCCACAAATTAAAATAATAATAATAATATTTGTACCAATAGATCTGATATAAAACCAAATAGATCTGGTACACTGCGAACTAAATCACAATAACAATAACAACACAAACACAGTCTACTTAAAAACGATTTTCCAGGCAGATTTTCAAAATGTTTTTCATTTTAATGATATGTTCGTGAAGTAGATAAAATTTCAGACAATTTCATATCAATCAAGAGGCGAATTAATTAATTTTAAATCTCTAAATTAATGGTGAAAAAAGAGTTTCAAATTTTCCACGAGACTCATTAAATTTTCAAAATTGGATTTTACGCGAACTTCATGTCCTCTTACATCAGCTTTCAAAACACAAAAGTATGATTTTCTATCCTTAAGATTTGGCATAGCATCACTATCCAAAGAAATCTTAAATTTACTCCAGAAATGGGAAAACTAACTAACGTATCGGGAAAATTCTTGACGATTTGGAAATTGCCGCTTGATAATTATTGAAAATCAACAATATTGGCTAAGTTTTAGCCGGCTTTCGACGAAAATGAACGAAAAAAACTGCGCCCAAGAGTTTTCTCTGGTATTCAAAATCTTATTGCATTTTTTTCAAAATAAAAAGCTTTAGAATATGCACCTTGAAATGCTCTATCTAACTCATGTTTACTTTTTACAATATCTTAAAAAAAACAAGCGAGTAATTGATGTTTGAAGATTGACAATTTTCACAAGCCGAATCGTATAATAAGTCCAGAATCCCCTTAATTGTCTTGAAGTATCGCTGACTCAGTTCTTTAACAAAAAGTAAACGGGCTATGAAAAGAGAAAAAGATCGTGTTAAGGGGGCTTTGGAGAGACTATTGCTAATTTTCAAACACCGATTACTCGCTTGTTTCTTAAGATATAGTAAAAAGTAAACGTGCCTTGGATACAACATTTCAAAGTGCATGTCCTGGAGCTTTCCATTAAAGAAAAATGTGATAAAATTCTGAATGACAGAGAAAAGCTTGGACCTTTGTTTTTTTCGTACATTTTCCTATATAACTAGTTAAAATATAGCCAATTTTTTTGATTTTAATTAATTTTCCGGTGAATTTAGATAGCAAATTGAAAGAGCTTTCAGATATTCAAGAATTTTTCCGATACGTTTGTTAGTTTTCCCATTTCTAAGCAATTTTTTTAAAAAAAAATGAACAGTGGTACTGTGCATAATTTTAAAGATAGAGAATCCTACTCTTGTTTTTAGAAAGATAATGTAAGAGGGGAGGTCGTGAAGCTCGCCGCTTAAAAGAAATTTTGAAAATCAAGTGAGTTATAATAAGGACGTCTTGAATTCCTTTTTTCACCTACTTTTAAGAACTATTAAAATTAATTAATTTGCTTCTTGTTTGAAATGTCGGAAATTTTATCTACTTTCACGATCGTGCAATTATAATGGAAAATATTTGAAAATCTGCTATTCTGGCCAAAATTTCGACGAATTCCGGTATTCGGTTCAGTTCCGATTCGATGCCCTGATTTAAGCTTTATCAAATTTCCAGTATAGTGATTGAAACGCACTTATTGTTTTGTTTCCTCAGCCCTTTCAGAGAAAGAGTGTGAATTATGGGTGAAAGGTCTAAGATATTTGGTAAAAGATACAATAAATGCCCCATATCCACTGCAAGTTGAAATATGGCTCCGTCGTGAATTTTATGCAATGGAGAATCCGTCTGGAAAGTAAATTTTCTATCTATTCAACATACACATTTGTTTATACAAAATTTCTTTTATTGTAGGATTAATATAAAAGACTTGAAAGCATTTCTGCCACGTATTAATTATAAATTACCTACAAATAAATTACGTGAATTATTCAATGATGTTGATACAAGGAAAAGTAGTGAGATTGGTTTTGATGATTTTACCGTATTGTATCAGAAGATTATTTTTGATGAAAATGTAACAATATTTTTTATAATTATATTGCATTCATAATTATTTTGATTTTTTTTTTTTTTAGAATATTGAAGATATGTTTGATAAAGTTTCTTTATATTCTTCAAATAGAAAGACTGTAACATTACAAGAAATGCAACATTTCCTAATTAATGAACAAAACGACGAATTAGGAAATGATGTTAGATCTGTATCGAGATTTATCTGTGATTTTTTAAAGGTATTTATTTGTTTATTCAAAAAAATACCGTTATTTTATGTATTGAATTTCAATTAGGATCCTCAACGTGAAGTACAAGAACCTCATTTTACAATAGCAGAATTTTTAGATTATTTATTTTCGAAACAGAATGATTTATGGGATCCGGCTAAGGACGTCGTCTACCAAGATATGTCAAGGCCTCTATCGCACTATTGGATTGCTTCGTCTCATAATACGTGAGATTTTTTTTAATTACATTTATTTTGTAATATTTATTGTTTTCTAACATAGATATTTAACTGGTGATCAATTATCAAGTGATTCATCTGTTGAAGCCTATGTTAGATGTTTACGGATGGGTTGCCGTTGTATTGAATTGGATTGTTGGGACGGTCCAGATGGTATGCCATTTATTTATCATGGTCATACATTTACAACAAAAATTCGATTTCTTGATGTAATTCGTACAATAAAAGAGCACGCATTTGCTACATCTGAATATCCTGTTATCTTATCAATTGAAGATAATTGTTCATTACCACAACAAAGAAAGATGGCAACAGCAATGCAAGAAGTATTTGGTGAAATGTTATTAACACATCCAGTTGAAAAGAATGAAAAACAATTACCATCACCGTATAGTTTACGTCGTAAAATTATATTAAAACATAAAAAATTACCAGAAGGTCAAGATGAAACAACATTACTGTTACGTAACGATGGTGGTAGTCATTTAAGTGGTGGTGGTGGTGAGATGGATTTGAGGAATTCCGTCCGTAATGGAATTATGTATTTAGAAGATCCAATTGATAAGCAATGGAATCCACATTTCTTTGTATTAACACAAAATAAATTATTCTATACAGACAGTTATAAATTAGATCAAGAATCGGAACGTAGTGAAGATGAGGATGATAGTACTACCGGTTTTCAACGTAATAAATCCGATGTACCTAATGAAGAATTACATTTTAGTGAAAAATGGTTTCATGGGAAATTAGCGAATGGACGTGAAGAAGCTGAACAATTATTGAAAACTTATTCATATTTAGGTGATGGTACATTTCTAGTACGTGCTAGTGTAACATTTGTTGGTGAATATTGTTTATCATTTTGGCGTAATGGACAAGTTAATCATTGTCGTATTAAATCAAAACCTGATAAACAACACATTAAATATTATCTAATGGAATCGAAATATTTCGATAGTTTATACAGTTTAATAACTTATTACAAAACTAATCCATTAGTTACACCAGAATTTTCAATTACATTACAAGAACCTGTACCACAACCTAGGAAACATGAAACGGAAATATGGTATCATAAACATACCGGTAAAGTACAAGCTGAAAATATATTGAAACGAATCCGAAATGATGGCGCTTTCTTAGTGAGACCTAGCGAGAATGATTCCAATTGTTACACAATTAGTTTTCGGTAATTAATAAATTTTATTAGTCAATTCAATAATTAAAATTGACTTTTAAATATAGAGCCGATAGACGAATTAAACATTGCCGGATCAAATTAGAAGGACGATTATATACGATAGGAAATGTAGAATTTGAGAGTTTGGTTGAATTGATCAATTATTACAAAAATCATCCATTATATCGACGTGTTAAATTATCGACGCCAATTAGTGAGGATGCTGTAAAGAAAATGACATTGGTAAGCTTAAAATGTTTATTTAATACAATTTACACAGATTAATTGCACAAAACCGACCCCAAAAATTCTTAAAAACATAAATATAAACTTATTATTATAATTGTAATTATAAACTAATCAGTCTTATCAATTTTTTTATCGTATATAAATTAATTAATAGAAAGATTAAATATCTCCATGATTTGTTGATATATTATCTGGGATAGCTAGTGCTTTAATTATATGAAATGTTGGTACATATGGTACTTTAACATTAACAGTTTCTGGTTGTAAAGGTTTTGGATAATAGGCGTATTGATCAAAATCCCATGGATGTTTAATTTCTGTTGTATCAGGACTTGCATATGGTACTGGTACAACAAATCTTAATTGTTGTGTGTATAATAATTCATCATTTGTTAATGGTGTTGATGATGATGATGATGATGATAATGAAGATGATAATGGTAATAGTGGTGGTGATGGTGTCGTGGTTGTCGTTTTCTCAATTGCAGTTTCACTAGACGATTCAGAGCCTCTAAATGAATAAAATGACGGAAAAAAGTTACGAAAATCATAACTATGCGTTGCCGGTGTTGTTGTTGTTGTTGATGTCGTTGTAGTTGTTGTTGGTACTGCTGTATTTACAACATTAGTCGGTGGTAATGGTGCAAATTGTACGGCACTTGGTAAACTTTTGTGCCAATAATAAATTGTACGGCCATCACTTAATATTGTCTTTTGTAAAATTACTGGTTCCAATTTGATATATTTTATATTCTGTTTTGGTTTTATTGTTGTTGTTGTCGTTGTTGTTGTTGTAGTAGGGGTTGTTGATAATAATGATAGCGGTGATCTTGTTGCAGTACTTGTTGCTGTTGTAACACCAGATGTTATATAAAAACCATTTATCGGACTTTTTGTAAATATCTTTATTTTAGATGGAATTTCCTCATCTTCACTACGATTATCATTGAATAATTTCGATAAATGTTGACATTTAGTTTTCAATTCTTCTAATGTTAATCTCTCAACATCGATTGGAGTTTCTTTTTTATTATTATTATTATTATTACGATTATTATTATAATTGTTGGTATCAATACCGAATTTTGTTACTGAAGGATATTGGAAACGATTCAATTGACTTTGATCAGTTACAATTCGTTTAACAGTCTCAGTTTGTTTCTGTACTAATTGTTCTATAGTTTTATTATCATTTGCACTTTGAATCCCTTCACTTCTATTATAATATGGATAATTGGAATTTAATTTATCTGGTGTTAACGGTATGGATAATATATAATTAATATAAATTACAAAAATTAACTAAAAAAAAAACCAAATATATAAAATGTATGTATATAATTAAAGATATGATTTATGGTTACTTACCGTCTTAAAAAATCTCTCCATGTTTAACACAATTAGAAAACCATCTCAAACAAGCAACTTGTATCCAGTTTAAGTTCCAACTAAAGAATAAACGTATGAAAAACTAGACAACATATAGACCATAAAGATGAGAAAAAATCAGTGTCTGTGACTCCCTTCACAGTTTTTTAACCCTTGTATGGAATGTCGGTTTGTTTATCCTTCATTCAACCCATCTTTATCTAACATATATAATTTTCTCAAATCTACACAAGGGTGTTCCGGTATATAGTTATAGACTTTTATAGTTATTTAGACAAGACAACTACTATGACGGGGGAAAAAACGATACGATGAGGTCATTTTACTCGTTTCACGTTCCATATTAAAATCCCTTAAACAGGTTCTTCTATTGTGTAGAGATTTTATTTAAATATTTTCTATTCCACATGGCTTTTTCTCCGTATTCTTTAATCTATCCGATAATATATATGTACATTTTACTCTACTTCAAGCTTTTATGCCCTTTAATTATTTACGTGATTATACAGCACATCTTTGAAAATAGATTGGAGTGAATGGATCACAGTAGCGTCACTAATAGGAGATGACTGTGTAAATAATGGAAGAATTCTTATAATTCCACTGAAACGAATCGTAAAATTATTAACGATAAAATTGTAATCCGTATCTTGATTCATTCTAAACAGATATTTAAAAAAATGAAGTTTTTATGGGATGATTCGTTAGTTACGCCACTGATTTTTCTATTTATTTTTTAATGTTTTTCTCGGAGTAAATTGACTAACATAAAAATGGATTGTTTTAGAGATAATTGAAAAATTCTTGTGTTTTTTTTTATATTCGGTTTGAAAGCAGTGTTAATGACCCAATATTTACCTTTAGTCTTCTTCTATTCAAATTCTGTTTAATCGATTGAATAATATTGTTATTAGGAACAAGATGATGGTATTGGTTATAATAGTACACCATCTTATATGGATCCTAGTGCATTTACACCACCAAAAATTACAGTAAAAGCATTATATGATTATCGTGCCCAACAATCTGATGAATTATCATTTTGTAAACATGCAATTATAACAAATGTAACAAAACCTGAAAATAGTAATGGTTGGTGGCGTGGTGATTATGGTGGTATGAAACAACAATATTTCCCAGCCAATTATGTTATTGAAATTGATCGTATCGATATGCATGATCAAGATAGTGATAATTCAAGTGAATCAATGTTACAAGGTCAATTAGATATGAATGGTGCTGTTGTTGATGTTTTCCATATACCAGATCTACCAGATGATTTAGAATGGATGTTACGTATTGTAACATCAACAGCATGTACACCATTTGAGGTGGCTGTTCGTACACATAATGAAGCATGCGATTGGTTAATGAGTATAAAAGAGGTTGCACAAAGGGCGTGTGCATTAGAGAATCAACATCGTGAAATGGAGCGTACATTTCGTATAGCAAAAGAAATGTCGAATTTAATCATTTATTGTCGTTCAATAACATTTAATATTGAACGTGCTAAACAACAAGGTTTCATATTCTATGAGATGTCATCATTTCCTGAGACGAAAGCTGAGAAACTATTGTGTCAACAAGAGAAGAAATTTTTTATTAAATACCATCAACACCAATTCTCACGAGTGTATCCGAAAGGACAACGTGTCGATTCATCAAATTACAATCCAATAAATATATGGAATACCGGTAGTCAAATGGTTGCATTAAATTATCAAACTGGTGATAAGCCGATGCAATTGAATCAAGCCAAATTCCGCGATAATGGACAATGTGGTTATTTATTGAAGCCAGATTTTATGTTTCGTGATGATTTCGATCCGAATGATGAGAATACATTAGTTGGTGTTGAACCATTATTGATATCATTACAAATTATTGCCGCTAGACATTTGTGTCGGCCAAAGAAAGGTACAGCGAATCCATTTGTTGAAGTTGAAATTATCGGTGCATCATTCGATTCAAAAGTTAAATTAGTTACAAAACCTGTTCCTGATAATGGCTTCAATCCGAAATGGAATGAGGAGATTATTGAATTTGTCGTTATGAATCCATATTTTGCTCTATTAAGATTTCTAGTCCAAGATGAAGATGTTTTCGGTGATCCAAATTTTATCGGTCAAGCTACATATCCAGTTGAGATTTCATATTAAAAAGTCATTCTATTATTTGTATTAATTAACAAACTTTTAGGTTACTTGTTTGCGGACTGGTTACAGGAGTGTTTGGTTGAAGAATGCCTACAGTGAAGATCTTGAACTGGCTTCCCTTCTAATTCATATCAATATCAAAAAAGTCTCGGTATCTATTTCTAATAATTACGAAATTGACAATTTAATACTAATTATTTTCTAATTTCCAGGATGTAGGCATTAGGACATGACAATATTAATATTGCATTTATCAAGTATGTATTTATATAAAAAAAATTCCAAAGTTTTATCATTGAAGAAAATCGTACATATCATTAACACATCTCAATATAACCCCTGATAAGTCATATCAAAAAATGGAATTTCAATTATTTCTCTGTTGTATCAACGGATTTCAGTCGTTTCTTCATTGGCAGCAATTAAATTAATTTTTCATCACAAAAAGACATTTAACAAATATAACCAAAAGTTTTGAAATTTATAAAAAAATTGACTGTTCTTGTAGATTAATATTTTGCATGATCTAAAACTATTTTAAACAAGAAACATGAATTGTGGCAATAATATACATATATATGGAATTCTCCTTTTAGAACGTTTATATTTTCTGAAAATTTTTAAACTGGTTATAATTATTGAGAAATTTTATTGATTATAGATGAGATTAAAGAATAATAATAATAACAATAATAAATGAAAATGCTTTAAATGTTCCTTCTAATCGTTTATTTTTCTATTTCATCATAATCATCCGGATCGTTTTGTTCACATATCATAATACTTAAATCTGCAGGTCGACGAAAATAGTGCTCCACTAAAATAATTCGACGTTCTTCTGTTGGTAATTGTATTAAATAACGATCATTCTTCCATGGTAAAAATCCTGATTCTTCCATATGAAAGATTTTACCACGTTCACAAATAATACGTTTTGTTGTTTTCGGTAATAAACCATTAAATATCATTATGTATTTAGGAGTGTGTGGTATTTTATAGATTCGTATCGGTAGACGATTGATCATCATTTGTACGGATACAACGGTCAATATTAAAAATGTTAAGAAAACGTAGGTCTCATTTTCTATCCGTTTCGTTCGTTTACTCCATCTCTCATATGGTACGGACATATTTTTATAATCATCCGTTAGTATGAAAGCAACAATCACAAGTGATGCTGACGCTGTTACAGCCAATTGAGCAGCAACAATGTACTTATTCATAGTATTCCGATAAATCATTGAATAATTCTCTGGGATATTATCAGCAAGTTGTAATTGTTTTTTTGTTTGATTCTTAAATATTCCGAAAAATGTTCGTTTACAACCACATGAAATTATAGGCTGTTTATGTAATAAATCTGTCTTATGATAAGTTAAATTAGAAAAACTACGAAAACCATTAGAAAATCTTTTGTAAAGTTTTAAATTAAACAATTTTACAAATGTACCCATTGTAATTTAAATAAAAATTGAAAAGTTATAGGTTAGCTCGCCGGCTCAAATTTACAATTCGGTACACATGTAACTACATACACATTGTAGTAAGACATGCAATCACATTGTTGCCACATCACCCTCGATACAATCATTGAATTTGCTTTAAATTTTTAAGTCCATTCATAATTGTGTTTTTACTTGAATTTAACGAAGAAAATTGATTTGGTCTTGATTTTTTGAATTTTAATTGTGAAAAAGTTGAGAAAAAAATCGCGGTTTTAAGAACACTGACAACGCAGCACTTTCAGCAACATACTATGTTATGTCCTGGTTAACTGAAAGATCATAACCTCATTTACTATTCGCGATGTTATTTATATATATGGCCAATATTCACCGATTAAAATCCCCTATGTATTAGGCATTTTTTCATATGCCTAGTATAAATTTTGTTATTTAATGTTGGTTGTGCTGCCAGAAAACCGTTGAAGTGGGAAATTGTTTTTACATTTAAAAGTTCATGTCATTTCCATTTAATCAACTGTCGGAATTATTATCAGTTGATATTTTAACGATAAAAGAGATTTGTAAATTGAAAGTAGAATGTCGCTAAGAAGACTGCAATCTACTAATAATAAAGAGAATAGTGCACCATCGACAATAAATGAAAATGTCTCACAACAAAAATTGCATAAATTTCAACAATTACCGAAAAAATCGGCAATTCAAACTGAATCGACTCAAAATACAAATGTGAAGAAATCTGAAATAAAGACTGCATTAAAAGAAGTTCCACCGCAACATCTTCAACAACAACAACAAAAATCGGTAAATAATTCGAATCAAGTATCGGAAAAGATTGAACAAACTAAGACATCAAACGATGACAACAACACGAAAGATCGTCGTTGGACTTTGGCGGATTTCGATATTGGTAAACCGTTAGGTAAAGGCAAATTTGGGAACGTTTATCTAGCTAGGGAGAAGCAATCGAAATTCGTTGTGGCTTTAAAAGTGTTGTTTAAGAAAGCAATTTTAGAATACAATAATGAGCATCAAGTACGTAGAGAAATTGAGATACAATCACATCTAAGACATCCGAATATATTGAGAATGTACGGCTATTTTCACGATGAGAATCGAGTTTATATCATTCTAGAATATGCACCTAACGGTAATTGTTCAATATTGTTTTTAACAAATTTTAAAATTATCATTTTTTCAGGTACGTGTTATCGAGCGTTACAATCGATCCCAGAGAAACGTTTCAGTGAAGCTACTGCAGCCTCTTATATTGCTCAAATTGCTAGTGCTCTACAGTATTGCCATTCAAAGAAAGTTATACATCGTGATATAAAACCAGAGAATTTATTATTGTGTAATAAAGGTGAAATAAAAATTGCCGATTTTGGTTGGTCTGTACACGCACCTGGTTCGAAACGTACAACATTGTGTGGTACATTAGATTATCTATCACCGGAAATGGTAACAGGAAAAACACATAATGAAAAAGTCGATCTATGGAGCTTGGGTGTATTGTGTTATGAATTTTTAGTTGGTAAACCACCATTTGAAGCTAGAAATTATGATGAAACCTATCGTAATATTAGTCGGGCATTGTATAAGTTTCCAGAACATTTACAAATTTCTGAATTAGCTAAAGATTTTATACGTAAACTATTAGTTGTTAATCCAAATGAACGATTAGGACTTGAACAAGTACTGAAACATCCATGGATTTTGACGTATGTTAAACCACAAAATAATGGTAATGGCAGATAAAAAAATTATTTAATTCTTTTCTTAACTTAATTGAACGTAATGCGTGATTTGAGGAATCTTTTTTGTATGTTGTATTATTTTTTTCATGATTAAATAAAATGTTTGAAGAAAAATTTAAATTGGCGGGGAATTAACCGTTGGCCGCAATGTTTCCATACCTGCCAACTTCACAAAACTCTTGATAATAGAGTTCAAAATGACTAGATGTCGCATTCTATCATTCTCTTGAAATTACAATTTTTGAAAAAAGTAGCCCAATCATCACCTAATAATGTTGTAATTTGCGTTCTTTACACAACTAATCTAGGTGAAATTCATTTTATTTGAAATAAATTATGAGATAGTTCAAATTTAAGAGTTGGCGCTAAACTAGTTTCCTCCCATTGGTTGCTTTTTCTTACGATAAATTAATCTAACCAATGAGAATCCACTGTTGATCAAGATTTATTTCAGATGGGTTTATTTATATGATATTAACACGAGAAATATAAAATTGACAATATCAATAAGAGGATGTAACGTTATCATGATAAAAGTAAACAATAATAATTAATGATTGACTCTATATAAATATTTTAATTCGAGAAAGTAACACATTAATTAAGAGTAATATGGATGAGCCGATCTCTATTCCAGATCTGACAACTTGACAAATCAATTGAACACGTCCACAGTCTTTGACAGTTGGTTTTCTATTTAAACAGATTTTTTTTGATTAATTTGTAGTAGTATAATTTAACAAAAAAAAATGCTCAATTAACGTTAAATTTTCATAGGCAATTATTTAGATAATCTTAACCTAGTCCTTCCATTTATCCCCCGATTAGTTTTAATATAAATAGTATTATAGGAAAAAATGGCAAGTCCTCGTACCAGACGTGTTCTGCAAGAATTAAAACCGCACAATGAGAACGATGTAAGTCCATTTAATTAATCAAATCCTAAACGTATAATTATCCTAATTTCTTGTTAGAAATGTTTCGAATGCGGTACACACAATCCGCAATGGGTGTCGGTAACTTACGGCATCTGGATATGTTTGGAATGTTCAGGCAAACATCGCAGTCTCGGTGTGCATTTATCGTTCGTACGTTCCGTTACGATGGACAAATGGAAAGATGTCGAATTGGAAAAGATGAAATTCGGTGGTAATCGCAATGCTAGAGTGTTTTTTGAAGCACAACCAGATTGGGATGATCATATGACAATTCAACAGAAATACAACACAAAAGCTGCTGCATTATATCGCGATAAAGTCAGTTAATTAACAATATTTTACAAAGTATTAAATAGTTTATTATTTGATAGATTTCAACGTTGGCGCAAGGCAAACAATGGGACGAGAGGAAATCACCAGCTCAAAATTATACAGGCAGTCTTATAACAACATCAAACAATTACATTTCGAGTAATACTACATCGTACTCAAATTCAACGGCAAATTATCAAAATTCTGATAGTTATCAAGGCGGCTATCAAAATTATAATTCTGTAGAATTTCGGGAACAAAAAGATGCTTATTTCACTAAATTACAAACAGAAAATGCCAACAGGCGAGGGTAGATTTAAATTTAATATCGTTGTATAAAGTGCGATAAAAATGGTAATTTTTAGAGATTTACCCCCAAGTCAAGGGGGGAAATACAGTGGTTTCGGTTATACAATGGATCCACCACCTAGAAGTCAATCGCAAGAATTTGTTGATTCAGCAATGTCATCCTTAGCTAGTGTAAATTAGTTGAATTCTATAATTCAATGATCTTTAATTGAAATTCATTTATTTTAATTAACAGGGCTGGTCGTTTTTATCAACATCAGCTACAAAGATTGCAAGTAAAGCCACAGAGAATGCTGTAAAATACGGCGGACTTGCCACACAGAAGGTAGTTGATATTAGCTCACATGTAGGTGAAAAGGTTCGTTTTAGTTTAATTTGATTTATTTTATTTATTGTTTATTGTATATAATTTGCTTTATTGTTGATTTTGTTTTAATTTTATTGATTTCCGTTTTGATTTCTTCTTTAAATATTAGGTAAAAGAGGGTAATTTATTAGAGGATGTAGGCAGTCAATTAACAAATCTCACAACCAAGGTAATTGCTTGTATATGAGCAATATTCTCATTCATACATTCAATAAATTGAACAAATTGTAAAAATGGATTATTGTTAATTAGATGAGCGAACTTGGTCGTAAAGGATGGCGTGAAGTATCCGGTTCGAATACTGGTCATGATTACGGTCAAGTCAGCGGTGATAATTATCATTCACCTGGTGAAAAATCATCATTAGTCGGTAGTGGAAATGGTTTTGTACGTGAGGAAGATTGGAGTTGTAGTAGTCAACAGGGTTCAAAGTAGATTTCCAATTATTTTTATTGTAATTTGTTGATTTTTTTTTTAATTAGAGCATCCAGTCCTAAATCGCCAAATCAAAATTGGGATAGTAATAGTTGGGGTTATCAAAGTGATCATCAGAGTTATCAATCGGAATTTTCGAGTAGTAATGCTGCATCACCGACTGGTTCGGTCTCGCAGAAAAACCAAAGTAAAAAAGAAAAGAAAAAAGAGAAAGAAACGAAAAAGAATAATTGGGATGATAAATGGGATGATGATGAATTATGGGAGAGTTTAAATAAATAATTTTCTAATATTAACAAATTTAAACGAGAGATTATATTTATTAATGTTTCCGATTAGTATTGATTTTTCCAGTTACTTTTTGTAAACAAAACCTATGCAATTCTGCCATAAGATCTTAAATAGTTAACTTTTATATACACTGTGTTTTATCTCGCTTATTAATTACTCAACAGGTTTTCGAGCGAAATACAACACGAAAATTTATGAGTATGTTATTTTTTGTGAAATTCTAATAACGAATTACTACAAAGACTGGTATTAGAGGTGGTCTTTTCCTTTCTATTTACAAAATTACAAGTGTATTAAGCTTGATAATTGTTGCATTTATCAGCAGAATATAAAATTTTGAAGAAAAAAATAATGTCAAATTACCGTTCTACTTATATACATACATACTTGTAAATATACAAAATTATGATAGAAAATACTACAAAAAAAGAATACGCCTGGATGTAATGTGACATTTCTTTGATTTCAAAATTTTAAAATATACATATTTTATTCAACTATACTATTGTGTATATAGAAACCTGCTCAACTCTGTTCAGAATCCCCGTCGTTTTCCTCATTATTTTCTATTGTTATTGGTAATAAATCACCCCATTCTGTACTTTTAGCACATCGATATATTGTCCTACAACAATTTCAAATGATTACAAGAATTAATTTTTTAGTAGAGATAATACATACTTTCCATGTTTGGAAGGTGTAAATATAATCTCTTGTAAATTGCCATCTTTCGTACACATACGACAAATTGAATGTTTTGAACGTATTAAAACTTCTCGAACAACACGAGGCCATTGTGGATCATCTGGATCCCGTTTACCTGTTCATACAACACTTGAAAATTATTCTCAATTTTAACTAAAAGTTTATAATTTACCTCTTTTGATAACAACATAACTGTAACGTTCGTGATGCGTTTTACAAACTGTTCCGATCGGCAGTGTGGAATATTGTACTTGAAAATTACAGGGTGTCTTATCGTTTTGTGCAAATCTTGGACAAATATTCTCATGCGGGCACTAAAATTGCGTTGATTTTTTTAATATTTAAACAAATTGTCATCCACGTTACTGCTCTGTACAAATTTAGTTAGTGGACGATTCGAAAAATATTTCATGGATTTATAGCGGGCTTTCTAGAGAGTATTTCAGCAAAAGTAGAACCTCGTAGCTCACTTCTGGCAATGTCGAATCAAATACGACCAAGAATGACTCGTAGATCCCCCCATAGTGACTTTTTGTTTTTCTGCATTTTATTCTGGAACGAGAGATGTTTCGCATTTTTTTGGAATGCAATGGAGAAAATTAAAAATCAATGTTGAGGGATCTACGAGTTATCCTTAGTCGTTTTGTGTGCTTTACCCGTTTTTCAAAATTGCGATATTGTCAGACGCGAGTGTTTTTGACCTACTTCTAAATGAGCTACGAGGTTCTAATTTTGCCAAAATGATCTCTCCTACAAATCCTTGAAATATTTTCTGAATTGCTAGCCAACTAATATTTAGGGCAGCAACGTGGTATAAATTGAACTATACCGGACTGAAGACGTGCGCTTCTGTGTTCGATTTTCTACAAATTGTCAAAATAAAATCTCTAATTTCGTTTACTAAATGGAAACCAACATTGGTGCCTTGTTCAACAATAACTAGATATTTATGTGTTTTATTCCACAGATTTAAAATTGTTTCTAAACGTGCTTGTTGTGACGGTAATTCTAACAACGAATATGCACTAACAACTAAATCGTACGTTGCCTAAAAATACAATAATCTTAAAAATGTTTAGAATTTCGTTATAGATTCATACATGTGTAGCTGGTAGAAATTGTCGATAAAAAACACCCCTCAACCACATCTTCTTAGTACCTCTACCATCTTGTAATAGCAACTGTGCTAAATCATTCATATTAACAGATGCATCTACATTGAAGTATTCATAGATTGTTTTTTGCCAAAAATTGGTAGCAGCCCTATAATTATATGATTTAAAATCTATAATATCGTTTAGAAAATTCTATTAGTTTACCATGTAACACTCCCAACACCTGAACCGAAATCAAATAAGCTTCTCGGTTGAAAATCAGGATCTCTTTTAGTGATTTCATTGAAAATTTTATATAAAACTGCATATTCTGGTGCAATTCTAGCAAATAAATACAACAAAGAATTATATGTGTTGTAATCAACTGATTGCCAATTGTAAACTTCTTTACTTAGAATTTTACTAACTGTCTCTTTAACTGATTGATCATAACGTAACCTATTATTTTCATCAACAATTTGAAATTTTTTATACTTGCTTAAGACACGGTCTTTAATTTGTTGAACCTTATCTTTTAATTCGTTGTTTTCAATCGGTGGATGTCTACCATGTAAACAACGTTTCAACGATTCACTATCTTTGATTATAGTCTTTACTGGTTCGTCTAAAATTCGATTTTAATTTAATTAGTTCAATTAATAAATAATCATGTATTACCTTCACAAACATTCTCAATAGCAGTAATTAATCGTTCAGGTAACTCAATGGTTCTTGGTTTTATTATACCGGGATGTTGACGAGGCTTATAAACGTTATTCTCGATATCTTTTATTATATTCTCGTCCGGTATCACCGTAGGTCTCGCTGTAGCGTACTGAAAAATTAAACAAAAATCAACAAGAATTGTACATGGAATGAAAGAGAAATTATTCACATTTCGAATAAAATAATGATTACGACGAATCAATTTTTGGAAATTATTCATTTCGCTTTTAAATAAAATACAAATGTGTTCAAAAAAGTGAGGTTAACTGAAACTGACAGTTACCTGGACTGTAACCATAGTATGCTGCAGGGCTGCAGGATGTGAATCAAGGTACACTCTGCAGTGTTGTCAAAACTACAATTTTATCCTCGTTTTACTGAAATTATTTTTCAAAAATATAATTAAATGAAACAGTATTACGATTTTAATTAAATTGATTACAACAGAAAATTGCATAATAGTAGTGTTGGGTTAACAAAAGCAATACAATACTTGGTGTAAATAAAATACAACAATTATGGTTTCGGATGTCTATATGCAGCCCGTTGTTTAAAAATTTTTATTTTAGGGAACTATAATAGATAATTATTGTTTATAACAAGAATTACAATTGGAAAATTATGTTTTATATCAAAAGAAATGTTTTATATATATATATATATGTATATATGTAAAATATGACAAAAATATGTTGTTCAAAAATGGTGGATGCGCCGGGCAAGTATTTTTCTCTTATAATGAATTCAAATCAATTACTGATAAAATAAATCAACAAAAAGAATTAAAATTGAATTATTCTTATTGTTGGTGTTTTATATAGATACCTGTACGTTCGATTGAGTCAAACTGACGTACAGACCGTCGCGACGTCAACGTCTCTGCATACATGTAGTATAAATACATACATATCTGACATCTAATATTAATAATGTTGAAATAAATGATTTAAATAGAATATATTTGTTGAAATTCTTTGTTACTATATAAATGGGTTAAATTTGTGACAATAATATAAAAGTTATCAAAATGAAATTTACTGAACATCTATCAGCTCATATAACTCCAGAATGGAGGAAGCAATATATCAATTATGAGGTAAATTTTAATCACATTTCTAAATTAATATTGTTTACATTATTTTAATTAAAGGAGATGAAATCGATGCTATATGCAGCTGTTGAACAGGCACCATCAGCTGAATTAGTTGAACCCGAGATTTTGACGAGATATTTTGCGAAATTCGATGAGCAATTTTTTTCATTCTGTGATAAAGAGTTAACTAAAATTAATACGTTCTATTCAGGTATTTTACCCTTCTAAAATTGATTACAATATATAAACGTATTATTTTTAATATATTTTAGAAAAATTAGCGGAAGCAACTAGGAAGTATGCAAATTTAAAGAGCGATCTAAGCGAGGCTCGTGATATCGAATATCCTGGTAAAAAACGTTCAATAAAAAATAATCTTCTACGTAAACGGAATGTGCCAGCGAAGAAGATGCAAGAATTAAAACTGGCATTTAGTGAATTCTATTTAAGTTTGATTCTATTGCAAAACTATCAAAATCTTAATTTTACTGGTTTTAGAAAGATTCTAAAGAAACACGATAAAGTATGATCAATTATAATTAAGTTCCAATTATAAAATATTTTGCAAAATTACAGTTGTTAGATGTTGATATTGGGGCAAAATGGCGTGTCCAGCATGTGGAAAATTCACATTTTTACACAAATAAAGATATAGATCGTCTGATTCGTGAGACTGAAGCAACAGTTACACAAGAATTGGAAGGTGGTGATCGGCAACGGGCTATGAAACGTCTTCGTGTACCACCATTGGGTGAGCAACAAATACCATGGACAACATTTAAAGTTGGCCTATTTTCAGGGGCTTTAATTGTCCTATTGATTGCAGTGATAATTTCGGGTAAAACTAAGAGATTTTTTAAAAATTTTGTCGTTTAAATTTGTTACGTTTTGATAAATACAGCAATTTTCCATAAAACTAAAGACGATTGGCGTATAGTCTGTCGCTTGTATCGTGGTCCATTCTTAATCGTCGAATTCTTATTTTTATGGGGCATCAACATTTACGGTTGGCGTTCATCTGGTGTTAATCATGTATTAATATTTGAAATGGACCCAAGGAATCATCTATCCGAACAACATATTATTGAAATGGCAGCAATATTCGGTGTTATATGGTCAATTTCGGTTTTATCATTTTTATATAGTAAAGAATTAAGCATTCCAGCTTATGTTAATCCACTAGTTTTGGTATTATTAATGTTGGCATTCCTATTAAATCCAACCAAAACACTACGACACGAAGCCAGATTTTGGGCGTTAAGAGTACTTGTAAGTAAATCTTTGTTACAGTAAAACCTGCCTAAAAGGGACAAATTAAGTAGTAAATTTGTACAGAGGCGACCAAAAAAAATACATGCTGAGTCTTGAGCTCGTGTAAGCCAGACTGTTTCTCTAGTGAGTGTACGAAGGGTAGGTAGGAAGTCTTAGAACGAGTTTCCACCATAACAAAGTTGTAGAAAATATTTATCTGTTCAGATAAACGCCCAAATTGGCACCAGTAATCCCACCCCCATCTTCTGATTAAATATCATTCTTCTCAAATTCTCACTTATTAAGATTCTGGTACAGTCGAGTGTAGCGAAGTTTTAACGGTGAGGATTGTATGGTGTAAGTCAGACTTTCGGTTGAAGGCAACAACATTCTGTTGAGTATCGAGACAAAGAAGGAGACGATTTATTGATGTAACTGAATAAAGAAAACAAATTGGCCACCCTCTATTTATTTATGACTCAACTTTAACAGCTACTATTCGTCTAAACAGGTAAAGCAACCAAGCAAGTTCGGTTCATCCCCAATATCAACAATGCTAGAAGAACAGTTTAATCTATGTAAAACAACAGGAGTTGTTAAAACTTTTACGCACTCGACTGTACATTGTGACAATCACCTTCATAAGCCTGTTTTACACTGCTCTACAAGAAGTGTTTTTTTTATGGCTGCGCTGTACATAAACATTAGACCAGAATAGATAGGTTTTACTGTAATCAATTAAGTTCTAATGTATAACGTATTTGAAACAACTGTTTCATGATAATAAAATGAAGGGAAAAGTGATTATGGCACCGTTCTTCTATGTAACATTTGCTGATTTTTGGATTGCTGATCAATTAAACAGTATTGTAAATTTATTCTCCGATATACATTATTTTGTATGCTTCTATGTAACGAATCCTAGTTGGTTTGTTGCAAAAGGTATTTTGTTTTAAATTAAATTAATTTTTTTTATGAATTGATTATTTTTTCCTGATGTAGATGCAAATTATTGTGTTGAAAAACATTTTATAATAAGACCAATTATGGCATGTTTACCGGCCTGGTTCCGTTTTGCTCAATGTTTACGCCGTTATCGGGATACCAAAGAGGCCTTTCCACATTTAGCAAATGCTGCAAAATATGCAACATCATTTTTCGTTATAATTTTCACTGCTTTAAATACTGTCTACTCTGGTAAGTTTATTTATACGGGTATTTAACGAGCTGTAAAAGTGTGGGTAATTAATATTCATTATAATTTATTTGCCTCTATCTTTCGGAATCAATTAACAACAAACAACAACAACAACAACAACAACAACAAATAAAGGTGATCCTATTATAGAGAATCTTTTCTTCTATTCATGGATAATCGCATCTTTGATAAGTTCATGTTATGCATACACATGGGATATTAAATTAGATTGGGGATTATTTGATCCGAAAGCTGGCGATAATAAATTCCTAAGGGAAGAGATCGTCTATCCGGCTACAGTAATACAAATTAATTCTAATTTAAGACGAAAAAATAAATTATCTATGGATCAATTTTTAGTGGTTTTATTACTTTGCAATCGTTGAAGATTTTATATTGCGTTTTGGATGGGCGTTTTCTATGTCATTAACCCAAATGGGCTATGTTCATGCTGATTTAATGGTGACGATATTAGCCCCATTGGAAGTCTTCCGGTAATTATTTTACATTATTATTTAATTGTTAGGGGTTGTTTGATTGTCTTTGTTTTATTAGGCGATTCGTTTGGAATTTTTTTCGATTGGAGAATGAGCATTTGAATAATTGTGGTAAATTTCGGGCTGTGCGTGATATATCTGTTGCTCCATTAGATACATCTGATCAAATGTTAATTGTACGAATGATGGATGAGGATGATGGTGTTATAAATCGGCGTAAAAAGAAATCTTCATTCAATCATAAAGAGGAGATCCACTTTCATATTGAAGGTGAATCCACTGATGATAATATGGATAACTAACTTGCATTTAGTGATAAATTATTATTATTTTTTTGTTCATAAGCTGTATAGATACTATTTTCCTAGTTGACTTGTTGAACCAAAAATTAAAAAAGTACAAATTATCTACTTGTTTTTATACACCTGCACGAAATAATGGAGCTTATCGCAACTTTCCTAATAACTCGTCTTTATCAATAAATTGGGCGCACATGCGCCCATTTTCCTACTTTACAATTACTTATTAATATTTACATATTTTCCACTTGGATGTTGTTTTTTTTTACAGTTCTACTAGTATCTGTTCATTATCAGTTACAGTTCTAGTGTCTTCAAGTGTTCCCAAAAAGCACTCGCTATCCTGTGACGTGAATACTTGCGTCGTCCAATGGTATGTTCAGTATCCTATTGATTATTTGGGAAAATGGCAGCAGCATGATAACATATGGAGTGAACCGACTGGAGAACAACATAATGAAATTCCATTTTATAACAATTGTCATCACAATAACATGTAGTGTTTGTGCTTCTGGTGATTTAGAAATCTATCCTGGTAAGTTTATTATTAATTTTTATAATTTTCCTATAGTTTCCGACTATTACATATGTAGTAATTCTCTGATGTCTATGTATTGAAAAAGTGCAGTACTTATGAATGAAACAATTGGATGAATACCCGCCAAATCATAAACAACACAAATATGGATCAAGTCCAAAAATAGGTCAATCATTTAGCCAAATATTTTCCTTATTTACCAACATTTGACCAAAACATATGTTGTAAATTTAAATTAAATCAACGATTTTGAGCTAACACCTCTCATATAGATTATCGTTTTTCCTGATGTCTGGATTTGTTTTGAAATGGAACATGTGTTGCAGCCTCAAGGGCTTCTCACCATTTCATATTCAATAAATGCTATTTCCGTTCAATAAACTCTACAAAATGATTAAATTCAAGCGTTATCAAACACACATCCGGCTACATTACCATAAGACTGATATTAGAAAAGTAGAACTGTTTTTATAAATTATTTATAACAACCCAGAAATAGTGACACCCTTTTGACTGGCTCATTTCCATGTCTAAACAATCAAATTCCTGAAAATATATATAGAAGACTCTGTTTAATTAGATTGCAGAATTTTTCATAAGCCCAAGGTGTGGTTGCTTAATTCAATTTAAGTCGTTCGTTTCATAAATCAATCGTAAACACTAGTAGAAACTCAAATAGACATTACAAATTCAAATCATGTATATAGATGCCAATCAAGCCCGTTTATTGTTCTTATTGATTTTTTTGTAGATTTAAAATTTGATTTACCACCATCATCAACTGATGAGAGTAATGACGATAGATCTATCTTCAATGAACGTACATCACCGTATCAACAACAACGGTGGCCAACAACAAGTTTCGATGATTATCTGGAAACAACAAGGAAGGATTTTACGATATCGTTGCGAGAGAAGATACAAAATCTAAATGATTTCTTTAACAGACACCGTTTTCGAATGGCAACACCGATTACAGATAATGAAGAAGAAGACGATCATAATGATAACAATAATAATAATGAGGATGATAATCGGTTTTTATTCAATTTCAATCCACAATTTCAAAATACATTCGAACAATATCGTAATAAATTGGACAGATATAATTTGAAATATCCACAAATTTTAGATGATGTACGACCATATCCACAAGAAGATGATTTTAGTTTTGGCGATGATGATGATGATGATCTTGTTGATGTGAATTTCGATGATACTATTGATAATAAAGGTAGTGATAATGAAATAAAACTATCGGATACTGATGGTGATGAAATTAGTGGTAATTGTGTTGGGAAAAATTGTGCTGAAGCTTCCGGTCGTGGTGCTTTAGATGATGTGAAATTCGTTGAAGATCCAAAGTTGTTTGCTTATCCGCCATCAGATCCACGATTCTTCCAAAATTTGGATACTAACGGTACTTTTTATTATTCAACATGTACGTTTATTCAATAATTGTTGTTTCTTGTAGCTGATCCGAAACCATCCAGGAACGATATTCCTGACAATAATAAACGGGTGAAGACGAGAAATGATGACAAGTTTGCAAATGAAGCGATTAAATCGAATTTGCTGCAAGATAATAAAGATGATGATAGTAATGTGGAAGTGGTGGCTGTACGACCGCATACAGAAAGTAGCGAATCAGCAGGAGTTTACATTATTGCAGTTGTTGCAGGAATTAGTGCAGCGGCTACGGTTGGTTTAATTGCTGTTGGTATCGGTTGGTACAAGTAAGTCTGTTTTTGCTCTATCAATAATTTTATTTTAACAATTATTTTACATCGGAAAATCGTATTTCTGATTGTTCACGTATAGTTTTCGCCGCCGTTTCCGGGGTTAAATCCCTTTGAGCCTGTGCTAGCATTTCATAGCCGACCATAAATTTTTTGATAGTAGCCGAACGTAATAATGGTGGATAGAAACAAGCGTGTAATGTCCACCATGGTTGGGGTTGATTAAATTCATCACCAGTCGGTGCACCAATCCAACCCCAAGAATACGGAAATTTACATTTGAAAATGTTATCGTATTTAGCGACCAAAATTTGTAGAGTTTCCGCCAATAATGTTTTCTGCTTCTCATCAAGTTGCACAATTCGTTGTATGTGTCGTTTAGGTAATAGCATCGTTTCGTAGGGCCATACAGCCCAATAGGGCACCAGCACTACCCATTCATCATTCTCATAAACGATTCGTTCTTGATTCTTCAATTCACGCATTAAATAATCCATCAACATCGGCCGTCCGTACTTCTCATAGTACTCCTTTTGGTGCAAATTCTTCAAATGTGGTTCTGTTGGTAGAAAATCCGATGCCCATATTTGTCCATGTGGATGCGGATTTGAACAGCCCATCATTGAGCCGCGATTTTCAAAAATCTGCACCCATTTATAGATTTTACCCAGTTCGTTTGTTTGTTTGATCCATTCATTAATCAAATCGACAATTGCCATTAATGGCATTGATGTAAAATAAATATTTGAATGCGGATGATAACAAATGACACGGCATGTTCCTTTTGCTGATCTAGTTTTAAATAATGGATCATCTGTATCAATTTCATTTGGACCATTCTCTAATAGAGCTGGGAAATCATTTGTGAAAACAAATGTTGATTTGTAATCAGGAGTAATTAAACCGGAAGCACGTGTTACACCCGGACATAGTGGATTCTTCGGATCGAATTGTGGTATGTCCTCATTTGGTGGATCTTCAATCTGACCAGACCATGGACGTTCGGCACGATGGGGTGATACTAAAATCCATTCACCACGTAAAGGATTGTAGCGGATATGTTGGTGATCTGTTGAAGTGAAAAAGTTAGGCAACACATAATCTTCAACAAATATTTTTTACGTCACTATCGTTATCAGTGTTATTTTTATTAATAATTGACATGAGCTTCGGAAAAAAAGATGATAAATATCGTTCATTTTCATGAAAAATTAATTAATGAACAAATAAATCTAAAATTTTCTTAACATACCCAAAGTTTTTATGGACTTATCCATTTTTATAGAATTAGAATTAGTTTTGGATAGTTTCGATAAATAACCAAACTCAACTATTCTCAGCAATTCATAGACCTACTCTGAAGTAAAACAAGTGGGGAGTAGAATGATAAAACTTTTTCAATTGAGCGAAAACAACTTGATAAAATAAAGTCATGACATTTAATAAAATTATTCAAAACTCTATTAACCAATCTTATTTAACTAAATCAGATCAAATTTAAACGCTACGTAAATCCATATAGACATTGTTCAGGTATGGTCCGAAGAAGTAAAGTGAACTTAAAAGCAAATTGAGAAAATCAAGTATAACTCAATTATAAAAACTTTAGCAAATGTCGTGTTCTAGATAAAGTTTCAGCTTGAATACGTTTAATAATATTATCAATTTGGTCTCACTTAAAGACAATAGAATATTCACCTGTCAAAACCCCTTAGAATGGTTTTTTTCCTTTATTATTACTTAGGATTATTGAGTTGTTTTCTACAACTTCACGATTTATTTTTGTACATTATATCCCGGCTTGTTTCTTTACCATAAGGCCGAAGAAATGAATACACTGTAGCGATATTTTACACACTTTACAATAAAATAGCTATTTATACAACAAGTGCGTTAGGGGCCAAATAAAACGCGAGAGAAAATGTTTACCCACGAGGCGTTGGCCGAGTGGAGTAATTTTCTCGAGCGAACACAAGACCATTTTAAATAATTTTGAAAAGTATTTGTAGTTTTCAATAAATTCATTTGACAAGTAAAAAAATTAGAACAAAGATGGCTAGATTTTTAGTTGCCAAGGAAAGTCACTATATCGTGGGAATACAAAATCATGCGCGTTGGCTCACCAAATCTATAATGCTGACATTACGACCAATAGCAATGCAAATTTCTATAACATACTAGTGTGTTATACATAGATATAACACACTAGTGTGTTATAAGGTACTTTATTGATTTAAAATCGGTAGAGTTACCTCTTTATACAACGGTGTTGGATAAATTTCTTGATCCACTTTTATAAATTTTGCTAAGCTATTTGATATTAGATTATCCCTCAAATCCGACCACAATTCGAAAACTGACCCATTCAATTAGATCTCTTTATACTATACAGGGTGAGCCAAGAGGATGGCACCCTAAAAGTATAAGGAGTTCTAATAGATGAAACTCTATGAAATTTGGTATGTGGCCGTTATGGCACTTGAACTACCTTTGGAAAATATTCTCGTTGATCTAGCTACCCCCCTTATATAGGGTAGTGCACCCTACTCTCTTATTTTAAATAGAATGGTATATTTTTTATTACATTTTTGAATTCCTTGATGAAATCGAAAGGGACTTTGATAACATGACCCATGGTCTAGCGCTGAAAGTTTTTCAGATATTTCAGCTTTTAGTGCAATTTTAAAATTTGCAGTGTTTGATTGAAAAATTCATATTTTAGAAGATATAACATCTGAAATGTTTAAACTTGGAATTTAAGTAGTACAAGTAGTGTACTTGTTGCCAATTTAAACAGAATTCAATTATCTTTCAGCGTTTAGCTGAAATGAATTTTTCTTTCAGGCAATTTTCAAACTATAATAACTTGCTTATTTTAAATAGAACCCCATATTTCTCTTTATATGGTTGGATAGAGAAAAAAATTCTGCATCGAACTGTATTAACATTTCCTATACCTATCTTTAATAATTTTTCAGTTATTCAAAATTTTCAATTTCGTTCAATCACCTCCCTTGAAGCAAAATATAATACTTCTAGTCGCCTATGCCAAAATAATTCAACTATAATAATATGCATAGAAGGCTTAGCAAAATGACAAAATACCACAAATGACGTTAATAATGAATATTTTACCTGTATTTTTTACAACTTTAGCCCATCCTACATACACAAAAAGCAAATGAAATAAATATTAATTTAATTAATTACTATTTTCTGTTATTTTATTTCATTGAGACAGTCCAAATTTAATTAATTAATTTCATCTTAATTGTGACAATTGAATTGGAGGTTGTTTTGCTAAGCCTTCTATGTTTTACATTTTATTTCAGGAAAGAAAATTAGACGAAATTGAAAATTCTGAATAACTGAAAAATTATCAAAGATAGGTATAGGGAATGTTAATACAGTTCGATGCAGAATTTTTTTCTCTATCCAACCATATAAACAGATATATTTAAAATAAGCAAGTTATTGTAGCTTGAAAATTGCCTGAAAGAAAAATTCATTTCAGCCGAACGCTGAAAGATAATTGAATGTTCTACAGTTTGATAGAAAGTACGTTATTTGTACTATTAGATTTCTAAATTTTAACATTTTAACTGCAATAGTTTCTATGCTGTGAATTTTTTATTTAAGCACTGCAAAATTAAAAATTTCATGAAAAGTTAAAATATCTGAAAAACTTTCAGCGCTAGACCATGGGTCATGTTATCAAAGTCCCTTTCGATTTCATCAAGGAATTCAAAAATGTAATAAAAAATACACCATTCCATTTAAAATAAGGGAGTAGGGCGCACTACCCCATATAAGGGGGATAGCTAGAACAACGAGAATATTTTCTAAAGGTAGCTCAGGTGCCAAAACGGCTATATAGCAAATTTCATAAAGTTCCATCAAGTAGAACTTCTTATACTTTTAGGGTTCCATCCTCTTGGCTCACCCTGTATAGAAAGCTCCAATTTTTGTATCGTGCGATCCATTAAATTTGTTATCAGTTATCAGAGTTAGCGTTGAAACTGTCAAGGCATGTCTTTGATTGAACCATAATATTTCTGTATTACAATTACCATTAAATGTGATGCTTGTGATGGTTCAATCCAAGACATTCCTTGACAGTTTCAACGCTAACTCTGATAAGTAATTTAATGGATTTCACGATATAAAGAATGAATAAAACACTCCCTGATGCTTCATATGTAGATATTCAGTATCCTATAAAATTAATAAACTTGTGGCAACAATTTAATAACGAGCAAAAACATCATTTATGTGTATGTAATAGATTTTCAACAGAAGTAGAGACAAATTCAATATTGAAGATACTTATGTGTGCTATTTTTGTTGCTATAATTTGAAATTTATCCTTACGAAACAGCTGTTATCATTCTGAATTCTACACTTATTAAAATAGCAAAAAGACACGTGTTATGTCGCTTGTCCGGTAACACAGGTTACCGTTAATTTATTCGAAAATTCAAATGTTTGAAATGAATGTTCGTAGGCGAATGAAAAAAAAGACCAAATTGATTCAGATTAACAATATACCGGGTGGACCACTAAAGTGTTTCTAGTTCTTATAGTAACTACCATTATTTGACGAACAATTCGAAAAATATTCCAAGGATTTGTAGGGAGGGTCCCTGGAGACATTTTTAGCAAAATTAGAACCTGGTAGCTCATTTGGAAGTTGGTAAAAAACGCTCGTTTCTAACGATGTCGCGATTTTCAAGACTTGCCACATACTTAAACTGTCTTGTTAGAATTGACATTGATTTTTTTCGTTCTTCTCTATTTTATTGTGGTGGAAAAGTTTCGCATTTTTCTACAATTCAATGGAGAAAAACAAAAAAAAAACAATATTGAGAGAGTCTTCGAGTCATTCTTAGTCGTTTTGCGTGTTCATCTCGTGTATTGAAAATAGCGACTTTGTCTGAAACGAGCAGCTTTTAACTAATTTCGAGATTCTAATTTCGGTAAAATAATCCCTGCAAAACTAGAAACAGTTAAATGGTCCACCCGGTATCTTGAATTTGCTTGTTATATAGGGTATTTCTTTGTTCTACGCATGGAGGTATAACAAATGGAGTCCGCATCGTAATATAAAATACACAGTTTGTTTTGAAGCCAAATAACACAGGAGAGGGGTACGCGGGTTTTGTTTTCTTCCAAGTTCATACTGTGACCGTACCGTAAACATGTGAGCTAATCCAGTGGCGGGTCAATTATTGTTCTAATTAAATTATTAAATTAAAATTTTGAATTGATATAATCGAACGCCTATTATACTGCCATGGAAAAAAACAAAGGAGAAAACGAACATGTGAACCTATAATTAATCCCAGGTTTTAAACAAAGATGGTTATAGCTGAATTTGTATAAAAAAACACGAAAAGACAAATCAAAGAATCAATCGGAACAACATTATTGATGATAGTGGAAAAATTAAGCAATTGATATTGTGGGAAAAACAGGAAACGAAAAATTTGTTCATCCATACATGCATACATATATTATAATAATAATAATTATAATAGATAATAATAACAATAATATAATATACAAGATGGAATAATAAATAAACCAAATCAATCAATGTATATTATTAGATTTACTTATTTGCTAGGTCAGTCTAGGAGATTACAATTACAATAATAATCTTTAACGCGTTTAGAGCTTCTTTTGTCCACCCCGGAGATCCATCCACTGAACAGAACCACTTTGCAATTGTATTTAGATGTGGCAAAGACTTGTTGAAAGTTTGTCTAACAAAATTATATGCCTTTGGTGAATAAAAACTCAATGTTAGGGCGAATGATCGTAATGCTGGATTATACTTTTGTTTCGTAGGTCCCTTCAGCATGCGGTTGAAAATTTCAGATGATGTTGAAGGTACAGACGACTAAAATATTTAAATTCAAAATTATTTTACTAGAACATTATTGCAATATTACCATGATCGTCGATTCGGCATTTTCAGTTATTAACGATTTTTCTCTTAAAATCTTGAGAAGGGAGCTTAAATTATTAACTCGAGATTTTAATCTCCGAACAGACTGATGGAGCGACCTGATTTTCAATGTTTGTTTTGTTAACTGAGTTTTCAGTAAACTATAGTGTCGTTTAGCTTTTCTAGGAGTTGAAAAATCTGAACTGCTTAAATTGGCTGGGGTGCGTCTCTTTCTAGAAAGGAAAAGTTAGTTTTGTTACTGAATATCGTCAAAATTTTGCATATTCAACATACCTTTTCTTTTGCAGTGGTTCCTTTAAAACTTCAACTGCTGCACCTATACCACTTCCTTCACCTACATCCACTTCTGAAGCTGTTAAAGTTACGGATGATTGAGGTGATGCCTTTGAAAGTGAAATATCCTCCTCGTACCTTTAATTATAAAATAGCATTAATTATTTGCCTTAAATTTTTACAATGTGAGAAGGAGCCATTCAAATTGTTACAACATAATGGTACTTACAAAATGTTTTGACGTTCTTCACTACTGGATGTAGGACATTCACTTGCTGTAAGTGTGCTACTACTGCTTTCTTGGCTTAATCGCAATTTTTTGGAACAACTAGGTTGATCAAATTCTAACGGTGTTATTTGTCTAAAACAAACATAATATCAATTAATTAAAATTATATGTTATAAATGTTTGCAAATGTTTACCTTTTTGTGGGTGACTCAACAATACTTGTTTCAGAAGCGCTTGTATCCGATGTATCTGGTTCAAACGGAAGTGGTACAGCTCCCTTTTTTAAACACTTGATTTTGCTTTCACCTCTGAATTCGAAATCACTTTCTTTAAAATGGGCCGAACAAATTCTCGCACTTTTAGGCAGTTGAACGTCCATGTTTAAAATTGATAAATAATTACGAACAATTTCTGGATTGTTCGGAAATCTAAAAAAACAATAATTACGAGTACATAGATATGTATTTCATCTTAATCGTTGAATTTGTCTTATTTTCTAACCCCAGCTACAAGAAATTCTACGCCACTGGCGACGTAAACAATATGACATCACCTACCTGTGAAAAGATAAGTCCGGATTCTGGTAATTCAGTTTTTTGCACACAAAACACTGTCGAACCATTGTTCTAATGTTTGTTTGACTTTATAATGAAAAACAACACAGAAATAAACACAAAAACAGATGGAATATTGGCAAATCGGACATAAACAATCACCAACTAAATTCCGCCATGTTCTCCCATTTTTCGAACAGCTGTTCTGCCGTTAGTCAGCAACGTTGCCAATGTGCGCATTAAATTTTCGAACATTATTCGCCGGTACGTAGGAACTCGATCTTATAATTCGTCAGATTTGATTCCTAGATGACTAAGACGGCAACGTAGAATGCCGTGTGCTTAGAATGTGAAGCGTACTCGGCTTCACAACAAAACCAAACTAGCGGAGTCCATTTGTTTATACGTCCATGGTTCTACGCACATAGGACCGGGTAAATCTATTTCACTTTCCTGATATACTTAAACATGTTAGAGTACTAATTGGGTGTTATCGTGAGTGGTACTACTACTATCACTTTTTAACAATGTTTAAATATATCGAGAAAGTGAAATAGATTCATCCAGCCCATGTACATAGAACAAAGAGATACCCTGTATGTATACTTTATTAATCCTAAACGATTTTAATTATTTAATTAGCAACTATTCCGGTATTCTAAACTAATTTATTTGTTGAAAGATGAACCTATCTGACCTATCAGATACAAATGGAAACTTTTAATTCGTAACAAATCTAAATACCATTCAAATATTTTGCAATTGCATTCTATCATAAAGTGTATAATTGTAATCGATTTGTGAAAATCTAATTTCAAACGCAAACATTTAATTACATAGTTACCTGCTGATTGATTTTGAAATAATTTCATTTAAAAAGCAAAGAATTCAATCAATCTGTTTGTAAGGAAAAAGTAAATGGAAATTCTCATTTAATTTCAAATTAAAAAATCGATGTGAAATGAACGTTGAAATAAGCACTGGAATTTCTCAATAATTTCAACGATTTCCATAAACGAAACAGGAATATGACAATAAATAATGCATTATTACATTCCTATCGAATTTCTGTGGTATTTCCGTTATGTGTTAAAATATATTTATGTCCCCTCAACATAATTGTGATCATGAACTTGAAAATTTCCGTCGTTCCCAGTACACTATTCTTTATCTTCTTGACCTCTAGATATAAAACCATTTTTTTTTAGGTTTGTGATAAAACAGGATGTGATATTTTGAGCAATTTCGTTAAGTTTAAGTACAGTCTGAATTTTACGATTAGTTATAGTTGGATAATTTATGCTCAAACTTGTCAAAATCGTCTAGGGAACAACAAATATACTACCAACAAGTAGATTGATGAGTTACTAGTTTAAATTAGTCGACATTTGAATAAATCATTATTTAAATGTACGAATAATCACTCGTTTACATAAACATTATGATTCCTATGTAATCAAATTATATGAATTAAAGTGTATTGTTTTTCAAGAAATCTGTGAAATTCAATAAGTTGACTTTTCTATGGATTCTTCATCGACTTTTGCTGTAAAGAAAATGAGTCCCTTTTCTTAAGTTTTGTTACAAAGCACGGAAAGTTGTTGATTTGAGGGTCAAGTACAAAGCTACAATTACTTGCGTTATTGTAAAGCTACAACATTTTCTCTCTATCTAGTCTAGCTTAATAAAATTAATTATCTGAGAGGATATCACCACCTTGGGTGTGATTTTACAATACCCAGTTGAGATAGGGATAAAGAAAGGAAATTGTTGAATTGAAACTCACAATCTCATCCTTTCTTGTCAACCACATAGTGTTTTTATGGGCAAAAATTAATAACCACCCTAAAAGATGAATTCAAACATCTAGTCGTGATTCCTGAATAAAGTACGTTAAAATGTTGCAGAACAATTTCGAGATCTTTTCATTTTTATAAACACATTTTAATTGTATTTATTGACGACAAATGTGTCTGGCATAGTTCTGTACAAGAGCACTTTATATGTATCATTATTTATTTTTTTAAATAAATAACAATGTCTCGAGCTCGACTGTAAAAGTATCCTGTATGTGCTCTTGTTTAGATACTTTTTATACACAATAGAGATTTCTTCGTTTCGTAGTCATTAAATATTTGATTATTGTTTGAAATGTATCCGTTTTCTTTTTGGCTATAAAACCTGACAACTGCAAATGCGTCGTAACGATTTTAGATATATCAAATGAAATCTAAACCTTTTGTCGTCTATTCAGTGCCGCGCCAAGGGTCAGGTAAATGAGGCACTTGCCTTAGATGAACAGTAGAAAAGGGCGCCAAATCGATGAAATCAGAAACTGACAAAGAGAAAAATTCATAATTAAGAACGAGTCAATAATAAGTGCTATTATTGCCGAGAATGAAAGTTACAATGTTGTAATCATTCGAGGTAATTATAGCACACATTATAGCGAATTGTATACTATACTTTATCTAAAACTTATTCCTAAGTGTACAAGTATACTGGTGGTGTACAATAATATTTACCTTCTTCATCATTTTGGATTCTAAGATCGCACAAAAAACGGATACTTTAAGCCATAGTAGGGACTAATGTAGGTCATTATATTGCAAAAACCACAAGTGTAATTGTCATTTTATATACTTTATATATTTACTTATCAATTAAAAAAAAACTGTAGAAGGGCGCCAATTTCTCGTTCTGCCTCAGGTGAAAATACCCCTAGATCCGGCGCTGTCGTCTATTTTTAGTGTTACACATTTCTATTACTTTACAGAATATTCAAACATTTATCCATAAAATCAAAGCTCTATACCATAGACCGCAGTGAATGCCTTTATTCTCACTCAACATTTTACTGGAGTTGTTTCACAAAATTTTGATACAGTAATAAATTAAGAACAAACTAAACCAAAACCAGCTTGTATTATGTTATGCTTATAAGTTTAAGGGGTTGTTCAAAGCTGATATACCGCAATTTGGGGTGCAATTAACTCGTATATAACTAAAGTTCAACCATGCCAAAGTAAATTCAATACTGGCGGAAAGTTATTGAGGTTGCTGTCCATAATGAGCCCCTTATACATTATTTAGATTTAAGCCATTTTAATAGGTAATTATAAGTTGTACAGTATTCGAGTACTTTTATAAGTAAGGGTAAGACTGATATTGTGGAACGAGCAAGGAAAGTGTGCTTCATATTGAGGAAAATTCTTCAAGAACTATCTTTTTATATGCCCATATACTTCACAGAAAATATAAAATGTAATTTATTAATGTAATCAATGTAAATATCGTTATCAGTAGCCTAAAATCTATGTTTATGGGGAAAATTTCGAATTTTCAGATACCACATTTTAACTTTACATTGAATAAATGTTTCGCTAAATAACTGTCTCTGGGGAAATTACGAATTTTATAAAATTCACAGGTTCGTATTCTGTGAAATTTCAGGAATCGTTCCTATGCACAGTGTCGTCAATTTCAAAGTGCGTCGTAATCTATGCAGTTTGTTGGTCCGATAAGTTTCTTCCAAAGGGCTAGAAAATTGTATAGGGCCGTATTTACAGATTTTTTGCAGATAATCTCTAAGGATAATGATCATCGTCTATTTCCTTTTGCATTATCTTTATCTCTTGTTTTATTGGATTTGTACAGAAGAAGACGATAATGACAAATGCTTTAGACAGGAAGATAATGTACAAATAAGGGTTGTTATCGAGATAAGTGAGATAAATAGTTGCATGGTACGTTGTGAAAATGATGTTTTATACTTGTCTCTTTTCAATTCTTCGATATAATGAAATTATACAGAGTGAAACAGTCAAACAGATAGCCCTCTTCGTAGGGATAATGTTTGCATCTCACTTATAGATAATCTCCAATTCATAAAAAAAATGTGAATACGGGCCATAGTAACGGTACATAGTCACCTATTTATTGAGATTATACTAAGATTCGAGCCATCTTTGTATCTCACGTGCTAGTTGTACGGATAACTTATTCTCTTGCAAAAAACCAGTGGTTGTCAAGAGGAAGAATTGTTAATCATCATGGTAAACATGATCGATTTTTACCACATTACTTATTATTACTAAGAGCTGTATGAGTTATAAGCGGATTTTAGAATCGTACACGTTACAAAAGTGTTTCTTTCAGCATTGTTGACATGGTTAAAAATCCATAAATATGTATACGTACTAATATAAACTACGATCTATTCAGAACTTGGGAATGAATTAATTTTGAATTATTTTCTCAAATATTCCAAGAATCGCTAGAGTAAGTAAATATGGATGGAATTCAACGTTTTTCGTAAATTATTTGGAATCTGCTGATGTATTTAACCCCTTTTCGAATTCTAGATTACACTCTTTATTTCTTTTTCCATCTCTTCGTTTATTACGATTGGAATCTAGGACTATTGCTCCATTTACTTTCCACGTTTTACTATAAATTTAATAATCAGAATTCAACGGTCACGTACGCACAACGATTCACATGAAAATTTACGAGACACCATTCCGATCTTGATCTTATTGTTAGTTTGCAATTTTTTAATTTGGAATAGTGAAGAATTAAGAAAAATATATAGATCAATTTTATTCACACAAGGTTTCAATAGTTTCAAATTTCATGTAGGCGTTTTAAAGTCGCTTCATTTGTGTAACTATAGCTAGTTTAAATCGGGATAATTAGAAAATTAGATTAACTAAATAAACGCAATAATAATTATAGTGTTAATCAAGAAGATGATTAGATTTTATATTTAGAATAGTAAAGCAACAACATGAAATAGTCATTTAATCATATATATATGTATGTAGGAAATTAAATTCATCAGTACAGTTTATTTGATCCAAGAAAGTTTCTTGATTGGAATTGCTAATTAGACATTCAGCTTGTTGGTGAATTATTATCACAAATTGTTCCATTGCAAGTGATTTTTTTGGGATATGAGTAATTTTTGATTGCTCCACTGAATCTTTTCGACTATGAATCCTAAGGGAGGACTATGCAATTTTCTAAAAGTCATCAACAATTTAATTCAGTACTCTTGTTATTGACGGGAAACAACGAAGAAGAAAAAAAATGTAAAGTAACTAATGGTATAGTTCATGTTTTCTACCAGAAGGCTTTCTACGTAATTCAACAAATAACACAAAAAGTTAGCAATATCTCGCTGCCTTCAGCAGGACTCTTGTTAAGTCTGTGTAAGCGATTAAACGTTTTTACACGATTTCTAACACAGTTACATCATACATCGTAGAGTCTTTTATTTTTAAATGATTTTTTTTAAATTCTCTACAACTATATTGGAGAATTGTCAATCTCCAAAGTCCATTTTTATGCTAAAACATAATTGTACAATAAGTATTTATCGTTGTTGAAACAGAATAATAAAGCAATTAATGTAGCGTACTTATTAACCAACAGAACTCTCTAATCCCTCACAAATATAATTGAAAACAATAAAAGACGGGGTTAATTGTGGTGGCGGTGCTGGCGGTAGTGGTGGTGGTAGTGGTGGTGGGTAACAGTGGCTCGAGTGGATTTTACTGTTTAGTTTCGTAAGAGAACTGATGGGAAACATTGGTGGTTGTACTAGTCGTGGTAGCTGGTGGTGGTCGTCATCGTTTTCACAGTGACAATATTTTATCCATTATTATACGTTGTCCATGTTCCAACATGTGATTGAATTCTTAAGTTGTATGAAGAGCAATTTCTACCATATGACGCACGATGTGTAAGAATCCTTAAACTTTCCACTATGTAATATTGAACTTTTTGAATGTAAGTTTTGGTGAAGAGAATGGGGTAAATTATTGAAAAATCGATTTGGACTTGATACATATTTGATCTGCATACATAAATTACTAACAATAAGAACGATTAAACGGAAAATCGAAAAGGAGATCCCCTTTATCGTACTGTGTAATAGTCAGAAATTATGGTTTAATATTTAATTAAGGTCTAATCAATCAACATATATCTATAATATTCCTCTCTATTTATATTTAAGCTTAAATAATACAAAAAGCTCGTATTGTGGGCGGTTTTTTAGGCTGAAATTGTGCACCAACTGACTCGTTTTGGATTAAATATTTTGCATAGTTCCCTTCAACCCTCGTTATCATAAAAATATCGGTTAAAAAGCCTAAGGTATCCTATACAGGGTGCATGTTTGGGCTAAGTATGGTGAGCTCTAAGAAACTCCTACTAGTCGACGAGCGATTCGAAAAATATTTTAAGGATTTGTAGGAGGGTCCTTAAAGAACATTTCAGAAAAATTAGAACCACTTCGTAGCTCACTTGGAAGTTGGTCAAAAACCGCTCGTTTCTGACGATGTAGCGATTTTCAAAAACGAACTAAACACGCAAAACGACTTAGAATGACTTTAGGATCATCTCAAAATTGATTTTTTCGTTTTTCTTTATTTTATTCTGGAACAGGTGAAAATATTTCGTATTTTCTCTGGAATACAATGGAGAAAAACGAAAAAAATCAATGTTGGGAAGTCATTTTTAGTCGTTCTGCGTGTTTTGTTCGTTTTTCAAAATTGCGATATTGTCCAAAACGATCGTTTTTTGACCAACTTTGAAATGAGATACGAGGTTCTAATTTTGTTAAAATGTTTCCTAGGGACTCTTCTACCAATCCTCAAAATATTTTTCGAATCGCTCGTCGACTACTAGGAGTTTCTTAGAACTCACCATACCAAACACCCTGTATACATATTTCAATTAACCTGGACACGTACCTATTCATGTGCTACACTAAAAAACAGGTATTAAAACAGATAAAAATTACCCTTATGAACTACAGGGAGAAAAATGATGCTGTGAAATCTTTTAAAATTCACCATAAAAGTAAATTTTAATTAGTCACCGACAAAGAAAAAAAATAAATTAACTGGAAACAGAGAGGGGAAAATTATTTCAAAGTTGGAGAACCATAAAAAAGCACAAACAAAATTCTTTGATGATGTGTACACAATCTTTAAGCTAGCAGTAATATGTTTTAATGTAGTTAATTTTTAATGCTTTATTCGTAATATATAAAAATGCATTAAAAAAAGTGTTTCATAACTCTTTTGATTATTATTAAACTGGAATCATTACGTAAAGAACCATCTTATTTAATGATATCGTTATAATAAGAACGTATTATAATGTAATTTAATTGAAACAAAAATCATAGCTTAATTAATATAATAAATAATCATATTAATGACTGAAATATAGACTCAAAAATGTCAATAAATGCAGTGAATGATTTTTTTTATAAAAAAAATATTTTAAGCCTGTCAGGGGTGGGGTTCGAACCCACGCTCCCGTTTGGGAACCAGAGCTTAAATCTGGCGCCTTAGACCGCTCGGCCACCCTGACCTTAAAAATATTAGTCTTCTAGAGATTACTCAAATATATATTTCATTATGAAAATAAAATAAATAATTAAATAATGTAATTATTATTGCACTTCGGTTACAATACAAACAAAAGGATATTGATGAAATTTTCAATCAAGGTTGCGACAATCTATTGTGGATTTTATACAATGTTTGTAAATTACTATTTTATTTAAAAATCTATTTTTTTTTATATTTATTCAAGCAAAAGAACATCTATTACATGATTATGCAAAAAAAATAAAGTTTGTCAGGTGTGGGGTTCGAACCCACGCTCCCGTTTGGGAACCAGAGCTTAAATCTGGCGCCTTAGACCGCTCGGCCAACCTGACGATGTAAACTTACTCAGTTTATTCAGTAGTTAATATGATTATCCATCATTTATTATTATTATTATTATTGTCTTTATTATTTGAATTTTAATAAATAAACAAGTAAGTTTTGATTTAAAGATAAAAATAATCTTAACTGTAGATTAAGCCTAAACTGGACCATGAGATATTTTTCATCTTAAAATATCTCCTTACATTTTCAATTGTGACGGGGAGGAAAAATGATAGCATATTATCAAGCTTTCATTGCCCATAATGGAAGTTATTCAGAAAAACTGATCGTTGAAATGGTGGGCTTTATTTAATCCAATTTTAAATTTGTGCACCCCTCATCTATAATAGGCCAATTGATAAGAATAAAAAAAATGAATGAAAAAACACAGATGTTAAAAAATTCATACCATATCAAGGGTTGTAAATAATTTAGTTTCTGTTAGACGTATAAAATATCGATTTCTAATAAAATAATTGAAATTACATTGTGTATGACGATATCAGTTATTTATAATGTGATCGACAGTGGCGGATTTAGTCTTGAAGGGGCCCGAGATTTTACGATTTTCTGGGGTCCCATACGAATAAATCAATTTTTTTTTGGCATTTATTGTTTCGTTTGCAAAATTATAAATATTTATAGGAGACAATAAGTTATTTTTTCCACAGTAATTAATATTAATATTTAATGATAAGAATTGCAAAAAAGTCAGTTATTAATTTTATAATAGTAGTTTTTTATGTGATGGTGAAAATTGTTGCTACGATTGAACAGAAACTCAAAAATTGGAAAAAATCTTATATGGCACACGTGAAAAAAAGAAATTTTTTTTCTCGTGGATAAAATTTTCTTTTATTCACTTGTACCATAAATAGCTATTTTATAATTCCCATTAGTAAAGTGTTCTTTCTACATAATGGATCTCGTTGCTAATAGTTATTTTTATTTATGTACCAAGGGCATAATAACGATGTTTATATTCGAGGGCAACAGTTTAGTGCTACAAATTTGGGTGGTTAAGAAATTTTGAACTTATGTTGAAAAAACATTTTTTTCGAAATATATCTATAACGATATCTCGCGAACAAATCAACAGATTTTGACGAGCTTTGCGGTATTCGACACAGTTTTTGAAGCTCCAAAATGATTGTAAGGAGTATACATTTGATTGGTCAAGTAATTTTGAGCTTATGTTGAAAAAACACTGTTCGAAATATATCCACAACGATATCTCGCAAACAAAGCGACGGATTTTGACGAGCTTTGCGAAATTCGACGCAGTTTTTAAAGCTCTAAAATTACCGTGAGGGATACAAATTTGATTGGTTGAGTCATTTTGAAATTATGTTAAAAAACATGTTGTTCGAAATTTTTTGACAACGATATCTCGCGAACAAATAAACGGATTTTGACGAGCTTTGCAAAATTCGACGCAGTTTTTAAAGCTCTAAGATTATTGTGAGAGGTACAAATTTGATTGGTTAAGTAATTTTGAGGTTATGTTGAAAAAACACTTTTTTCGATATTTTTCAACAACGATAACTCGTAAACGAGTCAACCGATTTTGATCGTTCAAACGGCATTCGACGTCAATAGTTAATGTTAAGAGCTGATTAGATTATGGAAATGATCGGTACAGCAGCTCAATAGTTATTTTGGAAAAACATGGTTTTAACAAAAGAAATTTTTCAGTTTTTTTAGAATTTCTCAAAATTCATCGGGCCGAATCAGTTCAAATTTGCATGAAATCTAAGTTTGGTGGAACCCTTTCGAATTTTGAGAGCGTTTCAATCTGTCAATCCGTTTAAAAGTTATGAGCTGCTTACATACTCTTCCCATAGACACAGACACCCTCGCAAAAATAGTCAAAATAGCTTCCTAGGACCCCAAAACGTCGATATCTGCTGAAAACTAATTTTCGAAAATCGGGGTAAAACCAATAACTTCCCGAAATTTTGAAAATTTTCAATTTTCTTACCGGGAAGTTAAAAAATTATCCACTCGAACAAAATTATCATACTCAGCTTTATAGCAATCGATCGGTTTGCACCTGTGAAACATGGCAGAAAATTGACAATTTCTGTTCAATCGGAAAAAATCGACCTCCAAATGAGCCACGAGGTTCTAATATTGTCAAAATGTTTCCCAGTGACCCCCCTACAAATCCTTTAAACATTTTTCGAATCGACCAAATTTAGATACAGCACTCGATATGTCATATTAAATTATGCGCTAGAAATTTTGTCTTTATCTTCATGCCCCTTTTCATTGGGTTCCCGATAGGCCAATCATTTACTTTGTTCATTTTTCAGTTTACAGAAACATGTAAAGAATGCATCTGATGTTGAATATCCTGCCTATGGTATAACAGGACCTAATAAGGAAACATCCCCATCAGGTGATCGACGATTAGCTCAATCAGCACAGATGTACCATTATCAACACCAAAAACAGCAAATCATCGCAATGGAGAGGTAAATTGAAATTTAATTAAAACATTTCAAAGATCCACCGTTGAATAAACCTATTCAATTCAAATTCTGATTATAATCCACGAGATGTGTTTTGAGAAATTTTGACAATTTTCACAAATTGCTTTTCCTTATAATTAAATCCTTCTACTTGAGAAATTAGATTGTGCCGAAAACTTGAATATTCTATGCGATTAAAAGACCATAATTGTTGTGATTCTCCATTAATTCCCCACTTGATAAGAAGTATTGTTTCATTTAATTATTTGTCGACAACAATACAAGGAAGTGGTATCCTACTGGGAAGCTGTTGTTCCACCACATTAACCAAAGTTACAAGTAAACAAAGAACATAAAAGAATGGAAATAATTCTATTATTATCATTTTTTGTATGTATTGAAATTTTCATTTAGTTTATCTGATAAAGTTCCAACATAAATAAATCATTCGCAAATCGCACAACTCTACAAAAAGTTTCGCTACTTTCTGTATAAATTTTAATGGGAACAACAATAAGTAGCCTATATAGGGTAGTTCATCCCCGAATTGAAAGCCATCTAGCCGGTCTCGATTACTTATGGACTTTTGGAGCCGAGATAATACGATAAGAATTCTAGTAAATTTGCCGATTCTGTGTCAATTAAGATATGACATCATATTTTAGATTTTTTTCCTTTACTTAGGTACCTATCGCCCCGGTACTCACAATTTAGTGAATTTAGTCTATCTTAAATTAGATTTCCTGTTAGTGTACTCATCTAAAAACCAGATTCAGGTGTATTCGGTATCGTTTTTATAGAAATTTTGCCAATTATTCTCCTCACCTTGTTTCGACATTCTCAACACCAGCTTCATAAATTCTTCCAATCTCAACCTGCTACGATTTAAGAGAAATCTCCTTTATTGGACAAAAGAATCGTCGCAGTTAGGGGTCGGCTGCCCGGGGCGCAAACCTCAAGGGGGCGCTTTTTATATCTAACGAGTTATCGCAATGTTTGTCTTCCTACAAAAATAAGTTTTGGAGACCCGAAATTCAAATCTTGCCCTGGCCACTGATGACCTTAGCTGGCGGACGCTGAATAAAACAATAGCTGATTGTTGTAATTCGCACTAACAAATTGTCCATAATTTTATCTCGATGTGTGTTTTTATAGTAGAGCGGCTGTTGGTGACCGACACGGTTCCGTATCTGAAGCGGATAGTGATGAAGAGAATGAAGAAGGGGATTATACGGTGTACGAATGTCCCGGATTAGCACCAGTAAGTTTTTCTTTTGAATAAATTTACAAGAAAACTAAAATACCAAAAAAAAAAACAGACTAATGTCCACATTGATGTTGATTTTAACTTTAATACAACCAACGAAGCAAATCAATGTCAATAAATCTTGTCCATGGTGAATTATAGAAGAGAAACTCCCCTATCTCTTCTATTCCAATAGGATTACATTTCTACATAACATCAATAATTAAATATTGATCTACAATTGTTTTATTTGTTTTGGTTCCTTCTTTGTTTTGTTTTTTGATATTTACAGACTGGTGAAATGGAAGTGAAAAATCCCCTATTTCAAGACGATCCAACGCCAGCTCAAACACCACAAATTAAAACCAACAATGATGAAAAAAAATAAATCCCATTATTATCGCCGATATGAATATTTTTTGTGATTAATGTGATTATTCAATTGTTTTAAGTCTATGGTAATGGCATAGTAATGGTGTTCAATTAACTTATTAATAAATTAATCAATCATTGTAATTAATTAGGAATTGTCAATTTAATGGTCCAATTTTAGTTACGGCTAGAGACTTAAGCATATTGAATAATAAATAAGAGCAAAAAAGTATCAAAAGAAAAAATATCAAAAATCTTGAAAAACAATTAGCTTAATTTGGTTCTGTCAATGTACACATGTAATCAAAATAAATTAATTAACTACTGGCAATTTTGTGTTTTCTTTTTTAAATCTTTTTACATTTTTTCTGTAGTCATTACGTCATTCATATTCCATTTGAAAAAATCGATTTATTTTGATGGCACGTGTACAGTTTTTAATTCTTTCCAATTCTGCTCGTATATTCCTTCAAGACTGAAGCAAAAACACCTAAAATAATTGAGGAAAAATATATAGATGATAATAATAATAAACTAGTATAAAAATTATGTATTTTTGCTAATCAACCACTGGGTTCTTCTAATTTTGATTTAAATTTTAGCTGAATATTTCCAAATTCATTCAAAAGATGTCAGTTAATTGATTTGGCTAATTGTAAAATTTATACATTTTTATACATCTTCCAATTGTTATATTAATTAATTTAAAATTTAATGAATAACCCTATCTATTTATAAAATGAAAATATCGTAATTGACCTGAAACTATTTAATGTATATGACTGTTAGAGTTTATTTGAAGATTTATAGATTGTTAAATTTATGTTTTAATAATACCAATAATATTCAAATATTAATTAGAACATTAGATGAATATTCGATAAACTAATATCTATATCACAAAAAATATCAAATTTATGTAAAAAGATTTTAGATTGAAATAATTAGAAAACACTTATGTAAATGGATGCAACAGAGAAAAGAACCTCCAAATATTGTATCACATTATAAATGCACGTAACAATAAAGATCTATAAAATAAAATCATAAGTAAAGTATCAGTAAACGAAGTAATTTCATTTTGTAACTGGTAATTTTCCAATGCCACCCCCTTTTGTCATTATTTTTTTACGGAGCTCCGTATCCGTAACCGAAATTACCGGATATTCGAAAAAGAATTAGGTAATTTCCGATTTTATTTGAAATAATTTTGTTCATGCAAAATCTTGTTTTTCTTTAAACTATTTGTTTGTCCAATGTGTGGTCGGATAAGATGGGGTTGGCGTCGCCATTGGCCCCAAAGTTGGAAATTGGCCATGTGTTGTTGGTTTCTATCTCTATTTACCTCATTACCTCATCCATGATCCTTGACGACATATTGTCCAAGAGTACGCGAAAGCATTATCTCAGCTTTTTTTTTGAATTTCTTGCTGCAACATGATAAGCTTCTAAATTGGGTGCTGAATTTATGGAGGGATATAGATTGATTAAATTCTTCAAATAACCGAGTTTTGTACTTGTTTAAACATTAACTCTTGTCCAAACTTCGTTCTATATCGACCATTCCAAGTTTTAAGCATTTGATTATGTAGTCTGTTTTTTGGAAAAAAATATTGATGAACGAAATGACTAATTAAAATAATAACAAAGCAAGATGTTTTCAAAGATAAATGAAAGCAAAATATAAACAACAAACTCATTCAAGACAAATTATCGTCTAGGAATGGTGATTCAGTGATTTTAACATAAATAAACAGCTATATCGTTCTACTGAAAAAATATCCACTTGATTCTACATAAAAAAAAATTGGGTAAAGGAGGAGGAGTGCAATTATTACTGCAGTAGGAAATCGACAATCGACATTTTTACAAGTGACTTCAAAGAGTGAATATATCAAACTTTATCGGGGATTTACATAAACGAATACAACAAAAAAATGAATTTGTGTATTAATTTACAAGTATTAAAACTTTTATTAAAAGATACACCACGGTCTGATTTTATTGCGATGGAAATTTGTGAAAAAGTTGAAATTGTCCATAAAGTACTGAAAGAGAAAGAATTGATTCCACAAGTTTCTTTTCAAATAAAAGATGACACAATTGCACTAGAAACAATCAAGAACATGGATAAATTAAATATGTCTTTTGTTGATTGCCTTTCAAAATATAATCGTGGTATATTATATGCGAAAACGGATAAAGTGAAATCAAAATTATTGTACGAGCGGGCGAAATGCCTCTTTGAACATGGACTCTACAACGAATTTAAAGCTGTAAGTTGATTCTTTTTCTAGAAGAAATTTCTAAATTTTTGATTGTATTTTTAGGATATTGATCGTGCATTGACAATGGATAGTTTAGCAGATAATCGTGCTGAAATTCAAACATTTAAGGAACAAGCATTTCGTTTGAAAAAAGTTTCTAATCGCACATATGGAAAATTTTACCAAGAACCACCAAATATAGATGAAATAAATCCAAAAATACCAAATGCTAGTTCATCAATTAAAATTGCAATTGATGATATCAATGGTAAACATATTGTAGCTACGAAAAATATAAAAGCCGGTGAAGTTTTAGTTGTTGAAGAACCATTTTCGGCAAACTGTGAAATTTCAGAACTACTGATATGTGATGAATGTTTTCAACGCTGTTATAATTTGTTACCGTGTGATAAATGCGTTTACCATTTGTATTGTAGTGATGCTTGCAAAACAAAAGCATGGAATACTTATCATAAATATATGTGTCGATTAATGAAGTCTTTCGAAAATGTTTGTAAAGTGGATTCAGGCATTTGGTTAGTATTAAAAATTACAATCAAAAATCATGATGAATATCCAAATATCGATAATTATGAAGATATAGATGTTGATGAGGAATATTCATCGACTAGTTTCCGTATAATCTGGAAATTTGCAAGAAAGTTACAAGATGTGCGATATGAACAACAGATTTTCTTTTCCTATCTAACAGTTGTTTTTTATGAATGGTTGATTACATATACCGATTTCTTTAAAGATTTTCAAGCTACCGTTAATAAGCAAAGTTTCATGAAGGTGCTGTTTACAATGCTGAGTGCCATTGATAAATCTTTACCAATTCGATATATCAGTGGTGTTAAATTAGATCACAATCAATGTATACAAATGGGATATGGTTTATATTCAATTGGTGGTATCTTCAATCATTCTTGTTGCCCCAATGTTTACCACACATTTCATGGTTCAACTGTTGTAATGAGAGCAATCCGATCGATAAAAGCTGGTGAACAATGTTACATTTCATACAGGTGAACTCTTTTATTCAATTATTATCTTCTTTTTTTTCATATTAATTTGTATTTGTAGTTTTTATTATTTGTATTACATCTCTAATAAAATTTATAGACAACGAGAACTAATGAAAGATTTCCAATTTCAATGCCAATGTAAAGCGTGCGTAAAGAATTGGCCAACATTGGATATTGAAGGCGTTGAACCATGGTTAAAATTTGGACTTTTAATTGAACCAAACATTACAGAAGGTAGTGTTGAAGCTGCCAAAACTACTCTACCAAAATTATTAGAAATACTTAAAAGAGTTGAATCAAAAGAACCGAATAAAGATTTCGTAATACTGCAATGTTTAATAAGAACTTGCTTCCTAATTTTAGGTAACAATAATTGCGGTTTAAATGACATTTAAAATGCACATCGTTTATCGAATTTTCTGTATTCTCTCTTATAAATTGAAATAAAGACGTATTTTTCATTCTTTTTGTTTTTGTTTTTTTTTGTATAAATTTTTTGCACAAAGGAGTATGGATGAAATGTCTTTGGATGTGAACATTGGGATTGTGAAAAACTTCTGACAATTAGAATGACTCGGGAATCCTCTCGACATTGATTTTCTTCGTTTTGCTGATTTTTTTTCTGGAATAGGGAATGTTTCACATTTTTTTATAAAATGCACTGGAGAAAAACGAAAAAATCATTGTGAAGGTCTCCGAGTCATTCTTGGTCGTTTTGCGCTTTTAGGCCCGTTTTTGAAAATTGCAACCTTGTCCAAAACAAGTGTTTTTTGACCAACTTACAAATAAGCTTATAATTTTGTTAAAATGTTCTCTGAGGACCCCCCTACAAATCCTTAAAATATTTTTCGAATCAGTCGCCAAATAATGCGAGTTGCCTTAAGAACTTTTCCTTTGAGGTAAATCACCCGGTATAGTCGGTTTTTTGGAAAAAATATTTATTGTAAGAAGTTGAGGGGCGGACGTGATATTCTTCTACAATTAAGGAAATGACTAATTGAAATAATAACAAAGAAATGTTTTAAAAGATAAGTGAAAACAAAATATAAACAATAAAATCGCTGAAGATAACTTATCGCCTGGGAAATGGTGGATTTTAACATCAGGGTCGGCCCTAGAAAGTTTAGCACCCTGGGTGAGAAATTTTCGGCGTCCCTCTAGGAAGACAATGACGTCAGCTCAATTATTAAAAATAGATCCATTTATTGTATATGTATACTAGTTCTTATGCCGCCCTGTCTGGCGCCCTGAGCGCTTACCCAATCAGGTCCCCGCCTAAAGCCGTCACTGTTTAACATAAATAAACAACAATCGTTCTATTGAAAACACATCCACTTGATTCTAGATATTGAAATTTATGGAAACGGAGGATTAAAATAACTGCAAACTGCAGTAGAAAATCCACATTTGTACAAGTGATTTCAAAGAGTGAATATATCAAACTTGTGTACATACAAACAAAAACGAATACAAGAAAAATGGATTTGTGTATTAATTTAGAAGTATTAAAACACTCATTAAAAGATATACCACCGTCTGATTTTATTACAATGGAAATTTGTGAAAAAATCGAAATTGTCTATAAAGTACTGAAAGAGAAAGAATTAATTCCAAGAGTATCTTTTCAAATAAAAGATGACACAATTGCACTAGAGACAATCAAGAACATGGATAGATTGAATATGTCTTTTGTTGATCGCCTTTCAAAATATAATCGTGCTATATCATATGCGAAAACGGATAAAGTGAAATCAAAATTATTGTACGGGCGGGCGAAATACCTTTTTGAACATGGACTTTACAACGAATTCAAAGCTGTAAGTTGATTCTTTTTCTAGAAGAAATTTCTAAATTTTTGATTGTATTTTTAGGATATTGATCGTGCATCGACAATGGATAGTTTAGCAGATAATCGAGCAGAAATTAAAACATTAAAGAAACAAGCATCTCGTTTGGAAAACGTTTCTAATCGCACATATGGAAAATTTTACCAAGAACCACCAAATATAGATGAAATAAATCCAAAAATACCAAATGCTAGTTCATCAATTAAAATTGCAATTGATGATATCAATGGTAAACATATTGTAGCTACGAAAAATATAAAAGCCGGTGAAGTTTTAGTTGTTGAAGAACCATTTTCGGCAAACTGTGAAATTTCAGAACTACTGATATGTGATGAATGTTTTCAACGCTGTTATAATTTGTTACCGTGTGATAAATGCGTTTACCATTTGTATTGTAGTGATGCTTGCAAAACAAAAGCATGGAATACTTATCATAAGTATATGTGTCGATTAATGAAGTCTTTCGAAAATGTTTGTAAAGTGGATTCAGGCGTTTTGTTAGCATTGAAAATTACAATCAAAAATCATGATGAATATCCAAATATCGATAATTATGAAGATATAGATGTTGATAATGAAGAATACTCATCGACTAGTTTTCGTATAATTTGGAAATTGGCAAGAAAATTACAAGATGTGCGATATGAAAAACAGATTTTATTTTCGTATCTAACAGTTGTTTTTTATGAATGGTTGATTGCATATAGCGATTTCTTTGAAGATTTTAAAGCTACCGTCAATGTGAAGAGTTTTATGAAGGTGCTGTATACAATGCTGAGTGTCATTGATAAATCTTTACCAATTCGATTTATCAATGGTGTAAAGTTAGATCACAGTCAATGCAACCGAATGGGATATGGTTTATATTCAGTTGGTAGTATCTTCAATCATTCTTGTTGCCCCAATGTTTACCACACATTTCATGGTTCAACTATTGTAATGAGAGCAATTCGATCTATTAATTCTGGTGAACAGTGTTGCATTTCATATAGGTGAACTATGAACTATACTAATAACATTCAATTATTGTCTTTAATTTCTCATACTATAATTTTTATTTGCAGTTTTTCTTATTTATATTTCATGTCAAACAAAAACAGTAGACAACGAGAATTAACAAACTATTTTCAGTTTAAATGCCAATGTAAGGCTTGTGTAGAGGATTGGCCAACATTTACCTACCTTCGTTACAAGGAAGCCAGAGGCGTAGGGGATGAGCTTTTTGGCATCCGGAGGCCAACTTCTCAAGAAACGCGTCGCCTTCATCGTCCTCTATCTTCATCATGGGGCGGCGCCAGCTCAGCTTTATATCTAAATGAAGCATATAAAAAATTTGAACATTTAATTGTATCAAACCTTCTAGAAGGTAATGTTAGAGCTGCTGAAACTACTCTATCAAGATTATTAGGGGTACTTGAAAGATTTGAATCGAAAGAACCGAACCAGGGCGTTGTAATACTGCAATGTTTAATAAGAACTTGCTTCCAAATTTTTGGTAACAATAATTGTGCCTCAAATAACATTTAAAATGGATATCATTTATCGAGTTTTTTTTTGTATTTTTTTTCTTTATAAATTGAAATAAACACGTATTTATCATTCTTTTATCTTGTGCTAAGTTTTTCAGTAGTAAAATTCATTTTTCAATAAAAAACGTGCCAGATTTTAAAAAACTACCCAAATTGCACTCTTCTGATTGGTTAACAGTTAATTAGAACAGAATCAGTACAGTACAGATCAGCCAATAAAACATAATATTCCATGTTGATGAAGTAAAAGTGTTAAATTACATTAAACAAAACAGAAAAATAATTATACGAAAACTTACGTACATATTCTAAATAAACTTCTTATTCTTCATAAAGTTTTCTAAAAATAAAATTTCATTGAACGCTATAGTTATATCCAACAGTCGTTAGGTGGCGCATTGACACGTCATTGTTCTACACGTTTAGTAGTTAGGTGGCGTCAAAGCTAGAGGGATTCTGTTACAATTAACAAATTTTAATTCAATTTGAAATAAGTGTTGACGATTTTTTGTTTAAGAATTCAATATGTAAAAAGTTTCAAATCTAAGATTTCGTGTGAAATAAAAAAAAGACAGTGTTACAATTATTAAAAATGTTTCACGCGATCGAAACAATGAAAAATTGTGCATTTTTCTCGGTATTTTCTCGTGGCATATCGGTTTGTATCGAATGCGTTCGCTTCGGATGTGGTTACGTTACAGTACGGCGGGAAATTCGTTTTGAGTTTAATATTTCAAATTTCTCTTGCGTTTAGATGTGTTTAGTGACTTTTTGGTAGTGATAACGTACGTTGATAAATGGTGGTCGATAATAGGTGAGTTAATTTATAACAATATAAGAAAATATGCACGTTTCGCAACTGGTATTGGAATAGTATAAATAATATGACATTAAAACAGAGTCTCGGAATGCAGAATTCTTAACAATTTAGCGATTTGTCCATAAATCATCTCGAAAATAATTTAAACATATCTAAACTAAAACGATGTACACGCACTCACTTGAAAGCGTAGGAGCGTAGACGTATAGAATTTATTATTGTAACTAAACGTAGCGCAATTGCAGCCAATATGATTCCACTATTCTCTAAATACTAATTGAACTATTACTTTAATTTATTGTTTTAATTATTAGAGTTCTTACACTCAGTGTAAGAGGAATTAATTCTGTAATTTGTTTTTGATTAATTTGCCATCGAGCTATATTTAATTATCTGTTTGTACTTAATTGTCCGATAGATGGCAGTGTTTCGTAAATTTGTTATTTGAGGTTATAACGACATAACCTTGTTTTTTGTTTTTCTTGATCTCAACATGAGTAAATCTAAATTGGCCCACATTTTTGATGAAAAACAACGAACAGAAGATGTAAAATTAGATTCAAATATCAGTTTTGAGTCACTATTTCTACCAACACCGATTTTGAACGGTTTAATTGAAAATGATTTTCGTAAACCATCACCAATTCAATTCAAAGCTATCCCATTAGGACGTTGTGGATTTGGTAATTTCTTTTGTTAAATTTAAAACTTTATAAAAAAACGTTCAATTTTTAGATTTGATCGTTAAATCTAAATCGGGAACTGGGAAAACTTTAGTGTTTTCAATAATAGCTCTCGAAAATGTCAATACGTCAAGGCAAGATTTACAAGTTTTAATTCTAGTACCGACTAGAGAGATAGCTGTTCAAATTGAGGATGTTATAAAGAGTATAGGAAAATTTATTGATGGATTAAGAATTGAATCATTTATCGGTGGATTACCATTAGAAGATGATATTAGGAAAGCAAAAGGTTGTCATATAGCTGTCGGTGCCCCTGGTCGTGTTAAACATCTAATTCAACAAAATCACCTCTGTATGAATTTCGTTAATGTATTTGTATTAGATGAAGCCGATAAATTAATGGATGATAGTTTCCAAAGTGATATAAATGAGATTTATTATAAATTACCACCACGTAAACAAATAATTGCATCTAGTGCAACATATTTTCAACAACTTGATCAATTTTTAACAAATTATATGTTATCACCGACACATGTTAATGCTGAAATTGAAACACCAATTCTATTAGGTTTAAAACAATTTGTTGCAATTATTGAATCTAGTTCAAATGTTATACAGATGATGAAAGCAAAAAATGATGCATTAATCGAAATTTTAACGAAAATTCGTTTTACTCAATGTCTGGTATTTACAAATTATCAAACACGTGCTGAAAGTATTTGTAATATACTGAAACAGAAAGGTTGGAATTCTACATTTATATCGGCAGCACAATCACAATTGAAACGTTTAGAAGCTGTTAATGATCTAAAAGAATTCCGTAGTCGTATTCTATTATCGACTGATTTAACATCAAGAGGTATTGATGCTGCTAATGTTGATTTAGTTATTAATTATGATATACCAAATGATGCTGTAACATATTTACATCGTATGGGTAGAGCTGGACGATATGGTTCATCTGGTATTTGTATAAATTTAGCATCACCTAATGATGAATTGAAATTATTACAAACTATATTAGGTACAATTGGTTCGACAAATCTATCAATAGCTAAACTGCCGAATTTAAATGATAGTGTAGATTTATGGAATTGCGATTCGAGTAGTTTTGAACAAATTTTTGGAATTTTAAAAGAGACAAATTCAAATGACAGTAACAGTAATGACCTTAAAAAGGAAATAATGGAATTTAAAAAGAGTAAAATTAATCAGACAAATCATGTAAAAGAGAAAAAGAAGAAAAATAAGAAGAATGAGACAGTTACTTTACAATCATTAGATGATCTAAATAATGATTTTATTAATAATGTAATTAATGAGAGTAAAAATTTAGTGATTGATAATGTTAAAACAGAAGATTTTAAATCAGATACAACAGATGAAATTAATCAAAATAATGAAGAAACAAAAAAGCGTAAACGTCGAGATAAATCAAAAGATTCAACGGATATATCTGAAGAATTACATAAAGAGAAACAGAAGATTGAAGATCATACATTTTGTAAAAATAAAGCTCTATTGAATGTTGCTAAATTATTGTGTCAATCTAATATTAAAATCGATAAAGAAATGGTTGATTCTATTAGAAATTATTTAGTTTTATTAAAATCAACGAATGATGATGATAGTATAGAAGAAGAACAACAACAACTTATTCAATCAAATAACGAGAAATCTCTAAATAATATTTTTCAAATTGCTTACGATTATGCTGTTGATTTAGAAGAGAAACATTGGTTGGATCATTTACCTCAAGAAGAAATTGAAACTTTCCAGCAGTTATGCCTAAAGGACTTTAAATCATCAGAGAGTGAAGATAATGAGTTGATTAATGATGATAATGATAATGATGAAGATTACGATATGGAGGGAAATTATAGTGAACATCAACAACAACAACAAGTTCAATCTACCATTACTTGTGATGTTAATTCTCATTTACCTGTTGCACAACAATCAGATGAGATTGATGCTAATTTACATGAACAATTCACGATGTGTTATGAAGAATGTAACAAAACTTTATGGCATAATGGTTTAACTTTTGAAACAGTTCAAGATTTTGATTCGTATTTTTACCAATGGCAAGAACAATTATTGTGTGTTAGAAATTACGTACAACAGAATATTTACGTTTATGAAATGAACAAATATCAGCAATCTAAATTAAATAAATAAATAGATATTTTCGATATACTTCTATTGTCTACATTTTTTTCTTATAGAAATAAGACATAAAGTACCTTTGATAGCGTGAATGCAGTTGTAATAATTTTCGTATATAATAAAAGAAAGAAAAAAACAATCCGACTGCAATAAATAGTAGAATGCAAATCGTTCAGTTTTCTTATCAGTTCACTTTTATTCTGATGCATTTATTTTAATACTATACAACAGCAAGAACAAACGAAAAATCTTAACACGCGAATTTCAAGTTTAAATATTTATGAGATAAATGTGTTATTCAATGTCCTAAATCTAAGATTGTGTTTTTTTTTCAAGAACATTTTATTATTGTGGTCGCATGTTGCCTTATCTAAATCTTGTCACGGCACAACAGTTATTATTGTTGAAGGAATTAAATTTTCGTCAAAGGACAATTCTAGACAATATCACAACTGATAAAAGCTAAACGATAAGTTCCTAGTTCAGCAATTGTAGTAGTAGCAGTACGTAGTACGAGTTCAAGAAACTGTTGACCTATGTCAACATACTACGTCTATAAACTTTTAAATTTTAGCAGCCTTGAAACATTCATGGCTAATCCTGATATATTCCAAATTTATAAAAATCATTCTACATCGGTTGGTTGTTTTGGTAACGATAAATTTTTTGTTATACAGTTTGAAAAATTTTTTGAGTGGTTTTCACTTAATATGTATTTCTAAATTGAATGTTGTAATTGAATTTTATTGTAAAATTAGTAGTGCATTGTAATAAAATTCTTGAAATGGCATTCGTGGATCCAGAAAGGTGTAAACAACGATTGTGTCTTCTGGAGAAACTTAAAAAACTATTATGCCAAATCGATGATGGTGGCCAACAAGATTGTGATCCATGTCCAAAACCAGCTGTACCAGTGTGTCAACTTATATGCTGTCCAACAAATTGTGATCCATGTCCAAAACCAGCTCCACCAGTGTGTCAAGTTATATGCTGTCCAACAACTTGTGATCCATGTCCAAAACCAGCTCCACCAGTGTGTCAACCTATATGCTGTGTACCAATTTGTACTCCATGTCCACAAGAAAAGCCATGTCCGCCGCCATGTCCGCCGCCATGTCCGCCACCATGTCCACCATGTCCACCATGTGTACCATGTCCACCATGTGTACCATGTGTACCATGTCCACCATGTGTACCATGTCCACCATGTATACCATGTGTACCATGTTCACCATGTCCAAAAGAACAGCCGTGTGTTCCATGTAATCCACCAGAAATGATGGTTTGTTATCGACGACCGAAAAATAAATGTAAACCTGGGAAACGTTCGAAATCAAGAGAATTAAGAGCTAGCATTTTATATATTGGTTGTGATTGTGAGAAACATAATGGCTTACAGGATGATTGTCGACGGTCTGAATGTTTTGGATCACCACCATGTTTAACCAAACCGGATCCAACGTGTGGTCCTAGTGAATTTTCGAATGGTAAACATTTATATCGAAAAGGAAAAGGCGGTAATGGTTGTGGTAAAGATTTGGAAGAGTATCAGTGTTATCCAGCTTGTATTCGCCTGCCAAACTGCTGTCCACCACCATGTCCACCATGTAAACCTCAACCACAACAATGTTGTTATGTAATTTGTCAAGCACCATGTCCACCACCATGTCCACCACCATGTCCACCACCATGTCCTCCACCATGTCCACCACCATGCCCACCATGTCGACCATGTCCACCATGTCCACCACCATGTCCACCACCATGTCCACCACCATGCCCACCATGTCGACCATGTCCACCATGTCGACCATGTCCACCATGTCGACCATGTCCACCACCATGTCCGCCACCATGTCCACCATGTAAACCTCAACCACAACAATGTTGTTATGTAATTTGTCAAGCACCATGTCCACCACCATGTCCGCCACCATGTCCACCACCATGTCCACCACCATGTCGACCATGTCCACCACCATGCCCACCATGTCGACCATGTCCACCACCATGTCCGCCACCATGTCCACCACCATGTCTACCATGTCTACCATGTCCACCACCATGTCCACCATGTCCACCACCATGTCCACCATGTCCACCTGCCATTTGCTATGTACCAATTTACTCATGTTAATATTTCATATATTTCAAATAAATCATGATTTTAAATATGTTGGAATTTAAATAATTTACTCTTTAGATATTAATTCAGATAAAGAAGAAATAATTGTATTAGAAATAATGATTTGAATGATAATTCATTACTGTAATGTAAATTAACAAGAAATCCTATTTTAATTCAATGCAGAAATATATGACTCGTAGAAACTATTCCAACGTTGCGTGCTGTCATATTTATGACTTGGTGAATTCTTACTACATAGTCATTGGGGATAAACTATTGGATATGTATTTTAGTCATTACAAGTAGTTAACTTTGAAGAAGATAACAGAAAAGAATGCACATTTTCTAAATTTTTACAAAATTACAAATAATTTGTAGAAAACATGCTAGATATTTTCACAATTCGATCATTATTTATTATTTTCTTTACTTGAAAAAAATCTTAACTCATAACAAATCAATTCCTTTGGTAATTTGATTAATGATACCTGTAATACCTGTTTCAGACAAACTGTAGATTACAGGTAAAACAAATTGCTAATTCAATTTTGCGATCATTTATTTATTATTATCGATAAACTGTCGTTTTGATTTTTATCGTAATCATTCAGTCATTGTTTGCCTGAAACATCCACTTCCTGATTGAAATTGTGGATGTTTCTTTAGTACTTCTACATTTGAATTTTGAATTAAAATGAAATAGACCGAAAGAAAAATAAACAATAATTTGTATGGAGTATAAGTGTGCAATAGATGTTTCAAATTAAAGTTTTGGTTGTATTATCAATTGGCACTTTTGGTGTGCAAATACAATTTAAATTTAAAGATAAATTCTTGAAATAAAATATTCGAATTTAATTTTATCGAGTTGCATTGTACATAATTTTGCTAAAATGTTCTCTGGGCTCACCCTATAAATCTTGAAGTATTATACGAATTTGGCATGTTTAAGGGAGCAACCTTATACACAAAACCAGGATTGGCGCTGATCTGTTATGCACCATTGTGATGAAAATTATTTTGCACCGTTTGCTAGTTTATAATTTTATTATTAATTCATATTTTTCGAAGTTTTTGGTCTTTTTTTGCCCTTTTCGATTGGCGACCTAGTGTGGTTTACAATATGCATCGGTCCTGCAGGAAACAGTCCCCTTCAAGAATATTTGGAAAATCGTGTTTCATCCTCAAATAAAACGTTTCTTATATTTTCTATTGCTAATAAAGTTATGTTAGGAGAGTAGTAGTTTGAGAATATTTCGCATTTGAAATTTAAAAAAACGTTTACTTACCTAAAAAAGGACTTTTGAAATTTTTAATTATAACAGGGTAGTAATTTGAGGTATAACAATAATTCAAACCGGAACATGTTGTTTTAATCTATAGAAACAATTCCCCAATTTTTTTTATTTATGTTTCTTTTATGTGTAATTTTAAATTTCAGTGTCAAGTGTTTCCTTTGGAACTATTGGTTGTTTTGAGGTTTTATTGTCTTTGATTGTATATTTTCGTAAGATTTGACATCACATTTTATTTTGCATTTTGGCTTTCGTTATACTTAAAGGTTGATATAATTTCTTCTAAATTGATACACTGATATAAGAAAGAAACAAAATCTTTAAACATACAGTACTCTCATATGGAAAGATAATCTACTTGCCATTGTCTTAAATATTAAAGAAAATTTACATTTCATTTTTTCATAGGTTTTCTTTAAAACCTGATTTTAGTATAAGAGCTTAATAAGCAGACCACAGTGTTTCTCTTTTTAAATTTCAATAAATTATAATCGAATTTTCGTTTGTGAAAATTTATATGGAGTCATTAATTTTTAACAATTTACTCTTCAATTAAGAGAAATAAAACAGGAAAATTTAAATACTAAACATATGTATTTAAAATTATTAAATTTAGTGACTCAAATGATCAACGAGAAAATTGGGACATTGTTCAATTACAAAATTATTTAATACACTGTAATTTATTAGTTTACATAAACTACAAGAATCCACTTTGATTTCCTATAAAGGAAAAAGCATGATCAACAGAGAAAAATGATCAAAAGAAACTCTAGAATAGATTTTCATTTTTATTGGCTTATAAACTAATTTAAATAGTTTTTATAAAATAATAATTTATTAACATAAACATAATATTAAATTAATGGAAAAGTAAGACTATTATAAATTTTTGAATTAAAGCTAGAAATTGTTGCATAATAATCAATTTGTAAGTAAATAATCATAATATTTTTATGGGTAATTATTATCATCTAGATTAGGTAGATATATAAATATTGCATTTTCATTTATTTAATAACGAATACCTACACAAACTGCCAATGAATAGTTTTACTACCTTTTAGTAGAGAGATAAATAATAAAATAATGAGTTTAGAGTTTACTCTTACAGTTTTTAACGCTTCTAATTATAATTGATGAATGCACTTAGACGTTACTCTCTAATCAAGCAAGGAAATATTTAAAAATTCAAACATTTTTCAAAATTTTCATGCTTTTTCTCCCTAAAATTAAACGATGAAAAACGTATTCTACATATCAATAACAAACTTATTTAAGAATATTTACTTTCACTAATTGTTAAAAATACAAAATTTTAAAGCAGATGATTTGTATCTGGGATATAGGAAAAAAAAACACAAAAATTAATTTTGTAAAGTGAATTTCAACCATGAAAATTGCACATCAAACCAGAAATAATTCAAATGAATGATTTTGCCTTTATTTACTGCTTCTAATTTGTTTAAAATTGTTGGTTTTTAAATGTGATATCATTCAAGTGATCTTATTTTTATGCTACATAAGTATGTTAATTTTTGTATACGAAAATTTTTATTTCACGTTACATCTTCAAGCATATTTAATTTCTAATTGTTTGTTCAACTGAGTTCTTTTTTTAATAGCTTTTCCTTTATTATGTTTTAATTAAAATATACCTTTAATTATGCATCTAGGTGTGTAAGACGGTTCTTAAATTTTGAATTTAATACATTTCCTGCTGGTGTTACACATAAAATTGATGCCATTTAAAAGTGAAAAATACAAATTTACCCAACTTTTATATTATTTAACAAAGTAGTTACGCCTCTGATTCTGTGATTTATCAGGGGATATACTTTGAAAAAAACTGCTCACTGATACATAAATATTTATAATTTAATTAAATAAATTCCATGAAACCATATTCTGTTATTATTATGAACGTATCTTATTAACCAAGCCTTATAGATTGTTTTAATCAGAGCATAAATCAATAGAGGTGTGTCAGTAAACGTTTAAATAATTTTAATCTATAGCACAAATATTTATGGATTACCATCAATAAATTTAACAATACGTATAAGACTTTAGTAGAGAAAACGTTATTTCTATTCTGTGGAAGCTTTTTTCTCCAATGTAGAGGATAAAAGATTTAAGTAACTGTTGATTAATTTTCAAAAACAGTCCTCTTTTTGAGTCAATAATATAACCTGTTCTATTGTTTTTTTTAAAAAATGTTTCAAGAGTCCCCTCTTGTTTGGTTTTATTTTCTAACAGTACATAGATATATGAGAATCAATTCTCATTTAAGATGAAATCGAAACCAGTCATTAAATAAATCAATTGTTGAAGATAGTTTTCTTTTTTTAAAGAAAAAAGAACAACATAGCTACATATCGTATAAATGTGCCACATTTATAGTTGATGTTTGGCGTCGTACTTTGTGGTGCGTGTTTCCGGTTAGATGGTAAGAAGGAAGTATACGCCCCATATAGTTGAAGCTCCACCCTATGTATTGTTTTAACTAGATTCAGAAGAGAAAAAAAATGGACGTTTTTATTAACATAAAACCTTAAAACACTTAGAAACTTTCAAAAAATAATCGTATGGTTTAAGTTTATTAAATTCAAAAAGTTTTTATTTCGAATTTTTCATCAATTATTAAAATCCACTTCTGTTGCGGTTTTTCCACGAATAAAATTACCGTTGATAGGATCGTCTGGTATGCAAATGTAATTAACAATTTTCATAAACAGTATAGTAATAATTGTTTTGGAATGCCTATTTTCTTAAAATGGTTTTCAAGTGAAAGAAAATCAGTTGATAGAAAACATTTTTTTAGATAAGCAATAATTACGTTTATCAATTGAATGAAACCTTGTGTAATTACCTAATGAAATATCTTATTTACCAATTAGCCGTATATAGTTATCTTGACAGGTATTTGCATTAATATCTAAAGTTGGGGTAATAAATTACATTATATGCAACGTTGTGGCAATTTAAGAAACCCATTTGATTTATTTTATTTTAAAGGCAAGTAAATGCATTTCAACAAAAGACTGTTAAATATCAATAAATAATTTATGCTGCCATATTCGTAAGTGCAGGTGAAACTCATCCGTTTACGAAACTAACATTTACATCATGAATCTACAGATGTATGTACAACGAAAAAATGACGCTTTACGTTTTTAAAATTGATTTCAAACAAATATTTTTTTGGAGAAAAGCTCGTGTCGTTTTGTCAATTTTATAAAGCAAGACGATCTGTTATTTTCGACAATTACAGAAATAACAGTTGGAGATACTCATTGCAGGTAATTAAATGTAATTATAATTGATGAGACCGAAATTAATGTTTCCCCACATTGTATTCCTGTTGATTTGGAATTGAAAAATCGAAATAACAATAGTAATTATTGAGGTACAATGGGGGGAACTATATGATTGTTGAAATTAAAACGATAAATTATTGTTCCAAATATTCGGTTTTCCCCTAATTCTTTTATACATTTATCAACCAATTATGAGATAGTTAAAGAGAAATAGTAGAATTTTACCGCGCCATGATTGTTTTACCATTTAATTACTTTAATTACCAGCGTTTTAAATTACCCACATCTGAGTCGGTATCCTATAAGACTGGCAACAATCTTTATTGATAAGCTTTGTGTAATTCCTAGAATTTTCAGGAGATTCGTTCGATAATCTACTAATTGAAGGTTTAATCTTTATTATAATTCGATTTCAAGACCAATTTCTAACTGCAAAGTGGAAGGTAAACTTGTCTTTTTAGTGTTTAATATCCATCTGTCCATTCGAATTTACACAAATAACCGAAATGATCGTCTTAAATACGGTTTACTGCATTATAAGTTATAACTATAACATAACAGTTGAATTAATATACAAAAGTTATTGTTTGAATAGGTCGATATTTAACAGGATAGGCTCATTTTGTCTGTTTTAATTTAAATAAAAATGAAAAGCTCATGGGACACATTTGTCATGTTTATCAATTTCCATCATAAAAAATGTCATATGGTATGTGCTTTTTAACTCCATAAATGTAGTTAAATACACTGTTGAAGTATATACACGCAAATAAACACCTAAAACTAACCGTTTTTTGCGTGCAACCTTCTAATATTTTGCTATTAGGTGTATATTTTATTAAGTTTTTATCTTTATATTAAATCATTATCGACTTTTGTCACGAATTTCAACAATATTTTGAGAATTCCATCGACTCTGGACCATATTTCGTGAAACATTACATGAAGACTTTTCAATAATGACAGGGTATTTTATTCAATTCATAAATTTTAAATTCTACTCCAATATTATTTTATAATGATATGCTTTTATCTGCGGCAATATAACGGCACGCAATGTTTCTATGTGAAAAGAGCGTATAAAATTTAAAAGAAGAATTACTTGTTTGCAAAAATCTCCACATGAAAGGCCCTTTAATATCGGTCTATTGTTGATGATAAAGCCATCTATAACAAAAGCTTCCTTGTTAGTAATCAACCACTTGACAACACCATTAACATTGTCAGGTACAATTAGTCAATGATTAATAATATTCTTAATTTTCAAGGTAATTATTTGTAAGTCATTTGATTAATGATCCTACTGATTAGATGTGTTATCTCAATTTAGTCGACAAAAGAAAGAAAATAAAATAATTGATAGAAGAGCATATGTTTAAGATAACTTTCTTGTGGTGGAATTTTCCGAAATTCCAAATATTTTAAATTCTACTAAAAATTGATAATACTTTAATTAATTGAATAATAAAAATATTTCTGTTGATTGTTTCACGAGAGTTTAACAAAGAGTTCACATTGTTATTACTCGAAAAGAGGAAATCGTAAATTTTATATTAATTTCAACTTATATGAAACAGGCAGAGGAAAAAACATAATTAAAAATATAAAAACTGTAAATTAAATAGTAACATTAATGGTTCCAGTTTGTGGGCCTCAATCAAGATTTTGACAGTTTTTAATTTATTAAGAACATTCGAATATCAATAAAAAGTAATCTCTATTAATATTCTATTAGGTATAATAATATTAGAATTAATTATCATCTATCACAACATTGGATAAATAACGTAATAATGATAATGAGACGAATAAGTTAAGGATCTAATAATTTTTAATCGTATCAAAAAGGGGTTACTATTGTTCTTTTATTTTTTTTATTATATTTATGAATACGGTGATTAGTTGATAATCAATCTAAAATTGGAACATATAAATTTCTATGTATGTCTAGATTTATATCAGATAAAGTAAAAACGGCTCGATATCTGACTATTGAAAGTTTTAGCGTCTAAAAATCAACCCCATTTGAATCTTGCCAGGTGAATATTGATGTTTATCATATAGAAAAAACAATTTTCCAAATTGAATGTATGTAATAGATTTTCGATAAAATTTATGAATCTGATAATAATAAATTATAAACAAAAATTAATCTGTTCGATAATTTATATAAATTTGGTGATAATTTTGCCTAATTTTTAATAGTAATGACGGTTGTTAGTTTTTTATATTAAGGATAGTTTATTGAATAATTTTTAATTTGTGTTGTAAACGTAGATTTAATTCATTGTCGATGATTGATCAAAATGAATTGATTCATTGAATTACAAGAATCTATCACTGATGATCGTTAAGAATAAAATTACGATACAATTAAAGAATTAACGATAAACATAAGTTACTATAAGATTAATGAGAGATTAATGTAATTAATTACTATAGTTATTGCCATTCATTAGGGAGACTTTTAGTGATTGCATCTGTCTTTTATTAGAAGGTATTGGTTCTTGTTTGAATGTAGCTTATTTATAATGAAGATATTTAAATAAATAGGGACTGCATATAACTCGTATTGAAACCATGTATTTATTTGCGAATCGTAAAATAGAGCTATTAACGCAAAAATTCTCTTTAAATTAACGTTATAAGGATTAGTTGATTGAAACCGTGCGTATTTATTTGCGACTCGTAAAATAAGGCTATTAACGCCATTAACGCTATTTACATTAGGCGATTAGAAGCCTTCATTTGCCCCTTTGAAAATACTTTCTGGCACTCTATTTTTAAATTAAAAACGATTTCTCTATGTGTGGTTGTTTAATAGGCTCAGAACTTTATGTGGTCAATTATTTTTTACAAAATTGGTGCTTAAAAGGCACTAAAATTTTCCTCTTCATGAAACTCTAGAGACAGCTTTATGCTACTTCTGCTCAAAATTATCATTTCTTCCGAAAATCTTTGTACCTACCTATAGGTATACATGTAAACCTTTAGGATACACTTTTGTACAAAACAGTGGCGGAACTACCATACAGCAAAAGGGAGCAGTGCGGGGTGGGCCGGAGGACCTGAGGGGCCCTCCAGCCATGTCTTTATAAAAAATAATTTGTAAACGTTCACTCGATTGCAATTATTTTACTGGAGTCATTATATCTCACCTCATCCTCATCTCATACTCAGTTCGGTAATCGATATTATATTTATAAAAATAAAAAATCTCCAAAGGCAGCAAGTACCTTATATAGCGAATTTTTTTTATGTACAATCTACATACTGAAATATTAATTGCAAAACATTCTTATGATACTGACAATTAATATATTTTATTAACATTGAATCAACTAATAAATTCATTTCCCCGATGTTATTTTAATATTTATGATTTTTATTGAAAAATACTTTTAATCCACAAACAATAAGAAACACTAAAAAAAAATAATAATGAAGTTTGTTGTTTGTCTAATACGTCTAATCAAGGCCTGCTTGATTTTTTCAAGCGAAATTCTCTAGCAGGCCTTGCGTCTAATATTAACTGTCAAAATTAGTTGCCCCCCCGCGATATTCAATTTTTTTTCTAATATCAATAGTCAGAACATATAGCCACCTGAGATAATCGATTTTACTGCTTATACTCAAAAAAGAGATTTTTGCATTTTTCTTGCGAACCAACGAACCGATTTTGATGATTTTTTTTCTGGGTCATAGAGAATGGTCGGCTCTACTGTTATTTTAATTTTCATCAAAATCTAAGCAAATGTAATATTGAAAATGATTTTTTTTAACATTTCTTCAGCTCTTATTCCAAAAGTGTTGGCCCTACCAGTCTGGCCAACGAACTCATCCAAGCTATCACAAAGACCGATTTTTGTACCAAGTTTCATTAAGATTGGTGTATTTTTACGGCAGTTATCGTGGATATACATATATAAATATATATATAAATATATATATATATATATATATATATATATATATATATATATATATATATATATAAAAATTTTAACGAACGGTGGATATGGGTTCCTGAGGTTCCAAAACGAACTTCTGTGCAAAAATTTTTCGGAAATTCAAAAGTGAGGATCTCGTCATTAGCTAATTTTTTTTAAAAAAATTCGCTAAAAAGAACTTTTTAAGAACTGTAGATAAACTTTGCCGCCTTTGTTTTTATAATAAGGCTCAAGTACACGGGGCGAGTTTACAAGCTACAAGAAGGCTTGTAAGAAGTCGGCGAATTGGCGAGTGCGCTAATAGTCGAGTATACATGAAATTTCCCACTTGCTCAGTAGCCAACTAGCTGGCATGTGGAAACCACGTTAGGTTATTGTTATTTTAGTTGATTATCAATGCTACTAGCCACTTGTGCACAAACTACTATGAGTACACGTGGCTAGTTTACAAGCTAGCTCGCTCAAAAGCCGGCGAGTGGCGTATAAAGTAGCCGGCAGTTCAACTTTTTCCAGAGCGTTTTTACAAGCAGCTAATGGAGCGAGTGCATCAAGTACCTACACTGGACTAATTTACGAGCTGCTTGTAGAAAAGCCGACCTGTAGCTTGTAAACTCGCCCCGTGTACTTGAGTCTTAACCGATACTCTCTTTGCTTGTTTCTTATCAGAAATTTTCAGATAATTTTTTTAAATATTATTAATAATAATTATTAATTTCTCTTCATTACTTATCCACAGATATAGACAATTAATCTCAGAATGAAAGTTGAATTACTATATTTATATTTAAGTAGAATTACGAGTATATAACATGAGAGATTTTTGTAGTCTGTTCTTTTTGTAGTTGTTGCGCTTTTAATTTATCTTAAGGCTCAAGTACACGGGGCGAGTTTACAAGCTACAAGAAGGCTTGTAAAAACTCGGCGAATCGGCGAGTGCGCTAGTAGTCGAGTACACACGAAATTTCCCACTTGCTCAATAGCCAACTAGCTGGCGTGTGGTAACCACGTTAGGTTATTGTTATTTTAGTTGATTATCAATGCTACTAGCCACTTGTGCACAAACTACTATGAGTACACGTGGCTAGTTTACAAGCTAGCTCGCTAAAAAGCCGGCGAATGGCGTGTAAAGTCGCCGGCAGTTCAACTTTTTCGAGAGCGTTTTTACAAGCAGCTAACGGAGCGAGTGCATCGAGTACATTGGGTTAGTTTACGAGCTGCTTGTAAAAAAGCCGACTTGTAGCTTGTAAACTCGCCCCGTGTACTTGAGGCTTAAATTTATTATATTCCTTTAGTTCTCTTTTTTGTATTTTCATTAAAATTTTGTGCACAACTACAAATAAACATTATTATTATTATTATTATTATTATTATTATTATTATATAATTAATAAAAAAAAATGAATAACAATAAAACATCCCCTTATAGATTTATCATTTCATTATTTCAGTTCAACCAAAAGTTGTCAAAGAGGCCCGAACTGAATTTTGCTGGGGGGCCCAAATTTTGAAGTTCCGCCACTGGTACAAAACAACGATTAAAAGAATTAAACAAATTGTAATTACAAGCTGTATGTAATGCACGTTTAACGTTTAGTATCAAATTATAGATCTTCAGGTTTATTAACGTATTGACTAAAAATTGTAAATCGCGATAATAACAGAAGAGAAATAATAAATTCCTTCTCATAATCAATCAAAAGATTACTTGTTATTTATTGTAAATCAAATTCGTTACCCATTTTCGATTTAATTTGATACTGTTCAATTAAAGATATGTATAAGGGTATAAGGGTATTTTTTTATAAATTTTCTTCAATCATTCAGGCCTATTATTTCGGTACCCTTAAGTGGTAGGGATTGTCTTGGAACGTATCATTTTGTAAGTCGTTTCTAATTCTTAACTTTGATCAGTTCTCACTTAGTTACTAGTGTGTTGTTTAACATAAAAATTACCTGTTTCAGGTGTGTTTGTCCCAAATATCTACCATTTTCATCTATACACATCGGTGGGCCAGTAACAAGCTATAAATTTCAAATATCAGATTGAAATCAGGTGAGTAAATTAAGATATTATTGCTTGTAAATTGTTAGTTAGCTTACTTAAATTCCAACTAGAACGCATCTTTGTTAGTTGTTTGTTGTATTCCAACGCTTTTTTCTTATTTTATAAATAATTGATTAGTTTTCATATTGATTAGAATGCGTACTCCTGTTGTTGATATAGTCAATGATACAAATTGGTTCTTGTGTGGCATCCTCCATAATTTGTAAAACTAATTGGAGATTGAGTAGTGGATATCACTTTACACGAGTAATACGATGAGTGGGCGACTTATTAGTGGTTTGATTTCATAGAATTTAAAAATAACAACAACAATAATAAGAAACAACTAGACAGGCAGGTGAAGTGTCTCTCTGACACATTGACTTTGTAATGAGACAGGTGGCAGTCATGTTAATTGAGTTTGAGGTGACCACTCTCTATAAGGAAATGCACATTGTCGGGCAGATGACTAGCAATGGACACCCCCGCGGGCGTATATTATTATTGTTCCGCATTGGAAATAAACCGATTTCAAATTAGCCGAAAGGGACAGCAGTACCTAATTTTTTCGTTTGTTAATTCGTTCGTTCATTCACTTAATAAACAATGTGGGTATATTTAACTTATTTCTTAAAGCGGATAAAAGCCTATCAACAGGATTATCAAAAACGTTGTACTTTAGACAGGTTTCCTTTTAAGTTTGTTCAAGTGCAACTTTTTCCTTTGTATCGTTGTTTTCTTTCTTTTAAGTATTTTAAACTCTACCAAGAGTGACGGTTTTATCTTTGAATAGATAGAAATAAGATAGACACCTAGCTGAAAAATAGCAGCATCGTTTGAAATATTTTTATGAGCAAACCTTGTGACTTAATGCATACAATCTAGTCAGTTATCTATAACATTAATCTTATTTCTTATTTGTCAACAATCACTAGAATTACTTGTTGTGAATCTGTGAATTAGATTAAGATTTACCTATCATTAGTCTTATTATTATTTTTATTATTTAAAGTCCATAAAACGAAGATTCACCTCGTATCATCCTGCCCGTATTTTTTTATAGCATTTTTGTCGCTTTTGCTAATAATATCAATTAAACGAGTTAAAAGTGTCGGTCGCTTTTAAATTATTACTGAAAATTATATCTTCCGTTTCCTGTGCCAATTTTATGTTTTTTTCTTCTTCTGTTATTTATTTAAAGTAATAAAATCAACTTGTCCGTTGTATCAAAATAGTGATAAATTACAATGAAACAACATTGTACATTAACAATACAAAATTAAAAATGTAAAAATTAATATGAAGAAACAATTGTACTACATGCTCTGTATAAACTTCCGAAATGTGTAAGTTGGATAAGATACATATTCTTGGTGTTTGCAGTCACAAAAAAACTGATCTTTTTCACTCATTAACATGTTAATTATTTCAAGTGGTAATAAAAATTTTTGATATGTTACCATCTCGATTGTATTTAAATTGAAAAGTAAATATAAATTCCCATTATCAGATTTTCGAATAGAGACAATTTTTTAATTACAAATCCAGTTGTTGGTTTATTATGGAATGTTGATATAATCTTAGTAAATAATCAGTTGAAATTCCGCCATTTATATTTTCTTATAATTTATAATGATGATACAAGAAGTTTTGTTACAAGTTGTTAAATTTGAGGAAGGAAAAAGAAAGAGTATATAAAACCTATCGTGATAAAGTGACCTATAAATCTGTTCGGGTAACGAAAGATTGTTTTTGTATTTAGATTGAATATTGTCACGATTTTCGTGACCCATATTTGCAACAACACATTCTTAGATTGACTGATTAGTTTAAATCAATTATTGTATACATATATCTACTTGATCTTTTTATTCGTTTAATTAGTAGTGTTTACTAAATGGAATACCTTGTATTTTATCTGTGAATATTGAATTAATGTAATAAATCGTGGTAGAAAGGGCCATCTGTTTAAGGTAACATAACAACTATAATTATAATTATACTTAACTATTTACAAGTACCTATAGTAGACTAATTTATTATATTGCTTTAGGACTTTAAATAATATTTATTAATCGTTATTTTATAAACAATATAAATGCCTTCGTGTAATGTAATATGTAAATTTTCTGCAACTGTATGACCAGTTGCAATAGATCAACTCAAGCTATAAAGAAGTCAAATGTTAACATTATAAGCAGAAAACACTGTTAAGCTACTTGCATACAAAATGACCGTATATGAAAAACGGAAAAAACATCCATCATGCCCATTCATAGTTTTTTTTATTACTTGACAAGAACTGGTACTGAAAAAGATATATTACGTATGAAAATTGTATAGAAGACAAAAATAAAGACGGAATAACCAACGCCTTGAATCGTTCTTATCATAAAAATTTAATTAACGAATGTAATTACAATAAAACATTTACAAATAAATAAAAACAATTTCACATATAGGTATATAAGTCTTGTATAAATATTCAGCTAGTAAAATTTATAGGCGGCTTATAACTATCAGTAAAGTAGTAATAGCAAAACGCTTATGATAGTTCCAATTAAAATTGCAGAGTTACCTTGCAAATGACAGAGGGTTATGCGATATACACATAAATCGTTAAATTTTATGAGTGTGTATGTATGTGTAGATTTCATAGGGTTCACATTGCAGAAATTTTAACATTTTAACCTTTTTATTACACATTATATTAAAATTAATGACAATAATTATACGAATTATTTCGAAAAGGAATGGTTATGTTGTTCAAGATAACAGATTAATTCCTACATAAGGGAGACTATAATTTCGATAACTAATTAGAAGATACATGTTTCTTTAACAATATAGATATAAGTGTACTGTCAAGTTTAGCCTTGCTTTTTTTCGTTAATTTATAGTCGGCTATCATGAAAAATAAACGTAAATAAATCGATCATCTAATTAAATCGTGAAGCATGAGCTTAAAAGAAATACCAAACTAGCACCTGTTATTTAAATATTTTCTTTACTATTTTTATATTGTCGATTTTTGTTTTGAAATTTTTTTAAAATATAAATTTAATCAATCCATAGTAAGCAGCTGCAATTAATAAGGCAAATGTCAAATTTTGTGCCAGTTCAGTAGTAGCTGTCGTAGTTCAAACAAAAGCACTAAATTTGCAAAAACCACCTGCGGTGGCACAATGTCCTATAACAACTACACGTATGCGTATACATACAGACAACATTATAAATTTATGATACAGTTTGTATTGTAAAATAAAAGGTCATAAGTGAAACTGAGAATATGATGGATAATGATACAAATATAATTTTTTTTTGGTCAATATCATTGCCGTAGATCTTTTGCATTTATCTGATCACTTTTATGAATAAATTCTATATCATGCCACATAATTCTTGTAATTGTCACTGTTGACAGACAAGTAACATTAAGACATTTAGCCAATTAGTCAAAAATGTTTAATGCAGATCTTGTGTTGATAATTAGTTGTTAAAGATAAGAGATTGGCAACTAAGAATTTTCTTTCAAGTTGTTTGACTTTTGTCACACTACAGTCTGTAATATTTATACAGGGTGTTGAAACTCCTATTAATTGAAGAGAGATTCGAAAAATATTTTAAGGATTTGTAGGGGAATCCCTGGAGATCTTTCTACCAAAATTAGAACCTTGTAGCGCATTTTGAAGTTGGTCAAAAAACGCTCATTTCTGACGATGTTGTGATTTTCAAAAACTTGCTACACACTTAAAATGAGTTCGAGTGATTCGAAGATTCTCCCAACATTGCTTTTTGGCCTTTTTCAGTGCATTCTGGAACACGTGGAAATGTTTCCCATTTTTCGTAGAATGCAATGGAGTAAAGCGAAAAAAAATCAATGTTGAGAGGGTCTGAAGTCCTCCTTATTGTTAGTGCTTTTACGTGTTTAGCTCGTTTTTAAAAAATATGATCTCGTCCAAAACGAGCGTTTTTTGAACAACTTCCAAATGAGCAACGAGATTCAAATTTTTGTAAAATAGTCTCCAGGGACCTCTTCAAAAATCCTTAAAATATTTTTCAAATCGCTCGCCAACTAATAGGAGTTTCAAAGAATCGACCATATTTAGAATCGACAGCCTTTATGTGAAAGGAAAAAAGAGGATAATTAATAATAATATTATATGTTCCTAAATCTATTTGCCATGGCAGTATACAGGTATTGATTGAATTCAACATTTACGTAATAGATAGGTATCCTTGTGGAGATAATAATGTAAGCTCGTAGTTTCTCTCTTGTTTCTTTTTTCCCTTAGTACAAAGAAATACAGTCTGGATTCATCTCAGGCAGTTATCAATGATTATTACTACTTTGATAATTAGTATTTTCAATTCAAAAAATTATTTTACTTTGATATTTATTCATGGAAAACAAATTACAAGAAACTATTTTAATTATTACAGTAATCTATAAATCAATCTCATATATTTACTTTTATTAATTTCAAGTTTTAATTAAACTGTAATAAATTTAGCAATAATGAAGATAAGGCTAATAATAATGTCAGAAATGATTTTTCTCGATTATATAATAATAAATTATTTCATAATACTCTAACTGGTGGATCATTTAATTTTAATTTACCATTTGAAATTGTTGTTGTTTTCTTAAAGCACAATTTCATCTTAAATGTTTTCTAGTATAGTAGAGACAGCTGACCACAAAAAACAATAAATAACCACCTCCACATTCACATATGCATACGGTTTAATTTACGTATTTCCTTTTTTTAGGAAAAAAACAAAAGTAAAAAGATTACTACTTAATGTCACAAACATCTGCTTTCATGTTGTTGGTGAGATGTTTAGAAGGATGTTTTATGTTCACAATTAAGATTATGTAAACTATTATTTCCTTAATAAGTTAAGATGAGAACTGTCGTCGTTGCTTTTTTCTAGTCCAACTTTCTTACGTTTCTAATTAAAAAAGAAATATTAAAATTAGAAAGATACGATTGTTTAATGATAATGGAAATGTAATGTCAATTCACAATCGTATTTAAGTAAATCTAACAAACAAGTTATCAGACAATGAATATTTATTAAGTGCAATATTAATTAATTAAATTTTTTTTTCTTTATTTGATATTAGAAACATCAATATTCATAAGGTACTAAACAGTTACAAGCGTAAAGCTGATTTATATTGGATTTTGTATTACATACCTATACGAACACATGCTATATCTTTTATTGGAGAGTTATTTTGAAGTATGACATGTGATATACATAGTACATCATGTGTCATTTATTATTATGTGTCATCGTTTTATTTCATGCTTTTTGACTTAAATTTAGCAACTGTTGATGTATTTATTATTGGTTTTTAGTTGTCTTCACATCTGAGTGAGTTATGAAAGTCGAAAGAAATGGAACATTTAGTGAGTTTCTTGGAAATTTATACGTGCATTTAGAATAAGTAACGATAGTAAAATATTTTTCAAAAAATTGCGATTTGATTAACTTTGTTGATTTTAGATTAGTAAAAAAGTCAAGAATAATTTATCGAAAATAAAATTAATAGGTGTAAATTTTGAAACTCAGTCGTAATAGTAAGCAAATTACTATTAAGACAACTGAAAGTTTCAATTGACGGTCTTGTTTCAAATGTTTCTTTGTCTTTTTACAATAGTTTTTTCTGTATTGCTATTTTTAACAATTTATCGCACAGTTAAAAAAATTCTGTTGAAAGTCTTGCAATGAAAACAGTGCCTGTGTTCATCCATGAAGTAAAAAGAGAGATTTAATTTTGCTGCTTCTAACTAAAATTTGTATAGATGGTATTTTATTTATGACTTGTACTACCTTTAATTTCACCTTATGTGAATATCTCATTTGACAATCTTTTGAATAAATTGATTTCGAAAATTCGGCAAATAAAGAAGAATTGCGCCTTTATAACGCTATAAATTAAAAAAAAGAAACAAAATATCTTAACTTTGATTTGATTTATGCGTTTGTGTCTATTAACAATCAGTTCGATAATACTAAAATAAAAAGGTATTAATTATGCTAATTAATGATAATTATTGATAAAACTTTATAAAACAAAATACCTAGGAGGGGTCTGGCTGCAAAAGCGGTTTCTTTTCCTTATGATTATTTAATCTATCATATCGTAAAAAAATTAGAATTAATAATTATTACAATAAGATACAATAAAATTATAAAAGTGTTTGCAACGGAAACTGGACGTTATACACACTTAACAATCGATTATTGATAAGGTTGAAGAATTTACAACGATAATTACAATCATCATCCTCATCAATTCATAAGCACTGATAATATCTTTAATTTTACTTTTAAAATAACAATAAGTTGGTAATAAAATAAGAAAATAAAAATAATAAAACAATATATAAGAAAATGGCTTACACAGCATATAAGTGGTGAATAATTCAATTATAAATGAATTAATTTAAATATTTGACGCATTTCTTTGTATCTTCAAAATACCGCTCTAAAAATCACCCATATATCTATTTTTAATTAGTCAAAATGTCATTAACATTATTGATAATAAAAGTTTATTTTATCAATACAAAAGTAATAATCCGACACGATATCTTGATGGTTTTTATTTCTCATGGATGATAATTTTACTGCTTGTTTATCGTAATAAAAAATCTTCATGAAAACTGGTAGACAACAACAGACCACACCTACACGATTTTTGATTAATTCAAGGAAACCATTGTTGTTCACATAGCATTTTCATTCAATAGTCTTCAGTTTATTTAAAATTTAATTTTTTTTCGTACTATACCTTCAATGGACATTTTAAGATATTTCAAATAACTTTTAGTTGTTTGCCTATTTAAAAGTTATCTGTCCATTAGTGAGGAATGCTTAGTTGGATGTTAGTTACTTAAATGTGGTTTGTTGTTTAAAAAAAAAGTACGATGATATTGTCGGTAGATTGTAGTGTTAATTATCGTCAGCTATATACGTCTATCAGATATTTAATTCCTTTTATTAAAGTATAAAGATTACACCTGGTATAAGATATATTCGGCTTGTGGTCTTTTCTTTTTAGAATCGATAAAGATTAGTGATGATAATGATGATAACGTTGGTAATGTTGGTAAGATGTGTGAAGCTTTCAAATGTTAATTAAACAATAAGAAAAAGGAAATAATAAAATAAGCTATCAGTGAACAATAATAATAAAATATGTAAATTTCTTAATAGTATAAATGATTGCATTTTAGATGATTATGATTATCATTATGTATTTAGTATCAATGCTTTTAAATAGTTTTTATTATTCATTATTTATTATTGCTGGCTTTTGACATTTATTAATCATTATTCGATATGTTTAACGATCTATTCGCAGATTTTTCTTCAATTTTATTTTAAATATATCCATGTACCTATATTTTTGTATAACAAGACAAGTTTTGGTTATACGCATCCAGAATAGAGCTTATTTTGTTCACCCCTGAAACTTGCTTGTGTCTGAGCTAATAATACAGACATAGACTACTAGAGGGCGTATGGTGGTGCTTGGATAACGCTGCCACCTAGTGTTTTTCACTGACCCAAAAGATTCAATTTTAATTGAAACTAATTAATTATCAATTAAAATTTTTATGATGTTTTAACAATTAGGATCAATTCTCTCTGATTTATGTATTTTCCGATTTGTTTTTTTTTAATGTTCGGAATTTTCATTTTATTTAGTGCTTCATCTATAAAAGATAAAGGTATTTAATATATGAATCCTTCAAACCTTAACGTATAAGGAAGCGGCGAATATTAAAATTCGTTTTGTTTCAAAATTCAATCTAACGTTATACAGGCTTAAATATAAGCAGTAATACGACTGGAAGTCTGGAAGCAGCGTATCGCTTGATTTGACAGGCTCATACTGTGCGCTCCTGTCAGAGAGCTTTCTCGTGGAGATTGATTTTAATAAGAAGACGAACGACGAAGATACTCTGAGGGAGACAAATAACAACCACCCTCAAATACGTATTATAAATATAGAAAAGATTACTACATACTACTATTACTACTAATCGTATAGTAAGTGAGAGTATTACAATTACAACTGAACGTTGCTGAAACATTTGCTTTAAATTAGATACGCTAGTTGGGGAGATATTCGCTAGTTACCCGCCGTTATCATTGTTTATTGAAATTCTTACAAGACTCTTATGTTAATAACCAGGCAATAAATTCCAGGTAACCGACAATCTTGAAAAAAATTGTATGCGAGAATTCTTAACTAACTATGTAACAATCTTGATATACGACTTTGTTGTTGATTTGCATTTTTTCTTTGATAACTGCTAACAGTGGTGATTTCTTAGATATTAGCGAATTTTTTTTAAAAAAATTAGCTTATGACGAGATCCTCACTTTTGAATTTCCGAAAAATTTTTGCACAGAAGTTCGTTTTGGGATCTCAGGAACCCATATCCATCGTTCGTTAAAATTTTTATATATATATATATATATATATATATATATATATATATATATATATATATATATATATATATATATATATATGTATACCCACGATAACTGCCGTAAAAATACTCCAATCTGAATGAAACTTGGTACAAAAATCGGTCTTTGGGATAGCTTGGATGAGTTCGTTGACCAGACTGGTAGGGCCAACACTTTTGGAATAAGAGCTGAAGAAATGTTAAAAAAAATCATTTTCAATATTAAATTTGCTTAGATTTTGATGAAAATTAAAATAACAATAGAGCCGACCATCCTCTATGACCCAGAAAAAAATCATCAAAATCGGTTCATTGGATCGCAAGAAAAATGCAAAAATTTTTTTTTTGAGTATAAGCAGTAAAATCACATATTTCACGTGGCTATGTGCTCTGACAATTGATATTAGAAAAAAAATTGAATATCGCGGGGGGTAACTAATTTTGACAGTTAATATTAGACGCAAGGCCTGCTAGAGAATTTCGCTTGAAAAAATCAAGCAGGCCTTGATTAGACGTATTAGACAAACAACAAACTGCAAACGAATGAAATTTTATTAGTGTTTCTTACTGTTTGTGGATTAAAAGTATTTTTCAATAAAAATTAGAAATATTAAAATAACATCGGGAAATGAATTTATTAGTTGATTCAATGTTATTAAAATATATTAATTGTCAGTATCATAAGAATGTTTTGCAATTAATATTTCAGTATGTAGATTGTACATAAAAAAAATTCGCTATATAAGGTACTTGCTGCCTTTGGAGATCTTTTTTTTTCTAGAACAAAAAAATATACTTAAAATGAAGATTAATTTATTTACATTTGAATACTTTGGATTTTTGTGTACAACAGGCGCCAGATCTGTTGTGTAGATGTTAATTGGTGTCGGTAGAAGAGCAGTACCATTTAAATTAAGTCCTCTTCAAGAGGTGTTTCATGTTTATTTTAACAGTTAACTAGTTAATGGCATTTATTACAAGTTAAACAAATCGATAATTATTCACTTGTCGAACAACAAGGGTCGTCGTCAAAATTCTCCTAATAAACAACGAAAAAAAGCATAGTATTATTTGTTTATGTAAATGTGAAATTTATAAATTTAATTTAAAATGAACCGAATAAGTTTCCCATCAGAAAATTTTAAAATTACCAGTATGCGTACAAGTACATAGGTACATTTGCATGCGTACCTACATAATTTAGCATTAATTGCATGATAACCGCAATGTAGGTAATTCTATTTACTATATGTATTATACATATAAATAGATAGATATACCTACGTGTATATGTATAATCGATAAATTCTATACCTTAGGAATAATAGCGATGGAAAGGGTTATTTATGCAAGATTCCCATTATTCTTCTTTTACAATTTGATTTATAACAAGTTTCTGTTATTATTCAGATGCGTGTACATTTCTATAAGGAAATATTTGGACCACCTGTGATGTGAATTCCTGTCCCACGATCCCTCAACACAAACGAAAAGAGAATATATTCAAGGGTTACATTTTCTTGCTAATCTGCAATCGATATAGAAAATTTAGGTGAACCAAGTACTTACAAGCATACCCTAAATTAAATTAAAATGTATTTTATTCCCGTTTTATATTTAACTCCGAAAAGACATGCAATCGGATTCTTGAAATAGAATAATTATTAGTCATTCAATTGTAATAGAAACAAAAGAATGGATCAATTTCTTTATCCTATTTATTTTTATTTATATTAGGTAATCTATGTATACAAATAAAGATGTGTCCCGTTGGGAAACGTCGAAATGTAGAAATCGTGTTGTGGTTAAAATGCTTCTATTTTGATCCAGGCAGAGGCGTTTTTTTTAATAGATAAAGATAGATAGATTGGTGTATACATAAATCAAAAACCAAATTTGAAAAGGATGATGATGATGATGATGATGATAATATTAAAACTGGTCAATTTCACACATGGTAAATATGAATAGATTACTAGATTGGTTTTCTAATAATAATCATCGGAAATAAATCGAATTTATTGTTTTCTTCATTTGCAAGAAGTGCTCCGCCTCTGTGAGCAGCATTGCGTGATTCTTATTGTTATTAGTCAAACTATCCCTAATGTATAATTATCATTAGGATTTTCAAACGATTGATTGCATTATACAAGGCTAGTCATCCTCTAGCAATTTTCTATTGAAATTAGAAAAAAAAGAATTTTAAATATTCACTTTCATTAATTTTACATTACATGAGAAATCGTTGTGTAATACTTTTGTATGTTTAATTGCAGATTTGTTTTGCTATTAATTTATTCAACTACATTTATCTTTAGTATTATTATTATTACGGTAAATAAGGGAATAATGGATTTGATCCTGTGCTGTCATTATCATTATCCTATTCAGTGAACGACCTGGTGGAATTAAATAAAATTATTGGTCTGATATGTATGCAAAACACATTTAAAATACGATTGCTTTTCAAAAATAATTTACAGTCATGGATCCAATTCACATTCTGTTATTTTAACCCATCAATTATTCATTTGAGTGTCACTTTGGCATGTTGACTGGAATATATGAAACCTCTAGGGAAGGTGTTTGTAATAACAAGCCAACAACCCCTGAAAATTTCACGTTCTGTATATTTTATTTTTAATTTTTTCTCCTCTTTAAACTTTTATTAGGAGAATTGTGTGGTAAAACGTTTATTAGTGATCAACAATCACATCATTATCATCATCATCTTGATCATAATAAAACCCTGATCTTGTCCAACTTTTTCATCGACCGACTGTCATCCAATTAGTTGTAATTGGCGCTCTGAGAGAGGAACTAATAGCGTTTTGTGAGCGCTTGCGCTACCACCAAGACAAAACACCAGGTCGGGTATGTCAAGAGATTAATTCTGGACTTGATAATGTGTACTGAACTTGAGACTTCCTGTTTTATACAAGTCATTATGAGAGGGTGTTGTTGAAGAAAAAATAAAATGATGATGACAATAATTAATGATATTTTTTTGGTTTTTCGTTTTCTTATTTGATCTAGTCGTTTCATTCCTTCTTGATGATTTAAAAATTAAAATTAGAACTTCCTGATAAATTATGATTTGATATGCATCGTTCTGAACCATCATCAAGCCGCATTCACTAGAACTAAAAATTACTTATTTAATTTACCGAATCAAACAGAATGATGGGTGAAAGAAAAACACGAATCTTTCTAAGCACCTGCATTTAAATCGAATCATGGTTTTGATGTTGTTATGTTCTTTATTTGATCTTTATAGACTTACTAATTGATGAACAACACCTTTGAAATATTTTCGTTTGCATTTTATTGTAGCAATTAAATTGGCTGTTTTAATTATTGAATGTGAATAACAATTGAAATTGTACACTTACATATTTGATATAATTCAGTATAATCATGGTTGATTTCATTTATTAGTAGTTTTGATAAAGTAAATTACACTAGCAATACGAGATGTATGAAACTAGCTGTAGTGTTGTACCTAATTAAAAGTTAAAAATGACATCAACGACAAGCTGCACCTGTCATAACCAAATGAATTATCATCTATGTCACACCAGTAGTGTATTGTATGTTGAAAAATAATTATTAATTGACCGTTGCGTTGTAAACTAAAAGGTCATAGTTTATCTTTAATCTTAATTATAGATGTTTGTTGGTGTTTTATAAAGAAAAACAACAAATTAAACACGCTTTTTTTCCCTAATATTCGTAATAAAACTGTCTTTTTGGTGATATATCTGAGGAAAGAATAAGATTCACTATGTCTGTCTATGTTATATGTCTATCTGTTACCAATCCAATAATGTGGAATCAATCAGCCATTAGACTAGAAAGCTTGGATTTAATTCACATTGAGAAGATTCCACGACATTCTGATTTATGTGATCTAATGAATTTAAGTTGTAATATAATGATTGCTTTAAGTATCTAGGATTGAAAATATGTATTGACCGACATCAGTTGATGAATTAGTAATTTCAACAATTTATATAACGAATTTGTTGTAAATTTAAACAATTTTTAAATGTATAAACGATAAAAACACTTAACTATATACTTCACAATACAAAGTTACACAAAAGCTCTAAGATTGATCGGGCTCACACCGCTCTCTCACCCTTTCCCGGTGTATAACCCCTCTACAGCATCAGTGTGCTGTGTTGTTGCCATGGTAACGAGTGAGTTTGTGGCCATTTGAGCCCCTTTATCCCGCCGTATTCATCTTCGACAATTGAATGAGTATTCAAGTAGATAATGATATTTGCATGCTGATGATCTCTCTTAAGTGGTAGCCTAATCGATGTACCTGTTCCTTGTTCTTAATCATCTACTACTGTTTGAAAGCTATCATTTATTTCCTGAATATAAAACAAAGAATATAATTGAACTTTTATTGCAAATCTTATCATAATGTCAAGCTTATAGGTTGATTATTTTTTTTTCCAACTTTAATAAAAGCAAATACGTAGATGTGAGATGTATTTTAATAATCCACATCAGACTTTCATTGCTGTTTAGGTTTCTTTTTAACGGATTCGCACGTTTCCAACGTTTTAAAAATGTTATTAGATTTTTCCGTTCAAATTGGTCGTCCATTAATTTGACGTACAGTGGATTTTATAAAAGCAAATCAGATTTATGCTCGGCACTAAATATGAAAGGAATCTGACGTAAAAATAGTTGATTGAGTAAATGTATGGATCTGAGTAGTACTGGGTGGTAAAGTCCCTCTTTTTATATTTTATCAGGTGGTATGGTGATAGTAGCAGTGTGCTTCGATTAGAAATGCAACATTGCTGCATACTATTTGATATACACAATATATTCAGTCGTTTCGAGTGCGCATCTAGAAAATGGTGGAGGTTCCAGATAGAAAATGTAAATGTACAGGAAAAAAAGTGGAAAATAAAATAAAACGATGAACATATCCAATAAGGTTTTAACCTGCAGCGAAATCGGTTGCCTTGGTAACACTGAGACTTGAAGTCGACGTCACTTCACATTAGAACTTTAGGAGGGGTTATTTTGTCACTACTACCACCTTTTAAACAGAGGTCACACATTTGACGCCAATATTATGTACCTATGTATTTATAAGAATATCTATAAGAGAGGATCAACTTGCTTTGGTGTGGCTGTTCAAATTAAATTAACAGACTCATTGAAATAATGAAATTACCAGATTAATAGACTAACACATGATTATGCAGACCTTCTATACACTAAAATCAGGAACAAATTCTTATTGATGTAGATGACGAATATTGTAGATATGAAAATTAAAATTGGGAACCACTCGCTCAACATTTCTTTAGGTGATTGCTTCGTATAATATTACAAAATTGTTTTATTTCAAAAAAAAATCTCATATTTGTTCTGATGTGAACAAAATTACATTTCTTTGTACAATATTGTCGCAATATACAGATATTACATTTCTTTTGAACAATCCAAAAACAAAAACAATCAATTTTAATATCTCCGTCTGGAATGAAATTACATTCTTGAGCCAGTAATGGTTATAAATGGGAAAAATATTGAGGATATATGTTGCAAGTCACTCAACTTGCTTATTGGTGGTATGTTGAAGTTAATTAAAATTTCCAAAACAGTAAACAGTAGAACCGGGACCCCATTACACTCTCTAAAAAGACAGAAGATAAACGAATCGATATTATATGACAAATTTTTTTAGTTCAATTATTCCTTTATCGGTACACGAATTTTATCGGTATTGTTCTATTATTTCAAATAGGATCGGTATTTAAATTATCACATTCTTTTGCCTCTTTAAAAAAAAACAACTCTACTCACCATAAAAACATTTTTGTTTAAGCTTACCATCATTATCGTTATTGTTAATATTATGAATGTTTTCATTTTTTTTTAATGATGTGCAATACTCAGTTGTTTCCTACCTGTTTTCACATAATTTCCATGAGATCTTCAGCGAAACAGTACTCATTCAATTTAAAGTAGAAAAAAAGTTCTTTAGGTTAAATCCGTCATTATATCAGAGCTGAGGGCGAAGATCCGGTCTGCTCTCACTACACGCTTCCGAACAATAGACGTCAAGAGGCACGTACAAGACAAGAGCTTTAGGGCTCCAGGGATGTGTAGATTTCTAACGACAGTCTGGCTTTCTTCTGCTTGCTTTTTTTAAATTGCAGTTAGGGTGAAACTGGCACGATATCTATATAGTTATATGAATATACGTAAATATACATCCGAGCCGGTAAGTAGTAACCCCAATTACTTTTTCGTTTATAACGTAAACTTTCAAGATCGATTAGAATTCTTATTGAATGAAAAGTCTTACAATTTATTCGGTCAAATAAATAATAATGATTTGTTTGCAATTGTAAGCAGTTGATATTTTAAGTTCTTTTATAATTTATAAAGTGTAACATATTATCTTCATATACATTTATAGTTCACATAAAAATTTTGTTTTTCATCTATTTTCCATTAAATCAGATTAAAATGTACTTGAAGTGTATAAATGCGATTTTGTTATGTAAATGTAATCACTTCAGATGGTAAACTTGAGTTCTCTCTAGTTCATTAGCTCATTGGAGGATAATGAATAAGTCTATGATAATACACATTTCAAATAAAAGTATATGTGTACTGATAATTTATCAAGTGTTACAAGTCAAGTTGATAATATAGTGAATTATTTCCATTTTTAATGAAGACTAATGCATATTTATTTCCACGAAGCGAACATAGAATTTTTCCATTCGTGCAAAGAACAAAAGACCAAATGATCTGTTCATATGCACTCAAGAATGAGAAAATGATCTTCTCTCTGACATGACGCTAAAGACGATACTTTGGAAAAGATAAAGACACTTGTCGAAGGAAGTAATCAAAAGCAGCCTGGCGACGTCTTTACTATACTTTACTTTTTCATACAACATACAAGAGAAAAGAATGAATACAACACAAGCATCTCTCGCTACATAGTAAAAAGCAAAAAGCATTTTTATATTGGCGAAGTATGTGCGTCTCTACTATTCGTAATATCTCTCCAGCACCAGTTTTTCTCTCTCATTCTCTCTATTCTACACTTATCTCATATTTCTGACGTACTCCTACCGTATCGCACACGTTTTATTGCACCCATACCACCACGGCTGTCATGTTGCGCCTTCTACCAAGTACCTTCTTGTCAGCCATCTTGGATCTTCAAGGACTACACATTCTTTTTGTGTGTATATTTCACTGCTTCAAACGAGTGTCGCATTAATATTTTCGAATTTTGCACAATGTCGTTGAAATGTATTCATGACTGGCGGCGCTTTATTTTCGTGGATATGAGAACGGGTTTTTGTATCTCTCCGGAGCAATTTGTAGTTATTACTTTGTCAGATGGCTTCTATTTTCATTAAACGCATTCTACAACAAAAAAAATCAGACTGTACTTTATTAATATCTGACAGAGTTGACATTATCGATTGATCTCCACTTTACAATAACTTGTAATTGAATGTTCCTATGGATGTGAAGGAATGGATAAGTTTGGACAGAATAGAGTTCTTCTATTAGAATCTGACTAATTGTAAGTAGTATCAACTATATCTATAATAACACCTAAATATTATAGAGGGTTCTTTTGCCTTAGGTTTTCTTTTATTACATCTCTATAAACTGGTTGGTGGTGGCGGCGGCTTTCGTCAATTCCACATATACTCATGTGACGTATGAGGGTGGAGTTTGGATACGATCACTTCCTTTTCTTGAGAAGTGCGTATGCGCCAACATATGTGTGCGTGTGTTAAAACGCATATAGATATCAAAATTTTCTTTAGAAGCCATTTTGGAAATCACTGTCTTCCAATAGTATTGCCCCACTGAAACGTGCCTTGATAAATTATTAATGTCGTAAAGTTGCGAGAAAACGCTTTCCAAAAGACACAGAATGGTGAACATTACATCTAGCTTTGTTTCATTAAAAATTGAATTCGTTGGCGTTCTTGTTGTTATTGTTGTTTTTCTCCCTCTTTTATGAAAATATGATAACTGTGAGAAGATTGTAATTGAAACCAATGATCATATGTTGACCGATTTTCCATGGCTTCTGTTTAATAATTATGTGCATAATTTTGGTTAGATTATAGTATATAGCAATGTGCATAATGAGTTGGATAAAGATCACATAAGACCTACCTTATTACAAATTCCATTTAATATGGACCGTAAAAATATCGACTTACAATAGTGATAAATCATCTCAAATGCATGCATATAGTTTTTGATTTTGTTCTCATTTCCATACATCAGAAAGGAGCAACTTTAAGTATATAAAGAGTCCATTAACGATATTCAGCCAACTGTAAAAAAGTATCAAGTTTTTTTAATGCAATACGCCGGGAAGTAGGTGAGCGAAGACATCATTGAGAGATAACGGAATTGTAGAAACACTGTGAGAGAGGCTCGTCGAATATCAACTTTAGTACAAACGTTCTAAACTCATTTTCGTATAACAACATTAAATTACCACCAGTTTTAAAATTTGTGAATTTTATAAATAGAGTTTTCCATACAACAATTAACATTGGCTCTAGTAAATAAATCTAAAAAGATGTTAGTCCTTAGTTGAAATAATTGTTTTATCGATTAAAATGTTTTTTAAAGTATATAATGGAAAAACAGTGTACCTATTAAAGTTTGAACAGATGTTATTCATTTATTACAGTGGTTGATGATGAATTAGAAACAATAAAAGGTAATTGATTAAATTTAACAGCTGATGATACCTGTCACTAATTGGATGTAGGATATATGAGTGATTTTGATGAGATTGGGGATTAAATGGATTTCCTTGGGATGAAAGACGTTTAGTTTAGACGCAAATACTGTTTCCGTCTAATGTTAGATTTGAAGATGGCACCGCCCGTTTTGCAATCTTAAAGATGCTATGATAAATGGAAGCGATGCGAGGTGATTTCTTTGTGTGAACGTGAGGAGAAGACATAATATGCAGCGCCAGCGGCCGATCGATCTAGGGTGGGTGAGCGCGAGCACTCTTGCCAATGTTCCGGCTCCACCCGGATGAAAAATATCGTCGGCCTGGATGTGGATGTGCAAAACGAGCGAAAAAGCACAGAAAAATACACACGCTGTCGTACTAACCCCTATCCCGTCCACCCACTCCCCCATGTGGAAATGGGATAGACGCACGCGCCCTCCATGCCATCAATACTCCACATTCAAACACCTACTCAGGCCGCAGGATTGGGCGGTTTCCCTTGTCACACGAATATTTTATACGTAATTTAGGTGCGATATGGGCTTTGGGAGGAAAAAGACTGCAACCCTCTTTGGAACGATAAAAGCTAACCGCCTCACTTTCACTACATATCCAAAGGAAAAGTGATTCCGCCTCCACGGCGACTCTGCATAGATGAATCCGTTGACTGTAAGCAATCTGGAGAGCTTTATGGTCCCCATTCACTCGTAGGGGGCATATGCTGATAAAGGACCATTCGTGTTTTATGAACCTTGTATAACGGTCTTGTTTGTTGTTTTTTTGTTTTTTTAATTTCTTCCTATAGTCGTATGTTTTTCCTCACTTCACAATCGGTCAACCGTATACCGTTCATAATTCCACACATTAACAAACAGAAGAAAGATTTCTTATGCATCATTTACGATATACAGATATACAGTACATGTAGACCATTTCCACAATAAAATAATCATACCTATAAATATCAAAGCCATGGAATATGTAATAAATGAACGAATAAACAAACTTGTTACATTTATTTGATTCAATGTCCAATTATTCCTGAATGCAAACTTGACGACCTCTGCCTTGTTACACAGATCCGACAGATTGGCATTAATTGAAGAAGAAAGTGGGCCAGTGACCCACGACGACCTTGAACCTTTCTCGAACGACGCTCCCGGAGGTAATTAAGCGCCGCGGCGCAGCTAATTGAAGCTATAGCGCTTGCGTTCAAAGTACTTATTAAAGAAGCGCACTGGGTCACGAGGGGAATAATGAAAGAGGATGGAAGTCAAGGGAAAGTATTTTTAAAGAGTGAAATTAGACAGAGTTGGGGTAGGTCGAGGATCTTCTTCCCTGGGGTGACCATTCATTAATGAATTTCCTTTGACTTTTTACGCACACTTCTTGACAACATTCTTTCATTTAAAAATCAATTCTATATTCGATATTAGTGACAAATGATAGTTGTAGGTACAACAAACTACATTTTCACATATGTATGTACCTATACCTATGTAAGTATGTTTACATAGATATTTAGGAAAATTACTGACAACTGGAAGGCTAACTTTAATTGAAAATTAACAACAGGAATCTAACAGAAAATTCATTATTTTATTAATCCTACTTCACCATATTCTATAAACTTTTTCCATTTTCCCGAGCTTTTCATCCTGATGGAACAGACCAAGGTATATGTTTCGTCTCTTTCCTTATTCGTATTCTTTGCATTAGTCAAGCTGTCCGCCCCGAAGGAACCCGTCACACACTCACATACGATACGCGGAGCCGTCGAGGGTGTAACCGTTGCCGCCCCCCAGTTTTCTTAAAGCTGAGTAGAGCTCGATCCGGGTAACTTTCCAAACTCAATAGCTAGTCAATCGAAATCAATACAAAAATGGCGCGAAATTCACATAGTCTTAACTAAATACCCTATAAAATACATTATCATCCAAATTAAAGATACTGGAAAGAAGATAAAGGGAGAAAATACATATATAGAAATAAGATGAATTATTATTTTACACAATTCTCGATCATGCAATAATGTGAATTGATGTGAATTTGTAACAAATATAACAATCAAACAATCAAACGAATGTATAGTAATCTGAATACCTAGGTATATGTATACATATGTATAAGTATTTTGTCAAAGGTCGATCCGGGTTTGCCTCTCAAAATATCCACTTAAAATTTTAATATGTCCCGTTCCTACCAGTCGGTATGCACAAGTTACCCTCAATTTATATGAAAATCAATAATTTTATTATTGTCGTAAAAGTTCTTCTCTTCAAGACTACTTAGAAAGTCCTAACAGCTGATTTGTTCATTCGATGATTAAAACAGAAACCCTATCATAATATCAAAAGATTCTTTCTTCAAATAATATCAAAGAAATTTAACTGCTGAACAAATTTGTTGGAATAATTGCTGCACGATTAATTATTTATAACTGTGAGTTAAATTAAACTGAAGTTGGAGAAATTGACCCTAAGTGGATAGTAAATAATGTGGAAGGCCATTTGTTCGTATCTCTATGGGAATTTAGAAAATGTATTCTATTTACCGTAAACGGAATTTAATCTGCTAATAGCTGGCGTGTTATTTCACCACTAGGTTTATCATTAGTGCAATATGTGTTTTATTTAATAGAAATTACTATTTTGAAAGTTTCATTAATTTTATTACCTGTACCCATATTTCATAGTGTTCAATTAAAAAAATCAAAAAAGAATCGAGATTTTTATCGAAACACTCTCTTAAAATTCCTAATGGTGTACGTTGAAAGAATAGAAAATTGATTCGAATACGATTAATTGACGTCGTATTGGTGTTGACCTAACGCGATTCAATCTAAAACAATGTGAAAGTCAAGTTAATTTGCCTGATTGTGTTCTAAGACAAGTCAATAATTTATTCGCTTTGAACCGTCCCGATAAAAATGCATCACAACAGTCATTATAGTTCTCTAGCACGTTCCATTCGTAAAGTTCATGCATTCTTAAATTGTTTTGTGTAACATTGTCACCAATTAAACACAACCGTATTTAGGAAATTCTGCAGTGACTTTTACCGCATTTTTACTGGAAAAATCTTCAACGTTTCCAATTTTCTTGAAAGCTCGACTTTTAAAGTTTGAATTGAATAAAATACAGTAGTCGCCTCCTTATGTGATCAAATTAAAATGTGAGCTCTTGTTATACATATACACATAGACATTCTAAGTGACGACTACTGTAATTTCGTCGACCATTAGAATTTTTATTGCAATGAACAAAAGTCTAAAAGCATTTTCATCTGTTAACCTAGTGTCTGATTACTTGACATGTAGCATAGTAATTGGTGGTAACGAGAAAGAAGTCTTTGAAGTTCTCTTTTGTGTCGTTTCAAAGGCCGACGACAATTTATATAAATATAAAAAGACAGAGAGAAAAAGTATTGAGCACCTCATTTCTTCAACAACAGTATTTTACTATTTTTTACCAATGTTTTATACTACTATTTTTGTCTACTATATTATATTCGCAAACATCATGGACCACATGTATGCACATTAATTAAATTCAAATTCCACACGGGCATAGTATTGTATAAAGTGTCTAGTTTATAATACTAATTACTGCCACATATGTATACAGGAATTTATTATATTTGTAAAAGTATGTTCCTGTTGTCCCTTACAGGCTAGATGAAGTAAAGATCACAAACACCATTAAATAGAGTCCCAAGGGAAGTTCGTGCTATAAAGACATTATACAGCGAGCTGAAAATTCGTTTTTAATTGAGTCTTACACTTGCATCTTAAACTGTAGTCGATGTGATAATTATTAGAGTTCAAGAGTGATTTATTTTAGATTTTTATCATTTAAACTACACTATCATTATGCATATGAATATACTTTTATAATTAGATTATGTTTACTGTAAATCTAGAGGAACAATAATTAATACAATACAATATTTGATTTTGATATTGAATCTTGGAAAGGAGTTGATTCTTTTTGCTCTACTACTGCAAGGGGACTTTGTACAGTATGGAGGGATCCAAGATTAATTTCACAAGTCACATAAATCACTTCAAATGCATAATATACATATTAACATGGATTTGGTTAAGGATCAGTGGTTTGTAGAGTGTGTAAGGATCGAAATCATTGTTCCCTGAAGAGGTGTTTTGACGTATCGAAAAGGGCTCGCTCTATTGTTAAAGGATCATGTTGCCGATCTCTATTGATAAATATCGATACCTATTGAAAATTACATTCTATCCTTCTTTCAACTATATTTAATGTATTTAGGTATTCTTCTCTACCTTTTGAAATTATTTATTAATAGAGACTTATTCCCTTCATTGTTGGATTTGGAAATTCGGTTGATATTTTTTTCAGTCTACATTTTCATTACTGAAAATTTATTGCATTGGTTGGCAGTATTTTGATAATAGATTATACCTCAATTGAAAACGTTGGCACCACATAAAATCGAAATTTATTGATTTGTCAATAAGTAAACGTCTGTTATGTGGGAAATTATCTCTTTGGTTGTTATTATATAAATAATGTCTGTTTTCTTTTGAAATATTGCAACAACAAATAATTTTTCTAACACGTACACAATCATTTATAACAAAAATTTGAGTAGGCTTTCAACGAAACAATAAATAGAATCGTTATGATCGTTGGCGTAGTATTTTAAAAAACAAAACAAATAGGTATGTCCTTAAACAAGGAATCTCAGCATGTGTTGAGACTATTCAAACCGAATAACAATCACAATCTATAGTCTGATTATGAGGACAATACCACCACAACCCCAAGGATCTTTTCATCATCTGTCATACCCTAAAAGCTTCTCAACTAATACATACATCCATACATACATACATTCTAATCACGAACTTGAACGAGATCGTTCTTATTAATTTCCGTAAAATTTTCCCAGCCCGACTTTTCTGCCAAATTGTATATAAGTGGTCATGTATTTGTACAGAGTTATACTGAAAACCCGATGGAGATGAGATATGTCATTAAAGATCAATAATATACGCTAGGGAACTTGAACAGAGTAGGAGATATACATGTATAGTAGTATATGAAGGAAGGGGAGACGTAGAAACGCTGTAAAATATGAAAATGAAGCACAAGGCAACGGATAACAATAGCTGTCTGTGGATGTCGTCAGGTCCGCGGGGCTTCTCTGATGGATTTCAATTTATTCCGCCTGAAAATATTTTGATGGATACCATAAATACACACCGTTGGCGTGATCTCATGCAAGTTATTTATTTACACCCGCCGTTTGTTGTCTGTATGTTCAGTTTGGTGAGACCGCCTTCCTGCGTTATGATTAATGATAATTGCGTGCAAAAAAAATCCTTTTGGTAATTCCCAGTTGTTCTGATTGTGTACGATAATTTTCTAGAAGGATCAAAAATTTATGTTAACATATGAAAATATACAATACAATATTTCGAAAATTTATCAAAAAGCATGTGTGTATATTTTTTTTTGTGTACTCTAGAGTCTATCTAATCAATAATCATGAAAGATATGTACCTAAAAGAGAATACACAGCGTGTTCAAACAAAAAAGGTCACCCCTTTCAGATACAAGATACGACATGTAATGCTGCAACACTCATCGTTCTACTGCTTCAGACGTGATCTCTTCAAACACTTGATAAATACTTGATGAAATGCAGTTCCAGCGAAATCTGTACAGACACCAACCACTACAAAATTCTATTCAATATGCAAATCTGGATTGTTGTATTTTTTTGTCAATAACAAGAATATCGAAATAATAGATGAAACTTTTGTATCCTTTGAATGTGTAAGGGAAATTCAAAAATTTCTTTCAAAAACAATATTCATAATGTAGAATTGTGAGACATACACATGCGTATATTTAAATTGAGCTCTGATAATTGTATGGAAAACGCATAAATAACAATATTGGATAGATGGGGCGGGTGAATGTGCCAGTAAATGATGCAGGAGTCTTAGAGGCGGCTGTAGCACCGTTGTCGCCGTCACAGGTGGCGCTCCCACAGTTTCTACCATGCACCTGCTATGTTGGCATCTATCAGCTGCCACCCCGCCTATTCAATTGGACGTTACCAAGGTTTATTTTAGAAAATCGATTGGATTTCGAATCAGATCAATCTCCTACTTTTTTTTTGCATAAGCAACAATTTTACAAATATTCAATCAAACAACTAGTGGACTTTCTAAAAGACCTCTGAAATGAACAATAAAAATTTATCGTTCACTTTCAATTCCATAAAGCTTCTCAATAGTACCTTGATTGAATCTATTCCATATTTAAATTGTACTAAAATGAATAGTGAATAGATTTAATGAATAATGTTTGGAAAGAATGAGAGTTTAGAGAACGGTAGCTCTACATTTAGACAAGATAAGTCACATTGGTGATTACCAGGAGTTATAAATTCATTTTAATTAATCAATCTTGCTGATAAATATAAATCACAACTCAAATTGTTACTTCCGATCTACACGATAAACTAGAACATTGACCTGTTATTGAATTTAGCATTCAACTTTCATAGAAAATGAGTAGTCATTATTTTTAAATATGAAATTACTATTGTATTTTGAATAGTTTAGGATAATGTGCCTTTTTTTGTTACTTTCATTTGATAATTACCTACAGAGAGAGAAAAAATAGATTAAATCGTCGTTTTTACGGTAGCAGAGCAGAACAGTTAAGCAGTTTGGTTGAAATAAGTGCATAGTCAAAAGTCATTGTATCCGGGCGCCGGAGATTTTCCACTTTAAAAGACTACGTCGCCAACTACCTTCCGATTTTCAAGTATTTGACTATTATATTGATAGTCGTTGTCGACACGAGTAATTTAACGCAGCCATGGTTCTTGGAATTATAGAGTAATTACATGGGGATCAGCAGATTTCTCTCTTCAAAACTTGTTAGTTGTTCAACTACAATCAATAGTTGAATTATTGATTTAAACTCATACGAATGATGGTGATTATGACATAAACATGTTCATAACTGTTGTTGTTGTTGTTTTTTTCTGATGTAGTGAGAGTATTTAATGTTGTACAAGCCAAATTTATGGGACAAGATTGTTTACAATAGACAATACATCAAAATCAATTATAATGACAGGACAGTAGTTGTAGCTATGTCATAAAAATCATGATGCATATTCTATCTAGCACGTTTCCATATGCACGATCAGATCCCAACATAGATTATTGATTTTGTTTTATTTCATCCATACAACAAGGCTATACTTTTGACTTTCTATAAAATATTAGATTTATTTGTTTCGAATCATATTTTGACGTCTCGTGCTTCTTTAATTGTATGATCTTTTTTTGTTGTTCTATCACACATATTAGCAATGATGCATAGGAATTTGTAGCTAGACTGGAACTAGCACTGATGAAGATGAATGAACCACGCCATGACCACTAAAAATAACAACTATTGTACATGTCAAGTGTTTGTAGCATGTCCTGATTTGTAGGCATTCTATTTATTCTTTTAAAATTACTACTTGTTAGTCAAGTACCCAAAAATATCGATGTGAATAGATGGCATCTACAAGGCGTAAGAACATTAAGCAATTTATTGGAACTTCGCTTATAATAAATAATTTTCACCCGTTTAAAAAGATATAAAACAAATATTAATTGAAGCTCTATTAATTGATTGCATATTCTTGTTAATCTTGTTTAATTAATGTTCGAAACCTGCTACCACTCTTGACTTTCAAGTTGTCTTTCTCATGATTAAAATTGATCTAATTGAAATTACTAGATGTACATAATCTATTTTCTATTGTTCTTATTATAAAGCTATTGGTCAATAGCAGTCAATTGGTGGTTCTAATATAATATCTATTTATTGTTGAATTATATTACCAGTGAAGATAATCACTAGTCTATACTGAATGGTTAGAGTTAGATTGGCTTTCTAAACTAATTAACTACTTTGTCGAACAATCAAAACAATTTGCTACCTGATGAATTCCGAAATAGTTCCTTAATAACTGAGATTTGATCATAAATAGCAGTCGATGTATGTAATTGATTCCATCAAGATGTTATTTATTATGTATTACAGAATAATATACAATCCACCTAGAGATTGTTGTAACCTTCTATTGATCGTGACTTGTCAGCAATTACCAATTACTCGAACATTCAACGTTGTGGTTTATTGCCAAAACTTGTGTTTCAACAACAACAACAAAAAAAAAGAAGAGAAAAACGGTGAGGGAACCGCAGAAGAAGGGGAAAAAACAATGAACACAGGCACTCTCAGTAATTCTTAAAGAAAATTTGGTTATTAAGAAATGAGTGGTTCTTTTTTGGTTGTTGTACATTTAACACCATTAAAATAGAGTCCGTTCAGTTACCTTACCGTAAAGTAAATTGTTTATTCTTGGAATTTTTTGAGCTTATGGCATTACAACGATTAAAGTCGACTGTAGTGAACCTGTTGCTGCGGGCTGTCGTGAAGAATTCTAAATAGAATTGTCTGTTATTAAGACGAATTAGGAGCAAGTACAATCTCCCCTTGCATGAAAATGTTTTCAATTATTATTATTTTTCTGAAATTACGTGACCAAGCGGAAAATTGATATTTACAATTAAAATACTAATAAGAAGAATAATGAACATAAATGAAACATATTAGTCAATTTTTTATTATATACCTAAATAAACCATAATTGCGTAGGCGCAACTCGTAATCTTTAATAGCAGTTTAAATAATATTTAACAGCTTTTTAGTACGTCCGATTCTATATAAGAGTGTCAGCAATAAAACTATAAAGCCAAGATAGAACAGTCTTGTAGAACAGTACAACCTACGCCAATTTCAACTGAAGTAATCAATTAAAATAACAATTCACAATTAACATTGCTTGTAAATTGCTCAACTTTATGGAAATACATCACTGTAGTTTGTGTTGAGGTTTCCTGAGATGAAACAATAAAAGAAAATCAAAACATACCGTTCGAACCTCCTGAAATATAAAACTTTTACAAACAGGAGTAGAAGAAAACAAACACGAAGAACCTTTTAACATGTACCTACAGATGCTTTTTTACATAGTAATGTGATCTATTTAGATTTTCACAGTAAGACTCTAAAAATGTAATGTTAATGTGGAAGAATATTGTCAACTTAAATCAAGGACGATTTAATAGATGAGCAGTATTGATAATGGGTTATTTAGGAGAAAAAAACGAAATGTCAACTACCAGTTGCTTAATATGACAATCGAATTGAGAAAACTAACATCTGTCGGACGGCTTTTGCGTTATTTAAGACAGAAGGAAAAAAAAAGAAATAATTCACCTTCTATAAATACCAATTTGATATTTAATTCCTGTCGAGATAAGTACCCATATCGTGGGTAAGTATCGGTATAATACCGACATAAATCAATAGAATTTGCAATAAATTTCCTAGATAATAAATTTCTTGTATAGACAATTTTGCAGTATTATCCATTTTTGTTTTTTTGCTATATGTGTAAAAGTCTGAATTTTGGATTGTGTTTGTTCATATATTGCAAACATCCACACCCTTTTACCTTGTCCGTTGTAGTGTTCTGTTGACTTTAGTGAATGAGTCTTTGCATTACGCACTGCAATTTCCGGTAATTTATGTTCTGCGTGTATAAGCCGGGAATTAAATTATGACAGACATATCCCTTCCCACAGAAACAGAACAGAAACCGATTTTACTTAATCGTATCTAAAGCCAACAACATACATGTACTGGTGATTGATTCTACAATATGGCTACATACATACATACATTTATTCTCTTGATTGAAGATTGATTTATTTCGATTTGTGTTTTGTTTTAAAAGAATTGCAAAGTACACTTGGTAATAACAGAACATATTTAGTGTTTACTTATCAGCCTACATAATCGTTGCACTTCTGCATTACACTAAACGGCTTATCTTTATTTCGCCAACGTAAGATAGTTAACCATATAATAGATTGAAGCAATCTACATCGCTATGTTGATATTAATACAGCGGTGGATAATCAACTTGAATTTATTTACTTGACAGCTTATCAAAGGGAATTTATTTGAAAACCATTTATGCAAATTTCATTATTCTATCAACAGTTAGTTTGAGATTGGTTTTGTGTTTGTCGATAAGAAATCAACAATTTCCAACAATAACTTTGTGCCGTTTTCTCTCGACTAATTTAAATTTATTGTGTTTTAAAATTTAGACAAAACGATTTATATTGTTATATAGAAGAGAATTGCTGAGAGTATTTGCTTTTATCCGTTGGTTTATGTATTTTTTCTAATAATTTCAACAAGTAAACGATTAATTTAAATATGTAGTCATTTATGTTTGTCTCCTGGAGCTAAATTTATAAATATATCATACTTATTTATAGACAAGCATTTAATAATACTGCAATAGCGAATTCATGTTTCTACACTACAAGAAATAGTAATTGATTCTTTAAATGGTAAATTGCGTAGGATTGTCAAAACATACGTCCTTCTTCACACCATGTGCTTTACCGATTTCATCAATCAACTATAATATTTTACTACGTTTGTTAACACATTGATGAAATCAGATAATTAACAAAAAAATGAAAAATACCACTTTCAAATTAGTATTAATTACAATCAAGATATTATATTGTTGGCATTTCTACGTTATAGGGAGAACCTGACAATCCATTATTGGCAATAGTTACATAACATCATTATAGACAAAGTGAATTATTATTATGCTGATTTTTACGTGGTAGGCACCGCATTCCATTCTCTACATGATCACCTCAAGACCTTACAATGAGGCGTCAAATATGTACGTGCCAGAAGAACAAGAGAGGTAACGAATATTGTTACATCAATCTATAAACACGTTCCATATTGCAGAATCAATTCCACCAAAACCACAAAGAATCTATATTTTAAAAAAAATTATAATAATCAAAAACAACAGCAACAACAAGAAAAAGAAAGAAGATTGGATAAAGGAAAAAAAAATAAATTACGACATGATCAACCTGTAATTTACTCTCTACCTTATAACACTCTCGAAGCTAGAGACTCGTACGTAATCAATTATTTCGGGGAAGAGGCAATATAAAATTATAGATTCAGGCACCCACATAATCATTTACGGATTTTCCAAAGATTTACAAAATTTTCTAATTAAATTATCCTGATTATTACATGGAAATCGATTATTTTAGCTGTTATTTAACATTATTAATTACGCTATTTGATTGACACTCTTTGAATGTTTATTGATGTTTAAAACATAACGGAATTTTTTATGATATTATACCATAATATGAATTGAATATTTGTAGTCTTTCATGTAGAAACGGTTATATATGTTATGTGTGTTTAACATGACAACTTTGTTTTACGAAATTTGATATATAATTGAAAATATTTATTACACGTGGTAGTCCTGTGTAGATTAAGATTCACGTAATTTTAGGTATACATTTCAAGCCCTATGGGCATTTTTTCCTTTCTTATGTTATATTGTAATGGACCTGTTTTATTTTATGCAAACAATACGTAAAGGCTCTATGAAAGAATCTGATACTTTGTTTTGAATTAACTAGAGTCAAATTGGAATTTTTTTTAAAGATCACATATGTAAATAAGCGATATTCATTGAATTTATAATGTTTAAATGTTGTAAAAGAATACTTTGACTTGTTTCATTTGGTTGGAGAATCAAATTGTAGTCCATTACGTTGGAGATTTAGTTTCTCGAAAATTCCAACTACCGCAATGTTTGTTACAAGATGGTAATGCCAATTAAAATAGTTGGAACGATAAATGTACCTTTATTATAGGATACTGCTGCACCCAAAGAAACCACAAGAAAGTTCAGGTTGTAATAGTTGAAAATGTTCTTGGCCAGTTGGGTGGGTGGGTAGAACAATTTTAAACATTTCTCAAACACAATCCATGTTATTTATATTTTTCGTTAATTAAAACTAGCTAAGTGGACTTGTATTATGTAATAGAAGCTAAATTAACTAGTAACTATAACTAACATAAACTAACTAGTAACCATATTAAGATATAAAACTCTTATCAAACTATTATCTAATTACTATAATTTTATAAATTGTGTGGCCAATTATAGGAGCTCGTAAAATTGAAATTGACAAATTTTATTGTAATAAATTAATTCTGAATTTTTCTCGAAACCATTATTTATATAATTGATAATTACGTATGTGTATGTGTAGGTCGTTTTTCTACATATGTATAATATGAAGAAATTTTGTAAACACACCCACATTATCGCTAAATAAAATCTACAACTATTTCGCTAATAACATTTATCATACAATAAACTGGGAAATTGAACTTTTGAAATCTAACCGAAATATTATAAATAATGATTTGAGTTGTAGCAACTTGCCTAAAACCACCTTTGACCCTAAACTCACGCATTCTGTACTAAAATGGTCAGGTATATTGAGAGAAGACAACAGAGCTTGTTTGACTCTCCAATTCCTCAATAAAACACTTGAAACTATTGAGCAAATGTCAATTTATTATCATAGCCGGCATTATAATTGGCGAGATTATATTTAAAGTTTCATTCACTATCGTATAGTCACGTTTAATCATGCAATCATTATTCTCTATAATTAATAAATGGAATTATATGCGATATACAATTGTAACACCTGTAGGAATTGTTGAAATAAATCCATAAAGAAAATAAAACAAAAAAACACCAAAAGACAAATCATAAAGTTAAAGATTTTTGTTTTACAATGAACATATGTGCAGTGAAACTAATTTAAATTAATGCGTTGAGGGGTTCATATGACGCTTAACATGGGAAGCCTTTCTGCTTAATTTTAACATATGCATATTTTCATGAACTTCAACCGCAGTTTATAGTATCATATACATCTGAAATTTAGTGCAAATCTCAGATCGAATAAGCCGTCATCGTTTATATATATTTAAATAAAAATCGTTGCGGCTAAACGATAAATGACTCTATTCATACGACAAAGATAAATGAAATTGTTGGGGAACAATATGGGATTCATTAATATCAATCGGTGTAAACTTTGAAAAAATAAGAGTAGGAAAATTGTCTTTTAATATGATCCATTTATGGAGGGGAAATAAGTTTTAATTTGTGTGATAATTTCTAAATTTCAAATTCAATATTATACGTACATACAGATTCATCTCTATCATCGGTTCAGACAAGAAATTAAGTGAACTGAATCAGCAGTTAACAATGAAGCTTTTAAACAGAATCAGTATATGGTTTGATAAGTTGAGTATAACTTAAAATCCATTAGAGCATTATACTTGTTCTAATCTTGAAACTAGTTAAGACTATTCGGTAATAATGGTGGTTTACATACATGGAATCGATATGTTGTCAAGTTAATTTTCAATGTAAATTTCCAATGAACTCTGTTCATGCTTTATTATCAGTAATTTTAATTTGAGAAAGAAGAAAACAACTGGAGATGACAAGAAATGGACAATTTGTAAGAAAGACAGTATGTTATTATACTGTTGACGGTTCTCTGAAATGAAAATGATCCCTTTTTTTACATAAAATAATAACAGTGCATGTGCGTGCTGTGGTAATACAAGGATGGATGCAACTTCTACGAAATATGTCAAGCCAAATTGCAGAAAAATATTGAAGATACAACATTTACATTATAATAATGATTCATGTATTCAATGATTTGATTCGATTTGTCATAGATTTGATAGGATCACTTTATGATTTGCTGAACACATTAATATTGGGGTGTCGATCTGGTTTAAGTAGCCATATGAAAGCATTCCAGAAAATCTGTGTATTTATCTGGTGTATTCGACTCAACCTATAATGAAACTGTCTGGTAATTTTTTAACCAACAATTTTGGAACACATTCACATCCACCGTACCGTTACAATAAACACATTCTATCACTTGTAGGCTTTATAATAAAATAATAAAAATCCTGTTGACTACAAAACTGGAGGAAAAAAAAATAACAAAAATACCCTATCATACCTATCATCAAGTAGGACAACCTGAAATTACAATAAACATACATTGTTTTGTAGAAAAAAGAACTACAACATCACAAAACTGAATGTGATTGTATTGCAACGGATATGTTAATAGCATCTAATGAGTGAATTGTTACTGTATCAATTCAATTTTAATTAATTTTAGCTTTATAAATTCTCTCATTGTTCCACTAGCCTTTAATCATATAGCAATCTTATAATCAATTTATCGATGATTTACACTTGGCCTTAGGTCAACGAATCATTGTATTGAATATTAAATTCTCGTACAATCAACCTATTCACTAGAATCTTATCTATTCATAAGTATTTTTTTTTTAATTTTAATTATTATATTAATAATTATTTCTGCTTTCCCTTTTGCAAAATTATAATTTTTTATCCTATAGATAAAGATAAACAGCAATAATATTGTGCCTGAAGTATAAATCGTTATCTGTCTAAAAAAATACTGTTATTTTCCAAGAAACAATTTGACTTTTGATATATACTACCATGAGTTTTCGTTATCGGAGCCCTAACATTTTTACGCTGTAGGTGCCCATCGTCTTTTCCGTTCACGCTTAATATTTACGATAATCGTTAACATCAGTAATTTGCTTGCTTATATGTAATACATGAAGTATACGAATTTTATGATAGTATAATGGCAGCGGTCGTGTCCTATCAGATAATTTATTTTCAATCAACCCAATATGGAGAGAGAGAGAGAGAGAGAGAGAGAAGTGTCACGATTGCAACATCTTCTATGAAAAAATAAAATTTGAATGTTTGTTAATTTTAAAAATGTTGACAATAATTTAGAGGAATTTCTCAATTTTCCTATAAATTAATAAAGTTGTAAATTAGATTGAACACTGAAAAGTAGAGAAAAATTATGTCTTTATTATACAAATAGCAAATGAAATTAGTTTTGAGAGACTTGTAAAATAACGAATGACTAACTAAATAATCCACCTATAAATTCAATTGAAAGAAAAACAGTGGTCTATAAATATTATTTTTTGACAACAACTTGGTCGTAACAATACAAATTTGTCTTTCTGAATTTTTCTGAGTGCTTTATTGTTAACAAAGTGAATGTGTTGTATATGTATGAATAAAACTTACAACCTTGACGACTATACATACTTCATATAATAAAATCAACTATACATACTATAAAACAATATGGCATTTTATTTCCATTATCATAAGATTCATAAGCTACATAGTGTTGATTTAAGTTTATTAGTGGTCGTATTTTATAGTATTTTTTTATTATGTCCAGTATATAGTTTTTGTTACCTTATGACTTCAGTGACAAGCCTATGTGTAAATGAGATGAACTAACGAATTGAACGATTACGAAAATTACGATAAATTGGGAACAGTTTCGTTTGAAACAAAGCACAACCGGACACCACATGTACATATAAACGTCTTGTATTTCAATAAACATCAGTGTACATAAATGCACGTGTACATTAAATGCAATTGATCGTTGGCTGTCTGCATTTTGTTGCATTTGATTAAAACCAACTGTATATATATTTATGGGTTTCTTTCGTGTTTTTTTTTTTTCAATAATTAACCGGCTATTTGAGAACGTATCAGATAACCAATAGTGTATAATTTGTTGGAAAACACATCAACAATGAATTTCTTTGAATTACGTTTTGTTAAATTGTATTTGATTGTATCAATGATGCCGCCAGCTAATCTTCCTTTAAGATGTATATTTCGGTGTTATAATTAAGTTGATCAGAACTAGAAAGGTGTCGTAATATTTTAAAAATTGATTTACACACTTGATACAATACTAATCTATTTCAGTAGTAGGTAGTAGCAATATAAATTAATGTAAATCATTCGATGACAATGGTTAACTTCTGAAAGATCTACTGTAAGATCATAAAACCATTAAGATATGATCTATTTCTCTTGTTTCAATCTACACTATTTCTCAGCTAACTTAACTGATATTTTCGACTTTTCCAACCATAATTTTTCTGTAATCTACCAATAAGTGAGTCAAGTTGAATTTGTGTGACTATACAAAATTGGTGTACGGTTTCAATCCAAAACTGACAAGATATGGAATTTTTCATGATGCATGCATATAAATGAAGGAGAATTATTTCGAAATTGTTTTTTTCTCTAGTTATTTTGTCAATTTTAACAACGCATTTTTGTTTAATTAAAATTGTTGGCTGTTTGGAATAGAATAGTATTTGTGTAGGCATTTATAAAACTATTCCATCTATATTTGTGAAATGATTTATATGACAATATGAGCTTGTTTTGTACTAGAATATTATTAGATTGTCCGATAAATTATATCTACTAAATGCAAATATTACATTTACACAAGATGGTGGACGTCTATGGTCAAATATGATATGATAATAATTTTGTAGAAAAATGACTTTATATACTGTGCAACTTTAAGATATTTATTATAGATAACGGTATATCTAATGTATAGTCAGGATTATTATTTTACTAGTCAGTTATTATTAAATTTCCAACAGTAAATCGTCTAATTATTACCCTGTTAGATGAGGAACTTTACAAAGTTATATTAAAGACCCATTTGGCAATATTCATGTTAAATTTAATATAGTAATCTATTATTAAAATGTATGAATCTGTGGAGAAGCCCCAATGGCGATCAGAACTTCAAAATGTTGGCACCTATAAAGATTTACCTTAATAATTATGGTAAATTGACTTATTATAATTTAATTAAACTGACATCAAACTAGATATTGTAGTTGCTTAGGGGCAATAGACACTTGTCGGTTGATGGGATATGACTGATTTAGTGGAATTAGATGCGATTACTGTTCTAATTCTGTCAACTGTGGGTGGTGATGTGTCTGATCTTCACTCTACTAAAACACAATTCCAGACATAAGGGGTAAACTATACTTTCATTCAAGGCCATCTTGTCTGTAGGGGTTATCTGTGGTGAATAAACGGATACATATACATAGTATACAAAAATTTTAACCAAAAAGAAATGCAACAACCGAAATCGAGTTTGCCTCACAGCTAAGCTATACAAAAATCAAATTATAAAATGTACACACGCACTGGTTTATGGTTACAGTTAAGTATAATTTTATTCTCGTGGCGATCACAAAAGGTATTTTCGTGCCTGAAAATTTGCTCTTGAGCACGTTTTTATATAAGTGGGCGCATCGTATTACAAACTTAAGTAGTATTCCTATTTTAGAGTCAAGATAATGTAGTCTGCAAATTTTCCACAGAATAAAAAATGCTTCATTCTGTAAATTATTTAGTTATAACAATGACAATAATAACAATAATAGCAATAACAACAACAATAACAATGCTTAATTGTAGTGGTGTCATTTGACTTTATCATCACATTCATCACCACTAATTGACCTTCTTTATATTTTTGTTCAACGAGATAGTCATCAAATCATTTGAAAGTGACCACAATATTTCAGGTGTCTATATATAAAAAAAATATTTGTTTCAAATTAATTCTACTGTGAAAAGTAATTGACTTAATTATATTTTAAAAAGAAAATTAATTAATTTTACACAATACATCTGACAATAATCGTTAATTGTACGTTATGCTGGAAGGTTTTTTAGAGTCTTTGCCTTCCGGTGCAATCGTATCGTTGTATATGGTTAATCTAGTCAAAAAATTTAGCCTGAAACTTCAAATCCAATTAAATTCAGTTCTTTTTTCATTCGCCTCTTTTCCAATAGATAGATTACGAAAGAAAATATGCCTTAAAGGGATATCTGTCTATAAAGCTTCCGACAACGATTCAGCTGTGTTTCACATTAATAGAGCTTTCTATTTAGAATTTTACATTAAAAATTTATTACAGTAGTCATTTTGAAATTTATTTTGATAATAATGGAGAAGAAAAACTGAATACTATACATTAGTTACATCGTGTTCCTATCGTAGAGTAAATTGGTCGACTGATTTTCGAGAAAATTATAGTAGCTACAATCAATAAATAAAATTTAATACTTTCTAGCTTGTTGAGTCCGATTAATACTTATGGAAATTTGATTTATGCTCTTCGTTTTCCGTTCGTTATAAACTTGGTTCAGACAAAACGAAAAACTTTTCCTAATAGATTACAAAATAGATTCATTTATATGTTAGCTTCTAATTGTCAAATTGCATTTGTACAAACACACGAACATTCAAATACTGTTTATTTTGTCCTTAATATTGTAAGAGGATTAGGAATTGTTGTATTATCCAATTTTCAATTAAGGACATTTTCAGTTAGCTTATTAGAAAATAAAGGAGTGGTTGTTTGTGTATTTAACATTTTTATAGAAATGGAATGTGTTAAGTTTTCGTAAGTGCAACTATGAATATTATTGAAGGTTTAACATTTTTTACGACTCGTAAACTTTCTAAATTGCAATTACAGTTTTTTTTCTCTCTCCAATAATTGAACAACAACTCTTTAGAACCTCGAACAAAGAAGAAAAAAAAAATTGTAATCAGTCATTCCATCAAGTACTCTAACAATAAAACATTATAAAATAAAAAGAGTTGAAAGCAATAAATTAGAAATTCAAAATTCAAGACACAACAAGCGATAAGACATCATCAGTCTTTAAAAAGGTAGGCTGCTTTTAATTTAAAAAACATGTGTTGCTACTAGGTAAATCCTTTTTTTTTCAGTCTCCAACGGTTAGTATGTAGTAATGAATAATTCTTTGTTTTCGAAAACAGATAAATTCAAATTTTTTCTTTCGAGTCTTACCTATCTATTTTTCTAAGTATGTTTTATAATTTGTATTAAAGTTTATTGAGAGTGCTGTTGAACAGCAACATATAATCATTATCGATAAATACATAAAGAAACCGTGCATCCTGAATTGCAGGAGATACGATAAATTGATATTTAGTGTACAGGAAAAGGCCTAGAAATAATTTATTGGTAATAATTCAGAATGAACGATCTAGACAAGTTTGCTGCCGTTAGCACCCTACCGTTTTAAAGTATATACCAATAATTATGGTAGAACAGTATTTTTTATTCTGGACAACATTGACAATAAGCAGTAACTGTTGACAAAGATCACCTGCCAGTACACCTGTGTGAGTTTTTATAACAAAAGGGTGACAAATGTGATAATAGGCGACTAAAATAATCGTATTTTCCACATTTAGAAAGCAAAAAAAAAACAATTTAATTGGAAATGGAATGAAATGACACTCTACTATAATGGCTATATAAAGATATAAAACTGTATTAATTTAAAAGTCAATTGTTGTATGTGCAACAATGATTTGACGGACACCTCTCACCACGACAACTCAACCACAATTCTATTCAATGTCGAATGTTTTTGAATTTGAATATTGAATAATTTCCGAGTAGGACCATATAGGAAGCTTGCACAATAGGCCTAGGCGTTCAGGTGTTGAATGCTAGTGTTTCACATTGAGTGATAGTGTCCGATTTGAATTTTCATGCGCACTGGTGGCTAGACCAACTTCCGCCAGAATAGACCGGAAAGTGTGCGGAAACCGCGATATCAGCATTCAGGGCGGGTAGCCGCCTCCACTAGCTACAGTTTATGACCACTATACAATAGTTTTGGCCAGTCCCCATCATGATTTTGTGTTAGATAATTAAATGTATTAACGCTGGAAATGAGTGTGACTTGTCACATAAACTGGCATAGAATTGATAAGAGGGCCATTTATGTTGATTTAGTGCACATTGTCACACATTGTCCGTTTATTATAACTATTTTTTGTTTGTTTCTATGACATCGAAAAATCTATAATACTTGGCAATCTACTACTGTTTTACAAATTTCTTAATCATATCAAGTTGAGTTGGAGTCCCTCATAATTCTCCTTATGCTGTCTGCTTTTACCGCAAATGTAATTTGTTATTGTAGATATAAATATAATTTAGTGTGTATTTACATTGTAACACTTGTGTATTTAGTGTGTTGGTTAAATGTTGAATGTTAATGAAATTCTCTTGTGGCCCAGCAAACATACTAAATAGTAATAGTAAACAGAATCTACCCGAAAAACTTGAAAAAAGAAAACGTATCGTATATTCACTCGATTCGTTTTGTTTTCTTTTCTCGTTTTTTTCCTCTTCTGTAAGCAACAAAATAAAAATGGAAAACGAACATCTCTCTGACAAAAACTACAACCGTGTCGTTATGTAGTTGAATTAACGGCATTCTTTTCAATAATCTACCCGGTTTAGTGAGACAAGTCAGGTCTATAAACATCTCAGCAAGTGGAACCTGTCCCTTGCTTAGCAGTGGACCTGAGAAATACACTACAGCATATGTAATAATATAAACTGTTATTGTTGTTGTTCTTTTTTTTCTATGTTTTGGAGTCATTTTCAAGAAACGGTTACACGTGGTGCACATTCACCCCAATGAAAGATAAACATTATATAGTGCCATGCCACAAGATTGCCTTTTATTAAAACATGTCACTCTTCTGGTGTTTTTAAAATAGAGTTTACTGCCACTGTGTGTGTATATCTGATTGTTTATTTTTAACGCTATTTTGAAATTCAGTGAACACTTTTATATGTATATGTGTATAACTGGGTATATATATTTAACTACTTTTATTTGTTAAATATTCTTTAATTTATCTCTATTATCACACCTAGTATTTCTTATCATTACACTGCTACTAGTATTGAAAATTATATGCACCCGTGTTTACGTTGTTTAATGTTAACATTAGTTGAACGATTTATTCCATGCACATGTCTATTGTAAATTGTAATAAGTTGTAAATTATTGAATATCCATGGCAGATCTACGGGAAAATTTTAATATCCTATTGAGTATTCATCACATAATTTATCGATTAATCCAACTCTTACATTTCTATGCTAGTTATTTGTTGCTTAATAGATAAATAACAGAGTTACTATCAATATTGTAAGTAGGCACAATTCTTTAAATAATCCATCAATACGCAACATAATCACATACAGGCACACATTCATATGTCTATGTGAAGGAAATAGTTGTAATTTATCTCATTTAATACGTTTGTTACTAAAAAAAATAATAATTGAACAAGGATATAAGTAATAAAATAAAGCAATCATTGGCTGAAATAGTGCCTTAAGGTACAGAAAATTTAAAAGTAAAAAGTAAAGATTACGCATAAACAGATATTAAACTGTCATTTAAAGATAAATAGCAGATAATTTCTAACGGTGCTTACACCTTTTCTGGTATATTAACTTTAGAATTTTTTTACAACTGCTTTTAGGTGAACTGATAAACTAAAGAATTTTGTAAGTTGGTATATTATCTCGTACTTGATTGAAAGTACACGTTTAAAATTATATTCTCATAGTTTTAAGTAGTTGACCTGAACGTCTATACTCTTATACTATGGAGGATGATGATTGTCAAGACCACCCAAACATTATTTACTTTTAATTTGACAATCAACAATTTAAACATTTCTAATCATAAGTCAACATTCGCCAATTAAATATGTAATATCCTTTTATCTTAATATACATATACCTAGCCATTTAATAATTATGTGAATGCATTAGAAAATCGTAAATTAACACAACACACGTTTAAATATGAAATTTACAAGTGAAAAAAAAACAAACATTAATTTCGTATCATCATCTTCAATCATTTTGTTAGAGGAAAAAGAAATGAAATCCAACTGTTAACGAAAATAACGTTCGTTATTTAATTGGCTTGTATAACAGATAAAATGGTATAAAAATATATCATTGAGTTTTTCCTTACAATTTCATGCAACACTACAATTATCGAAATAACAAAGTCACGTTGAAACCAAAAACAACAGAGCAACAGTATTGGAGACAGAATTTCGTTGGGTTTTTTTTCTTCTGTTCTAAACATACAATTACCGAACTTACATACACGATATAGATATCTATATGAACATTAAATCCACTAATATCTATTCCTGACCTTATTAAATTTGTTAATTATAGATTTCATTTCCCACTATCAACAGTTAATTTATGTCGTGTTAGTTAGTTTTGTGATTATTGCGATATGTTTGTAATTTATTGTTTATGTTACTGTAGGTTGCTGTGCAGTATGTAGATGTTATTTATAATAATAATAATAATAATAATAATGAAAAATTATAATTATTGTCGAACGTTATAGATACATATGTTGAATATTAAATGTTGACTAGATACTGATCGTATTGTCCTATAGTTATATTGTTAGCCACTGTTTGTAGGTGTGTCTTTTATAATAAGTAAAAGAAAGTGTGTAGTTTGTTATAAATATTAGCGATGGCAATATCAGATTATTTTATGACTTTATTCTAGTTGTGTTTCAATTAAAATAGGGGACTTCCACACCTGTATTTCATATAAAATATGATGTAAAATAATCAATATTATCAGTCAAGGCTCATTTCTCACTGTAACAATTTGTAGATTATTGTAGAGGAAAAAATACCTTCAATATTTTCCATTTAAATAATAGAAAAATACTCGTATCAAGTTTTAGAGTTTTGTTAAGGGATCGCGTGTCATCTGTAGTTTTACAAATGCGTGTTATAAAAAAGGGCTCGTCATGAATATCATTACACAATACGGACTCTAACTATAGAAAAATAATCATATCGCATTTGTCTTCTCAGCTGGGGATTCAACAGATCTGTGGGTGAGCTTTAACTGTTGTTACACGCATACGGACGACAAAACAGAAGACTGTCCTATGCTAAATACGCCAAAAAGGAAAGAAATTATCCGATTATCGAATGATGATTGTCGTGATTGTCTATTTTTTTTTATATATATAAAATATGTTATACATCGAGAGGAGTGAATGTCAGTTAAGACTGAGTCTTTAACCATTTTGACATGTGAGCGACGTTGAATGCAATTCGTAGTAAAAATAAACACAATTCAAGGCTTGGCAGACACGCAGGTAGCATTCACAAATTTATGCAATAACCACGCCACATCTACAACATATTATGCATTGCTGTCATAAATTTTACTCTGGTTATGTAGCTGGATTGATTTATAACAGAAAAATTGACCAATTTCATTTGTGGAGAGCAATGCATTTTGACGATGTCATCACGTATAAATTAAACCATCTATTTTTTATCGGTTTTGTCCGATTTAAATTTTTAAGGTATGGGATTTATACTATGGAGTTGAGAGACCTAACAATTTCTTATCAATTGATCGTAATCATGGGCATCGTTAAACAATTATTAATGACTGAAAATGTAATATACAAAAATTCTGATAAATATGTGTGATAGAAACGCTTGCATTGCACGATATGCGACAAGAGACTGGTATTCATAAAGTGTATTAAGTCACGTTAGGTAGGTGTGGTGCTAACGTAAAAGTCCAACAGGAAATAATGTCTCTTCAACTCATAATAACTACAATAAATAAATATGTTATTTTTATTTTCATAATTCATAATATGTATGATGTCGAAATCGTATTTATTGAGTAGAATAGTAATCAACATCTGTTGACTTGATTTCAGTCTTGATCTTTATCTCTGGAAAAATATGAAACGAATCATTTTCATTATAGTAATAAGAACGAAATATAGTGGGCTAAATTAGGCTTTTCCGTCTTTTTCGAAATATTGTAATCGTAACAAAATCAAAGATATACCATTTAATTTGATTCAAAACAACAATAACAGCAAATAGTTTACGTGATCCTTAGCCTATACAAATATCCTTATTTGTTTCACAAGACACGCCAACATTATTACAATGTGATAGAGACCTTTATTTGATTAGACGATTTTTCATTGTCACTTGTCTATAGGTATACAATTTGAACTGCTATAAAATAGAGATTTTTTTCGCTTGGAAAAACCAAATTATTTTATATTAGTAAAATTAATAGTTTCTGGTAGCTTCGAGACAATCTATAATTGAAAACAGATGAAATTCTCAATAATTTGAACGGCCCAGTTGGCGGCTAATCCAATTTCTGAACAGCTACAGTTTGATTAATTATCGTTGAAATCGTTCAGGTGAAAAAAAAATGTAACTGTATTTGAAAAATTGGTTGTAACTTATCGAGAACCGATTGATAGTGTATCTCCTATTTAGTTATTATTCATCTTTTTTTTCTTTCTAAATTAATCTTTCTCATTTAATCAACTTGTATGCATTTTATCCAAACAACATGTATTAATTTATTATATTGATTTCGAAATTGTAATTGTGCATGTAGGAAGCAAAAAATTATAAGGTGAAAAGAAGGCCAAAGGATTGTAGGTCTTTTATCTATTTATCAGAAGAATTGACAGGGCAAGTGTGGTTCTCTGGCGCCAGAATTCAACCGATTGACTTCATTATTGCAGAAATTCTATTGATAAAATATATTAACCACACCTTTATTAGGAATATGGTTTAATATGATGATATGATCTTCAATTTTTAATAAAACCTACCAATTTATGTATCCAACTCCACTAATAATTAGGTTTTAAAAACGATATTTCATAAGAAATACAATGCCTAATATATGTACATAGTGTATGTACAGCTTGTATTATAATTAAGTGATTAAACAGTAACACTTTACTGCTAGAATCATCTAACTGTTATAACAACAATAAACTGTCATATTTCGTCATATCTTTATGGCATCAAGCTTCAGTCGCTTATGGAATGCAGCATAAACTATCTGTACAGTTATGCCCACGCATCTTAAATCAATCATACACTTCATTCTACAAGATTGACTCTAGTCCTTAAATGCTGATGGTATATACAAACTTATTGTAGAGATCATTCGAAAACACAAGTATGATTTGATGAATCTCAAAATTTATAATCAAATGTGAAAGAAACACAGAAAAAAAATTATTCTTTATCTGCTCTTCTCAATAGATAATTTATGACATTTATTGAATACATGTTATTGTTGGATCACGACAAGCGCGTGTGGGCGTTATAACGATTTGACTCAAATTTGAGTTATACGACAGCATTTTATTACAAAGGTTTTATTTTTAAGACTTTAATGTATAAGATTTAGTCAACGAATAGTTTTCAATGAGTCGCATAAAACTCTGAGCACATGTTAAGTTTTGATTTCTAAAGACCTCCCAAGATAGTATTTCTTCCAATGTTGTTCTCTACATTGTTATTGTTGTCAGTTTGATTTTATCGATCAACTGTTGTTACAAACCATCTTGTTAATTTATATACCCATAATTAAACATGTTTAAAAAATTTAAATGGCAAAAACAGCTACTGCATTTAAAAGGAATTGTCTACGGGACGATTTTACCAACTACAATTAAGCCTAATGAATGGTTAGAAACAATCTTTGCTATCTATGATTATAAAAATCGTTTCTATGACTTATTTGTTCGTTAAAATTTGACCGATGTTGGTGAAGTCGACCCCAAGGAAAATAATTTATGTAGACCGGTTAAAAGTCATCCGTTCTTGAGCTTTCAAGAAACATACAGAAGCTTTGTTTCCAAATAACTACTTAACTTTTGATATCTAGTTCCAAGTTTAAAAAAATACGATCCATATCAAGCCCGTACTACCGACCTTTTCTCTCAAATAAATTAGAGTCCAAGAGGTTTGTTTCTCTATTTTATTTGAGAAATAACGAAAAGTAATACATTTTTTTAATCTTTATGTGAAAATCTATTAATAGATTTTTGTATATTAGTGCGCTCATTCTACTTCAAAGCTTACAGTCGTTTAAACTGGTGGTGAAAGGTGTGAAAAGTATTCTTGAAATGTTTTTATCTATTACGAAACCTCTATAATATGAGAAAGGCAAAGTTGAATGAATTTGGTGTTCTGTAGAAGGGCTCAAAATATGTTTGCTATTAAATTTATTGATCTCCTTGAATTCTGTTTCCTGTAACATTTGCAATTACTGTCTAATTACAATATGGACTTGTTTTTAAACAACAGTTGGAGAAAGTCCAAACTTACTAACATTAGAAAAATATACATACGTATAGTAAAACGTAATCCTTACTGGTTAGAGAGAACCCAAAATAATTAAGAGTTTCATTATTCTTATCACAATTGTTGTGTGTAGTAAGCACATGTTGCTAAAGTTACAATAAATAGTGCAAAACGAACTCTCTTTAAATCGATTTACACGTCCAATTTATTGCTTGATAAGATCGAAATGTAGCAAACAACTACCTGTATACATTGAATCAATACAGGTTTCGTTATACATATAAAAACTTGCCAATTTTATGAATTTTTCGTTGCAATTTTGTAAAATGAAGCTTCGAATCACATCTCAGCGTTGCACCTATCAAGTCTTTTCATTTTTTCGTTTACTCATATTTTTCTCAAATTCTATTTATTTTGTGACAATGAACGTGTTTAAAAATATTTATGCTAATCTCGCAATCATTGTTAGCATGTAACAGCATATAATTTTGAATTTATTTGTAGTATTATTAATTATTAGATGAATTAAACAAATCTTTGACTGATGTCATGGACAATAAATGAAATACTTTACACTACCGCAAGATAGAGGCTTTCTACATTTATACGCTGTGATTAATACTCATTGTAAATAGCGAAGATTGTGCACGCTATGCTCTCCGAAGAGAGAGATTATAGCAAAGTGTCAATGCTAATCCATGAACATGATATGTATATAGTTTTCTATAAACATGGACATAAAGTAACACCACCTCACCCATTGACTTGTAGGCGTGCTCTTGTGTCTTATTTACACTCGGTTACATTGTAAGTTTACAATTATTAAATTGTATCTAATAATTTTCTATTGCTTATATTCATCTATACATAGAATGTTCTTTTATAATCTCGAAAAATCACACCAGTCATATTAGACACAACAACTAAATACTCGATGTACAAAGTTGTGAAAGAGTCAATTAGATAGGGTGGATCTGGGCGGAAGTGACGCATTATTAAGTTCCGACCGACTTCTGGCCAAATGGGATTGTATGATTTTTTTGGACAGCTATTATCTACAATAATAACAAAACTAAATGGGCCTGTTTTTATTGTAGATTCATAAAATCATGTTTTTGTTGGGCGTGCTACAATTTAATCGGATTTTAATTTTTAATATAAACCACAATGAAAAAAAATCCTATTTAATCATTTACAATAATAATAACAATAATAATAATAATGATGTGTAGCAATTGAAAAATCACAACAAATTTCCTGTTGGTAAACTTGCAGTTGTTGGTAATTGCAGCAACAGTTCTTTAAAAGTTTCTCAACTAATAAACAGGTTAGACTTCCTGTAAGGTTTTTCCGTTTAGTTAGACGACGGTTAATGTAGAAAAAACAAAAAATGTTGTTTCCTGAAATCTAACAAATAAATATTTTCAAAATAGTCCATTAAAATCAAATAGGTGTCACATTTTAATTATTTACCGTCTGTGTACGAACATTATAATAAATCAGTAGCACCTTCATTCACAACATTATTATAGTCTTGTTTTTGTTTTTTGAAGAAATTTCGGCTGTTCGTTACAACCAGCTGAACACAATAAACTATTAAAGTATAATTAACAAGTCAAAGTTGTTAATTAGGCTTACCTTAGTCAGAATAAAAAAAATATCCAAAGTTATCTTGATCTAAAAATTGTATTATAGATTGGTTGGCCCTTTTATGTTTCTCTGAAACATGTTTGAATAGTAATAATCTTTATGTTATTCTTATCAGTCTAAAAAACGATTAATTAAATTTAATTGATAAATGAATAACTATTCTGTTATGATCTGATTATTAACAAAGAAACATTTATAATACCTACAATATTATAAAAACAAACCTGTTTGTTGTAGATAGAAAAGTAGACAAAGCCAATTCGAATGTGGTCAGTTTTGTGGCAGTTATTGCCCTTAATAGGGCTACCTGTACCAATTGGGAATATGAAAGAAATATGTGACTACCTGAAAAAGTTGTACTGTAAATGATTACATAGTATTAACATGAAATAGACCACATTTGTATTCTTCACGATCTTGACATTTGATATCCATAACAAATTGTTTAACAAGAGCTGTTTGGTAAAGAACGTTGAAATGGTTTTTCAAACATTATCGGCACATATATCATGTCATAGTATCGTGTTTTTAAGACAATCCCATTGGTAAAGCTAATTTCTTTTCAACCTTCTCATTATAACTGATTCCTTCTTGATAATTTCCTGTTTAAGTAAAGTTTATTGAAAAGGAAAATTTCAGGTTGTATAACAACAGCAGCAGCAACAACATACTACCAATTACCGATATCTTTGATAACGTTGGCCATTTACAGCAGCCATACACTTATATTTAACAACATAACAATAATTATATCTTATTGTTAATTATAAGTTATTCAATATAGGCGAACAATTTACTTGTCAAATTATCATTTCAACAGAAATTTAATCATCTTACTTGGAACATGAAATAATCCAATTTCTATTAATCAGTATTTTTTTTCTGTTATTGTTAATTGTTTTGCTTGTTTGTTTGTTTGTTCAATTCTAAAACAAGCAATTCTAACAATATTATAAGGACACCAAGTGTTACCATTAGCAATCAATCCTTTCTATTTCCTATCAGGACATGTCTGAATAAAGATTTTTATTAGTATTTTATACAAAAGACATGTTACATCGACGTAAGGCTGTAAAATGTACTCAAGGGAGGCTGTGTATTTTATTGGACACGTGAAAGTAACGAGTGAACGGAAACGAAGAATGCAAACAAGTAAGCACCATGTCAACAATGTTTAGTTAAAACCATATGGTTAACACAAGACCTTGATTTTTTTCTATTAACGTTTTCATGGACAAATTAAACAAAACTATATTAAAAACATGATTTACCATGCTTGCACGAATTCCAATTTTAAATGAAAACATCTTGAAATCATCATGAAGATATTGAAAAAAAAACAGTAAAGATAGTTGGCGATTTTGGATAAGTTTCGAAAGTTTCGTGACACTTCAATACTGTAATTTCAACGGCCACAATTAAAAGAGGAGATGGAACAGAAAGAACTTGATGGATATGTGATAATGGTCGGTATCCTGTCAGTATCGATTCACGCACACTAAACTACACACTGTAGATTATACAAAGGGTTAACGAACAAACCAATTTTATTTTACAAGTTTTTTTTTGTTTAACTGTAGGGCAAGTTGTAGCAAGTACTTACACTAAAAGTTATTCATGCATTTGTTCAAAGTTTGCTGTAACAATTACAACACCGATGCAGACAATTTGCATAAAAGCACGTTAAACGGCGTCTGGCATTTCATCGTATATCAAGAACAGCACTTACATGGTACATGCAATTACTTCAAATGAACGTCAATGCATTGAACTAAAAGCTGTTAATTGTGCAGACGACCCGACTCTCTAAATGCAAAACTATGCAATTTACTTACAAACAAGTCTTTGTACGTCACTTGTATATTCATCTCGCGTCCATTCCAACACATACACACAAACTATACGGTTGTGGACGCGATACGACGACCGTATCGTCGTTTGTATAGCGATTGTGCTCAACTGTCAAGTGAATATTGATAATAACAGAACGGACGTATACATACATACATACCTTCATGAAATGAAGCTTTCTTACAAAAAAACCTCTCTATTTTTATAAAAGTAAACGTTACATTTCATTGACAACGAAGTAGCAAAAGTCAAGGCCTGTGCACTCAATTTAAACATAATTCTCCCAATAATTTAAAATAGGAATATCATAAGATATTTCTCTGGTATTTCATTGTGAACAGTAAAGAAAACCACGTAGAGATCTTGTAGTATAATCTTAAACTATACAGTTGTTGCTCGGTTGAAATCTGGATGCGGTCCGTTTTAAAGGCGGCTCTTTTGATGTTTTGTATACAGACTGACACTAACGTTAGCTATTAGTCTGAGAACAACAAAAATTTCAAAAGTGAAAACCCTTTATATCTCTTCCTTAACAGTCCATATATGTGTTGTGTAGTCGTAGCTCATATGTATTCGTTTATTATTCTAATGATTTTGAGTGTATCATGCTAAAATGAATTTTTAAAACATCATCTCTAACAAAAAGTCATGTTGCTAATTTATTTATGTCGCACTTCATTTACTAGACATATACTAATTGGTTTAGGTGTACAATTTGAATGGTGTCACGTTAATCTGGTGATAATGCCCGACAACAATAAATCGTTCTCATCGATCATAGTGTTCGCTAGAGTTTAGAACAAACGCAAATATGAAATTACTCGTTTTTGGTTAACTGCTAATATACAACGATAATCAAAAATTAATAGCACTTCAAATCAACAGCAGTCAACTTTGAATATAAATTTTCATTTAAACTATTAGACATTTAATCACAATTAAATTCGTATATTTAAGTATTTCACATATGTTACTGAATTTGAGAGTAATGTTAACTTGGAGTAATAGTCTTAAACTTATATTGTAAGGTCTTGGTTTGTTAAATTTCAGAGTGAAAGAACACAGCATTAGATTGACGACAGGAATACAAAATAGTTTGATTTTTTTTTATTGCAAAAAAGTGCAATATGTCATCTTGTGCAACGATTTGCGTAATATTCGTAGTTTTAGATGTCCTTGTACGAGACGAGGATAGTTATGTGCCTTGCGAACAACAAACATTCACTTCCTGGTGTAGCTGTGATACAATGTTTTTTGCATTTGATAGTTTGCCAGTTTTATTTTTGTTATATACAAGTATTTCTGATACAAGATACAACAGTGGAAAAGGCAAGAGAAAAAACATCAACAGTTAAACGGTATTAAAGGGTTGTCATAATTCATGACAATGGTATTTTGAAATTCATGTGTATAAAGTAGTAGTGCTACTTTTTCGAGGATTTCATATCAGGCCGGTGAATGGAACAAGTTTTTCATGGAATATTAAACGAACTATCGTCGTTTATTTTGCCTCAGAAACATTTTAAAAATTCTCTCAACTATCGATTTTTTATAATAATAATAATAATAATAAGAATAATGATGATAACAATAATGCAATGTATACATATAGTTAAATATTCTAGTCTTGCCAGTGAATTGCACCAGACTATTAATAATATTGTATGTATCATATTATATGCATGTGACAAGTGGGTACATGCCATCTGCATTCATTGGCAGAAATGGAATAATATTTTGAATATTCATAGATGATTGTTAGTACCTACCTACATTCTTTTGAAAAGAATTTCTGCGCACACGTTCCAACAAACTATTGTCTTGTACATACTAATTGTGAATTTAAAATAAAAATTGCAACTTCCGATCGAACACACTGCTATGCAACTTTTACGTACTTTGATTTATAACCAGTTTAGCAATAGTTTTCTTGATGCTATATATGTTTAGCTTTTCGATAGATTTTAGAATTATGAGCACTTTTAACTGTTTAACAATACACTATGTAGCAGCGTCAATTCTATCTTATAGAAAATAGATACAAGAGGAGTGAGTTCCATTTATCTTTATACTTCTATTCACATTGTATAACTAATGATAACATTTTGTCTCGTGTTGAAATAGAACAACATCTCCTGATCGTTGAATATGTATTTATATAGGTACAGTTGTTGATGATTTTATATTTAAAATAGTTTCAAGAAGAAATATATTACATACATCATAGAATGCAATTGCGTTATTATGTAGAAATGCAGCAGGATATGTATTTATGTCTCGTATTGAATAATGAATGCGAATAAAGCACGCATATAGAGATATAATGTACCTACTCTATATTTAATTAAAACATTTTGATATAATTGAAGGGTTCGGCTTGTCATCATCACAATCTTTTTGTTATACATTGTCCTTCCATACGCGATAAGAATTCAATTATTTCACTATATCCAACGAATTTATTATTCTATATTGTTTTTATTTTTTATTGTTGTCGTCATTGTTGTTGTTGTTGTTGTTGTGCGTTTCAGTCAGCCACATACATTCACATATTTAGACATACATATCCATAAAAGTGAGTGAAATCATCTTGAAATTCTTAGTATGCACCAAGATAGAATGTAACGATAGTAAAACAAACACGACGGGAGGGTGAATCAAACCATACATAACAAACAATTTTATAGGTTTACCTCAAATGGTACCGTGACTAGGACAGGATGTGCATCTAGAATAGAATGATAAAGAGTTTGTAAAAAATAAAGTGTTTTGATTCTATTGAATAATATTAGTAACAGCATTATTAATAATGATGAGATTTGTATACAATTTCCGAATTCGCCAGCATCAATCAACATCATCATGATCAACACCATTGGTCGTGGTATAGAATTGTGCAGGAAGTCAAACTATAGTGGTTGGTTGGTTGGTCGTGACTAGAGAACTTCCCGGAAGGCAATCAACTTATTCTCAAATAGAATCGATCACATGCTGATACACGCCGGCAATGTCTCTCTCTGATAAAACGTATAATAAATGATCACATGATTTTATATTGCAATTGTATTTGCACGAGTACACCTTTGTTTTTGTACAATTGTACAATAAGGATGTGTACGATAAGTATCTAATACAACTAATGCATTATTCAAATTAAAATACTGATTTTTCTCTAAAAAAAATATATGTATACATATATATAAATTTATAAGCTATGTAGGTGTAGTATTAAGGATAGAATTGAGAAAATTTAATCTTAAAAATCCTCACATCTTTAATTAATATCACAAAATGCGATTATACGACAGGCGTTAATTAACAATTCAATTAACTGTGATTTAATGATACAGTTACAAGATCAAGAATGAGGTAATAAAACCAGAATAAAACGTCCACTTACTTTGTGCATAAAACAGCTATAAATTTTCAAAAATAACTGATAATCGGAGTTTAGATAATTTAGTTGTCCGGTTCTTAAAACTCCAAAATCTCCGCTCGATTCGTTTATACGGAAATATAAATGCCCATCATGTTCTTAAATTCTTATCAAGCAAGTAAATTAATACAACCTTACATTATTGTCTGCAAAATGCAAGAAGGTAATGTAGAGCCGTCAGCATCTTCTAACTCTTAACTACACTTGTATTTCCATTTTAATTAAAAACAGTATGTATTCATGTTCTGAAAGTATGTGTACATGTATGTATGTGTTTTTTTTATTTCATCATTGTGGCATGTTTGAGAGATAAATTGTGTTTATATGTTGTTCATCCCCGTTTTTTGTTTTGAGTTTCTTTTTTGCTTTCCTGAAAATGATGCCGGTCACTGTATAGCTCGACAAACATCAACTGTGTGTACTATTTTACTAAATTTAAAACAGCTGTTTACTGATAAATGTGCGTAATGCAGTTGGCAGGAGTATGCTTCGTTTTAATGTTCATTTCTCATTTAGTCAGCTGCTCACATATGTCTGACTGAATATTAATTAAATTTAATTAATATTATCGTCAATAGTTGTGATGATGACGATGATGTAAATGAGTAATGGCAACATTTAAAGCAAAATACCAACAATGATTTTGTACATTGAAATTAATTACTAAAACACTTTTGAATATTTTAATCGAAAATTTCACAAAACAATGATCGCTATTCTTTCAATGTTAATGATTTGCTTCTTGAAACATTATAGAGTATCCATCTCCACTTATCATTTGGTTATTTTCAATATTAACACTTGGTTTTTTCATTCGACAATACAATGGTGTATTATGTGTAACATAATTATTTATTGTTTGTTAATTATGAACAATTTTTATTGGAAATTTCAAGCATTATTTTCGATTAATGGCTATTTATGATGGAATTACTATCAACAATAAAATGTCAAAACTATTGTTTTTATCTAAACATTAAAATAATTAATTGAAAACAATTGTATTGAAGAATAATAATAACAACAGGTGATCCGTAAATTGCTAATTTATTGAAGGGGAAATTTCCGATTTCAAAAAAATGTTATCTTGTATTATTAAAACAACATAAAATCTATAATGTACAGGCGTATGCTTGTCTTATTAATATTATTTTATATTATATTCGCTATTTAAAGCAAACCGTTTTGGGTCGGACTTCAAGAAAACATTCCTTTGTAGCTGTGCCAACAACGTAAATTGTAATTAACTGTTATAGTATTAGAAATGGTTTAATATTTAACTGGTTAAAAGTGGACAATGTAATGCAATAATTAACTGACACGACATTATAATCAACATTATCAAATTTAAAAACTGTTTTTCTAGTAGAAGAATCAATTTCCAATTGTAATATTTTGTTCCGGTTTCCTTTCCATTTTAATTGATTCAAAAAACTTGAACAGGTGCTCTATTTTGTAATTTTCTATTAACAGAAAAATTTTCATGGTGATTTTTTTAACATATAGGGTAGAAAATTGCAAACGGTCATAAATGGTATATGTATAATTATCTATAACATCAAGCCCCAACAAGGGATGAAAACGCTTACATCTTTTGATAGCCCTAGCTCGTTTTTAAACTACTGAACAATATTAAGCCTTTACAAAGGTATTTGAAAAAAAAAACACCACTAATTTTACAGGCGTAACTTTAACCCCCAATATTTTCCTTAAACTTGAGTATATGCACGAATCACAAAATACGCATTCCTTAAAATAGAATGAATCTAAGTATGCCGAAAAACATTGAAATCGGAAGTTTTGACCTCGGGTGATTTACTTGCAAATTCATATTAACAACCCTGAAGTACCTATTGCTGACGCATTTTCGAGGCAGGAAGGAAAGAGGAGATAAAAAGAAAAGAACAGAAAACGGTTTTTGTTTTTGGTGCGGTTCCAGATTTTGTTCCGGACAAAACTTTGTTTTTCCGGTTTTCGATTCAGTTCCGGTCCGAAGCCCTAAAAAAACAGTGATGTAAAAATATGAGTGTCTGTAGCTTCAATTTTAAATCGTTTAAAATCGAAGAGTCTTAGTAGTTGAGTTATTAAACTACAATTAACAATTAACATAGTTAATTGTGATTATAATTTCAATAATCCTTAAGCTAAATGCAGTCATGGTATACACCAACTAAATAGACGTACATAATCTAATACAATATAGCATAAGTAGATAAATGCAGTTGATAAAAGCCACCGGTCAAATCAGTTCAATTTGCACCAATTATCTTAAATTATTTACCAATTCTGTTTCTAATACAGGATTATACAGGGCTGTCTTTTTGAATATTTTTTTCAGTTTTGATGGTAGCTGAATATTGTAATAACAAATCTTAATGATCCATAAATCACTCCAATCTTATTACAGTTATAATTGATAATCGTATAATGTATAAGTGAATATTTTATTTTAAATTATATTGAAAATAACAGGTAAGCCATACCTTTAACTAGAAAATAATAATGAACTTTAATGGCGAAATCCTCCTTTCATGAACATAAATTGTTAAATACGATCATTAGTCTTTAACGTACACTAATCAATAGATCTAAAACTATTATTGTTGATTATTATTTGTTGTTGTTATTATTATTGGGAATAGAATAGATTACACAAAATAGATTTTTTTTATAGAATGAAACTTTAACGGACATCATTCTGTAATGCTTACTCTTTTCCAATTTAAACTCAGCAGGTATCCAACGTTTATTATGTAAACATATAAACACGGATATGTACGTACATTTGAAATTATAAAGATAGGTACTCTAACAAAACAAAATTGAAAATAATTACAAAACTAATAGTTGAAGATCACGAAAATTACGTTCAGATATTTACAATTTTTATTTTCTCTTAATCGTTATTATCCTCATCAACATCGTCGATTCATTGAAGGAAATTATTAAAAAAAAGGAAAACGTAATTCCAGCATATATTTCTTCAGTTTTATGCGGTTAATTACGAATTAGTACTATCGTAATTGTTAATACAACTGTATATGTCTGTAATATATTTTTCTTTAAACGAAAATAATCTTGTAGAGGAAGTATGGCGTTATTAAAGAAACCACTTGTTATAAATTATTCCATTTCTATCATAATTTATATAATTGATTGCAGTTGTAGTTGCAAAATTCCTACATGTTCTCTCTTTACTTAACAAATTTCCTTTTATGATCGTTATATTCACGATTTTATTACATTTCTAATAGTTATAAACATATTTGTTATCGATTAAATTAAGCAATAATGAAAGAAATATCAAATTAACCAGATAGTATTAGAGTCGCAATTATAATTAATGAATACTTTATCTAAAAAGCTACTCAATAATTACCAGATATTTTCTGATTTTTATTGAGAGCCGAATTTTTTCCTTATCTAATTAAAGGTTCTCATCGGAATCAATCAACGCATATTCGATATAAATAAATATCCAGCTACTATGGGTTTATTGTAGACATTTGGTTGAAGCTCAACGTTAATTTTCAGTTGTGTAAGCCTTTCAAAAAAACTGTTAGAACGCCCGTATTTATGACAGACAGCTTAATATATATATTTTTTATACCTATATGTACCAATCTTCTAAAATGTATAGATAGATTTAATCGTTAGAAACTATAAAAACGATTTTCTCTATGGTAATGGATGTTTTGAAAGCTCTCAACATGACCAGTTGAAAGTATCATTCATCGTAATATCATTTTCAATTTTTGTTGGGTTCAATGTCGTTACTTTCAACCGATCTAATCTATCATTTAGTAACTTTAACGGTTGTGGAAGCTTGCATTCAAACTCCTTTTTTGTTTCATATTTTGAAGCTTGTTTCTTTTCTGTTTTCAAAACACATCTTTACTTTTCTCTTTAGTGTATTGATAGTAATAATTCACATTGTTGTCCAGTAGTGTGGCAAATATTTGTTTCAAACGTTTGCTATTACAATATAATTGCTACAAATATTTATATAGATTTATGAAATTAAAGTGAAGTCAATAAATCGTGAGTCACGATGTAATTACTGAAGAGTATATAAACTGTTACAGCCTATCAATGTAAACAATATCTTCATGCTTAATATACATCAATCATCCAATGTCTGTTTGTACGTCTGTCGATGCGAATATTAAGCCTTTATTATTATCTATGAAACCTTGAACTCATACTGATTAAAATACATATAATTAAACAGTAATTTTAGAGACTTTTACGTAGTTTACAAGAGAAAAAAAGAACAAATATAAAATTTATTTACGAATTTTTATTCATATGGTGTTGACATCTGTTTTGAATTAGAATTTCAAAATGTAAGACACGTTTCGAAACGCGCGATTATCACTATGCTTTTATAATGTTAGTGTTCATGAACTACAGTGAATGCTCACGTATTTATAAATAAATAAAAGGAAAAAAAATTCTTTTTGTGATTATTTATATGAAAGAAATTTAAATAAATATTAATAGATGCTATAATAGTATAAAGTAAGTACAACAAAATCCCCACAAAATCTCATTATGTTATGCATAGACTTGCTTTGCCAGTTTATACATATATATCTAACAGTATAAGAAACTTATAATGCTTCTATATGACAAACAGAAACAGAATCGACATCAGAAACAGATAATCACATTGTCTCCCAACGTGAAGACATTTAATTACAACTCGAATATCATTAAGGAGATTTTGCCAGAGATTATAAAATATAAATAAGCAAACATCTAAATATGTAGATGAATAATATTTGCGATTGTTAAATGAAAGTGTTTTAAAGAAAATTATACTGTAATTAATTTGACATGAAATAGCATATCTGGTATTAAAACTAGTAATTGTTGAATAAACGTTAATCGGTAGTGATTTATGCAAAATTTCAAATTTGCCAATTCATCACTCCTGTAACTGTTTTCGATTAAAAAGTGCAATAACCCACCCATGTATTAATTATTAATAATCTATTACTTCGTGTCCTTTGAATGTAGAAATGAGGAAAAAAGTAGAAGAATAAAATTATTAAAATAACACATAGCCGAAGGTCAGCTGCCCAATATATTATGTTAGGAGAGGCTGGGTTCCTGCATTGGAGGAGCTGAGTCGTAGAAAACTACAGGTGTTCACGATGATGTAACTTACTATATGGCCCGAAGGAGAGTGTCTTCTAGGAGCTAACAACCGACTAAGCATTGATTATACAGTGTTACCTTTATACAGTTAAAGGAAAGAAAAAACAAAACAAAAAAATACACAATAATGATTGCATGGACTAATTTCATAAATACATGCGGGATTTCTAAGGAAATATTCTAATTAATGTGATCATCAATCATTAGATAAAAACACAACCTAAATACATGTAACTGGTTGGATGCGGGCTAGTTTGATGACCCATCTTACAATTCAAAATAGCAATAAATTTATGAATTCCGTCCAATTTACAAGGAGATTTACCCGAATTTCCAGTTCTAATCAAAATTTTATTAAACGAATGATAAAAGGGGGAAGAGATTTGGGAACACGATTCTTAAAATTGTCTATATCTTGATGCAGGATTGTTCATGTTCGTGGCTTTTCAAAATACCTATTAACAAAACAAATCCTATATTAACCAAGGCTATCGTATTTTGATAATGATGATGATTTTCTAACAATAACGATCACGCTTTTTGCTTACAATTGTTGCATTTTATTGTTAACAAAGACAATGATTGATGTAATTGAGCCCCAGCATTGTGGGCCGACGTGTTGCATCAATTATTGTTGATAATAGCTAACTTTCAATGGAATAATTGTAGATGAATCTAAAACACGAATTTACTACTACCAAGTATTATTTCGGTCTGATAAGATGGTTTTGTTTATTAGGTGATCTCAGACCTACACCCACAATTCGAACGTGTTGAAAATGAGGAATTATTGTGTATACAGGATTATGACTCATTTAATTTTTATTTTCTATCTGTAGAAGACCAATTTAGTTTAAATTTATAGAACCGAAACTAAATCTACAATTAAACTGAAAATAGATCCAATTAAATTCGCATAATAAACATGTCAGAAGTTGTTGTTGAATTAGCAGAAAAACTGTATATTTCTATAATAAATTACATCTAAATTTCCGTTAGGTGTGAATCAAAAAAAAAGGCGAGAAATGTTAATGTGGACAACAACAACAACAAAAACAACCGAAAAAGTAGTTTCAACTTGAATTGTTTATGAGATACCAAAGATGTTATAAATAATAACGAAAAATGCGTATAATGCAATCGAAAATTATTGAGTAGTCGATTTAACGGTCCTCAAATCGTTAAGCTGGAATTATTTCATTCTTGTAAACAATAAAAAGAGAAGATAACTAGTAGATTTATAATAATATAACAACGAAATCGACACGAGATATGTAAGTGGAAGAGAATCGATTTAGAGAAAGTCGAATTGCTGTTGTTTATTAGACGAAGTAGTCGTAAAATTAGTTCTGATTCATTTCATATAATTTAATTAAAATAGTAAAAAAGAATTGGAAAGACTATTTAAATTCTGCTATCGTTATCTAATTACTATTTAACGAAACAATATTAACATGCAAATACATAAAAAAGAATGTTAAATTAAAATATTGAATGTTTATCTCTGTCACATTTAAACGTCAACAACTATCTATTGATTAATTATTGAATTCTCTATCGTAGATAAATAACTTTTTTTAAATAAATGACACCGACAAAGTATTACTTTTTCTACGTTGTATTACTATAAATGTACAGTACAATTTCCACACAATTTAACGACAATTATACAAAACAAAAACACTGTCTATTTAATAGGTATAAAGTGCGTAATGCGTTTATGCAGTTATTTTCTTTTATAACAATAAGAAACTACAATCAGATTCCGGGTAGAAATTGTTTCAGGAAGTTGCATTATGACAGAGTAAAGAGGTATTTGTTGTAAAACAATGATCTTGCGCGCCAACATGTCTTTTGTACTCAACTTCTTTAAAGGAATGCGTACTAAAACTATTAAGAAAGAAATGAAATAAGGGAATAAAACTGTTATTATTGTAAATTATTAATGGAATTCATCGATAATTATTTTCATTTGTAAAGGGAATTCTATTCAATACACATGTATGTACAAACAATATTACTATACAAATTGTTTCTCACTTCTTCGCTACATGGTCCAGTGCATACACAATCTAAGCATCTGTTATACATTTTATTATATGGTTATAAACATATTAGTATGATAACTGGAAGCTGTAACTTCAAGTCACGATATACTCATGAAGTTTACTATTCAGTTTAAGCTCTCTTTTTTTTGTTATATTGAAGGAGAATCCGTTAGGTGTTATTTAAATGCGATTTGTGTGTGTTGGTGTATTGTTAACATCAATACCATCAATCATTACTTTTTTTTATTTTGAAAAACAACCTTCACTATATTTAGATCGATGGCTATGATGGATCTCCATCAACAGTAGTCTTTAGAGTTCCAAGATGATTATACTTTGAACATGTTGCAAATAGGATTCAATCTTACCATAATTGTAGACTGACTGCAATTAAATAATTCCATTTTTTTCCTGTTTATAATTGTTAAAAGAATTTTCTTGTTGTTGGTTTTTTATTTGTTCTGCTTTTATTTGAAGAAATATAAAATAGGAACTTGAGATTATTTCAAAGAACAAAGAGTTTGTTTTGTTTGTGAATAGCTTGCGGTTACAAATAAACAATGTTGTACTTAAAATAGGACCTAGGTACATGGACTCTTTTATAAATAATTATGTGCTCAGATGCTGAAACTACCAGTAGTTTCAAGCGTGTTCTTGAGACTACTATTACATACACACTTATGTGTATGTAGAAAGAACCGTATACAATATCGTTTTGTTCTGTTGGAGATTTTATATTATAGGGGAGTTGGATAAGTGTTTTTAACATACATACATATAAATATAAAATAAATGCATTCAAGTTGATACAATGAAAATTAGTCTTATGTATCAACAAATCAATCCAAGTATTTAGAGATTAACCACATACTATGAATATTCTTTATATCATACTCTTTTTAGCGATTTTTTTTTAAAAAAAATTAGCTTATGACGAGATCTCATTTTATATATTTATATATTTATATATGTATATCCACGATAACTGCCGTAAAAATACTCCAATCTTAATGAAACTTGGTACAAAAATCAGTCTTTGAGATAGCTTGGATGAGTTCGTTGGCCAGACTGGTAGGGCCAACACTTTTGGAATAAGAGCTGAAGAAATGTTAAAAAAATTCATTTTCAATATTACATTTGCTTATGTTTTGGTGAAAATTAAAATAACAGTAGAGCCGTCCATTCTCTATGACCAAGAAAAAAAATCATCAAAATCGGTTCGTTGGATCGCATGAAAAATGCAAAAATATCTTTATTGAGTATAAACAGTAAAATCGAATATCTCAGATGGCAATGAGTTCTGACAGTTGATATTAGAAAAAAAATTGAATATCGCGGGGTGGTAACTAATTTTGACAGTTAATATTAGACAAACAACAAAGAAAAAATTCGCTATATAAGGTACTTGCTGCCTTTGGAGATTTTCTTCTATTGAAAACTATTTCGTAATACTTTAGAGAGAAATATAATTTTTATTGCTTTTTTCGAATTATATTACAAGAATTTTATGTGGGTACAATTTATAGCTTTGACTGTATCGACTTGTATAAGTTGGCTATTAAAAACAGAACAAACAACAAAATCTTGAAGTGCACTTTCATGTTTTGTTGATTTTTCCTTCTAATCAACTAACAAATTTCGATGTATAAAAATATTTTTTCTCCTATGACATTTACAATTCCGTTTCATAAAAGTTAATTACAAGTTACGAGTGATTCCGTGAATATTTGACTGTAGTAACGGTCATTAACAAGCATTTTTTTTTTAAATGATAATGATGATGATGGCAGTGATGACAGTGGTAGAAGAGAACAAATTAGGTTTACAACAACAGTAACAATAACAACATGAACAACGTTGACTTTGTAAATGATTCTATCGATGACAAATATCGTCAAGTCTAAACGTTTTAAGAGTCCTCCAAATGTAAGTAGACACGAATTCGTTGTCATATAATAAAACTAATTACACCTTAAATCAACAACAAAAAAACTATAAAAATAAATTTTACCGAACGGTTTTAATTAGTGCAGATCCCAAGATGAAATAAGCATCAAATATAACAACAGACCAAAACGTTTTTTGTTGTTGTTTTATAATTTTTAATAGAAAGTAAAACGCCTTTTAATTCGAAAATTATACTAATAATTTATTCTGAACTTGTGGTCTTTAATATAAAATTCAACTAGATTAATATCTTTTGCTCAAAATAATATACATTTGTTCCTCGTTACAGTTAGTCTTTTACCTGCTAATGTCAAAATAATTTCCAACTATTAAAATGATTTTTTCTTTATAAATTTTTATCCTCTCTTTCTCTCAAAATATGTCCTTCAAGCTAAATGTGCAATGTATCATAATCATTACTAAATATATTCTCAACAATTCCACACATATTTCTCTCCAGTTATTTATTAATGTGAAGGTGAAGAAATTTATTTATAATGATTGTATATGATAAAACCGTGTATTTTATTATTTTCTCTTTTATTTGTTTGATAAACGACAAGAATTTCAAGATTGAATTTAATTTCTAAAAAATTTTGGTTGAGATATTTATTTAATAACAATTTAATCAATGAAGTAACTATACCTCCGCAAGGTGGGGGATCCGGTGATGCAGGGGGCCCAGTGGAAAGAAAGTAAGAGGTGACGGCCCTTAATTTTGGTTAACAGAGCAGAAAAATGTGGTAATTCAGCTTGAAAATCAATTAAAATTTATCTTTTTGCTGATTAAAACGATTGAAAATCTGTACTAAAAGTTGGTAATTTAGCTCAAGAATAGACTATATTTAAAAAAAAATCGTTTAATTTCCACAACTCATTGTCAGTACTTAGCAAAATTTAGTAAGAACTGACGATCTAGAACGGAATTTCTTAAAATTGAGACTGAAATGGTTTATGAAATTATTTTTTTACTATTCAAGTGCAAGATTCGCTAAGAACTAATGACATGGAACAAAAATATCTCAAAAATTAGACTTACACTCAAAAAATATCCTCAAGAAAGATTGAAAGTGTCCATCCAAGCTTGTGTTTTCTGTACGACTTATCAGCAAAATTTGCTAAAAATTTATAATTTATGACAAAAATGTCTGAAAGTCTCAAAATTCAATTAAAATATTAACTAAAAGCGTCTGTATCTCTTCATTTATACAGTTGGATAACAAAAACTAATGCATTATAATGAAATTATCTTAATTAAAACACGATAATTCTCCTCAAAAAGCAACTGTAACTGTCTAAAACGTTTCTGTGTACATCTAGGTATAAGGGGCCCAAAATTTATAGTTACGCCACTGAATTTAATTATCTCTAGCATACTTTTTATTGAATATTTAATATTTTAATTCTTATTGTTAGTCAATAGAAAAAAAATATTCAGTTTTAATAGGCATTTGACAAGAATAACAGATTGATTTGTTGTAATCTCTCAAGTTATCCTTATCATAAATTATTTTATAATTTGGAATAAGAATATATAAATATTAACATATTTATAATTGATAAAATATTCGAAAATCAGTAAACCTGTAATGTATGTATAGGCTACTTTGTATGAAATCTAGTAATAATTTTACAGATTATTAGATTATTACTAGATATTATGCAATGGACATTATTAACAATATACGATTATGGTGCACATAAAAACCAGATTTCCGGCATACTTGTTTATATTAATTGCGACGTTTTAACGAAAATTTATAACGAAATAGTCAATTTGAATATTTTTCTCTTATTAAATGCTATACATGAGTGTTTGTAGTGTTATAGTGAAAACAGTTTAATCTATATTACCGTGAAAGCTCTCTTACAATCTTACGAAACTACTATTAAGTTTGAAAAAAAGTCTTCAGGCAACTTCACATTTATTGAAGAAACATTCAGTCTTAAGTGAAGCTTAAACGTTGGACTTAATTAGTGGATTTTTTATTGTGTATTGTATTTTATTGTAGAAAAATAGAAATGTGTTGATATTAAAACCTACTTAGGCACATTTTGAGAAGATTTGATTTTATTGAAAAATTCCCAGCAATAAGGTACAACTGATATCTTGTGTTCGTTTTTTTTTTGTCTTGATTTGGTTGCCTATTGAAAATTTGGCCATTCTGTCAAGGTAGATGGAAATTGATTTATGGGAGAGGAATCAAGTTTATCAAGTCGTTCCACTTGAAAGAATTAATATACAACAGTGGAAGAGAAAAAAAAGAGGTTATTAATAATATTCATTGTAATTTCATTTATATGTAAATTCAATAACAAATTTATGATTAGACATATGCCGCCTACTTACCACATGTTCTTAACTATAAACATCGACATTATCACACAATCCTAGATAATAGTCAAATGTAAAATAAACTTTTTGTTATTAAATTTAAAATTTGAAAAGAAATATAAACATACTACTAAGTATATACGCATATGCCTTTTGTTTCCCTATAATTTATATTCAACGAAACTAATTCTATTCTATTATTCTTCTTTTCCTTATTATTATCATTACTATTATTGTAAAAGCTCACACAATAATGATAATCATCATAATCATCATCATCATCGCCTTATGTTAATGCTGATCATTCTCATCTTACAGGGAAAACCACAACCGGTAAATTATAATACGAAGAATATCTTAAGATATTGTTGTTGTGATTGTTGTTGCTGTTATTGCATGACTGGACATTTATATTTCGTAACGGTCAATTTAATAATTCACATAGATGTGATGAATTTTAATTTACATTGACATTGATTTAATTAAGATGTATTCAATCAGCTTTTTTATACCTATATATATTATTATTGTATAAATACCCACCTATAGAGCATTATGTAAGAAAGGAAGGTGAGCAATCTCATGATAACACATAGAATACTGATTAGTCAAATAATCAATTTTTTCAATCAATTGTTGTGTCTAAAATAGCTAATAGTTCCTTAATAGTTTATTAATTATTCTATTGGTGTGTCTGTTTGGGTATTAGCGTATCACAAATACAACAATTTTCTTGATTTACGTCTCAATGATATGAAAGAGAGTGTGTGGTAAGACTTGAGTGGCGGCTATCTTTTTAAATTGGAATCAATTAAAACAGCTTGTAAATAAAATGAGTAATGTATACTGTGCAGATGCTGTTTAGCCATTATGTCTCAAGTTGTAATGTCGTGACCTCAGTGCCTTTGCAGCTCTTCTTCATTGCTCGTCCGCCTGCACTCAATTAAATGACACACTGTATTTTAAATAAATTCTATCTTTTTGTAGAGCTATTAGTCCATCATTTTGTCTTCCTCTCGCCACCAACTGTTGTCCACTGCCAAATGGAATGAAATTTATTAGAAAAAATTGATCAATAACACGTGCAGGATAAAATGTTAAATTTCAACCTAATCTCAACTGGTTTCTCACTGCATTTACCATAACGTTTATCATAATTTAGGCAAATAAAATGATTAACTTGTTTATCTATAGTTGTCACAGGATTTTCCAAACATAATTCATACCTTTGTCAAATTATCGAATCAAATTTCATAATTAATTTTACGGTAATTAATCATCATTTTACCTGTGTCGCTTCAAATGTTAAATTTTCAATTAGATAAAAATTACAGTAGAAAAAAAGGCGCATAGAACAAAATTAATAAGACAGCTGCGAAAAAATGATGACATCTCTAGCTACAATCGGTTATCTGATATAACATATACATATGTACATATTCACGACATGCACGTTTTGATAAAAAAAACCTCACACAACACACCCTAGAAAAAATAGAATTGGCAGTTGGTCACAGGATTTAATAAAGAAAAAATTAATGCAGGAATCAAATCGTACAATTGGATTTGTATAACCGTACAAAGACTCGACTATTTTTTTTTCCAACCGCCTTTTTTCCAAATACAGTTGAAGCTATTTTGAAAAAAAGTCTTGAAGGGGAAGGGTTCTCCTTTGTTTTATTGCTGGTATTGTTATGGGAGTCGCGGGAAGCGTGTCAGATCTCCTTTACTATAAAAGTTCACATTATAAATGCATTTTATTTTATTAATCTGGATGTTTTCTTCTGTATTCGCCAAAATGGGACAGATGTTTGTATTATTTATCTGACAAATATGGCCATCTATTGATTATAACTACAGTTGAACTATTCTTTTAATCGCCCGATGTTCATGCAAAATTATTTTTGATCCATACTGTCCGTATCGTTTCAAGGGAACGCCTAATTGGCAACGATAAATAATAAAAGAAAATAAGATAGTTGGGATGCACTTTGTAAGAAATGCGCCCATATACATACATATTAATATCTAGATGTGATGTTGTTCAAATCTAATCATTATTGTCCTAATAATAGTTTAATAGCAGGGACCACATCTCTTTCGATTCGGTGTCCGAAAAATGCCGAAAATTTTGATGAAGTTCTGTATTACAGAGGAAAATCTGACAGCATGCTATTTTTTATATTTTCCCCATAATTTAGTCGATATTTTGTAATCAATATCATGCAGTAGATATCAAACTGAAAGCGTTCTCCAACTTTTCAAGAAAATTTACAATAGCCTTCTTAGTTTTCCGTAAAATTAATAAAAATTAAAAACTTTCCTTCTACCTTGTTCGAAAGTTATTATGCATAGAGATTTTTCATGAAAGAATCTAAAAATGCAGCTTCTGGAATTTAAATAAATTAATACGGAAAAATGTTGCGTGTTGTTTTTCAACTGCTAAAATTAATTAATTAATTTGCATCGTAGTTTTGTAGACAATTTTATCGATTTTCTGACGATAAAATTATCGTCAAGAAAATTTACTTCTGTACTACAGTACTATAGTACAGTTTCCTTGAAGTGTCATTTAACATATTCTAAGTAACCAAAACGAAACAATGTTTCTTTAAAAAGATATTTGAACAAAAGTAAATTAATGCATTGTTGTGGTCTCAACAAAATGGTAGGATAATGTGGAAAAGTGCTAATGTTAAATATGGAATACATGAAAAGATTCAAAACTTGTGATACATAAACGGTATTTGGTCGTTTTGGGGCAAAAGCATGGCCAATGGGTTTCATGGCTTTTCCCCACCAGTTTGTCTACATAACAGCTAGGATACGATAATGAGGATGATGAACCAGGTTGAGTGATATAGTACCAGGATACCGATGAAACGGATGTTGAATCACATTAGTACCAGAGGATGAAAGCTAGTGTTCCTCCAGGGAATGCACAAGAAGATATGAAAGTGCTCCAGGTCCCAAAATAGGATGCAAAGTTCATCTCATGCTGTAGTTCTACCCAGTACCCTGACGAAGGACCAATGACTTGTAACACCTGGTGCCCTATATTATTGAGGGGATGAGGACGGTTTTTTCTTTTTTTTTATTATAAATTAACTAATTTACCTATTTTATGAAGACACTTAAAGACAACCAATACATTCTATCATTTAGAAACATATGTTTGGAATATTCCACATTACCGGACACATCAATTTGTTTTCGTCTAATTTTTTTGTTTACAAAATATTATATCAACACGGTTTTTGTATTAAGACGATTCTACACACTTTTACTTACCTTTACAAACAATTACACTTAGCAAAATTCTCAGTTTAAGTCAAAAATAAGAATTAAAATGACCTCTCAAAAAAATCTTGAAACAGCTCGATCAAAAATTTCGAAATATTTGGAGGTGTTTTTGAAAAATTAAATTTTACTTGTGGCATCAAGTGCAAAAAACATGCTGTCTGTAAATAAACAAAAAATAAGAAGGAACCATCGGTTTTTCCGGAAGTGGGAATCAATTAAACGATTTTATGTTAAAACAATTTTGATGTATCTATTTGAACGTTTCCATAGTGTTTGAAAGGTATTCGATTGGTTGTGTAGTCGTTGTGGAAAGCTGTAACTTTTTACTAATGAAGGAAATATAAATCAAGCACCCATAAAAACGAACCGCCGCCATCAAGAATCATCCATGTAATACTTTGGTATTTTACGACTAGATTGTAACTTGAAATAGTATAGATTTTCCATATAAGCCAATAGTTGAACTAAACAGTGTTTGATGGTAATTTTAAAAAGAAATATCCCTTCAGAATGTTTTAAACTAATAAATAAACTATAATTTATAATTATTACATTTTTAAAATATCTATCAATTTTAACTATTTTTCTAAAATCGTATAAAACGTTAATAACACATAAACAAATACAAGCGCCCATTTAACCAATATTTTCATAAGTTTTATTAGCGACAGGTTTGTAATATCTTGATTTTATTACATCGACGAAATATTTGACTATACAAAATATGAATCATCTCTTAACACCACAATCCTTTTTGTTTTTCGTTTGTATTTCGTTAATAATAAGTGTACGGCAGCGATGTGGGGTCAGTAACATTCACTGGTCAAACAAGACAACACAGTTTTCGGCGATATAATACTGGCTAACATTGTATTAAATACGGTACTACATTTTTCAACTAACATATATCTGATGATTCGACAAAAATATACTACAACTGGTATATTTGTGGGTATGTGTATGGTGCTACTAACGGAAAAATGCATTTCTCATTATTTCCACTTAAGCCAATTGTACTCGTAAACAGTTTTATTGTTTAGTGTGTTTTTTCTTCTTCATTCATTTCGTCGTCGTCTTTAAATAAATAAAATTATGTGTAAAATATATAAAGTTCTCTTCCTCTTCAACATTTTTTGAATTATATACCCACATTATTCACATCAGCAACTGATGGGTGTTGCTATGGTCATTAGCATACAATAGAAAGTTATTACAAAATCTACTGTCGTACGCTATTTCGAGTTTCTTTATTTGAAGTAAATATATGTTGTCATTGTTGCCGAAAACTAACCAAAAAAAAAAAAAAACACAACCGAATCTATATTTTCTACAATATGAAACGTGTCAAACGGGTCATCAACGGATTTGACTCACACTGAAATCAACACAATGCATTCAACAAATAGGTTGAATTTTACATAACCGGATTGAATCATTATTATTATTATTGAAGGTAGTAATACAAATCAAGATAAGAGACCAAAATTTCGATTGTGGAATTTACAAATAATTTGCAAAACATTTGTTGCCTACATGGTTCACAATAAAAGAGAATGAAATAGAGAGAAGGAAGTGAATAAAAAAAAATTAACATATAAAACCATACAGTATAAAGTGTATAAACTAACCTAAAGTGAATCGAGTTGAGCACGTAACGAGGTCGTATACTATTTCCATATGTATTAACAATTGTAGCGTTAATCAGCCACATTATTTCCGACCATGCATGGCTAACTAGATCAATTCGTTGTTTACCAACAAGAGAGCAACTGGTTACCCTTTCGGAAACACTCTGTATACCAACTTGAGTATGGTGTTTGTTATATGATACGTTAGTTTAATTTATATTTAACAACCAAACAGCCAATATAACCAACCATGATTACGTTCAAATAGAGAAAAGAATGGAATTTCACGTACCAGTACCATTGGTAGCAAAAGAAACTTGGTAAATACGTGATGTATTTAGAAAGTAGCTTAGTCATATTGTTTATTTATTGAATTGTTTTGTTTTTATTTTGTGTGTGAGATGCGATTGAATTCGTTGGAAATTATAACATCAAATTATTATCTAAACAACATCGGTTAGATTTATTCAAATAATTATAGTTAAATTTTCTTCAACAAAAATCAATTTCATGATCATTATACAAATGTGTGTTGAAAGAAACCTATTTTTTTGATATTGTAGTGGTAATGTGTTGAGAAGTAGTAGAGACGATTGTATTCGACCCTTTCCCAAGCCTCGGTAAGAAAAAGGGTGGCTCATTTGAATATGACGGACGACTATGTAAAACTGTTAGTGGTACAGCAGCGTATGCAAAACAATCCCATTCTATTCAAACTAAGAACTTAATGTCGACAAGATTTGATTGAACCCTTTCATTTTGTGACGGTCCCATCGTCTCTAGGCTAGAAAAACGAAAAACCATTCATGTATACCTATATGTATGTAGTATTTTATCGTATAAGTATGCAAAGCAGCATGTGTATCGTTGTTGTTCGTTCAGTTGTGTTGGTCCGTGGGAAGACAAATATTATTAGAGAAACGCCGAAGTAACTTGTGGACGGGCCCACTCGCCACAGAATGTTTATCACAAGAGATAATTGGTCAGGTGTGGCATGTGTACCTAGTGCTATAAGAGTGAAAATGTAATGAAAGGAAGTATGAAAAGACAACAACACTCTAACGACATTTCTTGAAAAAGAATAATGAAGGTTAATGTCTTTCGACCTAGACGCATTTTTTTTTTAATTTTTGTTTTTGTAAGGAAAATATTAAATTTTATTGAGTCAGATTTTCATTACTTGTGTGAATATAAAAATCGTTTACGATAACTGCAGGCGATAATTACAAACTGCCCAATACATCGAGCATGTTAATAAATCGAATAGGCAATAAATAAGCAATAGTAATTGTTCAAATGTCCCGTATCTCCATTCCAGCTGTGTTAAGTAATTCTTCGATAATCCCGCAAAGCTGGCAATTTCAATGCACAATAATACCGGCCATATATTGAACGGGGTCACATTAGTAAATTGTTCAGCATTCTCAATAAGCCAGCCCTCCATCGACAGTTTCTGTATTGCTATTTTGCATACTATATCTCCCACGGGCCCACCATATCACCTGGTTGTTCAACAGTCGAACACAGTGGAATCGGTTGATAATATAAATATATTACCTATACATATATATATTTTTTTCTCTCCTTCCTTGACTGACGCACATTAAATCTGTACAAATTTCAGCCCCTAGCTCTTTTGCATACAGCGAGTCACAAACAATACCTCAACTGTATACGTAGCACAGAACCCATTCTTGTCGGATCGTATATTAATCAACTACCCGACAGGGCGGTCCAGATATCAGTCTCTACCAAGAATGATGCTCCCGAGGATAACAATGAACGTTTAATAGCACCACGGTTGCAGAACGGCCTTTTTTTCTGTCAACCACATAGACATTTTTCATTTATTTCCTTTTTTTTCGTATATCTACTACCTACATAGTTATTGATGATGGAACGATATTTTAATTAAATTGTAATATGAATTGAATTAATTGGATGAAGAAGATTTACTTGTCAATGTCGAACGATTGTGTTGGAATGTATTCGGCATCTTCAAAGATCAGACTATAATCATTGTATTATTAAATCAATGGAGGAATTTGTGAAATTTCGAAGAATAATCACCATGGATTGTTCGGTAGTGATTTAGATCAATCAAATCTTATAGCTATACCGGATACTATAGATAGCGGTGTAATTGTGAAAAATATCCAGTTGCAATGGGTAGGACTCCTGCAGCGAAATATGCAAAGTCAGTGTTATACACGTATTCTTATTTTAAAATGTCTATCGGTTCATTTTAATATGGAAACGAATCGTCCAAATACAAATTCATATCGACATCTATATTATGATGATTGTTAGTTGTATTGGTCGACTGCAATGCTGCCACTCCTATAGCTCCTATCGGGACTAAAGGATTACTCAAAGTTATTATGCGATTGTGCTGCTGTCGTCATCATCAAACCCAAAATAAAAAGTACGAACATGTACGTTAAAGAAAAAAATTGATTCTTTCAATCTTTCCAATTAGCTTCGAATTGATAACTTATATAGGAAAATGGGTTATAAATAAGCTATAAGATTAATTACTAGTTTTTAGAATTATTTTGGAAATGTTAGGAATATGTGTGTGGTCTTTTCATATTTTATAAACTATAATCTAAAATTAAAACTAGTTGGAGAAATAGATGTCCCATTAAAATTCTTTCTTTTTCCAGAATGACATTTTTCTATTTGATTTACAAACTAATCACTAGTAGCTCGTATTTCTTGCATGATTTCAAATTAAACACAAAATGTTAAATTATTTGTGTAAGCTATAAATAATTCGATTATCAAGTGGATCTTCGGATAGTGGATAGCCCTAATGATCGAAAATCGGAAACCTTAGACAGTAAAAATGATAATTTCGAGTTTTTATAGTAAATTTGCTGTAAGGGACGATTTCACCAACTCCAGTTAAGCTTAATGAACAGTTAAAAACAATCGTTGCTATAATTATAAAAATCGTTTCTATGACTCATTTGTTCGTTAAAATTTAACAGGCGTTGGTGAAATCGATCTTAAAAGTTTATAATTTCAATAATTGCGCTATTTCATAAACATCCTTAATTATAATTAATTCGTAACTAACCAGAATTCAGTTTGAAATCGCATGAAGTTTAGGAAACGTTGTGATGCCATAAGTTTAAAGTAGATTTTGAATGCCATTTTCAATTAAAGATTATGAAAAAAGTATTTTTTTAATTAAAAAAATCTACCTCATGACGTAAAAAAATTTAATCTATAATTTATCAAAATGTTAAAAATTGTTGTGGCTTTTCGTGCGGATACCTCTTAAATAAATTTCTTAGGATCATTAACATTGTGTAAAATATAATTTTGACATTCTTTATTAGTAAAAACCGTCTCTAATAATATAATTGATGCTAAATCACGAACTTTCATTCATAATGATAGTGAATGAAAAGAGCATTGAAACCTTTATGAGTATTAATAATAACAATAATAATAACAACAATCATAATAATAAAGGTACACAATTTTGCAACATTTTTTCAATTTAATGTTTTTTTCGAGTCCTTGTAACAATGTAATAATATTCTAATTTTTTCTCTCTCTCTTTGAATAATACACACTAGACATCATTAATGGTATAATTCGAACACGCCAACATGCAATAGGCCTAATAATAATCTTGTTATTGTATGATCAATAAAGTGACAAAAACAACGCGAAAAAAAAAGCGTAAAAGACCACATGACACATGTAAAATAATAATTATAGAATTTGTTAAATGGGAAATTAGGTATTAAATTATTAAATTGCTTACCTCTCGATTAGAAAGGCAAATAATTATGAATTATTTGTGGATGGTTATGTGATTATACAAAAATAAAAAAAAAAAAATAAACTAAAGGAAGTATTTGTCAGACAATTAGTGAAGGTTTTGAAAGATTTCGCGATGTTGAAACAATAGCGACTACAAAATTAGGTCATTATAACGATCAGATATATTTATAGATTCGTTATTAATGTATTATTTATTTTATATATTTGAAAGATATTTTCACAATACTACGCGATCCATCTGTGTGTGTTCTTTGACTATCCTATTATCACCAAAGTAAATTCTAATTAGATGGGCAATAAAATGTTTTATTCAAATGTCGAAGAAAAATGTGATCATTTACATAAAATACATAACGGTCATGTGTAAGGCAAGTAGAAGAGTTAATCAGAAGAAGAAACGCAACAACGCTTTGAAAAATTCCAGAATTTTAATAGATTTTTATTTGTATAAAAACGTCACTAAAAGACATCACAGATACCGTTTTGTTGATGTTTTTCAAATTCAAATTTTAGTAGTGAACAGGTAACAAACCTGTTTTGTAATATCCACCACACACACACACAAATACATACAACGACTGGATCGTGATAAAAATGACCTACTATTTTACTATTATTCGCTTTCTACGTTGTGAGTACTACTATTTACCTTTGTGAATGGAACTCTGTACGTACATACATTACATGGTAGTAGTAGGTACTGTAGTTTGGCGTTTTTACTCGTATATCAAGTTATTTTTGGTTTATTTTTTTACGCAATTTAAAATTAGAATAGAGTCAATTGAGGTCTAATAAAGATAATAAAAAAACGCTATTATCCGTATATTATCGGATGATGTTTCCGTATTTTTCTAGTTCAAATAGAATTGTGAAAGTTCAAATGTGGAAACTCACGTATCTATCACACGAAATGAAATATCACAAACTATGTATATGTCTGGAATAATGTAGCTAGTTTAACGGAATTTCTTCACATAACTGAAATACAATCAACAACAGAATTGAATTCCTCTAAATTTGTTTGTCGATTATTATAAATTGTTTCTGTATTAATTTATTGCAATAAATAGGTGGACATAATATGGCACAATTCAAGGCGGTGTCACCGCTTGGAATGTTTGACATCCCACATTGTTTGTGTCTTTCAATTTTCTTTACAATATGTCTTACAAGAAACGACCTCGCTCCTAACTTTCCCTTATACTAAATTCCAAAAAAGGTATCTTTTTATCCGTTTTTCTTTTTAAACTGTATCTCTCTCTCCTTTTCCCCTTATTTTATACATGTATGTGTCGCGTTACAAATTACACGTTATACGCCTTTAAATATATTCTAACAATAGTGGCATCCAATTTTAGTGATGATGAAAGTGGGTGTATGCGACATATAGGTAGTCATTATTGGAACACTTGCATTTAATTGAACATAGGCATTTGTGTCAGTCGTTCGTCTTATTATTATTATCATCATCACTATTATTATTATTGATGGTGTTTGTATGTCGGTTGCTTTGTAGTTTGTGTAAATTCCATCATCAAGTCAGGTTTTGAATTATTTAACACGCATAACAACGAAAAACTTTCAACAGACGTTTGAATTTCGAAAAATTCTTAAAACGAAATCAAAGGAAAAAATACAGTAACATCCTTCTAAGAAATGAAACTTGTAATAAATTCTAAGATAGAATATTTAAAGTATTTGATAATTTCTTTAAATGCCTTTTTAAGAGGAAGAGGAAATTGTCGGAAAACAACATTTTATAGAGAACATTACTACAATTTGCTCAAGATGCACACAAATGTCCAGAACGGAACGATGTGAAATTCTTTCTTGGAAATAACAATAATAATGAAGTAAGAAGAGGAGAAGAAAAAAACGCACTACATGGATACATACCAAGTTTAGTGTGCTATCTACCAAGAAATCAAGGATAAAAAGAAAATGAAGAGTAGCCTCATTGAAGCCATTTATGTCTTACGGGGACCCCAGTTTCTTGAGATAGCGGAAATTGGAGCGAAAAATTAATTTTAATAATTTTCAAGTGTGAATAATACAAAAAATCTCTCTTGTCAATACAATAAACAAAAATAAATGAAAGATGGAGTCACTCTTTTAGTCAAAATGTATACCGGAACTAACTGTACATTGGAAATTATTGAATAAATAATAAATCAATGTCTCTGTGTTGTAAGTTAAACTGCCTTTGTTTCAACAGATTAACGGTTTCGGTCAAAATATATCAAAGTATTTGAAAACTAATTAATTTGTCTAATATCTATGATGAATAGATCCTATTCTCATAAAAATTAAATATTATGGCTAATTTAAGGCAATTTACAAGCAAAGAAACAGTATACGATAGATAATTCGATAAGAGCAAAATTACGAGAGAAAAAATATAAACGAATAAGAGAAAAAATGGTGTGTAGTCTCTATTCAAGGCTACACTCATAACACAAATTATCTTATAAATGAACTGAAATTGCAACGCTGAAAATGATAGTTATTAGCCAATACTGAAAGTTCAAGTATGTTACAAAAGTTGACATAAAAGTTTAATGTAACATTCACGTTTTTCCCATTCACCGTTCACGTTCCGTTTACATTTGTTTCTACACAAAACCGAAACCAATCTCATCTCACTTTTAATAGTGGTGTAAAAACAGTAAAAATCAATTGAAAAGGGGGAGAGAGAAAGAGTTTAAAATAGATTTGAAACATATATTGACACAACCCAACGTTGTTTGGTTTTCAACTTTTCAGACATTGAATCAAGCCGCTGAGGCTATGGAATTAAATCATTTCTATAATAGAGTTAAATAAACTCGACTAAACTTTACATCAAGAGCAAACAGTCAAATAGGCGTCTATTAGATTGCTTCGGTTTCAGGTGTCCATATAAAGTTCAGGCGTCTTCCGCCAGTTGTCGCCAGTGATCAGAGCCACATTGTGGCAAACACGTGTTGAACGCATGGCGTCCACACAGTCAAATATGGCGTCGGGACGCACGCGTTGTTCCACACAGTTCAACAATTCAAATAGAAACTTGATGGAAAAATTCACATAGTAACAATTCACTAAATAGTGTTGAGAACAAAATAAAATGAATAGAAAAGAGTCCATTAAACTTTACACAATTTTATTTTAAGCTGTATAATAGGAAAAAGTAATAAAATTATTAGAATAAATTATTCATAGTGTGCAATATCCTGTTGTTGGGCGCGACTGTACAATTTTCATAACAATTAATTTGATGGAACATAAGCGAGAAATTTAATGTGGCAATTGGTTTTATGTAAAGGAATTAATAATTTTCAGTCGGTGGCATTTTAACTCAGCAGGATGTTAATGGCGGCAACTCCTAAATTTCAGCCCGACATCAGCTTCCAGTTGTTATCAAGTTTGGTTTTTTTTCCCTCTCATTTCAGTACAAATTGAGGCTTCAATTTTAATTCGTAACAACACCACCATTATAAATAAATCTACACACAGACGACAAAGATAAATATTTATTGATATTGCCATTTATTGCAAATATATTTAAATTTTGTGTATAAACTGGTTGGAAATTATCTTAAAATGTCCACTAACACATCATTGTGGTACATACATACATACGAAGAAAAAAATATGTATTTTTTTAATTCCATCTACCCAATATCTGGATGATGATTTTAATCTTGAATTAAATATTCCAAACGAAGCGATAAAGGCAGTGGAGAGATGGAAGGTGTCGTGTTCAGAATGAAATTTGTTTATGTTTATCTCGTATACCTGGCCTGTCAGCTTAGGTGAATATTGAAATTTTAAAAATAACTGCTTATGCAAATGTTACTACATACATACGTAAATTGTATACTATAAGTATGGATGGAGAAGGAATCTTTGATGATTTTTATTTTATTATGTAGAATCTAAAAACGTATATTTTTCAATTCATTGCAACAACGTTGAATCGTAATAAAAATAACATTTTGGTCAATGCACTTAAGGATCCGATATAATCATCTACGATTAAATTAACGACCGAATGGTCATTAACTTTAGAAGTTTCGAAATATACTCGAGTATTTTATCGGAAAAAACGAAAATTAATCGAACGTAAAAACAAGTCGATAATTATAGAACAATTGTATAATTACAGAATACAATTATTATTAATACATATTATATTAACTCTAATTATAGCTATATATTTAATGCTATTTACTTTGTACAAATAAGCAGTTTTACGTGGTATGACATGTTCAAAGATCAAGATCGTAATGTGTATTCAGTGTTAAGGTCACTTTTTATAAGCCGCACCCATCCACCTAATTATTATCGCTACTGCTATTATGCACGATTGTTGTTTTATTGGAAAAAATTACTTGTAATGTCGAAAAAACCACAAGGAATTTCGTGTTACACCAAATTTCTAAAAATTTTCCGTAAAGAACCGATCTACTAAACGAAGTTCTAGCGGTTTACCATCACATTAATATTAAACGTGCCTCCGTTACACGTCAGATATAACTACTTTTGTTCAATATTTATATGCATTGTAAAGTTTAGTAGTTGAAAGTGGATGGAAAATTTTACAAACACAAAATTCAATGTGGCTTGATTGGGTTTCAGTGTGGGCTTGGTGAGAGGACTAAATTGAACACAACTGAAAAACATGCACATGGCGGGGTTAATTAAAAAAATTGCACTACTGCTTGGTTATTATTATTATACAAAGAGACCACACAATATCGTCGTAATTATATAAAAGATAAGCAACAACACGGATCATCTTTAGAAAACAAATTAATATTTAATTATAGGTTTTTGTGATTATTTCTCATCTAAATTGAAAAGCTATTGAAATATTCTTGGCTTAATAGGGAATAAGGGGTGGGATTTTTCGGTCACTTCAATAACCAAGAAAATTATAATTTACGACCATGATTTTATCTTTGTTCTAATAAAATTTTAACAATAAAAAAATATGTTAACACTTGTAGGTATTTTTTGTTTTGGTTGTTGAATTTAAATAAATTATAATATACTACAATTTCAAGTATATTTATCACTTATCACTTTATCACAAACAACAAAATTGTTGCTTACTAAATATAAAACCAACCCTGATAACAGTATTGTTATATTTTTTTTTATGATAATAAAGAAAAAAAAACATACATACCACAAAATATTCAGCAACATTATTATTACTTGAATATCACGGATGTTGATGCTAAATCTTCAAATTGTGTCATATACAACATCCATCTCCTTTTTTTTATCCATGTATAATTAAACATGACTATAATTTGTTAATAATTTCCGGTGTAAAGTTTCACTACACATTTTTATTATCTTCACATTATCATCATATGACTACAATAGTCATCATTCTATTGATCATAATTTATTGGAAAAGCTAACTATGTATGTAAATTTAGATTGGAGAAAAAAAAATAATTATGGACAAATGTTGCATGTAAATTACTTCAAGATCGTAAATATTTATGCAAATTTCGACAACAAATGCAATTTATCCAAGTTGTCAGCGTAATTCCTACAAACCGTGATATTTTTGCAATTCTTCATCGGGTACCATCAATTGCATGGCTAACAGCTATTGTAGATTCTATTCTTGAACCTGCAACTCAGTAAGGTTTATGTATTTTGAAATTTGGAAACATACCCTTTGGCGACTGTTGAAGACCTCATTATTTTCTTGTGCATTTACAAGAAAAAGCCAAAACCATAAATATCTGAAAGCCCCTAATATTTATAATAAAAACTGACTACTAAAAATCTTTTTATAAGCCTGTTCATTTTTTTTTATTTCAGCTCTGTAATTTTAGATTTTTCCCTTGCTTACCAAGTCGTTTCGGTCGAGAGTGGTTTGTTGCTCCTGTTCTTCTTAAAAAAATTCTACAGCGTGTCAATTACAAAACTAATAAACAGTTTTTGTTATTACATTGTTAGAATTTTAAAATCCACGTCCTTAAATGTAAGTTTTAAGGCTTAGAATAACAGGTTGTAAGGCTTTTTTCACGTTTTTCAAGTGTGTAAGTCATACAGCTGTCATAAAGAACATCTTTATTACTGGCCATGTCTTATTGCAAAATTAACAATAGGTTATTTTTATGTTATAAAGAAATATTCATTAAACTTGTGTATGTTGTGTAATTTATGAGACTGCATATTCAACTTAACATTTTTATTCTTCTTCATCAATTAATTTTCATCAATGATGACACTCACTAATTGAATGAATGTCTCTTTCCTTTTCTGAATTAAAAATTTCTATAAGTCTATTGAAATTTTAATAATAGTAATAATATAAATAAAAAATAATTGATAAGAGACACGACAAATGTCTAATGAATTTTTGATAAGACTACATCACTACTGTCGTAGGAACATATTTTTGATAATATAGGTGGAAATACACTACATATTTGGAATTATTTTTAAATAAGATATATCGGAAAATTATTATTAAATAACTTGACATTTGATCTCTTGAAACTATAAAATTCGATTAAAACCAAGAATTTCGATTAATCTTTTTTTCTTGTAAATAATTATCCTCAATTATTTATTATAACTAATTAAAAGACAAGTAGTAGTTAATTTAAATATGGCGTATAATTACTAGGTACATACATATATCGTTTTTTCTTTAAGAAAAATACTGTCTATAATTGTTGAATTTAGAATTTGCAGCCCAGAGTAATTTACCACCCAGAGAGTCATTAGTTACATACGTTTTATATTAAGATAATTTATAACTCAAGTCATCGTTTTTAGGTGGAATTATTATTATTATTATTTATTGAAAATATGCTGCAAATATACAACTGTTGAAATGTTAAAGCAATTATTATGTACTAGAAATTGAAACAGAACCGACCGGATTTTATAATAAGACGGACAGGTGGTGTACGAGATTTTTATTTATTACAATTTATTTTTGTTGTTGTTGCTGTTGTTTTGTCTGCATATTTACGTTTATGAAGCCACCACAATATCCATCATCAAGTAAATCATTATCTGTTGTTATTCTTTTTGTTGTATATGTAGTTAAATTAATTTATGTTAGAACAGCCGCAAAATATAAATCACTCATATCGTTTAAAATTCACAGACACATTTGTTACTTTTACCTATTATTCGAGGGATTATTTACCCTGACACATCAGGACTATCCCTGTGAAATAAATATGTAAAAAACTTGTATACGAATAGAGATAGAGTTCACGATACGGTCGGTGGTCGTCTCTCTAAATGTCACGCAATGCATAATTGTAAAAATATTCATTTACTCGAGTATTAAAAATTTCAAAAACAAAAAAAAACACGCTTGATATTTCCTCTTGAAAATAGAAATAAACTTCTACCTATAGGAGAAATTTTAATGCATGTCGTAGTTGTCGTCGTCGTCGTCGTCTTATTCTGGTTTCGTGCTGTAGACTGGTAATAAAGATTAAAATAACAATAAATTCGTCTCTGTCGTACAGTATACCAACCCTTTCATTATACACAGATTACAATAGACTTAAAATTCGAGATAAGGTAGAGACTTTGGCAAAAAGAAATCTACCGCAAATTTGTCGTTTTATACGTTTTGTTGACTCATTTTGGGGAAAAAAAATAAGACAGGAAGTTTCGATAGAGAAGCCAAGCCAAATGCAATGATTTATCATTGTATAATAATAGATGTAAATAAATCTAATAATACTGTGTGTTTTTTATAAATTGTTTAGAGTAAATTATAATATCTGTGTGGAAATTAACGATAATTGCGGTGTAACATTTTCAGAAAGATAATGATGCTACTATACTCCTTTTTTCCACAATATTCATCACTACAATTATTAGTTGTTAGTCATTGTTAGATAACCGAATGACGCATCTGTTGTTTGTTTTTTTGTACATTTAGTATCTTCCATTTAAATCGCCTTTAATTTTTGAAACAATAACATTGTTCGATTTATTAAAATAAATAAAAGTGAAAAGATATGGAGAAAGTTTTATAAAGAAAAACAATGATAGTATTACACATAAGCGTATTTAACTGCAAATAGCAACAATAATAATACTATGATTCATACATACATTGATGCCCTTCACATGAAATAAGGTTAAAATGATTAATGAATAAAAACGTTAAATTACATTATGTATTTACAACAATTAATTGTTTACCAAAGCAACAACTTGTTGATAAAAAAAATCTAAACGGCAATTATTATTAATTGATCGACAAATATTTCAATGTTTTACAGTTTAAATTAACTGCTCAACAACAAAACACTAAATACTTTAATTAACTTAATTATAGGTAAATTATAAGAAATACTAAATTATTTTATATTTTATTAACAAGACTGACTCTATCAAATCTTATGTTTTATCTACTTTTAATAAGAAGGATCATTCATGACAGAAAAATTAAATTATGGACGCAGCTGTGTAATGATATTTTTGATAAATTGCCAAATTACAACACATGAATCTATTTCTAATAAAACTTTGTCCTTAATAATCAACAATAACAAAGTTTTAACAATTTAAAACAATAATAGTAAAGTTCTAATATACTTTTTCTAGTAGAAAATATTTATGTACTTTTTGAGAGAAAGAGACATATCGACGCCCAATCATTATTCTATGTCTAAATAAAGATATAAGTAGAGATTTCTGTATAATTTATAGAAAATTGATCCATATACAGTTAGGGCGTAGTTAACTATATTTGTTGTTGTAGTTCTAGTCTTGATTGTTGCTTGTCGGCAAATCCAAGAGCACGGTATGAAGTTCCTACATCAAAAATCACGTAGGAACTCTATACCTCGCTAGTGGTCTACCATTCTTATCAAAATGATTCTTCTTTTTCTGCTCCGTTTTTCTCCACAGCTTCTCCATATTCATATACATACATACCTATATGAACTTTCTAAAAATTAATTTAACAGCGTTAAACATTAACTCCATAATTAGTGAACATAATAAATCATTATAAACCCCCATAAGATATTAATTAGAAACTGTAATTAGACACCGAACAAATTCTTATTAATTTCAAATTTAGTTAATTGACCTAAAATTTCTATGAAATTGAAGATTTACAACAATTTAACACTTTTCTTTTTTTAATTGGCATGTAGTTAAATTTTTGTATTTTATGGATTGATCTTGAACTAGTTGGTTGTTCAAAATCACTCACATTGGAAATTAAACTATTCAGTCAATAACAACAAACAAACAAATAAATATAAACGGTTATGCTCTGTTTAGTAGTGATATTTTTTATTCAATTAAATGACCAGGAGTCAATTATTTTATATTATTAACCATTCCTTACTAATAGCTGTTGCGTTAATTAGTCTCGTATTAGAAAATTATACAGAGAAATAATTTCCGGTATACGAAAGATTTAAGTGTTAATATACCATATTTATATTTAACTTGGATTATTAATCTGCAATGATCTAGTAATACAATTACAATAATTTGAATAACTGCTAGCTAGTGGTAGTTACATTGAAAATAAGCTATAATGCAGCGATTATGTACAGGTATACGTGTATATTATATCTATATTTATGGTAGAAAAGAGATAAAAACGAACTAAAAATCACGTTTAATAAACGTGTGAAAAGACCCGACAGGCATAAATCGGTTAAAGGTTAAAATGAGGGAGCACAAATTGAACATAATATATGTATAACAAAATAGACGTCGCCATCTGTATTGGGTACTTACTGTGAATTAATTCACATCATCAACACTGCATGTGTTTGAAGAATTAAATTACATTAAAAATTTTTACATGAAAACCGTTAACAACAATAACAACAACAACAAATAAACATATGGCATGTTTGCATCGCCTCCAGACATGTGTGTACGTACGTATGTGCGCGTACATTTATGTGTTTATTGTAAATAGGCAAGATGATATAAAAAACCGTCAAGATAATATTGTACAGAAATACTATAGATGTAGTATTTCAAGCACAAGTTATCTCCCATCCTGTATAGTATAATGTAAAACTTGATTTTAAACATAATTTCACTAGGATTAGGCTTTGAAAAACACTAGGGTCTTCAGTTTAATGTATGCACAACACAACATGGGGTTGGATGAATTACGTAACAACAGATCTTATTCTTGTCAAATCAGAAATCTACCAACTATAAAAATATTGATGTTATTTCCCATTTAAAATAACAATTGGTATCCCATGATTATTTTAAAAACAAATAATGCCAATAAATCAAATCTAATTATAAATAATTGGCATTTAATGATATTTATGGAAAAAAGGGATTGCAACAATTCTTCGTTTTAACGATAACTATACTACACAATTTAATCCTGGAGAAAAAAGAAATAACATCCTCTGTAATGCAGTAGGTACTTCACTATACTACTCCATACACCATACAAGATGTGTGTAATTGTAAATAGGGGCCATGATGGATGGGTGACGTCACCATATGAGTCGCTAAGCTGTGACGATGACAACGAGGGGAGAGACATTTCGTCAATTGGCATTGCAGTAACCTTGGCCCTCGATCCGTGATATTCCTCCTGCCAACTCCCCCCTTCATTTTGGCATATACACACACACACACATAACATAAAGTTCGATTTGTGTGTTAACTCCCTGCAGTTGCAGAAAGCCGCCCTGCTTAGCAACCATTTTGATTGCGTATTGGTATTGAAACCATAGGAGGCACCCCTTTCAAAACAAAGATTCCCAATAGAATCACCCACAATAAATACAGAAACAACAGTTAAAATTTTTGTTATTGATGTTGTTGTAGGTGAATTGTTATTTAGTTTGTGATTCTTATGGTCTTTGATCTCGTCTAGTTTTGAAATTTTATTCAACTTTTTTGGTTTCATTAATGCTTTGGTGCTTTCGTCCATAAAAAAACTTATACCTCCTACAGTGGAAGGGTTATTGCACTAGTTCAAGGCAACGAGACTGTCTTGTGATAAAATTATCACAAATTCCAACGAGACACACACATACACACACTCACATATTACACCAATAAAAAATAAAATGCAATTACGCATCATTTAACAGAGGAGTAATTTTTTTTAATTTTCCAAAAAAGAACAAAAACAAACCAGAACCGACACAAACAGATAAATAAAGCAAGATTATAAAAATTTAAAAACATTGTTTCGTTTCTTGCATGTCTCGTGGCTCAACAACTGTTCTTCCATCTAAAGAAATTCATCAACAGTAAGAAAAAACTATACAAACGTCAAAAGATTTATGGCAAGTTTTCTTTGGATCACAATTCAAGTCAGTTCTTATAAATAGTTGTTGTTATAAGAGACGAGAACGATAACGAAATGGATCAAAATTGTGATCCAGTCAGGCGAAAGCGATGTCATCGTCTCTGAGTTTCATATAGACAAAAGACGAAATTCGACCTAATTGTTCTTCTTCAGCAACCTGTTGGTTGTTGGTATGGACAGAAGAAAAGAAAAAAGAAAACAACAAGACAGGAGAAAAATTGTTAGTTAACAACTGGAAATAAATCAGCCAAAAAGTGGAAAATCTTAATAATAATTATTAGGGCCAGTCTTCATAATTTATAAAAAGGGATAGACAGATGGATAGATAAAGGGGGTGAGATCAGAATTTCTCGACGCGCAACGAATTTATGATGGTCCGGTCACGAGAAACGTGATTGCATTCAACGCTACCTGCGATGCACCGATAAAACAGCTCCCTGTTCCATAATTGGCACCATTAAACTATTAAATCCAACTTATAAAACATTCCCTCTTTCTGCACAGTTAATAGGTGCTACCTGTGATTAAAGATAATTGCATTATGAATGTAGATGTTTGTATGTGTGTACGCAATTTTCCACGCTATCATATACGAATAGGGAGTTATACCAAAAAAATAAAATACTTATTAGAACGTTCTGCAAATGTCGATTTAAGATCCCTACGATAAAACAGAAATTTTAGATATTATCATCGTACATTTATTATTCAAATATTCGATGATGTTACACACCCCGTTTATCGAATTAGTTTCACTAATAGTGGCATTGTCGACACATTTATTTTAAAAAATTATTATAGCCATAAAAAAGAAAGATAAAATCGTGTATTAAAATAATAATAAGAGAATAGGTAAGAGAAACTACAATATGTTTGGTGGACGTGTACATATTCGACTGGGTAATAAATTATTAAGTAAGGTGGAGGGTTCCCAATAGCGTCAAAATGTTTTAGGAACGACTGCTTTTTCAAGTGGTGGTGGCCTTCAAAACAACAACCACAACAACAGTAGGAAAGAGAAAAGTAAAAAAAAATCAACTGGCCTCAACTCCAACACATGTGACAGGCAAAGATAGCAGAAATGCTCCCATTGCTAGAACCGAGATTCTACTATTTTCCTACTTTACATTAATACCTGTTTATGTCAGCATCCTCTTAACCCTTTCTTTCAACCCTTTGAATATGAAAAGGGGTAGATATGCAAACACATCGTATGCCCCGAAAAAAACCTAGTCCCTTGGAAATTCCCAGAGTATCTCTTTCAAATATCTCCAAATAGGAAACAACAATTTTTCATCACCATGAAAAGGAACCAGTGTGATATATTTGAAAAATATGATAAATAGATATAACGGATAAGTGAATAGAAGGCCGAAATTTGTATTAAAAAAAAAAAAAACACCATATGTTATAGATGGAGGATTTCAAAGACAGATAAGAGTTAATAATTACGGTAATTGGTTGGAACCATAAATGAAAATTTTGTTATGGAATTATAATATTTAATTTAAATTATTGACAAAAAATTGGAGATACGATTTTAATCTTTGAAGCATAAAAATTCTTTAAATATTAGGTTTGACGATAGTCTAGAAAAATTTATGGTAAACAATAAAATTTTGTCGACAATTTTAAAAATAATTAGTCATCAATTTAGTTGTTACTTCGAAATCGTATGATTGATAAACGCATGAATAAAACATTAGAAATACGCGTAAACTAATAATTATTAACAATAAATCATCATCTCCTACATGACTAATAATATTTACATAATATTGAAAAACATAAATTGTTTTATTTGTAATTATTCAAAACTAAAAATGATCCATCACTGTGACAAGAATTACAAAATTGTGACAATTGGTTTTTTCCTAAGTGTCTCCTAGGTGTAGCCCTTCATAGATCTTTACTATAACACTTAAAGTATAATGTATTACGTTTATTAGTTCAGTTTAGTTACGGTTGTTAAATTTCTACATAATTAAAGTCACTACTATGGCATAAACAGGCGACGTTTGATGGAATGACTCTAGGGGATCGTTGATGACGTTAAAATTCAATTACATGGCACCTTATCAACAATGGAACGAAAACTAAATATGAGTGATATCGAACAAAGAAAAGCACCTGCCACATTCTGATATTTTTTTCTACCTGTAAATAATTGGCTAAAATCGTCCTGCTATTTGATGACACAACAATTCAGTGTTTGTTTTTTGGTTAAAAACCATAATAATTATTATTAGAAAGTTCCCTTCAAATATTACAACGTATTTTTTTCAATATTTCAGTACTAACGCATGATTTAAAAATTGAAATTTAATTAATCAATCGATAAATCTTAATCGGAGGAGGTATTTGTCAGATGTTGGATTATGATTTGATCTTTTCACCCTTTTCTTTAGGGGTGATTCAAAGGAGCTTACCTGAGAGTTCCTTTCTGTACGGTAAAATCAATTCGGTTAATATTTAAAATTAAGGGTACATACAAAAAAAAATGGTAGGGATTTGTTGTAAAGAACAGAGAAATCTATCTGTGTGTTCATTATCGTGCAAGTTAATTAAAATTCCATCAGTTTGAAAAATTGTCGATTAATTAAACTGGACAAGTTCAATTCAAGTTCTTCGAGATGTAATTAGTGGATATACGTCAACTGGTTGTAACTACAACAACACAAAGGTAGGGGGGTGAAATTGAAAGAAAACAAGAGGACAAACAATAAGAAAAAATGTCAAGTTTTAATAGAACCATAACAAAATCGAGATAATGGTTTTCGATTAGGATTGTTTATAGACAAGGTGAGTTCAATAAACAATGATAAAAACAAGAAAATAATACACAATGAAAACCACAAGATATAACATGCGATGTGTGGAGATCAAGATAAAAGCAAGGTCTTATAGACAGGTCATATTTTCCATCACTTATAACTTGTGAAGTTTTTCTATCCAGAATTGAACTGCAATAATTGTTTTTGCTTGTTAACTGACTTGATCTATAATTATGGTTTATCATGGAGATCATTAGAATTGACATTGAGACCATTTCTAAAGATGTATTTACAGGTATAATTCATAGTATTAGTAAAGAAAGGCCATAATTGTCTTCTAAAAACAATTCGATGTCAAATACAATTTTATTTGCTTTACAAATTAGTTGTATATAGGTATACACATACAGGGCTTTTCGTGAAAATAAATTCAAAAATCGTAAATATGGAAAACTACAATGAATGCCGTTTTGAAATGTGGACCAAGGATTGGTTGTATAGTCTGTAAAGTGACTTAAGAGACTGACTAAAGTAATAAAATTATACATATAGTTCACAATTGATCCAATTACAAACAACTTGAAAGGGGTATGAATTACAGCAAGATATTTGTGGAAAACCGATCCATTTGCAAATTTTTATAAAAACATCTGATTGTTGTTATCCGTGACGAATTCATAGAACTTATTACAGTGGCAAGTGGCAATATTTCAGTACCCCTGTCTAGTTGTTTGCTACTGAATCTATTGTGGACTAATTTTATTATTTAAGTCGGATCTCTAAAGTCACTTTACAGGCTGTAAATTTACAAAGTACTTATCGATTCGATACACTAAACTACGTAAAAAAAGGTTTACTGCACTAGATTAACAATTGTGGGTATACCCTTCAAATTTTTATTTCACCTTTTACATTTGTGACTGAGGAATATCGTACAGGAAATTCGGTACTGGGGATTTCGTAGCATTGACCTTTCCCAATATTTACAAATTTTTGCAATTTTTTGATTTAGTAAACTCGTTTATAAAACTAGCGATTTTTCATTCAAAATTTCAATGGTTTAATGTCAATTTCTCCTATTTCCAATAATCGTACAATTAGTCTATAGATAGATGGAAGTTATAGCTAAATTATTGTTACTTGCCATATTTACGTGAAACGCCTTGTATACTGAAAAAAAACGTGTGAATAATAAAATGAAAGTTCATTTTACGAGGCACACACAATACCTCGATAAAATCCAAACGCGATATTAAAAAAGTGCAGTCTCATAATATCGTCTCAAGTATAGTTAGGTATAATATCACATCAATGTCTTCTCTACAATGACTCAGCCATTTATTACAGTTGCGATAATCTATTACAGCTTTTGTTACCTGTATGTATCTTGATATAACACTATACACGAAAAGGTCGTACCTATATGCATTAGAATAAGTCGAGAGAAATGTAAAAGCGAGAAAGGATTATGAGCAACAACAACAACCTATATGTATGATATTTTTGAGCCCGGCAGGATAAACCGCTCCCGATATTCTCTCACATCACACACAAACTTGAGATGTTAATAACGTATTACCTGAACAAAAAAAAAGAAAGAAAAACTTGGCTGATTTATAGACTTAACCCGTTCGATATTAATACATTGAACATTATACGAATATGACATGTGCATTGGACGATTTAAATCAGAATTAATAGAGTATTGAAATGTAATTCAAGAGAATTATTTCGTGAGAAATACTATTATGAAATGCAAAAAAAAATACAGGTACCTACACACAGCCAGCTGCATAATTTTCAATGGTTCTCAATTTTTCATCAAAACTATTGAAGATTTTTATTAGTAGCAAACTACAATTCTATTATGATTCTTATTGCAGCGGTATTTTTGATCGAATTCATGTTGTTCTCGTATATACGACTACGATAAGCAGCAACGAGAGATGATCAAAGGCTGCCGTTACTGGTCTGGAGATGTACACGATAACATTGTTATAGAGCCACGTGTCCTCTTTACTCTGTCGGTCTTTCCGTGCATCTCTTTTTTTTCAAAAAAAAAAAAAATATCAATAATGCTGTTTAATAAATCACGATTTAAAGTTCGCATATTGATACACTCTAAGATTAGTCTTAAAGTACATAATACGTGTGTAATCGTAGTAAGATTAGAGGAACATGATGAAGGTATTTTTGTTGTTGTTGTTGTTATTGGGTGTGTCTGTCTGGGTTTTGGGTTTTGAACAAGACCGCCGTCGGAGTAGTTCCAACAACATTCCTACCTCTACCTAAACGAATATAAGAATGGTTGAGGATCACTATTATAAACCAAACTATAATACACAATATTATAGTAGAAGAGTAAGAGTGGCTTTTTTTGTGCTAATAATATAAAGACCTACGACAAAAATCTTATTGAAGTCTCAACTACAGGTACACCATTGATAAATAACAATGATTTTATTGTATTGAGGAGAGTAAAGAAAATCTGTTCAATAGTGTAATTGTGGTCGCCGTCGGACAATTGTATTGTTGATGGTTGACTAGTGCCATTTACAGTAAACACGGAATATAATAAAAGCCGTTTTACATGTTATTATGATTTAAAAAAAAAACACGAGTATTATTGTAGTGTGGTTTTTAAATCGCGCATTCTATTTTGTAAATCCATTAAATTAAAGGAACCACAAAACCGAAAATTTTCTTCAAATAAAAAAATCATAATTGTAGAGCTTACTCACAGTTGCCTCGTGTACAACGATGATACCAAAAGCAAGTTCACTAGAATAAAACACCAACAACTACACACTAATTAAAGTCCAACAAATTCACTTAAAATCGTTACGATAATTGTTGAAAGTTGAAGCAATGTTTATTTGTGTGAACAACCACAATTATTTCTTATCAAGAATAACAAACACCATCGAACATTTAATCAAAGGGGGTAGAGACGGCGGCGGTTGTCTTCCAAGAAGTACGAAGTATAACTGAGTTTAATGTCGCCGAAGCACTAGTTGAAAACGTGAAGTCGGACTGACGAAAGAAATCTTGTATGTATTGCTCCTCTACTACTAATATTACTACTATTAGTACTACTACTTCACAGTCGAGTCGCGAGCTTGCGTGTTGGCAATCGAAGAAAATAGTGGGGATAAGACGTCTCGCCGGAGGGGAACTGCATCTGGAAAGAAACAGGAATTCAACTCTAATATAGAAGAAGAAACCAAAGAAAAAAATTAATAATCATTGTGGAAATATCATTTAATTTTACTATCTGTAAGTTATTTCAACTTAAACAACAGTAGATCGTACAGGAATCCATTTAAATTTATTCGATTTAACTACTGTTGATGGATTTATACAGGCATGTAATTACCATTAAATTAAAAAAAAATATCTCTAAACAACTACATATAACAATAAAAATCAGAAATACATCCAGAAATATTGATATTTCCGAAAAACTTCTAATTTATATTTGATATTCGTTGCGGTTTTTGGCAGGAATTTATTGAAATTTCGCCACTTTGTAAATAATTTGAACAAATATTTATCGATGAAAATATGCAAACATCAACAAGATCATCGTGTACGGATTGGTAACAGGTGCATATAAATTTTAGTGTTAACACAACACCACTACAACTCTATAATTACCTTTTGTAGTTTTATTATAATAAAAAAACAACATCTCCCCTTTGAACTAAATACACGACTATCATTAATAGATTGATGAGGTGTTTGTGTGTTGATATTTAATAATAACAAAACCTTTTCAATTATTACCGATTCGTTCGCGACTGTTCGTTCACACAATACTGTTATAAGAATAGTGTGTGTGGCAAAGACAAGTGTAATCGTATCCCTCCACCACCGCGACGCTTCTTCCAACTTCCGGCATGCGCACCCACCGCTCCGCCCCGACGCACATACACATCATAAACTTTATAGTGTATATAAATTGTGTTGAGTACACATTTTTTGAAACTCCGCCTCAGTACGAGATCCACTGGAAAAAATTGGCGATTCTTCTATAACCACGCCTATCGTTAAATACAATAGATACAAGAGGGGTAATATTAGGGGAAGAAGTAGGGACACCGACTATATTTACGTGCATGTATGTACTCTATTTTATATGAAGTTGTGGAAGTTTGTTCTAGAGTATATAGCGCCATCGTACGTTCGGTAGCGGTATCTTTTCGAAGATTTGGTTTAAATCCTTGATGATTATACTAGGCACAAACAACCCTTTAGTTATAAAGGGTTGATAAGCAGGTGCTGACATCTATAGGGTTGTTGAAAACTCAAACGATTTAAAAAAAGATTTAATTAACTTCGATATTGGTAATGTGTTGACAGGTTTTTTAACATGTTAATAATCTAAAGATTTATTATTTGTCTGCAAAATTCGTTTCACTTTATCCGATTTAATTTGATTTGATTAGATTGAAACATTGATAGTGTTGTTGATTTATTTATAACATAAAGATGAATCAAAACAATTTCATATAAAATTTATAATTAATGTGTCTTTGCAATAATACTGCCACTAGCAACATCATCAAGATCATCATCAACAACAACAAACGAATTACCTTATTTACATTTTATTCGATGCAATTTGGTTCAATTAGTGTTAAAACTGGTCGAAGCTCTGATATGTAGAACCAACTTGTGTGACAGCTAAAGCCGGGGGGATTAAACTACCTTCGAGTCAATGAATTCGTAATTTGCATAGTCAGTGAAGTTGAATCGTTATCTTGATAATGGTGTTTTCTATTTAACAACAAATACAAAAAAAATTGGGTTTAGTTACATTTTTCTTTATTCTAATATTACAATGGATTCTTGTCGCTTTTTGTATAAGGGGGAAGTAAAATTATAACACCGGTAATCAAACAGATCGCTGAAACTGTTTCGTGACTGATATTGAGAACTGTAATTAATTTATGGCTACTGTTTGTTAAAATTACGTTCCTGTGGATGTTTTCCAATTTATTGTTTAAGCTAATCGTCTTCCCATCAAACTGTATCGGCATGTAAATTGTTTTGAAATACAATTAAACGATAAATGCTCTCGATTATCTATATAGAACAAATGTTTTGATAGTTTTTCAAAATTTCTAATTCACGGAAAATTTCCGCTTATAAATCGACTAATTTTGTAAATTTGTTGAAATTTTATCAACAACTAGCAATCTCCACTAGAGATTCGGAGAATTTACAAGGCGGTATTTGTTTCTGTAAATATGAAAACAATACCAAATATTGTAGGTTTGTAAAGTGTCCTCAAGGTAAACCGGAAAATAATCATTTCTCTTTGTAGATTCGACACGAATTATGAATAGTTTAGCAGTTTAATTAATTTGTCCAATATGAATAATTAAATGACTTGTCTTTGTTCATTTATATTATACCTAATATTATGAGTTTATGACACTAAAAGCCAACCGCTCATATCCAAGTAGGTGGAGATTTATTGGATAAGAGACTATTTTGCAAGAAATGTCTCATTATCAATCTTGTCTTGTCTTTAATAAGCAGTTGACAATATTTTTGATGAGATCGTCGATAAGGAACTATAATTAAAAATAATATAGTGTGTGTGTGTATGTATACAATATAGAAAATAATAATAATAAAAATAATTTCCGCTTAGACAATTTTAACCTTTACTAAATCACCATGTCACTTTGAATATTTTATTAAAAAATTTCCACACAAGCAGTATAATTTAATGTTTTCATGATTATTAACATGATTAGTATGTTGTTATTAAAGATTCTTATCAAAAAAAAAATTCCGTTGATCCTAATAGAGCAGCAACATTGCGTTTATTATAAGAAGAACATTAACTGTTAATCAATTAATCGACGACGATGATGATGACGCCGACTACGATAACAACAACAACAACAACAACAACAACAAAACACCAAGAATACAAAATTCTGTTCTAATTAACATAAAACTGTAATAGAGGATACTTTTTTGAATAATTAGCCAAAATGGCGTTAATGTAGAAATATTTTCAAACCGTTAGACAGGCCAAAATCGGTAAAAAGTCAATTTATATGTAAAAGTTGTCCTCCAATGTAATTAATGGGTCATATTAACGATCTATAGGCGATTTCTACGCTTCATTAATTGTTTTGTATGCCCATATAAAAATAGCACTATCACCTTAAATGTCTGACGATCTATACGTGAATAGTGTCTTTTACAAGATGTGTTGTCCTTTGGTTGCTTTGTTTTTCGATTGAAAACTAGTAATAAACGTTATAGAAGGAAATTGATAATGTGCTACCGAGATAATTTACCTCCTCTCCCCCTTACCAAAAGAAACTTTTCTAGAATTGTTTATCTACTTTAAAATTTATTATTGTTTACTCGTAAGTATATGTACATTTATATGTAGAGAGATATCGAAATTCTCGAATTGTCACCAAATTCGTCCGGAGAAACCAACTATGTAGGTATATGAATCATCTTAATTAAATATGCAAGAGATATAAAAAAAAACACGTCAACGTCCAATAGAATCAAACTCAATATTCTATCAACACCCAACAGGAGTCTTCCCTTACAAGTTTTCTTGTCGACTAAAACAGCTAGAACTTGTAAGGCTTCAAATGTATAGCTGGCTAGCCTTGTAGGACGTAATTTTATTGGTTTTTTTTACTTCTTCTTCTTCTAATGTCAACAGTCTTGTCGTTTGGTCCGATACTATTCTTCTACAGTGGATATTTTGAACAGAAATTTCAACGTTATTCCGATAGCCGTGTCTAGACTATAGAATCAAACTAGTATTAGGTCAATGGAATCATTAAACAAATTCTAACTTGATTATTTTAAATAAATTCGAAACAACAAAATAAAACAAACAACTATTAAATACGATAAAAGTAGAAGGTATCTATTTGTGGGGCTGTTAGATGAGTTTCATGTAAAATAAAATAAACATTGTTACTATTATGGTGTTCATTCAACGACAGGTGCGAATAACTGGTAATAAGATGCAAACGATTATGTTAGAATCAAGGTGATTTTAATGCAAAACATATCGATAATAAGAGATCAATTTATCTATATACATGTATATTTTTTTTTGGAATTTACTCCATAATTCAGATAATAGAGAAATAATTAACAAATAATATAGATTTGTAAAGGCTTTATCGTCGACTAAATAAGGTAACTTGTTTGCCAGTTATTTTATTTTCGACAAAATTATCTTCTGTTATATTGTCAGATCATTGATAATCAATTTGTCGTTACTTAACATGTACCAGTGTTTTAAATATGTATTCAGCGCGAGAGAGAAAAAAACGACTTTCGAACATTTCTTCTTAACATTTGCCAAACTGTCATGTTCGAATCGACTAATATTAATCTAATCGTTATTTTAAATAACTCCAACATTCATGTTGTTATTATAATCTTGTAGATTGTGTGATGAAATTTTAAATAACACCTTTGATATCTCCATACTATAAAATAATACGAGTGTAATTATGTCCAACTGTACATACAGATGTCATAAATCTACTAGAATAGAGAGAAAGAGAATAACCAACTTCACGCTCCCTCGATTTGTATTTTCGATTAGTCTGAAAATATAATAAATGATGATTGAGAAAATTTCGTGTGTGTGTTTTTTTTTAAACTTGATCGTCTCTCTATTCCTCTACTCGATCTATAACCCTTTTATTACAATAGTGGAAACGAAACAATCACTTCGTTTTGTTATTAGAACATGTGGGCAACATAATGTTAGCAAGATATTAACAAAAGGGTAGTCAGGTGGGTTGTGGGTTGGCACTGTAGGTGGTACTCAATGGGATGTCTTCAATTCAATCTATTTTATTGTATGTGTATGTATGTAGCCTTGTCGATGTATGTATATTGAAAAGGGAAATATTTAGAATTCTGCGTACTATCCTTTATATGAATATAAAATTCTAAAATGGAAAGAATTCATTTGCACCTGCTGTCCATTATTTTAGAGATTAATTAGTTGCAGTCAACACCGTTGTGTACAAAAATTAATCGCGATCGCCCGGTGGGCCCCGAAGACAACAGCCAGTTTGCCATGTCTTACTTTTCATGTTTTTTATTTGATAATTAATATCACTAATGGTAATTAATATCACTAATATTAATTAGGTATTACACACGTAAACTGATTAAAAAGTCATTTTACATGTGCAGATACCTAGTGTATAAAAATCGCGACAATAACGAGCGCTTTTTGACCAATTTCCAAATGAGGTACGAAATTCTAATTTTGCAACAACTTTATGAAATATTTTCCGAATCACTCGCTAAATAATATGAATTGCCATGAGAACTAAGTACTTCCGGTTATTTAGTTCTCATGAAGTACCTATTTATGTCCTAAATGTTGAGAATTTATAAAAAATCATCTTTCTTTAAGAAAGCTAGTAAAAATATTGATGTTTTCTTAGTGGTCATAGTAGATATGCTTGAAGGATGTTCACCCTCTAAACATAATTTTTCACAAAAATATCAAAAGAGGTGTTGATAGTGGCTAGTTTTGTAAATTTTAGCCCTTATAACTCCTATTCTAAAACGCATTTTTATAATTTTTCACCCTGAACATAGTGCCGTTGGTCCCATTCGATTATTTCAACCTGTATATGAAACTTACAAAGCACCCGATTCGAGCTTAAACGAGTCATTTTACCCCCCCCCCCACCTTAAAGGTTTTTCCATTGATAAAGACAAATCTCTCTGAGATTTCAAGAACAACATACCTTACTATCATCGAAATCGGATAGGGACACCTGGGAATGTTTCCTTGTAGGTTAAAAATAGTTAACACTAGCTTGAGAAACAATATGACCCATGACATGGGTCAACCCATGAACATTTGTATGTATTTATGTTAATAGCTGTTGAATCGAAAATTATGTACAATATGTATAAGGAATAATAAGATAATTGATATGTTATCTGAAAGAAATGAAACATTGTCAAAGTTACTATTAAGGTAATAATTTTTTAAAATAACTAATAAAAAATAGATACAGCTTTTTTATCGATAAACATTAACCTTAAAAAAAAAGATGGAACCCCTGAGGCTTATTTCTCAGGTCGCTGTTCTCATTTATAAAGGTAATTAAATATTAAGAAGGAAGAACAACTAACACGATAAGCTAGGAAAAATGACCCCTCTAGAAAATTTTAAAAACTATGTTTTTTGAATAGTATGAGACTCATGTAAAGGAAATGCAATTCATTTTCCAGAAACATCTTTTATTCTTTTTTAGAACACAATTCAAATAAGTATGCAACATTACAAGATATTTTGAATTTTACTGACATTTGTAGGTTTAGTACGCAATCAATTAAAACTGACCACAAAAATGAAACAAAATATCGTAAGAATGATATCTATTCTGCATCGGAATCATCTGACCACCCGCACTTGGAATTGTTCACTGCTGCGTCCTGAAGAAACTGACTAAAGTCGATGACACGCTGTATGATATGACAGATACCACACTACTGATGCTATATGAGCACAGCAAGCAACAGTAGGTGCTCCTACCTTGCACTGACAGTACCACCCCAAAATGTTAGTGGTACTGTACTCTAACCAAAGCTGATATTGTTTAGAGGAGACATGTCGTGGCTGTATTCTTACTCTAATTATATTATTGCTTTCTCGGTGAATAGCAATCGTGTAAAGTCCTTGGGTATCCAGATGTTCCTCAGTGTATGACTTGGCTTGTTTTAATTGATAAACACCTAAAGTCAAAAAGAGTAATTCATCAGTAGTAAGGCGATGAAATTCTGCTAAATAATCACTTGATATTTCTCTCCATGGAACTCGCTTTCTTGCCCAACATTCTTGTTCAACTTTCTTTTTCGAATAATTTGATGTTTTTGAAAGTCTAAGCATGCGGTTAGCCATCATGATATCATTTTCATCTTGTATTCTTGGTTACAAATAGAACTCACTATCTTGATGTAGTCACAAATGTAGGGTCTATGAGAATTAGGCATCACGTTGTTCAGTAACTTGCAAGTTTTGAGTAGCCCGTTTATTGCCTCTATAACCCATCGTATAGATGTGATAAGACGTGAGTTATTGGCCTGATCTGTTGTATGTTGTAGTTCGCCTTTTTGAAGAAAATGAGGCATTTTGGGTATAAGGTTCATATCTTCCATTAAGCCAACACTGACTGAATCCTCTATCTACCACAATGACATCATTTTCTTGTAAATAGTTTCGTATTGAATTAACACTCCTCGTAAGATAGAAATAAGATATGGAAGCATCATTATTTTTTCCATCGGCGAAGCTAGCAGTAATAACGTACGATAATATTTTTTGAATACGAGTGCACAAGATTAAAAAAAAGATTTATCTTACCATGAGCGCATTATTTTAGCATGATGATTTTTCCATATGTTGTTCTTTAGCCGTTAACAAAGTTATACTCATAAAAATTATACTGCTAAAAAAGTGCGCTCATATTTAAAAAAATTCGATATAGTAAAAAAAGGTACAATTTTCACAATAAAGCTATTTTTACCTAAGTTTGTCGATTTATTTCGTTAGGAAAACGTAATTATTTGGACTCTCAATTTATTCTAGCGTTAAGTTAGTGTCTTGTATTTTACAAAAAAAATGAGAAATATAAAAAAAATTATTGTTAAATTTTTGGTCAACTTGGGGTCATTTTGCCTAGCTTATCGATACCCCTCCTTTATTACAACACCATTAACATTTAATTGATCCAAATCCAATTAGTGTGGGTTTTAACTTTTTACTATATAATAAATAATCGCCTTACTCTTAATTAATAAAAAAAAGTCAACGAATTTATTCATTACACTTCTTTATCCCATTCTTTTGTTTGCAAAGATACCTGCTGGTATCCATATTAATGAATACAAATTTTGATGGTAATTTTTGAACAATTTTTGATATTTTCTTTTACTTTTCTTTTATTTTTGAAATAAAAGCAGAGTTGCATAAAATTTCGGAACTTGTTTATGATTAATATCGTATGCCGACAAAATGTGTATTATTAATTATATTAATCAAGATACAAAAATTAATTTGCATGAATTTTTATAAAGTTTAGTTTTATTTAATGTGCCCAGTGGCGGACTGGCCTATCGGGCGATCGGGCGATCGCCCGGTGGGCCGCCTTGTGCCGCTTCTTACTTTACATGTTTTTTTATTTAAGAATAAACATTATTTTTAGTATAAAATAAGAGAAAGATTATATTTGAATTAAGAGATCGCAGATAATTTATTTAGACAAATAAATAATAGATTTTCTAATATCTAATAGGAAAGAACCGATATTCCTAAAGCTGGATTTCCACCAAACAGACTGTTTAAAGAACAGTTTTGTTTTCAAAAAACTAAACAAACCTTGTTTTTGTTTCCTTCGCAAGTGCAGAGAGACTGTTTAAAAAAAACCGTGGGGCTAGTGGTAGTTTTATCGAAGAAACTTGTTTTCCTTTGATGTACCGACTCGAAATGGGAAAGTGTTTTGTTTACGAAAAACACTGTTTTCGGACAAATTTGTTTCTAGAACTGTTTAGTTTTTACAAACAGGGTATTTTTGTTGAGAAAAACAGTTTTTGTTTGTGTTTTCTGTTTTGTCTCTTTGGTGGAAATCCGGCTTTATAGTGAAATTATTTTGAACTGGCCGAGTAAAATTTTCAATAGCAATTGAGTTAACAATACAGCAATTTGACTTCTGTCAGATGAGGTTGTTTATGACGTACCATATTTTACGAAAATCTTAAACTTCCTCAAACGCAAACACCTGGAAGGATGAACAGGTAGACAGAAATGAAATGCTAAAATTTTAGGAATATTAAAAGAGTAATAATAATAATAAATATAGTAGGTCATAAACAACCCCTTCTGACAGAAGTCAAATTGCTGTATTGTTAACACAATTGCTATTGAAAATTTTACTCGGCCAGTTCAAAATAATTTCACTATACATCTCATCTACTCTTGTGTTTTGTATTTACAATATTTAAACACTTTTGGCGGGTGCACAATGTACGTGAACCTCGCTGCATACTCAAAAGTTAGATTTGATTTCACCCATTTTCCAATGAGCTACGGGGTCCTAATTTTGTTAAAATGTTCTCTGGGGTCCACCCTACAAATCCTTAAAGTATTATCCGAATCTGAAATACTAATGTTTGAAAATAAGTAGTGTTTTTTTGATACCTATATCTTTTTCTTATTCATATATGCCTTCAAAAAAATTAATAATGGGGGCCTCTTAGGCTTATAGCCCGGGCCACTCCGAAGGAGCCAGTCCGCCACTGAATGTGCCCACACCTAATTTGTTTCACTTAAAAGAAAAACATCACCTTTCCAGGGAAAACGGATATAATCCGATTAGAGTTGTGATCTTTAGCAAGTATTGTTTTATTTTATGCCAATGCTTTGACAGTTTATTATCAATATACAGTGTTAATTAAAATGTTAAAAATATAAATAATTCTAACGAATAATTGGCTAACTATGGGAAACTATGAAATAAATTGGAAGATTTGTTCGATATAAATATAAATTAATAATAAATTGTGGATTATTTTAAAAATGCAACAGTCAATTAAAATATTTCTCGGAATTATTAATTTAATAGTATCGCTAATTTTGAATTCATTTCACATCAGTATTCGTTTAGTTTTGTTAGATTCCATTGATTAATCCTTATGACACATGTTTTCCTAGTTAACAACCATTCTTAATGGATCATCGTCAAATTAATAACGTACGGTTTGAAATTATTAGAGGCGCTTAATTACTGATTTTTATCAATAATTAATTGCTCAAGCTTATCAATTAATTTCATCGGTTGTTTGCTGTATTAAATTGAAAAAAACAAAAAAGTCTACCAGACCTGCTGAAAAAACGGTGAAGCTTCTGATACTTATCAAATTTCTCATTGTTTCCCAACGAAACAATAAAATTATTATATTTTTGTTAGTCTTACATAATTTTTCATTGGATTATTATTCTCTTTAAATATAATAAGCAGCACTAATTAAGGGATTTGTTTTTGAAAGTATTCTGTAACGGATTGATGTAATTCCTGCAGAATTTTTTGATTATAGTGTATGTGAAACAAGTCGATCTACACGGCCAAATTACGAAAGGAGAGGCGAGATAGATCATTTAGTGTTGATCGTAACAGTTAGCGACCTGTCTGATAGACAGTTTGACAATTCTTATACCGGGTGAGTCACGTAAGACGAAAAGTTCTTATGGCAGCTCCCATTATTTGGCGAGAGATTGAAAATTCTACTTCAAGGATTTGTAGAGGGTCCCCAGAGAACATTTTAGCAAAATTAGAACCTCGTAGCTCATTTGGAAGTTGGAAGTTGTTAAAAACGTTCATTATGGACAAGGTCGCGATTTTTAAAGATGAGCTAAACATGCGAAACGACTAATAATAAGAATGACTCGCAGACCCTTCCAACATTGATTTATTTTGTTTTTCTGCATTATATTCTAGAAAAAATGCGAAACATTCCCACTTATTCGAGAATAAAATTAGAAAAAATGAAAAAAATAAATGTTAGGAGGATTCTCGAGCCATTCTAAATTGTTTTGCGTTGTTAGGTCGTTTTTGAAAATCGTTTTGACCAACTCCCAAATCAGCTGAAAAGTTGTAATTAAAACAATGGGAGTTGCCATAAGATCTTTTGGTCTTACGAGACTCATCCGATATTATCAAAATTCCTCGATGGTCTATACAAGCTCAACTAAGAATCTCAAATAAAAGTCCTATGACCCTAATGTGAAACTAGTAATAATTTCTACTTCTATAATTTGTCTTTTTCATGTGAATCGATTAGATTACGACAATAAATTTCAAAAATCTAGCACTAACTTACTTTCCTATCAAATTTCGTGGGTGACATTTTAAATCGTGATGGTCTTTGATAGTAAACTTCGTTGTCGAATTGTCGAAATTTATAACCTGGAAATAATTCTATATGTATCTAGTGTTTAGTTTTTTTCTTTTTATTTCTTTGATCACAAAAATGCCACTATTGAGATAGTTGAGATTTTTAGCTTTTAAATTGAAAACCTTCGTTTGGTATTTAGTACGTTGTTTATGTTGTTTGAATTTATTGCATAACGTTCACATCTCTTACTTTCATGCCACAAGCGAGAGGTCAAATTAATTTGAAATAGACCGTGTCAATGTTGCATTATACACATATGTATGTAACTAGTGTATATGTATGTACCTATGTATGTATGCATGTATGTACCTGTTGAACGAGGCCATACATGCACACATTTATATCCAAACTGGTCTATATAATGAACTTGACAAAATTTATATCAGATTGTTGTTTCGTTTTTTCCCCTATTTTCTTCTCCTTTGACTGTCATACGTTCTTATACACATAAATGTGGATAGTTTAGTACATGGAATATGGCTATGTATAATGTGTAGGCATATGAATTGAACATAAAATTGCGTTATTACTGCCAACCGTTTTTGAGTAGGTGTATTTTACTGACCAAAACCATTGTACTTACTACATACAATGTGTATGTTAAGTTGAAATGCGTGCGCGTATTGCATTTGTCAAAAGGATTAGTATCGCAAACACGTGAAGCTACAGGTAAACCGACAAGGAAGCTCACCAAGCTACAAATCGACCTCCATCTATCCATTCAATCAACCGACCATTCGTTTTTCTTTCAACTTTTACTTTTACGTTAATCATATTTTACATCAACTACTGTTTGATAACTGTTGTATGTATGTATCGTATGTATGGTACACTTTGTTGCCCATACAAGCAACTTGGAGATGTTTAACATGTTACTGTAATGATACGTGATGCTTTTGTAAGTAAAATAGCTATTGCTTCAATGGCGCAACATTAAGCACTTCATTTATTTATTCCATGTTGTTATAGTATGAAAGACTTGCATCATGTGCTTATACAATCGTAAATCCTCTATAGATTTCAAAAAGCTTAAAAGAACAATATCATTGGAAGTAGATAGGAATCATATAAGCCGCTTCTGTTGTCTTATTCATATTCCTGATAGTTTGGAATTTTTTCATTTTTAGCGATTTTTTTTAAAAAAAATTAGCTAATGACGAGATCCTCACTTTTGAATTTCCGAAAAATTTTTGCACAGAAGTTCGTTTTGGGACCTCAGGAACCCATATCCACCGTTCGTTAAAATTTTTATATATTTATATATATATATATATATATATATATATATATATATATATATATATATATATATATATATATATATATATATATATATATATATATATATATATATATATATATATGTATACCCACGATAACTGCCGTAAAAATAGTCCAATCTGAATGAAACTTGGTACAAAAATCGGTCTTTGGGATAGCTTGGATGAGTTCGTTGGCCAGACTGGTAGGGCCAATACTTTTGGAATAAGAGCTGAAGAAATGTTAAAAAAAATCATTTTCAATATTACATTTGCTTAGATTTTGATGAAAATTAAAATAACAATAGAGCCGACCATTCTATATGACCCAGAAAAAAAATCATCAAAATCGGTTCGTTGGTTCGCAAGAAAAATGTAAAAATCTCTTTTTTGAGTATAAGCAGTAAAATCGATTATCTCAGGTGGCTATATGTTCTCTGACTATTGATATTAGAAAAAAAATTGAATATCGCGGGGGGGCAACTAATTTTGACAGTTAATATTAGACGCAAGGCCTGCTAGAGAATTTCGCTTGAAAAAATCAAGCAGGCCTTGATTAGACGTATTAGACAAACAACAAACTTCATTATTATTTTTTTTTTTTAGTGTTTCTTATTGTTTGTGGATTAAAAGTATTTTTCAATAAAAATCATAAATATTAAAATAACATCGGGAAATGAATTTATTAGTTGATTCAATGTTATTAAAATATATTAATTGTCAGTATCATAAGAATGTTTTGCAATTAATATTTCAGTATGTAGATACATAAAAAAATTCGCTATATAAGGTACTTGCTGCCTTTGGAGATTTTTTTAAAAATGAACTGGTAGGTAAATTTTACGAATTCACCTTTAAAAACTAATTTGACGTAATAATACCTACAACTAATTTAAAATTTAAACATTTTGTTGTTTTGAAATATCAAAATTATAATGTGTAGAGATAATAATATTTAATTGGTTGAAATTAACGAATAAGGAACGAAAGAATTCTTAATTGTCCATTATTTTCAAATTTTAATAGTTTTTTTACGAGTTTCTCTCAGAAAACAACTCTAGACAACAGGTTGTCAAATATAACCAAAAAGGGCTGAATATTAGGGAAAGAACATAACAATTTATCTTCAACTAATAATCAACGGAAATTTATTTGAACAGTTAATTGTTAATTTGTCAATCGTTAAAAAATAGTTTAGCTGTTATAACTTTATTCAACATTCTCGCATCAATGTTTTTAGTTATAGTTCTCATCATTAAACGTTACATCTAACATAAGTGAAAAGTCCAGTTTTAGTAGAAACTGATCTGTATTCGTCGCCATCATTCAACGTCTTCCTGTAGATATGCCGAGCCGACGAACGTTCATTGCCTTTTAAAAATTAAAAGAAAAAACTATATAAACTCAAATCTAACACAATCGAGTCTGACGACTTTTCGGAAGGCTTTTTATTAAGTAAACAATACAAAATAACTATAAAACGAAACAAATTTTGATCCAATTTCCAATTTGACTGGAATGCTAAAGGGTCGAATGCCCACCTTATTTTTAGAATGATGTCGATGGATGAAACCAGAACACCTGACTTTGTGAGATTTTATCTAACCTGTATCGATGAAGTCAAGCTTTAGCGTGTTGTTGTTTTTTTAGAGACAATGAAACACGGTAAATAAGTGCTAAGCTTCGATTTTATCAATTAGGGTGGAATTTGTTTCTGTCGGACATGACGAGACCGTTTTTTTTGCACATTATAGCCATGAAATACGAAACTGGTATCCATAGGAAATCCTGTACGTGGCTGAATCTTAAGCCTATATCGGTTATAACACGTTTCCTGGTTCTTTTTGCACCCGTTAAATTGTTTCCAGGAGCGGATATGTAACTGTTTTCATTTTACATGATTGTAGCAACATTTGAAAGCGATAAATCAAATTCTTTGTAACTACATTTCTGTATTGTTAATCTTGTACGCTATGTAAAGAATCTAAAGTCGTCATTGTATTTTTAGAATTTGTGATCGTTTACGATAAAATTTCTCTGTATTATTGAACAATTATTCATTAAAATTTCAGCTTACAACAAATTCTAACTCATCACAAAACTTTGTCATTTGTGAATTCGTGTTGTGTTTTTTTTTCGTGTTAAACAAAGAGAATTGTCAAATATAATAAAACTCACCGTACACCCACTTATCTTGTAGTGTTTGACAATTACAACAAAAGTAGCCACATTGTCGGCAATTATTTTTCACATGATTTAATACATTGATTCACAATTTGTTTTTCATCTGTAAATCTGTAGGAAGTGTGTAAAAAATCCAATGTGTATTTAGCGATTTTACGATGTTCAAAGTACATTTTATTACAATCGATAAAAATAAAACATCGAAAACCTGTTCCATCTAAACATTATTAATCTTCAGTTGTTTATAAATTGATATAAAATTACCTGTATCACCATTCATGAAGTCAGTTTTTCTTATAAACATTTACCATCAAGCCTGGTTTGTCTTGAAGAAAATGTCGGCATCAACTTTATAGAGTCGTATATAATTTGATCAAAAATCACTTAACAGTTTATTAACGGTATTTTATAAATATATTTATAGCTATACCTGAGTGTCTATCTGTATTTGTGTATAGCAGTGGCGTAACTATAAATTTGACCGCCCCTGCAAGATTCGTCAGCCTATTCCTATACTTATCTAAATCATCCAGATTAGAAATTTCACTAGGATTTACATTAAGTCCAAATGTGTCGTGCCGAAATTCGTGCTTGGATCAAATGTGTTAACCGCATAAGGCCCGCATCACAAAAGCAACGCACGTCGGTCTCCCTGCCTAATTAGGATAGCCCCATGCCATGCACATTCGTTAACCACACTCGCGTGTGCCGACTTCAACCTAATAAGGTCCGAATTAGGCTTCCTTTTTAGGGAGCAATTTTGGCAACCATAGTTGATGGTTGGTGGTTAATATAATTTAAACACCTTTTAATTTTAATTTTAAAATACTTGAAGTGCTTCATCTAATGGTAATTATGTTCTACTGCAAATAATGAAGCTACCAATCTGTTAATTCTATCAAATCGGACAGGATTGAAAATAGGGTTGTCCAAATTTTCAAGAGTTAGTTCATTATCAATCTAACTACTTACTATTTGAAATTTTTCGAACTTAACTATGAAGCGTCTAAAGTGCGCTATATGAGTGTAATAACTAATAACTAGATACGCCTAATAATACAAATTAATGATGACCTATTTAATGTGTTGGATCGTTCCAGACTTTAAGCATCTTCGATTGTCTTGTGCTGCTGAGAATGGTGGTATTATATCAAACGGTTGCAACTACTAAATGTGAACTGTTAAGAGTGGTGTCATCTAGTTGAAGTGAAGGGCTATAAATGAGGGCGAAAAATGATTGAAATTAGACTTGCAGTAGTTCGGAGAGCCTCTCTGGGCCCGAATCGGTATTTCGGCATGCCTCACGGAATTTCTAGTCGCAATAGCAAGGGGTAATAATGTTTCAGTTCCGGCGCCGTTTACCTTGAAGGCTTCCAAATGATAATAATAAGAATCGTCAAACAGAGATGATTTAGGCAGTTATTTGGTTTTGAAAGGAGGATTGTTATGTTTTAATTCCAATTTTAAGATAATTTCATTACTATCATCAGTTTATGTTATTCAACCATATACCTAAATGAAGACACATTTATTCAATTTTTGTCATAAATTATAAACTTTTAGCAAATTTTGCTAATGAAATGCACAGAAAACACAAATTTAATCGTTTTTAATCGTTTCTTATGCTGAGAATTTCTAAGTTTAAGTCTAATCTTCGCTATATATTTGTTCCATTAGTTCTTCTCAAATCTTACACTTAAATGGTAAAAACTAAATATTATAAAATAGTCTCAATTTTAAGAAATTTCCGTTCTAAATCATCCGGTTTTAATAAATTTTGTTACTGAGATGTGAATATTGGACGATTTATAAAAAATAGTTTATTGTTCAGCTGAATTATCGACTTCTATAGTAGGTAAAGATTTTTGGTCATTTTAGTTTTATATCAATTTGTTATCGTCAAGAAGGTACAGATTTAGTCAATTTTAATTGATTTCCAAGCTAAATTATCCTATTTTTTGCTCTACTAACCAAAATTAAGGGCTTCAAAATTTTATTGATACAATATTTAGAAAATTGCTAGATAGTTCTCCTCTTATCTTCTTTCAGTGCCGCCCTCTCCCCGCCTTGCAGAGCCTAGCGAGGGTGTAGTTACGCTGCTGATGTACAGATATCTAGTTCCATATTGAATAGAGATTCTTGATCGAGTGATTTGGTCGTCTTCAAGACCACCCTAGAGCCGTAATTATGCTTTTTGTGTCTGCTTCAACCATTATTATTTATAACATCATCCATCAAAATTCCAACAATTTAATATTCAAATAATATAGCTACTGTAATACATATTTTATGGTACCAATGTCTAATTATGTCCAATAAATTATTGCGTTATACATATTTGGTCCATATACTATAGTAATATAGTTTCACGCCCTTTTCATGTTATTATAAACATATTCTATAATCAATAATAATTGTTCTGTTTATTATGTAAATTATTTTCTAATCAAACTACAAAGAACATCTTCTATATTTTTATATATTGTAAATTTGATTGATATTTTTAGTTTTTATCATTGTGTACATGAAACAGAAACTGAAATGTTATGCATAAACAACATTAAGAACTCGATATATTCAATTATCCTTATAAGACATGGTAAGATATAATAAATTTAATATTAAAATATAAATGAATAGAGGACATATTTATGATATCCTGGAATCGTTAAAATGGAAAGGTCATAACAGTACTTTTTTTATCGTCTTCGTCGTTTTCTTCATCTTCACCCAATCTAAGCTTTAACTCACCGATCATTTAGGCATACAAGAGATTCAATGAATACAGGACGACGATTGAAGAAGAAAAAAATATGAGAAATTTACTCAACAAACAGCTAGTTTAAACTGGAGACTCATGCAGAGGCGTATATATGCATCTTTTCTATAAGTTAGTTGTAGAATAAACATAAAGTACGCCCATCATCTTTACATAATTATCAATAAACATGAATTACATCAGTAATCAAATTTACATTAAATTCAACATTTTTTTCCCTTCTTATTAATAAATTGCAATAATTACCTGTCAAGGTTGTTTTCGCTCTCCCTGTACCTTTTTGTTTCAATACAAAAATGTTGATGAAAATTTTTTTTTGTCGTTGTTGTTTTATAAATAATTCATGTGCTGCACATGCACAATTAACTGTTACAGATTTATTCTTTATTTATGCAATACAGCCGACTTGAAGTGATCGATTATAAAATTAATAGAATCCCAAGGTTTTTGATTTTTTAATTGATTCCCCCCAACTTGTATGGAATTTTTTCCACTCGAAGAAGTAATTTACAAATATCAGACACACCTCCAATCTCCTATGCGAATTCAAGTCTAACGTTAATAGGACTTGAAAAGGCTATAGAATTCGTATAATTTCATTTTTTTTAATTTTTAATTAAATACAGTTTATATCTAATCTGTCTATAATTGTGTAGTGATGATGATCTATTATTAAGCATCGAGGTGCCTTATTATTGATTCAAAAACCACAATAATATTGTGTAACGATAATCGAAATTATTGAGAAAATTATAGCTTCCATGAATTATTATATTTTATGATGATACATGAATTGTGCTCGTGGAAATATTTAAATTTATTTAATCTTACATGATATGTATGTATGTACGTGAATTGTGGGCGTGGATTAAAAGCTGGGACAGTAGCTTTGATTGGATAAAAGCAATATTGTTTATCTTGTGTATTAATAACTTTATTCATTTTCATACAGATTGAAATGTTTATAAATAAGGCATTAATGTTTATCAATGTGTTGATAATTAATTCGATCAATTTTTGCAATGACAGGAATTAAGAGTAGACTCAACAAGAAATCGTTCACTATCGTTAGAACATAGATATTTTGACATCATAAGCTTCTTGTGTAAACATAATTGTGGTTGCAAAATAAATAACGCACACACGGCACACATGTAGCTCACAATCAGTAGAAAAAAAATACAGATAGAGATCTATAGAGTTGAACAGAATTACGCCCAAACTAAATTCAATCGTTTTTGTGTTAATTTCAGAATTACAAGATTTATGTGGGTTTAGAAATTGTGCTAATTTCCTTACGAAATCCGCAACAAACTTGTATACTTCACGAATATAACTTTTCACACATTCAAATTTGATTAATAGCACTTGTTTTATCTCACGATTCTCCATAATATCATAAACTTATCAAAACTTGAATGTTGTTTTTTTTTTTGTTGTTGTTTAACCAAATAAAGTGGACGCACACCTATTTTAGGTATTCTTGGGGAATTTTTTACGTTCTTCCTATACATAATTTTAGATTTGGAATAGTAATGAGATCGACAAAGGCGCCAAGCATTTAGGTGTCGCATCAATAAAGTCATCGTCAAGTTGACATTTCACGATATCGTTAACGAATCTAAGGTCATCGGCGTTCTATTACAAGGTGCCTTCGTGACCAGGTGATAAATGCAGCATATGTGTGTGTGTGTATTTGTGGGGGTGCAGCCCACAATTGTTAATACGTTATGCCCCAGCCCTCTGACCTCGATACATGTTAACATTAAAATAATTAGACAACATCAAAGGGGATCTTGAGATCCAACATCAAAACGAACGAAATTCTCTAGAACTCTAGAATTTACCTATGTATGTAACATACACTACATAAATAAAACATGTGAGGTTTATATTTGATAAAATTACTATAAGTGGGTTGATTATAATGAATATTTTCTTCGTATACATACAGTCATAAATTGTTTTTCTTGTTAAAAATGCGGTTTGACAATAATTGAAACGATCTTTTTTGGGTGTACCTACGTAAAAAAAATTTGAACATTTGCTTCGGATTATAGTTCCCAATCATGCATAGAATAATGCAATTTATTTTAAAATACACTGTACACACCTTTATTAAATTAATTAAATCGCAAAGATCCCCGTGAGAGTATTATAGAGAGAAATTCACTATGGCATAAATTGATGTTTATATTGTGAAATGATTAAAATTAACGGTCTTTCCTCGATTGTAATAGTAATTGAAACATTACCATATAAAGCAGCATTTAATTATCTTAAGGGTGTAATCGGATTGTATTCAAGTAAAGATAAATTATTACATTGGTTATGATTAAAATCGCCACTTATTCATTGTTCATACCCAACAAATTCTTTAATGTTGACCACCATGACCGCATAAATCGTGTGTTCAGCTTAATTACAATTGCCGCTTATGATTTATATTTATTCCATTGTTTATACAAAAATTCAAAGAATTTCTATACTAAAAACAGCTAAAATTCGATACAGAAAGGGTAGGCACCTATTTATGATGGCGCCAGACATTGTTGCCACAAATCATTAACCTCAAGTTAAAGGAACATACATACATGCATGCATATAGTATCGTATCATAGTAATAAATGTTGGTGCAATATTAAGACTTAATGGCCTACATATGAACATCTTTCATTTGCTTGAAGCTGATACTGGTTAGTTGCCAAATCTAAAATAACTACGTGAAAACGGGGTGGGTGATATATCACATTTAGAATTAGAACAGCCACGGTCCGACATACAATGCAATATTTATTTTATTTGATGTAGAAATGGTAATAAAATAGATTCTCAATTTTATCAGATGACACATGGAAAATTACATTTTGTAATAGAAGTAAGACAAAAAAAAGCGTTTCAACTTCAATTAAGATAATGTGAAAATATTTCGAGAGAAAACACCATTGTTGTTTGGTAAAAGAGTTAACTTTTACCTTAAAAATATCCTTTCTATTTGTATACATAGATGATAGTAGGTAGAAGTGTGTGTGTATATGTGTCTACAGTCATATTTTTAATGAGTAATTACAAAATCTTGAGTAAGCCGCAGTAAATTCTTCGGTTTTCAAGGAAATTCTCCCATCCACCAGCCAAGCATGTCCAGTTTATACCGGGTGAGTCACCTAAGACGGAAAGTTTTTATAGCAATTCCCATTATTTGGCGAGCGATTCGATAAATATTTCAAAGATTTTTAGGAGGCTAGCTCATTTGGAAGTTGGTTAAAAAAGGCTCGTTTCTGACAATGTCGCGATTTTTTTAAAAAACGAACTAAACTCGCAAAACGACTTACAATTAGAATGACTCGGCAATCCTCTTATTTGCGTTTAGCTTGTTTTTAAGAATCGCGATCTTGTCCCAAACGAGCGTTTTTTGATCGGAATCCAAATAAGCTACGAGGTTCCAATTTTGCTAAAATGATTTCCAGGGACTACCCTATATTTTTGAATCACTCGCCAAATAATGGGGTCTTATACCTCACTCACCCGGTATGTTGGCATCCATCCCAAGTTTGTTTTCTTTTATAATTTCCACACATACTGTATTTAATAGAGAAGTATTGAAAGATTTAATCGTACATGATGACAGTACACTTTTTTTATTATTATTTAAATTTGAGTGCACAAATTGTGCACCTTGTACCTTCAAATTAAATGATAAAATCGAAATTTTAAATGCAGAGACTATAGATTAGACACCGTGTTTTAGATTGTATCGATAAGTGACCCATCAAAAAGTCTTACAAAAAAAATATTGTTGAATAAATAGAATTATCTGGGTATGTACGATTAAACTTTAATAGTTTTTAGTTTGTTGAGAGGAAACGAGTTTTTGAAATTAACTGATAAATTATGACAATCTTTGGTTGGTCTCCTATAAAGACAACCAACCGGCTCTTGTTTCAAATAAAATGCCTCTTCTGCTCTGTTTTTTCTTTTAAGAATTTATAAATACAATTTAATCGCAACATAAACTGTTTCGTTAATAACAATAATTGTAGGTAATTTCTAAATAATTGACAAAAAAAAGTAGTAGAAAATTTTATACATATTAAGTTATCAGGAAAGTTGAAACTCTTAACCGGATTTAATATATTCATTGAATTATCATTTAACGATGATATGAATACAAGCAACTCGATAAATTTGTATAAATAGATGCAGTGTAAATTGTCTCTGTTGTATGTTTGTTTATCGAATGATCATTATTTCCTGATTGAACAGCTTTAAGATTATATCACAGAGCCATCCAGTCAGTGGTATTTGTGATTCAAAGTCAAAAACTGGAACAGAAGCGCATTTCTTATTCTAACTAAAACAGTACGATACAATAAAATATTGTTTAATATTTAAAAGCAATCCAGAGATGTACGCGTTCAGACTAAAGTAATCGAAAATGTTCCATTCGAGATAACAGGATAAAAGTCCTAGTAGATGTGTAATATTGTACTGTACGAGAACCAACAAGCATGGAAATCCTCGCGTCCCGATGATTGTGTAAGTGTAAGTGTGTGTCTTTGTATGTATGTGATGTGGCAGGTAGCAGAGATAAGTCGATCGAAATTGCCTACTAAATCAAAGACTCTTCTTATAACGTTCGCATATTATTAGACTGGCAATTGCTTCATACAAGAGAAGAAATAATAGAAACAATATTGTAATAAGAACACGTTTCGTTTCAATTAGACGAAAAATAAATAAAAAGTAAACACTCATCAGATGTAATTGAGTTAATTAGAATTGTAAACACCATGTGATCTCAACAATAGTTGAGATTTTTCGTTTTAGACAAGTGTATATTCTCTAGATATAGGTGTGTAGGCTTAATTATGGCTAATTAAATTAAACACCCACCAATATTATTATCTTAACAATTCAAAACCACTTTAGGATTATTGTCTTAAAATACGACCTTAGATTTGTACCTACACAATATATCGATAATAATAATAATAATAATAAATTATTATAAAAAAATTTAATAGATATTTAACTTGATAGTTTTAGGGGTTAGAGAACTTGCACAATAAATAATAGCAACTGCATTCCATTAAATGAAAGTTATAAATTATTATCCAATCTCTATATTAATAATGATAATTATCATTTTAATATAGAGAAAAATTCAATGGTGTATAACATATTTTTATTGTTAACACTAGGAACTGATACAATAACCGTATGATAATTACGTAGAGTGTGCATTCATGTTTGTCGTTTTCCACTTAGAGGCTTATCAAGGCCAAAATAGATATTTAATGTTAATTATAGAATAGACAAACAAAAAAATATAAAAAGATTAGGAGGGGCATTATTAAATATACATAAATATATCTATGTATAATATGCCTGTAAAAGTGGTCTCTATCAAAATTGTAGTAATTACAATATCTTGCGTATCTAAAGACCTATCGTTGTAATGTTCCTCTTTTACATAGGAAATTTAATAAATGGATGTTTTGTATATGAATTTATTAATAAAATGTGTTGAATTAGCGACTGGTACCAGCATCTACTATCAAAATCTAATTATTGTTTTTTTATTTCATTTACATATAGATGATTCCTATTATTACATATTATTATTTGTTGTTGTTGTTGTTATTGTTATTTTTTCTTTTAAATATATGCTAATATATTTTTAATGAACATCTCACTCAGACGACTACTATTCATAAGTAGTAATTAAAACCTAATTTTGATACTTCCACTTTCTTTAACACACATAAACGTAATCTAATTGCTTTATAATTATATCTACTATACAACTTTTTTTTCTTTAAAATAACATTATCATTCTATACTGGAAATTTATGCGTAATGTTTTAATAAAGCTCCAAGGATCAAGTTAATCACAAAGCAATTTTTTTTCGTTTTTAGGAAACCTCACGAACGAACGCCCCACAAGTAAGTAAAAATATTTTTAAGTTGTTTAAATTGACTTGAAATCATCGAACAATTCAGCTCACTTCAATAATCCAGAGGTTTTTTGGTTTTTATCATCCACTAATTTGATTTATCAGTTAATTTAAACATGATATGTTCTTAATTGACTTTAGCTCAATTACATTACGGGTGAGTCAAGTTAGTCGAAAAGTTCTTATGCCATTATTTGACGAGCAATTCGAAAAATATTTCAAGTATTCATAAGGTAGTTCCAGGAGATCATTTTAGCAAAATTAGAGCCACGTAGCTTATTTGGAAGTTGGTCAAAAACGCTCCTACACCAAGCACTTAAAACGACTTACAATTAGAATAACTCGATGGTCCTTTCAACATGGACTTTCCACGATTTCTCCATTTATTTGTGGAACAGGTGGAAGTGTTTCGCATTTTTCCAGAATGCAATAAGAAAAATCGCGACCTTGTCCAAAACGAACGTTTTTTGGTGGAATAAAAACGCGGTGATAAAACGAAATTATTTCAACAAAAGAAAAACGATGCGGAAGCTAATAATCGTAGAGTTAAGAATCTCTGCCCTTTAAGGGTGAATGCTTATACAGCACACAGTGTGTTGTTAAGTTATCGACAGCAGCTGCATGTAAAAGCGACCATTCATCGCCCAATCGTCCTCAATTAACATATGACTCCACCGCAACCAATTACATCACCCAGAGGAAAAAAAGTCTATCTACGATGACCGTTATTTAAATAATTGAATGGATTACTATACAGCTCATTTTAAATAAGGGTTATATAAGTTTGGTCAACATTGACGGCTGTACTAGTTTTTTTTTGTATCAATACATTTAATCAGCTGAACCGTCAAAAAGTATTCCATCTAGATTGTGTCGTATAATAAAAAAAAGACAGTAATGTAGATCCCTATCGTAAAGAACTGTTTATCCAGAAGGGACTTAAGTTTATGACAGTGAGAAAGTTCAACGAACATTGTTGAAAGGGCAATTTAATGATATAAACAAAAAAAAACGACAACAAAATATCTACTTTTTGTTTAATTAACAATTCAAATGTAAAGAAAAATGATCTGGGAAGATCAGTAGTTGACAAAATAATTACTTCAATAAAAGTATCCGCTATAATTAGATATGGTAATTTCTTTAGTCCTTATGTAAATCGACTATTGTTAATATTAACAAAGAGGTCCATCAAACGAATTAGATTGATGGTTAAAGTTTTCGTAGTCTCTTTCGCCAATTCTGTAACAAAATAAATTGTGTAAGATTTATCTAAAGAGTCGCGACAAAATAACTATTCGTTGAACGAAAAGATACTAAAAATCTTATGTACAACGGCAATTTCGCAAATCAACTCCTTCAATTCGATCCATAAATCACTTTTAACCCGAACAGTCAATACAAGAAAAGTTGCCAAAATTAAATCACCGAAAAACTTGGATACTTTTAAGTAAATAGCCCTCAGTTAGACGAAAAGACATGAAATAAAATTCAAAAAGAAACTAAACTAGTCTGCACAAATACATATCTATATATATATAGAAAATTTGTAACTGGAAATGTTCCATCGATAGTAAAATGCGCCAATAATTGAATTACCCCAAGGCGGATAAACTAAACATTCGTTTCGGTGTCGTCCTGATCGCAAAACATATCCTCATCTCACTAGTTAGTTGTTGTTTTATTTCAAATCCCGCCTCAAACCATTATCGATAAGTGAGCTTTCCATCTGGAAAATATATATGGATAGCATAGCAGTGCATAATATTCTGTGGACAAATCTAATCAAATACAGTACGACAATAACAATAGAAACTCTATTGTAATATACTATATTGGTAAATTTTTCACGTTTATTTATTGTTGTTTGGAACGATATTGTTGATGAAATTGCAAACGATCAAGAAGTTCTCTATATACAACCAGAATAGGAGAGCAACCATGGAAAAGAGATAAGTTTATTCAACTGGAAATATTGTATTTTTAACGATAGTGATTTCGATTCTTTAAGAAAACAAATCCTTTGTTTTATTCTCAATGAAAATTCACCCAATTTTTCGATCGGATTCTTAACATAAGACTAAATTATTATACACTGTCAACTGTACAGCTACGTATTCACCTTCCTTTCTGTAAGAATTTGTGTTGTTTTTATAGCTTCTCGTGTGTTAATTTTTCTCATCGGTTGCATCGTAAAATTAACGACGTTTCATTATTATTACATTGTTGTATAAGTTGAACATAAAACTATAGTGTACTTGTTATGGTTATTTTCACTTCATTTGAAAAGCCGACATGCAAGAATATAAACAAAACACCACTATTGTTTAATAAACTTCAAAAAAATTTCTCTATTTAAATAACATTGTTGTTATACATAGATTTACACACACGCCTACACTGTTCTTTTCCGCACTGTCTTTTGCAACTTTAATGTCTAAATTAGTAGAGAATTCATTGGTCGTAAACAATAAAAGACGAAACAATCCTTATGGGAGAACGTGCAGGAATTAGCGATAGTTATGTCACGATACTTAAACAACCCTAAAGGTGCAACCATTACAATTGATATTGACAAAGAAAGAGAATGAGACAGAGTGGGACCAATGGACAATAAGTTGGTGGACGGAAGTCACGCTTCAGCCACTGATCTTTAGTCACGACTTAATGCACACACACCTCTATACTGCAAATTATAATATATGTTGGCTTTTTTTTTCGTGTGTATGATTTGTATTATCGTATTAGTTGCTGAAAGGGTTGGTGGGTTATCGACCTGTATCGAAAACTTCACTTACTGTTATTATACCGGCTGTCGGATCTAAATGTGATCGATTCTTATCAAAGTCCTATTAATTGACAAGCAATTCGAAAAATATTTAAAGCATTTGTAGCAGGTACATGGAGAATATTTTAGCAAAATTAGAACTTCGTAGCTTATTTGAAAGTTGCTCAAAAGACATTCGTTTGTGACCATGTCGCGGTTTTCAATAAACTAGCTGAGTACTTGAAATGATTTAGAATGCCTTGAGGATTCTCTCAACATTGATTTTTTCTGTTCCTCTCCATTGGAAAGGGTCTTCGCGTCATTCTGATTGTCCAGAACGATTTTCAAATGAGCTACAAGGTTCTAATTTTTCTAAAATGTTCTCTAGAGACCCCTACAAATCCTCGAAATGTTTTTCGAATCGTCTGGCAACTAATAAGAGTTTCATAAGATTCGCCACATTTAGATCCGACCCCCTGTATAAGTACCTACACCATAATGGCAAATTATGATAACAGAACACGTGTACCGTCAGTCAATTCTGGTCGATAGAAAACAATATAGAATCCTCTCTGGAATGATATCTCCACCATACTCCTCCTCAAATCTTCTCATTCACATTTTCTTGAAATATACATCATTTAATAATTTCTATTTAGTAACGAATAGAGATTTTTCGATCAGATACTGTCAAAATGTATACAGAATTGTATATGGAAATAAAGGCAGAACATGTTGAAATCTTGTCAAATAATAGACTAATCTTTATTTTTCATATTATTGGAAAATTTCAACACGCAATCGCAATTTTGTAGTAGCTATAACAGTGTTCAACTGTGAAATGTGTTTAAATGAAAATGTAATTCTAGTCAATATTTATATTTAACATCATATTAAAATTAGTCGTACACTGAAATTAAAGCACTTGTAATTATTAGTTGGTTTCGAACTCGATAAATGTTCAACTAGTTGGAATTTTACCTCTTTTTAATTTATAATTAAACACACGAAAGGATATAGTTACAAGTATCTACGCATTAATTAGCTACAAACAAAAAAAAAGGCAACAAGAAAATAGACACAAAAAAGAATCAAAATGAATTGTTAATCGTTTCAATAATTTACGCTCATATCCAATTGGATTAATTAATAATGAATTATTGATTAAACTTGTACTAATGAGGTAGTTAAGCGCAGTTGTAATTGACATGATCGGGATGTTTTATTGTTTTATGTAGATTAGAGTTGAGCGTGTTAACAAAAATGAATATTTAGAAATCAAACAACTTTTATACTAACTAAAATTAAAGACAATAAACATTATAAAATAATAATTATTATCACAAAAAACGTCCACATACGCAGGTAGGAATTGTATTTTCTATTGATTGTCTATTTTATCGAACAGAGACAGGTACCCGCATCGTGGTGGTACTAAATCTTTCACTAATTTAACTCAAGATTTTAATTGACGTCACAATCACCCATATAAACAATAACCTAAAACCTGTTTACATTATGATAGCATTGATTACAGGAAATAAATTATTTCCTAACATCTCTCTATTGAATAGAATTCTTTAACGGTTTTTTTTCTTCATTTTATTTCTTCCTCTGCTGCTGCTGTTGCTGCTGCTTCTAAAGATACATCTATCGCATCGAATTGGTGTGGTGTGTCGCAAATGTCACATATATCATCGTTTCGACTTATATCGGCATACCTTTAAGGGCTTATAAGACTCGAAATGCATATCTTTAACTATAACTCGGCAACGTTACCAGTAAATTCTGCATGTTTTAAAGCGGGAGACGCCTTTATCGCTTAGCGCCAGAGTCCGTATTATAATATGATTTACTCTACAAATGGAACTTTGAAAATATATATGTGAGCATATCTTATAGTATATTATTAGTTACAATGTAATATATGATCTCTTACATTTATTTATCAATATGAATGCATAGAAGATACGTTATTTTGTTCCAAACGATTTCTATTGAAGCAAATTACGCCTGAATGGCGACGACCAGTATTACATCAGCTTCAATTTTTATCCAAAATAGCTACAATTTACAAAAAAAGAATGAACAATTTACAACTATAATTTTTAATAATTGGCTTACAATTGTATTGCGCATCTTCGTTTGATTTATATATAAAATCATTTCGTTTTTATAGAAATCTAAACAGAGTTTTCGCCCGCCAGCGATACGTAGTCTTAAACTGTACGGTACAAATTATAACGGAAAGACGTTTTCGCTTTACGTGAAGGATTTAAGCTGTTCTAATGATAAGTGGCATACATTGAGATCACTGCTACTAGCAGTACGATCCAGGACTTCGAACCGTTATTTTTCGTTGTTCCGAATTTCTTTCAGGTTCAATTTAAACAAAGAATATTTTCGGTTCGGTTCCGGTTTTATTTCCTGCAAAAACAACGCTATTTTTTCGGTTTTCGATAGTCGGTTTAGTTCCAAATGATTAATTTTCAATTTTTTCAATTTCACCCTAAAAGGTACAATCCCCAAGAGGTATTTACATGGTAACCATTTTAAATGGAGAAAAATCCTTGAACAGGTCTTTTATTTTATAATTTTATTAGCAGAAGAATTTTCATGGTAATATGTCTAACCACAGGGAAGAAAATCGCTAAAAAACTTAAAAAATGGGCTTTAATCATCTATAACTTCAACCCTTCAAATATCCTTAGCAAATCTTAGTTTTTAAATTATTAAAAATATTGAGCCTTTGCAAAGATAATTAAAAAAAAAACCTAATTTTGCAGGGGTAATTTTAACCCCAATATCTTCTTTATATGGACACGAGCAACAAAGTACGCACCTTTTAGAATAGAATGAGCTACCTATATAAAGAGAAAACATCCAAATCGGGAATTTTAACCTCAGATGGTTTACTTGTAAGTTCGTGTTAAGTACCCTGAAGTACCTACCTATTGCTGATGCATTTCTGAGGCAGGGAGAAAAGAGAAGATAAGAAAGAAAACAAGATAAATATGAATTGTTAACTAGTACTTATTCTTGAATCGAGAAAAAAAAACGGTTTATGATTTCGGTTCAGTTCCGGATTAAATTTCGGTTTTTTTCCGGTTTACGGTTTTCAGTTCAGTTTCGGTTCGAAGCCCGGTATAATCAGCTGATCTGTATCCGCCATATTGAATATATTACCTAAAATCACGTAGTTTATAGAGTAAGTACAATTTCAGTTGCAAGGTGGCCTTCGGCTAGAATGCGCGAAGGCGAGGTTTAAGCAACCTGTCGGAGATATTCGGTCGGCACCGAAGTTGAAAACGCCGTCCCGAAAATATAACACACGTGAAACTTCCCATTCCGTAGTGTAAATTCTATGGCCCTGCCAGAATTATGACAATATTTTTAAATCAGGTAGTAGACATCAACACGATCTCAGTTGAGTCCATTTAGACGATCTGCGCACCGAAGGCCATCTTGCAACTGAAATTGTACGTAGTCTATTTTACCTACAATTTATCATTGAGTCCGTTATACTGAAAATATCACAAATATAAACGTTATACGATGTAATTTAAGGTCTTATAACGTATCGGTGAAAAGCGAAAACTCTCTAATATTGGAATCTAAATTCGCAGAATTTGAGAATACAGTCTCAGATTACAATATCTTGTAGATCGAGGGAACAGCTTCTTTCTTTTTATATTCTCAATTTCAACATTATTTCGTTGAGAATTTCTAGTGACGTTGAGTTATAATCGCCGTTAATTAATATATTTGAAAAAATTAATGTAGGGAATCAGAGTGAGACTTGAATATTATATCTGATAAGTGTATGTTTATAAGAATTCGTTAATTAAAGTCACGTTTTAATTATATTTTATAACGTAATTGTAACTACCGTGATGGAAGGTCTTAATGACATGTTCACTTTAAGAACTCTTAGATTCTTGGAAAATTATCTATTTTGTAATAGATTACACGAAAAGTACGATTATAATAATTTAATTTTCTAAATTAATATGAGTCACTATGAAAGTGAAAGTATTTTGAGAGTAAGTCCCACCTGCGTTATTTAGCACCCACTGCACAGAAGGCGGATGCAGATGCACCTCTTATATGTATGTATGCATATTATGTTACTACTTCAATTATTTGTTTAAAAAAAATCCAACTTATTAAGTCCGATATACCGGTATTGTTGTTGAAATTAAGAATTTTTTAATAAACTTCCAAAGCCGCCTGACTGATCTGTTTGTCTATGCATCATTAAAATCTCATATCTTATTCACGATCATCATCAAAAGTCTCTTTGTATTTCAAAAGAAGATTGTTATACAAGTGTTGACAGCATTGCTTAATATTAATTTATGGTATTATTATTATTATTATTCTTGTATATTTTATCGAAATTCCATAAAACCCACTTGATGATTGTTGTTTGATGAGGCGTCTTTATAGGAAACATTCTGACGGGCCTCCTCATTTTAGATAAGTGCACACACACAAACATACACACACCAATACACTTATACAAACACCATTTTAGTGGGCTGGATACGGTTTACGTTAATTGTTCGCATGTCCAACATTCTGACACATTAGGTAATTAATGTAATTATATTTACATATTCAAATTGTGGTTTACTTCTCACAAATAATTTTTCAATAATTCTACTTTTATTATGGGGCGTTATCAGTCATTTTAATGAATTTGAATTGACGTGTCGTTTTTCTGAATATACCATAAATTATTTATAATAGAAGTTTATTTTACATATTGATGGATTAAGAAATTGCTGATTATTATGTAGACATTGTTTTACTGGTTGTCAACACATAGGGGGCTGTTGATAATTTCCTGACTCTCGATGAACCAATCAATCGGAACAATAGGAAATTGGACAAAATTAAAGATTAATTTTTTTTTTTTGTTAGTAATTTGCATTGTAATTGTGGAATTGAATGGATATATGTTTTGGTATATATTTTCAGTCACGCATAGTGTCTTTTGATGTCTATTAAAGTTATCGATTGTGAGATAAATAGATAATTAGGTGAATCACGTATAGAGATACCTTCAATATATTTCTTTTTTTATAGCTTGACGGTTTATAAGTAATACTCCACCTATTTATATTTTTTCTATTCCCTATCAGATAGTGCACGTGATATATGCACGATGTCGTTTATTATTTACAAAAGACAAGAATAAAAATTCGTTTCATTTTTTTTCTTCTTATTCTATATTATTAGGGTGTATCATACATAATTACAATCACTTGATAGATAATATAGTTGAAGGTAATATGCCGATTTATAATTCAAATTTGTATCATATTGTAGCTATTGTTTTCATTCGTGTAAGTTTCCACTAAAAAAATCTACATTTCAAATAAGCCAAATCATAAAATTACTTTAATGAAATGTAAATTGGACGCAATTATAGAAATTAAATCATTCTTTAAATGAATTCCAGTTACTTATCCAATAAAGCAACATTTACCTTTCAACAAACACAACAATCATCTCTAATATTATACATTTTTCTTTAATTGAAACATATACAGGTAATAATTATCGGAAAATAGTGGGAATTTAAGTGTGAGAAGCATCCGGCCATGCCCTACTATACTAATATTATTATTATTATTTGGAAATGCACACGTGTATGCGAGGGTGGTCGCACGTGTATATTAGGGGGCGCCGTTACTATAGCGACATATACACATGTGATTATGTGCGTCCGGTCTACACCCCTCACTGGTATTGGGCAAAATACAAACAACAATGGGCAATGGGGCCGGCCCTGCATACATTGTTGTAATAATGGAAGGGCCGAAAAACAATTGTTTAAGGCGGAACTGCATTGGCGGCCATAATGCATTCATTCATTCCTATATTCATACAAGGAAGAAGAAAAAAAAAAGAGTATAACCGTTACTGAATAATATCATATAAAAATATTCAGTGATGGTACGACAAAGGGTTGTGAGTTAAGGGTTGAGCACACAGTCCTGTTTAAATTAGAGTGTTGAGTGCGTCGAATTCCTCAAGCAAAAATATTATTTTAAATTTAATTACAACTCTAATTGTGAATTTTACGTATTGGCCGTGATTCCTTTCTATTTGTGCATGTGTTGATATATTCTTAATTCAAATTATATTTATAAAAGATTTAATTGTCATTAATTATAGAAAATTTTGCATTTAATTTTTTTGATACTTTTCATTGTTTCTATGCCAGAGGTTGATTCTGTTTTGTCAGTTATAGAAATTACTACGTAAATTTCGGAATCGTGACAGGATATTGTGCGTTCACATGCTTGTTTTTTCGTAAAGACTGTGTGTAGAAATTGGCGGAAATATTTTAACCAAGTTTACATTTCATGTGGAGAATTGCGGGTGGTAATAATGCATCTGTACCTATCCTGTTTGGTTTGCATGTTAAAATATCACAAAATTGTAATAGAACGCAATATAATTAAAATAGTGCGTGTGTGCGATGAAGGCTTTATATAAAACCACTAGGTCAAAAATCTATCGCGATAGTAATCAGGAAAAGTTTTTTGTTTTGTTGTTTTTTTTCTATATAGGGTAAACATATAGCGGTATGTATGCGTGTTTTTGTGTATGTGTGTATTTGTTTTGTGAACATAGACGAACAGACGGGAAGCACAAACGGCTTGAGCCGGACATCCGTCTCACGTTCATAGCGCGCATTCTTTCCTTTTGTTGAATTAAACAGGAATAGATAATGTGGAGGACGTACGATGTCCGTACGTACTTTGAATATCCATTGTACAAAATGGGATTACATCATCACCAATGTCCAACAATAGAAAATAATCTGAACCAATAAGAAAATCAATTCTGTTATCGTTGTTTATTATCGGTGTTAGTATTCGAACCTCTAACCCCTTCCAATTTGATTCTTAACTTGGGGCTTATTTTTAAAAACGAAATTCAATGATTTATGGCGGTAATAGATGTTTGAATTGAATCTATCTAGAAATAAGGGTGGACTGTTTTAAATAATATCACAAGCTCCATTAATTCGTATAAAATCAATGATAACGATCGAGTATTGTATATCTATACGTGCATATGCCAAAAGTATGCAGATTTGTGAGAAATTCATAAAGGGACGTGTACATTTAAATGTATCATGCACCAATGGGCAGGTATAGGAGCCGAATAACCCTTTTACTTTGAAACTAACAGACAATACTTGATTTGTGGGCCATCTGCATATACATCAGACCCTTGCCACTGTTTTTACCCTTGGGCTTTTGTCGTCACCGGCCGCGCTTTCCCACATACCTGAAGCTTTTATTTTTTAATTAGAAAACTCATATTCATTTTTTTCGTTTCATTTTTAATTCAATTCTATTATAAAAGGGTGACTCTATAAGCTTGATACTCGTTTATTTGATAACGTATACGATGATATCGCAATTTTGTGAAATCTTAAAAAACGTAGAATCCTATATGACGTGTAAATTTTAATGTCCTTTACATATAAATGTATGTATACATATAGAAATGGATAATATGATTTTAATATTTCACATATCTAATCTTAAATTTACGGAAAAATTGTAATAAATTTTATTCAGTGGCAATAATTCAAAAGGGGATGAATACGTCTGGCACGATATGATGACAGCACAGGATATATATCATCTATCGAGATCCTTTCAGAAAAGTGATATTATATAAGAGTTCTTATGATATGGCGGTGAATGAGGCCATCTCCAAGTACCACCAAGTACCTCCTACCTACATTTTAATATTCGTTGTGTTATCATTTAAATATTTCGCGTCATTGCTGTTGCCAACATCCAACAGTTCTTGTCGCATAAAATCCGTTTAAAATGAATTTAATCCTTTTTCATTCACGTTCCTTATTGCTATTAAAATTTTTACACGCTTATTATCTAATTCGCCCATTTATTCAATGAGACAATACATACTTGTTTAGATTTTACGATCATCGTATTTAGACAAGACGATGTTTAAAGAACAATTATCATCCACAGATGGACAAATCAAGTTTTAAGATATTTCAAAGTTGGCGATTATGCGAACAAGAATGAGTATTTCTTTCGTCGATTTACACTTTTTCCAAGTCTTCAGTGTACCGTCAACACAACTATAAATCTTTCAATTTTTTCACAAGACAAGATAAAATTAAACCATTAATAGGAAACATTAAAATCAGGAATTTATTTACCGATATTCAAAGCTGTAGTTTGGTAATTTTTTTTTTATTGAAGAAAAGATAATTGGCCTACAATTAACGACATTTGTTCAGACTGTATATAGATAGTGTTTAATTAAAATCGTTAATGTAGTGCAACTAGTAGGAGTAGAAAGAATGAAATTTATTATCCGCAAATAAGGAAAATATTAATTTGCAGGCGTGCCTTGGGAAAATATCTAATTAATTATAGTATAATAACAATAAGAACATTTTCTATTATTTGAAAATATGAAAGTTGTGCATTTTTATATTTTTATATTTTATATGATGTCGTTGACGATTAAATTGCGTGTTCCTAAAGTGTTTATAATAAAGTGTGAAAATTTCATACATGTAGTTGTTAAAAATGTATGTAAACTTTTCATATACTCACCATATCCTGTGATGATAGTTGCTAGGATCCAGAACCACGACAACTGAAACCAAAAGAAAACAAATAATAAATTTGTAGAAAAGCTCTCGATTTAATTAAGACCGAACTAACAAGGTTCTACGTTGTAATTTATGACGAACTAATAGCCAGTAAGATAGTTACAGTATTAATTAGCAAGTAATTAAGAAATATTCCAATGGCATTCAAAGAGCAACCAGTGGGTGCCATTACGGGAAATAATTATTTTTAATTGGTACACAGCTCAATTTTATTATTATTATTATTATCATTATTATGATTATGATTATTTTTATTAGTAGTAGTCAGTAAATAAAAGGTCTTTTTAGTGCGAGTTTAGTTGGCTAGTATCAATATAAGATCTTACGGTAGTGATTTTTTTTTTATAAATTTACACAAATTTCACAAATTGCATCCGGTAATCTTAGATTAAAGTAAACTGTGGATACTCATGGTGATTTGTAGATATGGCTGGTTTTGATGATATGTACACACGTAAGTATGTATGTATAGAAAATAATAAAACGTACATGTTTTTTGGTCCCTATTGTGTATATCCACTACTATTAAAAAGTTGGCTGTAAGGGTGCTCCAACATTATATTGGCTAACAACATACGAAAAAAAAACGCCACCGGAAATAAAAATAGGAACGTACAGTAGGAAAATAAGCAAAAAATGAAAGATGAAGCGAGACAGGCCGATGTAAATGTGGGGACTTGGAAAATAGAACATTTGAAAACATTTCCAATCGTGGAAAATTTAATCTCAACTGAAGAATATATATTTCTTGTTATCGTTTATGAATGTTATATTCTGGATTTTAGTTTGTACAAATCAACTAGCTGCTTTTTCGGAAATCACATTTTATTTTTCAATTCCCCAAGATGATGTAAATTGTTGATAGACACGAACGGATACTGAATAACATGCGATTTTTACTAGACTGGAAACAGAGGCTGTCTTAATTGTAAGGCTTTTTTCCATATAGGGGCAAGTGTTTTTAAGTTGAATTCAATTGGAGGTCATCGAATGGTTTTCGGTAATTTTAGAGCCTTCAGCGGCCTTATTGTTTGTTGTTGGTGGTTGATTCTAAACGGTGGTTTATGTAAACACAAACCAAAAAGGAACAGTAATGAAATACAATATGTGATGTTCAATAAGAGCATGTTGATTCGAAACATCAGGATTCTACGTTTCCATGACTACTGCAAGGTTCATTAGGTTTACTTGATATAGCGGTGTTTCTCTTTCTCTCGCAAATAAACGACTCTACATATCCCTTTTCATATATACATACATATGTAAATATAACAAAATAAGTATGTGTACGTGTGTATATTTGCATGGCAAATACATATTCTTTATAGGTAGAATGAGATACCCGCTAACAATGTCTATAGAAATATCTAACATGTAGATTTTCTACAATGAAACTAACAAAGTTGTAGGTGAAATAAAAATATGACGAAAACACTCACTTATATTGCTTCAATATAGAGCCAGTTCTTCAGCGTGTAGCCGTTTATTCAAATGAACAAAATTCTACATCAACAAATCATATAAAAATTAATAACAAGTCCTTCGGTAGGTATGTATAACATTAATCAGTTTTTCTAGGAGAAAATAAATAATTGATTCAATCTAATGTTTATTTCCTTTGCACGTTTACAACTAAATAATTCATCGACCAGTATTGATCGAGAATACCGTATCATTATCATTATCATCATCATCATCAATAAAAGCTATATTTTTCAAGGGACACAAGTTTCCTAATACATACACTCCAACTTAAGACCGCAATTATATTAAGAATCTGTTAAACAGTATTTCAAGCATGACGTATTAAAAAATTCATAAATGTAGCTCATAAATTCACATCAGTTTCAGTATTTTAATTTTCCTCTATCCTTTAATAATTCAAAGATGTAGAGATGTCGTCTTTAAAAATGTACCTACTACTAAGTATAGAAGAAGAGAATAAAAAAACACAAACATCAATGACGGTAATTTACAAATATGTTTGAGCAAGTTGTGATATCCGCAAATTCGCCCCCTAAGCTATCTCGGCTTTTCAACCACGAAACTTATAACAAATTTAATTTTCATAAACAGACGCGCATAAGAGAATTATAAGCGATCAGACTTCAATTGGATTTCCAACAGAACTAACTGGCATGAAAAAGATTTGTTCCATTTTACGAATGGATGAGTGTGGTGAATGTTTGGCAATAAAACAAATTCAACTTGTATATTAAATGTAATTACATGCAAAACTGGGGAAATGTTCGATATGAAAATTGTAAAGTTTGAACCAACAACACACGAAATTATAAATTAAAGTTATTTACCCTAAAACAGGTGGGGGTGTTGAGGGTGAAATGAGTCGCGGTGCGCTTGTTACAATTCCCAACAGGATTCTTACCTTTTAACGATTCGATACGGCTCATTGACTCACGCCCGCCTTGATATTTTTTGAAACAAATCATCAATTAGCGGTATGGGGATGAGAATGGTAAAATTGGTATTTGATTGTGTAGTAGTGGTAGTTGATTTATATTTAAAATTCACTTCTAACACATGCATTCGGCCTATTCAATTATAATAAGATTCATTTTTAAATTTTATTCGATTGGCATATTGTTGATTTATTTTATAATGTTGAGAATGTTACCCATACATCAATATTTGAGATGAATAACAAAACAAAAAGTGATATACGAGGTATATATTCGGTCCATGGTTTATATCTCTATGCCTACATATAAATTGATGTATTTATTGACATTCTGAAACTTTTCTATATCGAAATTCAATCTATGCGAGAGAGAAGAGTACATGCGTGTAGCATCTATATATGCGTGTGGAAAATATTGATTCACACACGCATATATACAGATACTGGGGGCCAATCCAGTTGCCCATCTTAACTGATACCCGTCTTTGATACTTTCGTTGTTGGATAATCAATAGATAGCTGGCTTATTTCACCTATGGTTGCTGTTTTTTTCTTTTTCATCTTCGTCTTCATCTTTTTTTTCTATCTATATAGATATACATTTTTATGTGTGTACATACGTATATATCAGCCTTATTTCCCTATTGAATGTGTCTTGGAAATTACACGTGCTTTCCGTGAGTTGGCTCGAATTTCGAACATGCAACCTAGTTAAAGGGAAATGCGACGACAATGCCTTTGAAAATGTTTTATTACAATGAAATATGATCGAGAGAAATTGCAATTATTTATAAATACCTACTAGTGTTTTTTTTTTTTGGGGGAGAGGTATTTTTATAATTTATTTTATACGTTTTGGGTAGGAAGGCGTGCGCGGACAAACTGATGATTTTAGGAAAATATTTAATAACATAATAAAACCGAAAAATCGATTCAACGAAACATTATTACCATATGAAAGAATAATAAATTGTATTCTAGGAGGGTACATTTTCCTGACAACTAATAAATAAAATCCATTCCAGTATGAAATTCCGATATGAACTTTTCCACCTGTTCTAATTTATTAATGCAGCATTATCAATGGTTATTTACTACAATGTAGAACAGTCAAACAATGGTTGGAACTGTACAACAATCAATCATAAAATAGCATTCAATCACGGATAGAATACATACACACACACACACACACAATACTGTAGGGCCTACGGCCAAAAAACCTCCACCGATTTTCCAATTGTCCCGATATTGGGGCGCCTGTGATTTGTTTCATAGTGCCTGGCTATGCGTGCACGGTCTCGCATGATTTGTGCCATTCAGCCGCGAAATTCACCCATGTTATCGATAACGATGCAAGTTTATTTATGTGCCTAATAATTTTTGGAGAAATTCTACGATTTGTTTACACACTGCACAATCCCGCCATCTTGAAATTGACAACAATAAAATTAATATATAGAAACAGATCTAGCAATATATTTTGCAAAATAATAAATCGGAGCCTTTTCTCCTGAGCCTGAAAGCTACCTACAAAAAAATTATTTTTATTGAATTGTTTGTTGGTTTCAATGGCTTCTAATATAGGCAGTCGTCAGAATCTCTTCTTTTTAGCGAATTTTTTTAAAAAAAATTAGCTTATGACGAGATCCTCACTTTTGAATTTCCGAAAAATTTTTGCACAGAAGTTCGTTTTGGGACCTCAGGAACCCATATCCACCGTTCGTTAAAATTTTTATATATATATATATATATATATATATATATATATATATATATATATATATATATATATATATATTGGATCGCAAGAAAAATGCAAAAATATCTTTATTGAGTATTAAGAGTAAAATCGAATATCTCAGGTGGCTATATGTTCTGACAATTGATATTAGAAAAAAAATTGAATATCCCGGGGGGGGGGAACTAATTTTGACAGTTAATATTAGACGCAAGGCCTGCTAGAGAATTTCGCTTGAAAAAATCAAGCAGGCCTTGATTAGACGTATTAGACAAACAACAAACTTCAAACAAATGAAATTTTATTAGTATTTCTTATTGTTTGTGGATTAAAAGTATTTTTCAATAAAAATCAGAAATATTAAAATAACATCGGGAAATGAATTTAAGATTAGTTGATTCAATGTTATTAAAATATATTAATTGTCAGTATCATAAGAATGTTTTGCAATTAATATTTCAGCATGTAGATACATAAAAAAATTCGCTATATAAGGTACTTGCTGCCTTTGGAGATCTTTTTTTAACAAGTCAGTAGAGAAATTCGTCAACAAACTGGTGATTAATGTTGAAAATGTATTAGAATATAAAATTAAAGTCAAAAAAAAGTTCAAAAATCGAAAAATTGCTTTTTAAATTACATATACAGTTATGCTATTTAATATTGGATTTCACTGACAATGAGAATAGATGAATTAGGAGAAAGTTTTTCTAATATTTGATTAAAAGAACTTAATTTAGCCGTAAAGTAAGCTTAAAGTTGAGATTTTTGTGCAAAACACGTCAAGAGTGTCTAAATTTGGCCTTTTAAGACTCAAGAACAAAATTCAATCAAAACTAGTAAGCATTTTCCAAAACTGAGCATTTTAGCTCAAGAGTCCACTAAAATTGACCACACATTCTACTCTTGTTGAAAATTTTAATTCTAAATGCTAAATGTATAAAAATCTTAATTGAAATTCAAGAATCCAGTTCAAAATTCGATTGAAAATATCCACATAGAATGTTGTTACAATTCAATGCAAAATTTTTTCAAAACTCATACTAAAAGTCAACAATTTAGATCAAAAATAAAAGATTCTAAGGGTGGGTTGCACCATTCATTGTCAAATATTTGACACAGTGTCAAATATTTGACAACGTATTAAATTGACTTTTCTATTGCACCATAGTAATTTGACACTGTGTTAATTTAATATGCTGTTAAATTCGATTGGTGTTGTTAAATCCGCTGTCAAATGAAAAAATCGTTGCACCAACAGAAAATGAGACAAATTCTGATGTCAAACGTGTTGTTAAATTAACAGTGCCTCGAGGTTCAATTAAATTTTGACAACGGCTTCAATTTATGTGTTTTAGTATAATTTTTGCATTTGTCTAGAAGAATTGTTTACTATAATTGGTGATTTTGCATCGTTTACTAATTTTTTTTTAAATTATTGCTGTGTTTTTTGTCGAAAAAGGGGAATTGTTTCTAAATAAATATGTTATTCGATAATTTTGTGAGTTCGGAATATAAGTCGGAAGAAGAATAGCAGATACCACGCCCTAGAAGGATTTTAAATCGCGAAAATATTTTCGATAAATATAGTGACGAGAAATTTAAACAACGATATCAAAGAAATTACCCCTTATCAGCTATTTTGCAGATATGTATTAACTACATTGAGATTTTATGCATAATATTTAATAACATTATTTTCTCTTTGCCAAAAAGTTTTTACCATGTTCTTTTTTTCATTTTTAAAACGTAAACACAACTTTAAAATACAAATACGATGAACAAACCTGTGAACTTGAGCAAGTTTGCCGGTATAACAAAATTTCAAATAATTTGAGGTTAGGGTCTCCGCAATGCAACCAACATAAGCCCTAGTTTCTCTTAAAAATCACTAGACTCTCTGTCAAATTTGTCTAACAGTGCTGTTAGTTAACAGCGCTGTTAAATATGAAGGCTAATAGAAATGGTGCAACGCAAAAAAATTTACGATGTTGTTAAATTTTAACATAATGTCAACTGACATCGGATTTGACAACGCTTGGCGCAACCCACCCTATTTCGTTTGCTTTCCACATTTTTTTGAAACGGATGACTTCCAACGAAAATATTTAAAAATTGAGAGTAAATTTGCCTATATTGTTTCCCTTTCGCTACATGAGTCACTGAAAACTGATAAAATATTTCAAAAGTTAGACTTCAACTGAAAAATTATCATCGTAAAGCAATTAAAAGCGTCGAAATTGTTCCCTAGACACGATTTGACACAAGAATGTCTCAAATCGTCGAAAATTCGGCCCTAAAATTGAGGCTTAGAGACAAAATAACAACCTGACTCTACGAACGTGCTGACCCTGTGCCGTTGCACAGTTTGCACACCTACGCCGGCCCTGTTTAGGATGATATTCTTATATATTATACAATTTGCTTCATCGTCGGAGAATGAGAAATTTTACAAAGTAGAGCCAGATTGATCGAACTAAATCAATTTATAAAGTATGCTGTATGGAACAGTTTCATCTGATGTTTCATTCCTTTTTAGCCATCAGTTTTCAATATATTTCACCTATATACATGTATCTAGGTACACATACACGTATATCTATCTAATATAACAAGAATCACATAAAATGTAAATATTGAAGTATATAAAATACACATATATGTAGACACACCTACGTGCAAATTCAATATGCATATTGTCCTTTAAGTTATTCATTGTCATGCTTTTCATTTTTCACAAAGATATTATTCGTTATTTGGAGGATGTGTTGCTAGGAGCGCTCGTCAGTCATGTCAGCTTGACATCACATACAGGCATACATCATTCACATAACAGACGCGATATTATCATTATTGCAACTTAATTAACTGTATTTATATTTTTTTTAAAAAAAATAATAACGATGATGAAATTGGCATTCTCATTAAAATAATTTGCTGTACCATTTTGGGGAATTAGTGAAACATAATTGTGTGATGATCAATTAATAGACGAAATGAAACCGCCAATTAATAGTTTAAGTGCGTGTGCTGATAAGGGTGTACATAATCACTGTGGAATTAAATTTATAATAAAAGCATTTGTTGTTAATAGGAACTCTTTCACAATACATAATTACTTAATAGTCATTATTGACATGGAAATTAATCAATATAAATTCTCATATAATAACATGGTTGCGATGTAATTACAAAGGCAACAGTAAAAGTCAATTAAACACCACTATGTTACTACTAATTGAAGTCGATGATGTTTGGATTTTTATTTCAAATTTCCTATATTGGTAGTAGCGGTTATGTTATTATTTGATATGAATTGAATCAAATATATAAATGTTGGTATATACATACAGATATCTTTCAAAGTTCTATGTTGGTTGGTTGTTCGCTTCGATTTCAACATAAAATTGAATCCTATCCTAAATTTGATCTGGATAGTTTGATTTGCCATTTTGTGAGATTTCACTTACTTACAATTTGGTAGAATCAATTTCAACGAAACTTGTGCCGATATATTACACGCTTGAACTATTTTTTCACTGTTTGGTATTGATAAATTTAGCGTGAACGTTTTAGATGTTCTGTTGGTATATCCATACATACATACATCCATACACATACATACTTATGTATAGTATACGTTCAGCTATTTGATATTGCTGTTCCGATTGAAATTGTATTCGATAATGTGGATCTTGTCAAAAAATTGTTTATGAAAGAAATGCAAATTTCTTGTAATATTTTTGTAAGAAAAATACGCTATTCGCAACAGTATATTGTACAGTTGTTGTACAGTATAACATAAATAATCACGCATTCAAGATAGGACAATGCAAACGGCTATAAACTAGGTTTAGTGCTTTTCAAGATATAGCCAGAACTTGTTTATATTATCTTGAATATAATGAACGCGTAGAATGGCAATTCTGTTTGGCAGGAATGTAAAAAACCTGCGTTATTCCCTCAACTTCCTTGTGTATATACAATAACAACAACAACATTTAGAAATGAAACGTCATATAGAGAAGAAGAAGAAGAAGACGACGGAGAAGAAGCCCGACACATTGTGTCATTATAGCGATGAATGTTAAAAAAAACTTGAAAGGTAAACAAAAACACAAGAAATAACGGGCAACACACGTATAGATGGGTAGGTAGGTAGGTAGTGGAGTTTCCAGTTTTCTACTTCTGCGTCTTCCTTTTCTCTATTTAAACATAGAGACTTGGCTTCATTTGTATAACAAATATATAAATATACAGTAGACATATAAGCATGTTTGTTAGAACTGAAATCCACCATTAGCGGAATCGACAAACTAGCTATGATAAAAAAGATCTTTCTGGTATAGAAGGTATATACATACACGTATATGCATAGGATTCGTTTGATGATGCTAATAATAAACCTTTGTCAAAGCGCATCGTTATTCGGGCTCAGAAGCAACTGTATTTCTGCTATGATGATTTGTATAAATAATATTATGCGTAAACAACCCGTTCTTGATAATGTTAAAGCTAGCGGCGTTCTCTGTTAAAAACTCACCAAATTGTGTTATTTTTTTGAATAACAACAATATCGATGAAGCACCAACAAAATGGATAATGGAAAATGGAAATGAATCATCAATATAATGAAACACGAATGACAGTAATATTGTATACAGATTGAGGTTGATTATGTTTGATCCCATAACATTAGGATTATTAATAAAAACGTTATCGTTTATCCGATAGACATGTAATTATTTTGCGGAACATTTTCGATTTGGTAACGTCTCCGAGCAATGATCCGAAGATATAGTTAGATAAGTGTATGTATACGTTAAAGGAAACACCAAACTGTCGTCATACTAGCTGATAGATGATGGTAGAAACGGGAACGGGGTGCTTATGATTTATTATCCCGATCTGCGGTTGCGGTATCGCAGATTACACTGCATGTGAGCCGTATAGATGATATGTGAGGATATCAGCAGCTGACACTAAGCGCTTGTCATATGCAAAACGGTCTGATTTGACCCCGCTACCATGGATCCTTGTAAGTACCAAAGAAAATATTATACGATAGTCAGGATATGTCTTTTGAACAATTGTTTATTTTAAGAAGCATGTCATATTAAAAATTAACTGGCATTCATACATATTTGCGTGCAATATACAAAGTAAATAAATGCAACAATGACGGTTTTATACTCATGTCATGTGTCCTGCTCAAACTTTACGCTATCTTGCATGCCATCAACGCATTCATCACAATATAATTGCACTAAACTATGGCTAAATATATAAACTTTAATTATTATTATTGGAGAAATTTGACAAATTTGCAATTTCCACACCTTTTTTCGAACGAAATCGTTAAAGTCTGCGGTAGATCATAAAATTAAGGCTTTTCAAAAATGTTATACACATGAAGAGCATGTAACTTTATTATCTTTTATCCTTTAAGGTGTTAGTTTCATAGATAAAGAGGGTAAGACTTCTGTTTATGTATATATGTAGATGTATATGTATGTGTGTCTGTGTGTTTGAGAGCTGAGATACGGAATAAATGCAATCGGGTAGACAGGACGCCAGTTCATTTACACTAACTCAATTGACTCACGCCATGTCTTGTTAGCTCCACTCAACTCACTTGATCACATGTCGTAAGTCTTCCAATCGCTGTCGGTTCGTATCACTGATATGTTGTGCGATTTTCTAGATTTGTCTTTGACAAGAACCAAATTAGTTTCGACGAGCATACGTTCGTTTTTCTTATATTTTTTTTACCCTCCTCCTCTAGCTTGTTCTTATTTGAAAAGACGCCGCAGGATAAAGCACATGCATATATGATAAGGATTTTCAATAGTGGAATAGGAAAAAAATCGAATCAATATCTGTTGTACCGTCACAAATATCTTTTATCTACATTTTCTTTTCAACATACGGTTTTGTATGTAAGATGGAACAAAAAACGATACAAGATTTCGTTGGAAAAAAAGTAGAAGAGTATCATTTTTATTTTAGCCACGCAGATAACATACAAATCAAGCATAAAGATGGCAAAAATGCTTTAGGTCTTGCACGTCACAGGGAATATAGGTGTATATCACACAAATAGTATTGCCCGGGGGTGACATGCGTTTTATTTTCACGGATAAGAATTGATATGAGATGTGAGAACCAACATGTGTGTGAAGTATATTTGAAGATACTCATATTACACCCATCCCTCCTGTTTATTTAAGATGGTTATTATTCTTTTATGTGCTGCTATTATTTTTTTATAATGTTTATAAAAATAATATTGATCCTATGAAAATAAATATAGGTAAATATACTGTTTATATTCGCTGTCTTACGATCCTAACTAGATATAGTCGGCGAACATTTCTTCAATTATATTTATGTATACAATGTTCTTAGTGGCAACGACAACTGAATAACTAGAAAGAGTTCCCTTGTCGTTATATGGTGTGGTAGTGTGTTTGTGTATCTGGTGGATTCTTCTATTCCGACAGCAGCCAAATCTTATCTACAATATGTGTGTGCTTTGCCTTGCGGTATACGTGTGTATATGTGACAAGTTGAAAACGAATGTTTGTTGCGGTAACGCGCTAGATAACCAGTATTTGAAACGTGTTGCCTGGGCAACGAGAAGAACGAAGTTGCTGTTGAGACAGAGAGGAGAGAAGTATTCAAATCCCTCTTCAACTTCAATATCTTTTGCCTGATCTTACTCATCTTTTTTTTATATTTATTTTACAATGGCCCAAATATCAAAATAATACACCACATGTATTATGTAGATGATGAAAATGTAATCCTCTCTAGATTATTGTTTTACCACCACAACCACAACCCATCTAACTATAAGATGATGCCACAGTGTCAGTAAAGCTCGTATGATATTTCTTTACACAACAGTAAGCCAGTATCATTAAAATGCAAACCGACAAAGATAAACATTCCACCTCGTCGTTTACTTATCTTCGCATAAAGTTGCGAATAAAGCCAATGTTAGATATAGTATATCTCTCATTATGCTATAATAACGTGCAAGAATTTGTAGAAATGTGGTAATTGTTGATTAGGAATCATTGGCATTGTGCCAAGAAACTTTATGATTAATATTTAACATCCCTCGTGAAAGATCTGATAATACAGTGGTAACATATTGTGAGGGAATTATCTCATTACAGAAGCAATTTCGCAGCAAGCCCGCAATAAGACGACTATTAAAGGACACTTGTTGCTACCAATTTGGTTGGCAAATTAGATAAAGCCGACATTTCAGTGACAATGCATGTTGTGCGAGGCTTACTGTTTGCTACAGCATGCTCTAAATTTGGTCTGGTTGTCAATCAACAGGGATAAGGAGGTTACGTAATAAGATATTAAGGGGAGAATGTGAGACAGGAACACGTTGAATACAATAAATTTCGTCTTTAAATGGGAAATTTTCTGAAATACGTTTTTAATGATTAGAAGAGAGAAAATCAAATGTACTTACATAATGTACACGTTTTTGATAAAATATTTGTGATGTGAGATGGACCAATCTCAAGATGGATTGCGTCTCACATAGGGGTAGATCGTAGGCGTAAACATTTCTAACAAAAAAAATAAAAATGGTTGGAGCGATTTTGAAGGTTCATTTCTCATAAATTTCACCCTCCGATTGCGCGTCGCATTTATAATACCCAAAACTTTGAACAATGATAGACAGAACTATTTATCTGAATAGAGTATGTTATTATTCTTCACATGATAAATCTTTTCGTCTACGTGCTTCTGTTTTTTTTTTGTTTGAAACTTTTTTTACCAAAGTGTATGTTAGTTTCTAAAGTTTCATGATGATAAATAACTGATGCCATACCAGTCATGTTCGAATTTCAAATTATATTTCTTGATATACGCATAAGATTTGCATAAATATCAAATCAGGCAAGTTTGCAAAGCCTTCGATAAGGTTTCGTAACGAACTACGAGTATAATCAATCAAACTAAACCTCTAACCAATTTCTAACATAATCATTTGCTGATCAATTTTAACAAAATTAATTATAATTGTTAAAATTCAAGATGAATTTTGTTCAATTTATTATTGTGATTGTAAAATTTGAGGGAAATATACAAATTTTTATTTTTGTTATATACGTTTCAAACATGGCGTCCACCCTCTTGTGACTATCGCATCAGTCAAGAGTCATACTGTCGATTCTGTTTTGTGATAGACCATCTAGCCATTCGAATAGTAAAGCTTCTCATCTTTTGCAATCCTGCATTGGTCGACTCGTACAACACACATGCTACTGACATTTCTTCGTTTTATACTCTCTCTGTATCTACATATCCCATTTTTATTATAACCAATCCCGAGAGCAATTCCTCGTTTCTCTTTCTAGCAATAGATTTTCTAACGTTTCCATCTCCTTGTGTTGCTTTTGAATTTGCTATGTTGTTCGAATACACATCCACACAACATCTATAGTAAAACATTTTATATGTCTTTTTTTGTGCACCTTTTTGGTAAAAGTTTTATATTGTCAACCCGTAAGCTTGATTGTGAAAATCTCAATGTGCTGAAATCGTAAAATGTACATGATTAAAGTACGAAATCCGCTACCTAGATATATCTTATATATTTATGTATATATCGCCGTCACACTGAAACTTGCATAAATTTTAATTTCAACCCCAGATCCCTGTTTTATGTGTCCATTATGCATTTTTCACTGCCCTATTACCTGTCAAAAGTGCCATTACTTTTTAAACACTCATTTAAACGGAATCTAGTCCAAAACTCAATGACATACATACATAAAGATTATTGATTTTATATAAGACGTATACAAAACGTTTATATGTTTGCATACGTATTATTTGAACGACAAAAATGACAAAAAAGCATAACGAGGTTTTTCCGCTTCCGTTTCTTGCACATTACAAGGGAGGCGGACAGCTCAACATCAAACAAGTCTTATATTTTGGAATTACTTTCAGTGATCGAGCAAAGGAACGTGGGGTGTATGTTGAGGGTCAGTCGACAATGCATCATTTTCAGACATCCTATTACCGGAATTGGGCACGAACTTGTCTCATAAACTTGTTCACAACAATCGATGATTGGCTAAAATCCAGAAACGGCATCACTCCCTCATGTCAGCACGTTTACATTTATACATCATTCAAGTCAGAGGGGGTTGAAACCCTCCTTTGTTGATTGTGGAGTCCATCAACCCCTGTCCAGCAATGTCAAACAATTGTCATTCCCCCAAAAATAAAGACAAAATATATTCTCTATAACAATAGTACCTAAAAACATCAAGATAGAAATAAAAAGAAGATAAAAAATAGATGGACTCTCGGTATTAACTCCATGTTTGTGCAATCAACAAACTCGACAATTAATATGGTAGTGTGTTTGATGATTTTGACAGATTGACATCAGGTGAAGCCGACTACTAATCTGCTAATGTAATTCGTTACGTTGTCAGTTCTTTTGTGTACGTGAACAAATCGTAAATAAAAGGCAAACGATTCTGTATTAGAAACAGGGGCCTAACCACAGACTGAATGCCCTCACATAATACCCCCGTTTCGAAAAGTAAAAGCCCGTTTAAACTGCTCCTATTCATTCGAATGGGCTGCAATTTATCTACGTGCAGGTAAAAAAATAACAGCTTCCTGCCTGTTTGCCAAGCCTCTTCACTACTTGTCGCTTTATGGCTCATAATAGCACGACGAGTGCAAATAAAACGGTTAATTATGGTCTTGTAAAACGGTACCCATATAATGCCACCGGATAATCATCAAACTGACGATGAAATTATTATTATGATTATTATTTAAATAATGAATCAATTTTAAAATTACATAATATTTATAAAATATTTAGTTATAATTTCATTGATCTGTCTACTGATAGAAAAATCGTTTAGAAAAATACAAAAAAAACATTCGCTAGTGACAGGGATGAGATACACCAATGCAAAGACTAACATGGCTGGCAACTTCCAGTTTTCATGAATTTAAATTCAATTTTCTTGTGCCGTTTCCAGAAGCGCCCCGCTCAGGCCTGCCAATACATCATCTCCTGTTTAGCTTGAGGCGCACATCATGTGCACACCTCTACCTCCACTTTCAACGGATGCTTATAAAAAAAAAAGAAGAGACGACGACGTTGACGATGAACATTTTCTCCATATAGATGACAATGTCATAAAAATAACACAAAACTTCACTTGAAACAATATCTGGCTAGAGGGTACTGATAAGTAAACGATTTAACTTTATAGTGTTTATATAAACATCTCATTTCAATTTTATTCACAAACACTAACACATATGCAAATAGGTATAAAATCTTTATTCTATTATAACGGTGACGTTCTGATTAGTTGCAATAATAGATTCAGGTTGATTTTATAATCAAGAATAGAAAGCTATTTCCTTCAGCTTATCGAGTTTATGTTGTGCTTTGCTCGTAGCATTGTAATCGGTTACAACTATTCAGGGATGCCACTCACGTATCCTGGACCACACATTTCTATCGTCCAACATTCTAGCTACACGTCTTCAAACTCGCATGCAGATGACAGATCAATAAAACCTCTATTAGGGAACCACGTCGTTTCAATACTACAATAGTTCAATCACTTTCAGCATGTATTGATGAATGATAATAATAGATTATATAAATTACCCTAATACGCATAATTTATTTTTGAATATAAAAGAAAATTATAAAAGTCGTTGAATTGTTACAAATATCTATTTTTGATGTTGTCAACAATAATACACGTATGTGTATATGTATAGTTCATGTCTGCTATATATTTTACATCCCACCCAACCCTATGGACTTCAATTTTGTGTTTGTGTGGATATGCATTGAGCAGGGGGAATTTCATTTTGTATCCTACATGTCTAGCTCTCTACTCCTCTCCCAGTCCGATAAAAGAACGAAATGGAAGTTTGATATCATCTCGAGGTTCTTTCGTCTTCCTTACATCTTCTACATATCGCATTCTTACTATATGTTCGACAAACATATCCGAAATTTTACGATTCTTTGGTAATTTAAATGATAATCTAGTTGATTGTTAAAATAAAACTTTATGAACCACATTTTATTTGTTTGTATATGTGAGAGAATAAATTGTGGAAATTTCGAAGACAATCATTCAACGTGTTGAAATATTCTATTTATATTGTAAAAATGCACATCATCTTAACCAATAATATCTAATGTCGGTACCGTTACGGAGAAAACGGAGATAAAAGCGAATATATGAAAATTGGTTCAATCCTTGGGCGTGCAATATTTCAATCTTCTTGAGTCCCATACAGGCGACGTTTCCTGTTTGGTTGGTAGTAGTCTCTGGCGTCTAGGGAATAGAGTCGTCGTATCTCAGAATGTATGAAGGATAGAGGTCCCTGAAGACAAGAATGCGAAGAGCTGGATAAAAGCAACAAAAAAGAAATATAATATATAACGAATATACGATGTGGAATAGTGAGGGATCAGATCCTGCTATAGATGTATTTTGGATCAAAGGGAATCTGCATACATATAACTAAAGCAACGACTCCATCATAGAATGCTGCTACTACAATACCAATGAAATTCCAAATTTAAAGAAAACAATCTATAATGTTTCAAAATGAAAACACTATTTTTCTATATTTGTCATCATGTAATTCTAACAACAACAAAAAAATGAGCGAGTATTTATAAATTACAGGAAATGTAATTATAATACCGTATACAGAGATCTATACATATATTCATATGGAGAACGAATGAACGGGAATAGAGTTTGAAATGAGATATTAAAGGAGAAAATCTGCAAGAGGAAAGCAAAGCTTTGCCATTTAAAGTTGTTCCACATTAAACTAATATGTACTTGGGATAGGTCAGGAAACAAGTCCCAAGGCGCCCGCGGCGGTCTCGTCGCTTCTTAAGTAATGAGCTTGCGTTACTAAAGAGGGCACGAGGCAAATCTGCTTCCGCATGTAAAACACGCCGCCAACAGAAAACACGTGCGATATTTGCCAATGTTTCTAACAACAACCAAAAACACCTCAACCAACAATTCTAATAATTATTAAATAAAGAAAAATAGCTAATTAAAATTATTGTAAAGTATACTTATGGACTTATATGAGTGACAAAAAAATAAATATATGGAGGATGATTTTTAGCATTGGAGATAGGAGTCGTTTATAACGTAGGCCGGTCACGAACCTACAAAGTTAACACAGTTGCTACAAATTCATACAGCGACGACAACTGGGGGCGAATATTATTTTATTAGTTCTAACAGTCGTAGGTAAATTCTTGAAATTCTATAATTCTGTGTTCGGGTTGTTAAAGTCATCATTCCCATCTAACACACGTCCCTGGAAAATCTTATTATTAATCTTTACAGTCAGTAAGCACGTTGCTTTGCAATCCAAAAGATGGTTGTTACCATCTTTGTGGTTGTATTGCTGCTTCTCAAATATTGCCTCTACTATACTACTTCACCCTACAAAACATGTATGTGCAAGTATACCACCCTCGTATTTTATGAATTAATATTTCTCACATGATTGACAGATTTAAATGAAAAATATATTTGTTTGTGAATAAAGATAGAAAGAGGGAAGAAAAAGATGAAATCTTAGATGATAAAGAAGGGTTTCAATTATTCTCCAATTTTAAAGTAGTGTACGTTTGGTTAATGCAATATACTAAGGTAGATAATTTTGGGAGCGGTTATGTGAATTACCATAGTCTGCTTCTTATAAAATGGGCAAGGAAGAGGATGGGTTGTAAAAAGTAATATGCCAAGGACAATAACTGAATGCAGCTAGCGGATATGAGCACATAAACAGAGAAAATTACGTCTTGCATACAATGACACGTATACATGTGAATGAAATCGTTTTAAACGAAATAAAATATCACCAATTCCGTCGAAATATTTGCTATTATTTAAAGATTATTCACGATGATGATGCATTTGAAAAGTACTTGTAAAAATAAAACATTACAAACTTATTGATGGTTGCAACATATCGTTTTTCGATTTTCTTGAGAACTTTGTTGAGATGCAATGCATCGTCATTGTGTCATTTCCCCTTCAATATATCTGAACTCTCAACCCCTACATTTTAAGTAGAAAATGCAACGTAGTCACTCACAATAATCTACATACACTATATCACCTCTTCTTCGACGATATTAAATTGGATTGTATGGCACTTCTGCGCAGGAAAGTAGAGACGTATTGTAAACAGTTACCGATAGAAACAACCCTCAAGATGAAAATGGAAAAAAATCCAACAACTTTGAAATCTATTTTCTTAGATGATTTATAAAAATTAGCCACTGAGTTGGTAATATCCTGCTGGGTGGAAAGATCAAATTCAACTAACTAGTGGAGCTAGAGACGAGACACAATCACATACACATACACGCACACAGTCACGCACAAAAAACGAAATAAAAGCGAAAGTTGGATGATTTTTTTACCTGTACATTGTAGGTCATGTAGAGAAGGGTTGGCCTCTAGACAACCCCAAAGAGCTTGTGAACAACAACGAACTTTGTATAGTTCAGTCAAGTTTGTTGGTTGTCAGACGCGTCTATTTTGCATAAAGGTACCTTTAGGTTGTTATAGTATGTTGAACACGCAGTGAAATCCCGACATGAATTAACATTACAATTATATGACAAATAATGTAGAAGGGTTACTCTATGCAAATTAGACCCTCACCTTTCCAACGGATTTTTAAATTCAATTATTATAAAGGTTTACATGCAAATATGTATAATGCTCTCAGCTTGGATCTTTTCGCGTACGTGTGTGTGTGTGTGCGCGCTTGTATATGTGTTGACAGTGAACAGCAACGACCTGAAGAAGTATTCCAATTATGATTCTGTGCATGTTCGAATCTAGTTTGGTGGATGGCAATGAAGACGATGAAGTTTTTATTAAAACAGAACGTTCTGAAGAAGTTGCTCTTTCAGTTTACCTTTTGAACAAGTCGTCTTTCTATTTCTAAATTTAAAGTTAATAATAACAATAAAATAACAGAAATATTATTCATGTTATTGTAGTTGTATTTCTTTTCTTTTGGCATGTGAAAAATTGCAATACGGTTGATTTTCAATAGATTTTATGTCGAGACGTTTTCGGCCGTATTAGTCTATCCAATAACGCGAAATTCACTAAATTCCGTCGAGTCATCCAATATGCGAGAGACGGTTGTAAAGTAAAATAAGCAACAATTTTTAGGAGCACATATTCGGTATGCCTGGTATTGATGCAGGGTTGTTGCGGATGATCGGCAGCGACGCCCCCACCGGAGCTAGTTACCATGACGACGACGCCTGGTCTCCCGTTTATGGCGTACTACCCCACCCCCATACATGTTGGTGAATGTGTGTGTGTAAGTGTGTATATGTCACATATGAGCTCTGTATGCAGCTTTCACAAAACTCCCAACTCATATCCATGTTCGTATATGTGTACTATATGTATAGACTTGGAGAAGATGCGAAGGACTTTCAGTAAATTGTATGGAAATGTAAATCAGCGCCGCCAATAAGATAAAAAGATGACAAAGTGCTAACCAATCTATAAAATTGGATAAATCGATTACATATATTTGAGCATTCATAAATCTGACTATAATTACATTGATTTTAAATCAATATTTCCTTCTATCTACCAAATACGGTAAACTTTCGCAAATTGTGACAATCATGAAATCTCCTGCACATATTAAAGATGAGTTTGTAAAGAATGAACGGAAGAAGGGTCAAGTTCGTTAGCTTGGTGAATGAAAGAGAGAGAATTCTTGCACTAGCATCCCCGTTTTTCTCATCGTCACGCTGCTTCATTCATGTACCCCCCAGACTTCTGTTTACAACTACGGTTTGTTCGACTACTTTCGCTCGTGTTTTTTAAGAGATGAGTTTTCCAATTTAAAATTAAAGCAAGAAGTTGTGTAAAGTAGACCATGACCTATACAGAAAGGAAAATCAACGAATTTTTCCAACAATTCCATGTGATCCTGAATGAATTTTAATCAGTTGATTGTTTATATATTATCGATATGATAATGACAAATTAGTTTTTGGAAACGGAAACCATCAGCAACCGGCCAGTTAGTTTATAATCTCAAAAGATCAAGTGAGTAAGGTGGTGATGGTTTCATGGGAGCACCTGCAGGCCTTTGGCTTCCGTTCGAACAGGCCCGGTGTCAGAAACGTCACTACAATGTATTGTCGTGGGGTTTATTCTAAGAATTATCACCTAGTATTGATGAAATTATTAAAACCTGTGGTCTGTTTCTTTACACTTCTTTTTTTCCTGTTATTTACAGAATGTTTCCAATAATACACTTATTGTTGTTAGTGAAGAGCTCTTAAGTTACCCTTTTTTTTAGTAACATTCAAATAAATAATATCGAAACATATCTATTCCCCTCAATTTCCTGTCATTTTCTACCCTTTATTTCATTAAACCCTTCATAACCTCAGCTTGTGTGTTGCATCCTAACTTTTCATATCATTACACATTACACAGTTTTTTTTTGTAAGAGGGTTATACAAACATAAATCAAGAAATATGAAAAGTAGCATTTTATTCAGAATCATGCATGCATAGATTTAACATGCACATAGTTCTTTAGGGTACATTTACCTCGATTTGTATAAGAAAATCTCTGCAGTAGACATGATTCTTTGTTTTTATTGTAGCAACAATCGGAAAGTAACGCGAAAAATTTCGTATACTTGTTTTATGTTTGTTTGTTGTTGTTGTTTTTTTTATACATAAACCTTCACAGGGCGCGGCCATGTACCTATAGGGTAACAAATCTCTTGTACATATAAATACAAACCTCCTTTTGTGTATGTAATAATAAAACACATTTTTCTTTTCCACTAGAGCATGGTTTATATCATATTTTTTTTTACTCCATATACATGTGTGAGTGCGTGTGCGTTAAAAGGGTCTCAAAAGAATCTATACACAGGGTAAATTATGTTTTTTACTATAGGGATTGAACGGATATATCGTCAGTATTATCATGCATATGTGAAACGATCCGGATTATAATTTATACAGTATGCAGATGTGCCTTCGGTCAACCTGAATTTTTAATTTAGGCAAAGGGTAATCATTGCCCCCTCCATACAACCCATCAACACAAGCCACACCCTGATAGGGTTATCTGAATTTGACTAAAGTCGTTTCAGTTTGTGATCTTGTAGCCATCCGAAGACTTGTATTACCGTTTTTCTTAACCATCCGACAGGTTAGTAATTAGATTTTTTAACAATTTTTTTGAGTAGACAATTGTACAAGAATTAGTTCATCATTATTAATTTAAATAGTAAATCGTGGTATTATCCGAAAATGTCGAACAGTTAACGAAACGTACAAGTTCAATTCTGTCAGGTAATTTGGTGAAATTTGCATGCTAACCGCTAAGTGCAGATGTTCTTAACTTTAATAACGTTCACTGTTTAAAAGCAACAACGGTAATTGCAGGATGATGTTCAACACGCATTGTTGCAGTGTAAGCGTTGTATGTAAATGGATATGCTTGAAAATTAGTGGTCGAATAATAATAATAATGAGGAAAACAATAGAAAAACAGCAACTTCGCGGTTGAAATTCAACGGAAACATTTTATGTCGATTAGTTTTTCTATATTTGACAAAATTCAAGAAGCTTTACAGTCGTCTAAATACCTAAAATTGTTCATTCCTATCAAAATTAAACCGCGTAATTAATTGAAATAATTATATTTTTGTAGATTGTTTAAAACAGAGTTCATATCTCAAACTATTGTAATAATAATCAAAATTCCAAACATTTGTTGGCATTTAAATTAAGTGTAAAGTGGTCGTAAAGAGATGATGTGTTACATTGTGAAAATTGAAAGCGAGATGAGTAAGTAGTGAAAGCAGAAGACGGAATGAAAGCGAGAAGACATTCCAAGCGCTTATTAAACGTCGCGACGCTCCACCCTGATTGGTTGTTAGAACTTCGGGTGATTAGTACGCTCGTCTGGCGTCTGGTGTTCATGACCTAACTTAACATCGACCGACTTACACTTTTCGTCAATTAACGCAATATGATACATATACATATATATATATATATATATATACATATATATAATAGATATAGAAAGAGGAGGAAAGAAAATGAACAGAAACTGTGTCAAAATTCGAACGTTGACTTTTGGAACTTTTCCCTCATTTCTTCCGTTCATTCTTTTCTCTCTTTCCTTAGAAAAGTCTCACAACTGAAAAACTCTTCTGAAGTTAATTTTCTCATTTCGTTATTTACACAATGACGATAATTCAATAATCAGTAATGGGGAAAGTATGAAATATGCCTTATAAATAAGTGCTTTTTGATTAAGTTGAAATCTACTGAATTTTATAAAAAAAAAAAATACAAATGTTTCGATAAAAGAAAGCGACAATTTTTTTATTAGTACAAATATTTTGAAAAAATCAACCAGCTTATCTAGACAAGCATCGATATGTTCACGCAATATTTAAATTAATTTTAGGAACTGAGAAACTAATCTTTATGACAATCGTTTCAAATTTACGATTGAAAAATAATCGTAAAAAATAAATTTACGATTATGACAATCGTTTCGTGTACGAAAAAATAACGTGCACGTCAAATTATTTATTTGGCGCCATTAATTAATTTTTAATAATTTAATTGTATTAAAAAAAAAATTACAATCCTACCTTTTGCAGGATCCGATCTTGATCTTCTTCTTTACCGCAACATCAGATTAAATCACCTCTATTCGCCTACGTTTATTATCAAGATCAAAAGGGAGAGGAAGGAGTATTGTTATCAGGGCTATACGACACATGTTAACGTTTTAAGAAACATAGGATGGAAATGGGAAAACAACCTGTTCCAATGGAAGGAAAACGGCGAATGTAGCGTCGCCGTTTCGGTCGTTGTTGCTCCTCAAGCGTCAAGACGTGCACACACATACACACACACACACACATGAAACTAATCAACTCAACTTGGTACAAGTCTATCTCATTCTTATTCCTATAGAATCCTTTCTATTTCGATTGTAACGACAAAGATAGAATGTGAACAACATCTCGGAAAATTACGAGGGAAGTTGAAGTTATATGGAAACTATAAGACAGTTTAGTAATGCGCGTCGCTAAAACCGATCCTCCCTCGCGCCCTCATCTGATATAGAAATAGAATACGCATGTTCAAGATGGCCGATTTCGACGTCACCCTTTCGAATCTTATTTAGTGTAACGTTTTTCACGTAATTAGAACAGTAATTATTGTGTGTCTTTAACACTAGCTGTGATTAAAATTTTGTGTTTTAATTAATATTGAACGGTATGCATTTCTTTTATGAAATTGAACCAAGTGTGTGTGGTAAATACGATTTTGATATTTGGTAAATGGACGCTTATATCGTCCCACCCCTACATCCAGTACGGTCTCATTGATTTTATTTCCAATGCATGTTAGCTTTAACAATGGCGAACACTAGTTGTCAGCCGGCAAACAAGCACAATATTTGTTTAAAAAAAAAAGATAATTGTTAGTAATTAAAATAATCAAGTAGAGTAAATAATTAACACAGTAAATGATGTAAAAATAGCCATTTTGTTTTTAGTTCGTGATGGATTTGAACAATTCCAAAAGATTAACAATAGAAACACTGTTTAAATTTTTACCCTTGTTCTGCCCTTCTGTCCAATTTTTTCACTATTCAAAACACGGCATGCAAATTCCGTTCAAGGGGGTTTGACAGTTTGTTCGGTTTTGAATTATATTTAAATAAGGTCGCGACAGACCCCACCAATTCTATTCTTCAAAATATAATTTATCATTTTTCACAATCCGTTCGTTACCTGTCCCAGGAGGAATTCCCACATGGTCTCCTAGAATGTTTTTTATTTTTTTCCATTATTACATCAATGCAACCCGACCCTTCCGTATGCAGATGTTGTCTCCAATACCTGCTGACTCCTTTGCATATGGTATACTACCTTGCGTCCAAGTGTCTCACAACCCTTTCTCAGGCATTGTATTGTATAGATGTTCAGGTAGAGAGAACTTTAGGGAGCCTTTAAGTCTGTTTTTTTCTTCTTGTTGTATACAACAATAAGACCATCAAAAGAAACAAATGAGAATGAAAGAATATGCGACATGTAGGGGTTGTTGTAATTTGAATGTCACCAAACTACCGGAGGATATATCATTCTAATATGCACCGGATTTTCAACGATTAATTAAAGATTTCAATGCATGTGCATCTTGAAAATGTCATTGGTAGATTAATGGACTAATTGTGATGTTTTTTCTTCTTGGATTTTGAGAAACTAGACGGTTGATTGTCTATAGAACCCACTCCAGGCCAGGTAGTCAGTTTTACGGTCATGTCAGACAAGTTTTGAATAGTTGTATAGGATAGTGAAGGGTCGTTTCACAACTGTTGTATGCAAAGCTGGTTAGATAATTTGAATACGACAGTTCCTTTTCCGGACTAACCCTCTCAGACAGTGTGATTTATGTTTGAATTTAGTACTTATGTAGAAAATTAGACGTATAGACGCGTCAGTTGGTTAGGCTGTTTTATTTAATGACTGAATATGTCACAAATATCAAAATAATAACAAATATAAGTAACGAATTAGCTAAATTCTTAAAACACAAGTTTAGAATGTTTCAGTATATCGTACAACAACAGATGGGCTATAATCGACTATCCAAACAATTAGGAAGAATTAATCGTTGGATTCAACACAACTGTCACTAATTATTGTCACAACAACACTAACTGTCGTATATCCAGGTGTTCGATAATTAAACAAGTTTGTCAAATAAAAAAAATACGTATTTAATTACTTAATTACTTTCTACATACTAGTTTAATTACTGAATAAAAGTGTAATATTTTGGTCGTGTTGTTTTATTTAATGTTTAATCGGTTATATTATTACTCTTTTCGCGCGCTCTCTTCATTACAAATACAAATAATAAATTATTCATTACACCTATCCGATCCCATTATATCAACTAGAATATCTTGATCGGTATAAAAATTACCATTTCTTCCGGTTGATGGAATAGCACCGATGAACCGGAAATGATGCTCCGTGACATATCCAATCAAACTCAACTCATTCACTACCTGCTCTCATACAACAACATACAGAGATTGGTTTGTATACAAAACCAACGTCAATCTGACCTTAACAGTTAAGAGGCAACCAACCCCCTTTTTAATCGAACTGTTCAATATCTCCACTAAATAACCCATTCATTGGATCGTTTAACAGGTAAGTACGTATCGAACAATGCAATGACAACAAAATCTTGATGAATCCGAGACAGTCTGGCGAGCAAGTGTGATTATTATATGTATACAGCAAAATGAAGTTCAGAATTTAAAATCACAATCCAATTAAAATGATTGGTGTGAGAAACAATTTGAGTTTATTAATGAATAATATTCGCCAGACTTTGGAGAGATCCAAAATAAATAATTAACAATTTTGACCAGACAAAATTCAAGCGAGAAGTTTCCAACTAACGGTCAGACCAATCATCACGCGATTATTAAACAAGTTTGATCGCCAGGAGACTTTTTTATTAATCTCAAGTGGTAGTTACAATTTCCCAAAAACGGCTAAGAAAATGAACACTAAAAGCAAATAAATTAAAATTGTGAACAGTGGCGTAACTATAAATTTCGGGCCCCCAATAAGACTCGTCTGCCGGTTCCCTATACATACATCTGTATCAAAGGCATAGCAAGAGAGCAGGGGTGTAATTAGAAATATTTCTTGGGGAGAGGGGGCTGGTCACAACGATACATCTTTACCTACATATGGGGTGTTTCACTAGGAACAGATTAAGGTTATGTATGTGGTGACTGGGGACATTCTAACAGCTTCATTTAACGAATCTTCTAATGTAAAATCTACACAAATATTAAATAAAGTGCAAAATAAATAATGCTGCAAGAGTCTTGCGGGGCTGCAGCTCAGTAGCCTTCCCCTTGGTTGCGCCACTGAAAGGGTGGTAACAAGTAATGATTTAGGTGAGGGGCGCTTAACTCTGAGCCCGGCCATTTAAGTTGAAGGTTTCCAAATAATAATAATAAGAATCGTGACAGAGAGGCCATTTAGACAGTTATAGTCGCTTTTAGAGAAGAATTGACGTGTTTTATGAATTTTTTTAGTTAAATTTTGAGATTTTGTTTTTAGCTAATTTTGCTAATGAAATGTGCAGAAAACACAAAATTAGACGCTTTTAATTGTTTCTTTAAGAGAATAATTAAGTTTTTAGAAAATGTTACACTTAAATGACGAAAAGGATAATTATAAAAAATTAAGAAAAAACGTTCTAAATCATCAGTTTTTAATAAATTTTGCTACTGAATTGTGGAATTTGGACGATTTAAAATTTTCTGGTCTACTTTTGAGCTAAATTATCGACTTTTAATAAAGATTTGCAGACATTTTATTCTTATGGCAATTTTTTTTATAGAATCATCAAAAGTTGGAGATTTTGTCAATTTTAACAGATTTTCAAGCTGAAATATGATATTTTTCTGCTCTGTTAATCAAAATTAAGGGCGTCATTTCATATTTTAGTCCCGGGTGCGAACTTGTCATGTTACCGCTTAACACTTATACATACGTCCCGTCAAAAGAATTGATACATTTGGAAAAATGGTTACGATACTCCTCCTCTTAAGGTCTCTTAAATGGGCCACTTTGTGCGGGCTAGCAAGGATGTATTACGCAGCTGATTGTTAGAGTAATATCAGTATAATTATTTTCTTTAAATAGTTTGGGTGAATAAAACAAGAATTCGATAGAAAATCCTATTTTTTAGCTATTATTATTATTTCAACAATTAGCTAACTAAACATTTCGATAATTTTCTCCTTGTCCAGATAGCAGTTAATAACAGGTAATTATCTTGAAATGCAATGTGGTGTGCACGTTGTTAATTACTCACTACACTTATAAATCTTTATCAACAACTAATGACAGGTGTTAATATTGTCTAGTTAAACCATAAATTCTACTAGACTGATATTAAAGTTCCATTTGTTTAAATAAAACGGTTAAAGTGTTTTTTAATGTTGCCAATATCATTCAAAGATAGTGGAAAATAATACAAATTCTTCTATTATATATATATATATATATATATATATATATATATATATATATAGAATTGCGCTTTTGTTTGCTAGATTTCCGCCATCTATTGATGGGTAGCCGTATTCTAGTGGAGCTTGAATGAAAGCTTGCCGGGTACGGAGTAAAGCTCTCTGTTGCAATGATAAATGTTTACAATTTAAATTTTCAACAACATTCGAATGAAAAAAAAAACAGATATGAAGATTTATTTCTGACATGTAAGATCTGATTAAAATCATACAAGATATTAGAATAATTTAAATTCTTGTTTACAATATATGTGAGATATTTATCTCGACGAAAACACACCTTTATCTAGCAATATCTCTCTATTTTAAATCTTTTTGGTTTTCTTGTAATACGAATGTAGATAGTTTTGTTTTTATTTTTTTATTCCGCTTAAAACTGAGTAGTACAGACGTCAACATTTAGATTTTACAAGATTAAATGAATGCAATTTCACAAGCATCATAATTTATTAGAGGCGAGGTCTTGGTATGCGGGTAATGTAATCTTGGCAATTCATGCAAACAAGTGCATCATGACCCTAGACAACAAGAACAACAACAACAACTTGATCTACAACATCATAAACCACATACATTGGCAAGGATATTGAACATATACAAGTAGGTATACGACAACAACATTAACAACAACAACACGTGCCACTCACTTCCTTGTCTCTACGTAGAAATGAAATATTTCAATAGTTATTAGGTGTGTGTAGTAGTTGTTTAGCCTTGTGTATTGAATTTTTACAAAAATAATAGAAGGGACGAAAAAAAATAACCAATGTGTTAAATGTTTGCATAATGTCGCTTAGAAGGTGAGCCCAAGTCACGTCTGTATGCCGAACAATAATCGTAAACTTTCCATCTAACGATCCCGATATGCTGATAGCACCACATCTTTCTACTAAAAGTTAATTTAATCGATAATGTTTAGCCCTGGCTTTCACCATTATCAGACATTCACGCTATCCGCAAATGGTGGATTTTTTGCATTCCCATCAATACACATATAAACTTATCTAATTTGTGTTTATTAAAATTAAAATGTCTCGCAACTGACTATTGATTAACTTTCAAATAAATTTCGATTTGATAAAATCCGACAACGGATTATTGTTGGAGATTATATCAATTTTTTGACACTCCGATACCTGGATTGGTTGTAAATAATACACCTGTATCAAAACTTTTTTTAAAAGAAATAAAACGTTTAGAAATTACCTGCCACCCTACAATTCCTCTCTAATTACAACAATCAATAATCGCTTTTTATTCGATTTTAATAATAACTTGCTTCATATAATTGCCTTTAACAGGTAATTTTTAATTATTAGTTTGTTGATTTATTGAGGAAACCAGTTGATTACTTAGTTATCAGACTGTTAAAGTTGTTCTATTCAATAAATAAACAAACACAACTTGAATAAACGTTTGAAATCAACGTGTTTGAATACAGAAGAATTTCGTGTTTTGTATAATCAAAAATTCTGTTCATTTTTAGATGAGATTTTTCTAATTGAAATTTAAGTGAGATTTATGTTATACAAGGTATAACAATTTCTACCAACAACGCTTAATTACCGTGTGTATCTTCTACATTGAGAAGGGTGGTTATTGTGTTCCAAATGTTGCTACGACTAATTGGCTCCTTAGAGATTTACTAATCTGTATTATAGAATGTTGATGCGAACCGGTACTACAAGATATCGTTCATACATATTATAGAGAGGGTATGTTTAGCTAATATTTATATAATTAATGGGTATTTGCGAGGACAAATAACAACAAAATAAAACAGAAAAAAATTAAGAGAATTGGTGATATTTTTTTGGAACAGTTTCGATGTTAGATAGGTACTGCATGCGAACATTGCGTATTATTAATAAACGTAAATCATCTGCTTCCTGATGACCGCCCTCTGTGCGTGGCAGGTGTATCGTTAAGAGAGAACGACTTGTACCAATATAGCCAACGGTCATCTTTGTCGAAATCGTTTATTTAAATAAAAACGTATACGGTTGAGAAGTATTTTTATAATAAACCGACAATTGATCGATGTTCGGTATTAAAATGTATCAATAATAAAATCAATCAAGACAGTTTGTTAATTATTTGAATAATGATGTACACGACTGATAAGTTTAGAAACTTATTACTTAAATTATAGACGTATAACTTACAACATCCTATAGGTATACTAACATGTTGACTTTTGATAGCGTGCCAGTACTTGATTTTTAATTTCAGTAGAATTTACAATGTTTGTACTTAAATATGCAGATTAAAGATAATATCGTGATAATATATTATAGCAAGTACGACGTTTATTGAGTTCCGATTTATCGGGAATTTAGCGAAAATTTCACAAAATTTACTACACTACACTAAAGCACGTATGTATTTATGTACAATTTAATTGAAAAAAAATTCTTTTTTGAAACTTTCTTTTTAATGATCATCGAGCAAGAACTACCTCCATTAACTACGCACGTTTTTAACTACTTGTGGGCTGGGAATTCATTCAACTGAAACAGACTACGCCCTGAAAATGCTTATATTTATATCTAAACTATTTTCCTACACCTTTCTAACTAGCAGGTACTGCAGAATTGGATTAGATGTTTTCACACCAAAATCATTATATGGCTTTATCTACATACATTTACTAAGAATTCAAAATTTTGTGCGCGAGATTGAGTGAGAGATTCGCCCGATTGGCACCCCTTGTAATTAGATATTTTGTTTGTCTAAACGAGATGAGGAAACATTAGATTACCGACGCGCCATCGTATTTCCAATATGCAGAAGAGCCAATCATCAGAATAGTATGACGTGGGAATCGCAACAGTCTGTGACAGTACTGGCACCCCCTCTAATGAGCTTCCCCCAGTTGTATTTTATAAAATATTCACCTAGTCCACCATTATCCTATACCTACCATTTATATTGGCCGGATATTTTTTCTTTTTTTTTTTATGGGTCTACTATACATTGAAGTGGAGATAGAAAGTAAAATATACACCCCCTTAAAGAAGGAGACGAAGACGAATAATAACATGTGTTTGGTGAATTATTTATAAAACCATGGAAACAATGGTTGGATTATATTTGCAAATGATTGAGTCTGAAAGTCCTTCCCTATCATTTTCTCGACTTCAACAACAGAAACTTTCCATTAGTTGAAAGTTATATGTATATACTTCAAAATTATATTCTAACTATAAAAGCGATTTGTAACAAAAAATAATAAATCCGTATATTTTTGGTATAATCACGAATTTCTATAATTGTAGATAATGTTAAATTAAAATGTGTTTGTGATGATAGTGTTCTTTTTTTTTCTTTCTTATTGCTAGATTAGATGGTTGAAACGTTTTGGGAAGTTGTGCGTGTGTCATGAAATATAAAATAAGATATAACTAAAAATGGATGACGAATCTAATAATTCTAAATTACATATTAATATATCGACAAATCCAGTCACGCATCCAACCAACATCGTATCGATACTTTTATATTAATGTTAGATCAGAGAAATTTAATAATTTAATAACAATAATATCGACAGTGGCACGCAATATCTAAAATTTGTCTTGATAAAATAGAATCGTAGAAATTTTTTTAAAGAAATTGAACAGATTAGTATGTACTTCATTAAACTACAGATGTTGTAAGATATAAATGATTTAAACTGACCGATTCAATTTATAAGTTGTATATCTAGAAAGAAAATCACCAAATTATAGAAGCCATTATTAGCAATTATCGTGAATCATTATATGCGACAGGTTGATTGTTTCGATTGAAATTGCTTGTATATTAATTACTACAATAGATATTTTGTAAGGCGTTATGTAAACAGCGCTTGGCAAATTTATGAAAGCACGCCAATTATGACAAGCTTTTCTTAGAAAATTGAATATACCTATATTGATAAGTAATTTTATGATAAATTGGAATTGTGAAGTTGTTAAAGAAACTAGTTAGTCTGTTGTATATTGAATAAGAAACCACCTTTTAGGTCAGGACTTTTCAATATGGTCCAAATGAAAATTTATCAGAATATAATGATTGTTAAAATCGTTGACATGCATAACAAGTCGTTTTCCATTTTTTTACCGTATTTTCTGCTTCCTTTAGTTTATATTGTTACATTATTGGAAACTGAATTTTTGTATACTTTTGTACTCATTAAGTATTTACAGGCCCGGTCCTGATATGTTATGCGCCCTTATGCTAGTTTTTGCCCTCTTAGATTGGCGCCTTTGCTCGGTGCACAATATGCATGAGCCGGGCCTTAGTATGTATGTTACTGTAATTAGTATTTAAAAAATTCAAGTGAGTGAAAATAATCGTAGTTAATTCACCTTCACATAAAAATATGGTGGTATTCGCGATTGTACCCCAATGTTTCTTTTCGATATTTTTTTCTAAGCTGAGCCTTGACAAGGGGATGTTGAATGAAAAAGTAATGCGGCGTTACCCTCTGAAGATTAGAAGGAATTACATAAAAACATTAACAGCTAATCACATCAGATTATAAGAAACCGTCTTGATTAAACAGGAATTTCCTCAACTAATTTGGTGAATCATCTTCCATAGACGAGAGGGCGGAGCGATACGGTGAGTCAAGAATTCAAATCTAACTTCAATTATATATCATATTTCGATTTTTCTCTCCACAATCTCAGAGAACCGAAGAGGATTTGAATTGAGGTGAGTCGACGACCGTTTTTCAACGATTTGACGTTATACAAATGTATGTGTAAATGTGTGTGGGTGTGTGTATGTGTGAGACGCGCACGGCTTCAATCAGATTACCGAAATGATATTTCAGTAGGTTCTAGGAGCCGACAGTCCTGGCTGAATATCAGGAATGGGGCTTACGTTGAAATCTCGTTTAGAATAGGGAGAGTTATCGATCAGCCTCTCGATGTAAGACGCCTGCAGTCATAGATGGAATAGCAATAAGTGGGTGGTCGCCCGTCAGCCCCTGTTACTCGTCGTTCTCCCATCCTACCTCATACTCCATACTGCCACCCTTATCCAGCCTGCTGCCTGCTGCTCTGTACTGTTGCTGTAGCCATCCTCGTCGTCGTCATCATCATCATCATCAACATCATCGTCATCGTCCCTGCTACTACTCCAGTCTCCTATACGTATAGGGTGGAAAACGAATTAGGGATCAGACGAACAAAAACAGGGGAGTCAAAATATAAAAATAACGTCGGCCATTTCTCGGGATCCACCACCGCGCGCTCATAACAATGCGGTCGCGCACCGGATATTACACGCGGCCTGACACTTTTATTAAAACATATCCACAACGCGGTATTCCACCAAAATACGCAAACATTAATCATTCTATATTTCCGGGGAACGTTTACCGATCTCTTAGTGGATCATTGATGTAGGTATATGTTTGTGTACATGGCATAGGAAAATTGTAGTATTACTGAAGATACAGTTTTTCAGCTGTCTATGGACAGTAACAATAAATTCGCTATCTCTTGCATTCATTAATATAATAGGTAAATAGTTAATAGTTAAATATTTGTATCACAAGGCTAGAAACTAAGTTCTTGCGAGTACGAGAGCGTGTTGCAGGACAAGTCGTTATGCGAAGCTTACAAGTACGAGTACTCGCAAAAACAAATTTTGGCCGTATGATACACAAGATTTTTTGTGCTGACTTACGTAATTTAAAAAAAAAATAAACTAAAAATGAATGTTAGGGATTTTTGTATGTTGGTAACATTGACAAATTGAATTTAAAATCATAACTCCATGAAAGATTATTAAGTCTATGATTCATTTGTTTTTTTCTCATTTCAATTTTAAATTGTATTATGGTATTTTCTAATTTCGATAGAATGAATATTTAGAGCTAAAGTAAGCTATTTGTATTACGTTCATATTCTAAAAAAAAGATCTCCAAAGGCAGCAAGTACCTTATATAGCGAATTTTTTTATGTATCTACACACTGAAATATTAATTGCAAAACATTCTTATGATACTGACAATTAATATATTTTATTAACATTGAATCAACTAATAAATTCATTTCCCGATGTTATTTTAATATTTCTAATTTTTATTGAAAAATACTTTTAATCCACAAACACTAATACATTCGTTTGAAGTTTACTGTTTGTCTAATACACGTCTAATACGTCCAATCAAGGCCTGCTTTTTTTTCTGGGTCATAGAGAATGGTCGGCTCTACTGTTATTTTAATTTTCATCAAAATCTAAGCAAATGTAATATTGAAAATGATTTTTTTTAACATTTCTTCAGCTCTTATTCCAAAAGTGTTGGCCCTACCAGTCTGGCCAACGAACTCATCCAAGCTATCACAAAGACCGATTTTTGTACCAAGTTTCATTCAGATTGGACTATTTTTACGGCAGTTATCGTGGGTATACATATATATATATATATATATATATATATAAAAATTTTAACGAACGGTGGATATGGGTTCCTGAGGTCCCAAAACGAACTTCTGTGCAAAAATTTTTCGGAAATTAAAAAGTGAGGATCTCGTCATTAGCTAATTTTTTTTAAAAAAATTCGCTAAAACGTTTTAGATGGAAAGTTTGTAATATTTTGTTAATATTCAAAAACATTTGACAGATCGAATTACCAAAATTACAAAATCACCAACTCAAGAATATAAAAAGTCACTAGAAAATATTTCAAGGATTTGTAGGGGAATCTCCGAAGATCATTTTAACAAAATTAGAACATCGTAGCTCTATTAGAAGTTGGTTAAATACGGATCGTTTTGAACAATGTCGCGATTTTCAAGGATGAGCTAAATAAATAAAACAACTAAGAATGATTTTGGGAAACCAAAAATTCATTCTCGTATATGGGATGATTATAATTGATAAGTAAATAAAATACTCTTAAGTCAAAATTTTATTCAATTGTCAACTAAGAATGACTCGAAGACCCGCTCAACACTGATTTTTTCATTTTTCTTCATTGCATTTTAGAGAAAATGCGAAAATTTTTCACCTGTTCGAGAATACAATAGAGAAAAACAAAAAAAATCAATATTTGGAGGATTCCCAAGTCATTCCAAGTCATTTTGAGTGAGCAGGAAATCTTTTAAAATCGATAGAAGCGAGCATTTTTGACCGACTTCCAAACAAATCAGCTACGAGACTCGAATTATGCTAAAATGGTCTACAAGCACCCCCCCCCCCTGAAAATCCTTGAAATATTTTTGAAACCCCTCATCAATTAATAGCAGTTTTATAAGAATCGATTACATTTATAACCGATGCCCTGTTTATACCAAAGATTTTTAAATAGTATTTCCTAAATTTATAAAGCACTAGTCTATTCGATAACTACGGACAAACGTTTATTGGATTGAGTTAATAATTATCGGTATGCCCTCAAAATTTTTATTACATATTCTCTAACTTTTTGAATTAATTAGCAATAAATTAGGAAATCAACCGACCTAGAATTTTTGATATTTTTTTGCAATTGGAAATTAATATTTCAAAAAGAAAATATTATTTCTTATTTACTTGACTTTGAATTTTTAAAAGTGGCAATTTTTCTTTTACTATCCCCTATTTCTAAGAATCGAAGAAGGGCGCTCTTTCACGCCTGTTAGATAGTTTAGAAATTTAGGTGTTCCCCTTCAAGTTCTTGTAGGATACAGAGTGGATCAAAATTCGCGAAACAGCTTACTGACACGTTGTTGAACAAATATTGGGGAACATGAGAAAAATGTTTAAAAAATTTATCTTCTTTAGTTCCGCAAATATTGGACATTATTTAACAGTAAATTTGGCAACACTCAAATAACCTTAATAATTATTTTGCATCTAAAGAAGTAAAAATAAAAATAATACGCTATGTTATCACTTACCACACATTTTTTCAGGTGAAATCAGTCCAGAATCATTTGCTGAAAATAGCACATCGAACTAACAATAAGTAAATGAGCGTTAAGGTAATCTTAACTGTTGAGAATGATTATTCAATGAATCTACTTTAATAATTGAAATAAAAAAAGAACTTAAAGGTTCAATCTTTGAAGTGTTATATCTTGAAAACTAAAGGGTGTAGATTTTTTTTACATTTTTTTCCTCAGTTTTGGGTATCGATTAACAACGTGTCGCTGAGCTGTTCCGCGAATTTCGGTTTACCCCGTATATTTACTTTATTCTATAAATAAATGAAAAAGTTATAGCGAATTTATTGCTACACACTCTCCTCTATAGCTGTAAGACCCTGTATATCCACATTATTCTTTTTGTTTTTCGATTAATGCATATTTGAGTATAATTTGATACATTTTATACAACACCTATATTATAATTAGACTTGTAGTTTATGATTTATTAACCCATTATGTTCTGCAGTAAATTGTAGCAACAGTTGGTGTTAAAACACGCAAACCATTTTGCATAGCTTTGCAGAACAAAACGAAGAAAAAAAAACCTGTAATTCTATTAATAATTCGTACGACACAGTCTTGTTACGCATATCTAACAAGAATATTTCGATATACATTTACATAATTCATATTATATTATGAAAACGTGTGTGTTAATTTTTTATTTATTATTTATTTATTTATTTATTTTGTACAAATTTTCTAACGTGGCACGTACATAAGAGACATGCTTGCAAGTATGAAAGTGTGCAAAAATGCAATTGTCTACATCTTTACATACTTATAATTGGTAATGAAATATTAATATTGCGTCCCAATACCAACTGCATATTCAACTTAAGTAGCTAATGAACGATTATTATTTGAATCAAACTTGTGGATATGACGTGTACGACACGCCTGTTATTGTTAAGAAAATGATATAGCAATGTATGTGATAATCAAAACTAAGGTCAACTGGAAAATGCCAAAAGAATCAGAATTTGACATTTCTATACTAACCTATTATTCTACCACACAGTATAACATTTCTATTGAAGAAAATTATCAGGGAATAAAAAATCTTGCTAGTTATGCGTCTGTTATAATTATTTATCAATTTAAGACGTAATAATTATGATAATTTCAGTAATATTTCCTTGAGCACTATATTAAAATATGTATTACATTACATACGGATAAGTGTAATTTTTAACTCATTATCATGACTATATTTTATCGGAAATTTTAACAAATATATTATTGTTGATGGCTGCACATGTTTGTATAAATTATACAATGTATCATGTAAGCCGGCTATAAATTCTAAGTAAAAGTCAAAGCTCTAGGGAATAAACTGTTTTTAAACTGCTAATTTTCCTTTCGTAATTACTTCGTCCACAATAATCATTAAGATGTATTTGAGAAATATATTTGTGTGTACGCTCGGTTTATTAAAATTTATTACAGTTCCTCTTATATTGAATATAATTATTTAACAAAAAGAATAAGAAAAAAAAACACCACAAAAAATACTCTACACAGTTCCATCTCTGTATGCCTCTCTTCAATGGTTGTTCTTAATTTGAACGTGAAATTCACGAGGGTTCTGAGAGCATCGGATTCCAATTAACGGACAACCGTAGAAATGAATCTACACAACTCCACCACCTGTATACGTGAATGTGTCATTGTCGATGAAGAAGTAGACCTCGTTTAAACTTTACAACTCGTTGAGTTGATTTTTATATTGTTGTTAAAGATGATTGCTTGTTTGCTGTATAGTTGACGTAGAAACTGTTCGGGCGACGAGTGAGACGAAAAAAAAATTTATAGCATGTATGTTATTTTTTATTATTATTATTATTATTATTTTCATCCACTTTGGTGCTCTCGTTTTCATCATTTCCACCAGACTCGAATATCTAATTGGAGATTTGAACAGAATTTAAAGAATGGTTATTTGCTAGCACACTCATTCCAATTTCTAACGCCCTATACATTTTCGTTGCAGTGACGTTTCCATTCGCAACTAATATGGAAAATGGTGTCGTATTGAATTTAAAATAGCGTAATGTGTTTTCGTTCTTGAAATAAAGAAGAAAAAAATTGGATAAAGTCTCTCTTTCTCGACAGCATGCGCGTCTATCCGTGTACACGCTCATTAATAAAACTGCCGCCAGCCATGGATTAATAACTCAAAACTCTTGTTATATGCAGCTCGAATAACTCGCAAAATGTTATTATAATGGTCTAAACATATTTTACCTTAGGGATGTCTCATTATAAACTTGAAAGCTCAAAACACGTTCCGTAAATAAATTCTTTAAGATGTTAATATAATTTATTTAAAAAGATGCTGTATTCATCGTTTATTTCACTTTGAACTATTCCAAAATCGTTGAATTACACAAAGCGAATGACTATACTTTTCCGATAATCCAGTTAGAACAGATTAATGATGTGTGCTCTTCTTTATTTACATAACGCGCCCGTCTTTTTATCGAACACTTTAATGACATTATTCAACAATGATTTGACATTGCCGTTCGAAATTATGACTCGGCAATTTGGCTCCAGAAACACCTAATTGTTTCATTGATTCATTCCACCGTACCACCGGGATTCTATTTAAATCGAGCGATTTGAACTAATTTGAATAAAAATCGAATTGATCATTTTTACCCTGATAAGAAGAAAACACCAAACAGCGGTAGTTGTTTTAGGTACAGACAAATTGTTCCTAACGAACTAGTATTTCACTAATGTAAAATTCAATTAATACGTGTTGATAAGATAGAATCAATGTTTCCCAAATTAATTATTTCTGTTTATTGTCACTTTATAGTGTTAATTATTGAAAACAAAAAAAAATAGATTTCACGGGAGATTAATGCTTTTTAAAATTGTTGTTAGTTATTTATCTTTCTATCAGTTAGTGTATAGAGAAAATCATAAATCAACTACCGTGTTTCACGATATATTCATAAATATTAAAATTAATAATTCATTCGATAATTAAATGTAGAATATGGGGAAATACAAATACAACTTTTTATAACGAGTATATTTATCAATTATTACATGCATGTAACGTTCAATGTATGGAAAAACCGATAAAATTGTTGATTAAACTGTAATTAGGATTCTCAAATCGATTAGTTACAGGAAACGTTGAAACTTTTAATTATATTATCAAGTCTTTAAGCGTCTCTTTCGGTTCATTTATTATGAATGCCGTCGGGTCTGATTTCTTCGAATTTATTAATTACATAATCAAGATGGTTAAGATTGAATGAAAAGAGTCTTGTTCATTGACTACAAAATAATTCATGAAAAACACTACATTGTAAGAAATGTATACACAACAATTACATTTAATTAAACTTCTAAAAACATCTAGATATACAGTAGGTATTTATAATTATCTCAATTATTTTATCCATCTGTTTTAATCATAACTTGAATTGTTTGTAATTATGTACAAATAGCAAACATCAAAGTGAGCGTTTTACAAATAATCCCTTTTCAATGAAAAAAAAAAATAAATAACCACAATTTTGTAACGTCTACATTGCAATTTTCTCATGTGTACCATCTCTACACTAATTATAGTATTGAAAGAAATTTTAAAATTCTAGCGGTAATTTACCGCCATTTCATTATAAAGAAGAAAAAAACACACCTTCCACATATGTATCGTTGTTATTGCTGCTATTATTATACTATATGAAGTAAAGGTCACGTGTACGTATGTGGGGTGGTTCGAAATACCCAAACAATTCAAAGACTCCCGCACCCTTGGTAGCCGGGACAACGGAGGGTGTGCACGAGTGTGCGCACAAACAGACGACGCCAGGCGTCATTCTAGCATGTCGAAATCTACCCCGAAATGGCCGTTAGATATTCACAAGAATAAATTTTAATTTTTCTATAGATTTATTCAAGTTACTATTATCATAGACTATTTTAATGAAGGTTGTTTAGTGAAACACAACTCCAAGGTATGATTTTAATACGATTAATTACATATGTAAATGGCGAATTAATTCAACTAATAAGTCTAAATTAATTGTTTAAAAATTGAAATTCTCATAAAAATACAGCTAGTGTTCTTTGTATGAGATTTAATGAATGTCTTTGATTATCCGATTCTCAGTCAACGTGGAACACATTTTTAAGGGCTATTGACAGACACAGAATTGAAACCTCGTATATTTTTCCAATTATTTATTTATTTATTTCGTTCAATCTAGCGAGAAGGTATTCGATGCAATATCACAATATTACATCCCTTAGGGTGTTGTGTCTTCGTCAAAGAGTCCTTATCATATTTTTTTGTCATTCTTAAAGCACTGAACTCGCCCCCTTATCAAATCCACCCTCGTATACAACGTCTATTATTCCCCAAGCATTTATGGATTTTTGCGTTTCACGAATCTCCAAACTGGCCCTTTATTATTACGAATTCTCAAATATTATATATAAAACGAAAAACTTTACAATACACGTATATTATTTCTAATTCTATCTTGTTATGTGGTAGTTTTGACGTTTTGATGAAGTTTAAAATAAGTTTTCGAAAACATCAACTATATACCACGTTACCACCAGTTAAACTTCAGCCGATATAAATGTGATGCATTATGTTAGTGACAGAATGAAAAATAGTCACATTTAAAACAGTCTTTGGGATGTTGCGACCAACGAGATCTGTTGACGTGTTAATCAGGATTGATGGTGTCTTAGACATAGGACAAAGTTGATGAGGGATCTCTTATTCAGCATGTTGAATTTGCGTTAATCGACCAGTAAAGCTGGACCGTCACAGATATTTGCTAGATTGATTGAGATTTTTTAAAATTTACAAAATAAACCATCTTGGATGCTGTAATAATGTTTCATGCCCGCGGTAGCAAGCTTTGTATTTTACCTCAACAACAATGATTTTATTCTGTCAACAAAAAGTAAGTTGAAATGGCAGTCGAGCTTATGACAAAATAATACTAGATTAGAAGGTAAATTGAAATTGTTATGATTATATTAAAAATGAATTACTTTATGAGTCGTAGACAGCATTGTATTCTCGAGACAACACACATTTCTTCTGCACACTTTCTATGTTATTTATGCCACAATTACTTTTGAATCTTCTTCATATTTGATGGTAATTGTATTACACAAATATCTCACTGATAGTTTTAACGATGTAACGATTAATGTCCGGTATACGATCTGGTTTGTAGAATTTAAATCTATCGTTAGAACATTTTGGTTAACGAGCCCCGCCAAAGTTGATACGTATTTTATGTAAATGTCTCCATTCGAACACAAGATAAGCTAATTGGAAGTGTATTTATTGCACGACAGTTTCATTGAACGCCGACGGTGTTCCACTTAAGGAATTGGTCATCAATCACCCGTGTTACAATCCTTATTATTAAAATACCATTAGGTCACATCGATTTACATACACGTACAACTGTTAAAAAGTAGATAGATAAAAGTGTCTTCTTTTTTCTGCTTTTTAAATAGTTAAAACGGCGTCCAGCTGGCTGACCAGGTGATGATGCCGCAAGAGCAGCCGCGAGACAAACACTGTGTTCCAGTGATCTGTTGGCGGACCATCTGAAACGGGTACGTGTATGTACATTATACACACACACACACACACACACACACACACACACACACGTTTTTGTCAGGTTTTTTGTCGCGTTTTGTTCTTGCTCGCATATGGTGCCAGGACCGGTCCCAGTGGTCCCTTGGGCGCACATTAATACGATCTGCATACGTTTCTTTTGATGTTTACAAATACGCACACATATACACACATATTCGTCACAAATACACATAATATTAATATAATACATTTGAATATTCTCCTGTAGTGCAAGACACTGTCTCATTTGCATATACTACACGTCTAATTTATGCATACGCACACCGCCGCCCCGACTGCTGAAACCCTTTTTCCTTTACATGTAGAAAGTGACGGCGGGATCTGGGAGCTCGCCTAGCCGGAAATAGAGACTACCACCTCATTTGCCTATTTAACTAACCGTTTTGTTACTTTGATAATAATAATGGAACGACAGTTACAGAGTTGATGTTTTGAAAACGACAACGAGAAAAGTAAAACGGATGCTGGAAATGTTTCCCATAACATTTCAACTTTAGTATTAACGATTCAAAACAAAAGCGAATATTATCAACCACCTGCTATTTAATTATTATGTAACATCCGTTTAAATAAAATTTAAAGATTAAATCAGACGAATAATAATTGTAATGTCTTTAAACAAATTTCATTGTATTATAGTGAATGAATTTATAAAATCTTGAAAGAAGTTATTCAATCAGAAACAAATGAAATTAGTTCCTTAAAGTGATTACGGAAATTAATTTCAAAATTTGAATGACACTTGTTGAATGTAGAACGGAAAGCCAGTTAGTAGCACTGTAATTTTATGAGCGCCTCTTAACAATAGTTTAATATTGTCTGTAATTATCAAACAACAATAACGACACTTCTCATTAACTTCCGATTATATCACAAGACAATAAATTTAATACAATTCAACCACCACAATTAATCATTATGATTAGAAATTTCTATAATATAGAAACGAATTTGCGAATTATTTCATCCCTGTAGTTTGCAACATAACAATAACAGTATGACTGTCTGTTTAAATATAAGGCCAGAATAAATAATTACAATTTGCATATGGACAGGTATCAATTACATGTGAACTCCTAATGGCATAGAAATCTGCATCCGACAGTTGATGGGAAACTGACAAGACTATCCCTCTATGTTATTGTGAGCTTTTGTTCTCCAACATTTTTTTGGCTCTTTTTTGATTTAACTGTAACCCTTTTTTCCTCCTCGTATATCTTTCTCTCTATAAACAACGAACAAAATTAAATATTCACAAAACTTGTCTGTTGTTCAATATAAATTTTTTTTGCTGATACGAAGAACAAAACAGAAGAAAAAAAATTTGGTTGTCGACGCAGCTGTGCTATCCATCTTAAAAATGTCAACCGAATAAGCAATATTTTGTACAGACGCAATCCAATTAACTTATATAAATTCGGTTTATAAGAGAAAAGAAAGTTTTCTTTAAAAAGAAATTACCAATATATTTAATGATTATATTAACATTATAATAATAAGGGTACGCCCTAAAAAATCAGGTGGTAGCAGGTTGTTCTTGTAAAGGTGTTACCAATAGATCGATTATGTATTCAACATATTGACAAGCGTAAAAACTGTCTTTTGTTAAAGTTTACCTGTATAGGGTGAAGTTATAGTATAATCATATACCTTTTTGTATTGTGTGTGTCACTATTGTTGGTGTTTGTGGTGATTTTGAGAAGAAAATTCAAATAGGGCTAGAGACAACGGTGAGATTGTTGGTAATTTCATCTGATCTATTCTAATGAGCATATGTCCGTATAAAAAGTGGTCCACAACAAGGTAAGCCAACATCCCTTTTATTATGAGTACTACCACCACCACCACCACCACCACTACTACTACTGCGACTGGAATAAGTGCATGGGAACAAACAGCAACCTATTTGCTTAAGAAGAAAAAACCCATTAGAGTCGTCTATTTTTTTTACCCTTTCTCCTCGACTGTGTTATTTCATAAAAGGGTTCACCTACTGTCTTCCTGCTAATGTATGCATGCCCTTGCATATCATTATTGTGAGATGAGCGCTGCTCTTATTATGCCTAGGCACAGAAAGGCCATTTATATACCGTGAGAAGGCCATAGATGATAATTGAACTAGGAACTCATAACCGGAAATTTAAAACGAATCCTCCTCTACCGCTACCAGTTGAGTTTACATAAAACACATTGTAATGAGTGACTTGAATGGATTCCAGTGTGTTGTTATCCGAATCACTTGTAATCAGGAAATATATAGGGGAGGATGTGATAATGTGGCACTCACACGAATTTACAAATAATTGGTGGCTAATTATAATTTGTTTAAACACACAAAACAAATTAATAATTCGAATTAAAAAGAGGACGGATGGAAATATTTCAAACAAGGAAAAAAATTCGACCCTAATTCACGTGACATCTGTGAAGCACCACGATATCAGATTTTATTTTATAGTTTTATTACTACTGTATAGAGAACTTAACAACCGTCTGTGTGTAGATGGAAAGGAGACACACACAACCATTGACATTCTACCCTCGGACAATACAGAGAGATTAATTTTTTTTCCTGTTCATTCCTCTTTTTTTATAATCGTCTCCTTTTGAATTCGTCAAGATAGAAAGTGAGGGAACATTAAATTGTGTTGAGTAGATTATAGGAGTGTCTGTTGCGTGAGGCTATTAATTTCGACAAGGATGTATTATTAAATGTCCATTGAGTTAATTTGTGGTTTTAAAAATTGATACAGGAAACAACTACTACTACCATCACCAATAAAACTACTGGTTGACGACCAACCGGGGTCATTGTGGTTGTTGTTAAAAAAAATTTGACGACAGAATAATTTCAACAATGATCATTCATCATCAAACCAATTTACTAGGAATACTTGAGATTAGTAAAGTCAATTGATTTTTGTTCTTTTTGATTAAATATTTATAAAGTTAGAATTATGGAATTTGATTAAAATTTTATATTCAAATAGATGGAAAAACAAGACCACAATTATCGTTGATTGGATACCTGAATCAAATTTGACGAGTTTAGGGAATAGACACGACATTCAATCATTAACTTGATATTAGTAGTTGTCTTGTTTCTTATAATAGGATCATAACAAATTTGTTTGTATCAAATTGGGCCATTGCAACACCTGACACAAATAGATATTACCATCATTAAGGTAACAGTAAAAAAAATCACATTTTCTTCTTCTAATCCTTATTTAAACAAATCCAAATTAATACAAATCTATTTTGGTACACACTACACACAACGAGCTTTAAGCTTTACGTAATCGTTTTGCTATTATCCGACAGATGGCACCCATACATTTTTCGGCCGGTGTTGTGATCTTATCACAAATGATCTAAAATTAATGATGAGAATTTTAGATGAAATCATGTTTTACCACAAAATTATAAATAAAAGTTGTTTAAAAATGAATGAGCTTTTGTTGAAAATCTGACCTAAAGGGGTGAAGAACCTTTAGAAATTAACGTTCAATTAGAACAATTGTAAAATACTTTAACTATACACACAGATGAAATGTAATGATTGGTGTCTTGTAAACCACATGATGTAATGAGTCTCACCACCAATTTTTAAAACGTATTAATTACAGGTCGTTTTACAGCGTCATCAGGACAACGTAGAATCGTTTTCTAAGAAGAAATGAAAAATAAATATCGAAACAATCATTATTATCTTATGTAATCGAAAATAATTAAAGTGTGTTTGAAATTATTTCCACAACAAACCCCCTTTGTATCTCTAACAGGGTTGGTATACGTGAATGAAATTTCATATGAGCGCACTGGCTTATTATCATAATAGAATAGTTCTACATATTAAACATTCAAAGGAAATCAGTTTTGATATACCTTGTTGTTGTTGTTGTTGTACACATTGAGGGCTTCAATTTTTTATAATACCGCCACTCAATGTAAATTAAGTTGGGTCTCTAGTTTCAGGTATGAGTAGAGAACGATGATCGAAACATATCGGAAATTGTTGCATTCTTTTACTATTTTTTCATCAAAATTGTTAGTTACCAAGGTTGGTTCTTATTAAACAGCAGGCAGAGTTAATTCTATGTGTTTTGAATGTATGGACCATATGGCACATTACTTTAAAATAATGTAGATTGTAATTTATGGTAGATTCAAGTGTAAGACTTTTGCCAATAATACAGTGCAGGTGTGTTGGTGCACATGTGTGTATGTCTCATTTGTATGACAACATGAAAGTTTACGATTATATTCATGTCCATAAGATAATGTAGGTGTAAATTTCAATTTTATTATCGAGTCTATATCATAGATGATATTATTAAATAATATCAATAATAATTTATTAGAATATGAAACGATTAGCGATTCTACTACGGTCAATTTATCAAAAACCACTCCTGTTTAATACTAGATGGAATAAAATTATAAAACAACACCCACTATACTATAGTATTATAATACGTATTGTCGCAGACACTAAAATGATTAAACAGTGCGGTGTGATAAAGATAAAAGCCGTACGCCTTAATCTAATTGGAAGAAGATTGGATAAAACCAGACCTGTATCAAACCGAGCGACTAATTGCATTACCATCCTTAGTTCGACTTGTAATTGTTGTAATTGCTGGACTTCTTACAACAATTTGATACAATTCGCTCTCTCTATTCACATCAATCTATAAATTACGAAATCTCTTTTATTTTATATGGTTGCCATCAACAATAATTCATTGTTGTTGAATAAGATGGGGTAATTGAATATTTCTTGAATTTGTTACGGTTGTCGCAACATACGGACTAAAGACCATTGCAATTCCAACAAATATTTTTGTATATGTATGTGTGTATGTACAGTATGTAGGTACATTAAATTGACATTCTCAGTGTATAAATCGAGAAATTATCACGATTAATAATAAATGTTGCTTACAGCGAATGCCTTCTGTCCATTTGTTATATTTATGTTGATTAAAAATGACATGGAATACCTGTAAATTTCGTTTTTATTTTCGTAAGACATGATAAATTTCACACAACGTTGCAAAGTTGAGCTATAAAGTCTTCACATCCATACCGCTTGACTAATTGATTATAAATTTAAAACGAAAGAGTGGCCAATTTTTCAATTAATAAATAACTGATCGCCACCTATATAAAAATTATACAAACTCTAATACAAACCCCCGCATATACGTACAGTTCGACAACCCCTCTCCAATCGCCCCACTACCACCCTTATGTTAAAACAAACTTTAATCGATTTTAGAGCAAACACCGCCATTTGTATGCGTGTATGTGTGTGTAAGTGAGGGTGAATGTGTGCGCTGCGTCACAACGCGTCGATGTGTCGTGACGGTTTATCATAATGGCGTCGGGGCGCTAGCAGCCAACAACATCGTCAAACGAAAAATCAACCCCAAAATAATATGAAATTATACGAATAACAGCAATTTAAAAAATTCGATTTGTAGTAATCGCAATATTCCAAAAAAACACGAATGAAATCATCATCAATAACCACCTTATAGAATTTTTGGCGTAAATTCAACCCTTTCAATGTTACGAATTACGATGAAAAGCACACATTTTAGATCGGCATTTATTTTATAGTGTTTTACGATGTCTCCCAGAAGACTGGTTGGCGTTAATTAGGCAGCGACCGCGATTTCGTTCGAAATAAATTCAATTCAACCGCACCATAATTTCGAATTGTCATTGTGGAAAAATTAAGATACAAAAACAAGTGTTGACAAGCTTAATTGGTTTGTTGGGGAAGCACGTAATTATCGAGAAAATTTATGTGAAGATGTTCTAGTTTCATATTGCCGACTAATATTTTTTCCCATTCAACTGAAACTTGTCAACCCAAAATCCAATTATAATTCATATAATAATTGTTAATAAATTCAATATTATTAAAATTCTATAAATTGTTTGGGAGTTTTTTCTGTATTTTGTATTACAAAACAATGATTTATATTTAATTAAAATTAATAACAGTTTGACCATTTATGGTGTATGTGTGTGAAAATGCACATACAAATGGTGGACGATAAATTTATATACAAATTTAATTTATGTTGTTTTTTATTTTTATTACATAGAAATACAGGAAAATGTAAAAGATCCCCAATTAAATGAGAATTTTAAATATAGACTGTTAGCTATTACTATGTAAATGGTTGTTTTACTTTTAATTTGACTATAGTTGGGGCGTTTTATTATACACATTTTACTAGGAAATTTAATCTGATAAAGCGTTGAGAAAATAGTGCAGGAATAACGAGCACAATGTAAATTCTCGGCAGTTTCGTTTCGATTACGATCTGTTGTCACAACATATTTGTTTTAGCACCAAACTGCTTCATTAAATTCTATGAATTGTTGAGTGAGCAATGTCCCGAAGGCAGACAAATGAATTCCAAATTAATCCTGTCATTTACACCAATTAAATTGATAGTTTCGAGGAAAAAAAACACTAGCAATCATTTTACAACATTCAAGATGTCTAAATATGATTCAAGAAATATTTCAGGGAGTCCCTATAGATCATCTTAACAAAATTAGAACCTCGTAGCTCATTTGGAAGTTGGTCGAAAACGTTCGTTTCTGACAATGTCACGATTTACAAAAATTTGCTACACTTGAAATGATTTAGAGACGATTTTATCAACTCCAGTTAAGGCTAATGAACAGTTAGAAACAATCGTTGCTATAATTATAACGATCGTTTGTATGACTTATTTGTTCGTTAAAATTTAACAGACGTTGGTGAAATCGACCCTTAGAGAACATTGTTTTATTTCCAATGCCTTCCATTTTTTCTAGAATTTAATGGAGAAAAACGAAAAAAATTAATGTTGCAAGGATCTTACAATTAGTCACTCTAACAAGGGTAAGGCACGGCCTGGAAAATTCAAATCAAAAGGGACATAGTGTAACTATAGTGTAAGTCATTTTAAGCGTGTAGCAATTCTTTGAAAATCGCGACATTCTCCAAGACTCTTGCTGTTTGTCCAATTTTCAAATGAGCTACAAGGTTCTAATTTTGCAAGAATTATCTCCAAAGACCCCCTACAAATCCTTGAACTAAATATAATATCAAACAAATTGCAATCATTTTACAACATACAGGATGTCTAAATATGATTCAATAAATATTTCAAGGAGTCCTTATAGATCATCTTAACAAAATTAGAACTTTGTAGCTCATTTGGAAGTAGGTCGAAAACGCTCGTTTCTGACCATTTTCAAAAATTTGCTGCACTTAAAATAATTTAGAGACGATTTCATCAACTACAGTTAAGGCTAATGAACAGTTAGAAACAATCTTTGCTATGCCTTATTTGTTCGTTAAAATTTAACAGACGTTGGTGAAATCGACCTTTAGAGAACATTGTTTTATTTCCAAAGCCTTCCTTTTTTTTAGAATTTAATGGAGAAAAACGAAAAAATTTAATGTTGCAATGATCGTAGAGTCACTCTAACAAGGGTAAGGCATGGTCTGGGAAATTCAAATGTTCAAATCAAAAGGTACATAGTGTAACTATAGTGTAAGTCATTTTAAGGGTGTAGCAATTCTTTAAAAATTGCGACTTCCACCGAAACTATTGTTGTTTGTCCAGTTTCCAAATGAGCTACAAGGTTCTAATTTTGCTAAAATTACCCCCAAAGACCCCCTAAAAATCCTTGAATTATTTTTCGAACTGATCATCAACTAATATTCTATATTATAGACCGTATTTAGAATTGACACCCTGTATACCTACACGTTTATAACACAATTTCATCATTGGTTCTTTTGAACGCTTATGTTATTCCAAATATGATAAAATTTAGTTGAGAGTTTACAATTTACAAACAAACCGGTATGGAAAACGTTGTGTATGTCAGAAGAAGAGAGAGAGAGATGAAACAAATTGAAATTTTAATAATGTAAATATTTCCACCCTAGAAAGATTATTACGTCTATTTCAGGAAATGTTGCAGGCATTCTTCACCTGGCATTCAATTTTTCTACCGCCGCCTTTCAAAACATTACAGGCATATACACACAACTTTAGCACGTCGTCTAAATTGAAACGCTGTGTGCACGCTGTTTTATATTAAAGCCACAGTCTCTATGGAAAATTAAAAATATATACACATACACCAAGAATAATATCATCTCTGTAAGTACGTAGATTTTTTTGGTAAGAAATATTCAAATAATTATTGTAGACAAAAATAGAAAGCCTGTTTATTTGAACGACCGACCGGTGGGTTATTATTGCTTACCCTATCTCACATATTATTCTAATATTGTGTCGCTACGGTTTCCGGTTTCTTCAATTTCTTCCTTAAATCTATAAAGTTATTTGCATAGAGAATATACCGACTTATACTACATAGTAGAAATGAGACTATTAACAATTCTACTACTTTTGATTGTAACATTATTACTCCCTGTGTACACATAAAACGAAATAAGGTGGCAGTTAAAGAGGCAACATGAACTAGAGACATTATATTTAACCCTTAATAATGTGGACATTTCCCACATGTTAAAGTCAACTTGGTAAAAAACAAAAATACACCACAGCTGTATATTTACCGATTGACGTATAGTTGGATTATTTCAACGTTTGTGTAATGAATAGCCATCTCGCATATGGTTAATAATGATTAGTAATGTTATTTGTACAACAAAAATTATAATTGCCGGTTTTTAACGTTTAATGTAATTTAATTTTACTTTCTTTCAAATAATTACATCTGTAACATATGTATTAAGTATACCTATACATTTAATATTAGTAAAATGCACAAGATTTTCGCCCAATATTGTTTTAATTACATAATACTTTTGCATATAATTTATAACGGTTGCGAAACCATTGTAGTAGTACGTAACAAGGCCCTTCGGCATATGCAGATTAGTTCCGGGGATCATAGGTGGCAAATGAACGGATGAGGAAACAATACGATTATTGTATTACGTTATCGGAACGAAAGAGTTACCTGAATATGCAAATTGAATTAACATTTACCAAGACCAACAGCGATAATTACTGTACTCTTTTACATTGCCGATTTCGTGAAGCTCCCATCCCAATACTCTTGATTGGAGCCCATAGGGTGTTTTCTCACCTGCTCTCTTTTCTTTTTATTGTTAACAATTATCCTTTGGACCGTCGAAATGTTTCTTCGTTTCGCACACATACACACACACACACACATCATTTGCATATATGGTAATTTTGTTGTTGCATTAGCGACACAATACTTTCCCATCATATAAATGAGAAAGAGACATAAAGATAGGTGGAACCCTTTTTTCTCTTTTAATAATTATATGCAAAAATATATCAGCGATGGGACGGATGCGTTTTTTGAATTGCAACCGTATTAACGTTTTGTATTTTTATAGTTATAATAAACAGAAGGGTAAAGGTGTGACTGACAAGATTTACCAAAAGAATAACTCCCGGAATGACGGCAGCTTTAACGTTAGTTGGTTAGTTAGTTGTCGATGTTATAACATCGTCTATTTTCTGTTAATGCATTATCTTCCCTATTTATTTACAATTTTTTTGTTAATATAAAAGAAAACATTAAATAATAATTAAGTGGAATAGTGTGGGCGTGGTGCCGCCATCTAAGCGTCAATGAAAAACCGGAACTACTCCACTGACCGACTTAATTAGTTATCGAATGAAGCGCCGAAATTAGGGGGAAGCGAATGTCAAGGTTAGAGAGAGAGACGATGAATAAGGAATTAAAATTGTCGACTAATGAGAGACGTTGAATAAGAAGAAAAAGTGGGTAGATTGTAGCGGGACAAGAAACGACTCAATGATGGTATAGTGGAAAATTTGCATAAATGGCACGTAGGGATAGGTCAAGAAGCTTTATAACGACGCTTTTCTCTTTTTGTACAACTTTGTACCAGTTGGTTTAATAATAACTGGGGATTAGTGTTGTGTAAACTTTTTGTTCGTTGTTTTTTTTTTAATTGTGTAACAAATTCGAGCATTGTTTTACGACAATCTCAAAATGAATATTTTTTTGTCATAATGATGTAATATAGTTGATTTAGCTAATTATGTGTTTGTGTGATAGACGAGAAGGCGGAGTATGAAAATAATTTGAAACAACGCTAAAAGAAGAACAGTAAAGAAGCGCTAATGTCCGCGGGTAATAATGCCTGAAAAATATATAAATTATGGCCTGCTTGCTCACAATCGTCTTCGTTTATTTTTATCCAGAACGCGGTATTAATTTTGAGAAAAGCTACAGCAAGGTTATAACTTAACGTCTCTGAAATACTACACCACCGACCATATTATTTTCATCTTTAGAATTGCTTTTCTTATAAATGTATTTTATTACGTTCACAAAACAGAAAAAGCTCATATTAAATTTTAATTTAAGTATTCAGTGCGTTGATGGTGACTGCAACAACAGGGGTTCGACGGCTAAGAATTTATTTGTTATTGTTGTTATTATTGTGTGTATCTCTTCGTTTCGATCAGGTATACTTGTTCCAATACAGATTGATAATTTAGTTTGGAAATTCGATTTGAAGCAAAGTGGAATGGTGCAAGTTCAAATGACGTGGCTGTCTGTTATTGAAAGTTGTATACACTTTCCTGGGAACAGATTAATCAGACACAATACAATACATTACGTTTTGAAGTTGAGCAGGAAGCAGCAGTAGCAGGAGTAGTAACAACAGGCATGTTTTTTTCTTTTTTTTTATTCTAGAAAGGCTTATATATTGAAAACATGTTACCCAACAGAATACTGAACAGTGCCGTAAAAGTCCCAAACGAAATCCTGAGAGATTGAGGACGCGCTACAGAATGAGACACGTATAGCGCAAAACAAATTTAATCACGAAGACATTTCCATCAATCCATCTTATTTTTTTTTTCGTCTTCGTCGTCGTCGTCTTTTCTATCTACTCTACTCCCCTGATGGCTTTCTTTGCCATTTTCCGTCGTGTGAGCGCTCCAAATACTGCATATCCACCATCCCATACTCCCAACCGTACATCCCATCCCACCCGTTAGTATTTCTATCTTCGTTCAGATCATTTATACTAGTTTACTTTTACAGACGCTGAACGACGTCGACGCCGGGTGAAGGGGAATGGGTGACGCGTGTGGATATTACCAAGCACGGAGGGCGTCACATGTGCTCACCGGCGTCTGCCATTACTTCCAGCGAACCTAAATGGGGACTCATTTTCCATGCAAAGTATACAAGAGAGAAAGATATTGCATGTGTGCTGTTGAATATAACCCCTGCCGCATAAATGTGAAGGAACGTTTCGGGTCAAGACTTATCCATCTCTTAATAAGCTCTTTATAGTAAGATACCAGAGCATTCAATATTGAAAGTTTTTTTGCTCTATTTACATAGAAGAAATCGATCAATTGCCTTAAAATATTTCGATCAAATGTGTAAATTTGCCAACATTCATAAATGAGTATTTATGTGGAATTATTATAGATATATTCTGACCAACTTTCCTGTCGAGTCATATTAATCTATATTTTCCGGGAATTAGCATATTGCGAATCAGAAAGTTTTATAAAATTGCGGTTTGAATCGGTAGGTATTAAATTATAAATTATAATACAACGTGTATATTTCCACATTTTTTTCTTCTTCTATTCTCTTCTTATTTTTTTAGTCTTTTTATTTTTATAAAAATTAGGTGCAAGTGGAATGGAGCGCATGTTGTGTGGACTGTACAACATCTCATTTTATTATAATATATTTCCTCTGGTGATTTGTGTGCGCGTTCGGGCCCCTCGTCTTAAGCCTCCCTCGCTCGCTAGAGCTGATTCGGGAATAATTCCTCATACATTCTCCCCATTTCCCATTGCCGACTTTATTTCTTCTCGTTTTACTTTCTTTTCTCTAGAGAGCAGAGACTTATTGCTTTCAGTACGAAACATCTTCGCATCCGGCTGCCGATTCCAACCATACACACATATTTATGTGTGCACACACATACACATAGACAAATAAAATAAAAAAGAAACGGGAAAAATCACCAATATAAACACTTTGATCTAACTGAATCGTGGCTGTTCTGCCGCATCACCAAACGGTCTGATTTTTTTACGCTTGAAATGGAATTTACATCAGGTCGACAACGTTCGTTCGATCGACCCTCAGCAATGTAGCAAGTCGATTCTTTAGGAAAAGCAGTTTGCATTTTTCAAGTCTACATATTCATACAAATGTTAACTGCCAAAAAACTACAAAATATGACATGTGCGCGTGGAGGATTTCAAAAGAGGATGAGGGAATTCGTTTGATGTGGACCGCCTGCGAAAAACCCTGTTCCGCAGATACACATATACAAGTGAATCTTTATACTGTAATCTAAATGTATCGTGGCATTTATTGTATAGACATGAACGCTATCTCCTGCCACCCCAATTCTATTGATTTAAATATATTGGTGGTTAGTTCAAAGATACTATAGCAACCGATTGTTTTCGTTCATTATCTAGTGGAAAATTGTCGTTCCTACTACTACTTATATGGAAACAACTTGTATATTAGATAGGAAAAGTTTTGTTGCCAACACCTAACTATCAAACGCCCATTTCAACCATTAAACTTGACTCGTTACGACCGTATCTTTTCTATGTCTCCAATCACACCTAAACGAAGCACGATCCAATCTCACAAAGACAATGTCAGATCTAAACGTCAGCAAACAAAGGCATTTTCCTACATTTACAAAGGAAATTGATATTTTTTTGAACTTTGATACGGAAAAAAATAACTGTGATTTGTTAAAATATCACATCAATCTCAATACGATTGTATTCTAAAAAATATTTAAAAAAACCACTAAAGAAGAAGAACGATGAAAACTTTCGAAATCCTCTAATAAATTACAATGCTTAATGAACGAAATCGACACGAATGACATTCAATTTGAACTTAATCGTGTTTTTGTCGATTCGTACAAGATTGTTCAATTAACTACTATATACCGCAGTAGTTTGTCCGGAAAGTGAACTCTTTCTTTAAAGCTTAGTTATCTTTCTTTACTGTTCTTGTTCTACATCAATTTCTTCTTCTTTTTTTGCCACCACTACCACCTGTTGAAGTAGTAATTAATTTAATTTACGAGATCACGACGGACGAGACGCGCGCACTCCAAATAACACCCACACCGCCTCTTAATGAGCAAGTAATAAAGCAATCTGTAACAGCGCAACTCAACAAATCAAATTATCATCGTCTAAACTAACTAACTAACACCTCAACTGTGTTTACTGGCAGTTAAGGAACGAGTATTTCTTTTATATATTTTCTTTCTTTTTTAATAATTATTAAACTTACAAAGAAAAAATCTTGATAATGTTATATTAGAATAAAGTTGAATAAATTGGATTTATTTTATAGAAAAAACCAATGATTAGTTATCGTTCGATTTTAGTGTAAAATGTGAAATTGATTGATCAAATAAGAAGACGTGAATAGCTGTTTGTCAATGTATTATTAGCAAGCAATATGTCAATTAGCGGCTCATCAGCTGCGCTAAGGATGTTTGCATAGTCCGCCTGTAAGTCAACATTGGTCCCGACATTCGCCTTGTCTTCATCATACACACAACCCTCCTGTGTATTGATTATTCTTCAGGAAAAAAGGGGCGCAGTTTGTTTGCTTCGAACACACGACACAGCCGTTTCTTTATTATATACAGAGAATTCTGCATGCCAATATACAATAAGGATTCTTTTTATGATATAAGAATATATCCAATATGAAATTGACGTTCGAAATGAGTTGGCTTATCATTTATTTATGCTATATTACAACTATTTTTCTCCGATAGAAAGCCGGAACACACGAATCAATACGTCTGAATAGCCTGTATCAAAATATATGTTCATAATATAGCTATATGTATAATAGATGTTGAACTAATTATTTTAAGCTGTTTTTTTTTTTTTGTAGACATTGAGTAAAATTCATACACCTACTTGCCAAGTATCGTTGTGAAAATAAGCGTAATAAAGAAACGCAAAGCTTCTATGTGCTTTTTACATTTTTCATTTTGTTCGAAGAGATTATTTTTCGTACGCATGAGTTCACATAGGTATTGTTCTGTTTGTTTCCACCATCTTGGTAGAGAGATGTGTTTCCTGCACGCTCCTGCATCGATCGCTCCCTCTCCCCCTTTCAAAGTCTCTTTCGCCCGACATAACACACCACCACCATCACCACTATCAACTCCCACAAAAATCACCCTTACATTCTCAAACTTCCTAACAATGTCATGGTGTCAGTGAGTTTTAATTGTTTTAACTTACACTCCCTTACTTATACATCATGACACACTTTTGCTGTTTATTTAACTTCGTTTTTTTATTCGTATGTTAATTATGTTTTTATAATAAGAAATCAATATAATGCTTCAAAAGGTATCAAAATATATAAATGGTCAAACTTGCTGATACCTGTGATTAGGACGATAATAATCAATATGATAACTTGTAATAAAACACCTGCAATATTATGTTGTTTTCAAATTAATGCCATCAAAACAAAATTTCTAAAAGTGGCCCACCTGCGTGTGAGAAAACGGCCTTATAATTTTTATGAAATGTGTAGGTCATATAAATCCTTCATCTTGGGACAATGCGGCACCTGTAACAATACTAATACGGAGTAAAAGTACGTCAAATTTTTTTTAAACCACCTGCGCCCCCATATTATTTTTCAAATAAAACAGTACAGCCCAATATCCGACAACTTTTCAATTTATTTAAAGACAATATTGTAGAATTTGTTGTGTTTTTAAAATGTTAATTAATGAAGTGCCACATTTCATCATCATACAGTCGATTAGTGAGACCTGAAGGGTCACTAATGGGGCGCAAATAAAAAAAGTCGTCTGGTACGAATGAGCTTTAGACTTTTTTTCTTTGTCTTTCTCATTTTTCCACTTGATAAAAATTGTGATATTATTCATTTGTTAAAAATTCAACATTGTCATCACTAGAGTTTTCTTTGTTTTCAAGTAATGTTAATGATCCGGAATTTCTGGATGGAATCTTCCGTAATATGAGAGTCTAAACAATAACGACCAAAGACAATTGGAATAATGATTTCGTATTGTTGTCATCATCATCTTCTCAATTCCTAGCAATAAATATTGATGCGGTATAGTATAGTAGATGAGCAAAAACTTGAAGTAGTAAATTTCCAGGACAATACATAAACACTCCATATAAGTGAAGTCAACAACACCCATTTACAAACCATATCTATCATGTAACAAAACAACAATTTATATTCTACAAATTCAACAGACCGACTCGAATGGATAGGGTATTTCTTTTTTGGCAATATTATTCTTTTCGTAACACCTTCCCTTTATGCGTTCGAAATAAAAAATAATTCCTAATAATACCCCATCTTTAACCCTTCACCCTTTTACTACCTGTGCCACTCAAAGCCTGGCGCATCGAATTTAAATATTTTATGTTTTGAATATTTCAAATATACATACAGCAGTTTTTATTAATACAATATTTATATTTTTATCCTTTTATCTAGGTGTGATTCCCACAGTCTTCATCTTCGGATCGTATGCAAAGCGTTTTATCCATAAAGATTACAACATGCTACGAAAAAAAGCAAAGAATCCATTCATACAGCTGTTATCTAAATATTTTCAATCGATAACCCTATCTGGCATTTATCCAGAATGACTATTTTCTGTACGAGGATAGTCGACGGAAGAGCAAAAGACATTAGCCCGGTCTAACCCTAATTGAAATATCAATAACAACTTTTGATAGTGTGTAAGCGAAATAAATCTATAACTATGTATAAGCTTTGAAGAAATTATAGAGGCAATAAATAGGAAAGCGTAAATGTAGCAATAGTAAAACTAGCTAATTATTGTAGCTGATTACAAAACTTTGTAAATACATTTAGAAGATATGTGAACAGATCACGCAACTATCCTTGTAATGGGAATGACAAGAATTGTAGCCTCTGTTAACTGGCGCTTATTTATTCAATTGCCTGTCACACAAATTCAAAACCTGAATAAAAATAACTTTTAATGCTATTTTAATGAATTTCATAATAAATCCAACAAGAAATCTACATTGAGATGTGGCTGTATAAGAAAAATGTGAACTAACGAAACCGAAACACCCCCGATTTCTACAACCCACAAAAGCACATGCGCTACTATATACATATAGCATGTACACACATATACACATAATGAAAAACAAAGCTATCAACCGGGCAGCCATGGAAAATATTTGAGCGAGAACACGGGGTGACGGGAGTGCTTATCGACACAATGATTAGGGAGACGAAGGAGTGATTATTGATACACTCTCCACTAACAGTATAGAATTATGATTCGGATTAAGTCATTGAATTTTCATTATTTAAATGAAAAACTCGAAAAAGTGATGACTTGAACAAGATTCATTGTGCGCGAATAAGAGACAGAAAAATCTTTAGCAAAGCGTCATATGTTGGAAAAGTTTTATTTCAGTTAGAGTTTCCATGAATCTTGTCTACCTAAAAGAAAATCTATTCAAGTCTGCTTGTATGTAGTACGTCTCAAAGAAGAAGAAAAAAAAAACGGGGAAAGAATGGAAGTTTACTGCTTAGCAAGCAGCTCTAGATCAATACTCACATATTCCCCAGTCTACTTCGTGTGTTGTGAGGGGAACAAACATCGCAATAGGCCTTAACTAAAACTCATTCCATATTCTTATTGCTTTCCTAGTAAGAAATAATCATACAAAAAGACGATTTTCAATTTTCACGATATTTTTATTACATCACCATCTAATTTAGAATTCATATTTATTTATTTTTGTATTGACTGCATCAGGGGTGTGTTTGTATATAGTTTATGTATATGATGTTGATGAGAAATGGAATGGGACAAATGGAGAGAGAAAGAAATTGGGATAGACGACAGTAACAGTGTCTACCCGACCATTTGGAACTTTTATATAGACTCCTTTTTTTCACGAATATAAACTGGAGAGAGCGTTGTAAGGGCATTCTAAGGGCCTCATTAAGTCAGCTCCCGCAAATTGTGTTCATTATTTTACGATTACCATTATTAAGACGATTGTAGGAAATATTGTCGTAGTAGATGGAGGAGGTTCTTTTATAATTTTTAATTAAATCGTCAAATGATGTTACGGTATTATATTAAATCAACAAGTACGTGATTGAATTTGTTCCCATTAATTTGTCGGTGTGATTCAGGCCATAATTTACATTAATCTTCTAATTAATTAGTGGAGTATTGTTCAGGGGTTGTTTTTTATTTTAATTTTGGAAAATAACGATAATAATAAATTATTCTTTCCATCAAAATAAGTACTTCAGTATACACATTATCGACAGCCAAAAAAAACATCGTAAAAGCCATTATCGATACTGAACTACGATATACATAGATAATTTATATCTATGTGAAAATATCAAACAACAATTAATCATTTGTATTCGAATAACCGAATGGGATCTTTATCCACAGTCACATCATAATAAAATATGTATTTATTACAATGGTAAACGTTAAGAGCTTCAAGAGAAAAATTATATTTAATATATAGGTACATACAGTATAGGGTCTTAGTTTACAGTACGAATATGTTAATTTCATTGTCTGTCATCTGTGATGGCATGTTTGGGGCTCTCTCTATGCACATTCAACCCTTCCAGTCATGTTTGGATGATATTCGTTCCACTTCAGTACCCTCTCTCGAACTGTCGCCAACTAAGAAATGCCCCTCAACGTCTTAAAATAAATATTTTTACAATAAAACAATAAGAATTGATTTAAATATTGTTACCTTCATTGTTATTTCCAATTTAAAAATGATGTGTTAATCTTTATTTTATTTATGTTTCTCCCTTCTTTTATACCCGCTGAGTTGTAATTAATTGAAACAGTGTTTTTAACGTTTTCGTTATTACTTTGTGTATAACGTCTTGACTGAATAATTATGTTTGATCGATAGATACTCGGTAAAGACTAATTGGAAATAAATTTTTTGACGGCAAGAGGAAAATACCAATAACATTTTCACATATACCTAATCAATTTACAAGACGAGTTTAACAAGTTTCTAAACCATTTCTAAGCTACTGTGCTTCTATATAACAAAACAACCGTTACAACTTTAATGATAATGAATTCAATTACAAATACATCGATGTATGAAAAATGAAAAAAATTGAATTAATTTCCGAGAATATCGTATTTTTATCACAATTGCCATGATGGTGACTTAAATGTGAAGATTTAGCGTTTTAATAGTGCCAACTTTTGAAATTCGATCCTAATGGTGGTAATTATATTTTCTGAAGATATAACGATAGAACATCATCTTCACGTTACATATACCTGAGATATATTTTAACACCAATCCGGTATGTAAATGTAACAACTCTCTCTATTCACGATTTTAATTCACAGCTGCCATAACAATAACTATAACTACCCCACACACATATATTAGTGGTAGTTTCCAACTTTATTTAAGTGTAGATAAAATTTAATTGTTAAAAATAACGTAATCTAATTGAATTCGAAATGAACAATAAGTGTGAGGTTTCATATCTTTTTCATATTGTTTATTAATATTCAAATATGATTTTTTAAGTTAGCCTTTATACCTATTGTAGATTCAACAATAATGCGGAACATTGGAGGATCCTTTTTAGTTAAGACACGTTTAAAAGCTCTGTCCATAATTGAATACTTTAACTACATGTATGCAATATAAACTTTCACGTAAATACTGATGTTTGTTTATGGCAATGTTGGTATAATGCAAATAAGTTTTGAAACAGTTTAGCATAAATTTTAAAGAAAAACTTGTATAATTTATAGCATAAGCTTTATACTTTTTCTTCTATATTTCGATCATGACTTGATAACGGCTTTCCAAATAAAAATCCATTTCAATTTTCATATGCTTTACGTTTGTTCATTATTTACTATCGTCTTGTTGTTTTTGTTTATTTATTATTTTTTATTCATTTCTTTCCTGATATTGATGATTATATAGAAAACGATGTTGTTAATGTCAAAATTTACGTTCATCGATTATAAAGATATGATTTATGGATCGTTTTGTATGAATTTTGATTAAAACTTATTTATAGTTTTCATAAATTTTCTTTTAAATATTATCGAGGAAATATCTAAACAGCACGTGAAAAATTTCCGTTACGTCATCTTGCCTTGCACAAAACACCACTACATCAGTTCATCTAATCGTTTACATTATCAATGTAGGTATACAATAAACACGCTCTTATAATTAATTAAAATAAAAAACAACAATAACAACGTTACAATCTAATCTTAATTAATTAATTTTACATAGAAGGTAACCAACCATATAGAAAAGCAGTGAGAAGAGAGAATTTCGTTGATCGAGAAGGAAAAATGGTGTCTTTTAAAAAATCAATTTAGATACAAATCTATTACATTGGAAAAATTATTAATCTGTCCTTCGAAATTATAAATTTCAACCATAAATTTCAACAGAGTGTAACTATGAAATATTGCAGACATAAGGTTATTCGATAAACATTAATAATCAAGACTGCTAAAAATAGTAATTGATCGCTGTGATTATATCAGTCTGATTAGTACCTACAACGTGGTAAATATCACTTAAAAAAAAATTGAAAATAATCACCCGATCTAGTTTGATAAATGACTGACATCTTTCAACGTGAAAACTCTTATAGAAATGTGCAAAAGTCGAAGCACAAGCACACGACAATGATAATGATGATGATGATGGGGGGGTAGTATAGTATCAAGGGGTGGAATACAGGGGCGGTTGTGAATTTGTGCGTAGAAGACAGCTTAAAAAGATGATTTTTTTTGGCTGTTGCTGTTCAGTATAAGGAACATTTCATTGGGGAATATTTGAAAGATGATGGGGGTGGTGATGGTGGTATACTGTGTTGAGATGATGGAGAACGGCGTCTGTGACACATCAAACTAATGATAGTCAGTCAGGAGTGCCATGTGCAGCCGCCACATTCTGTCTCTAACAAGATCTGTTTATTAAATTTTAGATATTAATTTTTAGTTGATTGTTCAAAGTTTAACGAAAAATTGCCATAATTTGTTTGCCGAACTGAGCAAATAATTTAATTATTCAAGATGTGGTACAATGGCGGTAAATGTCACGCAAATTTAGCCCAAAAAGTTTACATGAATCTTAAAGAATCATAAACGAATCTTATTTGGTGCTTAAAAAGAATTGCAAAGTATAATTCGATTCGTAATCTAACTTACGTGTTATTTTACGTTACCTTAAAATATTCACCGTAATGCATGCAGCGCCCTCTCTTAGACGGTAGCTATACTAATGCAACCTCAGCGAATCTCCATTACAGATCAGGACAACGTTCACTACTAACAAACTAGGGGTGTCCAAACTTTCATCCCGGGCGCGTATAACCAAAACCTGTAAAGAAAATCGCATATATGCAAACACCCCATAGTATACTTAATTGCAAACTTTTTTTTCAATTATCAATAAATCATTATTGTGAAGTTTAAGTAACACATCTGTATTGTGGCGTGGTTGATACAACTGACTTGTGTAAAACAATTCAGGCTATGTTTCGTGAAAGTTTGTTCACAATTGGGAGATATTTTACATAGAAATTTTTGTAAATTGGTAAATCTTTTGTAAACCAAATTAAGACATTTTAGTTAAGAAATTACAATCATACATTTTTATGTGATTACAACTCGTCTATTGGGTAGAATCCGGTAGCGTGTTACGGCGTGTTATCGCGTGTTATATGACAAACTAGCCAAAATTGAATGAATATTTTCAAATCAACAACAAATATATTTATTTGACAGTTATTACAATCAGTTTGACCATTTTTGTGATTAGTAAACACAAAAATACTAATCAAATTTAATTAAAATCTTGATTATTGGTGTTTGTCGTTTAGAAACTGGTTACAATAATCTGGTTGTGGACGTCAGATGAAATTCTTTATTTTTTTTTCTCAACGATAAAACGAAATGTGATCGTTGATTTGCATTCATGTCACGGAATACAACCAATATTGAAGAAATTGGTTTGGACAGGTTTCGATGAAAAAAAACAACTCAAACTTATTAATTTATGTATTATTTGACCGATATTTTCGGTGTTTTATTACTAAAATAAATTTGTAATAAATAAATAAATTACTCCCAAAGTTTGATATTAAGTAGAATTACAAGTTTGTCTATTTGTTGATGGTGGATTTATTAACAATGATTTAATTAGAGTATTCTCTAATTAAATTATAAGACAAACTTTCATTTTATTGTAGTATACATGAGTAAAGGCCCGTTTTCGTTGAGAGCTGATTTGTAGGAGGGTCCTTAGAGAACATTTTGGTAAAATTAGAACCTCGTAGCTCATTTGGAAGTTGGTCAAAAATTGTTGGTTTCTGACGATGTCGCGATTTTTAAAAACGAATTATGCACGATTTAGAATGACTCAAAGATCCTCCCAAAATTGATTTTTTTGTTTTTCTCTATTTTGTTCTGGAGTGGAGGCAAATGTCGCCCATTTTTTTCGAGAATGAAGTGGAGAAAATGGAAAAAATAATTTTCGGACGGTCTTCGAAACGAGCGATTTTTTACCAGCTTTCCGATAAGCTAGGAGGTTCTAATTTTGCTACAATGATCTCTACACTTCATCCTATAAATCCTTGAAATATTTTTCGAATAGCTCGTCTACTAACAGGAGTTTCACACGAATTGTACACATTTAGAGTTTCACCCCTGTATGTATAGTTTCCTATTTTAATCCTGGACATAGTTTATAAGTCCTAACGGCAACTTCTAAATGATGTAATCAAGAACTAGTTCGAGCAGTTTCACAGATCTGTTAAGTGCCTATCTGCATTTAACGGTTATCGTCTGTTTATATCCTTTAGTGAAGGACTTTACTTGGAAGCTAAACTTGCTTCCCTATTAAACTAGAAATCTCTTATTAATCCAACTATATTAATAGAGTGGGTATTTGATAGGAAATATTTAAACAATATTTGTAGAGGAGGAATATTAAAATTTCACATTAGTAGAGTTTAATTCCGTTAGAAAATCAAAGAAGAAATATTTTATCCTATCTTTGTCGTTTATAGTCAACATCGAGATAATTTCCATTCGACCCTGTGTCGTTATGCAAATTCACTATCGGACCATAACAGTAAATTACAAACAAATAAGAACACGCTATATCTTTAGTATTATTTCAGCCAGAAATGCCTGTTTTACATAGTGATTGTCTTTTTCGTATAGAATCGTAAATAGAAACAATCAAAATGCAAAAACACCCGATTCTATTTATAAACAGAACAAAGGGCTTTAAACGATCATGTCATTAGTTGAAAAGGTATTGAATTTAATTTCCTATTTAAATCTCATCATAACCCAAATTACCAAACAATTACATTTCTAAAGTGTAGTAATACGATTATTTATAAGAAAAAATCGGAAAAATTCAATGATTTTCATTTCATACAAAAGTTGGAAAAGGGGTTGAAATTATAGGGAATTGGTGAATGTGTAGGGGTGAGTTGCTTACACAAGTCCAGGATCGTTAAGATTGCCACCCCTTTAAGCTGAATGAACTTTCTCGAAAAATGCTAACAATGAACATTTTCAAGTTTGTTCCATTGAATAATGTAGAAAAAAAAATGGTTGTTAACAAATCTTTAATTGTTGATATTATGGTCTTGTTTTAAATGTTTCTGTGGCAATAGTGGTGGTTTATTTATAACTGAAAATTCACCAATGTGGTAAATATATCAGTTCCTCAAACTGACAAAAACCTCTGCATAAAGTTAATGGTGTATATATGCCGCAGTCAAATGAGTTCCGCATTTATATTCTCAATTTAACTCGGCAACAGTAAAGGGTTGTAATGGTTTCTGGTTTAATCGATCGATCATGTGACCTAAACAGAAAATTCACTATTACCATATAGTTGTTGACCACGATAATAGATACCATGTTTATAATTATATTTTGAGTTGTATAGATCTTTAAATCTCACGCAAAATATAATGTTTATGTTAATTTTTGTAAAATTATTGAGCGAATAAAGTATAAAAAATACATTTATATTTATATTTATACTCATGGAGTCGTATAGAAAGAATAAAACAGTATAGAACGGTGGAGGAAGCACTCCCCCACGAAAAGGAAATGCAAAATGATTGGTTCTCGTTGCTTGGAACGCCAATATCCACATGTATACCCTTATAGAATTCGTATAGAACGAGGGGATGGAAAAAACGTTGTGCATAAAAATAACGTAGCCATAGTATTGTAGGGGGTGGGATTAACATAACAGTAGCAATAATGGAAAAATTAAAGCACCTATGGCTGACCGTCATTATTATTTAATTTTTAACGAGTTTAATTATATTGTAACAGTTCAATAGACACCTGCATAATTAATAATTCTTGCAAATGTGAAATTTCATTATTTAACAACACAATAATTAGAGTAATTGTAATAATAAATAAATAAATAAATATCTCTCTCTTTAAGATTCGGGAAAATGAATGAGCTCCTCTAATTGGATGTTCTTTATGTAAAAACCGCAAATACGAAAGCCTGATGTAGTTTTATTTAAATGAAAATGTTATAATGGTATAATTTATGAAAACATACTTAATAAAATAAATTACCATTAAAAAGAGGAGAAATTTTCAAAGATCTACAGTTTATAGACGATAATTGGAACATCTACTCTACATATTTCATACCGCCATGCAGGTGAATTAAACTAATTACGATAAAAAAAATAAATAAAATTTCAATTGTACAAACCTACTTGTACAATTCTCTACATGTACACAAGAAAAAATAATGAGTCAATTCACAATTTGCCTGGTGTAATGTTTTAATTAAAGCCATAATTGTAACATAAAGGACTGCTTTATATTTACATTTATTATAGATGATAAGTACTAATTGCGTCTATAGTTTTTCTATATTTAATTACCTACATCGAAAGCTCCTAAAGCATTTTGTGATTGGACTTACAACAATAATATTTTCAATTAAATTGATAAATTGCCTGTACCTTCAAGTTCTGGTTTCAATTTTCAACCCCATCTTTCGTGACTGAACTCTTTAAATAACCTACTACCACCCCCACCACCCTCTTACTCCTCATCTTTGTCGCCATTTTTCAATTTCTCTACCCTTTGAGGGTTTCTTATTTACACAACCACCACCACCACCACCCACTTATCCATCCACATTCTAGCCCTCAACATTCTCTTTCTCTCTCCTATAATGATCTTATACCGAAAGTTACTTCAACTTTTTTAATCAGCTCGAAGTTTAATTATGGAAACGCCGTAAGTCCGGGATCTCGCTCCAGCTAGCGTACAAGGGCTGCGGCTGTTCATCAAATATTGCCTCTTTGATTTGTTCCACCAATCAAATATAATATGAAATCAAAAATTGTATTGCGATAAATATAAACATTATTTAATTTTGCGAAAATTTCGCAGGTTGATGGAAATTATTTCGTTTGAATTATTTTGATTTGTGGAAAAGTAAAAATACTAATGAACAGTTTTGTGAAGGAATGCCGATTTTAAAATGTTCTCTGGAATTTGACGTTGGTTTGATTTTCTTGCTTTCAGTTGAATTATCAATAAAGACCGACGACTCTTGGTTGAACTTTTAGAATCGACTAGTAATTAGAGAGAGAAGAATATAGAAATTAAAAGTTTATTTATCTGAAGGATCTGAAAGTATTCAAATTAGCCTCTCATTGGAACAGATCAACTTTATTTTTTATTTTTTAATTAATTAATTAATTTCGAGACTCAGTCAATTAATATCAACGCAAAATGATCCAAAAATATAATTAAACTCGTTAATATATGACATTTTATTCAATAATTGACTTTATTAAATATTTATCGATAAATTAAATTGCCACTAAATTAATTTGAATAAGAGAAAGACGAATACACGTTTTCTACTCGTATAGATCGTAAAAATAGGGAGAAAGTTAACAGTTAATTACAAATCCAGCTTTCAGATAAGATTTACGAGCTTTTTAGGAAGTTGTAATATATAGTCAAAAGTTGTGAACAGATAAAATAAATTTACAAAGTTTCATTTCTGACCTGTGGAATTTTTTGCATTAAATAAGTGTAAATATTTCGTTTTAAATAAAATTTCAGGGTTAATTCAAGCGAAATTTGAAGCAATCAATTTGTCAATATTTACAATTCATAAACACAATTATTATATCTGTTGTAAATGCAATTTGTCGATAACGGTAACGAATGCTCGACTAAATTCAATTTCAATTCAACAGAATCGCGGTGCATACAATCCAAAATAAGCATAGAATGCAATACAAGTTTAAACTATACATCGGTTTCGTTAAATTTATTTAGGAACTTTTAATGTTGATAATTTAGGATATTTTTCAAATGGAAATTTTCCACTATAAATTACACCAACGTTATCAGTTTCAATTATCTGGCAATATTTGAAATGGGAAATATTAAGGAAAAGTATTAAAAAAAAAAAAAAATTGTAATAGTGATGATGAGCAGCCCCTTGAAAAGCTGTTAAACATCAGATGCACGCCTGCTCATTATTGAACAGACTTGCAAATTGCTATTTCTTTTCATCGTAAATTGCTTCATTTAGTCCTAGTCCTAATGAGACGAGGGATTTTAGAAAAGCATACCTTCCTTGTTACTAATTATGAATCTTTCAGAGGGAAACATTCCACCTTCCTTGTATCTTAAAAAAAATTTGATTAATATAAGAAAAACCGGAAATTATCCATATGTATTTAATAGAAAATCATCCATAAAAATGGGTAATATAAAGAGAAAATTAAAATCAAAGGAATGTAAACATCAAAGGAAAATTTGTCGCAAAATAATCACTTTTAACAAAAATCGAAAAAAATAAAGTAAGATGGCGTAAAAAAGGGCGTTGGTCGCTGTTACCCTCCTACATTCTTAAAAAGCTCGCCCCTTGCACCGTTACCATGGTGATTCTTTTCCCGGCGTCGCGACGCTTCAGGTGATGGTGCCATGACGGCCGTTCGCCCATGAACGTCACGTGAACGTCAAAAGTTTTCCCCCTAGCTCGTTTATTCGTTTTCTTTTCTGTTGTTGTTATAAAATTTTAAACGTCGATAATAACAACCATCGAGTAAAGATAAAGAAATCACGCCAATGCACACAAAAAACACGTTATAATTATTTGCGATTTAAAACAGTAAAAACTTCTTCATCTCCCAAAATCGCCGCCATCGTCGTGTCAACGTCGTTGGTCGATGATTGATACAGTTCGTTGATAAAAGCTCTCTATTACACGCAGCTAATTCACAATGAGGCCATAAATTTAATTTAATCGCCAAACATTTTATTTTTCATTTCATTTGTACCTTGTTCGTGTCTTTATTTATTGGCATTAGATAAAGAGCATGAAGGCACTGAAAAAAAAAATCAACCCCCGTTCATATACGAGACATACACACATAGATATTTAAAACAGACAAACGACGTTCTGTCGAATTAGCAATGGACCTTTATAAAAGGGAGGAGGGTTCTTCTGCCAGTAGCACTTTCCCTTTTCTCCGACGACAAGTCGTTGCGTTTTTTTTTTTATCAAATTATTTTAATTGAGACTGCCATTGTTCTACTCCCTCTTGAATGATTTCCTATTAATTTCAACAAGAGACTTAAAAACAGGGCCCACGCTTCAGATACGACCAATGCTTGAACAGTTTTACAAACTTAATCTACCAAAATGACATGCCTCGATTATTATGTCTATATAAAGTTTATTGTTCTTTTATTTAAACAGCAACTGATGTAGAATGGAGAGAAAAAAATTAATAAAAATCGCGCTTTTTGTAAAGGTAAAACAGAGCATTTTCAGATTGATTAAATTATTCACGAAAAAAATACAAAATTCACGTTGAACACATGGCGTGCGATACCATCAAATAATAACTTCACAATATAGCAAACAGGATACTGTAATTTATTTATTCCGTTTTTATGGTTGTTTATTATCCATAATTTGATATTTTTCAAATAGAGACACGCCTCGAAACTGAACACTGTGTAGTTTAGCTAGAGCTATATTTCACCATGCAAATTTGGCTATGAATTTTTTTTCCAGAACCGAGTATTTTACATAAAGTTATAATTATCAAAATCAACGATAGAGAAGAAGTCAATCAAAAAATGATGAAATATGACTGCGTACTGTTGAGATTTATTTGCAATTTACAAGTGAATTTTGATGATAAATCAAAATGGGCAAATCTTTTGTGGCTTACAGGCACCCAAATCAATTCAATAACACACTTTTAATAATAATAATAATTGCCGTGCACACAATCAATTTCCTTTCGAATATAGAGATAGTGTTTGAGCACACCCGAAATCGTTCCAGGTAGAAAAATTTGTTGAATGCGTGGCACGCGACCGAACAACAGATATACATTCATAGGTATTTTTCTTCTCAATAGCACTTGTATTGTAAATAGATCGAATTGCACCCCATCAACATAACGATTTTTCTATAATTCAAGATTGATTAGAAATCAAACACTTTGATATTTATCGGAATTTTTGCACTGTTCTCGATTAGACCGTTTATAATCGACTGTTATCCAAATTTACCATCCAATACCGTTTCTACTCATCACTGGTCCCCTCAATCTTATTTCTCACATGTGTAAGCGAACCGGACAACCAGTTTTGTAACCCTTTTGTTCAACGAGAGGCGTAGTTGATGCCGTCGTCATCTAATAAAGACCAATTTCGTTTAGACTTTTAAAAAAAATTAGTTGTTTTCCTTCATGACAAACTGGGGGACCACTTTGGTGTCTCGCTGAGTAGTACTTGGTGATATTTAATTAAAAAATACTATCAGTTTATATTAGCGCGGTGGTGGGACAAAAAATCTTTTTCCTATACCACGACTCAACGGCCCGTGAGAAATTATCGTGTATTGTATTTGAGGCATTAAAAAAAAAAACTATAACAGTTGATTTGTGTACGCTTTTATATTTTAAGAACAACAGTGTGTCAACGTGACGAGGTTTTTTGCAGGTACCTCTCTTTTGTTCAAATGATTTGCATATACGGTTATAGTTTCTAGATATGAAATGTCCCCAGTTTATAATTATTATTCAGATAGGACGATGGAATTGGATCACGTTCAAAATACGAAACTGGAACCGTCGGAAACGTTGAACGTTATTATTGCGGAAATCAACGCACAGCCGCGTATCAAAAAGATACGCGATTTATTGAAAACGTTGATTGAAGAATTATTAAAATTGTTGTAGACTATGGAATTCATTAAAAATAGAAAATTAGAATTGTGGAAGAGATGAAGAGGTGCTTCAAAAATTCTAAACTAAAACAGGATAAAATACACGTGATTGCGCGTTCATTTTAATAATGTGTCGAATCTCTATACCCTGGTGGATTCTATTGTTTAACATCATATTCATTCCGTAATGAAAGATGTCCTTTGTGAAGGGTTAGTCAGGATAAAAAAGAAATAAAATAAAAATTGTATATACACACATACACACAGACATCATCCAATGTTCCTTTCATAAAAACAAACGGTCTGAATATACGGATGTGAAATAGAAATTAACATTTCACAGTATGCAAATGAATAGGTAAAAATAATAGGTGATAGAAAAGATGTAGAAACGAATAGGGTGACGTTTTGTTTGAGAAAAGGTGCAACAGAAATTAAAATAGACGGAAAAAAAATTACTATAACTGGTTCTAAAATTATTATTATACAATGCATTTATATATAGGGTTAGATTGGGGACAGGTTGATCCTTATAGAAAATTGAAGCTTGAGAATATTTTTAGACATTTGTTGGTTGGAGACTTTTTTTGGCTTCATCTACTTCTAGATAATACGGGAAATATGAGATATGAATCTATACTGTACATATATCAAGTTAGTTTTTTGACTACCGGTACTCAACAAAAGCTAGATTTATCTACTACCTACAAGATTATAATAGAAATTAAAAAAAAGAGAAAACAATCAAAAACTTGACGCCATATGCAGACACATAATTCAAATTCATCATAATTACTGTTCTATTATTATCCATCAAATTTTATCGTCGATCGAATAATTTGAAATATAACGGTACATACATTTAGATAAAGAACAATACCTGATCTAGAGTGAGAATTAACGGGCTACTAAAGGCTATAATAAATCCAGGTGTAAACTAACAAAAAAAAAATGACCATGACCGGCATGACCCAACCGGCCACCGGTCCATACCGGTGATGCACCCTTGCTCTTAATTTAAAATATCAAATATATAAAAAACAACAATAATGTACTTTATACAACGGTCTTCCAGCATCCCGTTTTAGGGTGTGCATGCATATACGTGTAATATTAAGGCTATATAGATTTATGATATATGCAGATGTAAAGAGAGAGCCAGATGTCCAGCGGTGTGAGCTTACCGGTTGCCCCTTATCATCTGTGTCATCAATAATTCTTTTCGTTCCTGTTTTTTTTGTTGTTGTTGGTTCTCTTTGAACTGCTTCCTACATCGGTTCAGGTAATTGGTCCACACCAGGATATTTTCAAAGTAATTAGAAAGTTGTATTTTTTTAAACAACATTGAAATTAAACTGATAATTAACTATATAAAACAACATATGGTGATAATTTAGAAAAATTAATGTGAATATACTCGTTTTTTGGGCTATTTATTATCACAACTATACAGTTGGTGGATATAAGTTAAGAATAGAGGATATCTTCCAGTATCCTGTTTTGTTTAAACAAGAAGAAAACTTTAATACTTTATGTTGGAAGATTTCGTCGTAATAGTTGAGTATAAATCGGCATTGCTTTGTGTTTTAGCTGAAAACCACCAACTCTAGCGATGAATTACATTATCTGACATACAGTATCGTAGTAGTATTGAATATCAGTAGTATCCTTTCACTTTTCGAAACCGTACAGGTAAATGTCGGTATAATTCTTCAACTGTCCAGAATGACTGGACGGTGACCCTATAGAAGCAAGTGAAATAAATTACAAAGGGACGACATATGCATGCATACCTAAACAGGATGTATGGACTTGAAATTTTTTCTTCTAACAATACTTTTCTACTTCTAATGTCTAACGTAATCGATGATTTATATGAGCAGGAAAGGTGTATATTCATTATTGTTAATACAATTGACTAATTAATAACAAAATTACATAATCAATGTATGAAAAGAAATCTTGATATGACAAATTTGTTTAGTTGAGAAGATGAAATGTTGTATAATTTATCATATTTAAAAGGGATGATTAATCGTAGACTGCCAAATTTTAATGAATTAGGTCTTATCTCAACGGTTAAACGTCCAGTTCGAAATAAACCCCAATTTCAAGACAAAATAAAGAAAATCCACAAACGATACGATAAAAAATAAGTCTCTCCATCAGATCTATATTATTTGCATAATTCTATCTTGATCCCTTCGCGAATTGGATGCAATTTTATACGAAGAAATTGAAATCTTCATGAATTGTTATAAAAGATCTGATTCTCAAATTGCACCAGAGAAAAATTCTAAAGGCCCCCATACACACAACGATAAATCGAGACAATCGAACTGTACAGATCGATCGTCTCGATTTATGTGCATGGCCGAAAACTGCGCAGTTTTATCTTCAGATACGAACGTAAAACGATTAGATTTATCTCAGGAGCGTTCTTACCAAACGCGTAAAACGTTCGTAAAAGTTTGCGAATGTTTTTAAACACAACAATTTTTTGGTGTGGACTGTAACAGCGCGCATTGCACAAATGGATGCAAGCAATTGCCAGTGTTCGAAGTGAAGTCGGTAAATCGAAGAGAATTCGTAGGTCGTGCACAAGCACGATTGTGTGCAATTGTTTTGCTGATGTGTAGAGAAACTAATCTTCTTGTTTGCACGCATTTGCAAACGTTCTCAATCGTTTGCAGATGTTGCTTGCAAATGCGCGCTTGGTAGTTTCTGTTCACATCGGAAAAAATTGCGCACAATCGTGAATTTGGCAGTGTTCCTACGAATTCTCTTCGATTTACCGACTTCACTTCGAACACTGGCAAACGATCGCAAATATTTGAGCAATGTTGGAGTCCACAACAAAGATTTGTTGAGTTTTGCACGCTTGTTGAGAACGTGCCTTAAGATTTGATTTGTGAGATTGTAGATCGTTGAATGGAATATTTGTCAGATCTCACCGGCAACAAACGCTCCAAAACTAGATCGAACTCTACCCACTGATCGTTTCGATTTATCGTTGTATGTATTATGTGCAGTCTTATCGAAAGATCCAGATCTCCAGGTATAAAAAAATAATAATTAGATTTATTTCCAAGATTTGATTTGTGAGATAAATCGTTGTGCATATGTGGCGCTATGAGGAATATCCGTGAGATTTCTTGGAAACACTCTAAAGTTTACTATAAACGTGGGTGGGGAATCCGGAAAATCGAAAGGAAAGCACTGTACAGTTCGATCGTATCGATTTATCGTTGTGTGTATAGGGGGGGTTAAGACATTAATTTTTTTTCTGGTGTCGCTATACAGCTGTGCATAGTCGTTTAGAACAATTTTACAATTTTATATGTAGAAAAAATAATGTTTGTCAAACGTCTAAGCTTTACGGCGTTCATTGTATTCGTTTTATCATTAAAGGGTTGAATAGTTTAAAACACACACACACACACACACACACACATTTACATTACCTATGTATAGATACGTCCGAGAACGTGCCCAAATGACCCTCGACCCTTTTCCCACCGGTCAACGATTTAAATAAAGGGGGGCTATTTATTGTTTCCTGCTTACAGACCGTGGACCACCTTTTGTTGAATCTGCACACCGAGATTACAAATAATAATAATAATAATGATAATAATAATAATACTATTAATAATAAAAAGAACGAGAAGAAAAAAAATGAAATAATAGAAAAGATTAAGCATGGTAATTGCTATCAGATGTTGGCTGGACAATGGAAGGATATCCTTTATGTATTTATATATGCTTTGTGTGGTCGTATATAACGAGCTATATTATAGTTTGTATGTATATGAGACAAACAATTAACGGCTGCTATACTACCAGTACGACCTGACATGGGTACCTTGGACGGATATGGGAATGCCAACTAATTTTCTGCATAACCGATTTTAAGTATGTAAACTGAAGGTTCCTAACCATATTCACAAGCTGTCTTGCCATAATTTTCGACGAAAATCGAAACATTATGCGAATTAATAATAATCAAACCTTTTTAAGAATCAATATAGAGGCGAACAGTATTTTTCAAGAGCGTTTTTAAAGTCATTTTCAACATTTTAACGAGAATCAATCGAGGTTCTATTAAAATGCAAATAAAGAATTGAAGTTGAAAATTATTTTCTACTTGAAAAATGTTTCATTAGAGCTCCATTAATCGAAACGAACTAGATGGTTTGATTAAATATTAAAAAGAAAGTAAAAATAAACATTTATCGAAAAGAATTTCTTTACAAATTTCAGTTTTCGTTTGTTTTTCTAATATAACACACAACACAACTACACGTTTATCTTTTCAGAGTATTATTTTAATTATCCTCATTTCCATTTTTGCTTAGTAACGGTCTTTTTCGCAGCTTTTATCCTTCATCAAATTCCAATCTTGTAAAGTCTTAGAAGGCGCTCTTTATTTTTTTCATTAAGCGCTTTTTATTTTAATTTCACTTTAGGGGAACATCAAAAAAAAAGATCCACTATATACATCCCTCACACCAAGTACAGTTGTCGTCTTCTTTATTTTTGTTCCTCTCATTCTCTCTGTTTCAAGTTTTTAATTTAAAAACACTTCCACCGTCTTAGCGAATTTATATTTACTATACAACAAAAATATTTGAATCAATAACTGGAATAGTCCTCTAAATGAGTGACAGTTTCCGTTCCCTTACTACCAATATTGGCAAACGGACAGACAGATGTAGCGACATAATAATAGATAAAATAAAAGAAAAGTGTCTTTTATTCTATAAATACGGTTTTAAATGTGAATAAATTGTGAAAAAAATAGAGAAAACAGCAGGTGCGAATTTAGCGATAAATGTGAGTCGTTGTTAAAAGATTGAACCGGCTTGTTGTTAATTAATTGATTAAAATCAATATCTTCATCGTTATTATCAACGATTAACACGAACAAAAAGCGTATTCAATGGCGGTCTAACAAAACTATTGAAAGAAAACTCCCCAAAGATGCCTCTGAAACAGTTTGAAATTATTTCTTACTCTTTATGTGTAGAGTTTCAGATAAAATTTCTAAGCGCGGGCTCTTTACTTTCAACTCTTTCAACCCCTCCTCAATGTTCACCCTCGTTTCCTCTGTCTCTCTGATCAATAATGAAGAAATTCTCCACCCTTGAATGTCATATTTTTATAACAGTTCTGTACATACATAAGCAGGCAATCAGACAGAGATTTTTTCCATTATTTTATATCTTCTAGTTTTAAAATATTCTCAAAACGACTAAAAGAACGTCGCCGTTTCGTTAAACATATGCAATATTAAATTTCAGTTGAATAGAGTTTTTTTTTCCAGTAGAGGTCTAGCTATTGTTTCAAAATATGTATATATGAAGCACCCTTAGGGATATAATTCAATACTATACGTCAGGATGGCGACGTTCTATGAAAAGCTGAAACAGTTTCACGGTCGCTTCAATTCACTCATGAAACAATTGTCACTGCATAAACTATTTAAAAAAAAAAACACAACAACAACAACAATAACCCAACGAAAATCAGTTACATAATCTAAGCAACAGTAGAAAAAAAACTTTGTTTCATCCGTTTCATTTGCATAACATGCATAGCGAATTAAGATGGGGTGAATGTTAGTGTAAAGAAGGGTTGGTCAATTTCTAGTAAGCAATCCGGTTGTTACTCAACGATTTATTATATGGAGAGAGAAAAAAAAATATGGGAAATTCGCAATTCAACTTTGGACAATTATCGATTAATCTCGTATGAATTGATTTCGAACATGAATTTAGATCAAATTTCAACCGACAAACAAGATGTAATTTTATGCATGTGAGAGACCTGTCTTGTAGCTCAAATTGTTGCCGGATTCTGTTTCGTTTAAATATGATCAAGATGAATGTAAGATTACTAACTATAGATTTGTAATATTGACTTACCACTAATTATTGGGGGTGATTAAGCACTTTCAGTTACACACTTTCAATACACAAACACTCACTGTTTGACTACACTTCAAAAATTACAATCGAGAATGACAATTGGATAATGTATAGACATGTTTTTATTGAAAATGACGTCTGTATAGCGATACAGTTTTATATCTTTCTTCTTTTTGTTAAATTCAAGTAAAACTTATATGTTCTCAACAGAATCGATTTTTAGACAAAATTGGATTGAATCCACAATAAAACTATTAGATAAATGCGAAATGATTATGTTTACATCGTGTATACATACAGGGTGTCTTTTTTAAATGTGGTCGATTCTCATGAAATTCTAAAATCCCCCAACATTAATTTCTGCCGTTTTTCTTCATTGTATTTTGGAGCAAGTTTCGAATTATCTCTGGAATACAATAAAGAAAAACAAAAAAAACCCACTGTTTGTGCGGCTTTGTAAAACAGGCTTATAAGAGCAGTCGTCACACTATAACAGAATTTTAACAGCTCAGAATTTGGGAAGAAAGATATTCAATCAGAAGATGGGGGTGGGATTACTGGTGCCATTTTAGGTATTTACAGATGGATCAATTTAAGTTTGCCAAAGTCGACGCATCCAAACAAGCTTTTCTTTGAAGTCCGCTTAACTGATCACGACTATTCGATTATTTATTTTAAATGTATTACCAGTAGAGTAAAAGAGATTGAATTAATTCTATTGCACTTCTGCTTTAGGCAAAAATCTACTGCGCATCCATGGTTTTAGACAAACTTAAATTGAACCATCTACATCTGAATTGATAAATGTTTTCTACAAATCTCGGTATGGTGGAAAGTGGAAACTCGTTCTACCTACACACCTCCTTATTTTTACGAGAAAAACAGCCTGACTCACACGAACAAAAATATGTGACATTCTCGCTCAACAACAGTTGAGTGCGGAAAAATTTAAGCGCTGAGGATTAGATGGTGTAAACTAGACTTTCGTTTGAAGGCAACTACATACTATTAGGTATAGAGAGAAAGGAGAAAGATGGAGACGATTTCTTCCTGTACATAATTTCCAATTTGCAAAGTGGTTATTTTATTTAATTCTATTATATTCCATCATTATTGTTAAAAAAAATGAGAATGGTTTTAACATTAAACAAACCACCCCTATCCGTTTCCATCGCCACACCTTCTTCCCTCTAAGATGGAGAAAGTTTGGTCTACACAACTAAAAGAAGCGGTATTTCGCACTCAAGAGTCGTCACATTTTCAGTGCACTCGGCTGTACCTAAAATAGGAAAACACCATGTGCATCCTTTCATAGCCGATCAAGTAATTTGCCATCCTCTATTTATTTATACTTCAACTTCAACAGATACTATACGTACGCCAAAACATGTAAAGCTATCAAGCAGGTTCAGTTCATTGCTATTACTAACAACCGGATCAATCTATATAAAATTGGCCAAATTTCTCACCAAATCATTACATTTTTTCAGCACTCGAATGTACAAGCGTGTGCACTAAAAATGCGATGATAGTTGTGAGGCTGTGTAAGTAGGGGGATGTCTAGCATGTCAGAATTTGCAAGAAAAACTGTCCAGCGAACAGAATTTAGAACTAGAATTGGATTTTTTACAAAATATTATTAATAATACTCTAACCGGCAAGTTCTTTTGTCGACGTTGTATTTAATAGTGGTAACAGTGATCTTTCTGGTTACACTTTTTAATAATTTTTTATAAGTAACATTCTTGGAAAACTTAAGGGGAAGGTGGAGTCCGGCCTCGATTTGGTGTCTGAAAAAGAAACAATTTTTAATGATTGATTTCTCACTTGTTTTTTGAGATATTCAAACGCTCTAAATAGCGTTGGGTTCGGCGTTTCACAGTGAATCCGACGAAGTTTACCATTTTCAAAAAATTTTACTAAATTCTAAAATGCAGAGGAAATGTTGGAGCATATCAAAATTTTCCAAATCAAGCCATTTCTACAATTTTATAAAAAATCGTACAGCAGCTTGTTTAGAAGCTTGTTCATGTTAGGAGGGCAGGCAAACGGAGCCCAAAATAACATTTTTGGAAGATCCAAAAACTTATTGAAGAAAAATTAAAGCAAATTTTCTAACTTTTTACAACTTTGTCCAAAGCAAGCGTTTTTTGACCCGCTTTCAAATGAATTACGGGGTTCTAATTCTTGCTAAGATCTTCTCTAGAGACTATACCGTATAAATCCTTGAGATATTATTCCAAACATTAGTTAAAAAGTAAGAGTTTCATAAGAATCGACCACATTTAAAAAAGACACCCAGTATACTTACGTATGGAAGCCAATTTGATTAGAAACTAATTAATCCATAATGTTTCCATTATGAATTAGAAATAAGTTTTTTAACGATTGAGGTAAACAGAATAAATCGTTCATTTTTTTCTGTTGCGTTGATAGTGAATTGGGTCAGTTTTTATAAAGCAAAATAAAAAACGAAGATGCAACAGTGCTTTAAATGAACAATTTTTTCATAATATTTATGCAGTTTATAATGGAAATATCCATCCCCATGAGGCAATAACATACATATAACTGTTTTTAATACTACGAATTATAACGTTAAAGTAGTTTTTGAGGAAAATTATCATAAAAAAAAAACGATATAACGAGCTTAACGGGGCACGCTTATTACCATAATCGTTCTTGTTTCTCGCTATAAAAATAAAGAACCGATTGAAAAACTGGAGCAAAAGTGAAGATTTTACAATCAGAATTTAAGAAAAGAATTAATCACATTAATTACACCTTGAGACTGTTCTTGATAACACGTTTATTGTGGTTAATTATTAAAATCTTCACGTTATATAGTCGATAAATATACAGAAAACAAGTTGTCTTTGCATAGAAAACTTAAAAAATTTAAGTAAAACCTGCAAAAGTTCTTGCCAATAAGCTTAAATTGCTTGTATCTAAGTCAAATAAAGGACCGGCACATTTAGATATGTGCAATATTGTGCAACAAGAGGACAAAAAAGGTGGCCAAAAACATCGAATAAGTAAGGGGCGCAAAATAATTCTTAGGACAAGGGCGCATAATATATCAGCACCGGTCCTGGTTAAATGTGTGAATTTCAAAACTGTAACGATTGGCTTAGTCAAATCTGTATTTATCAATGGATTTTAAATGGAGTGACCGAGGTGAAATTCATTTGATGATAGGAACGAGTTTTGATAGTTATCCGATCTATAAATCTTGATTTAACCTATTTAGTTCTTATCTTAATAATTCGATGACCCATCATTATAAAACTGTTCATCAATGAGACATGCATGATTGTAAGGAGGGCAGGGTAGTTTTTTAGACAAACAAATTTAAGATACTTTTTACAGGAAGAAGGTTAGAGATTAGTGTTTTTTTATTATTTAATAAACTGATCCCTCCTCACTGTAGCCTAAAATAACGAATCGAATATATTCACCGTTGTAGAGAAACTAGGAATCATAAATGTCTTATTTCACCTTACCCCACGCAAATTTTAATCAAATTTATAATGCAATACAATGTTTATTATTCCATTAGTTGTTATTAGATTCGTCCATTTTCATCTAAGGGTCATTACTTTCCCTACTCGTAGCACAATCTACTGTTGCGTTAGATAAAGTATTGGCATTTTAACATGAGACGTGTTATTCCGATAATTATTTCGATTTTGACCAATTTCTATCAATTATTAACCTTTAAAAGTCCTTTTGTTGAAGAAATTGTTAATGTACTTAAGTCCTATTTGGTAAGTGTTAATTATGGGAAAAATTCATGAATAACACAACTACGGATGACAATTTCGGATGGACTATTTTTAAACGACGAGTGTAAACTTGCAAAATTTATTTATTTTTAAGGTAGGAGGAGTGACTTAAATTTTGCCCGCTTAAATGTTAGTTTTCTATTGGGTATTTCGCAGCCAAGTTTACATAGCCTAAAGGTTTTGAAATTTGACATAGGTATGTGACAATTAAGCTATAAAAGCTTCGATTTTAGAATTTTGTATCTAAAAATCAAACATGTAAATTGTTTTTCATGCGTTTATCTGCTTTATTATCGATTTGGATTGTGTTATCGCAAGTACTTACTGCAATTACTTGTTCCCCCTAAAATAAGATACTTTTGTGTATATAGACCATTTATCATTTATTTATTGTTATCTCATGTTATAGGTACAGTCAAGTGCGCAAAAATTTTAACGGTGAGGATTGTTTGGTGTAAACCAGACTTTCGCTTGAAGGAAACAAACAAACTACTAGGTATCGAGAGAAAGAAGAGGACGATTTATTGATGTGCCTGAATAAAGAAAACACCACATCCCAAATAGTGGATCAGGTAATTTGCCACCCTCTATTTATTTATACTTCAACTTCAACAGATACTATATTCCAAAACAAGTAAATCTATCAAGCAAGTTCAGTTCACCCCCAATATCAACAATGGTGGAAGAACGGTTCAATCTATGTAAAACAGGACAAAATTCTCACCAAGAATCGTTAAAATTTTTACACACTTGACTGTACAATAACAAAACTGCATAACACATGTGCACTCTTTAATGATAATGAATGAAAGATAATAACCGAAAAATTACTAGATTCTACTTTTTTTCCAATAATATCTTAACATTTAACATAAATTTTCAAATTTACCGCGAAAATGATTTAGTGTACTTTATTAGTAATTTTTTCTGTGTAAACCTGACTTTACTTCTACTATACTCTGTTCTTAAACTAGGGGGAGTTTAATTTTGCGCGCTTAAATACTATTTTCCTACTGGTTATTTAAACAACTCAAAAAAATCAAACTTTTTACATTGACACAGTTGAAATTAGTACTTACCTGTTCTCTCCTCAAGAAATGTAAAATTACAGATCTATCTACCTCATTTATTATTATTAGAAAGATAGTCAATAATGAATTTGTATAAGGGACTTTTTCATGTACCTACAGTCAAGTGCGTAAAAATTTTAACGACTCTTTGTGAGAATTTTGGCCTGTTTTGGCGAATAGTAGCTGTTGAAGTTGAACCATAAATAAGTAGAGGGTAGCAAATGACCTGCATGATCCGCTATGGGTGTGGTGTTGTCTTTATTCAGATACATCAGTAAATCGTCCCCTTCTTTCGCTCGATACCCAATAGTTTGTTTTGTTCCCTTCAAACGAAAGTCCGGTTTACACCACACAATCTTCACCGTTAAAATTTTTCCGCACTTAACAGTATGTACAGCCAAGTGCGGAAGAATTTTAACGGTTAGGATTATATAATGTAAACCAGACTTTCGTTTGAAGAGAACAAACATACTATTGGATATCGCGAGAGAGAATGTGACGATTTGTTCATGTAGGTACACTCACGAGCACATAAAAGAGACCGACTCTTGAGTGAGGAATATCGTGTTTTTCGGTTCGTGTGCGTCAGGCTCCTTCTCTCGTCAGCGGAGGAAGGTGTAGAGGTAGGAAGTGCTGTAGTCGGTTTCCGCCATAGCAAATTTTGTAGAACCACCCTCTTTAGAGAAAGTTATAATTTACAAGCTGTTACCTGCCCGTTTTGCTATTCTATTTCCTGTCGAAATTTCGTAAATATGGAGAAGTGACAATAACTTGCCCCCTCCCTTGTTCCGATTGGACAACTCTCTTCCCAAATTCTGACCAGTTAAAATTAAGACGACTGCTCTCGAAAGCTGGTTTTACACCGTCGCACAAAAAGTGGTCTCTTTTATGTGCTCGTGAGTGTACTTGAATAAAGCAAAACACCACACCCCTATAACGGATAAGGTAATTTGCCACCCTCTACTTACTTATGGTTCAACTTCAACAGCTACTATTCGCTAAAACAGGTAAAGCAACAAAGCAGCTTGGGTCCATCCCCAATACCAAGAATGGTGGACGAACGGTTCAATCTATACAAAACAGGCCAAAATTCGCCCCAAGAGTCGTTAAAATTCTTCCGCACTTGGCTGTACCACCACCAGGAAAGAATATATTCGTACTCTTTATTGTTAATAAAAGAAAAATAACTGTAGAAGACTTGAATTTTGTTGTTGTGAGAGCACTCTAATATTATTTATTTGTTAATTATAAAAACTTATTGTTAGTTTTCATCGGGGAGCTAAATATTTTACATCTAAATTAATAACGGGACATAAATATTTCAATTTATCACCAAAACGATGTAGTGTATTTTCTCTAGTGACTTTTTCTGCGTAAACCCGACTTTAATTATTACTTCTCCTAGTTTAAAAACGAGGTATAGTTTAAAATTAATGTTATAATTATAAGAAAAAAAGTTATAATTGTCGAACTTTTGGAATCTGGCATAACGATAAGCTACAAGTTCTCCACTTTTTAAAATCGATAAAAATCGATTAAAATTCTAATTCAGCAAATAATACAAAGATTTTTTTGTTTTTTATTACCTGATTTTTTATTACTAATTTTTTTATTTGGAGAGCTTACTAAAATTTGTCTCTCTAATTAAGTATAACAATTTGTCTAAATATGTAGATTAAAGGCTTCATAAATAACTAATATCAACTATTCAACATATTAAAGGGTAAATTTATGAAGATTACGTGTATTTGTCTAATAAGATGAAAACTCTTGTCTCCTCATTAATGTTAATTTATTTAACTCTGTTTCTGTATTTATGTAGTTGCGGAAACATAATTATACTAATTAACTTTAAGATAATTACCTTCTCTTTAATTAAAATTCAAATATTTAATTATTTTGTTTTTAATAATTATGAAAAAAAAATTATAGGTATTTCTATAGAATCAATTAAATTATTCAAACAATAGACGTCATAGTATTTTTCAAACTATAATTAAAAATCCACCAATAAAAAGAGAGCATTTCTCCCTATCAATATGGCGATCGAACTTTTTACGTATATAGGTATAACAAGCTAGGGTATACAAGTTCCTACATAAAATACATACATCCTGTGTATATGTTATAAATGTATATCTATATACATATACATAAAAGCCACCCTCACTCACCCTAGTTGCAATAGGCATGATGGCCGGTGAAATCATTCAGGGGTGTCGAACGGAACGAACAAACAGCGTCACGATAGAGGGCGGAGTTCCTACTATCTTTCTCTAACACAATACATATACACCCCACCCTTACTTTAAAGCTAGAGGGCGGAGCTTAATCATTAAAACGGTTGGTTACATACTAAAATATAATCTGTATATCTCCTATACCGGGTGTCCCAACTAAACAAAATGGACTTTGTCATCTAGAAAAGAAATGGAATTTGTTCACATTTACTTTTAAAATACAAGAATAACGTATGTGTATCAAGTTTATTGCAAGATCGTGCTTCTAAATTTGGAAATTTCTAGTTTTTAGAATAACTATAAACTACATACAAAATTAGTTTCTGTTTTATACATGAAATACACTATATGTAGTCGCAATAATTGATATCACTGTAATTAACGGAAGAATTATAAATAATGTACATATTCATTACATTTTTAGTTATCTTTAAGGATGACACGTCTTTAAGCCGGCCAACATTGCTTAACATGCAATGAGAGAGAAATCATAAGTCTATGTAACTTAACGGCTTTAAATAATTTAGATAATGTTCTACTTTATGTATCGGTAAATATTTTATGTAAATATGCTATATGCATGTAATTAGACGCCCCTAGGATGTCATTCTAAATGGTAATTGGCATCTTTTATGTATAGTGTATGCAATAAATAAAGTAACATGTAATCTTTACATAACTTTAAACTACCAACTACCAGTATCAATAAATAATGGTAAATGCAATAATTACATCTATTTTTATATTTATTGAGGAATATAATAGTATTTATGGAGACACTAGATATGAACTTTCCGACTATCCCCTATATAAATTCTAGTGACTTATATTCATGTTGGATAAACTGATTTTTTGACAGATTCTCAACAAATCAAGTAAGCTATTAAAAATTGTAATATTGGCTTTTTTGAATTTAAAACTTTAAGGAAATCGGTAATTTTTCATAAATTCTGTTAAAAACACGACTAAAAATTCTACAACGAACTAAACATTCTAAATTTTAATTAATAAATTACAAATATATTTAAATTTATTTGTTGTTAAACAAAACACATTTTAGTTTGACAACATAACCTCACATAACCTAACATTTCTGATTTCAGTGATTTTCATTTGAAGAATGGCATCATCATATTTCTCTGAAAATGATCATGAACGTCGCAAACAAATGTCTGCAGGTTTATATGTGAGTTGTCCACATAATTTACGACAAGCCATTCAAGCAGCTTCCGAATATGGTTATCATTTTATTGTAACACAAATAACACATCCGAATTATGCACGTGAATTGTTGAAAAACAAACCACCACCAGCTATTGGACGAACTGATCGTATTTTAACAAGCAGTGAATGGTCTCGTTATATTGTCGGTAAATAATTAACAAAAATATTTAGTTTAACGATTATAGTAATTAGAATTTCAGCTGAATTAACACCTAGTATAAATCTAGAGAGTGAAATAGAAGAAGTGTATCGTAAAAGTAAAGCGTTATTCTTGCAAGAATTCGGTTTTGCTCTGCATTTAGGTGTACCAGTACTTTTAATTACATTAAATCAACGCTATAATGCCCAATTGGGACGGATAATTAATGAGAAACTTGTCGGTGGTACAAGTTCATCAATATGGGTATCATTACCAATGGTACATCCATCACAATTTAGCCCAATTTGTAATAATAATAACAATGATGATGAAAGAGAGGATACATGGGAATGGTGGAATGATTTTCGTACATATTGTTATTATGATAGGCATTTAGGTTTAGTATTAGAATTACCTGATCCGAAACATATACCAGCAAATAGTGAAATTGATCGTTGGGTTGGTGAGCCTGTTAAAGCACTAATTATACCAACATCATATTTTTTAATAAATAGTTATGGTAAACCAGTATTGCCAAGAGTTCATCAGGAATTATTACAAAAATTTCTAACAATTGATGTTCAATACATCATCAAATCGGATAGTGATGGTGATTTATCAGTTTATACAAAATATTTGAATTATTTAGGAAAGAAATTGTATGTTAGTAATGCTACTGCCGAATTTATTAAAGGGTAAAGTTAATTTAAATTTATACTAAAAATAGAAATAATGATGAATATTGAATTGTAGCTGTGAAGATTATTTACAAAATCCATTACAACCACTAACTGAACATTTAGAAACAAATATTTATGAAGTTTTCGAAAAAGATCAAATTAAATATACAACATATCAAAATGCCATCCAAAAAGCCCTAGAAGAAATACCACAAGAAATTGAGACACCTGTAATAATGGTAGTTGGTGCAGGTCGGGGGCCTTTAGTACAAGCAGCCTTAAATGTTTCATATATTTTACATAGAAAAATTAAAGTTTATGCTGTTGAAAAGAATCCATTTGCAATTAATACATTAATAGATCGTGTAAAGAATGAATGGAATGGTCAAGTTACATTGATCAATGAAGATATGAGAGTGTATGAACCACCAGAGAAGGCGGATATTTTAGTTTCAGAATTGTTAGGTTCATTTGGTGATAATGAATTATCACCAGAATGTCTAGATGGTGCACAGAGATTTTTAAAGAAAACTGGCGGTATCTCGATACCACAATCATATACATCATATTTAGCACCATTACAAAGTATAAAGATTTTCAATGAAATTCGTTCACAACGATTAGCAGATAAAACATTACGATCTTGTTATGAAACACCATATGTTATACATCTTGTTAATTATTATCAAATATCACCAGCACAAGTATTTTAAATTCTATCTAATATCATTTACATAATATGTGATCTTTAAAGATTTTAGCCATTGTTTAAATTCGAACATCCCAATTGGAATGAAACCATTAATAATGAACGTTATAAAAGATTACGATTCCCTTGTGTTCAAAGTTGTATTCTTACTGGTTTCGTTGGTTATTTTGATACGGTCCTCTATAAGGATGTTATGTTGAGTATACATCCAGAAACACATACACCGGATATGGTTAGTTGGTTTCCAATTGTCTTTCCATTACAGGTAGATTAATCATTATTGAAATATTCGAATTTTTATTATTTAATTTATATTTAAGGAACCGATAAAGGTGACAGCGAATAGTGTTATTGAAATTTCATTTTGGCGTGTTGAATCATCGGATAAAGTTTGGTATGAATGGTGTTTGGAATCACCAATTAAAGGGAATATTATGAATCCAAATGGGCGATCATATTTTATTAAAAAACATTAGGATGTCGATTTAAAATTTAGATTCTAATTCGAAATGATTTTTATTAAACTCAAGAAATCTTATTTCTATTTTTGCATTAATAAAATAATTTTTTCTGTGTATAATCTAATTTAACTCATAATAAGCGATCTTATCCTATATCTAAATAATTGTAGTTCCTATAGTATTTTACCTATCAATGTAGTTATTTCCTCCAATAAACCTTGTAAAGTTGTGGAATTGTAGGAAAATAGAAGACACCATTTTTTACCTGAAATATAGACTTTCCAAATGAAGGTATGAAAATTAAGTTAAATTAAACCTAAGATACATTTTTGGATTTTAAATAGGATAATTGCAAAGTAAATGGTAGAATGAACAAAGACTCATTTAGATTTTATAGTTAATAAAATTATTTACCTCAAACTATTCGAGGTCGAAACTTCCGATTTTGATAATTTTTGATATAGATAAGTATAGTTGGATCAACTTTAGTTTTGCCCAGATCGGCGAATACAAACAAGATTTTCGGAGTAGTCTGTTTAATCGATCGTATCTATGCGAACTTTTTTATTTATTGTATTACCGCGGTGGACTAAGAGAGAGAGAGAGAGGAAACATTGCGCTTCTTCTGTAGGCAATGTCTACAGCATATGATTTTGGGAAAACTTACTTTGATCCATCTATAGTTCATTCTATTCTAAGGGATGCATGTTTTGTCATTAAAGCATAACATGGAAATTCTTATGCTAACAGAAAACTATACAGAGTGTCGGACCTAAATGTGGGGAAACTTATGTGCAGGGCCGGCTCTAGGGGGACAACCCGCACATTTGCCAGGGCGCGAGAATTTAAGGGTGCAATTTTGGCTATAAATGTGAGAAAAATATTGATGTGTTGAATATTCAAATGATAGAAAGCGTCACATATCCTTCGTACTTATATTGTTTATGTATAAAAGTCGAAATAGTTACACATGTAAAGGACGCTGCTTCAACATGTGTTTAAACATGAATAAACTTGCTTATTACCTCTAATTATGAAAGAGCGGTTTCGTTACACAATAGCCTTATTTTTGCTATTACGTTATAGTATAAGTAGTTATAACCCGTATTAATTCTTGAGCAATTCGAAAAATATTTCAATGATTTATAAAGTGGTCCCTGGATAACGTTTTAGCAAAATTAGAACCATGCAGTTCAATTGAAAGTTGGGAAAAACGCCCGTATTTGACGATGTTGTGATTTTCAAAAACGAGTTAAACACGTAAAATGATTAAGAATGACTGAAAGAACCCCGATGGTTTCGTTTTCTTTCATTACATTTTAGAAAAAAATCCTTTACTCCTAATTTATGACAAAAATACTATCTTTGGACAACTCTGTTATGAACATTTTTTTTTTTTAATATATAAATAGAACAAATGAGTTTTCCTAAAATTTTACAATTTTTCAAAAATTTGGTTTTCACGTTTCCCTCATATGGATAAGCTTTCCAACAAGCAATCATCCGCTTGTCCTTCTTCAAAACTGTACAAAAAATGTACTTTATAAGAGCGCTCGTTTTTATTAAAATTCCCTAAAACTAACAAGCCGATCGGAAAATTTCTTGAACATTTGGAAAACCCTTTAAATATGTTATAAATATTAAAATTTTCATTAAAAACTAATCAACATAGGTTGAGCTGTGGGAGAAATTGTAAATACCTAAACATGCTCTGAGACAATTGTCTGTAATTCAGAATTTTCTCAAAATTTTCCAAAACAGAATCGTCCTTCTCCTCCACCTTGAAACGCTCTTTCCATAACGTTATCATGCGTTTTTACATCTTAAAAAATAAGCGAGCGATCATGTCTTAAGCATTCCTCTTTTTCGTAAAAAGTACTGCTAAGTTGGGTAGAAGATATGAATGACAAAACACGCTTCCCTTAAAACATAAAATTGACTATCTACAGGGTGTTTGGTCTAAGTATGGTGGGTTCTAACAAACTCCTATTAGTCGACGAGCGATTCGAAAAATATCTTAAGGATTTGTAGGCGGGTCCTTAAACAACATTTTAGCAAAATTAGAAGCTCGTAGCTCATTTGGAATTTGGTCAAAAACCGCTCGTTTCTGACGAACTAAACACGCAAAACGACTTAGAATGACTTTAGAATCCTCCCAAAATTGATTTTTTTCGTTTTTCTCCATTTTATTCTGGAACAGGTGGAAATACTTCGTATTTTCTCTGAAATACAATGAAAAAAAAGGAAAAAAATCAATGTTGGGAAGGTCTCTGAGTCATTTTCAGTCGTTCTGCGTGTTTTGTTCGTTTTTTTAAAATTGCGACATTGTCCAAAACGATCGTTTTTTGATCAACTTTGAAATGAGCTACGGGGTTCTAATTTTGCTAAAATGTTCCTTAGGGACTCTTCTACAAATCCTCAAAATATTTTTCGAATCGCTCGTCGACTAATAGGAGTTTCTTAGAACTCACCATACTTAGATCAAACATCCTGTATATACCAAATATGATCAAAATCAAAAGTTTTGACTTGGAGTGGTTCATTTGTTGGTCTTAATGCTGTGAATTGAAAACTATCAGATTATGATCGCTAAAATTATTTTCTATATTTGCAACACATTTCCATGACTCTGGATGATTAGTATACACATGATCTAGAAGTGAAGCCGTATTTTTATCATGCCTTGTTGGCTCCTCCACCAATTGTGTCATATTGAAATCTCTTTCTAATTGCCTTAGTACTTCTCTTTCTCTAGTTTTTTTTTCATTTAAATAATGTACATTAAAATCACCCATAACGGTAAAATCATCATAATTTGATGATATTTTCTTTATTGCATCATGAATATAATTCAATTTTTGATATTGAACTCTAGGTGGTCGATATATTAAACCAATTGCCCTTGTCTTATTTTCATGTTCTATTTCACACCATAATTGTTGTACTTCTGAACAATCAATATCTGTTGGTAGATTGATTTTTTTACATTTCATACCATCTTTAACGTACAATATTAAACCACCACCATGCTTATGTCGATCAAAACGAAAATGTTTGTAGCCTTCAATTGAAATCGATGAATCTTTATGATGCTCCTTCAACCAAGTCTCAGTAACACCAAATACAGACAAATTTTGTTCTTTGACCAATTCTTTAATGGTTGGGAATTTTGTGATTATCGACCGTGAATTTAATAATCCTACTTTAAAAGGGTGTTTTTCAGATTTGGGCTGTATCCATTCTGAATTTTCGTTAAAACAATTAGATTCTTCGTTTTTATTTGATTTGGGTACTAGCTTTGTATCATTGCTAGAATCATCATTTAGATTCTTGCAACATGTTTTGATTTTATAACAACTGGGATGGTATGGTTTTTTACACTGGCTACACTCTTTACATTCACGAACCACGTTGTTGTGACATCGTTCACATATTCTATCTTCCAATCTCTTCTCGGAATCCTTGGAATTTTCTTTTTTATTAGTAAACAATGCGACAGAATCATGCTTGTTTCCAGGTTTTTCTCCAAGATTATAGTTTTTCGCCCACTCCTTACAACATGTTTTGATTTCATAACAGCTGGGATGGTAGGGTTTGTAACATTGTGGACAATTTTTACATTCACGGATCACATTTTTGTGACATCTTCCACATATTCTTTCACTACAATTATCCAAAGTTATCGGATTTTTCTTTGTATCTGTAGATAATAGTGCAGAATTATATTGGCTTGAAGGTTTTTGCTCAATTTTGAAGAGATTGGTCAAGTCTTCACAACATCTTTTCAACTCATAACAACTGGGATGGTATGGAGTATTGCAATGGAGGCAATTTTTACATTCTTTGACCACATTTTTATGGCATCGTCTACATATTCTATTAGTCAAGTCTTCTAACTGTATTAGATTTTTGACAATTTCACCAAATGAGTTTTGCCCATATACTAAGTGGCTATTTGTACTGGTCGACTCCTTACAGCAGGTTTTTATTTCAAAGCAACTGGGATGGTAGGGTTTATTACATTGTGGACAATTTTTACATTCACGAACCACATTCTTGTGACATCTTCCACATATTCTAATTTCCAAGTTTTCAGACGCCTTAGAATTTTCTTTTTTATCAGCAAACAATCCGACAGAATCATACTTGTTTCCGGGTTTTCCTCCAAGATTAGAGTTTTTCGAGGACTCCTTACAACATGTTTTGATTTCATAACAGCTAGGATGGTATGGTTTGTAACATTGTGGACAATTTTTACATTCACGAACCACATTTTTGTGACATCTTCCACATACTCTGTCACTCAAAGTATCAAAAGTTATCAAATTTTTCGATGTATCACTAATTAATACATTCGACTTAAATTGGTCTGCGGATCTTTGTAGAAGGTTGTAGCTACTGGTAAACTCTTTACAACAGTTTTTCAATTCATAACAACTAGGATGGTATGATGTGTTACACCAGGTACAGTTTCTACAATCACGGACCACATTTTTATGACAACGTCCGCATATCCTGTTGCTAAAAGCATTTGAATTAATAAAAATCTGGTCGATATTAGTAGAAAATCCACCAGCATATCCATATTGAATATATGAATTTTGTCCAAAACTGCTATAGCTATTATTGGAGCTTTTACAACAATTTTTAATTCGATAACAACTTGGATGATAAGCTGTATAGCAACTAGAACATGTATGACATTCACGGACAACTTTTCGATAGCATCGTCCACATATTCTATCATCCATTATAAAAGTACGTCAATGGGTTGATGTATTGATCGAAAACAGCCCATATATACCACCGTATAGGAAAATTGGCGTGACCTACTTCTGTTATTTCGATCGGTAACAACAAATGGAAAATTCTATCCTTTGCAAGGATCAGTCCATATAAAGCTTTTGTTCGTGAAGTTGCAAGTGTTTTCTATATAGAAAAATGCCACCAAAAGTGTATATTATGTCAGCAAGTCCACCATGTAGGGCTGTTTTAATGGTAGCGAAAGCTATCGGATTAGAGCTTGATATTGAAGAAGTTGAAAAGGATACGTTAAAAACTCCAGAAATGTTGGAGGTAAAGAAAGCTGTAAATATTTAAAACAATACAATATAATTTTATGTATTGATTTATTGATTAAATTTTGTAAAGATTATCTATTATTATAACGATATTTGATACTTTTACAGTTGAATCCACAACATACAGTTCCTATTCTAGTCGATGATGATTTTGTTATATGGGATAGTCATGCTATTGCTGGATATTTAATTGGACAATATGGGGCTGATGATCAAATGTATCCGAAAGAGGATATTCGTAAGAGAGCTACAATTGATCAACGGTTGCATTTTGATAATGGAATTTTATACGAGAGATGGCGTAACGCTTCCGTAAGTACAATACAAGTTACAAAAAATATATCGATCGTTTTTTATAACAACAAATTATAAATATCACAACAAACATAATAATGGTAAATCAATAATGATTTAATATTACAGATGCCTATGTTTCTGGGCATTGGTGATATATCCGAAGACGATAAAGATAAAGTAATTGAGGCTTATGGTTTTTTAGAGGAATTCCTCAATGGACATCCATGGTTAGCTGGTGATGATATAACTATAGCTGATTTATGTATTTTAGCAACATTAACTAGTTGTGAATTATTTATATCAGTTGATACTGATCGTTTTCCACAATTATCAGATTGGTTAAAAACTGGCAAAGAATTACCGTATTTTGATGAATGTAATGCTCAAGGATTGGAAAAATTAAAAGAGATGCTACCAAATCCAGAAAATGAATAAATTTGTTTATATTTTTTAAAATTATAACACACAAAGTGATTGCTGTGCTTTATGTATGAAAAATATAGAAATATGCAATACTTTATTTTACTAGAATTTGCACTGATTATGAATTATAAATGATAAGTGGAACTAGAAACATTAATTAAAAAGAATAGAGATCAATTATTTGAAAAATGTTTCTACCTCCAGTCGTCAGATATGTAAATTTAATGCTTAATATTCAAATAAAATCGTGTGTAATTACATTTATTATTCATGAAAATATGTTGGTCAGCAGGAAATTCTCTCAAGGTCTCCCTTATCATCGACTGTAATTGATGACGATAACAATAAAATTGCACAACAATAAACTCTATTTCAATTAAATTCCCCAAAAAAGTTTAGGAACAATTATATAATAAATAGTGAATGGAATAATTAAGTAAATTAAAAAAAAAAAAAGAAAATTACTTACTAGATGGAGTCGCAACAAACACTAGCCAGAAAATGATTGGATTTACAAAAGATTTTCGTATTGATAAGATATTAAAGTTTATCCAATCAATGATAGTTTTTAAAAGCGAAAAATTTAAAAAAAAATCAAGAAAACACAGAAATGCACACAAGTATGCACAGTAATGTAGAATGCATGTTTCATTTATTAGTAATGATTTGAAACTTTCGATATGAATCATGTTTTTCCCCGGTAGTTAATTATGCTATTATGCTATTAAAAAATAATTATTTTGAAAAATTTATGTTGCACATTACTAATTATGTTGTCCTCAAAACAGCTGTCTACGTTAATTTGCATAACGATGCTCTAAAACACAATAAATCAAATGCAAGTATAACTAAAATGTGTACTAATAAATTTAAAGATACTCTTTTAGATCATATAGAAGTTATATGTTTAGAAAATAATGTTTGTTTTTAGGGCCTAAACCGGATGATTTGATGATTAAGAAAACCTCTAAAAGGAAATTTCCGAAATGTGAATCGTGAAGAAAACATTTCGCAGTCAAAGATTCGTTTGAAATGCTCCTTATCGAAATCAATACCTAACTGTGAAAAATTCAATTTTACGCTATATTTACAAGTTGGCACATTGATCTTCCATTCTCCCCTCGTCGTCAGTTTGATGTGTGTTTCAATGAAAGATTCCAATTTATAAATAAATTCAGTTGGCATGAAAAATTTAGATGAGATCTAACGATTGAATTTGTCAGAAATATAAAATTGTAGGGTTGGTTCGGAGGAGAGAAGAAGATGGGACGGAAATATATAAAATATATATATATATATATAAAAAAACAGCATTGAATACAGATGCATACCAAAAAATGACTCAGTGTTTGAATTTTTAACATTTCGAAATAATTTTTCTGTTTTCGATAGCTATTTTCGAGTTGTTTTATACCGACAAAAAAATAGAAACAACAGATGTATAACAGAGTTATTTGGAGATTGTAAACGATGTTAAAATTTACTATTATCAATTGATTAAATATTACCAATTTTGGCTTTATTTAGTTGGCGACATTAAATGCAAGATTATTGCATAACATTGAACGAGACAATAGCAGTTTCAGGCGCCACTAGGCGCCAACTAAGTAATTGATACTGTCACTTTACGATACTTCAGTCTGTAAGTGTTGAAAACAATGAAAACTATGAAAATTTTAGAGAAATCCTGAAAGAGTTATTATTGGAATTCAGCTATGATGTCTTTGACACATTTGCTAGTTTGTGGTAAAACAAATTGGTTTGATCAAAACCAGAGACGGACTGGGTTTGAGTGAGTAGCCCGATCTCTGTATAATATGACTAAAATGAGTATGTATTTTCCAAAATTCGATACCTAAAAACAGGCAGTAGCGTAACTTGAAATTTTGGGCCCCACCGCAAGATTTTAGTTTGGGCCCTTGTATATTCTTATAGTTATACTTTTTTTTAAAATAAATAAAAGTTGGGCCCTTAGAGGGTCTGCCCCTGCCCCCCCCGCATTGCGGGCGCACGCGGGTGCCTGGTTGCGCGACTGAAAACAGGGCTGATATGATGGATGTGACACGAACCTACAAATTCCAAAAATTTTTGAAATTTGAAGTCATTTTTTCCCTCAACATACAATTTTTATCGAATTTTGTTAGTAAATTGTGCAGAGAACACGATTATGACGCTTTTAATTGCAACTTTAGGAGAATTTTTGAGTTGAAGTGCAAGTTTTAAGGCAATTTCGTCTTGAATTATCCGCTTGCAGTGAATCAATCATCTTGCACTTAAGTAATCAAAGGGGAACAATGTAGGCAAGTTAAGTCTCAATTTTTAGTCCAGATTCGAAGACATTTTTGATATAAATCATAAATTCCTAAAAAATTTGCTATTCAACCGTAAAAAAAAACAATTTAGAGACTCTTACTTTATATTTTGAACTCAATTCTTGACTTTTAGCTTGGGCTTACGAAAAAATCGTTGAGCACTGGTTTTTCGCGAATTTCTGTAATGAATTATAAAAAAATCTATTCGGACACTTTTAATCGAATTTTCAATCATTAGATTTGCACTTTTATCTATGATTTTTGGACGATTTCCCTTAAAATCAGAATCTTAAGCAAATTTTCTCAAAGCTAATCAATTTTAATAGATTTTTGAGTTGGACTTTTTAATTTTAGGCAAACATTTTCATCCTAAATTATCAGTCTTAACTGAATTTTGTTCTTGAGTTTGAAAAGACAGAATTGAGACACTTTTAGCCTGTTTTTTGTAGCCCTAAGTCATCAATTTTTATATAGAATTTACTACTAACGTATATGAAAAGGAGAGACTTTTAGACCTAGTTTTTCCTCCTTTACGTAAGCTCGCCTTATTGTTAGTAAAACCTCGGCTTACATCGAACTGACGGTAGGCTTACATATACAGTAAAACTTCGCTAATCCGGACCTTCTGTAGTCCGGAATTCCACTAATCCGGACCGATTTGCTCTCACATTTATGCATACTGTAATCCGGAATTTGACTGCTTCTACAATCCGGATTCAATCGGGTTGGAGCTTCCTTCATTGCTAACTCTTCGTAGCTTTTGAGGCTCAACAAAAATCAGTTCAACAGAGAACAATTACAGATTATTTTAAGTAATTTTTCGCCTGATATATATATGTATATATAAAAAGATTTACAATCAGGAGCATACTCTCTATGTTATAATATGTTAACTCGATTTGAATACATTTGCATTTTTGTGAAAAGCTTTTTCAGTGCTCCAAATTTGTCTTAATGTACATATTGAAAAAATTTTCGATTCACTTCGTAAATACCTAACAAACGAAGGAAGATACCGTGGCGCCAGAACCCTATAGGTATATTTAATATGTGTTTCAAAACGTTCCAGTAATCCGGACGATTCAGTAATTCGGACTGCCCCCTGCATTAATTAGTCCGGATTAGCGAAGTTTTACTGTATTTATGTTCATATAGAAGTCTGCACTTAAGTGTCTGTAAATCCATGTTTAGATAGATTTAAGGGAACAATAGGGCAGGCCTAAGAAAAACAGGATCAAACCAACATTTCAGTAAAAAGTAAAAGTAAATCAAAATGTTTATATTTTTCATATGGTAAGAGGCCCTGCTTCATTATTTTGAACAGGGAAATATACAACAAAGGCCCTGCTTATAAACGATTGGTTTACTCAACTCGAATTACTTTAAGCATTTTCTAATTGTAAGTGGACTGCCACAAAAATAACTGTTTCCCTATCTGGCGGCCGATCATCAAGATTTGCCCGATCGTCCGACCGGCCAGTCCGCCCCTGATCAAATTGATTCTGTTCATTTGCTGTATTGTTCGTGGTGTATTTGCAAATCTACAAAAACAATATCAATAGGATACATTGTTATATCGAACAGTACATATAATTAGTTTCAAAAATAATAAATTTTGACCTATTTATACGGTTTTCAATCTAAAAATATGGATTCGGTTTTATGTTGAATTTATTATCACCATTCTGAAAATATTTTCAATATAGAAATAGCAGTTTACTGAAATAATATTTTTTTAAATGCGTATTTTTATTTTTACAAAATTACATAGTTGTTTACATAAACAGTTCCACAGTACACACACACACATAGACAGAAAAAATTAAATTTGTGTGAATGTTTTTTCTGTTATTTCAATCTTGATGTAAATTTACCTGTCATCAACATCTTTTCAGTTCTGTTAGGCAACTGTTGTGTTTTAATTTAATTGTGAAATTAACAATAAGCTGTAAACTTGATTTTCTTTAAGCATGAAAACGACTAAAAACGATTCAATTTACAGATTCTGAAATATGAGTTTACCGAAGATAAAATAGGTAACAATGCAAATTTACGACTTGTTTTAATTTATTTATTCAGCTAATTATAGACGATTCACTTATTATATTATCAAGAAAGATAAATTCAACAAATATATGTACATAAAACCTGTCTTCTTTACACAGTTATTTTCTAATATTTAATAATGACACTTCAACTGTATATGGCTCTATTGAGTCCCCCATCTAGAGCCGTTCTTCTCACCGCTAAATTGCTCAATTTAGACCTCAATTTGATTCAATTAGATCTGAGTAGAGGGGAACATTTAAAAGACGACTATCTCAAGGTAATAATACTTTTTTTATAAATCACGAATACAGTTACAATTACTGTTTCTAGATAAATCCATTACATACAGTACCTACACTAATCGATGGTGATCTAATTATTAAAGATAGTCATGCTATTAATATATATTTAGTGGAAACATACGCAAAAAATCATCATTTATATCCAGAAAATGATCCCAAACAGAAAGCTTTAATAAACGAAAAACTATACTATGATTCAAGCATTTTATTCCCATTGTTCAGGAATACAGTTGTAAGTTTGTTAGATAGAGAACGTTATGTATTATTCAAGTTAAAGGGACCAATTTTTTATAGAAAATCCAAAGAGGTATCAATTGAACAAATTGAACGAATCCATCAATGTTGTGGTGTTTTAGATCGATTTCTAGACACAAATCCATGGATTTGTGGTAATGAAATAACGTTAGCTGATGTAAGCTTAATAACCACAATAACATCATTGGGAATTCTTGTATCGATTGAAGTAAATAAATTTCCGAATTTATCAAATTGGATAGAACGTTTCAATCAGTTATCTGATGCAAATATTAATAAATCCGGTCTAGATGATCTTAAACGTACCATTGAACTATGTTTAAAATAATTATCATTTATAATATTGACAAATTTTTAGTTATTATATTTTACAGTTGGTTATTCACTAGAAAAATAAGTGTTGATGTTCTTAATTCAATTAGATTGAATGCCAAGAAGAATTGATGCATAGATGTGGAAAAATTGTAGTAGATTGATGTTGAAAACAGTTTTCTACATCATGCATTAATTCCCTCAATTATCAATAGTATTAATCACTATGAATCTAGAGAAGAGTTTTTCGATTGTATTCTTATTCCGAACTATAGTACAGTCTTAATTTCGATCTTTATTTCTATTATAACCACTGAATTATAATGTGCGTATCTTCTAGATAAAGTGATAATAATTGTGCGTGATTTTCTTTAAAATCAATTCTATTTGTAACAGAATAAAATTGTAATCATAACAGAGACGCTTCAAGATATCAATTATTCGACGGCCAAAAAAGTTGAGTTGAAACTAAATAAAATATTCTGCTTCCTATAAATACAATAGTGTAATTGTTATTGAAGGTTTTTTCCATCATTGTGTCATACTTGCACTCTTACAGGAGTGGCGTCAAATTCACTTGAGTCCCTCTAAACTCTAAACTAAACCTAAAAATAAATCCGATATCGGTCACCCGCAACAGAACCTCGCATACTGCAGGAAGGCTAAATTAAACCAGAGTCTACATATTTGGGACTAGTCGAGCCTTTGGCCATGCAGTCGTTACTATATATGGTATCCCACCTTTACTAGAGATATTTTTTTGTAGAGGTACTCTCCTCGCAGGTTGGGCGGTTAAACCAAGTCCCCGGGAGCCCAAATCCGCAAAGTTCCAGTACAACGTTTTGTACTCCAGTATTAACCTTATCGATGGCGTTTTTCCAACCGTAGCTCGGGCACCTCGGGTTCGCTATACCCGTACTAAGACTATTAACAGTCCTGAGCCCCTGAGGGGATGAATATTGATAAATTTGGTTTAATATGTGAGTGTTCAACTTGAAAAATTCATAAATTTAAACCTAGCCCAAAAATCAAAAGTATCTAATCGTTCACTTTTCAAAATAGAGTTTTTGTCTGTCACCGATACGTTATAAATTCTTCGTTAGAGCCTATAAGAACCAAAATCATGTCGTATAAAGTGTATTTTAAGAAAAAAAATAACCAATAAAAGACTGTCGATAAAAATCACGTGATTCAATATATTTTATATGGTGGATACCGGTCAGCTGATCGTACATTATAACAGCTTAAAATAGTAACGTAAAGTGAAAACTTCTTTCCGTTATAATCAGTACCGTACAGTTTTTAAGACCAGGGGCGTCCTGATAAGGTGTGCAAGAAATACGGGCAACGAAATCTTTGGGGCGACCAAAATTGATCATATTTTCTACTGTTAGGTCTTATTGAGCTTTTTATTGTTCATAATAATATTATGAAAAAATGTCGTTTCTTTTTCTGTTTGAAAGGGCGGCCAAAACGTCTCTTGCATACGGGCGGCCAAACTTCTAGGGACGCCCCTGGTTAAGACTATATAACATAACACATCGGTGACAGGTGAAAACTCTCTACTGTGTTGTCTGTGTTAATTTACGCTAGACTAAAAGATACAAATTTAGCTAAAAAAAATTACTAAAAGTGTCTACAGACTCTCGTTTTGACAACATAAGAGCAAAATTCGCAATGATTCGATGATTTAAGACAAAATCGCCTTAAATCGCAGGTTACTAAATTGCTTCTCTTTACAAATAAAAAACAAAAAGGTCTCAAATTAAGTTCGACAGTCGGCTGTCTAAATGGTCCCTTTTTTCACAACATAAGAGCAAAATTCGTTAAAAAAGAAAAACTTGGATTGAAATTTTAGAATTCACCTCGAAAATCGATCGAATCGTCTATTGATAGCAAAACTCACTAAGAACTGATCGTTAAAGAGGAAGATTTCTTGACTGAAAAGTAGAGTTCAGCCTAAAACACAGGTGAAAATGTCTAAATCGTCTCCATATTCCTACCACTTAAGAGCAAAATTTATTAAAAATTGATAATTTAGGAGAAAAATATTCCAAACTGCTAATTTAGCTCAAAAATTGACTAAAACGCTTACCTAAACCATCTCTTTTTGATGCCGAAAAGCAAAATTGGCTAAAAATTGATAATTTAGAACGAAATCGTCTTGAAACTTTAACTAAAATCTCGAATTCAACTAAAAATTCGAAAAATAATTTTGTCTGAAGATGAAATTTTAAGTTTTGGTAAAAAAGATACATCTATAATTTTGTGGAACAAAGACTACAGAATTTTAATATTTAGTAAAAAAATCCATTGCACATTCCTAATTTTCTTTACTACAACTCGAAAATTAGGACAATTTTTTACAAAATCGAGTTTTGAAATGAAAAAAGATTCAAATACTTCCTTGTCTTGATTCTTATCATTTCTATGCTATCATTTATCCGTTCTCATTGTCAAAAAACGCTTGATTTGCTTATACGTTGAACCGTCACTGAACCATCAACAATTAATCGTTTTAATTTCAATTTCCAAGGATCCCAAGCCTGGTTATTTATTTTCCCCCTTGTCCTTCTGCCGACTTTGTAATTAGTAAAATTAATTACAAATTAAATTAATTTCTCTATTTTAGTATAAAATTTGACATAGAAAGATACTCGCTTCAACTTCGATTATATCTCTTCAGAGAATTGTTTTTATAAACAATATTATCTACATATTTAATGTATAACATAATTTTCGCATATTCTTCTGATAGTAAACGAACACTATAAATATATACATATATTTATAATAGTTAATATTCATTTAAATATTTGTTTATCAAATATATTGAGTTAGTTGTTGAAGAAAATGCGTCCAAAATTGTACATGTGTGACATTTGTCCATCGTCTCGTGCAATTCTATTAACCGCCAAATATTTACAAGTTACATTAGAATTAAAAATTGTTAATTTATCAACGAAAAATGACGACATCCAAAACATCGAAAACTATAAGGTAATTTATATTTGTAAATATCAAATTAAGATTTAAAATCGAACATAGTAGAAATATATTTTTACCTTAAAACAAATTGAGTGGATCTAAAATTATTCTAGACATGACAACTGTTACATATTCATCAAGAAAAAAAAAATTATACGTAAGTAGTTAATGGCTACTGTCCAGGATTAGTTTTAAACGGGTCGTTCATCTATAATGAATGAATGAATATCTTATATTGCCTTTAAATAAATAAAAATTGTTATTTTTGGCTTTATTCATTTCTTTTTTTTTGTTTCATTAATTTTCTTATCATTATAGAGGAATAATCAACATATGTTGCCAACATTAGAGGATAATGGTTATATAATATGGGATAGTCATGCTATTATCGCTTATCTTGTTGGTAAATATGGTAAAGATGATTCGCTTTATCCAAAAAATTTAGATCAACGGACTAAGATTGATGAGAGGCTTTGTTTTGATTCAAGCGTTGTAGCATTTTTTACCAAACTTATCTTTGTAAGTGATTAAAAATTCTAGTCGTTCTTATCTATGCAATATAAACAACAATAACCTTATTGCCCCCTGATCTTTCAACGTCAATCATTCTTGTACTGGTGAACAAAAAAAAATAATCTAAATAGAAAATTATTTTTTTTGATGAAACGCACACATACACCACCTTGAAATTGGTACATGTTTAACATTTATTTGTATTCCAAAGTCAATAACCTATGGTTGAGATATTTGGGTTCATTAGTTTATCTAACGATTGTATTGTGTCTAAAAATATTCGTTGATAGCTTCAAAAATAGGGGCACACATTTAGCGATTCGATAGTTTCCGTAAAGCAGGTGGTTTATGAATTTCACAAAATTATATGAAATTTTGTTACTAGTTTCAATCTAATTTTATCACTAATTGTTTGATTAAAATGAGTTGCAATAACAAAATTACTTTTATCTAATCAATGATTGGAAATTAATTAATTAATTTCCAAATTAAATGATTAACAATTCTTGAAATCTATAACCATTAAACTTTCATGGAAATAGACTTCAAGAATTGTTACGTAATCATTTAATTTTAATTCATCATAGCATATTTGAGAAAACAAATTAATTTCCAGAGTCCAATTGTATCGCACAGAAAGAACGCTATTATCAATGATGATCAAATCGATTGTTTGAATCAAACATATGAGATTGTAGAGAATTTTTTTAATGATAATAACAACAATCAATGGATTTGTGGTGATAATTTAACAATAGCCGATTTTAGTTTAATACCATCAATTACCTATTTGGATCTATTTGTACCGATTGATGGGATGCGATTTCCGAAATTGATCAATTGGATTAAAAGGGCTGAATTGATGCCATTCTATGAAATCAATCGTGCCGGATTGGAGCAATTAAAGGCGACTTTATTGAAAATCTAATTATTTCTATGAAATATTATTAAGTAAATGTAGTGCATTATAATTTTTTCTGTTGTGTGTGTGTGTGTGTGTGTGTGTGTGTGTGTGTGTGTGTGTGTGTGTGTGTGTGTGTGTGTGTGTGTGTGTGTGTGTGTGTGTGTGTGTGTGTGTTATGGTATTAAATGTTAATAGAAAATCTGTAGTTGATTATAATTTGCAATATTGTTCCTGTCACCTATATACAAACCTGACCTTTTTGTTGACCTGCCTCGAAAATTTGTTCAATAACTATTGACATATTACCCTCATCACTATGAATTATTTAGGATAAAGTGATGCTTGAAGGATTAAGGGTATGGTGTAGTGTAGAGTTTCAATTTGCTCATTTTTATAGCCTTTATTAAAAATTGGTTGTCTATCAGTGCGGGGGCGGACAGTTATTCACAAAGAGTCATATAACATGAGCACGGTTGAAGATAAAATGATGGGGTAAACTGCATTCGATTCCAAATTTCCAATTGTATTAGGAGACAGAAGATTTTTTTAAAAAAAACTGCCATATATCCGTGTTAATTCAATGTTTAAAAAAACATTCCGCTTCTCAATTTTCTAAATAAACAGCAATTTTTCCAAAAAATCTCCTGTACTCCCACGTAATTTGAAACTTTGAATCGAATGTAGTTTACTCTATTATCGTATCTTAAACCGTTCCGGAACGCGAATAACTACCCGCCCCTGCACCGATTGGTTACCAGTTTTTAATAAGAATTAAATGACATCATTACTTCATCTATTAACACTCTTACTATAAGGCTGCTGGGTTGTTTTCCCTTGATTTAATTGTGTGCGCGGATTCAAACTCTTCACTGCACCATACCCTTAAGGGCTCGCGGTAATCAACTCTCGGTGCCTGAAAAAATGCAACTTTTCAAACATCGATATCTCGCTTGTTTTATAAGATATTGAAACTCAATACCAACGTTGTATTGGGCATTTCACGGTGCATTCGATAAAGCTTTTCACATTGGAAAATTTTGATGAGATTCTGAATTACAGAGAAAAATCTCGGAACATGTCAAAAAATGATAAAGATGCTCCCTATAATTTTAAAGAAGAATAATCTTACGACAACTAGGACAATCAAAGAAGATAATAAAAAAAATAGTGAACTTTTATGAATTTTTTGAAATGCTTCAAATTTTCATCTGTAATTCAGAATTGCGTCGAAATTTTCTAAAACAGAAAACTCAGTCTGATGCAGTGCGAAATTCCCAATCCAACGCTAATTATCAACTTTCAGTGTCTCAGAAAACAAGCGAGATATCAACGATTAAATATTGGCATTTTTTCAGGCTTCAGTCGCAAAATTTGAAAGTTTTTAATCGTAATTTTCTTCTATTTCAACTCGTCTCTATTTACACGATTTCAATATCCATATTCTTGAACTACACCTATCTTCGTTTCATATAAATGTGATATTATAGACAAACAAACTGTGCCAAACGAGTTAAAATTAAACAGAAACCTGCCCATATGAAAAAACAGGGGATATCTGGTAGTGGGCTACCATTCTGGAAACAATCCTGTGTTAGTCTCCAATAAGCCATCGTACAGATTGGTAGTTTGTTCAATCTTGTATAAATTAAAAAAAAAAAATGGCCCCGAAATTATATGCAACAATTGCAAGTCCACCAGTAAGGGCAGTGTTATTGACATCGAAGGCAATTGGAATGAATTTGGAAATTGTTGAAGTTGATTTAGCCAATAAGGACCACCTAAAACCCAATTTCATCAAGGTAACTATTAATTTTTCTGTTCGTTTTCTATAAATATGAAATTGACGAGACTAGAAATGATGCTGATAGATATCAATCAACAAACTATACAAAGTGTTGATGAATTTAATCTTTGAAATTGTTGAAATTTGTATCGAATTCAGAGGCGATAAATCGTGTAAAATAGTTCATTGAGTTATAAATTTGAAAAATTTGGTCTTCTACAATTTTGTCAAAAAATAAAACGAACATTTAACAAATGGATTCTGTGTTGATGTAAATAAATAAATAAATAAATAAATAAAGGAAAATCACATAAATCAGAAATGTTGAAATGTTGAAATTTGATCGGAAAATATAAATATTATGTTTTCCCAATCTATATTTATACAGGGTGAATACAAAGTAACGCATAACTTTTTTTATTTATGAAAATTTCAAAAAACGCAGAGATAAGTAACTTTACTATTTAATTATTTATTTGTAACTAAACCAAAACGGCTCTACCATTGCAGAGAAATGACGACATAAGCATTTCTTTAATTGTACTCTTTATATTTTTATTGCATTTTCGAGTGGGGCATACTTTCCTTCATTGAAAGATGTGAAAATAGTGGGTTACATAAGAAAGTTTTTGAGAAAATAACTCTAAAAGCTTGCAAGATTTTCAGTCCACATAACATTCATGAATCATCATAGCGTACGAAAAACAACACCTTTGATTAAGCATTATTGGCAAATATGGTGAATTTTTAATTCTTGTCTAAAACAAAATTGAAAATTTTAATGATTACTTCTGGAGGCTAAATATGAAGTAAGGTTGAAGTTTATACGTTTAATGTGCCATATTATTCAATATTTTCTCAAAAATTGATGGTATGCCTAAATTATAAATAATAAATCAATGCTTAATCAAATGTGTTGTGTTTTCTTGTGCTATGCTGATGCATGAATATTACGATGAACGACAATTTTGCAAATCTTAAAACAATTGTCTTATATGACCCTAAAATAAAAAAATAGAGGGTGCAATTTTAGAAAATGGTCTCGACAAAGTTAACTTAGAGCCATTTTGCCTTCGTCACAACTAATTAAAAAGTAAAACCCTGTCTCGTTTTCATTAATTCCCATAAATAAAAAAATTATGAGGATTATGCGTTACTTTTTATTCATCCTGTTTATAAAATTCTCATCGTTTTTACATTCAATTTCCCTAAACGTATTTACAGAAAAAATCTGACATAAATTTTACAAATAACCAGGATTAATTTCAAATCCTCTTCATAGAGCTGTATTTAAAGGTGTAAAGAAACGTAAAAAAAACTCTTACACGTGAATATCATCGATCTGATAACAATATTTACAGATCCTTCCCCTTTAGGGCTATTTAAAACTCCACGTTCTGATTTAAATGATTTCAAATTTAGAATTTTATTGTTTATATTTGTTGAAAATACAAAACAACTCAAATGTTAAAAGGGGAAAGCTCTGCCTCAATTTATTATGTTTACGTTTGATGAAAGCTATTTATACTTTCGTCGGCTTGTTTTTATAACGTTATCATTCGTTACGACGACAATAAATTTATAAAAATAGCATAAGAATTACATGTTCTTCTTCTTCAACTATACACGTAACATACATATTTCCTAATTCAAGTAATTCTTGTGCTTTTTTTTTAATATTACATCTATTGGTGATGATTTTGATGATTTCAAGAATTGACGTCAAACTTTACGCCCAATTTAATATGATTTATAAATATTGTTGTTATTTGGCAATCACCACAACTGTTACTGGAGAGTATAATAAAATAGATTTAACGATTTTCTGTATCCAACTGAATTCCTCTTATAATTACGACTTTATATCATCAAAAAGCAAAACACCAATCGAATATTTTGCAGTTGAATCCACAACATACAGTTCCAACATTAGAAGATGATGATGATTTCGTTATTTGGGATAGTCATGTTATTAACGGTTATTTAGTTGATAAATATGGTGGTATTGATGATTCCCTATATCCAACAGATTTACAAGAACGTTGTAAAGTCACACAGAAATTATTCTTCGATACAGAATTAGCATTACTAGGTAGTCGAATAATTGTAAGTGAATTCTTCTTTTTATAATTTCAATTTAAATAATTATAAATAATTTTATTTTCTCTAGACTGGTATTTTATTAAATGGTAAAAAGAGCGTACCACAAGATCAAGTCGATGAGATTCTACAACGTTTCGAGATACTTGAAAAGTTTCTAACATTAAAAAAATACGTTGCTTTGGATCATCTAACAATTGCCGATTTAAGTTTAGTAACAACAGTAACATCAATCAATATTTTAGTACCATTGGATGCAAAGAAATTTCCAAAAATTGCCGGTTGGTTAAAGAAAATTGAAGCATTACCTTATTATGCGGTTAATAAGTCAGGATTAGATAAGCTACAAAATTCTATAGCTGCCGCTTTAGAAGGTTGATTTCGCTTTCAACAATATTCATATTACTGTAATTCGTAATTCTATTATCATCAATATCATTTCGTTTTTTCTTTAGTGTTTAAGTTTCATTTATTATTGCTTCGCTATATTATTTTAGAATTTGTAATTATTGTCACCCCTTAAGAAGCGTAAATTTGTTTTAAAAATAAAATAAATAACAATAAACCAGTGATGTGGGACAAGACTGGTTCAGATATGTGTGTGTAAATGAAAACCTATTGTTATAAACTTTATATAATTTAATCCACGATAACAGAAAGGCCTCAAGCGATAACCAAAACCGCAAGCTTAACCCGGTCATTTTCACTATTTTCAGTTATTGTGGTGCGTACCATACATATAGTTTATTATTATTAAATGGAAATATATCGATATTATTGTATTAATCAGTATGTATTGTTTATTTCTACCCTAAATTACATATCCTTAAAATATTATCTGCTTTTATTAGCATTATCAGTAAAAGTGGGTCATTAAACAAATATAATATTTCTAATAACTTATTGTGGATACAGTATTATCATAATATTGATAATCGTTTATTATTGATTGGTCAATAACAATGAAGGAATGCTTTAATTAAAACTCCACTAATTAGACATTGGAATTGCTGTCTCAGAGCATTTTAAAGCCTTATTTTGATATTGTAAATAATTAAATACATACGAAAGATGCTTGTTAAGCATAATTTTTTACTTTTAGAGTAGATTTCAAGAGATTTTAGTTATCTATTAAATAAAATAACTAGTTCATTTTAATTAATTTTCAAGTCAAAGTCTTGGCTTTTGGTTCATCTACAATAATTATTTCTTTACCAGTTTTCATCTAAGTGTTCAAATTTGGTCTTATATACTTGATAAAGGAATAATTTGGATGCTTTAGCCTATTTTAAGTAAAGTTCTTGACTTTTATTTTATAACTATTGAAACATATAATCACCATGTCCACGGTAAAGAAATTTTCAAATATGTGACTAATTAACGTATAAACATAGATGTTAGACTGGCTGCTTGTTTTTTATTAATTGTAAGTATAAGTTTACCAAATAAATATTGTCTCGAGATGTTTCTTACATTCACTACTATTAATGGGTTACTTTACTGGATTAAGTTTCGTAATAAGAAAGAGTGGGCACGTCATATAACTTGTTGTTGATCTAGGACAATTGTCAGTTATTCAGTAAATTCAGTTTAATTCGTATCGGTTACTTTCAATTAAAAATGGCACCTAAATTGTATATGATTCCAGCAAGTCCACCAGTTAGATCAGTCCTAATAACGGCTAAAAGTTTAAATTTAGAACTAGAATTGATTAGTGTCGATTTACTCGCTGGTGAACATTTAAAACCGGAATATCTAAAGGTAAATTTTCCTCAAATTGAAATTATGTAGAATAGTAAAAGAGTGACTTATTACTAAATAATTTTAGCTCAATCCTCAACATACTGTACCAACATTGGTCGATGATGATGGTTTCGTAATTTGGGATTCTCACGCTATAATGGCATATTTAGTTTCGAAATATGGCAAAGATGATTCTTTATATCCCAAAGATTTGAAGAAACGAGCAATTGTTGATCAACGTTTACATTTCGATACTGGTGTAATGTTTGCTCGACTTATAGCGATTACGGTAAATAAATATCATTTAAAATATTGCATTAAAATTATCAAACAAAATTAACAATAATATTATTATTTTAGAAACCTTTGATTTTTGGTGATAAGAAAACAATCAATGAAGTTGATAAAAATTCAATCAATGAAGCTTATGGCTTCTTGGAGGCATTTTTAGATGATAAACAATATATGATTGGTGATTTTGTTACAATAGCTGATTATGCCCTAATTACAACAGTTACTTCAATAAGTATTCTTGTACCAATTGACGAAAAGAAATATCCTCGAGTTGTTGCTTGGTTAAAAAGAGTTCAAAATCTTCCGGCTTATGAGGTTAATAATGAAGGATTGAAACAACTTGAAGCAGTATTCAAATCGAAACTTGAGGTTTAAATACAGTTTCAGATTCAACTAATCTTTCATGATAATCAGCATTATATTAACCAATTATAGTTGTAATTGTAGCAAAAAATATTAATCAAAAATAAATACAAATTGTCCACTGCAATTTTTATGTTATTATATCAAATACTTGTCAAATTACAGACTTTTTGCTTAAGAGTGTGCAGTAGGTACAAACAAAGCATTATTTGGTACTCTATCTTAAATATTTTGGGACCCCTGTGGTAGACGTGAAATAAGGTGTGTCACCAAAAGTACTAAGAAAGGTCTATATAGCCCAACTATTATTTTAATCAAATCTATTCAGGGACATCCCTTACAATTGGCTCCAAGTTGAGAGAGTAGCAGAATTAGTAAAATATAGAAATCTCACTATTTTAATGGGCTAAACATGCAAAAGTAATTCGCATAAATGAGAATCATCGATATCTGATAACGAGAAGTTGAGATGTTGACATAAGCTCAACTTTGAGTCAATTTTTAGGGGTGTTATCCAACAAATTTGATCAAAATAATAGACCTTCATTAGTACTCATAGTTACACATTTCACCTTACGTCTACCTTCTGGAACCCCTGGGAATCGGCTCATGAATGAATTCTCTTTTATCTTTTTATTTATTTTCTGGAAAACTAACAAACATGTCGGGAAGATTCGTGAAGATCTATAAAGCTCTTTAAATTTTCTATCTGAATCCACTGGAAAATTAATTAAAATCAATAATATTGGCTATATGTTAGCCAGTTATGAAGGAAAATGTACGAAAAAAAAACAAAGTTCAAGAATTTTCTCTGCCATTCAGAATATTATCACATTTTGTTTTAATGGACAGCTTCAGGACAAGCATCGTGAAATGCTCTATCCAACGCACATTTTTCATAATATTTAAAAAAATAAGCAAGTTAACGATGATTGGAAATTGATAAATTTCGCACGCCGAATCGAGTAATCTCTCTAAATTACCCCTTAACTGGTTACTTTACGATATTAAATAAAGTCTCGTAATAAGTAAAAGTGGAGGGAAGACTACGTCATATAACTTGTTATTGATCTCGGACAATTGTTAGTTATTCAGTAAATTCAGTTTAATTCGTATCGGTTACTTTCCATTAAAAATGGCACCTAAATTGTACATGCATCTTATAAGTCCACCAGTTAGAGCAGTCCTAATGACGGCTAAAAGTTTAAATTTAGAACTAGAATTGATTCGTGTCAATTTCCTCGTTGGCGATCATTTAAAACCGGAATATCTAAAGGTAAATTTTCCTCAAATTCAAATTGTGTAGAATAGTAAAAGAGTGGCCTACTGATTGTGAACAATTTTAGCTCAATCCCCAACATACAATACCAACATTGGTCGATGATGATGGTTTCGTAATTTGCGATTCTCACATTATAATGGCATATTTAGTTTCGAAATATGGTAAAAATGATTCTTTATATCCTAAAGATTTAAAGAAACGAGCAATTGTTGATCAACGTTTACATTTCGATTCTGGTGTAATCTTTGCTCGACTTACAGCGATTACCGTAAATATCATTTAAAATATTGCAATAAAATTATAAGACAAAATTAACAATAAAATTATTGTTTTAGAAACCTTTGATTTTTGGTGATAAAAAAACAATCAATGAAGTTGATAAAAATTCAATTAATGAAGCTTATGGCTTCTTGGAGGCATTCTTAGAGGATAAACAATATATGATTGGTGATTCTGTTACAATAGCGGATTATGCTTTAAGTACAACAGCTACTGCAATAAATATTCTTATACCAATTGATGAAAAGAAATATCCTCGAGTTGTTGCTTGGTTGAAAAGAGTTCAAACTCTTCCGGCTTATGAGGTTAATAATGAAGGATTGAAACAACTTGAAGCAGTATTCAAATCGAAACTTGAGGTTTAAATACAGTTTCAGATTCAACTAATCTTTCATAATAATCATCATTATATTAATCAATTTTATAGTTGTAATTGTAGCAAAAAGTATCCATTTAAAATAAATGCAAATTATCCACTGCAATTATTATGTTATTAATTATAGCAAACACTTGTCAGGTTGCAGACTTTTTGCTAAAGAGCGTGCAGTACAAACAAGGTACTGTTTGGTTCTTTATCTTAAATATTTTGGGGCGCCTATAGTAGACGTGAGGTGAGGTGTATTACCAAGAGTACTAAGGAAGGTCTATATGTATAGGTCAACTATTATTTTAATGAATTCTAATCAGGAACATCCCTTAGAATTGGCTCAAAGTTGAAAGAGTAGCTGAATTGATAAGATTTAGAGATCTCACTTCATTAATGGACTAAGCATGCAAGTGTAATTCACAAAAATAAGAATCGTCGATATCTGATAGCGACAAGTTGAGATGCCGGCATAAGCTTAACTTTTAGCCAATTTTTAATGATGTTCTTCAATACATTTGATCAAAATAATAGACCTTCATTAGTACTTATAGTTACACATGTCAACTTACGTCTACCTTCTGGAGCCCTTGACAAATGGCTTTTGAATTAACTAACAAGCCTATCGGAAGATTTCTTGGAGATTCGGAAAATATTTTCAGTTTGCTATCAACTGTATAATATTCATTACAAACTAATTAATACAGACTAAGTTATGGGGGAAAGTAATGAAAATGAAAAACCAAAAATCACCGAAATTTTCCAAAACAAACTATACCTACTGTAGTGCACCCTGAAATGCCCTTTACATTGCTTTATTGAATTTAAAACGAATTATAGTGGATTTGCTTAAAAAAGAACCACTAAAGCGAGTAAATGAAAAGTTATTTGATTCTAGAATTTCAGGCTAAAATAAGCCATAATTTTTTCAAATTAATCCACAACATACAATTCCGATATTAATTAATGATGATTGATTTGTAATCTGATATTATCATTCTATAATACATCCTTAGTTTCGAAATATGGCAAAGGTTATCCGTCATATTTTCTAAAAAACTTGAAAAATAAAACGGGCATAGATTGATTAACGATAATTTTTCGATTCTAGTTAAATTTGTGCTCGATTTGTAGCTGTCACGGTTATATTAAATATCATTTAATCTTATACAACTGTATAGAGATTATTGTTTATTTTTAGACAACAATTGCACATAGGGATAGAAAAGGTTTTGAACAACGTAAAACGGAAATCTAGATTGAAGCATTTCTAGATGCTGATGATTCTTTTATTGTTGATGGTTTTAGTGCAATACAGCTACCTCAAACAAACATTTCTGAAATTAACAACAAGAAATGAAAAATTATCTGAATCCTAAGCAATTAAAATTCGAGATAGTGAAACAATTTTTACTTTAAATTGTTAGTAACAGTTTAATAGAATAATACTCAATGGAATTATTATCATTATTAACGCTGGATATCAATTACTACTAAATATATCCATTATTATAATTTGAAAAGCGATAACATGCAGTTATCTTAGTTTTAAAATTGATTTAAAATTGGCTATTAATTAATATTAATTAAAAATCGGCTTGTAGCAACAACCAAAGCGTCCATCTTTTTGAATTTGAAGAATCAAAATTTTATTCTTATCTTTCTATATTTTTTATAACACATTTGTACCCTTTTTCATTAACACACTTACAATTTTTGTACTTGACATGAATAAGGCCGGTATTAGACTGTAAAAGTTCTTTGACAAAGATCTTTTATTAAAGAAATTTGATGAAAACGTTTACAGTGTAATATGCTATATGTTATAAATTGTTTCATTTTTAAAAGATTTGTTGTGAAACATAGCGGTAGGTGGTTACATTTGATAAAAGAATTGGGGTCTAACTAAACAACAGGCAACGAACTTTTGTTCGTCCATTTTTGTTCAATTAACATAATCTTTTTTCACAAATTGCAATACCTTCTTGTTAAAAGATATTTTGTGACTATTTTATAAAAGATCTTTGTCAAAGGACTTTTACAGTCTAATACCGGCCTAATACCAAAAAAAATTATGATATTTTCTGAATTATTGATAAAAAATAAAAAAAAACATGTGGTTTAGGCGATAGTAATTTTTTCTGCCATTACAACACGACTTACGACATTTTTATATCAAATTGAGTATTTAATAAGTTTCACAGCCGGTTCAATATCAGTTATTTAGGTACAATCGGAGACTAATCTCGTATTTTAAGTTAATTCAAGCATTTGGAAAAATGGTTTGTAAATTGTACGTGATTGCTCCTAGTCCACCGGTTAGGGCAGTCATAATGACTGCTAAACATTTAAATTTAAAATTGGAATTAATCGAAGTGAATCTATTAGCCGGTGAACAGATGAAACCCGAATTTCTAAAGGTAGATACGTTAATTGAATTTCATAACACATTTATTAACTGCATGTTAATTATTTTACGGTTAATTAAATTCTAAAATAATGTTCAAAATAATTTATTTTAGATAAACCCCCAACACACTGTTCCAACATTTATTGATGAAGATGGATATATCCTATGGGATTCGCATGCTATAATGCCTTATATAGTCTCGAAATATGGCAAAAATGACTCTCTTTATCCCAAAGATTTAAAAAAACGGGCGTTAGTTGATCAACGTTTACATTTCGATTCTTACGTACTGTTCGCAAAACTCCGTGATGCATTGGTAATATATATTTTTCATTAAATTATACGATACAGATTGTCCGGCCTGTGATTATACAATTTGATCATTTCCACCAAACTAATAGAGTGATTCTAATAAAATTTTAAGGATTTGTAGGATGGTTCCCAGGCAATATTTTAGCAAAAGTAGGACACCGTCGTTGATTTGGAAGACGGCCAAAAAGCTCGTTTTTAACAATGTTGCAATTTTCTTGACATTAGAATCACTCGAGTGATAAAAATGACTCGAAGACCCTCTTAACAGCGATTTTTTCGGTTTTTTTTTCTATTGTATTCTAAAAAAATGCAACACATATACCTACACCTGTTCTAGAATAAAATGAAAAAAAAAACAACGTTAGGAGAATCTTCAAGTCATTTCATGTGTGCAGCAAATTTATGAAAATCGTGACATCTTTAGAAATAAGCGTTTTTCGACCAACTTAAAAATGCGGTACGAGGTTCTAATTTTGAAAAATGTTCTCCAGGACTACTCTATATACCCGTAGGATATTTTTTGAATGGATTTACTACTTTGGTGATAGGACCCAAATTGTATACTCCCAGACTGTATAGGTATAACTATGTATATAATTTCATACGAAAACACACCTATTAATTCCAGAAACCGGTGGTGTACGGTGGTAATAAGTCGGTTGAAAAGTCTGCAATAGATCCTATTATTGAAGCTTATGGTTTTATGGACGCATTCTTAGAAAACAAACAATGGATGGCTGGTGATTCAGTAACTATCGCAGATTATTCTCTAGCTACTTCAGCTGCTGCAATCAATATCGTTATACCAATTGATAAGGAGAAATTTCCAAGATTGGATGCTTGGTTGAAACGAGCTGAAAAATTACCAGAATATGAAGCAACTAAAGATGGACTTGAAGCTTTCATAAAATTAATAAAATCATGCCTTCCTAATTTGTAAATACAATTGAATTATTAACAAATTATAGATTCGTACCATAAAAATGATGGCATTCTTAATAATTTTAAATAATACTACCTAATAATACAACCAATTAAATTGTCTCATAAAATGATAATGATTATTAATTTTATCACTTTTATCATTAACAATAAGATTTATTAGGAAAAAATGGTTACTAATTATTTAATTAATGCCATTAGTTAATAAATTTCAGTGAAAAGTTTTACTATTTTTCTATTTTGTGTCCATTATAATTAATGTGCCTCGTAATTGGAAATATTTTAAAAATCTGTAAATTCGTTTTTAAGTTGACCATGTTTGTGTTGTTATATTTATTGTCGTTGTCATTGTGATTTAGTTGGCAGTGTATACCGATAGATATAATACAAATCAGAAATATCTTAAAAATGAATTTACAGACAGGTATTCAAAATATTTTCCATTATAATGATATGGCCGTAAAAGTAGATAAAATTTCAGACATTTCAAACAAGAAGCAAATCAATTAATATTAATAGTTCTTAATAATAGGTTCAAAATTTCCCTCCAATTCACTCAACTTTCAAAATTGGATTTTAAGCGAGTTTCATGTCTTTTCCTTTTACATCAGCTTTCTAAAAACAAGAGTATGATTTTCTATCTTTAAAATTATGCCTGGCATCAATGTTCGATTTTTTTAAAAAAATTGCTCCAGTTATCGGAAAACGAACAAACCTATCTGGCAAATTCTTGAAGATATGAAAAATTCCATTGATAATTATTGAAAATTAAAAATATTGGCTAAGTTTTGGACAGTTATGAAGGAAAATGTACAAAAAAAGGTCTTATAGATTTCTCTGCTATTCACAATATTATCACTTATCACATTTTGTTTTAATGGACAGCTTCAGGACATGCACCTATGTTTTTAAAAAAAATTGCTCTAGTTATCGGAAAACTAACAAGCCTATCAGGAAAATTCTTGAAGATATGGAAAATTCCCTTGATAATTAAGTTTTGGACAGTTATGAAGGTACATTTTCATTTTTGGACAGCTCCAGGACATACACCTTGAAATTCTCTATCCAACGCACATTAACTTTTCACAATATCTTAAAAAAATAAGCAAGATATCGATGTTTGAAAATTGATAAATTTCGCACGCCGCATCGAGTAATCTTTCCAAACCCCCCCTTAACTGGTTACTTTACGAGATTAAATAAAGTCTCGTAATAAGTAAAAGTGGAGGAGAGACTACGTCATATAACTTGTTGTTGATCTCGGACAATTGTCACTTATTCAGTAAATTCAGTTTAATTCGTATCGGTTACTTTCAATTAAAAATGGCACCTAAATTGTATATGCTTCCAGCAAGTCCACCAGTTAGATCAGTCCTAATAACGGCTAAAAGTTTAAATTTAGAACTAGAATTGATTAGTGTCGATTTACTCGCTGGTGAACATTTAAAACCGGAATATCTAAAGGTAAATTTTCCTCAAATTGAAATTATGTAGAATAGTAAAAGAGTGACTTATTACTAAATAATTTTAGCTCAATCCTCAACATACTGTACCAACATTGGTCGATGATGGTGGTTTCGTAATTTGGGATTCTCACGCTATAATGGCATATTTAGTTTCGAAATATGGCAAAGATGATTCTTTATATCCCAAAGATTTGAAGAAACGAGCAATTGTTGATCAACGTTTACATTTCGATACTGGTGTAATGTTTGCTCGACTTATAGCGATTACGGTAAATAAATATCATTTAAAATATTGCATTAAAATTATCAAACAAAATTAACAATAATATTATTATTTTAGAAACCTTTGATTTTTGGTGATAAGAAAACAATCAATGAAGTTGATAAAAATTCAATCAATGAAGCTTATGGCTTCTTGGAGGCATTTTTAGAGGATAAACAATATATGATTGGTGATTCTGTTACAATAGCTGATTATGCCTTAATTACAACAGTTACTTCAATAAGTATTCTTGTACCAATTGACGAAAAGAAATATCCTCGAGTTGTTGCTTGGTTAAAAAGAGTTCAAAATCTTCCGGCTTATGAGGCTAATAAAGAAGGACTGGAACAAATTGAAGGACTATTCAAATCGAAACTTGAGCTTTAAATACAGTTTCAGATTCAACTTATCTTTCATAATAATCAGCATTATATTAACCAATTATAGTTGTAATTGTAGCAAAAAATATTAATCAAAAATAAATACAAATTGTCCACTGCAATTTTTATGTTATTATATCAAATACTTGTCAAATTACAGACTTTTTGCTTAAGAGTGTGCAGTAGGTACAAACAAAGCATTATTTGGTACTATATCTTAAATATTTTGGAACCCCTGTGGTAGACGTGAAATAAGGTGTGTCACCAAAAGTACTAAGAAAGGTCTATATAGCCCAACTATTATTTTAATCAAATCTATTCAGGGACATCCCTTACAATTGGCTCCAAGTTGAGAGAGTAGCAGAATTAGTAAAATATAGAAATCTCACTATTTTAATGGGCTAAACATGCAAAAGTAATTCGCATAAATGAGAATCATCGATATCTGATAACGAGAAGTTGAGATGTTGACATAAGCTCAACTTTGAGTCAATTTTTAGGGGTGTTATCCAACAAATTTGATCAAAATAATAGACCTTCATTAGTACTCATAGTTACACATTTCACCTTACGTCTACCTTCTGGAACCCCTGGGAATCGGCTCATGAATGAATTCTCTTTTATCTTTTTATTTATTTTCTGGAAAACTAACAAACATGTCGGGAAGATTCGTGAAGATCTATAAAGCTCTTTAAATTTTCTATCTGAATCCACTGGAAAATTAATTAAAATCAATAATATTGGCTATATGTTAGCCAGTTATGAAGGAAAATGTACGAAAAAAAAAACAAAGTTCAAGAATTTTCTCTGCCATTCAGAATATTATCACATTTTGTTTTAATGGACAGCTCCAGGACATACACCTTGAAATTCTCTATCCAACGCACATTAACTTTTCACAATATCTTAAAAAAATAAGCAAGATATCGATGTTTGAAAATTGATAAATTTCGCACGCCGCATCGAGTAATCTTTCCAAACCCCCCCTTAACTGGTTACTTTACGAGATTAAATAAAGTCTCGTAATAAGTAAAAGTGGAGGAGAGACTACGTCATATAACTTGTTGTTGATCTCGGACAATTGTCACTTATTCAGTAAATTCAGTTTAATTCGTATCGGTTACTTTCAATTAAAAATGGCACCTAAATTGTATATGCTTCCAGCAAGTCCACCAGTTAGATCAGTCCTAATAACGGCTAAAAGTTTAAATTTAGAACTAGAATTGATTAGTGTCGATTTACACGCTGGTGAACATTTAAAACCGGAATATCTAAAGGTAAATTTTCCTCAAATTGAAATTATGTAGAATAGTAAAAGAGTGACTTATTACTAAATAATTTTAGCTCAATCCCCAACATACAATACCAACATTGGTCGATGATGATGGTTTCGTAATTTGGGATTCTCACGCTATAATGGCATATTTAGTTTCGAAATATGGCAAAGATGATTCTTTATATCCCAAAGATTTGAAGAAACGAGCAATTGTTGATCAACGTTTACATTTCGATTCTGGTGTAATATTTGCTCGACTTATAGCGATTGTGGTAAATATCATTTAAAATATTAAAGTAGAGTAAAGTAAAGTAAAATTATAAGACAAAATTAACAATAAAATTATTGTTTTAGAATCCTTTGATTCATGATGATAAAAAAACAATCACTGAAGTTGATAAGAATTTAATCAATGAAGCTTATGGCTTCTTGGAGGCATTCTTAGAGGATAAACAATATATGATTGGTGATTCCGTTACAATAGCTGATTATGCTTTAATTACAACAGTTACTTCAATAAGTATTCTTGTACCAATTGACGAAAAGAAATATCCTCGAGTTGTTGCTTGGTTGAAAAGAGTTCAAACTCTTCCGGCTTATGAGGCTAATAAAGAAGGATTGGAACAACTTGAAGCAGTATTCAAATCGAAACTAGAGCTTTAAATACAGTTTCAGATTCAACTAATCTTTCATGATAATCATCATTATATTAATCAATTTTATAGTTGTAATTGTAGCAAAAATTATCCATTTAAAATAAATACAAATTGTCCACTGCAATTATTATGTTATTAATTATATCAAGTACATACTTGTCAAGTTGCAGATTTTTTGTTTAAGAGCGTGCAGTACAAACAAGGTACTGTTTGGTTCTTTATCTTAAATATTTTGGGGCGCCTGTAGTAGACGTGAGGTGACGTGTATTACCAAGAGTACTATGGAAGGTCTACTATATGTATAGGTCAACTATTATTTTAATGAATTCTAATCAGGAACATCCCTTAAAATTGGCTCAAAGTTGAGAGAATAGCTGAATTGATAAGATTTAGGGATCTCACTTCATTAATGGACTAAGCAGGCAAGTGTAATTTACAAAAATAAGAATCATCGATATCTGATAGCGACAAGTTTAGATGCCGGCATAAGCTTAACGTTTAGCCAATTTTTAATGATGTTCTTCAATACATTTGATCAAAATATTAGACCTTCATTAGTACTTATAGTTACACATCTCACCTTACGTCTATCTTCTGGAGCCCTTGACAAATGGCTTTTGAATTAATTTTTTTTACCTTTTTATTCATTTTTACCTACTGTAGTGCACCCTGAAAATATGCTCTTTACATTGCTTTATCGCGCCGTTCAAATGACTGCAAAAAGATCGAATTTAAAATGAATTGGTGTGGATGTGCTTTAAAAAGAACCACTAAAACGAGTAAATTAAAAGTAAAGTTATTTGATTCTAGAATTTTAGTCTAAAATAAGCCATAATTTTTTCAAATTAATCCACAACATACAATTCCGATATTAATTAATGATGATTGATTTGTAATCTGATATTATCATTCTATAATACATACTTAGTTTCGAAATATGGCAAAGGTTATCCGTCATATTTTCTAAAAAACTTGAAAAATAAAACGGGCATAGATTGATTAACGATAATTTTTCGATTCTAGTTAAATTTGTGCTCGATTTGTAGCTGTCACGGTTATATTAAATATCATTTAATCTTATACAACTGTTTAGAGATTATTGCACATAGGGATAGAAAAGATTTTGAACAACGTGAAATGGAAATCTTGATTGAAGCGTATGGACTTATGGAAGCATTTCTAGATGCTGATTATTCTTTTATTATTGCTAGTTTTAGTGCAATACAGCTACCTCAGACAAACATTTCTAAAATTAACAACAAGAAATGAAAAATTATCTGAATCCTACGCAATTAAAATTCGAGATAGTGAAACAATTTTTACTTTAAATTGTTAGTAACAGTTTAATAGAATAATACTCAATGGAATTATTATCATTATTAACGCTGGATATCAATTACTACTAAATATATCCATTATTATAATTTGAAAAGCGATAACATGCAGTTATCATAGTTTTGAAATTAATTCAAAATTGGCTATTAATTAATATTAATTAAAAATCGGCTTGTAGCAAAAACCAAAGCGTCCATCTTTTTGAATTTGAAGAATCAAAATTTTATTCTTATCTTTCTATATTTTTTATAACACATTTGTACCCTTTTTCATTAACACACTTACAATTTTTGTACTTGACATGAATAAGGGCGGTATTAGACTGTAAAAGTTCTTTGACAAAGATCTTTTATTAAAGAAATTTGATGAAAACGTTTACAGTGTAATATGCTATATGTTATAAATTGTTTCATTTTTAAAAGATTTGTTGTGAAACATAGCGGTAGGTGGTTACATTTGATAAAAGAATTGGGGTCTAACTAAACAACAAGCAACGAACTTTTGTTCGTCCATTTTTGTTCAATTAACATAATCTTTTTTCACAAATTGCAATACCTTCTTGTTAAAAGATATTTTGTGACTATTTGATAAAAGATCTTTGTCAAAGGACTTTTACAGTCTAATACCGGCCTAATACCAAAAAAAATTATGATATTTTCTGAATTATTGATAAAAAATAAAAAAAAACATGTGGTTTAGGTGTTAGTAATTTTTTCTGCCATTACAACATGACTTATGACAGTTTTATGTCAAATTGAGTATTTAATAAGTTTCACAGTCGGTTCAACATCAGTTATTTAGGTACAATCAGAGACTAATCTTGTATATTTTAAGTTAATTCAAGCATTTGGAAAAATGGTTTGTAAATTGTACGTGATTACTGCTAGTCCACAGGTTAGAGCAGTCCTAATGACTGCTAAACATTTAAATTTAGAATTTGAATTAATCGAAGTGAATCTATTAGCCGGTGAACAGCTGAAACCTGAATTTCTAAAGGTAGATACTTGTTTCTATAATTCTAACATAAATTTAATTTCATAAACGATGACAACACATTTAATTCATTAACTGCATGCCAATTATATCTAATAAAATATGATTTGAACGGTTTTCTAAATTCTAAAATAATATTTACAATAATTTTTTTTAGATAAACCCCCAACACACTGTTCCAACATTTATTGATGAAGATGGATTTATCCTCTGGGATTCTCACGCTATAATGGCATATTTAGTTTCAAAATATGGCAAAGATGATTCTTTATATCCCAAAGATTTAAAAAAACGGGCGTTAGTTGATCAACGTTTACATTTCGATTCTTACGTACTGTTCGCAAAGATCCGTGATGCATTGGTAATATTTTTCGATAAATTATGCGATACAGAATGTCCGGCCTGTGAGTATACAATTTGATCATTTCCACCAAACTATTAGAGTGATTTTGATAAAATTATAAGAATTTGTAGGGGGTCCCCAGCCAATATTGTAGTAAAGGTAGGACAGCGTAGGTCATTTGGAAGACGGTCAAAAAGCTCGTTTTTGACAATGTCGCAATTAGAATCACTCATCGAGTGATAAAAATGACTCGAAAACCCTCTTAACAGAGCGTTTTTTTCTATTGCACCTAGAAAAAATGCAACACATCTCCACCTGTTCTAGAATAAAATGAAAAAAAAGGAATGTTAGGAGAATCTTCAAGCCATTTCATGTGTGCAGCAAATTTATGAAAATCGTGACATCTTCAAGAATGAGCGTTTTTTGACCAACTTAAAAATGCGCTATGAGGTTTTAATTTTGCAAAATGTTCTACGGGGACTACTCAATAAACGTGTAAGGTATTTTTTTTGTCTATTAGTTTGGTGGAAAGGCCCAAATTGTATAGGTATAACTATGTATATAATTTCATACAAAAAAACGTGCTATTAATTGCAGAAACCGGTGGTATTCGGTGGTACTAAGTCGGTTGAAAAGTCTGCAATAGATGCAATTATTGAGGCTTATGGTTTTATGGACGCATTCTTAGAAAACAAACAATGGATGGCTGGTGATTCTGTAACTATCGCAGATTATTCTCTAGCTACTTCAGCTGCTGCAATCAATATCGTTATACCAATTGATAAGGAGAAATTTCCAAGATTGGATGCTTGGTTGAAACGAGCTGAAAAAATACCAGAATACGAAGCAACTAAAGATGGACTTGAAGCTTTCATAAAATTAATAAAATCATGCCTCCCTAATTTGAAAATACAATAGAATTATAAACAAATTGTAGATTCGTACAATAAAAATGATGGCATTCTTAATAATTTTAAATAATACTACCTAATAATACAACCAATTAAATTGTCTCATAAAATGATAATGATTATTAATTTTATCACTTTTATCATTAACAATAAGATTTATTAGGAAAAAATGGTTACTAATTATTTAATTAATGCCATTTGTTAATAAATTTCAGTGAAAAGTTTTACTATTTTTCTATTTTGTGTCCATTATAATTAATGTGCCTCGTAATTGGAAATATTTTAAAAATCTGTAAATTCATTTTTAAGTTAACCATGTTTGTGTTGTTATATTTATTGTCGTTGTCATTGTGATTTAGTTGGCAGTGTATACCGATAGATGTAATACAAACCAGATATGTCTTAAAAATGAATTTACAGACAGGTATTCAAAATATTTTCCATTATAATGACATGGCCGTAAAAGTAGATAAAATTTCAGACATATCATTTTAATAGTTCTTAATAATAGGTTCAAAATTTCCCTTCAATTCACTCAACTTTCAAAATTGGATTTTAAGCGAGTTTCATGTCCTTTCCTTTTACATTAGCTTTCTAAAAACAAGAGTATGATTTTCTATCTTTAAAATTATGTCTGGCATCAATGTTCGATGTTTTTTTAAAAAATTGCTCCAGTTATCGGAAAACTAACAAACCTATCAGGAAAGTTCTTGAAGATATGGAAAATTCCCTTGATAATTAAGTTTTGGACAGTTATGAAGGTACATTTTCTTTTTTGGACAGCTCCAGGACATACACCTTGAAATTCTCTATCCAACGCACATTAACTTTTCACAATATCTTTAAAAAATAAGCAAGATATCGATGTTTGAAAATTGATAAATTTCACACGCCGAATCGAGTAATCTCTCTAAATTACCCCTTAACTGGTTACTTTACGATATTAAATAAAGTCTCGTAATAAGTAAAAGTGGAGGGAAGACTACGTCATATAACTTGTTATTGATCTCGGACAATTGTCAGTTATTCAGTAAATTCAGTTTAATTCGTATCGGTTACTTTCAATTAAAAATGGCACCTAAATTGTATATGCATCCTATAAGTCCACCAGTTAGAGCAGTCCTAATGACGGCTAAAAGTTTAAATTTAGAACTAGAATTGATTACTGTCAATTTCCTCGTTGGCGAACAGTTAAGACCGGAATATCTAAAGGTAAATTCTCCTCAAATTATAATTGTGTAGAATAGTAAAGGAGTGGCCTACTGATTGTGAAGAATTTTAGCTCAATCCCCAACATACAATACCAACATTGGTCGATGATGATGGTTTCGTAATTTGCGATTCTCACGCTATAATGGCATATTTGGTTTCGAAATATGGCAAAGATGATTCTTTATATCCCAAAGATTTGAAGAAACGGGCTTTAATTGATCAACGTTTACATTTCAATTCTGGTGTATTGTTTGCTCGACTTAAATCGATTACGGTTAATATCATTTACGATATTGCATTAAAATTAGAAGAAAAAATTAACACTAATATTATTATTATAGAAACCTTTGATTCTTGGTGATAAAAAAACAATCACTGAAACTGATAAAAATTCATTCAATGAAGCTTATGACTTCTTGGAGGCATTCTTAGAGGATAAACAATATATGATTGGTGATTCTGTTACAATAGCGGATTATGCTTTAAGTACAACAGCTACTGGAATGAATACTTTTGTACCAATTGATGAAAAGAAATATTCTAGAATTGTTGCCTGGTTAAAAAGAGTTCCTGCATATGAGATGAATAAAGAATTACTGGAACAAGTTGAAGCATTAAAATCGAAACTTGGGCTTTAAATACAGTTTCATATTTGACAAGAAAAAGGATTCTACACGATGACTAATCTTCAATGTTTCATAATAAACGTTATTATATCTATTAACCAATTATAGTTGTACTTGTAGCAAAAAATATCCATTTAAAATAAATTCAAATTGTCTACTGCAATTATTATGTTATTAATTATATCAAGTACTTGTCAAGTTGCAGACTTTTTGTTCAAGAGCGTGCAGTACAAACAAGGCACTGTTTGGTTCTCTATCTTAAATATTTTGGGGCCCCTGTAGTAGACGTGAGATGAGGTGTATTACCAAGAATACTAAGGAAGGCTATATAGGCCAATTATTATTTTAATGAAATCTACACAGGAACATCCCTAAGAATCGGCTCAAAGTAGAGAGGGTAGCAGAATTGGTAAAATATGGAGATTTCACTTTATGAATGGGCTAAACATGCGAAAGTAATTCACATAAATAAGAATCATCGATATCTGATAGCGCGAAGTTTAGATGCCGGCATAAGCTTAAGTTGGAGCCAATTTTTAGTGATGTTCTTCAATACATTTGATCAAAATAATAGACCTTCATTAGTACTCACAGTTACACATCTCATCTTACGTCTACTTCTGCAGCCCTTGACAATTGGCTTATAAATCAACTCCTTTTTACCTTTTTATTTATTTTCTGGAAAACTAACAAATGCATCTGGAAAATTCTTGAAGATCTGGAAAGCTGTTTTAATTTTCTATCTGAATCCATCAATAATATTGGCTATATTTTAGCCAGTTATAAAGGAAAAAAAACAAAGTTCAAGAATTTTCTCTGCCATTCAGAATTTTATCTCATTTTCTTGAACCTTGAAATGCTCTATTCAACGCACGTTTACTTTTCATAATATCTTAAAAAACAAGCGAGATATCGATGTTTGGAAATTGGCAATTTTCGCACACTGAATCGTGTAATAAGTCAAAAGACCCCATAAGGATACAAAAGGTTTTGAAGAATCTGAAATGGATACTTCGATCAAAAGAATATGGATTTATGGAAGCATCTCTAGATGCTGATGATTCTGTTATTGTTGATGGTTTTAGTGCTATTAATATATGTAGATAACTCAGCAAATATTGTTGGAAAGACAATGAAACATTTCTAAGAAATGAAAAATTACCTGAATACCAAAAGACTAAAGTTAGATAATTAGAGATAGTGAAACAATTTTTACCTTGAATTGTTAATAACTGTTTGATAGAATAATAATGGAATTATTATCATTATTAACGCTGGCCTTCAATGACTAGTAAATACATATATCATATATTTTAAAATTAATTATAAATCGGCTATTAATTAATCGCAATTAAAAATCGGCTTTGAAGTAAACAATCAAAGCGTCCAACTCTTTTTTCTATAACACATTTGTACCCTTTTCCATTAAACTGTACACTTACACTCACAATTTTAGTACTTTACATGAATAACAACAACAAAAATTTCCTGAATTACTGATAAAAAATAAACCAAAACATGTGTTTTAGGTAATAGAAATTTTTTCTTCCATTACTACACGATCTTCGGTTTTTTGACCTTTTTGTGTCAAATTTGATCATGAGTATTAAATGACTTTCTACTGCCGGTTTAACTTCAGTTATTGAGGTACAATCAGAGAGTAATCTCGTATTTTGAGTTAATTCAGGCATTTGGAAAAATGGTTTGTAAATTGTACGTCACTGCTCCTAGTCCACCGGTTAGAGCAGTCCTAATAGCTGCTAAACATTTAAATTTAAATTTGGAATTAAGGCTATTTGGAAGCGGGCTTCGTTTTATTGTCTGAAAAAGTGACAATTTTTAATCATCGACTTGTCGGTTATTTTTTGAGATATTCAAACGCTGTGACCAGCGTTGAATTGGGCATTTCATCGTGTACCTGACAGACTTTTCCATTTTGGAAAATTTTCACTAAATTTCAAAGTGCAGAGGAAAATGTCAGAGCATGTCAAAAAAATTCAATACAACGTACTATATCTACAATTTTAAAGATAAAAATCGTACAGCAGCTTATTTGAAAGCTTATTCATGTGAAAAGGGCATATAGAGCCCCAAAAATCAAATTTTTGAAAATCAAAAAAGTTATTGAACAAAAATTAAAAAAAATTTCCAACTTTTTTATTTTTTCTCAATAACTTTTTGAATTTTCAAAAATTGGATTTTTGGGGTTCCATATGCCCTTCGACCATTAAAAAGCTTTCAAATAAGCTGCTGTACGATATTTTACCTTTAAAATTAAAAGATAATGCGTTGTATTTGTATTGAATTTTTTTGACATACCACTTCAAATGCAATATTTTCAGAAATAAAAAATAAACAATTGAAATTTGAAGCCTGTCTCCCAATGCAGTTGACTTTTGCCTATTTATTTATGTAAATTTTATTAAATTATTTTCGGATATTTGAAAAATTTACTCTGTTTCCCATGGAAAATCGGCGGTCCCCCCATGAAGAATAAAATTTGTGATCGATTGAGGTATTTTGGAGGTCCATATTTCTACCCGTTTACAAATGACACGACCCAAGAGTTCGCTTATGGAATCTCCATGTAATTGTAGGATTTCAAAATCAAGTTCGCGAATCCCCTTAATAGAAATGAATCTATTAGCCGATGAACAGATGAAACCCGAATATCTAAATCTAAAGATGGACTTGAAGCTTTCATAAAATTAAGTATAGGTATAACTATGTATATAATTTCATACAAAAAAACCTATTAATTCCAGAAACCGGTGGTATACGGTGGTAATAAGTCGGTTGAAAAGTCTGCAATAGATGCAATTATTGAGGCTTATGCTTTTATGGACGCATTCTTAGAAAACAAACAATGGTGATTCTGTAACTATCACAGATTATTCTCTAACTACTTCAGCTGCTGCAATCAATATCGTTATACCAATTGATAAGGAGAAATTTCCAAGATTGTCTGCTTGGTTGAAACGAGCTGAAAAATTACCAGAATACGAAGCAACTAAAGATGGACTTGAAGCTTTCATAAAATTAATAAAATCCTCCCTAATTTATAAATACAATAGAATTATAAAAAAAATTGTAGATTTGTATAATAAAATTGATGGTATTCTTAATAATTTTAAATAATATTAATAATACTACCAATTAAATTGTCTCATAAAATCATAACATATTACTAACCTTATCACTTTTCACAATTAGATTTATTACGAAAAAATGATTACTAATTACTTAATTAATGCTATTAGTTAATAAATTGCAGTGAAAAGTATTACTTTGATTCAAGGATAACTTCGAAATTTTATAGATATCAGTTTTTTTTTCTATTTTGCGTCTGTTATATTATAATTAATTTGCCTTGTGATTGAAAATCTGTAAATTCGTTTTTAAGTTGACCATGTTTGTGTTGTTATTGTTGTAATTTAGTTGGCAGTGTATCCATAGATCCGGTACAAACCAGATTAAATCACAACAATAACGATAACAACACAAACATGGTCGACTTGAAAATAAATTTACAAACAGATTTTCAAATCATTTTCCATTATAATGATATGGTCGTAAAGTAAATAAAATTTTTCACATTTTCATATCAATCAAGAAGCAAATTAATTAAAGTTAATAATTCTTAACAATAGATGAGAAAGGGGGTTCAAGATTTCCCTTTGTTACCTACTTAATTTTAAAAATAGGATTTTAAGCAAGCTTCATGACCATTCCTTTTAAGCTTCTTAAAAACGTGAATACGATTTTCTATCTTTAAAATTATGTATGGCATCAATGTTCGATTTTTTTTTTAGGTTGCGTCAGTTATCGGAAAACTAATAAACTTATCTGGCATAATCTTAAAGATATGGAAAACTCTTCCAATTTGCTATTTAAATGCGGTTGATAATTATTGAAAATCAATAATATTGGCTAAGTTTTAGATAGCTATGAAGGGAAATATACGAAAAAAACAGGGTCTAAAAGTTATCTCTGCTATTCAGAATTTTATCACATTTTTCCAAAATAGAAAGCTTTAGAACATGCACTTTGAAACGCTCTATCTAACGCAAGTTTACTTTATACATTACCTTAAAAAAAAACGAGTAATCGATGTTTGAAAATTGACAATTTTCGCACGCCAAATAGACAAATTACGAAAGAGAACCCTTAAAACAACAACAAAAAATGCTTTAATACCTATTATAGTTTTAATTAGAGCTATTATAACGATGATTATAGACTAAGAAGTAGGTATACATATTCACGAAATCTGAAACTGGAATATCTATATACATAATATTTCTAATACAAAAATTAACGAATTTTCTAATATTATCATCAGTGACAATAAATGAGTAATACAGGGCAAGGGTTTCTTCAATATTTTATAATAAGTTTTAATGTTTATAAAATTACTAAACACAGGATAAAAGCTAATAATCGACGTAATAACAAAATTCTACAATATTGAGGCACATTATTATTGATTTTAACAATAATTTAATGAATTAAGAACTCAAATTTCTAGATAATGACTCTGATTATAGTTAAAGTTTTATATAAAATTATTTTATTGTTAGTGATAAGTGTTATCATAAAACAACAATTAATAATAACTCGAAAATAAATCTAATAATTACATTATCAATAATGATTGTGCAAATAATTGCAATGAGTACTTAAAATTACATTTTATCATTATAAACAATATAATTTTTATCTACCAAATAGTTTTAATACACAATAAAATGCATTAAAACAATAGAAAACATAACTCTAGTCTTTAAAGTTATGTTAATAATTAAATAGCACACACATACATATTTGCTGCATCTAGTCAATTACTGGGTATGCATTCAATAAACACTAGTGTTATATAAATAGAGAAATCAACTGCTTAAGGTTGAACTCTACCGAATTGAAAATTAACGTGATATTCAAAAATTTTGAAAAAAATACCAGAGCATTGTATAGTCTGTCGATTTTTCTAAGAGAATGACTAAAGTAATAAAATAAAGTCAAGTATATTCAACAATGAATGTTCAATTTAAATTCCATTTTGTAAAAATCCCTTGTAAACACTCGTCTTTACCTGCTTTGTTCGAATACAAACCAGATGGTGAAATTTTCGGTCCTTTTTTTGATTTATTATTTTATGAGGTGCTACTTGCAATTGAACATTCATTGTTGAATATACTTGACTTTATTTTATTACTTTAGTCATTCTCTTAGACAAATCGACAGACTATATTAGTCTAAGCTTTACTTAAACCAAATTTAAAAATAATCTGGTACGAAATTTTCGAAAAAAAAAGTGAGAAAACTATCCAGAAAACCTTATACTAGATTTTGTTTAAACTTTTCAATTACATCCGAAGTTTCATTTAGCTTCTGCAATAAAAAAAGCCGAAATATCGAAATAAGTGTAATTAAAGCGAATATACGTTTGAAGCCAAGTGAACAATCTAAAATCAACGATGAAAATTGATGTAAACGAAATTATTTCACGTGAACATAATTCCAAAAAAACGTATTTTAAAATTGTAATTTATAAATTCCGCCATATTGCTCTCTAAAAATTCAAAGAAATCTATAAATATAGTCAAGAATATACATTTAAAAGACGTTATAGAGCAAGCGCCATCTAACGTTTGAAAAGCGTGATAACCGCAGATATATCCTAAGACAGGCTCTACCTTAAGGGCCTGCGGTAGTTAAACATTCGATTCAGTGTCCGAAAAAGTGGCAATATTTAATCATCGATTTCTCGCTTGTTTAACCAACGTTGAATCGGATATTTTACGGTGCATCCGATAAAGTTTTCCACCTTGAAAAATTTTCACTAATGATGTTAATGAAACATCTCGAATTACATGTGAAGATAAAAGAATGATGGAAAACAAACAATATTCATTAACAATAAGAAAATTAATTAAAATTACATTTATTAAAATTTAATAGATAATTATCAGCAATTAACTTAATCCAAACCTTACATTAACGTGTTTCATAGTTAATGGTTTTATTTTACACAAAAGTCATAAAAAATAATCGTAAGCTGAGTAATAGGTATATTTACAATTTCTCAAAGTCTTAATTCCACAATATATAGATGTTTATTATTATATTATTTATTGTTATACCTGTTTCGAAACATAAAGTTTCATTTTCAGACATACAATATTATTTTTTAAACTTGATAATATCAAAATTGATAAGTGCATACTATGATATATAGGTATGTAATAAATAAATTTCAATTATTTCAAATTGATTAAGAAGATTAAATAAAATAAAAAATAAAAAACTACCATAATGTGGTCGGTTCTATGAAACTACAGTTACTAAACATACAGTATGTTCCCTGGCCGCTTGAAACATTGAAGAAACTTTGGCCACGCCTATTTAAACTACTTACATTTTAGTTAGAAAGAGACAGAGAGATCGTGGGATGTCAATAAATGAAAAAATATGGGGCTTTTTGCCGCCCACCCTTAGTGCTTTGACCAAACACAGCAATTTCTTTCGTACAAAAGAACCTTGAAAACTTTCTATTTTAAAAGAAACAATAACCAGATCTGGTTTGTGGATTTGGTATTTCTGTCTGTTATTCATGAAACATGTGATTTTGATAAAGAAGGGACATGGGCGGGACCAATGTTTCTCCAATATGTCTATTGAAATGGAATTTACCTGTATACTGTATACAGTACTGCAATATCCGCCATTTTGGTCTGAAATTTATGGGGACATTTGAATTTGAAACTATAAGTTGGTGACATTGAGAAGTTGAATTTAAAATCAAGATATGTATCTGACTCCATGATAGATTATTGAGTACAGCCAATAGTATGACATATTATTACAAATGCCGCCATTTTGGTCGAAAAATTTGCTTTGTCTCTCTAACACATTGGCCCATGGGATTGTGGTACTGTACCTATGTATTTAGTAACTGTATGAAACTCCTATTAGTTGACGAGCGATCCGAAAAATATTTTATGGATTATAAGAGTCCCTAAGGAACATTTTAGCAAAATTAGAACCCCGTAGCTTATTTCGAAGTTGGACAAAAAAACGATGGTTTCCCACCTTCCCAACATTGATTCTTTCCGTTTTTCTCCATTGAATTCCAGAAAAAGTACGAAATATTTCCACCTGTTCCAGAATAAAATGAAGAAAAACCAAAAAAATCATTTTTGGGAGGATCCTAGAGTCATTACAGTCGTTTTGCGTGTATAGTTCGTTTTTGAAAATCGCGACTTTGTTCAAATGAAGGTTTTTTATCCAACTTACAAATGAGCTACGAGGTTCTAATTTTGCTGAAATGTTCTCCAAGGACCCTCCTACAAATCCTTGAAATATTTTTCGAATCGCTCGTTGACTGATAGGAGTTTCATGGAATCAACCATATTTAGATCGAACACCCTGTATATCGTATGCACTTATCAATTTAAATAATATTATCAATTTAAAAAAATAATATTGTATGTTTGAAGATGAACCTTTATGTTTCGAAACAGCTGTAACAATAAATAATAGTAAACATCTATACAGGGTGTTTGGTCTAAGGTCTAAGAATAGTAAGTTCTAAGAAACTCCTATTAGTCGACGAGCAATTCGAAAAATATTTCAAGGATTTGTAGGAGGGTCCTTAAAGAACATGTCAGCAAAATTAGAGCCTCGTAGCTCATTTGAAAGTTGGTCAAAAAACGCTCATTTCCGACGATGTAGTGATCTTCAAAAACGAACTAAACACGCAAAACGACTTAGAATGACTTTAGGATCCTCCCAAAATTGATATTTTTCGTTTTTCTTCATTTTATTCTGGAACAGGTGGAAATATTTCGTATTTTCTCTGGAATACAATGAAGAAAAACGAAAAAAATCAATGTTGGGAAGGTCTCTGAGTCATTTTTAGTGTTTTGTTCGTTTTTTACAATTGCGACATTATCCAAAACGATCGTTTTTTGACCAACTTTAAAATGAGCTACGAGGTTCTAATTTTGCTAAAATGTTCCCTAGGGACTCTTCTATAAATCCTCAAAAAAAATTTCGAATCGCTCGTCGACTAATAGGAGTTTCTTAGAACTGACCATACTTATACCAAACACCCTGTATATTGTGGAATTAAGACTTTGAGAAATTATAAATAAGATTAAAAATTAAAATTAAAAATAAGAATTTTTACACATACGAGAAAAATGAACAGCGAATTGTTTAATTTAATCATAAGTTAATTAGTTCAAAATCACCTCTTCAGGAAATTAGGAACATGTGTGTAAATAAATGCTAATGATTACAATTTACGAGTACAACATTTTAAAAGGCTTCCTCTTTAAATCGCTAACTGACCTACTAAAACGTTTAATGGTAAGTCCCTAACAACTTACGTTAGACTCATGTTTGTTTTATTGAAGAATTCAGTCTGATAATGTATCAATACATATATTGTACATTATCATAATTATAATTAATATCAATTTATCTAGCTGACCTTGAATCAGTACATATTTAATGCACCTACATTTTTACTATCAGTTTCATTTAATCAATTGCACTAGTCTCAAATACAAGAATTAATGGTGACAATGGCACCAACATTGTACATTTTCATAACAAGTGCACCATCTAGAGGAATTCGTATGTTAATAAAACATCTCGAGTTAAATGTAGACATTAAATTATTAGATATGTTCAAACGGGAGCAATTTACACCTGAATTTCTTAAAGTGAGTTATTTCCTGTTTTAATTAAAATTAAAATTTTCAAACTGTAAAGTTACTAATAAATTTTAGCTAAATCCAACACATACAGTACCGACTTTCGTAGATGATGACGGTTTTATTCTATGGGACAGTCATGCAATTTTACCATATTTAGCACAAAAATACGGTAAAGATAATTCTTTATATCCTAAAGATCTAAAACAGAGGGCTATTGTTGATCAAATGTTGAGTTTCGATAATGGTACTGCCTTAAATCGTTTAATTAAAATAGCTGTAAGTATATCCAATTGACTTTAAATCTAAATACCTATGTTAATACAATATTATTTCATCTGTGACAAGGAACCGATGTTATTGAAGCAAAAACATGAGTTGACTGAAGAAGATTACAATAATATCAATGAAGTGTATGGATTTATTGAAAATTTTCTAGCAAACAATGAATGGATTGCTGGAAATAATCTAACAATTGCCGATTTCAGTCTATTAGGTACAATATCATCGTCAAATCTTATTATACCGATTGATGCACAAAAATATCCTAAATTGATAAATTGGTTGAAAAAATGTGAAAGTTTACCAGCCTATGAAGTTAATAAAGCAGGCTTGGAAGTTTTAGCAATGAAATGGAAACAGATACTAGAAACAAATTAATTTAAGGCTACAAAAATTGTATTATTTGAATAAAAAGTCTCGCGATAACTCTTTCATTTATTTGATTTGAGGGTCTTGTGCAGAGATTACTCGAAATTTATCAATTTTCAAACATCGATATCTCGCTTATTTTTTTAAGTTATTGTGAATAATAAAAGTGCCTTGGATAGAGTATTTCAAGGTGCATATCCTGAAGTTTTCTGTTAAAGAAAAATGTGATAAAATTCTGAATGGCAGAGAAAACTGTTGGACCGTGTTTTTTCGTACATTTTCCTTCATAACTGGCTAAAATATAGCCAATATTATTGATTTTACATATTTATTATGTAATTTAGATAGCAAATTAAAAGAGCTTTCCAGATCTTCACGAATTTTCCCGATACGTTTGTTAGTTTTTCCACAACTGGAGAAAATTAAAAAAAAAATTGAACAGTGATGCTGTGCATAATTTTAGAGATAGAGAATCATACTCTCGTTTTTAGAAAAAGAAAAAGAAAAGGGGAGGACTTTTTGAACCCCCCTTTTCACCTATACTCTTAAGAACAATTAAAATTAATTAATTCGACCAATGATTTATTTATTTCTCAATCATATTTGTGCTGATATCGTACTTGTGTACTTTGTAGTAAGTTAAGAAAAAAATATGATGCGGAAGAACAAATCTTACAAATGTGATTTACTAAAACTTCGATTAAGCCTCAATAATTTGCAATAGATTCATGTTTTAAAATTATTTTATTGCTAATTTAATTGAATGATTCAGCATTAGAATGTATCAGTAGCTATATGTTTATTAGCTTTAATTTTCACAATTATTATCTAGTCTAGTTGACAGTCAATCAACACACTTTGTATTCCGTAAATTACATTAGTCCTAGACAGAAAGTAATCGATAAAATGACACCGAAATTGTACATTTTTAAAGGGAGTCCACCAGTTGGAGCGACTCGAATGTTGTTAAAACATCTCGGGTTAAATGTTGAAATATTTGTGTTAAATATGATAAAACAGCAACATTATACACCCGAATATCATAAAGTGAGTTAATTATCGTTATTATTAAAATTAATATTTTCAATTTTAGCTAAATCCAACTCATACAGTACCGACTTTCGTAGATGATGATGGTTTTATTCTATGGGAAAGTCATGCAATTTTACCATATTTAGTTCAAAAATACGGTAAAGATGATTCTTTATATCCTAAAGATCTAAAACAGAGGGCTATTGTTGATCAAAGAATGAATTTCGATAATGGTACCGCTTTTGCTCGTCTAAGCAATATGGCTGTAAGAATAACTATCAATGATTTTTAAAATGTATAAATATTAATTTTAAATATTCTTTTTTTTGGTCTTTTGTATGATAAGAAACCTATATTTTTAAAACAAAAAGATAGAATAGATCAAAACGATTATATCAAAGTTAATGAAGTGTATGGATTTATGGAAAATTTCCTAACAGATACTGAATGGGTTGCCGGAAATAATCCAACTATTGCTGATTACAGTCTTTTTGCTACAATTTCAGCTTTAAATGTACTCATACCGATCGATACACAAACATATCCGAAATTGATAAATTGGTTGGAAAAATGTGTAAGTTTACCAGGATATGAAGTAGGTAAAGAGAATTTAGAAGCTTTCAAAATAGGAGTCAAAATGCATCTTGGAATAAATAAAATGTAACTATGTATGCATGAATAAATTGTAGTAACTCGAAACAAATATTGTTTACACATACACACCACCTTAAGAATTATAATCGACGACTTTATATCAAAGATTTATTTCCATCTGAAACTGTTTTATAATTCCTACACAATAACCAAATTAGGTGTAGACGAGAATTACGAAGTGAACAAGTTAAGCCTTTTAAAACCGTACAATAAATTATTAAATACCAAAGCTGTGTTTTCTACAAAGTAATGAAAACTGTTGAAAACTTTACGAAATAAAGCTAATTTGTATAAATTTAATCGTTAAAAGAACTTTGGAATATTTACCATGTATGAAATATTTCTTTATATTATTATGATTACTATACATAAAGCTTAATTATATTATTATTAAAGTTAATTTATTGGAAAAGTTAGTGGAGCAACTTTCAAATTTAAAGGAAAGTTCACAAATTAACCAAATAGAAAAGCTTTTTCAACAATTTTTTACAATACAATATAAAGCTGAAAAGAATGCACAGATAATGTGTAAATTACGATGGACAATCATTGACAGTAAACCACTCGGGTTGAAACTCCTGATTTTGATAATTTTTGATATTCATTCATTCTATTCTAAGAGATGCATGTTTTGTCATTCTTCTTTATAAGAGAAAATGGGGGTTGAAGTTAACTCTGCTAAATCAGTTTTTCAAAATGTAAAAAATAGAAATTAGCTAGGTCTATCACATGGTGTAAGCCAAGTTTTAAGCCCTATTGTTGAAGGGTTGATGTTATAGATGGTTATATGCCTTTTTATGTATGTAGGTATTTTTTTGTGATTTTCTACCCCATTGTAAAATATAACAACATAAAAATTCTTATGCTGACAAAAACTGCAAGATTTAAGTTGTAGGGTTTTTGAATTTAAAATAATTACCCTGTAAATAGATCTTAGGATTGAGGTTGTAGGGGTGAATTTTGACTACGCATTTTCAGAAATTCAATTTATGTGAGTTTTTGAGGTATTCCAAAGACCTTTCAAATGAGGTACCTATGAATGATAACTACGCCTAGCAGTCCCTTAATAAATTATATTGACATAAATAATAAGATTACCGACTAAACAAAACTCTGTTAAGGGTAAATCAAATTTAAGTCTAGAATGTTTTAAAATAAAGCATTTAAGCCAGACTTAAAATTTTAAATGAAATTTATATTTTATGTATTAAAATAAAATCAACTTTTTTCAACACATCATGTATAAAATCATCATTCGTTCAATAAACGATGCGTTTATAATAACGTTGAGGAAAGCATCTAATTAAATTTTGACACAAAAGGAGATTCCCCTTTGAAAATTGAGTTGAATGAAGATAAACATATAATATTTGTGACGAATTGATCTATAAATAAGATTTTATGTGCGAAGAATACAATGATTATAATGGTTCAGATTTAATTATAGACATGGATTATAGAAAAAAACCTAAATTAATGGAAAGCTGGAAGTGCAAAATAATTCTCATTATTAGACACTGTTTTCATTAAGTTAACTTACAAGGAAACCGATTGAAAATTCAGAAAAATCCACCTTTTGTGAATTAAAACAAAAAAAAAAAGAATTTAACCTGATCGGTGCAGATTTTCTTGGGAAATGTTCACCCCTTAGGCATAATTTTCCAGAAAAATCCAAATAAAGGTACAGTGAAACTTCCCATGAGCGGACACCCTTCGTTCCGCTCAAAGGAAGTGCCCGCTCATTAGAGAACATCCATAGAAACAAATGATACCTGCTAAAAAAAATTTTTAACTTCCCGCTAAGAAAATTGAAAATTTTCAAAATTTTGGGAAGTTATTGGTTTTACCCCGATTTTCGAAAATTGAATTTTCAACAGATTTCGACGTTTTGGGACCCTAGGAAGCTATTTTGACTATTTTTGCGAGGGTGCCTGTATGGCTGTGTGTGTGTGTGTGTGTGTGTGTGTGTGTGTGTGTGTGTGTGTGTGTGTGTGTGTGTGTGTGTGTGTGTGTGTGTGTGTGTGTGTGTGTGTGTGTGTGTGTGTGTGTGTGTGTGTGTGTGTGTGTGTGTGTGTGTGTGTGTGTGTGTGTGTGTGTGTGTGTGTGTGTGTGTGTGTGTGTGTGTGTGTGTGTGTGTGTGTGTGTGTGTGTGTGTGTGTGTGTGTGTGTGTGTGTGTGTGTGTGTGTGTGTGTGTGTGTGTGTGTGTGCGAAGACTATGTAAGCAGCTCATAACTTTTGAACGGATTGACTTATTGAAACGCTCTTTACGGCATTCGAAAGAGTTCCATCAAACTTAGATTTCGTGTAAGTTTGAACCGATTCGGCCCGATAGATTTTGAGAATTTCCAAAAAAACCGAAAAATTTCTTTTGTTAAAATCATGTTTTTTTCAAAATAACTATTAAGCTGCTGTACCGATCAATTCCATAATTTAATCAGCTCTTAACCTTAACTAATGACGTCGAAATGCCGTTTGAACGATCAAAATCGGTTGATTTGTTCACGAGTTATCGTTGTCGAAAAATATCGGAAAAAGTGTTTTTTCAATATAACCTCAAAATTACTTAACAAATCAAATTTGTACCTCTCACAATAATAATCGACACATTATCTACGCTCAAGTATTTAATGGATCAAAGATAAGTACTTTCCTGTCCGTATAAGAGAGACAGTCAAGCCTAAATAATAATCGAATGACTGTCCGTGTCCGTTCAAGAGAGACCGATTTATTAATAAATCCCTATAGACAATTTCGGGACCGATAAATGTGTCCGCATAAAGGAAGTGCCCGCTCAAAAGAGGTGTCCGTTAGTAGAAGTTTCACTGTATCTCCTACTTATTTAATCTCCTTCACCTGACATTAGTTTCATTTAAATTCAGTGTACAGTTTTTGTTTTATAGCAATTTTGTTACTTTCAACACCTATAACTACCGCCCCAATTAATATTTTACTGCTCTTCATCATTTTTTATCTTGAAAATGATCCCATTTGTCCTTTTCGATTATTCCAACTGCAAGTATGTGTAACTTGAAAAGTACCCCCTTAGACCTCAAACTTTGAGCAATGATTTCACCCCCTAGATATGTTTCTCAGCCGATATAAAACATGCATTTCTTAGATTTCAACATATCCAAATTTCATTAAAATCGGAGATGGACACTTGGGTAGGTTTCCTTGTTAGTATCCCATTTATAAGAGAGGCACTATTCTGGTAGCGAACGCAAATTTAATGAGTTGACAAAAAATCCAGCTATGTTCTTTGTATCATGATTCAAACATTATACAGGGTGTTTGCTTTCAGTATGGAGAGTTCTAAGAAACTCCTATCAGTCGACAAGCGATTCGAAAAATATTTTGAGGATTTGTAGAAGAGTCCGTAGGAAACATTTTAGCAAAATTAGAACCTCGTAGCTCATTTCAAAGTTGGTCAAAAAACGATCGTTTTGGATAATGTAGCAATTTCGAAAAACGAAAAAAACACGCAGAACGACTAAAAATGACCCAGAGGCCTTCCCAACATTGATTTTTTTCGTTTTTCTCCATTGTATTCCAGAGAAAATACGAAATATTTACACCTGTTACAGAATAAAATGGAAAGAAACGAAAAAAAATCAATGTTGGGAAGGTCTCTGAGTCATTTTTAGTCGTTCTGCGTGTTTTGTTCGTTTTTCGAAATTCCTACTACATTATCCAAAACGATAATTTTTTGACGAATTTCCAAATGAGCCACGAGGTTCTAATTTTGCTAAAATGTTCCCTAGGGACTCTTCTACAAAAATATTTTTCGAATCGCTCGTCGACTAATAGGAGTTCCTAAGAACTCTCCATACTGAGAGCAAACACCCTGTATATTGGGCTTACAAGACAAAAATTCATGGCTTCTAATAACTGATTATGCATCTCTTATAGAATAGAATGAACTAAAAATTATCAAAATCTGTGATTTCGACCTCGGCGGTTTACTTATAAGTTTATAAGTCTTGATTTTTTAGTTTGTAGGACAGTAGAATTTGTGGAAAATTTGCCAAAAACTAGCATATCTATCAATTATTGTTAGACAACGTACAAATCCATTAATCATTTTTAAACATGCATAAACCCGTCATTTTGTTAACGAAAATGTCCTCTTAAAATACAGGATTTAAATGGAAAGCATACACAAACTAATATTATCCCTGACACATTTCGAAACGTGACAGAAATTATGGTAAAATTTGTAAACTGTTTTGCAACCAGCTAAAAAATGTTAGACTTTATTAAAAGGATAAAACAGTGACAAAAAAATTGTAATATATTACCGAGTATTAGATGGAAAAATGTTTGTTTTGGCAAAATTATTAATTAACTATCAGCATTTATTCAAAACTACAACAAAATTGATTTTATTCGATTAATTTCGTATGTGCCAAAAAATAACTTGCGTGCTGTGGTGTTCGAATACGTGTGCCAGTGTTAAAAAAGCTGCATTCCACAATACGCGCCTGAATTATATCCACAAATAATTTTAAGAGGATTTAAGATAATTTATCGTTAATAATTTGGACTTGGAATTAGGAAATATGTAAGAATTACCATGATGTATTAGTCTAAACAAAAAATGCGTGTAAAATTTGTATATCAAATCGAGGCGATGAGACAGAATAAGTTAATGAACTTTAGCAAAAAAACAGCGTACAAAGAAATAAACTACATTTTATCACTTTATCAGATAGTGTTCTGTAAATAATATTGAATCAAGTCTTGTAAATTTGTGTTTATTTTTAAATTAGAAATAAATTGCACTTTTTGATAGTTGGCATATTTCCCTAAAGTTTAGTGAAAAATTTCGCTCATGTCTGTGGCATGCAGACGTTCAGACAATTTTAGGATTGAAAACATTTCGCAGATACGACTTTCAACACCACATAAGTCGTCCTTAGCTACATTTAAATGAAATTCTTCGTATCATCTTACAAAAAGAAATTTCAAATTTTGTCATCTTAATTTATTTACTGATGAAACATTAAATTTTTGGAATGTGTTAGAAATTAGTCAATCATATAATAGAAAACCAATCAATCGTGGCTAACAGTTTCTTTCCTGTAACTAAGTTAATGATGAAGAATTTTGATGCAAAAAATATCGATGTAGGTGTATTGTTTCCGGTTAAATTCTCTTGTGTAATATATTGGTAGTGTCAAGGCTATCCCTGCAATAGCAGCATCACAGTGTAAATGCCCTAAAAGCAACAGTTGTGTTGATATCAGTACAGTAAAAACGGCAAAGCAAATCGTCGTCATCGTTGTCCTCGTCCTCAGTTTATTGATTCCTTGCCAGAAAATCGAGCGTTCTCTCTGCTTCACTCATCCTCGTCGACGCATCTAACTCCATACAATATTACTACGAATGCAGTCGTTATCCAGCGATGGTCAATTTCACATAATGTAAAATCGTTATTGTGTATAGCGTATAGACGTGGACGCGTTCACATTTGGCATGTTTTGTTAATTTAATAATATACTAGATGACGAACCGTATTTGAAAATATGAAGGCCGGGCCCCGACCATGCATGACTGAAAAGGCGTGTATTGTAATGTGAAAACTACTACATCTTTGACAAATTAATAAAAAATCGTGTTAATTATTAACGCCAAACAATTAAAATAATCAAAGTGACGAACAAAACAAATAATTAAAATGCCAATCAAACTCTATTACAATGATATGAGCCCTCCAGTTAGAGCAGTTCTCTTGACCGCTAAAGCATTAAATATTCAATTTGATTTATATCAAGTACAAATTTATGATAAAGACCAACGTGATCCGGAATTACTCAAAGTAAGTTTATAACAAATTACAATAGAATTTATATAAAAAGCTTTCAAAAAATTTCAGATCAACCCCCAGCATACCGTACCAACACTAGTAGATAAAGACTTTATTATATGGGATAGTCATGCTATTATCGGTTATTTAATAGGACAGTATGGTGAAAATGATGAACTCTACCCTAAAGAGCCCAAACAAAGGGCTCTAGTGGACCAAAATCTACACTTCGATACCGGCGTTTTACATCCTAGAATCAATTCTATAATAGTAAGTTATTATTTGTATATTTATGAAAAAATGATTAAAATAACATAATTATTTTAGAATTCAATAGTTGTAGAAAACGAAAAAGAAATAGCAACAGATAAAATAAGTGCAATTACTGAAGCTTACAAATTCTTAGATAAATTCTTAGAAAATAAAACATATTTAACAGGAAATAAAATGACCATAGCTGATTTTTGTTGTGTAGCAACAATTAGTACAGCAACACTGGTTATACCGATCTCAACTGAAAGATATCCAAATCTATCCATATGGTATCGAACATTAAAAAATTTACCATATTATGAAGAGGCAAATGGTAATGGTTTAAATAAATTAGATGCACTTGTTGAACTGAAATTAGGACGACCCCGAACTAAAGAATTCTGTGAATAATTACCTAATTAACTCATTAATTATTATTATTATTATTGATTGTTCAATTACACGTGTAGATTTAGGAAAAATTTGGAAACTGTTCTTATGTTTTCTCGTGATATTTTACATTAATTTATTTATGCTTGATATTTATATTCCAATAAATTTATTCAATGGATCTGTGAGGAGACAAATTAAATTTAATTAATTAATACGAATTATTTTATAATAAAACTAGAACTTTTCAAATACATATCATATTGAAATTAAATATCCGATTTAAGTAAATTTTCACTTAATTGAACTTTCTCTCCTGGCTTAAAAGCTGGCATTCCTAAATATGGACAACTAGCACATCGAAACGCATCCCCCAAATAACACTACAAATTATACAAAAAATTTTAAACTCGGAAAAAAATTTGACAAAACTCGAAAATAAATCTTACATTTCCACACGATGATTTTGGGGCATTTGAAGTATCTACAATTTTACCATTTTGGGCTTCAACGGCCAATTCATCAGCTAAACCACAAGAGCAATCTTTGCAAGCTTTACGTTTACCGGTAGTGCCACAAACTAAAATTACAACTTATTCTACTATCATTAATAGATTATGATCGAACTGGATTACCTCTCAATGAGCTTGGATCGGGTTTTTTGAGATCTTCATCGTCTAGAAGATTATCAGGATCTATAGTTTCGTTATCTTCATCGTCATCGTCTAATTTCCAAACAGCTTTTGGTTTGGTTAAATTCAATTTTGCTGTTGAACCTATTTCATATTTTGGTTTACAACAAATTATCGAATTGGTATTCTTAATTTCAATGCTCGTATATCCTGTAGTCTTCAACAGAAATTCAATATTGTTGATATTGGTGATATTATCAATTATTAATCTTCCACCGGGTTTATTTAATGTTAACAACGTTTTAACTAGATCAGAATTGATTCTTGGTTCGATTATTTCAAGAATTATTACATCTTGTGATGATTGTTGGATTTTTGTTGTGAGATCATCAATCGTGTTTACAACAATTACATTTTTAGTGGATTTGCGTATTTCTTCGTCAATTTTACTTTTCGTATCTTCTACACATATTATTAATACTGAATCACTTGAATTTATTTTATTTAAATCCATTATTATTTTCGCAATTTATAATGACTAATTAATTTTCTAATCAGTATTCAATTTTCTTGGTTATATGACACTTAAAATCCCTACTAATATCGATTGGTAACACTGATTTTTAGCAACAGGATTAGGCCCTCTAGTATTGGGAAGCCGCAACTATAAGTCGACGGCGCGAAATCAACCCTTATTCAAACTTTTAGTGGATCGCTCAGCTTACACTACCACCAACTACCCCTACTAATTACCCCAAAAACACGGTATCAGGAAATTATGAGAAATCCAACAATCAACAGACTGATACTTTATACGAGTATAAACTCAGGAATATAAGACGGTCCTAAGTCAGCACAGAAAAAGCTATTTTACCTTGATTTCCCTACATTTTTGTTAAAATTCGTTTATAAGCGAGAATTATTTATAAATAAACGGATAAAAATGAACTTACCATTTAAGATCGCCTCTTCTATCTCCTCGTCGATAAAACCTACTGTAATTGACAGAAATAAATCAAAATTGTAAAACTATCAATGGAAATGTTTAAAAAAATACCCTTTAGCTGATACGGTGATGTCCTTTTTCCAGTGCCCTATAATGGTCCATTTTCACAACACTAACACTGCAACACTACACTCTAATACAACTGACTAACGAATAATACAATCTTAAAATTTTCAAAGTGGTATATTCGTGTTATTTAACACGACAAAAAAATCAACCAACATCGATTCTGAAAAAGAAACAAAAACAAGGTACATTTCTGGTTGTGTTATCAGCAAAAAGATAATTCGACTGTACGTGTTACGTTGGATCGAACGATGATAATAGAGAATTTAAATTAAAAATAAAATTAACAACTAGAAAATGGAAAGATAAAAGGATACTAATGTTAAAATCTAAATTTTTATTTATTTTCTTTAAAATTCATTCATTAGTGTGCTACAACGGTTTTTCTTTACAAAATATAATATAAATAATTTATATAAAATAAAAACAGCGATAGTATTGGGACATTGTATTAAAATAAGAGTATTATTAGTAGAAATCAGTCGAATTTGGATTCTTCTTTTCTTCTCTCAAAATAAAGATGTTCAATGATAATAATGTGGAAAATGAACAAGATGAACGAAACAAGATCGATAATAATCGTACTTTAAGTAAATATACATGTTGATATGATCTGGAGTGTAAATGTTGCTAAAATTATAAAAATAATATCAACATTTTCAAAAATTATAAAAAAAATATCAACATTTACTATAAACAACATACATATAAAAAATTGAGTTATATTAGCTATATAATAGATGTATATAAAAAAAAAATGTGACGATTAAACATCAAAAATTTCAATCAAATGAAATTTGCTACTGCTTAAATTAATGATACGTATCAAGGATTGCACAATATACAAAACTAAAATAGAAACAATTCTACTAATTAAATCTCAATTAGTCCATATTAGTTGTGCACATTTTTGGGGCATCTATATATAATTATTATATTCTTTTTATTTGTATTTTTCTCATTAAATCTTCCAACATGAATGTTAGGCACATAGTTTACACACATTTGCACACTATATTTTCATAAATTTCACTATTGATAGATTATAGCTGTTTTGAAATGTCCATTTTGGCAGTAGTAATGTTGCTATTATTTATTATTTATTATTTATATTATTAATTTTAAAACACAATGGCATAGCTTTACAATATTTTGGCCAAATGTTTTATGTTGGACAGAAAGGAACACATCTTTACAACTATACCATTAAGTAGTGTAATGATCAAATGAGCCCAAATATTCCAATGCCGCCCGATAACAAAATTGATATTGATCCTACAAAATATCAAAAGATTAAAAAGATAAATATCGATCAGTTTCACAATGGATGTTTAATGGGGCTTTTGACTTATTACTCGATTCGGTATGCGAAAATTGCCAATTTTCAAACATCGATTACTCGCTTATTTTTTGAGATATTGTGAAAAGTAAACGTGCGTTGGATGGAGCATTTCAAGGTGCATGTCCTGAAGATTTATATTAAAGAAATTTTTCATGAAATTTTGAATGACAGGGGAAGCTCTTGGATCCTATTATTTGTACATTTTTCTTCATAGCTGGCTAAAACCTACCCAATATTATTGATTTTTAATATTTATCAGGTGAATTTAGATAGCAAATTGAAAGAGCATATAAATCTTTAGGAATTTTCCATATTTGTTTGTTAGTTTTCCCATTTCTCTTTCAATTTTCTATCTAAATTCACCTGATAATTATTTAAGATCAATAATATTGGCGATTCTTAGACATTTCTGAAGGAAAATGCATGAAAAAACAAGAGTCCAAGTTTTTCTATGGCATTCAGAATTTTATCACGGTTTTTTTTAATAGAAAACTTCAGGACATGCGCCTTGAAATGCTCTATCTAACGCACGTTTGCTTTTCACAATATCTAAAGAAAACAAGCGAGATATTTAGTAATATATACAAAGTCCCCTTAACGTCTGTAAGTACCTCTGTTTGGACCATTGCTGGACGTTGAGTACGTAAGATTCTAGCTGTCTGAAATACATCAACTACACCCTCGTATTGCATTCGTTCCAGAACAATACTTAGAGTAATAAAAACACCAGTTCGTCCAACACCAGCACTAGAAATTAATAAAATTTATATTAATTATAATTTAATAGATTATTTGATAATTTATTCACCTGCAATGGACGGTAATAGGACCATCCTGTCCGAATTGTTCTTTAGTTTTGTGCACTTGTCCGATAAAGTCGATGAAACCATCACCAGATTTTGGTACTCCCTGTTCCGGCCAATCAGTGAATTGGAATTGTCTAACTGTTCTTGATGCCCCATCTCTAGCATCAGTTACTTTGAATTCACGTAAAATATATTGTGGCATATTATATTCGGCAATTGGATCAACAACGAAACATTGATAACGAACAGAACGATCACTTGGCCAATATTGATGACATTTCTCCTATAGAAAATAAATAGTGAAAGATTTTTTTTTTCTACTTGATGGAAATATTACTCTAGTTATTTTACTTACCCGTCCCATTTCTTTCAACTTAGTCAGCATAACGATAATAGTAGAATTGTGCTCCCACAGCATTCTCCATAAATCATCAGTAGTATCTGGCAGAGGTCCTTGCGTAGCAATATACGCCTTTCTATACCTATATCCATCAATGAAACTAGCATTGATATAATCGGATCCTTCAACACCCCTAATTGGTGTCAGACACACCCTAGTGCTTTCATATGGCAAGATATGTACCAATCTATTTTTGTGCTTATTACATGGTAAATTCGCAGTAATAAAACGTGATGAATCAGTCTTTATATTACCGAGTTTCTTAAACTCATGTTCCATACCAGTGACATTCTCACCAGGTTCTAATTGCATAAGTTTTTGGATGTGTGAGTGTAGATTACGTGCCGGTACCTCAGTCATACCACAAATAACAGCTTCTAATAACGAATCATGTATGAAAATGTATTGATCTTCAGTTTGGACCATATAATTGCGTTGAGCACGCAAACATGTAACATGACCATAAATATCGACGGTTTTTTCGTGACGCATCCGTTCTAACATTGAATCGATCACAATAAAACAACCAGTACGTCCAACACCGGCTGAACAATGTACAACAATCGGACCAGCTTCTGGTGGATTAAGACTACGTACACGACGCAAGAATTGTAAGAATGGTGCTGGATGATCGGGTACACCATGATCTGGCCATGCAGTGAATTGTAATTGTTTAATTTCACGACGTTCACTATAACCTTGTTTATGGATTTGGAATGTTCGTATACTGTACGTTGCCAATTCTTGTACGTCCGTAATAGAAACGGTCATACTACCATAAGTTTCCGTGCCACGAGATGGCCAATATTGATCGCATTTAATTCTAGTACGTTCTTCTAGTTTCGTCATCATTACAATTACAGCTGTTTTCAATTCCCAACACATACGCCAGAAATCAGCAAATGTTTCTGGTAATGGGCCTTGGGTAGCAACATAAGCATTATGTTTTCTATAACCATCGCAATAATTCGCATTGATATAATCACTGCCTAGAGCTCCGTTTTCTGTTGGTAAAATAACACGACTATGATCGTATGCTATAACATTTGCATAACGATTTTTTGGTTTGTTCACTTCCATATTTGAATGGTCCCATGTAAACTGTTGACCTGTTTCAATACTTTCATATTCTTGTGAAAATTTCAAATTATCGTTAGCTTTTAAACGTTCAATATGTGCAGCCAAATCAGATATTGCTATAGGCGGATGTGATATCATACCAGGTGTTTGGAAATTGAGTCTACGCATTTCCACTGGATCACTAGGTGCTATACTACTATTCAAATCGGCAGGTATTAAAGGACGTGTTACAGCAGCTTGATCTGGTGTTTTACATGGTTGTCGACGTTTTCTATAAATAAATACCAATACAAATAATAATGATAGGAATAATGCAGCAATAATTGGACCAATAATCCAAAAAACACCAGCTTCTTTCTTTTGAGAACTAATTGAAACTTCTTCTGTTGGCACATCTGGATCAGGACGTTTTGGATATTCACCAGGTGGAACTTCACGCATATCTAATGATAAATATTCAGAAAATGGACTACTGGTATATAAATGTTTTTGTGGTGTATCCACAACAGCTCTAACAAAGATCCGATAACGTCTACCACGTTCTAATCTATAATTAATAAAACCATTATTCTCTTCACCTGTGCCTAATCTAAACGTATAAGGTATATTACGTTGAGGGAATTTCGCTGCTATATACGGTAAACTGGGATTCTCAAGTACTTTATCTTTATTTTCAATCAATGTATTTGTTAAAAATTGATCTGGATGCATGTTTGCTTTCGTTTTATCTTCTGGTACAACAACTAAATAATAATGACTGATTGGGCCATATTCTTCAGAAGCTTGTGGTAGAATTACGTGAATCTCTTCACCTTTTACAACACCGTAAAAATCCGGTTTTACCATAGGTTGTGGTGCTGCCATTTGTGTTGTTACAGTAATTTTTGTTGGTGGCCGATACGAATGATCTGTAGGTATTGCACTAACATTTACATTGTACGTTGTAAACGGTGATAAATTATTGATTGTGTGTGATTTCACATCGTCATTTAAAAAGATTTCAGTTTTTTCAATTTTTTGCGTCTGTGTAATACCTTGTGAATCAACAAATTCTTTAATAGCATCAAATGAAATTTTATATTTGATTGGATTTAAACGAATAGGAGGCGACCAAGATAAGGTCATTGAATGTGTAGAGACTTCATGTGCTCGTAAATTTAACGGCACATCTTCCGGTTTCACTTTAACGGTAACCTTTTCCGATAATCGTCCTAGACCGTTTTTAGTTCTTGCGGCAACAGCTATAGCATACTGTGCGTACTTTTCTAAATTAACTAAATCAGCGGATTCTGTTAATTCAACGGATTTTTGTTGCCATTCATCTAAATCTTCAACAGCAGTCATTGTATAAAAGATTTGATAACCAATCACTTTCCCTCTAGAAGGGACAGGCTCCCACCAGACTTCAACACTTGAATCGGACGTTGCTACAGCTTTTACCGACATCGGTGCCCTACCAATATCCCTATCTGTTTGTATCGTAAATTTCTCACTATTAGGTCCTGCCCCTTGGCTTGTATAAGCTTTAATATGAAATACATATTCAGTGTTTTCTTCAAGATTAGTAAAGACGGCTTTTGTATGCGACACATTCCTAACAATAATATTGTTATGATCGGACTTTTTATGAAACTGTATGTCATATTTTGTGATTTGACCATTACGGTGTTCCCTAGTTGGTGGATCCCATGTGACACAAATGACATCAGGCGTTTGAAAACGATACGTGATGTTAGTCGGTGGTCCCGTTGGTGGTCCCTCCGGGGTTTGCATTAATTTGATCGCTTCCTGGCCTGTTCCAATATAATTTTGACCAGCAACTCGAAATTCATATTCAACTCCACGTTCTAAATCGTTGATTCGATACGTATTCGTGTGTGTGCCTAAGAATATATTTTCCAATGAATATTTTTATATTGAATTAACATAAAAAGTTTATGGAGAAGAAGAAAAAAAAATAATAACCTTTTAAGATGACATCTTTTAATTCTTGATCTTTGACACCGTATCGAAGACGGTAGCCTTTCAATTCACCATAAGTTTGTGTTGGTCTAGTCCATTCCAGTTCGATAGTTACCGTTGGCTCACGTTCAATAATCCTAAAGAAATAGTTAAAATTTTATTGCAACTGAAGGGAAAAATATGAAAAGATCTTTACTTCAATGTTAAAGCCGGTCGATTTGGCACACCGCCAGGTGTGCGAATATTGAATGGAGTGCTTCTATCGCCGTCGCCTTTTCGAGTTAATGCAGCTACTTGAATTGCATAATTCGTATCTGGTTGGAGACCAGTAATGTTCAACTCCAATACAGAATCACCAAATACATCATATTTCATCGGCTCATTTAGGAAACTTTTACCCTAATTTTAATTAATTGTATAGTGAAGATGGTTTTATATTTTTTAATTAAAATTTTCAACGAACCTCTTCTTTAGTTTCTTGTACATGAACATGATAGCCCAAAATTATACCGTTACGCTCCTTTTGTAGTGGTGGTTTCCAAGTGACTTTGATTGTTGTTGAATTAATTGCAGACACTTTAACATCTTGAGGAGCTCCAGGCACTGTGAAACAGTAATTAGTTAGGGAACTGTAGTAAGACTTTCTTAAATTTCATTAATTCATTAGCATGCAGGCACTTTACGTTTTTCTTTTCTAGAATTTTTTTTTTTTTTGTATTATTGTGTAACAAAAACAAAATCTTTCTCTTGAATTTAATGAAATCGTCTCATCACTCATTCATATCAACAATAAAAATAAAATGCGTAAGACTTGCTAAAACATTTGAATACCAACACACGATATGTTCTTGAATAATTACCTCATCCAGAAGTATAATTGGAACATACAAGAACCTACTATGAATTTTATCTACACATTTATTAGCGAAAATGTAAATTTCATTGGTCCCGGTAGCAGCTAAAGGAGAAAAAACATTTAAAAGGGGAAAATGAACATTCTTAAACACAACACAAATGCTATACTGTTTATTATCAATCAATATTTATAGAATAATGAAATAGAGTTGTAGTAGAAGTAGTAGTAGTAGTAACACTTGGAAAACTGTTTACATTAATAGATTACTGTTTAATATATAATAACACTAAATGGACTTTAAAGTGACTGCTTAAATTTAAAAACGTACACAATTTGTTCATTTTCCCTATATTCTTTCTGTTCTTAGGTTGTGAGAGAGAGGAAAGCATCAACGATATGATCTACTATGAAAAATTACTACTAGCACACAACAGAGAAGAATACTCACTCCTGACGACTGTGTGGAACCGAGTAATGCAAAAAGTTAAAGAGAAAAAAAATGGTAATTGTAAGACAATTACAAACTATTTAATATCAAAAAATAACAAAAACAAAAAAATTGTTTACATTTAAGTATAATGTACTGTTGTTAAAAAAGAGTCCTATCTCCGCTACAAAAATGCTTGTGGAGTTATTTTACAAAATTCAAAAAAATACTCACACACATGTATTGATTCAGCAAAAATATTATTTTTTAATTTTATTTGAATTCTCAAAAACAATATAAAGAATAAAAAATTAAAAAAAAATTCATCCACAAAAAGTGGATCAAAGGGAAATCAGATTGTGGTCTAGGGTGAATGTTGTGGATAAAACTTTTTTCTGCAAAAATTAAGTTTTTCGCTCTTAAAAAAATAATATTGGTAGTGTCCAACTATGAGTCTGTAGTTAGTTGTAATATATGGATCACTTGCACACACTTTAAATGAAGTAGATTTTTTTGTATGTTTACTGTTTTATTGTTTCATTTGTCATGCAATAATAATCACTGACTATAATAAAAGAAGTATGATTATAAGAAGAAAATTTATTCAAACCTCATAATGTAGTAAAGATATAAATAAAGCATGCTTTCAATTCAATACTATCAATGTTCTCAACGAACTACAAGTGTAGAGAAAGTATTGGTATTCAAATGTGACAAATTTGAAGCACTGTGCCTGAAACGCATCAAAAACCATTTTATTAGAATTAGAAAAGCGAGAAAAAAACAAATTTGTTAGTAAATTAAACGAAAGTAGATTAGTATTGTATTGACTCACTTTGATTACATTCAAAGATAAATCTACTTTGTTTAACATTTCGATAAAAGAACTTTATGCTTAAAGCTATGGAGTAGATTATCAAAATTTTGAAACTTATTTTGTATAGGTTGAAACGATGAAGATGACAAATGTATTGATTGAAATTATTCTACTCCAATATTTAATTGTTGTAAATATCCTAATATTTCTGTTCTTCTTTCTTCTCTTTTTAGGATCAAATCTCAATCATACAATCACACACAAAAAAAAAAATGGTGCAAGTGTAATTTACACACAGTCAAATGTGAGATATAAAATGTGCCATATTAAAGTGCGCATGTCACCTACTTGTGATAGTGAGGTGCTGCCTAGCGATAAGAAACAAGGATAATAATGAGATCATAAAGGATATGAGAGAAAAAAAGTAATTCTCTCCTTGAGGATTGGATGATATGGGGGGAATGAAAGAATTCAGCATGCTAGGAGATGTGTATTTCACTAATTTACGAAAATGGTGCACGAAAAAGAACTAAAAATTAATAATTACTTATAAATATTTAAATATAAGTAAATGTAAATATTTTATTTATTTTGAAAAAACAGTGCCGATTGTGACTCAAAAAAATGTGCCATTGCAATGCAACTTTGTGCGAATGAAAATCAATAAGCAATCATTACATGTGAACGTGAGTAGCTAAAACAATAACAACAAGAAAAATAGAAAACGTAAAATCAAACTGTAATTTAACTTATAAAAGAAAATATAAAATATATTGAAATTAATTAAAATAATAATACACAACTATTGTTTTAATTTTAGAAATACCGAGTCACTGAAAAAATTCAATTCAGTGTAAAAACCTTTGACTGCTCCTGCAAACGCTTTTGTAGACAGAAGAAAAAACATTAAAAATCATTTTAATAAACAACTATAAACTAGATTACGGTGTTTGGTTGAGCTCTGCTACAAAAATAGTTTTGTGTCACAAAAACAAAACATTAGTAGAGAGAGTATAAAAAAAATAACACATACATTGAGAGCTCAGAAAAAATGCTGCAAAAATATAACAAATATTTTCATAAAAACCAGCTTCAAAAATCCTTCCTGGGCAGGCTGCAATGGTTGAGAAAAAATAATTGTTTGTATTAAGTCACACATATCACGAAGGATATGTCAAAAAAAAAAACGTAAGTTTTAATAATAATAATAGAAGAAAAAATAACTACAACTAGAAAACCAAAGAAGATAGACGTTTCAATGCCTTCAGATCAATGATACGTGTGACATGAAAGCTTATCTTCTTTGTAAACTAAGAAAAAGAACATTTGAAAAATTAATAGGAAATTTTAAGGTTTAAAAGGACAGATCGATGATAAGTTCACGGATATATATTTGGCATCTTTACACGTAAACTTCTTTCTTGTTAGCTGTCAACATATTTTCAAACAAACGAGTCCAAGCTATTCGAGCTTTAATTATGAAAGATAAATTCGATTTTGATGAAAAAAACGAAAAGCTTCGACTCATTCGTTTTTTTTCCTCCTGTTGTTTTATTTATTTAATCCTTTCGTGTTTTTTTTTTGATTTTGCATTATTGAATTAACGTTCTTAATAGAGAAATCATATTTAATGTACGGAATAAACTGAAACGTACCATCCTCATGGGTTCTAACGTTGATTGGGAATGAGCTGGGGCCATCACCGACCGATGTACCAGCCAGTACCCAAATTCTATATGTTGTCCATCTTTTAAGTTCATCAAGTACAAAACTAGTAGCATTCAATTTAACTTCAGTAGCTTCACTATCTGATCTATCGGCTTCAACATATTGTAGCTTGTAGTATATAATGTTGCCATTGCTGCGATTAGCTGGTGGTGGATCCCAATCGACTCTGATGGCAGTTGGACTTACCGCCTCACCGGTAACGTTGCTGGGCGGTGCGCCCGGTACTACGGTGGCGTTAGCGTGTTAAACTTAAGCCAAAAAAGCTTACAGCCTAATATTTTCTTACTTTTTATATAATATCTTATCATCACTCAATTTATAAGTGGATATTAAAATAAAGAAAAATAATTCGCTTTCTCTTATCTAATGTTAATTAATATCATTTTTTATCAATTAAAAAATTTGAAATGATACTTGAAAATAAAAAATGAAACTAAGTCAAATAACGAATTAAAAACAAACAAAACAAAAAAGTGTAGAAAGTGCTTAATTGCACATCTTTATAAAACGCATAGCATTACTTAGTGCAGTGCTCATTAACAAATTAATATCCACTGACGACTAGTTACTGGCATGCAAAATGCAATTCACAAAAACCACACACCCTTCTTCAAACATCCCTAGTTAAATGAGACTTTCTCGTACATTTATAATAACTTACATACTGTCTAATTAATTCCTCTAAATGATTAATATTCTTTGTAAACACACTATTATTATTATTATTATAAGAAAAAACAGCGAGTAATTATTTATCGTAGTACTCATTCATTTTTTATTTGGAAATAGTGTGAATCGTTTCTTTTTTAAAATGAATTTGCAGTCTTATCAGTTATACGTGAATGATAAAATTACAAACGCAAAGTGTAATAAACTTATTTAAATTATTAATCTAAATGGTATCTTACAAATAAACCCCAAAAACCGTTATCTTACCATACTGTTTTGTTCTAACTGGAATTGGTGGTGTTGTTGCACCTTCGCCTCTCTGTGATCTAGCAGCTAACCACACATAATATAAAGTATTCGGATATAGTCCAGTTAATGTATACGATTCTGATATTGGTATTCGTCTATGATGTTTCTCTTTTGCATATGTATCATTCCAATATAGTTCATATGTTACAATATTTTCACCGGAATGCATCGGTTTACTCCATTGTAATGTTACACTAGTCTCACCAATATCTGATGCTCTTAAATTACTCGGCTGGCCGGGCACACCTGGATTTATATTGCAAAAAAAAAAACAAAAAAAAAACAAAAACACACAATTATAAGTCGGTATAATGTTGAGATTGTTAAGCATATTGATTGAACCTTGTTGTGTTTTAACATGTACTGGGGCACTAAGAGGACCGGGTCCTATCGATGTGAATGCTTGAACTCTAATTGTGTAGATCGTGTGAGGGGTAAGTTCGTTGATTGTTGTTAGTTGATTGTTATCGACGACTTGACATTCCCATTGAGCCATTGGTAATTGAGAATCGGTCGTATAATATACTTTGTATCCCTGGACAAAAATTCAATCAATTCGTTTTCTTCTTCTCGACCTTTCATATTATATAGAAAGATATAGCGAAATAGAAATTACTTACAGTTACTTGGCCATTTGCTGTTTCTGGTTCATCCCATTGTATCACCATTGTACTTGAACTTAATGGACGCACTTGAACGTTTCTAGGCGCTGAACCTGGCTCTGAAATATTTTTTCAGATTAAAAAATTCGACAAGAACAATGTGAAACATGATTTTTTTAAAAAAAAAAGAACAACAAATAATAAATCTTCACAAAAAAAAATATAAAAGCGAAATCAAATTTTTCTCTTCTTAGATTTCTGTATTCTGTATTTTAAAAAACAACAATATCGACAACAAGAGTGGCATGCAAGAAAACGATTGAATGATTCAAGTGAATCCTAGAATCATTTAAATTTTTATTCATGCATACCCCAATGAGTGTGTTATTTTAAACAGTTAACTTACTGGCACCTCCAAAAGACGATTCAGCTAGAAAAAGAAATTAAATATTAATTTGTTACATATTGAACAATCAGAATACTCCTCCATAAACAAGAAAACTACAATATAGTACCATACGAATACAGTTAGTGTGTGAGAGAATCTATTCTATTCGTGTAAAAAGAGGCACACAAAAATTCAAAAATAACTTACATTAGTCATACGCACAAAATCCGAATGAAAAATGGATAGTTTGCATGAAAATGATAAATAGTCGGGTGAAAGATTGTGAAGAATATGAATATGGATAGGATAAAATTATTATTGTATGACACCTGTCGAATATGGCTCATACATACAATCCGAATGACATATATGGTATTGGAGAGTAATTTATTATTATTACCACTATTATGACACTACCATGTTTTTTTTTTTTTTAGTTATTTACCTGTCTCTCCTGTTGTCACAAATGCTGGTGCACTAGGCGGTCCCCGTCCAATATTGTTAACAGCAATCACGTACATTTCGTATTCAGTATAAGGACTAAGATTTCTAATTGTATAATACATCGTGATAATGCCGGAAATTTCACTATAGGCTTGATTGGCATATTTCGGTTTAAATTGAATAACATAATACTGAAGATCATCTGGTCCATTATAAGACCACGTCAATCGTACTGAAGTAGCAGCTATTTCTGATACCCTAATATTCGTTGGTGGTCCCGGTAATGCTAAAATATAGATGTCATCGTAATAATTATTATTAAATTATTATTTATCTTTTAAATGCTCTTACATTGTACTTTAACTTGAGCAACAGCTTCAATAACACCAAGAGCACTAGCAGCTATACATGTGTAATTGGCTGATTCTTGGATATTCTTTAATTCTAAATTATTCTTGCCGATCGGTAATTGGTCCTCAGGTGTTAGATCTTGTGTTAGACCTTTACGCCATTTTACAAAAGGCATAGGAGATCCGACTGCCACACATGTTAAATTTAAATCAGCACCTAACATCACCTCATTCTTTGCTTGTGGGGGTATTGAAAACTGTGGGGGTACCCTTCGAACTGCAAAATTATTAAATTGACGAATCCTTTTTTTATTGAATTTACTTTTAGTTTTAGTTCTATATAGTACCTTTAACATAAAGTAAAGATGATTTTGAATAGTCTGTCCCAATTGAGTTTTCAGCAACACATTCATATTTTCCATGATCTTTTTCTTCGCTACTTTTGATTTGTAGTGTGCCTGTGAATATCATTCATATAAGAAAATATTCATTTTCTATGTGTATATATTTGTCAATATTTATTGGATATTTTATAAAGAATCGACAAAGGTCAACAAATTTTATTGACATAGTATTGTATGGATGTTTAATACAGTTAGGTTACATAAGCAACGTTGTCGGTCGACAAGAGGAAATACTATAGTCCCGACACTCTGAAGCTAATGGTCCCTAGGGAAACTTTCCGGAAAGGCGCTATAGCGCGGAAACTTGCCACCCGCCTAGGGAATTCCGACGAACAAGCACTATATGTACATATAAGCAAAGCAAACAAATACATACATGTATATGTATGTATATAACTCAAAACAGCCTTAAGTTATTGGATGCATGTTGCAATCATTCACTTTATACATGTAATATATGTACCTATATAAAGTTTATAGTTCAAGAAATAATTTTGTCGTTGTTATATTGTAATAGTTGAGAAATGTTTATCAATTATATAATGAAATATTAAATTTATTTGCACGTATAAACTATGGAAAAGAACATCAACGGATATTGATCTGGTTTTATGGTAATTTTATATTAACAACACTGTCAAAGATGCTATATAACATAAATTTATCGCACACGAACCATGAATTATGGACCTATATTCGTTAGTGTAATAAATAAACGACAATGGGATATATAAAATGTACATAAGAAATTTTATCAAATAACAGTAGAATACACATGTGCCTGTAATAGTTAAAAATCGTTATTACAAAATTTTAAACAAATAGGTACTCTATTAATATATAAAAATATAAATAGGGTAAAAATCAGCTTAAAATTAAAAAACAAAACTTTAGGTACAGGCATTTTCACCCGAGACTACCTATTTTTTATGGAAGTTCACATTATTTGGCAAGAGATTGGAAAAATATTTGTAAGGATTCTTAGGGGTAGTCCTGGAGATCGTTTTAGCAAACTTAGAACCCCGTCGCTCATTTGGAAGTCGGTGAAAAAACGCTTGTTTCTGAATATGTCGCGATTTTCAAAAACTTTCTGCACAAATAAAATAACTTATAAATAATAATTAGAATGACTTGACGATCCTCCCAACATTTTTTTTCAATTTTCTCCATTTTTAGCTAAAGTAAAACGAAAAAAAAAATGATGGGAGGGTCTAAGTCGTTTGGCGTGCGTAGTTCGTTTTTAAAAATCGCAGCCTTGTCCGAAACGGGTATTTTTTAACCGACTTCCAAATGAGCTCTAATTTTGGCAAAAAGATCTCTAGGAACCCCCTCCCCAAATCCTTGAATCCTTGAAGCATTTTTAGAATAGCTCGTCAATTAATAGAAGTTGCGACAAGAACTAAGTAGTCCCGGGTAAAAAGCCCTGTATAATACAAGACTCATGTGTTACCGTAGAGGGTATACAACGTTATTTCAAATTACAATTAGCCATGTGTTCGTTATATGAAGTCGTAGCTTGGTTCATACTTTACTACATTTAATAATTTTCAATGAAATAAATATTACAAATTTGTTGTTGATAAAATGTGTTTCCGTATATGTTTATATGGGCGCTTTCGAGTCCATTTGGAAATAAATATAAGCATGTTGTTAAAACGAAATGTAAATGATTCTGGAATATCTAACTTATTTACAGAACCGAGAAAAAAAGCTTTTAAGGAATGATGTCACTTCATAGCTTACTCTCAAGAGTTTTCGGTTTTGTAGAATTCAAAATGTTTCTATTTAAAGTGCTCTAATATTCTAATAATTTTTAGAGAATACTAAATATATTAAAAAAACAACGTATATCAAAACACAATTACAGTTATAACAAACATTATGAGACAATGTGAATATTGACTTGTAATCTTGTATTTTCAGATTCACAGTTATAATTTACAGCTTTATCAATATAGAAATTGTCTTTGCATATAACGGCGTTTATTGCAATAATTTTAAAACAGCAGACAGTTGTTGATAATTGGACATATTGTTCTGGAAAATCTGCGTCCCTAACAACGATATGAAAACTTACTGTGCACCAGGTAGAAAGGCATTATTCTTTGACCAGATTACAGGTTAGCAACAGAGATAAATAGGAGTTTTTGTTAGCTTTACATTTAACGGATATACCATTTCTACACAGATAACTAAATCAATATGCAAACAGGATGAACGGTACACGGCTTATATTACATTTCGCTATAGTGATGACGGTAGGTAGTCTCTATTATCTTTTTTTCTCTTTTGACGCTTAGCTACTATTCCAGTTCAATTTTTAACACTGCATATAAAATTTATGAAATTGAAAATTTCTGAAGACTAAAAAAAGCATCCTGTTGAAAGTAAATCTGTAAGAGAAACATGCTACATCCACCGGAGAAATATAGTGTTGCATGCGAAATCCGTATTAAATCTATTTCTCTCCTCTTGTTATTTGATTTATTTAGTAAAAAGATTGCTTTCGTATCCCTATTTTATTGAATAAGTTAAACTGATTTTTCATTTACATACATACATACCTATACTCGTATATTTTGAAGTTGTAGTATAAGTAAAATAACTAAAGATAATTGTATATTGTGTTAGTATTAGTTGTGACAAAGTTTATAATTTAATGGGGCTTATAAGTCAATGTGTACAATAGTAATAGAGCAGAATTGGCACGTTTTTCTCTTCTTGTATTGTCTTTAGATTTTAGTATGCATATGCGTATTGAAAAGGGAAGAATAAAAGGATGTGAACTTTATAACAGATGAGCTTTTTTCAGACGAGTACATGATTGAATTTCAACGCTTTTATCCTTTCGCGGAAATGAAAATTCGCTCGTGTTCGTTGAATATGTGAACAAATGAACCTGACAAAAGAAAAATTATAACTTTTTTTTTGTACACATATATAACAAGAATGGTAAAAACAATAAAAGTTTTATTGTTAATTTATAGAAATAGAAATAAAGTTGTCTCGATGGAATAAAACGTTTTTTTATATACAAACATATACATAAAGCAAACGTTTATAGGAAAATGTTGATATTGATTAGCGCAGCAGGGTTGATTTCCCTTGATGAAAATACCGTATCAATTAATAATAAACAACCATACATTACCTGGCATGTCGTCCCGTATGGAATAACGAGGGTTGTTGATCGTATTAATGGGTAACATATTTTTCAACCATGTGATTTTCGGTGATGGATCTCCAGTGGCGGCACATGTCAAAACTGTATTATGTCCAATTTCCACTACTTTATTTGTAATTGGTGACTGTGTAATTAAAGGAAAACCTGGTGGTAGTTTATCAGCTGAAATTGAAAAACCAAATAATGTTATCAATATTTAATTAGAGATCAAGTATTTTTGATAATTTAAGTTTTAACAATCCGACCACATAATCCATTTAATCTATTAACAAATTTCCATCGACATATACAAACTATATATAAATCAAAGCGTAAATTATAGATTTACAGTTGAATTTATTGCTGGGCTTAATATTGAAACCCGAAGAGCCTTCTGCAATATTGCTACACACAGATCAAGTAATTTAACGCTCTGACGGCAATTCAGTTGGCAATACAATAGTCCTTCTACTGTGTAAACACCTTCGCCCAGAGACAATCCCCTTAGTCGTTTAATGGATATTGATGTTTCAAAACTATTTCAAATCTAATTATAGTAAATTACATCCGAACCAAAAAACTATCTCAAAGCTAGCTTCTACTTGAAGAAAATGCCTACACATAGTTTGGTATCGATTATCAACCTATGGTGCTGGATTCAACGATCAATAGATAACAATACTTCAAACATGGTTGAGATGCCAAAGGGTCGAATATCTGACTTGTGTTATTTGATGACCACTGTACAGGTTTTGGGGTTAAGTTTACAGAAACAACAATAATAATCAATAAGTACGCAACACAAAGAAACAATAGGGAGCAGAATCAAATATTTATACTTACATTCAGAGATATTTTTAGCATTTACGGCAAGCATAGACGTAATTAATAATTAAAATCTTGTAGCTCATTTTGAAGTCGGTCAAAAAATCTCGTTCTGGACAACGTCGCAATTTTCAAAAACGAGCTGAATACGCAAAACGACAAACAATAAGACTGTTTCCAAGACCATTCCAGCTTTGATTTTTCATATTTCCCTCCCTCTGTAGGTATTCAAAAAAAAAAATACGAAACATTCCTCCGTTCCAAAATACAATAGAGAAAAACGAAAAAAAAAAACAATGTTGGAAGGATTCTCGAGTCAATTTAAGTCATTTTACTTGTGCAGAAAATTTTTTAAAATCCCAACATCGTCAAGAACGAGTATTTTTTGATTGACTTCCAAATGAGCTTCATGGTTCTAATTGTGCCAAAAATGGTCTCCAGTAACTACCCTATAAATCATTGAAATATTTTTCGAATCTTTCGCCAACTAATATAAGTTTCATAAGAATCAGTTAGTATATTGAACGAAATAGTTCTCTTTCACTCCCATTTTAGGTAAAGTACCTATTTTTTTTTTTAATGTATTGTAATTAAATAAATACATTATCTGTTTTCTTAATTTGTTTTTTTTAACCCCTGTTGGGAAGTCATAGCTCTAAATCTTAAAAAAGGTATAAAAACAGAAAAAAGCAAAACAAGTTAGGAGAGTTTCCATGTAATAATTAAAATAATTAAAATGAATCATACACGGAAACTAGAAAAAGGAAAAACATGTTGGTAGTAAAAACCAAATATGTGACTCTTACTTTACAATTTAATTACCGTTGTCAAGACTATAGTTCTGGTGAAATGTTAAAAGCATTGTTAATTTTTTTTTCAAGTAAAATAACTTATTAAAGTAATAGTTTGTAGGAGTATAATGAAACAATGGTATAGTAGTATTACGCAGTAAAACTTACTTATAATAATGGTCGGTGTTGTATTTCTATGATAAATTTTTCTACCTTGGTTTCAAATGTCTATATTAATTAAAATTCTTTACGTAGAGGCATTAACGAGAATAATGCAGCTGAAATATGAAACTGTCACAGACCTTTATGAAAATGCTAAACTTTCCAACCTGCATAGTATCTGATACACTCACTCGTTAGGTAGTTGAAAGCGTTCCGGGAGTTTCCTGAATATAGATAAAAGCTCTATAGCATCATATGGCATACATACATATATATATATATATATATATATATATATATATATACACATCCATCTACATACCTATACATACAATATTCTCAACTTATATGTTATCATTTATGCTTTTTCAATTTTCAAATGTCAACGAGACACGTCATGATCAATTTTATACTAAAAATGTTATCCATAAAAGAACTGAACTACCGTTACTTCACAAAATATACGACTTTAGTCTATTCCCTTTTTAGTTTAGTAACACTTTGACTTTATTCAAGTGAATGTCAAATTGTCCCTCTTTTGATATTTCTTAACTAATCGCTAAATTGACTGACAATGTACCGTTTTTATCACAAAACTCCATTGAATATAAAGTTTACCATTAAAAAAGACAGTTTTTCTATTAAAGTTTTTTTTGCCCAATAAAACCTCTAAGAAGTGTAATCAATTAATTAATATAGAAATTAATTATTTCCAAAATACTAAAGAAACGAAAGCATTGTGTCGAATGAATGGAAACAGATGAAAAAAGCCATTTATGGTTGTATAATTGACTTATTTCCTTAAATCTTTCATTGACTGAGGGGAGACCTATTGTGTCATAAACTTCCATCCTAAGCAGGGTCATTGATAAGATTCAAAAGCATTCAAAATTAGAATTCATCGTTTATACCTAATTATGTAATTATAGAATATATAGAGGGAACTACCCGGAACAAATCAAGCCTCAATCCTACTTACTTTAAACGATTATAAAACGATGCGACTGCCTTTTGAACAGTTTTTGCACTGCATTTCCAATCGGGAATGTTAAATTTGTCCCTGGACATTTTCGATATCATTTCAGATAAAAATTAATGTCCTCAACGTTAACAAATATGTCCCAAGTTTGTGGGTTGCAGATGAAATATAGATATAATTTTGAATTGGTGATATTATTATCATCATAATCATCACAGAAAAGAGAAGCGTTTTGAACATTATCCATATAAATACAGTATCTCTAACGTTTATGTTGAACTAACGAGCCGAGCTATTATTCATACAGAGAATCTAAAAAGATGTTTTGTAGTCGATGTGTTGTATCCATTTCAACTTTAATAGGGACGACTTACTTTGTATGTTCGTAGAAGAAAAAAAAATTGAAAAGAAAGGATTTCAGTGACAAGAACGATGTTTCATATGCGTTAGTGCCAACGAATGCTTAAAATGCAGCAATTTCTAAAAGAGATCGTGTTTTTTTCAGATTTTAACCAATTTCATCTCCGCCTTTCAGTATGTTAGTTGTATGTGAAAAGCCGACAAAAGAATTCATCAACTTTGATTTTAAAAATATAAATACCAAAACGTTTCAGGTTACATATTTGTTTAAATAATCTTTAAGTTAGGAGACTTTGTTAAATAAAAGATGCCATCATGTGCACGATTAACTATCACAGAAGGTGCAAATTTCGGTCACGAGTGATAAAGTTTTAAATTCGGTTTCACTTTGCCATATACTCTGTTCTCGTTAGTATTATAAACGGAAGATTAGCAATAAAAAATGTGCAAAATAGCGGCGGCAGGTTGGAACATTCAATGGAAAAATGAAAGTAATTAAAAATTTAATATCTACTGAAAATTAAAAGTATATTTGAACTGAATGTATCGCTTCATAAGCTTTTAGCATGAGGTATAAATGTTATGCTTTTAAATATACTGGTTGCGAATAAATTGTCGTGTTGGAATAACGTTTTTTTCTAATTAAAAAGAATAATAATTAATTTGGATTTTGGAGAGCAGGTGAAACGTGGAAGTAATAAAGATAAATATTAAATTAAAATTGAATCAAAATAATAATTTGCAGTTAAAATGGAATTGTTGTTTTTGAATTTCATAAAATCCTGTTTTGGTTGATAAGATTTAAGAACCATCATTATTGATTAGAGGATTTGAAAAAAAGACTTGTAGATATTGTAGAAATGAAGAATTTTTTTCAATTTTTATGTGACGTATCGGTAAAGTTGCTGACAGCTCTTCTATATACTAAAAGCTTTTTTAATGGCTCCATATTATTTATCAAATAAAAATAGCTTTAAAATATAAACACATATAAACTCTTATACATACATATCTAGATCTAATTTTTCACTTTATATGTCGCATCTACAACCGGAAATACAGTTTTCAAAATTCTTCTTGAAAGGATTCACAATAACAATATTTTGAAAGGCACTTAGTAGAAAGCTTCCTTCCACCTGCATGCAAATAATAAGATTTTCATATCCAATAATACAAAATTGAGAAGAGACTTTCAGCTTCGACTGGTTGTTAAATTTAAACTTTTTATCTAATTTGTACAACAATACGACTATATAAATTGTATCTACTGGTATTTCGAATAACTTATTGACATAGGTAGGTGTAGTAGTTGGATTTTTTTATTTCACAAATTGTATGCGGCAAGAATTTCGATTAAATTGTATTCCGATTTGATCCTCATCTATCAAACTTGATATCTCTCTTTCGCTCTGCATAGGTACCTATGTGTGCTTTAACAGTAACTGGTGAAAATATAAATCAGAGAATGTAAAGTCCAGTTCTGTTCGAGGGGACTAAAAAAGGTCATTCGTTACGGCCTGCTGGAACTTGCAAACCGAATAAATTTATTTCCTAGTAGTAAACAGTTATGTTAGTGGATCCCTTTTCTTTTCTCTTCATCCATAAAAAAATTTATAGAACTATGTATATAATGCCTCTGGAATATTATAAAAGACTCAAAATTGAATTTTCCAATAATAATGGATTCTTTATTCTCTACTTATAGAGTGAAATGGAAATTCCTTTAAATACGCAAACCTCACAATAGAATACATATTTTGAAGGGTCGAAATCAAAAAGAATTGGCTAAAATCTACCAAAATTGCGACCAATGTTTGCTGGTCACTGATTAAGTAATAACATACCAAAATAATATTGTCGAGAATTGATAAGAAAGCAAATGTCAGTCTCACACATCTGGAATTTCCATTGAACTATCAACGTAAATCTTACAACCTACTTATTCAACATGTAAATAACACATTTAATAAAAAACTATAAAAATAAAGAAATACAAAAAAAAAACAATACAAAAATTGTTCGAAATGTCCCCTTCCCGCTTTTACATAAAGCTGTACTGTAGACAGCGATGAACGCTGCACATTTCGGTGGTTTTCGAATCGAGTCTGCAGCTTCACGAATTGTGGTCTGCAGCTGTTCGACATTTTCGAGCGACACTGTAACAACGAATTGTTTTGTATGATCTTACAACAAATAGATCAAAATATGAAAATCGATAAACAAAAAATAATAAGCTTGGAATCATCCACAATAAACGTTCTCGTTGCACTCGAAATTAAACACTGAACGTTGATTGATATCAGTCGAGGGGTATTAATAGTCTGTTGACTAAAAACAATTGTTTATCCGTAAGATTGTATTATTCCCGTGGCTTTAAAAATGTTGCCGAATTTTTCAAAGAGTATATTATACAAAGGTTTAAAGGTATTTCGATTTCACCCTGGATGTATGAATTAACACTCGATAGACCTTTCAGAATGTAAATTTAATTGTTGATCCTACCCTTTCATCAATAATTTAAACATCCTTTCTTTATGTATCAATAGGTTAGCAGTTGAATTGGCCAAAATGGCTGTTTTCCAACATTTGATTAAGATTCTCAATGGTGTTAATTTAATAAATTAAACACTAACAACATAACACATTCTTATGCAAACAAGATGCCTCAAAGAACATAACAGATTATGTTGGCATAGGATAGCTGGAAGGCATTAAGATCGCGCGTGGCCGATACACTGAGCTTCTACTAATTAATTACTTCACGTTACAGTTGCACAATTGAGTATTATGTTTTTCTTCCACATAGTTATACATTCACAATGAGATGATTTGATAACATTGGAACATGTTCAGTTGTTGAAGCTTTATTCAAATAGTAACAGTATGCTATTGACATAATTGAGTAGTTAGCACGCACTTTATATAAATCGTTACCCAACATGCTTAATCTTAATCTGGTAATATGAATAGAAATTTTCAATGCTACTTGATGGTGGTATTTGTAATATGCCCTGAAAGAGAAAAATTCAAATCCAACTTAAATGAATAAAGTGGTACTTATTAATTTCACAACGAATTTATTAGAACGTCTTTAGAGGGGTAATAAGTTGCTTGTTAGTAAGAATATTCTGAATGTTTCCATAGTAATTGAATCCAGACTAATTGGATCAGTTGTGGCCAACGCTTTCCTCTTTCTGTTTCAAGAGGTTATAACATCCAATAATGCCAACCAAAATTAAAAAGTCCACATTATTCGTGTCCTCTCCTCTCCTCTTTCTAAGTTTATTGTATTATTAAAAAATAATAAGAATGGAGAGGGAAAAACGATTTTTTTGCAGAGGAAACATTAATTACTTAATCCTCGAATTTGAATTTAATTTTATCACAATTAATTGAGAAGCAGATTTGTGAATCTATTATTCATTTTTGGAGTCCCATGATAAATTAGGAAAGAGGAAAAAATACTGTTATAATAATATTCATATTACGCTAAATTAATTTAATATTTAAAGAAGAAAAAGTTGCATAGTTATAATTTAATATTGTCTCTTCGTTTCTATTTTGCTTTTTTTTCTCTCTTATTTTTCTTTTAATTAAATCAATTTGTCATTGTTATGATCCTATAAATTATTCTAGATAAATGGCAGATACCTATTGTATAATTAGTTGAAATTCAGGTCAGCCACCAGATAATATGATAACTAAATGGGTGGGTTAAGACGGTAAGTTTGTAACAGCAGATGATTTGTATCGGAAGTCCAGAGCAAATGTTGCACAGTGTAAAAGCCAACACAAAGAGACAGTGGCAACAATAGAACGTGATAAACCCATTGTAACCGCACAATAGTCCATCAACATGACACTAGCAGGCAAGCTAAGGTTTTACAGGACCGTATTAAGACATTTCAAATTACCTAAACTATAACTGTTTGTATGATTCTGAGCTTTAAAATGATAATAACTCAACGTATATTGATGAAAAAAAAGATAAGTTGTATTACAAATGACCCCTTTTTATAGAAAATTAAACGGAAACGATTCTAAAAATAAAAATAATGTTGTACAATTAATTTCACTTTTCTTTGATATGTCACAAATGACATTGCAATTATTTTACATTAGAGTCCTGTTGGAAAGATAGCCTGTGAGGTGTAATAAAAAAAAGCTCAAGATATATCACTGGTATAAGTTTAAATCGCGGTTGAAGCTCATTTTTATTTGAAATTTAAACGCACAATTTGTTTCTTTTTGTTCCTGATTGTAACAGTTTCGTCCTATTGCGTACAAGTAAAGTTACAAACATTACAGAAGGAAAGAAAAAAATTTTGATTATTTAAAAAGAGTTAAAATGTGTTTTACACCTTTCTAGTTAACACAACATTTTTGTCTATGAAATAATATGTGCCTCTCTTTAAATCCTACACTAGGTTATTCGAAATTACTACCGTTTTTATAGTTTAAATGAACCTCTGAAGATTTAAAAACAAAAAAATCAAAGCTATTCATTGCAAACTTTGAAGCGTAATCTCTAGAGTTCTTTTTCAGGCAGTTAAAGGAAGAGAAAAAAAATTGAAAAATCTGTTTTTCTCAACAACTGATACAATATTCTAAAAGTTTTCCACACTTTTACCTTTGATTAGAGTTCGGATATTCCAAATGAAATAGACCTAAAACTAAAAAAAAAACACCACCATTTGATTTCTAAATCATTCAAGAACTATCACAGTTGATGAGTGGAAATTGTCAGAACATGGAAAAGCTATTATCGATAGATTGGATATTCTAAATATTGCATATATTATTTGACAGGACTATATAAATGAAGAATTGTTATTGGTTATACATTAATAGTCACTAATTGAATTATTATTAAAAGCCAGTGTTAGTAGGAAAATACGTTTATAGTTACAGGATTTATTTATACTAGCAATAGATGCAAATATTGGAATCAGAAATAAAAAAATCTCGTTGATAACGATTATATTAATTGTGTAAATGGAATGAAAGAGAAAAAAATACCGGTAGAAATAATTATGTAAAATGAAGCCGAGGTGAATAGTGATCATTAAAATTTAATTTCGTTGCCGTACCTACAGTTTAAACCGCTTCATAGCTTAATAAAAGTCAGTTTCAATTAATTGATGTAATCATGTTGTTTTTAATAATGTTTCCTCAAAGAAAATAGAAACTCCATACGTGTATTTCGAAGTTTTTTTTTAATTATAAGAATGTCTAAATGCTATCCATTGAGTCTTAATTATTTCAAAATTATTTTGTGCTTAGGTTAGCCGTAGTATGATTATTGGAATGCCTTCATTTGAATCATTGATGAACTAAACGTTGAATACTAACATATTAGTTGGTTATCCACTAAATTTCACAAATTGTTAATTATGGTTAGATAATGTATTTAACTAATTCTAAGTTGGCAATATCCATTTGTTTGAAATTGAATATCACGAAAACTTTTAGTTGGTCATTTTGATTACCAACAACAAATTAACTATACTGACAAATAATTGGCAAACCGAACATGATACAGATACAAAGGAGAAAATAGATAGAGGAAGAGAATTATATTGGCCAAATTCGATAAACGATAATCTAAATAAATTAAATATATTCTGTTATTAATGGCATACGATTGAGTTCCTTTACAAGCAACTTGGATTACTATTCAATAGAACAAAATTGGTATCAAGACTAATTATAACGAGATTATTTCGAATCGGCTATTGTTTATGCCAATGAGAGATTGTAAAGTTACAGAATTTGTCCAATATTATTGGCTGTATTAATTTACGACAGTTTCAATAGAGTTTCGTCTAGAATTCGTGTACAAACTTCTCTCGATTAACTTGTTAAATAACAAAGATGTTTGTTATGGGAAACAGTCCACAAATAAATTTTATAATACATCTGAGACTTTTTTCGTTTATAATAAATAAAAAGCTGTTAAGTTTTCAGTTGTTTTTTGATATTTTCAACATTTTTCGGTGAAATATCTTAAGAGATTTATCCCACAGTCAACTGTACCGCATGCTTATTTATTACAAACAGTAAATCATTCTAGTATCTAGCAAATTTATCTAGACAATTATTAATTAGTCAATACCGGTAGGCGAAATGAGAGGGATTAGATTTGCAACTAAATTACTATTGCTTATATACTGTATTTTAATGAAATATTCGATCATAAATGCAAAAGGGACAATAAAATGGTAAATTCGGTTATTACAGGAAATAAAAAGAAATATCGAAGGGAGTTTCACATTTCACAAATACCTTTTATTGTACACATTTGCACTTAAATCAACCGTCCACATGATATGAAATTCATATTATAAACACAAACAAATAGAAAGGTATGAATTACTTCCTATTAGAATAGAATAGAATAGGTTTTTACACAATACATAAGTCATCTAGATATATTTTACGTGCATACTGATAATACAGTACTATAGTTAGGGTTGAATTCCAGCAATTACACTAATGGATACCGGGAAATTTTACCCTGTCTGCATCTTCACCCTTCAAGAATTTACACTTCACTTAAATAGCCAGACATACAACCCATGTTTATTTAACCTTCGTTGCTTCTTCTTTATTATTACGTATGTACGGTATGTATATATCTTTCTGTTGGTATTGTTTCATTTTTAAATATTACTGTCGCAATGGAATATGAAACGACAAGTGAACAATTTTGAATACATTTTTATAACTAGGAAGTATAATGAAGAAGGCACTATTTAGTAATTAAATTTTTATAATATCATACTTTACATTGTTATTTTTAATTATTATGCAATCTATGAAATATAGAGAGAAATGATGAACTTTGCAAACATACTACATAGAGGTAAAACATCAATTTATAAGCGATCTATTTACCAAAAAAAAAAAATATTGCCTGTTTCTGTAATAATTCGTTGGGAAATGGGGAGAATTAATCGCAATCTATGTATATATTTTATATACTGTCAGCTTTTACTGTCACGCTTTCTTTAATCATAACAGTAAAAAAGCTTCGGCTTTTTCAATATATAAAAGACATATTCAAATGAACATAGTAATGTTAACTTTGAAAGTGAACATGATATGCCCAAAAGGCACGTATACTATACACAACCGTGCTTTATTATATCCATTTGATAGGCGGTATGTCACTACTGCATTCGTGTACCCAACGGCATGCTTTTGATGGAAATGTAGCCGGTTTTGTGAGATATGCATCGCGGGAATCACATGTCACCAACTACCATCATGTCTGTGGTCTAACCATATGCGGATAGAGGTCAATTAGTGAATTTATGCCATACTAGACAGTTTTAATTATGACCTTATAACCACTAGTTAGATATTATTCATCGTAAAATATCGTTAATTAACACAATTTAACATCTAATATTGTCCCATTATACCAATGATTTATTTTGTACATTTCTAACAATACAATACATATTACATAGATATATATCTGTATATCAAACAATCGTAACCCATCAAAACTTTCAGATCCTCATAAATTCATCATCATGTTTTTGTTCACTTTTAACTATTTTCTTACTTTGTATTGTAACAACTTTAGAGATTCTCTATAATAATTAATTTTATCTCTACAACACTTTCTAACTTGAAATCAGTACTATAAATTACAATTTCTATAAATTACATGGTAAGATGTGGTGGTGGTGTGGTGGCGGTGGCAGTGGCGACGGTAATGGTGGTGGGTTGGTTTATCTCGAACACATTGCCGTCGACTATTAAACGTTACAATTGTTCCATTATTCGAGGGAGTAATAAATAAAC